>BPWL01000001.1:2501836-3752754 GCA_020884735.1 Clathrus columnatus
AAATATCGAAGTGGCCAGGCTCCTCTTTGTTTTGAAAGAAACACGGGGTGAGTGTTGCCTATTGTTTCAAACGATGATGCCTCCGTACCTTTTTTTCTATATAATCTCAATGCTCTGATTTCCCTTTTGATTAACTCAGTTCATCTTGTCTCTTATCGCTATCAGGATGATTTACGTGTGGGCATTCCTGATGGATCAATGAACGGCTGAATGTCCTTTTGCAGACTCGCCTTTAAGAAGAACCTTCTTTAACAAATGGTGAATAAGATTGCTTGATAAACTAAGGAACGATCCAATTGTTTTAATTTTATACACTCAATCATGGTTGGTGATCGAGGCAACCGCGAACCCTTAAAAGATAAGATAAGGCCCCCCCCACGATTGCTACAAAAAGTCAGCCTTTTTCCTTCCAATTTCCTGTGGCTTTGCCACGTTTCCCTTCTTTTTGATTTACGCTGAGGCCTCGAACTTTGTGTCCAAACGAATTGTCGAAAGGTCGCGTCTTATTCACCCTGAACACTCCACAGAATGAGTACACAATCTCTTCTGCTGCCTTTCCCGCCGTCTTGCTCCCCATCAAAGGTTCTTTTTTCCTCAAAGAAAAAGGGCCACATTTAAAAACGATTTGAAACCCTCACCATGTTTTCTACGAGTCATCCCTCCCACCACACACGTTTAGGCATATCCCCTTCGTTTCCTCTTCTCTTTTGACAATGATCCGAAGATACCCATTTTCCCGAAGATATCGACAACCAACTTACATCCTTTCTGCACATGCATCTATCAGACAAGTTAAACCTTCAATTTAGAGTATGTAAGTCTGCACAATTGAGATTCAGAAGTTACTCCGTTAAATCTATATTAATAAGCTTCGCAGGATTTTCCAATGATGATCCACTAGTTCTATCCGAATCACCGCCTGGATATCCGTACTCATCATTTTAAGTATGGCTTTGTTGGTCCCTCGTTTCCGACATTACCAGGAGCATATTTTCGCATACTAAACCAATAAAAGCCAACGTTGGCTGTACAAGTTCTTTATAGTGATCGCCTGGCCAGACGACCATCCGTAGCAATGCTAGTTTTCCGAATCCAGGAACCAGGGCATCTTATTAGGGAAAGGGAATACTGAGAATGTTTTTGCGTAGTTGACCTGTTTCTTTTCTCTTCCCAAAAGACTTGGGGGAGAGGGGGCCACACAGTAAATCATTCGTTTCTAAATTTAGTCCGCTCATCAAAACTGAAGCATGGGCCCTCCAGAAAATCCCCCAGATCTCCTTTTCTAAAAAAAAAACGCAGGATATTGTTCCAGGCATGAATATCTTGTCTAGGTTTTGGGCTAAACTCGCCAAGGCTATTTTCTGTCCAGAAGCGGACATCTAAAATTGAAAAGGAGTTCCGGGAGGAATTATAATTGCTGCACCAAAATGGTCTTCTGAATCAGGTGTCATAAACACAATGCAAGCGGATGATTTCGTCAAGAACCGTAAATGGCTGGTTCTCATTGGGTTTATACACGGCAGCTAGCCGGAGCGGACGGGCGTGGATCTGGTCAGCCATTGCCTCTCCGATTTGCATATTAGACTCTCATCTCCTCCTGCGATTTTGTGACCCAAATTTCTTATTCTAGTCCCGCGGTGCTACATACTTTCGAAAAAGTTTCGCCCCTTCGACCAATCCGATCCATAAGGACCAATAATCTATCATGCTTAACTACGCACGTTCTTCAAAGAATCCAAACTCTTTTGTAGCAGAAACTCCCGGTTTCATGCGGAACGTCAGTGCACTCATGTCATGCTTTTATTTTGTCTGCGATTCATTAAGCGCCGGCCCTATTTCGAGTGGATCCCTTTGATTCGTCTCGCCACAGAGATGTTCCAGATCAAGGAAATAACCAAGATATTTATTCTTTTTTTTTTTTCACTATAACTACGGACCCTTCGGGAGTAGGGCAACAAACATCGAAGGTCGAGAAGGAGAAAGTGTCATCTCAGTTGGATTACTTCCCACAGTTGGTATCCCCTTCAGTGAGGTTGCGCATGGACGGCTGAGTGAATGTCCGAATAACAATTACGACCTTCTTTGCATTATAATATTATATCGACATTGGTTCACATCGGTTACCGCTGGAATCCATCAGGGTCCGGTCCCTTGTTGATGTACAGTCTATGTATATATTTACCTGCATGACATTATTGCATAACTTGATGATGATTTCCCATTGAACTTTCCCCTTACTCCACATTGTCTGGGGACGTCTGCTGACTCGGAAAAGGGTCATTCCCCTATGCGCCTAGATATTTTTAACTCCCCCAATAATTGTCCTTCGCTCATATGTGTATTCATTAGTTTTCGTAACAAGCCAAGGGCCCGAAGACTCCTCCGGGCCATGGAAGGCTTCTTTTTTCAAAAGCTCAGGTTCATTCATAATTATGAATACCTTCTTAATCCTTTAGCCTGGGACCATTTGCATTAGCCATGGGGCATACGTCAGATAATAAAATCGTGAGACCCATAAATATATTCAGAACGGTACCGGTATGCAGTATGTATATATAACAACAGATGCTTCTTCCATCTGCGGTTAGATCGTGTGCTCATTCATCGGGCCCAAATTCCCAACAGGAGATGTCATCTCATTTTCTTTGACCTGTCTCGTGTAATTAATTTCGTTGAAATAGGAGAGGTTTTGTACCCTGGTATCCTTCATAAAATAAAATGCTGTTTTCATGAAGATATATTAAGGATCGACGGTGCCAGAGACCTTGAAGAACAACAGCGTTGTAATTATTATAAGGCAAGGTATTCGGCGGAAGACAATAAACCATATATATTTAGAAAAACAGCGACTTCAGTGGGATCAGAAAGCCTGGGGAACAATCGGTGAGACTAATTGATATATAGTGGCAAAACTACCGATTCGTGGACAGGATAAATACTGTTAGCCAGAGCGTGACTAGTCTTTTCCTTAGTTCGGCAAATAATTTGAGAATCAACGGTGCCTTGGGGCATCATTAGAATCATTGTTAATATTCACCGAAGCCAGCTTGGCCGATCCGACTTCATGGGAAACGAACCATATATTGTGATTTCTGGCGCGTGCGCATGGAAATAGAATAGAAAACTTCTTCTTCAATGAATGACTACTGACAAGAATAGATTTATGTAAGACCAAAGAACAATAATTTGAAGTCCTTCTCCAAAGTAAAAAGAAGGCTCATGCGAAACCCATGTGATTATAAATTGTCCCGACATGTATAGAAGCTGTGTAAAAGAACCAGTATTGCTCTCGGAACTCCGTCAAACTAGTGCTAGTGAAGCATGTTCAATGTGATTCAAGTAACCAAATAAATTGAAACACTTCACTATGATTCCTCCAGACGTATAAGGTTAAACTTTGAGGAATTAGTTTGATACACCGGAACCTGTGAGATTATTATTCGTGAACTGATCCCTGTGATGATCTAGAACGAGACAAATGTAGCTAAGCAGCAAAATAAATAAAAACGTGTGCGGGTGCTTTGCTTTAGTGGCAAACTTGGCTGTCGCGAAAGACGCTCAAGTTGTTGGAACATCCATAAAGACTCCATGTTGGCTGTCGCGGATGCCAGGCATTCATTGGACTCGGGGATTGTCAAGACAACTTGGCCTAAAAAACCCTGTAAGTATATTAGTATCGTAATATCAATATCTTAAAAAATAGTGCAATGTAATCGCCTTGTATGAAACACGGTGTCATGCTAACCTAAGTAACCTTGCTAGAATAATTAGTACACGTCCGTCGGAATTGGGAGTTGGGTCGGGTTTCATTTGTTAGGGGAAAAAAATAAGATTGATGATGCCGGGTGATTTCGATTTCGGAAGCTGTGTCGTGTAGCTTATGATCTTAAGCCATTCAGAGACGGTAATTAGGACTAAGATCACACAGTAAACTTAAGGTTCAAGGTGCAAGGTGGGCACTGACAGGCGGAAACATACGAAGTCACGGCTCGCTATGAACCAAGACTTTTATGGAAAAAACAACTACTTGCATTTATGAAAGATATGAGCAAAATATAGTTTGTCTTCTTGAAAAGCTATATTAATGATTGTGGACGGTCAAAAATTCATGGCTGTAAACTAAACTTTCCACAAACACGTGCACATAGCGAGGATCCGACGGAGATACCATAAACAGTATGTTCTATCATCAAAGGCAATGAGGACTAGCTCTGGTTCTGGAATTTTTCTTTGATGGAGTGTTAATACCCCTTTACTGCGCTCACACGCAGATATGCCGGTAACGAATTGAAAGGTACGACCGATGAAATTGGACGTCCAAACGATAGTAATCAGCTTTTGAGATTTTTTAACAGCCCGAAAAACGCTTCCCCTATGAGTGGTGCAAATGATATCATTAATGAAAGGAGAGCCAAATACGTACGTAGAAAATCTTTTATGCGGGGTAAATATTCGGTGAAAGGGGAGGGGAAAGAAGGATATATGCAGGGTTATGAATGTACGGCAGGGTTACGGCTTCATCCCCCTCCACCACAAACCTGAAGATCGATCTTGTTGATCTCCTCATGCTAGGGGCAGGGTCAATTTTCATTGGGACACGGAAGTCCCGATGGAAGTGAAAATTCTTTTCAAAACTAGACAAATACATAGCAACAGAACGCATCAACCATGTGGGTTGCATTTCAAAGTCCTGTTACTTCCGACATCGGTTGTAATATCGCAACAATTTTATCTCTAGCAGAGAAGAAAAAAACATGATTCCAGACGACCTTTTTAAGTTTGAAAGGGAGGTTCCGAATCCACCCATAAATATCTAACTAACAAGCTGCGTGAGAAGTGGCCCAGGGCGTCAAAAAGATAAGTAGCATCGGAAGTTGTTTTTGAGTAAGATCCGTTCCGTAGAGATATCCATATCTTAACCAAAAAAATTATCGGAATTATCGCAGTCGGCTTGAATTCGACCCTTTTGAATAAAAATTACCGCTATTGGAGAAAGTAGTAGACAGCTAGGCTTACGCGAGAGATTGAAAATTTACGTGACAAAGCGTGTTGTCACCAGTCACATAGTCTGCATTCTACAAACTCGATGTCAAAATCGAAATTAGAATTTGACCTTTATTTCTCTTCAGAAAATAGTTCGGAGACCTTTAAACTTTTGGAACTACCTCCAGAATTATGCAAACTTATTGAAGAAGGTATTGAAAAGGAGTACGTGCCCTTATCGTTTATCTTAACGCGTTCCGGTCATTTGTCATGGCTCGCCTTTTTATGTAGATTCACAATTCGTGGTCGCCCCTCAGACGATGCCGTCTTTTGTACCTCTTCCAAGACATATGCGTTGCGCTCTATAGCTCTGTCCAATATCATACTCTTAGCGACGTCCGAATCTGCACCCGGAACAACAGAAAAATTAATCATTCGTGATGAAATATCTCAACTCATTGAACTTATACCGGCCGTTCCAAAACTCCAAAGGCTGGCGAACATGTTGAAAGGATGTGAATACGACGAAGGACATGAAAGAGACGAAGGAAGCGAAGATAATAATGACGGAGATGAAAGAACAGTATGTTTAACTTCTTCCGATATTGTGATCTTGTGTATTCATTCAGACAGATTAAACGAGCAAGAGTTACCAGACAGGATGTCAAAAATGAAGTACAAGCTAGCGATTCTGAGCTCGTACAAGGCTTTAAGGAATATCGTATCCTGGAAGTTGACGGTACGGCCCACAAACCTATGATATCACTTAGTACTCAAAATAAAATTCAAAAAATATATAGGTTATCTTCGATCTCTCACACCTGCATACCTTACCCAAATACTTGAGACAACACTCAACACCATCATCTCACAAGGGTTCCCTCTTCCCCCTTTCTCTGTTTCTATACATAAACTGATAAGAGAACTCGATATCGAACACGAGTATCCGCAAACCATTCTACGGCAGGTTCTTCCTTGGTTTGGCTCTGTAGACGAAGATGAATGGATAATGGACTCAAGTTCGGTAGTGAAAGAAATTGGATTGGGAAGACTACGTTTCTATAAGGTATATTCTCATTATTTGTGTCAACACATTTACAGATCTAGTTGTTCAGGAAGATCCTGCAAATCTAAATACTTTTATTGATGAATGGAAAACAGCTGTTGGTGATTCCTTTGCTGAAGCCGTCGATTTAAAACTTTTAGAGGTGCCGGTGCCTTGTACTTATCGGTCGATAAATCATCTCCGCTAACAGTATCTATTAGGGAAATTACCTCCTCACACCCGAATCTTTAAATTCACATATCTCATACTTCCCAATCTCCAACCTACCCCACTCCGCATCCGAATTATTTGCCGACTTATTTTTAACGCGACAACGATGGTTAGCGGACGATATTAAACCGTTTTTATCAACCATTGCCATTGATAACAAAGAAAAGGAAAAACTTCTTATGAAGTTTGCAAGGGCTACGACTGACTCATCGGGTTGCGTTTGGTATACCGCTCGAGCGGGACAGATATAAAATTACGTCGCCTTTTGTCTATCAAGTTTAGATTGGGGGGCTATTATAGTATATACATACTTGAGGAATTGGTACGGATGCAGAACATGACACGATAACGCTCTTCAGGGTTTGCTCCTTATCAGAAGCATTACTTGTGCCAGTTACATAAATGACCCTAGCGCGTGTCCCGGCACACGAATCCGAGTGAGATAATCAATAGCAACAGATAAAACCGTCAGTGAGCGTCGACTTGCAGCGACCTCGATTCCATAAATCTCCTTAAATCCCCATGACCCTCCCTACAAATGCCGCGATTGGACTCATACCTCTGCAGGTCCACGACCTATGAGCCACGGATTCTCCTTGAAGAAAATATGCGCTGTTATACATATGAAGCCGGGCATATGGCGCTAGAAACCATTAATGAACAATCAGAACACATGCAGTGATAGAGCGGGCGAAGGATGAACACAAGCTCGTCAAGCCTGTCGTTCAACTTTTCCACTTGGTTACAGATTACAAGGACGTTCCTGTCGATCCTGCAAAGAACCTCCGTCTACAAAACACTTCTTGTCAAGTACTAAATCATGGTAGAGAAGGATGGGTGTAACCTGGAAAAGTCCCAAAGCATCCTTCAATCTTTGCTCAAAGTATTGGAGTTCGTCTTTATCGGAGCTCGCACTAAATATGCCAACGAACACGTTGCGATCTGTTATTCTTGATGCGATGTCTTCAACCTTGGAACAGATCCTGGAAATGTGCTAATTAGGGGTCAAAACTACTAGTAAGCGTCGAGATATATATACCGTTCAAATTTTTTCAAATGTTCCGTCAATTTCTCCATCTGTTTCGATGCTGAAGGAATAGAAGACAATTCAGCCGCATGATCCAACAAAAGGTTGGTGTAGTTAGACGTGAGTCTGACTAAACGGAAAGCTTCTCGAGTATTGATTTCGCCATCCTAACGAGATGTTTAAAAAAATCACATGTCGATTATTTATCGTTCAAACTTACTCGAAGAGCATTGACCATTTTGATGGCAGCCTCAAATACGACCACAATTCCTGGAATATAGAACTGACCAGCAATAAATTTACCGCCCATGAGAGCGATAGATACGGCCGAAAGAAAGTCGGAAGGCGATTCATAATCATCTGGATCTTCTGGAACGCTAAGCGTCGATTTGGCGGTAGGTCGAGATGACTCGGAAGATGAAGAAGGTAGGGAGTTTATGCGGGTACGACGAGAAGGCTTAGAACGAGAGTGGGTGTTTGTTTTTTTGTTGTTAGACATATTGAAACGGCCAGCCATGTGTAAATTTTTTTTGGAAAACGTTAAGTCGCCTTGTGGACATGGGGTGAACCTCTTTAAATATATTTGGTTTGGTGCCAACCTCTTTGACGTCGATCACATCGATACAAGTAAAACGTGGAGATGAGCCAAATTGAGGTAATTCGGGCAGGGATAAAAGCTTTAAATGTTACTCCGGCTGATAAATTTGAGTTATCGAACTGAACACGCCTTAATCGTATGTAAAAAGACATGCGTTCATATGTTTGCTTGTCCCAGATTGTAGTGATTTTCTGCGGGTGACAATGAGGAAACCTCGTTGCGATTAGCTGATTGTAGCGAATCAACGCCATGGTTTGAGAATAAATTTTCGAAGATATTATCCATAGACCATGAGATTAAATTGTAACCACCTAGAGCTTAATCCTTCGCTTCTAGTAAAATTCTGACTTTGGGTTGCCAGTAAAAGTACTACTATGAATTTCAACGGTCTTCTGTTTTTTGATCGGAGGTTGAGAAAGACTACTCGTGGCCAGCGCCGAAAGGATCGGACTCGTTTCGGGTGAAGTTAACGATCTGAGAAAGAAAGTATTGAAATCTAGCAGTTAATGAAGGGTGCGGAATTGCGCTAAACATACTGATAAATCCAGAGGAAGAAGATAAATACGTAACCTCGGCTACATAACCCGTTTTGGAAACTGTTGACGAATATAGCTCTTCCGCGGCCTGCGGAGCCACCAGAAGTCCTTTCGCTTCCGGAGACATAGAATCTTCATCGCCACCAGCAGGAAGTGTATACAGTTTAATGGTTTGGAATCACTTGGCCTTCTTCCAAAGGAACAAGCTCTTTGTCTGCTTTGATGATACTACTTCACGTATCGCTCCTACTAATTCCAGCCAAGATATTATATGGTTGTGAATGTCCCTTTTCGTTACAAGCCATAGCTAAGAAGCTATTCCCAGATCGAAAGAAAGTACAATCAAGTTGAGATTTACTTTCATCTGATGGAGAATTGTAGGGAGTATGATTCCAGGTGATTCCCTATGTATGTTTGTTATTGTGCCATCAAGTTCGTGGCTCCTCTTTTCGATTCCAGCAACGATTTCATGAATTTTAGGAACGTTGCTAGGAGGCGAGCTGTTTCGTTGCAAAGCTCAGATCCAGTGGAGCTTTTGTTGTGAGTTTCCTAGGCTAGGGACATTGTTATTTCATAATGAATTTCAGGGACGTTGCTTCGATGCGATGTCCCACCCTTGTTAGGGACGGTGCTGATGGAGTTCCCCATTTCGGGAAAATTACCTATAAACTTTGAGAACGTTTTTCTCGATCCTACAATCTACAATCTCTTTAGAACGATGAGGTGTGAATGTAGAGAAGGAGGAAGTATCATGGAAGTGCTGCATCGTCTAATTTCCGCTCGAAATGTTGGAGCTGGTTCGACGCAAGTGCTACGCATGCCAAAAAAAAATGAACTCCTAAAATTCTATTAGAAATCTGTGTATGGCTACTTCCACAAAAGATTGATATGAGTAGACGTAGGCCTGACTAAACGGCAAGCGTTTAGGGTATTTATCCAAGTGTAGCAAATCCGCTCAAGCTCGTTTATGAATCAGACTTGAAGAACGTTAATCACTTTTACGGCGGAGTCGAATACCAGCGAAATTCCTCCAACAAGGCACACGCTACCTGTAGTGTTACCAATCTTGACTATAACGACAAAGGAATACTTTGAGGGCTCCTCGGGATTTCTGGCCATTGTATGGTGAAACTCTACTGGACGAGAAGACAAGGGACGAGTGTTTTTTTTTTGTTGAGCATGTGAACGATATTTAAAAGCTTTGGGCGCATAATAATCTTTTTGTATTTTCGACATTTGGTCAGATCAACCCCCACATCGATGCACAAGGGAGACATACATATACAGGCCTTGATATGCATAGTAAGACGACAGTTTGAGACGCTAAAAAAAGTCAAGTTGACAATAAACACGCTACAATCTTCATGTGACGGCAGAAAATCAACGATGTATTCACAGCCGCCTTGGGTTTACTGGAGGAAATGTTTTTCCATATTTACACAACGAGCTCTCGATGAGACTAGGCCATAGAAGGGTCCGGAATAATTTTGCTAGAACATGACTTTGTGTGTCACTTTCAAGTCGAGGTCCAATGACGTAGGGATGATGACGTCAACTTTGCACGTAAGTACTAGTAGAGCCGGTTTGGATTTAAACCAGAAACCTCGCATTTCAGAGTATTTGCAAATGTCCTACGCAGAAGTTACAGCTGTCAACGCTCCTCCGGCATCAATGCAGGTGTGTTTTCCTTGTATAATTGAAAAGGGTCATCCCTCTGATTTCTTTGTAAGCCTCGTCCAAACCCGAATCTGTTAAACACCGAACCGCCTACTGCACCAACGTTCGTAGATGACACGGTCAAAGTGAGCGTCGTTGATCCTTCTTATAAGGAGTATCCAGCAACGACGACCTCTCTCAATCGACCTCCTACCGATGACGAACGGAGTAAAAGACATCATCACGAGACATACAAGGAAAAGGCGAAAAAAGATTTTAATGCTGCAGAGCGCAGAGGAATTGGAATGTGGGATGACATGAAAGAAAGACTTTTCAGGCCTGGTGTTGCTGGTGGTCTCCTCGGAGTCGGTAGGTTAACGTATATCGAATGACATTGAGTGATTTTATTGAAGATTGTTAGTGAACATCGGGCTCCTTGCCACTATGGGCTATAAGCTGTACACTGAACCTCATTTGCGCTCGGATAGGCGTTTCCTCGGCTGGTCTACAGCGGGAGTACTTGGTGTACTCGGTGTAGAAGGGTTCTTTGCCGAGGCTTACCGTAATACTTCTCAAGGAATTGAAGAGGAAAAGAGAGCGAGAGCCGAAGGTGCTTCAGTTTATAGACACACCAAAGAAATTGTGTTGAGACCACAAGTATTTGGAGGTTTAGTGGGAGCATGTAAGCCTTCTGCCGTAAATTTGAAAATCTGACTGAGACCGTGACAATATTAGTGAATGTGGGTATAATCGGATGTTTGTCATATATTGCATACGACAATTGGGACCGCTATTGGGATCGAAGAGCATTAAGTGGAATTACCATTGGCGTACTGGCGTTAATTGGTGGTGAAGGGTGCGTAGTTTCAAATACCGAATTGAGAGCGAGAGCAGATATCTGAATTCCAATAAAGATTGGTTGCGGAACAATACAGAAGCAAAGAATACCCGAAACGAAGATAAAAAAAATTGTGATTTCAGCGTGAGGAACACGAGGGCACTGCCACTTCTGAATGTTAATTATTTTCGATAATTACAATTACTTGTACTGTACCGCCATAAGTATGGCTCCAATATTTTCTTAAAATCTGATGCTTTTTTGGTATATGGGAACATTTTCAAGAACGAAGGTGGTGAAAAAAAGTTCCGCAGTGGTTCAAGCCGCGGAAGCACTTCA
The DNA here is from genome assembly GCA_020884735.1 of Clathrus columnatus. Classification (NCBI taxonomy): domain Eukaryota; kingdom Fungi; phylum Basidiomycota; class Agaricomycetes; order Phallales; family Clathraceae; genus Clathrus; species Clathrus columnatus. The sequence continues at coordinate 2,513,090 of BPWL01000001.1, forward strand.
AGGCGCGTCTCACTCTCCTGAGGGCTGAAATTAGCTAGAGGCTAAGAAAACCAGCTCTATTTTCTAACTTTCTTTTCTCTTTCCTTCTCATTGTCGGATTAAATTGACGACACGTAAACAGATTATCAACTTTGTGAGTTTGGAAGGGAAGAACCACTTCTTCTATATCTTTGGTCTCTGCGTAAAATGGCATATCCTTCAGCGACGTCGACTACACCTGCTTCAGCAGCAGCAAGTAGAGGTCGCATTCCCACTCCAAGCCGTCTTGTGGGCTCTTCTATCCCAACTCCAGGTCGTTCAAGGGCAGGTTCCGTTGTGAACGCGTCTGGACCCGCTTACACTCCTTTGGAGAGCCCCGGAATGACGAAAGCTTTATTGGAAGCCATTCGAGCAAATGATCCCAAACAACATCGAACGAATAAAATGTCAGAGAACGTGTCTCCCAATTCGTCTCCTACATCCCAGTCTAATGGTCTTTCCTTTGCCACTTCTGGTCGTCGATCTGTTGCGAAATCTGGCCCTCCAAGCAGTATAAATACCACTGGCTCTACTTCAACGAGAACGGCTGGTTCAGCACCGAAAACACCTATAACGAGTACCAAACCGAGTTACAGCTTCACGCCACGCGCGTCCACTTCATCAAACGCTACATCGACATCGCGTCCAGGTAGTCGCCAATCCGATGTTCGCGATATTCGTAGCAAGCCTGTCAAAGATTCATCCTTTGAACCAGGAGATGGTGTTCGTATTGAGAGTTTAGGAATGGAAGGAACATTACGTTATGTCGGTGCTATTGAAGGAAAACCTGGTGTGTGGGCAGGTGTTGAGTTAGCCCCCGGTTTCGCTGGCCGTGGTAAGAATGACGGAACAGTTAATGGGTGAGTTTTTCGATCATTTGCGTAAGATTTCGATGAACTATATTAAATGAATTCTTTATTTCAATTTTTCAGGGTCTCGTATTTCAACTGTGCTGCGAAATCTGGAGTCTTCGTAGCAATCAATAAACTCTCAGCCCCTATACGCAGACCTTCCTCTGTGGCATCTTCACGTGACGGCGGAAGGGCAACGCCCCTACTTTTTGGAGCAAGTACAAATGGAAGGGCTACTCCTGCCTTGTCCAACGGGGGAAGAGTAACACCAGCTATGTCTGCCAACGGTCGTGTAACCCCTGCACGATCTATATCGACCTCGGGACGTATCACGCCTTCTTCTTTTGGTACTCCAGGGGTTCGCCCACGTCAGTCAATTGCAGCTCCTGGTTTAACGCCTGCAGCGAAGCCTAGAAAATCCACCGTTCCCGACACTAGTTTTACGGCCGGTTCAAGAGCAAGCAAGTATCTCAACATGACTGCTCAAGAGCTCAGCAGTGTTAAGAATGCCGAGCGCAGTACTACATCTACCGTTGCTAATAGAGCCAACGGTAAATCACCTAGCCCCCCCCGTTCCACTCTCCCCGGATCACCATTCGCGACTCCCAAAGCACCAAGCACCTCACGTCCTACCATCATGGGAATTCCTACTCCTGGGGTGATTAAATCTCGTCCGTCTTTAGGCACGTATGGGCATGGGGGGGCAGGTACACCAAGATCAGGTCGGAAGACGGATATGCCTCCTCCATCGTCACCCGTTTCCCCCACCAAACGTCTTTTGGCCAGCTCACCCTCTCAAGGAAAATTGGGGTTAGGTTTCGGGGCGAGTCTAACGGCTGCTAGTCCCTCAAGAAGATTGGTAACTCCTACAAGTCCATCTCCTAGACGACTTGTGACCCCTACGGGATCCGAGTACTCTGTTGGCGGTGATGATAAAGACAAGATTGATCATATTGCGGATCTTGAAGCACGGAATAGGGAATTGCAAGAACGTATTGCAGCTCTCACAAGCGGCAGCAATGGTGGCATATCACCTTTGAGTGATACATTGTTAGCTGCACCTTCACCTTCACCTCCCCCTCCCCCCTCTTCTACTGCCTTCTGTTCCTATCATAGATAACACCGCTCTAGAAGAAGAAAAGGCCCGAACAACAGCAGCACAGGCACGAATTTCCGAATTGGAAACTCAGGTCCGCTTCCATGAACGTGCAGTTAAAGAGCGTGAATCGAGGCTTGAGAGTGCCGGACGTGACTTGAAGAGCAAAGGAGAAGAGATTGAGAGAGTCCGTGCGGAGAATGAAGCTCGTATACGGGAATTGACGTCTAAATTGAACGATGCTGAGGCCCTCGTTGGGAATTTACGCGCTGCCGTCGAGGAAGTAAGGGAGGGTAAAAAAGAAGAAACTGAAGCAATTGTAGGGGCCAAAGATAAGGAGATTGAGTTGCTTAATGGAAAAGTTGCACGATTAGTCTCGGAATTTGAGGAAGAGAGGCGGGAGTTAATAACACAGATCGAGGAATTACGGAAAGCTGGTCAGGTATATACTTTCCTCATTTCGATCTTAATATTTCTATCTCATGCGGATTTCAAACCAGGAAACTATAGCACTCTATGAAGAGAAACTTGACGGCGCCGAAACCAAGCGCTGGGAGATGGAGGATCGTGTTCGTGAAATGGAAGATAAAGTCCGTAAACAAAAGCGATCAATGTCTCCTTCTACCATTGTACAGCACGCCTCGGAAGCAGCCAAGATTGATAACGAAACTCTCCGCGAGCAAGTTACACATCTAGAACGCAAAGTCAACCAATTGGAAACTCAACTCGAGTATGCTAGGGATAGTGCTGACAAAGAGGAACAGGCTATGCGCACTCGAGTTGCCAAGTATAAGGATAATGAAACCCTGCTAAGACGCGAACTTATGGATGTACGGACTGAAGTTGAGGGTTGGAAGCGAACTGAAGCAGCTTGTAAAGCTCGGATTGAAGAACTTGAAGAAGCTCTTCGAGAAAATGCTGTCGCACTCGAGAACGCCCGTGCGGATATCGAGAATCTGAGGGCAGAATTAAATGTGTGTTGTACCTTGTTATCAAACCTATTATATGCCTAACTACTTCTATCGCAGAATTTAGAAGGCGTACAAGCTGGCATCGCGACGAATGCCAAAGCTGACGAAGAAGGCCTCCGACGTTCAGCCGAGAAAGCAAGCTTTGAAGAGATCAATCAATTAAAGGAACTTTTGGAATCTTCCCGAGTTGCGAAACAGGAAGCCGTTGAACAGCATCAAATAGTTAGACAAGAAGCTGCGCAGCAAGTACAGGATTTGAAACATACGATTGAAACTTTGGAGCGAGAAAAGGCAGAGGTGAGTTATTAAAAAAAGGTGTACCTGATGCTTGTTTAGTTAACTATCATATACTAGCTTGAACAAGATCTTCAGAAAAAAGTTGCCGAACTCGCTGCTGAGCATAAGGCGAACGCAGATTCTGACCGGAAATCTTTGCATCATGAACAATCCATTATCGGAAACCAGCGGGATTCGGTTCTTTCCAATACTTCACGTTCATCCCGCGAACAGGGAGAAGAGATTGCCGGTCTGAAGTAAGACTATTTTTGACCTTTAAATACCCGCCGTCCGGTTTAGACATTGATTGCCCGAATTAGATATATCATTCAAGAGCTCAACAGGGAGAATGCCGAATCCACATCTCGCCTTAAAGCGCTTGAACTTGACAAGAAGGCCTTGCAAGAGGAATGTGATGAATTACGGGAGGCAATGCATATACTTGAAAGCAATGTCAACGATGAACTGAAACAGTTGGATGAAGAATCGCCACTGAGTGCGGAAGATGCTCAAAAGTCCCTCAAAGAAGCCAGAGCGAAATATGAAGTAAGTATTACTTTTTCTTGGTTTATTTTGATATAACGTATACCCTCCAGGTGGAACTCGGGCAGTTACGACAGAAACTAAAGGAGACAGAGCAGAAACATGCTCGTACCGTCAACGAGGTATGTATTGACTTCTTTTCGACGAGCTCGGATGGTTCATTAACCCCCTCTAGCTTAATAAGGAAGTTAGCGAACTCGAGACCCTTATTGAGTCCAAGGTTAGTACTGCATGAATTGCCACCAGGTTGTCTAGAACTAATGAAACCCCGGTGAAATCATAGATCTATCGTGAGGTAAGAAAGGAAAATTAACTGGCTTAAATTATTAGTACTGATTCAAATTAGGATGAGCTCGAACGCGAATTGGAACGGTATAAGGATAAGCTCGAGCGTGCATCGCAACGAAAGCATTCGAAGACGAATGGAGACCCTGTTATTAATAATACTTCTTCTGCGGGGGTAGCCTCTGGACCTCCCCCGACCGTACCTGCACCTGCGCTGGGTCATCAAAGTAAACTCAGCATTGATCGAACCTCGGAAGGCGAGATTTGCGAGATTTGCGAACAACCTGGACATGATATCTTCACCTGCGATCTTCTTAAGGGTGACATGCCGAGTTCCAATACAAGATCCTCGTACACTTTAAGTACCACGGATTCGGAATCCTCAGATCTTTGGTGTGAAGATTGTGAGACATCAGGGTATGCTTACTTCCGATCCACCTTCTATGAACTTTTGACCTGACCCTGTTCTTTTTAGTCACACAGCAGCTGATTGTCCACATTCGATGGAAGTGTTCTGACAGGAATATATATATACCACCAACAGTTACAGCAATTATACCAGATTTCTAAATTACGAAACCGGGCATTACCGTTCTCGGAAACTTATGAATGTTCATATTATTAAGCTCTCTCGTTTTCACCTGCTCTGCAATTGGATTACATTATGTCGTTTTTGTATCACACCACTTTACGAATATTTTACATTATAGTTTTTGTTACTTATGAAGCAGCTTAAATCACTGGCAACAGTCCGGATCAATTCGGGGTTTCAAAAATTTACGAAGCGATATGAGCCGTTCAAGCTAAGGTATAAAAGGCGACATAACCACTGGCACTCGTGATAAGGTCCCCAATGGCTTGATTTTCTCTCGTCTCTCAATGTGAGTGTCCTGATAATTTCCCTTCTCTTCCCTTCCCTTCCCTTTTCTCTCCTATTATATGATGATTCCGATGCCGCCCCAGTCGTAGTCCAAGGACCTTGACGAGAGGCATCGCACTAGCCAAACTCATTTTTGTGCATCTCTGAAAATTCATACATGACTATTATGGCTTTTGGTTTTTTTTTATTGACTTCGCTTTAGGTAGCCTGCGGATGTGAGGATATTCGTTTGAAGCGAAGTTTATTTAGACTAGAAGGTTAGCTATTCCCATACCACTTCCCTGAATGTTTCCTTTCATGTCGCATGACGGCTCCCGCACTCTCGGTGTCGTGCGATGTGTAATGCAACTCAAATTTGATGATAAAATTTTCCACCTTCTCTGCAGCTTTGCAATGAAGAAATCTTATTACCAAAACTAAGAACAGCCAGCTGATACTACTAGTCTTTTTTCTTTTTTTTCATTTCGATTATTATTCTCTTACTTACTTTACTTTTTAGACTGATGGAAATGAATGACGTTGATAGTTGGAAATCTGCAGTGGGAGTAGAATCTAATCTAAATGTTGTGGTTGTACATTAGTAGACAATGCAATTTATAATTTCTTGTTCAAAAAAAGAATGAAAAGCCAGCGATATATTACTACCATCCTCGAGTCTGATAAAATCAATTAGCGGGTGGCGCCTAATCCCAACTTGGAAGTTTTGATAATAGCAGTCAATGGATCCGCTAATCCACCTGTAATGCCGATACGTTGACCTTCAGTCCATCTATGAATAAGCAAAACAAAACAATGGTGTCAAAAAGCGGAGAATCGTCAGCAATTTCACCACAAATAAGAAGCAGCGAGAGACATACCCCATCTTCTCTAATATTTGAAATCCAATATTTGAACTATCAATTTTAGGTGCTGCAGCACCTACTTCCTCACCATCCCGTGTTCGAATTTTGACATGACCTCCTTTCCCTCCTCGCCCTCCTTCAAATCTTCCCTTATCTCTAACCCAACTTCCACCACTCCCTTCGACCCTTCCACTTCTACGAAGAATGTTCATGATCTTTCCTTCCCTCATCCCGACTCCTGTCATTGAAGTCCTAGATAGTGTCAAAAACCTATCCCCTTCTCTTCCTTCACTCTTGTTTTTCAGATAAAACGCGTTAGCCAGGTCATGCGCTTTGGCCCTCCATTGTTTATCTTTAGGCGGTAAGATTACTTTTTGAAGATTGAAATCGAGAAAAAACGTCGATCGAATAAGAGTGTCAAGTGCTGACAGGTCAGTTATCTTCGATACCTGGATTGTACTGGACGAAACGTATTCGAACCTCAGAGCGTCTGAAGAAATGTGTGAAGTTGACGTGCTTGAATCTACAGCACTGCGACGTAGAAGCTTTCTCTGAATCTTGGACAATTTACCCTTGCCAGAGGGTGAGACATGCATCGCCGCTTCCACTTGTTCTATTTCCCGTTGCAGTTGGCGTTCTCGCTTTCGTTCGGCCTTCTTGGTGCGATCTTGTTCCCATCGTTCCTTAAGACCAGGTGGGAGATGACTGGACTTGTCTCTTTTAGTCGAATCTGTTAAAATAATAAGTCTTGAGAAGTCCGCCAGCAGAGAGATACTTTGGGAGAAGAAATAAGTAAACGCTTACTGTATGATATGTCGAACAAATCCTCATCTATTTCACCAACATAATCAACATCAGAATCCTCGTATTCGAATGATCCGTTAAAAATGGCCTTGAACCGTCGTCCTTCTTTTCTCTTCTTCTTTCCCCTCTTAGGATGGGAGGTATGGCTTTGAAGAAGGCCTTCATTTTCGTCTAAAAACACCTGCGAAAAAAAAAGTAATTAGAAAGGATATAGAGTTCCGTTCAGTCATCCTAAACCTACTCGAATTTCCGAAAGGAACCGCTCGTCCTCTTCAGCTTTGGAAATGGCCTCCTCAATATCATCAATATCATCTTCAGAGGACTCGGTGTCGGATATAAAAACAGCCTTTTGTTTCCCCTTCTCTCTGCGTGCATTTTCCCCATTCACATTTCTCTTCTCGTTCACTGCTTCCTTCCCATTTTCCGCACGTAGATTGTTTAATGTTGTCTGGAAGTCTTCGGAACTGGAACTTGAATCTAAACTCAATTCATCCTCCAGCTCTTTGATCTCTCTTCTTTCTGCTTCGTCGAAGTTTTCGTTTTCGCTCTCATCTTGGTTGCCATCCGTGTCACTAGGAGACTCTATACTGCTCCCACTATCTTCTTCCTCATCCTCCTCATCCATCTTTCTTCTGTCTTCAATATCATCAATCGTCTCACCCGTACCGTTTCCTTTACTCAAGGCTTCAGTGCTTTGAACAAAACGGAGTAGATCTTTCAAGTTAATATCTGCGTCAATTTCGCTTGGGTCAAAGTCGATTTCCTCGTTTGATTTGGAGGCTTTAAAAAGGGTGCCGTTAGTCTCTTCGTCTGTTCCTTCATTGTCTTCCTCGGTCCCCCAATCAATATCGGATCCTTGTCTTCTCCTTTCTCTCATTCCTTTCCTTTCTTTACCAATATTGGAATTAGATTCAAGGAACCTTTCCTCCCTTTCTAGCCCTAAGGCAAAGAGAGATGGACCCTTCCTTTTTGTACCCTTTCTTCCAGTACCTTTGCCTAGCCTAATCATCCGTCTCATCCGGGGTGTCATTTTGAGTCCCGATTTAGCTTGTGCTTTTATTGTACGCTGAATGAGCTCGGAAGTCGGGATTGATGTAAGTGTTAAAGATGGGAGAGTCGAGAGTGGAATAGGATTAAAATTTGGATCTTGAGATGGAGTCGAAGTGGATGTCAGTTTAGGAACGTTTGGACGAGGATGCTGGTGACGGTTTGGAGCCTCATAAACTACTTCATCGTCCGAGGCGACCCCTAAAGGTGTCTGCGACCTGGTGGAAGTATACTGAACGTCAATATTAGGATTGATATTATTAGGAGAGTCCGTTAAGCTGGGATCTGTCGATATAATGAAGAACTGAGGTTCCAGTTGGGGCAGAGAAGTCTCATCATCATCTGGCGTATGTTGGGGTATGGGTAGCCCCGTTTCTTCTTCTTCGATCGTTTCAACTTTGTCTTTCGTCACAATCTCCCCCGATGCTGCTGCCGACGCTTCCAGTTGCGCCACCAGTAACTCCTCTGGTAAAGGTGTGGGCGGTATATGCACTTTTCTTTGTACTTCAACTTCGATCGTAGGAGTTCCAGTTACATTTAGCGTTGTCTGGGTATTTGACCTGGGTATTTCATCGGACTCAGTGGCAAGGGCGATAGGGGTGTGTCCATCATCGGTATGGTCCTCTGTCTCAGACTTGGAACTGGACTCTTCAGCTTCTTCGGCTTGAGTAATCCTAAATTCAGAATGAAAGATCTTTTCTACTAGGTCAGCAGAGGGCACAATTTGATCCACGTGTTCTTCTGCGAAGGGAGTAAATAAAAGGTCAGTAAGCAAACAAGAGACCCCGTTTTACAACCGCTTACTCTCTTCGCCTGGGACGTGCAGTATCTCTTCTTGTTCCTTGAATAACAATGTTTGATGTTCACCTTTCACAAAGACAACTGGCTTTAGAAGCGGTCTATCGCGCTCAAGAATCGCAAGTGAGATTCGAGGAAGTTTACTAGATGTCGTGGGTCGTTTAGGGTATCTGGGAGAAGGCCCCGGATTGGAAATGGTGGGGTGAGCATAACCTAGACCAGAACCTTTAACATTTTTGGAATTTGGTTCTACTTTCCGGAAAGGTGAGGAAAACGGAAGAGGTTGTGCACCATAGAGTGATGGGCGACCCCTCCATCCACCTCCTCTCCAGGGACCCCCTCTTCCTCTGGTGAAAGGGGCTTGTGGGGTATGTATAGATGCCAGTGCACTTCCAGGCGCATTGGAAGACTGTTGTCTTCGCGATTGTGCTCGGGGTTGTGACCGATTCGTGGTTATGTTCCCTAATGTAAAGTCTACCCATCGTAAAGTACATAAAAACGAACAAACTGATTTGATTTTTTTTTTATAAAAAAAAACACACCATTAAAGTCGCCTTCGAACACGACTGTATCCCCGCCATCATCAGGATTCAAAGAAAGATTGTTGAATAGGTCAAGAGTATAGGATGTCTGTATGCTTTGAGGTTCCAAAGGAGGCTGACCTTTTCCTGAGGGAGTTTGGGTTTGTGATCGTAGCTGAGGTTGGGTTTGTTGTGGGAGTTGGGTTTGTGGTAGTGTTTGGGATGTTGAATCTGGTTGCAACCGATGTACTTGTAACTGTGGTTGATTTTGCTGATCGTTCAGATTTGAATTGGAGTTCGAGAGCGGACCACCTCTTCCTCTTCCTCCACGCCCCCGACCTCGACCTCGACCTCGACCCCCTCTTCCTCCTCTTCCTGCAAAAAATCCATCATTGTTATGATTGTCATTATTATCTTGTCCAATATTTCCACGTCTTCTAGGCATTATCAATTTAGTAAATGGGACAGATCGATACCAAACTTAGGTGGCAAGGTTAAAAGAGTGCTTATGGTGAACTATAAGTACGTGATTCGAAGAAAATGGAAATTTTATCTGATTCTGGATCGGATTTGACTTGTACTCTCAACTTGGGTTTAAACTTTAGTTTAAAACGAAGAATTATTTGCCATACACACCTCACTCCAGCAATTCAGTTTGATTCTTGTCAAGTCACTACGACAGAGATTTTAGCCTCCGCCAATTCATCGGTACCGTCACAATTATCAAGTCACTACTAGTGAATACCAATTACCTATCTTTTTCTTACCTCATTACACTGCCTACGCCACAGGGGTTTAGTTCTTTTCGAGGTTTGTTCTCTTCTTCCAAAGTCCACGAAACTTAGAATAGAGCCCTCATATTCATATCCAGGTCGGATCCTTCTTGCGCGTAGCGGAATAGTCATACTAGTAAACCCACGGACTACTACAGAATCTGCCTCACTATTTTGACACTATTATGACGACACCATCACCCTTCTTTCGTGGGTTTGAAGATACCAGGCTGGCTGGGCGTGAACAGACGGTATGGTTAGGTTTCTACGGTTTCCTTGACTTCAAATTGACCATTGTTGCTTGCCTTCGCTATTTCCAAACTTTATGATTTCACCTTGGATTCCTGCATGGCACTTATTGGAACGAACCTATTCTTATCCAAATTTTACAGATTGAAGAGATGTATAGTGTCCCCGAAAGTTTTCTCGAGATAGAGGTACGGAATCCCCAGACTCACGGTATGTAGAAACGCCAAATCGAGCCAATTTCCGTACCCTTTCTATCAATCATTCATAGCACCTAGTTATACTCATACAAACAATATTTCTCCACAGGTTTTGGGCGGAAAATGTACACCGATTATGAAGTGATGTGCAAGGTTCGTCGTCTTGCATCGGTGCTTCCCGCATAGATGTTTCATCCTCGCAGACAAACATCCCAGCATTTAAATTACGTCACTCCATCGTTCGACGGCGTTACTCCGACTTTGAAGCATTTCGTGACATTTTGGAACGCGAATCGACCAGGGTCAATATTCCGTCTCTACCTGGTAAGCTAACTAGTTTGCGTATTTAGACAGGATAACTCAAGCATCCCCTGCGCTCATCTTTCTCACCATTACGTTCACACCTTAGGCAAAGTTTTTACCAACAGATTCTCGGATGAGGTTATCGAAAGTCGACGCGAAGGATTAGAAAGGTTCGTGACGATTGTGGCGGGACATCCTTTATTACAGGTCAGTTGTTGGTCTGGGTTGACTTTGAATCTTTTTCTAATATTTTGGGCTTCGATAGACGGGAAGTAAAGTTCTCTGTGCGTTTCTCCAGGACCCGGCATGGGACAAATCGCAATGGCTTTGAAAGATTTGGTTTGGATTTAGTTGGAGCAGTTGTTGGTTCACGGATATCAAGGTTTATTCTTCGTATGGAACTCTTCTCTAGTTCTCCGCCCTATGGTCGTTGCTCTCAGTATGCACGGATTGCCATCTTTTCATTTAGCCCATTTTCTTTCACTGTACTTAATACGACCTTCCTTTTTCGTTGTTTTTGATATCATCCTCAATATCATCGTCTGATTTTGTCATATCATTGCCATGCGGAGATAAAATACGAGAATGGATGCATGGTGGAAGTATTAACTATCCTTCAAAGAAATTGGTTTCTTCTAAATGAGTTGTTTGAGTACCTGATTGCATTTTCGTTTCAAAGGTTCTTCCGACTGGAAAGAGCCAATAGAGAAGCTGACATACCGGGGTCCGTCTGTGACGCCATGCTGACTACGACCAGGAAGGTTCTCGACGTTACCCTTTTGTTTCTGTCCTTAAAACCACTTCTTGAGTGCTTCATCACCTAAAGTCTGAACTTCGAACCATAATCTGCTGCCAACCTACTCCTTTGATCTCCTGCTCTGCTTGACGAGTCGCGACAAAATAGCAGGTTAGCGCACTCATTGATTCTCGAAACTTGAGATTCAAATAAGGTGGATACAAGATCAACGTTCTGGTCATAAAACCTATATCAATCGCCTGAATGACTCATCGCGTCTTCATCCTAGGCGCCACAGGGTACATAGGAGGTATGTAAACAGCTACTTCGAACCAAAAGATTGAAAGGTTACAAAATAAAATATTTTTTCAACAGGCTCCGTACTTGTTTCCATTCTCCAGGCCTACCCAACATGGGAAATCACAGCTTTAGTTCGCAGCACTTCATCAGTCGGGCCTCTGAAGGAACTTGGCGTTCACGAAGTTGTCATTGGAACACATGAAGATCTCGAATTGATAGTCAACCTGACCTCGTTGGCAGATGTAGTGATCAATTGCGCGGATGCAGACGATCTTCCGTTGACTAGAGCCATTGTTGACGGTGTCAAGATTAGGAGCAAGATAAATGCTAGTGAGAGCAAGGGGAAACCAATTTTAATTCATACGAGTGGAACTGGTGTTATTTCTGATCAAGCGGAGGGAGAGTTTATGGAATCTGGGAAAAAGATTTGGAATGTGAGTGAGGTTGTGTTTTTCTCCTCGTTGTTAAATTTTTCTCTCTTCTCTTTTTCCTGGCAGGACAACAGCGAGTATGATATCCGCTCCATACCAGCCGAGCAACCCCATAGACTGGTTGATCTTGAGTATGGGTTTAATAGATTATTCTCTAGTTATCATTTATATCCATTCCATCTTAATGTAGGGTCTTCCGCGCTGACTTAAGCGAATACTGCTCTGCATACATCATCGCACCAAGCACGATTTATGGGACTGGAACCGGTCCGGGTAATAGAATTTCTCAGGTTAATAAAATTTCCTGTTTTTGCTACCATCACTTTAGGATTCAAATAACAATATCCTTAGCAAATTCCTACAGCAGTTCGTACTGCGGTAAAGCGAAGCCAAGCGGTATTCATAGGGAAGGGTACGAACAAATGGAACAATGCACGTATTTTATTATCCGATACAACACCCATTTATCTTATTATTTCAAAATAAATAAATAAATAGGTCCATATAGCAGATCTAACAAAGCTTTATCTTCTCGTCCTCTCTCGAGCATTGTCAAGAGTATCAGAACCATCATCCTACGCAAAATTCTACTTTGCCAGTGTGCAGGAACATGTATGGGGTGATGTCATACGTCAGATCGCGCAGATTTTGTATGAAATCAAACGGATACCTAGTCCAGATGTCAAAAGTGTAAGTTTGAGGGAAGAACCAGACCTGAGGTGAGTCTTCAACTTGTGTGAAAAGCCTCGAATGTTGATTTTTTTTCTCTTTCTCTTTTAGATACCTTGCGAATAATTCCCGGTCCATGTCTGAACGTGGATTCAGTATCGGATGGAAACCTCATGCGCCATCTATCGAGGAAACGCTTGAGGAAGATGTAGTCGCCACGTTGGCTAAAGCTTGAATGGTATTGGTGGTTGGAGATGTGTAAGTTAAAGTAACTATACTGGACTTGGACTTTATGCTACCCAGACGTACACTAAGGTGTACGGTGCGTGATGTAAGAGTAAAAATGAATTCTCGTACCATTCAGGTAGCATGCATCATTCTATGCAAGGATATTTGTTTAATATATTAGCCGACATTGTTAGTACTTGACAGATGCAATAACACTATGGGTATCAATAACAGAATCGACATTAGTTGACCCCTAAAGTAGAAACAAATGTTATCCATCAGTTGCCCCGTCGCGCTAAGAACGAAACCGAAGGTGCTACGCTTCTCTCAGGTTTGGTAATGGGTATAAGGCATGATGTTCCTTATCGACTTCATTGTTGCTGTTGAGTTGAATGTATGGCTTGGTCGCATCGGTAGCAGAACCTTAAAAGTGGTCAGAAGTCGGAGAATCCTGTTGTGATCTTCCGACCTGCGGAGTGAGGTGCAAGTATTTGTTAACAAAAATTGAACGGGATGACCGAAGGCCGAAAAATAACAAAAATAAGTCAGCCCTAAAATCCTGCCGTTCTTCCCTCGCCTGTTTTCCACTGTCCTTCATATCTTTTTCTTTGCTTCTGAAACGCGTCTCATCTCTCTGGACTTCGATCACCTAACTTCATCGCTTCTAAATTGTATGCTACATTCTTGCGATATCGAGTAGCCAAGTCCGCTGTTTGGCTGATGTCTTCGTTTGCTACAACTATTTGCTAAGACGATGTTGAGTTTATGAAGGCAGAAAGCATAGGGTAAGGTAAAAGGTGGGAGTTATGATAAGGTCTAGTTTTATCATATCTTAATTAAACTGTTAACGTACTTTTACGCATTTGTTAACTTCCGAGATGAGTTCATTGCACTTCTCCTATAAGATCCATATAAGAAAGAGAGGTAAATATGAATAGGAAGACATACCATATTCTTAATTATCCTTTCAAGTAAAATAGCTTGCTTTTCGGCATGTGGATTTTCCATCCCAAATTCAAGTCGAATTGATACAAGAAGTGAAAAGGATCAATGAACGCCAAAGTGTCACGCGTGACTCCGTTCTTTCTATGCTCTTTCTCAAGACAAAAACGTAAAATTGTATTTATTCTCGCAAAAGGCCTAGAATTTTTACCTAGGAAGCACTGACCGCGTCTGTAATTCTTTTTTTTTGCTCATTGAAAATCAGGACACTACAAATTCGGGTTGTCTGAGTTTCTTCATACATTCTAACCAAGTGCTTGAGGTCTTTTTCGCCTAACAAATCCTTGCTGTTGCAACAATTAGTTGTATTTGTTTCTATGGTTCAATCAGATAAGAGGATTGTTTGGCACCCTACAAAGCCTCGTCGCTTTGTCATCGGAGGCGTAGGTGGCGCAGGTGGTGGTGGTACCTCTGTCGGTCAAATTAAAGTCTATGATTGGGACGGAAGATCAGAAATCGCCGAAGTTACAACCTTAGGAGATTTAGTTCATATGAAAGTGAGCGCAGGCTACAGACGTGTGGTAATATATATTTATGTTCTTATACAGTGTTTTGCACTTTCTCCTCATCCCCTTGACACAGATCTTATAGCAGTGGGGACAACGCTGGGCAAGGTGGAACTACTCCGCTTTTCAATAACACATCCTCCAAATACCTTACGTAGCCCTTCGGTAACATCCCTTCCTGTCCGGACGTCTCGAGCATGTAATACGCTCGTTTTCTCGAGTCGTGATCCTAATTATCTGGCTGTCGGGCTCGATAAAGTTCGGGGTGAGCCAAGTTTAGTGATCTGGGACGTGGAATCTGCGTCATCGAAGGTATTCAATGTAAAGACTGGCGATGGAGGTGTTAGAGGTGGGGAGAACACCTCGGCCCAGGTTCAAAGTGTCCCTAATTCTTTCTCTGCTACATTTGGATCTACATCTACATCTACATCCACACCATACACACGTCTCGATCCTCTTTTACCATCCAATACGCCACGAAATGATAAATACATGATTCAACACTGGCTTCATACAGAGACCGTTACTTCGCTTAGTTTTATGCCGCATACGACGGATTTACTCATAGCTGGCGTGAGTCATCGGGGTATTCGATTATTCGATTTGAGAAGTCCTTCAGGGGTGGTAGGGTCTGCTGGATCCAATCCAAATGCAAGCACAACGGGATCGGGTTCGCCAACCTCCCCTTCAAATCCGCAATCGATACCTACAAAAGCTGTCCATGGCCTCTGTTATGATCCGTTTGATTACCACCAATTTGCATCATTCGGAGAAGACGGTTTCGTAAGAATATGGGACTACAGATATTTCACGAGCCCGGTATTGAGCTTTTCAGAGAGAGATGCTTTATCCGACGGCGCGGAAATGAGTCCAGCTGTCAATTCTATAGCCGCTATTGAGTATAGCAAAACTCGTCGCGGGTCTATCCTTACTCTTGAAAGGGACGCCCATGTCGTTCGTGTTTGGGATACCATTCGCGCAACTGTTGAGGAACAGGTCTGGGATCATGCTGGTCAAATTAATATCCGGAATCAAGGACACCAAGCGGGGCAGGGGGATGGTACAAGTAAAATATCTAGATTGGCGAGATTACCTTGGTCCACTACCCCTCCATCTTCAACAAATTTATCCACAACGGTTGTGGAACCGTACCCGAACCGTTCACCACTTGTTGGCGGTATAAAACCATCTATCAAAACGGAATATGTCGTTCTGCGAAATACACGTACATGTATGTATTCACTCATATACATAACTCAAATATTTTTAACGTTTTCTTGTAGCATCTCGACTCCTCCGCCCTCTTGCATCCTTCACTTCAATTCCATATTCGACACATTGGGGATGGGGTATTGACCCAGACTCCAAATCCGCAGTCCATGTACAAGCGATGCCGATGTCGATTGCTGTTTTGACTAAGGATGGCGAACTGGATATGCAAACATTGTATGATGCTCCGATACCCCAATGGAATGCGCTTGGAGAATTGTCTGTTAGCGCTGGAAGAGGATGTAGGGTTTATCAACCTAGGGATGAAAAAGACGTTGAAGATATGTCAGGAAGTTTCAGTGGTTTATCAGTTAAAGGGAAAGAGAGAAAAATGCAAGATACTGTTTCTTCTGCCCTTGCACACACTCATCCTTCCCGTCCTACTTCATTTATACGCTTTCCACTCACCCCGACCGGGACGGATATTCATCAAACACCCCGCCCAGGTGCTTTGAATCTCGCCATAATTGATACTGGTCATACCGAAACTCGAGGGAGGACAACCGTAGCAGTCGACACACATTCTACACAAGTTCCAATCCATGGGCTTTCATCTGCACCTGCCTCCCGTTCTCGACGTTCCATTTCGAAGGGCAAACTTTCTGCCGGTGAACGATCGAGTCGTCGTGCTGTCATGGACGACATATCTATGATTATGAAAAGGAGAGCGGCAAGAGGTTATGGAGTTGATAATGTGGGTACTTGTTTGCACTACTTTCAATGGATAAAATATTGATCGTTTCGAATCTCGTTCTTGTAGCCATTTTTCAATGCTACGATTGTTAAAGCGGATGCATTTCATTCTGATACCCTATATGAACTTTGGACTTGGATTGATTGTGTGTTACTCGCTTTTCTTTACTTTCTGACCCTGACAGTCACCAACTAGCATCTCGAACACTTCTTTCTCGTCACCCACGTATCTATGGTTTTGATTTTTCGAATCAAGGTATATATGGCATATGGGAAGGATTTCCCATGGATGCAAAAGCAAAGCACCATTACAGAGAGAGAGGTAAAGATAAAAGGGGAGATCATGAATCTCTATCCTTCGACGTGGTTTTCGGTACACGCAATCTTGAGCTATCACCCGCGCCATCACATACATATACGCTTACACCCGATAAAGAAGGCGGGGGACATACTGGTAGCCATAGTCGGTCCCGGAAGTCCACTTCAAGTACTACGGCGTCAATACAGCGAAGTCACTCGCCTTCCGGTGATTATACTGCTGCAGTACAAGTATTAAGTGAGTATCACTCTCGAAGCATGAAGGATAAGGAGAAAGCTGGTATCGATCATAAAGAAGGTCAACGTCACATTACTAATTAGTTGTAGTCTTGAACTTATGGCTTGCTGTTTAGGTTCAAGTTCCAATCCCGTCCAGTCAAACCCGGCATTCTCTAATGTGAGGATTGCAGCTCCTACTTCCAAACCCGCGCAACGCCGGCTTTGCTTACTTCTCTGTGGATGGTGTTTAAGTGACGAAGAATTGCTTAGTGCCTGTATACAGTGGGTGTTTGTTGAAAATGTTTTGCCGTTGGCTTTTTTTACCCTCTACTTCTAGATGGGAACAAGAAGGGCAGCTTACTCGGGCAGCTTGCTGGTTGTTGTTTATCAATCATCAAGATAGAGCTATCGAGTGTTTGATGCGAAGTGATGGTATGGTTATGGAAAATATTTCTTCTCTGTTCGTTCAGTTTACATTCATTTTAGACGAAAGATTGCGTATCATGTCTGGAACCGTCGCTGCTTTGCTTGCGCAGCGAGGTACGTCAAATCAAGTCAGAGAACATTACAATCGCTTGATCGTCCGTATCGAGGTTTGTTCAATTTTTATGAGCTGTCCGCTATCTTAAATCATATACCTGCCTCAGGATCCATACATCCGTGTCATGCTGACCCATGTAGCGCTAGACGACTGGTCTGATATCCTTCAAGAAGAATATCTTCCATTGCGTGAACGCCTTGCCATTGCTCTGCGTTTTTTGGACGACAGATCACTTTCGTCCTACCTTCGTCAACTGACCGAGTCATTTCGGCAGCAAGGTGATATAGAGGGTGTCATTCTTACTGGCCTAACCCCTTTAGGATTCGAAGTCATTCAAGGATATGTCGATACTACGGGAGACGTTCAGACCGCTTCGATCCTTGCTTCGCTTGTGCTTGCACCTTCAGTCTCGAAGACCATCCCGAGATGGATAGAAGCGTATCGGACTTTACTTGACACGTGGCGGATGTTTCATGTTCGATGTCAATTTGATATTGCGAGAGGAAAGATTATAAGAGAAGGATTGGGGCGTGCGAAAGAGGATGCTATTCCACATTCACATCCTCACGTTTCTCCTGGGACTGGCCAAAATTCAACCAAAATTCATCCTCGGCTCAATTGGACACGCCCGCAGTTTGTGATACGTTGTCCCTTTTGTAAGAAGAACGTCAACTTAGGACTGGGCTCTTCTGGGTCGAGGTTTGGTGGTGGCGGGAAACTCAGGGTTTGTGTATTTATTCTTCTAATTTAGGAGCGTTTGACTGATGTTTTCTATAGACGACTTCTTGTCAATCATGCGACCGTTCACTTCCCCGTTGTTCGATATGCCTCGTTGTACTTGAATTGGCTTACGATCTTGAACACGATATGGAGATGACAGATGGAGGTGTTAAGAAAGGTTTGTAGCATTTTGCTCGATCCCCAAATTTTATCAACCCTCGTACCCAGATACCGCGAAAAATGCTCTGGTGTTCTGTCAAACCTGCAAACACGGGGGACATGCATCTCATATGCTGGAATGGTTCTATGGAGGGGATGCCTCACAGCCCCATAATGATTGTCCAGTTCCAGGGTGTAGCTGTTTATGTGGTCTTAAGTGATGGATGATCGGAGAACTGTACCTTTTGGGGATGAAGCACCGTAATATTAGCGACGCTGGGACGTGTCCTTTATCTCTGTGTCGAAATAAACGGAGGGACGAGGTTTACATGACATGTATCACTGGTATTCAGATGCTCAACTGTGTGGATATACTGTGATACATGGATTCGTAGTATTTTTAACCTAGCTTTGATTGTTCAGCGCTCAGTTTACGCTCTTTCCAACCGATTGTAAGGATCTTCGCACAAACGTATCGTTGGACCAAAGATCGTCAGGGAAATCGTCAGCAAACAGCCAGGCGACGGACAACACGCCTTCGTCCAGTCCTCCGTCCGCAATTGAGTCAAAAAGAGTGGGAGACCTACGAATAGTGAAATGAGTCCATATATGCGCGAATGTGTTGCTGAAAAATAAACAAAAACGTTACATGTCTATACTTCCATAATCACATCCGGTGCATCTGTCTAGGCCGCAGTCAGATTTTTTTAAATACAGTGAAATACTAGAATACCTTGTATTTGAGCTGTAGTCGCTTTCCCGGTGAACATGTTTATAATAACAATTTCTTTGTAGCAATGCGTTTCTTCATATTGTGTATGACTGAGTGCGACAATAAAATCCGATTCTGTAGCGAATGCGCCGCATGCACCTGGATCAAATGCTTTATTAAGATGTCCGGCTCTACAACCGTTATGTAAATACCAAGGCCAGGATAAAACCATGTTCCTCTCCCCGAATAAAGACTTGAATCAGGGTTATCGCGTTTTTGTAGCTGATTTGGGGTATATTGCGTGGCACTCAGCCTGATGGTTCCATATGAAACTGATTTTAGAAAAAGAACGGATAAGAATAAAATGAGAGTGAGCATTGTTTATTTTAGTTTGGTGTCTTTTAAGTTAGGACGTGATAGAGTACAGGGCTAAAGATTCGACGCGATTGGCACACGTGATCTTATTTGAAATTATTTCGCAGACTCACTGTTTCCTTTCGCTCATTTACATACTACTTGTGCTTTATTAATATCATCGCATAACCGTGACCTTGCATACTCTCAATTTGAGCAGAATGGATAATTCTGTCGAATCATGATTGGTATGTTCCTCCAAGAATGGTTCATAACCTCTCTTATTACTCATGATTCACTTGAAGCTTGTTTTGATCAACAACCTTTTTGTGCCTCAAATTGGGCGAACATATTGATGACACGATTCAATTAATCACCAGGTCAATCAAAATTCTATATATATATATATATCAACATCCTTGACTTAAATCATCGCTTAAAAGGAATCCGATTGTTGGAGTTTGTCACCATAGAGGGATCCGAGCCGGAAGAGAAGGAGAAAGCAAGGCCTCGTCGACTACGAACAGACGTGATTTGATATTAAGATCGTTGAAGGTCATGATTCTTATAATAAATCCGGCCACTATTCCTGACGTGGATGCATCCATGCGGCTTTAGGGGTTTAGTGTATGTAGGCTACGTTGCCGCTTTGCAGTTTTTAGTATTTTCCAAGATGAGACTGATTCGGGATACAAACGGAAATGACAAATCGTTTATGGAGGAAGTATCTTTTTTCAATCACACTTCTGGAACTATAATGGTTTAGTAATTGATAAATATATACCATATTTCGACGGAGCTACAGAAACGGCGTCTCGTCAGTGAACCGCAGGGAGCAACTAAAGCCAGTAGCTAGCATTTCCAACCCCAGCAATCAACCCAAAAGGTTCCTGAACATATTGATACAAGATAAGCCATGGTTTCCGTCCATTTCTTCAATTTTTGTTATCGATGGAGCGGAGGATAAGAGAGGATAAGAGGAAATGACTGCGACTTTGACGTGTCACGTGTCACAATACATCATCACCTGTAATTTTTGTCCAGATTCGGAGTATATCCGGGAAACCGTTTCCGACTGATATCTGTCACGTTTTTCTCAGACTTTTGCACTTCATCTTTCAAGAACTACTCACATTATACCTCTCTCCAGCGCAACTCTTCTAATTTGCGCAGGATGTTAAACCTGTCCAACAGAACAGCTAGCTTGTTGCGCGCAGTGCAGCGCCTTGCGGCGGGAATGGCTACCGCTGTTCCTCGCATTGGCAACACCCAAGTTGCAATGTCTAACTTGGAAAAGGGTAAATTTATAAATTATCAACGGATTGAAGATAATCTTGCTATTGTTCGTCAAAGGTATACTTACTCTGAATGTCTTTCCCCCTGTACCACTACTGACCAAATTCCGTCCAGGCTTAACCGCCCTCTGACACTTTCCGAGAAGATTCTTTATGGTCATCTTGACGATCCTCATAACCAGGATATTACTCGTGGCGTTAGTTACCTGAAGTTACGTCCTGACGTGAGTTGAATAGACTCCATATATTCACTATCTTATTCCTTACAACAATCTAGCGTGTTGCTTGTCAAGATGCCACAGCTCAGGTAAATCAGCCAAACGCCTATGAAATTCACAGTCTCTAATTGAAATTTAGATGGCTTTGTTACAATTTATGTCCGCTGGAATACCTACCACCGCCGTACCGACAACTGTGCACTGTGATCATCTCATCGAAGCTCAAATTGGTGGGCAAAAGGATTTAGCACGTGCGATCGACATTAACAAGGAGGTTTACGATTTTTTGGCTACTGCTACTGCTAAAGTAATTTACTTTTACCCTTCCTTAACAAGATAATTGATTGGTCTTTTGTGCAGTATGGCATTGGATTCTGGAAACCAGGTTCTGGTATTATTCATCAAATTATTTTGGAAAACTATGCTTTCCCCGGTGGTCTCATGATTGGTACTGACTCGCACACTCCCAACGCTGGTGGTCTCGGTATGATTGCATGTGGTGTTGGTGGTGCCGATGCCGTCGATGTCATGGCCGGAATTCCATGGGAACTAAAGTGCCCTAAGGTTATAGGTGTCAAGTTGACCGGCAAGATTGGTGGTTGGACAACCCCTAAGGATGTTATTCTCAAGGTTGCTGGCATCCTTACTGTCAAGGGAGGGACTGGTGCTATCGTCGAATATATGGGACCCGGTGTAGAATCGTTATCATGCACTGGTATGGGAACTATCTGTAATATGGGTGCTGAAATTGGAGCCACTACTTCACTGTTCCCCTTCAATCATCGTATGACGGATTACTTGAATGCCACCAAACGTCCGGAAATTGCCAAATATGCTCAGCAGTTTGCATATAACTTGAGGGCTGATGACAGTGCTGAATACGACCAAGTCATTGAGATCGTAAGTTGCCTTGATGATGTACCACCTCCATATCTCAAGTACAAATTATTGTGTATAGAACCTCTCTGAACTTGAACCTCACATTAATGGTCCTTTTACTCCCGATCTCGCTACCCCTCTCTCCAAATTTGCCGAGGAAGTTAAAAAGAACAACTGGCCTCAAGAACTCAAGGTTGCTCTCATCGGATCTTGCACTAACTCTTCTTATGAAGATATGACCCGGTCCGCATCAATCGCTCGGGAAGCTGCTGAACATGGTCTGGAAACAAAGTCCAAATTCACTATCACCCCTGGTTCAGAACAAGTCCGCGCTACTATTGCTCGTGATGGCCAAATAGACGCGTTTGAAAAAGTTGGTGGTCTTGTCCTTGCTAACGCATGCGGTCCCTGTATCGGTCAATGGGACCGAAGAGACGTGAAAAAGGGTGAAGCTAACTCTAGTATGTGATATTTCCCCTCCCTCGTCACAAGTTTACGTATATGCCTTGGGGTATAGTCATTACTTCATACAACCGTAACTTCACTGGCCGTAACGATGCTAACCCAGCTACACACGCTTTCGTTGCTTCTCCTGATATTGTTACTGCTATGGCATTCGCTGGTGACTTGACGTTTAACCCCTTGACTGACACTCTCACGGGTAATGATGGCAAACCGTTCAAATTCTCCGATCCTTCTGGATTTGAGCTTCCTCCTACCGGATATGACCCTGGTGTGGATACCTTCCAACCCCCGCCGGAAGACCGAGCTCGCGTCACCGTCGCCGTTGATCCAAAGAGTGACCGACTTCAACTCCTTGAACCGTTCCAGCCCTGGGACAATTTGAAACCGGTTGATATTCCAATTTTGATCAAGGTTAAGGGCAAGTGCAGTACGTCATATTTTTTTTCTAAGGCTTTAGCAGTTTCCACTCACTCGCGTCCCTTTAACAGCTACCGATCACATCAGTGCAGGAGGACCATGGCTCAAATACCGCGGACATTTGCAGAACATCTCCCGTAGGCTCATAATGTTTTAGCCTGAGGAATTATCTGATTAGTATTATTGTAGAGAACTGCTTGATCGGTGCTATTAACGCTCAGAACGGTGAAGCTAACAATATTCAAAATAAGATTACTGGTGAATGGGGACCGGTTCCCACCGTCGCTGCCTGGTACAAATCTAACAATAAACCATGGGTGGTAATAGGTAGATATATATTGTTCGTGACATTTGCAAAGTAATTTCTCACTTTTCTTCCAAGGTGACCACAACTATGGTGAAGGTTCCTCACGTGAACATGCTGCTTTGGAGCCCCGTTACCTCGGTGGACTGGCTATCATTGTCAGATCTTTCGCTCGTATCCATGAAACCAACTTGAAGAAACAAGGCATGCTTGCCTTGACATTTGTTGACCCGACCGATTATGACAAAATTCAACCCGATGATAAGGTCGATATCACCGGTCTTGAATCATTTGCCCCCGGCAAAAACTTGACTTTGGTTGCCAAGCACAAGGACGGTTCTAAAGATGTATGTCTTGCCCTTACTTTCTGTTTGTAGAAAGATATTTAATGTGTGTGTATAGGAAATTGCACTTGCCCATTCGTTTAACGAAGGCCAAATTGAATGGTTTAAAGCCGGAAGTGCATTAAACCTGGTAAGGCTTATTTATTATATTTTATGATTTGTTGTCGTGGCTCGAACCTTCTCTTCTAGATGGCCAAATCCGCTCAGAATTAGTTTTTTGTTGTTCCTTGCTAAAGGATCTTAATACGGATTATTATTTTCAGCTATGGAGAGCTTTCAGATATCCACGTAGGATTTTGCCCAGGATGGTAGCTCGTTTTCCGCAAGCAAATTATATATAAAAACACATGTCAATATATAGAGACGGTGTATGATACATTTTTTGTATTAAATTCGGTGTGGTTTGTCTAAGAATAGGTATATCGAAGAGGTCCCCCCGAAATACGGATCATGCTCAATAGCGCCATGACAAACGACCATTGAGATGCTAAACGATAGAGAATAGTTTTAGGTGCGACGAGTTTACACCAATGGTTGTACCAAATACGAGCGTAAAAGTTTAATAGATCTTTATATGTTCGAGAATTTTTCGAGAATCTTCGAGGTCCCGGACGGGTATATATCTGCAGGAAGATCGATGATCTACATCCTGGACATGGAGGGCTCATTGTATGAAGGGTTGCGAGACATCTTGAGACGTTATTAAGAGATGATGAACCGGCGGAGTTCTCTGTTAATGTCAATATGGGACGAAAGTGTCTTCTTGGTTCGGTCATACCCCCAGGATGAGGCCATATCCATGGTAATTCATGAGGGAATCTGATGAGACGGCTTAAATATGGTAGACCGGCTGCTTCAACGATAGTTTGAGCTCGTTTCCGTACAGCTTCAGATGGATGTGGATGCTGTAGGATAATATATTCTGCAGGTAAATGTCGACGTTGCTGACGGTATGCTGCATGCCAAGAAAGGAAGCAAGAACGGTGTGCAATATGTTTTTGGGGGGCGTTTGCGCAGAAAGCTTCTAGTGGACCGAGCGTATCTTGGGCTGCAACAGAATTAGTAGCCATAGAAGAAATGCTGGATATAGATTGAGAAAGGGGATTATCCGCGCCGACACCAGCACAGATAAGACAATCTTCTTCTTCCTCTTCGTTTACCGTTGTACGTCGTCTGAGGGGATCACCCCGAACATAGACGTCGCCAAGCAGCGCTCTATTCTTAGCTTCTCGATGTTTCTTAAACATTTCAACAGCTAAAGAAACCGTAACACGTTCTGCTTCATGAAAGACCGATAGGAAGATTGTAGTAAATAATAGACGAGTCCATTTGATCGACCGCGGATTTGCAGATGTCCTGGGTATAGGTAGTGTAGCGAAAAATGGAGACAAAAGAAAGGGTAAGATGGGTTGCTTAAGTGTTTGTAAAACAGCAAATGCAGTCTAAAACATACAAAAAAAATCGTTAAGTGAGAAAAACATGACGTAGTGTGTCATTGATTTAGTGTACTCACCACGATATCTGCAGCGCCGAGAGATGTGCGCTCCAAATCATCCATCTCAATATCTGGTCGCCCATTCCGATTAAGCCAAGCCATTATTTTTTCTTTCAATGTGGCATGGGAGGTAAGAGGTGCTGTGTCTTGATAATCTTCTTCATCCTCTCGTCTGAGTCCTGGCGTTAGTAACACCGTCCTCAACTGAGTAAGCCCTTCTATCCATGAGGAAATTGCAAATGCAAGGGCAGCGGTGTGTACTGCAGAGGAAGACATACAAGACTTGTAAGTGATAAAACTAGTCACAAGAGAATCAAGCTGGAACAGTCGGATTTTCCGTGGGAATGGCAAGATTCAATTTCAATTCAGTTCTTCAGACTGTCCTTTCGGAACGCTAATCTATGAATAATGCTTTTCGACCCCAGTATATGAGATTAAGCAAGTAGTCTATTACGAGTCGTCCTCATCAAAGCTCTCTGCTGGGCTATCAATTTTACCACCAGATTCCATTTGAATATCTCGACCTTCCTATCTCGCGCAAATACCGACGATTGAACAACTTACCTGAACATCAGGTTGTTCGATTTCGTTCAATTATTTCAATAAAATATCGACTTGGTTCCATGGTCCTAGGTTGTCGTTGTTTTCAGAGCTGCCGCCAAAGTATCCACATTTACAACATACAAGTTACACAGATATCACAGATATGGTCTACGACTTGTAGATCAGGAATCGCGAATATCTAACGGAGATTCTCCAAATCCTTCCCGAAACACCTCCGTTATGTCAATGATTTCATTTATATGTCTAGGCTCGGTTATTTGGAATCAACCATGACATACCTCTTTATATGTCAGCATATCCTCTCTGGGAACATATCGTTGAATTATATCTCTCAAGCTTTTCATGCTCCACTTGTCGTCTTCCTAGGTATACCCGTAGAATCTTCGCAAATGGAGGTTAGACCAATTGAAATTTTCCTCAACCTTAGTAATTTGGTATGGTTCACAACTGTATATCAACTTTTCCTTCACCATAAAAGGCCTTCAAGAGGATTATTGTAAATCATCCCTCTGCGAGAATGAAGACTTCATCGTTGTTGTCGCTCGCTGGTTTTCTTGCGTCGGCCTCGGCACATACCATTATGCAGGCAAGCCTTGACATTTGCATTTGTTTCTATCGGAGATAATCATGAACTATTTTACAAACAGGAGTTGTATGTGAATGGCGTTGGTCAGAGTTTTACAACTTTATTCGTAGGAATACCCAGTCTCATCATAATTGTTCATAGATCAGGGTCATATCAACGGAATTCGTGTACCCACATATGACGGTCCCATCACGGATGTTACCTCAAATGTAAGGTTATAATCCTCGTTAGCTTTTTGTATTGACAGGTGATAGGATCTAATATGCAATGGTGGTACGAACCATTGGTCCCAGTTGGTGATTTACTCTGAGGACTTAGATCTACTTTATTAGGCATAAACCCTTATCAACAACCGGTATCTCAAGTAATGAAGTTCAAAAAGGCCAAGCATCTGGTTTATAGCTGATTATTCTTCCTCAGGTGATCATCCAAGTCCACGCCGGTTCGCAAATGACTGCTGAATGGTACGTCACGATTTATTATTATTGATCTTAAACTGAACTTTTTTTGAGGCACCACACTTTGGCAGGAGCTGATCCAAGGTACTCGGGTGATTTATTTCCTGCGAAGAGCTTGAAACTGATTTCTTTAGTGACTCGCAAGACCCTATTGATCCAAGTCACAAAGGCCCTGTCCTCGTGTATCTGTATGTTAAATTTTGATTATGAAAGGATTCTCCACAACTAATTGGCTATAGAGCACAAATTTCCAATGCTACACAAACGGATGTTACTGGCTTGAAATGGTTCAAGATCTGGGAAGACGGATTTGATGCTAACAACAGCACTTGGGGAGTCGATAGACTCATCGCGAATAAAGGAAAGCACACGTTCACGATTCCATCGTGTATTGCTTCTGGCCAATATCTTATTCGTACTGAAATTATAGGTTCGTCAAGCTTTATGTTCTAAAATTTCTAGCTAATGGATTTGTTTTAAAAGCTCTGCATGCTGCGACGACGTATCCTGGCGCACAGTTCTGTCAGTTCATTTTCAGAATTTATGTACTATCGAATGTTCTAATGATTGGTTTACAAAGACATGGAATGTGGTCAACTCAATATTGTGGGAGGAACTGGAAGTGTGACTCCTGCCACGGTATCATTCGTGAGTAAATACCGATTTCTTAAGATCAACAGGTTTAAATTATTTTATCAGCCTGGTGCATACCACCCTACTGATCCCGGTATCACGATTGACAGTAAGTTCTCAGTCATTCAAGGATAAATATCCTTATTAACCTGTCATCTTAGTTTACTGGCCGCCTGTGACGAACTACACCATTCCAGGACCTGCAGTGTTTGCATGTTGATGAATTCATGTGGAAATATTGTATTCCCCCTTTCTTTGATGTAGATTCGGTAATTAATCAACATATGAGCTTTTGAAAAGATAAACCCAAAAATCTTTGCTCCTAGATATACTTGATCTTCTAGTGCTTAGGTATATGACACGCGTTCTATGTTAAAATTATCTCAACCCTACCTCCCTAATATGGTCGTGCAGCAGCTTGGCACTGTTCAAAGTCGTAAGAAATTTTTTATTTACGTGAGAGAAAACAACATACGGATTTAAGTTGCTCAATATACCATGCGCAAGTTTGAACATCACCAGATTCTAAGCATGTAGTAAGTTCTAAGAGATGTTAGACTCAATCGTTGGTAAAAACACCAAAAACTCATACGTTTGGCTTGGAAGTCACAAGACATAGCCTGCTGCTGAGGTTGGGCAGGCTGGGCCGCGGGTTGTTCGGCAGCTTCTGCGCTTCTAGAACCTCCGAACAACATCGAGGAAAGACCGTGTCCGACAACACTGCCCATAGCGACGCTACCAGCTGTGGCAGCCATTGAAGAAAGTAAACCGGGACCTCCGCCACCAGTAGCAGCAGCTGCACCAGGGTGGGGAACAGGTGCTAGAGGAGCTTGCATTGGCGGGGCCGCCGTTGTGGATGCGGATCGAGTTTGAGTTTTGGGGGCAGGCGGAGGTGCCGGACGAGCAGCAGGACGAGAACGTGATTGACGCTAATGAAAATAATTATTCAGAATTCCTTGTTGTTGTCTTTTTGCGAAATTTACTCACAGGCATGATGAATGTGCTAACAGGGGCTGGTGGTAAAATCTAAAAAGCTCAAACTTATACTGCTTCGGAAAAAAAAAAAGCTGAGTAAGCAGAATACGCGTCTTGCCGGCAACGATCGAAAAAGCTTTTTTATTCCGATTCCGTCCATGATTCCCTTTCGAAATGCTGTGAAAAATTTACATTTTATACGCTTTCAAAGAGCAAATGCACATACCGGAGGACGGAAATTAACCTCTCAGGACCTGCAGGATCAGCCAGATAACATTGCTCGACTTGCCCGAGAGGCGGAACGAATCCAGTTATTGGCCGCAAGTAAGGTCGTGGGGTTCGATATATGGGCACAACCTGTGGGTCTATTAGGTACCTATCTTTTTTTAACTATCTTCACATTTTCTTAGTATTTGTATAGATCTCCGTGTACCAGTACCTATACTTACAAGAGGTACAACGTTACAGCAAATATGGGCCGCTATTGAACATAATTTGAACAATACAGTATCGAATGCCATTGCGTATGATTCAAACATTTCTTTTTGCTTTAATCTATTTTTTTACCTTATAAAAGGATGCACCGTATAGCGAAAGAACACTCTTTCCCTTGGGACACAACTTTTAGTCCCTTTTCATACCAAATCTTTCGTACCAAGTCAACCCGTTCGAAAACTTGGCTAGAGCCTTTGCGTGATATAGGCTTGGATGCCTATAAGCAACTGAATACCGCCATTGCGAAGTAAGTTGAATATCTTTTTAACTCAGTTGCGTCTCATTTCCCCCCGTCAATTCAGAGGACAGGTGTCAGCTATAAAACAACTCACCAGGGATACCTATAGACGAATGGCTCTTGAGAGAATGAAAGCGCTTCACAAAGGCCGCTCAAAAGGTCTGGACTGGACATTACATTCCCTGGCTTCACCGGTACAGTGTGTATCGATTCGCGGCTTGCAAGGCCATTTTGGTAAAGAAGAACTTAAATTCGGTACCAGATGGTACGTTCAAGCTTGCCTGAAGTTCGACTCGTGGCAGGTGCGTATAGCACAAGTAGCATATCTATCTTCTTTTTGACGATTTCATAGAGTCTCGCGGTACGATCATCGACTACTCAACCTGAGCCAAAGCGAGTTTTAGAATACCTTGTTTTTGAAAAAAAAATGTGGTACAACGAACCTTGGACGATTCGGGATCAACTTTGGGAAGCTGTACATACCAAAGATTCGAAACAAAAGTAACCTCATATCAATCAAGTATAATAAAATTATCTGTTTTGCGTGAAAAAGATACCCCAGTCGGTGTTGTTTTTATTTATTTATTAAGCCACATATTATATTATGTCCTGGCGTCAATAATCCTCCTTCCACGTTCTAATTCAACGACAGTTTTATTCCGCATACCTGTACCTTTCTCTAACCGTCTCGCCCTACCACCAATACCATTTCCTAAGCCCAGTGGTTGATGGCCAGCATGCAACATCATAGTAGCTGCTTTGACGACATTAACTTTATTTCTACTTCCCCATATCTTTGCACTGGCATCTTTAATACCGGCCGCCTTGAATATCTGATGGATTCCAGGTGCGCACATCAAACCAAATCCAACCGGACGAGGCCGCATATACAATCGGGTAGATCCAAATTTAAGCTCCATTTCCGACCATAAAGTACGATCCTCGAATCTGTCAACATAATCCATGTTGCGCACGGCTTCCGCAAAAGCGTTATCCAACGCTTGTGGAAGTTCATCTGCCTTTCCTTCCCCGATACCAACGAGCCCATTTCCATTCCCAACAACGACGAGAGCATACCGTGTATTAATTTTACCTTTTCCAGTCTGGTGTGTACGACGTAATTGTAGCAGAGGGTATCGATGTAAACGGTCGAGTTCGTTAAAAGGGATGTGAAGATGGTGTAACGGAGAGCGAACTTCATTTTCATCTACGGAATTTGCTCCAGATATTTCATCAATATCATCGATATTAAATGGTTCCTCGTATTCTGGATCAAGTTCTTTGTCGATTTCTTCAAGGTCGAAAAACATCGGTGTCCAATTGGTATCAAGAACGCGAGAATCAGGTCGTAATCGAGCACGTTTGGAAGACTCAAACGTGTGCTGTTCGGTGTTGTCCCATACAGGATCGGGAAGAGCATAAAATTGTCCAGGTTCCTCCGTCAAATCTTGCAAGTTTCTCATTGTCAAACCCCGCTCGAAACTACCTTCTTCTCGTTCTACCAAATCTTTCATCGTTAACCCGTATTCAGGACTGCTTCCTTCTGACGATGCCAGAGGTGATGGTTCAGTTACTTCATTGTCTTCAATTTCTTCCATAAGTTTTACGATGTCCATCCCTTCGAGTGTTATTTCGTCAGGGTCCTCTTGGATATTATTCAAACTATACTCGTTTGATACTGCGCCAGGAATGTCCGTAGCTGAGGCTGGTTCCGAGCTATCGAGGCTGTTTGAACTAAAGTTTTCATTATTTGGCTTTGGTGGAATAGTGGAATTCCATCGCTGTGTACTTATTCTGGAAGTATTATATCGAGGTATCCGTGAAGCGCATTGTAAACTTCTTCTAATGAGGAGCATAAGAAACTAATATATAGATCACGTTAGCTAAAGAAGAGAAACGAGGGGTAAATAACCTACACTCAAGTGTTTGCTTTTTTTTTTTTTGAGAAGACGGAGCAGCGAATGAGCGCTTGGCCGAGATTACTTCAGCAGCCACAAGCTATTGACCATGGCCACCGTTCATCCCAGCAGAATGGGTCTAGTTCCTCAAAATAATAACATTAGCTCTTATCGCTCACGAAGCCGTTCACCACGAAGAGAATACTCCCAGAGGAATCGAAGCGAGAGTCGAGGACGTGAGAGAGAACGTGATGGTCGTCGATACTCTCCCGAATACAGCGAGTATACCACCAATGAATTGAATAATGCTGCTCCGTGGCATTCCCAAAATAATATGTATCCCGAGCGAAGAGGAGGTCAAAGAGATAATGCTTATCAAACTGGGAGTACTGATTACTTTACACAGTGTGTACACAATACACTCTACGGTTCACTAATATTGACAGGTTCTTTTAGTCGTCAGCAATTGCGTGATAACAAACAGGTTTCAATATGGCCGCCATCTCCTAAAAGACCAGCCCGTGATGAGTATGATATAATTTACTTGACTAAGTGAGCTTTATTGTTGACTCAAACGTTAGGTCAAGGTCTCCACGTAGAAAATCTCACAAAAGAAGTCGTCGACATGAAAGATCACCAACGCCGTCCTCAGAAACAGATTCAGAGGAAGAACAGAGGAGGAAGAGGAAAACTCGTAAACGTCGAGAAAAAGAAGAGAGGCATGAGTCGAAGAGAAGGCGCCATGAACGTCGAGAGCGAACACGAACACCGTCCAAGTCTGTTGAAGCTTCAGACAGAGAAAGGCGGCATAGGAGCAAAACTAAAACGAGATCTCCTAGTCCCGAATCTGATATTGGGAAAGATGAAGATTGGGTGGAAAAACCAACCACGAATGCATTTGCTTCAGCCACTGCCATGCCAGAGTCTACCTTCAAAAATGGGGCCCTGGAGACAAGAGATGAAGATTCTGATACAGAATTCGGTCCTCAGCCTGTGACCAAACTGTCAGCGAAAGTCGATGAACGAGCTTATGGCACTGCCCTGCTTCGAGGTGAAGGTAGCGCAATGGCTGCTTTCTTGGCAGAGGATACGAATGCCCGTATTCCACGTCGTGGTGAAATTGGTTTAACTTCGGATGAAATCGCTTCATACGAAGCTGCTGGTTATGTTATGAGTGGTAATCGACATAGACGAATGAATGCTGTTCGTTTAAGGAAGGAAAACCAGGTCATTAGTGCAGAGGAGAAGAGAGGTATCTTGAAATTACAGAAGGAGGAACGGTCACGCCGAGAAGAACTACTGCGAGAAGAATTCAAGGAGTTGATGAAAGAGAAACTAAAAGCTGCTGGAACGAAACCTTCGGAAACGTAACACAGTTTTTTGTATAATTTGGTTAAACAATATGTATTATACCTTTATTTATATACTGGAACATTTATAACTTTCTAACTGTATGAGGCATGAAAAGTATGGACTAAAAAGGTGACACTAAAAATTAATATATCACATTTATAAATTGCGTCCAAGCGGAATAAGAAGTTTTAATTGTTACACTTGAATTTCATTTTAAACGGTTTACTGGACGAATTTACCCATCCCTCCATCTCATCTTGTTGGAGTTTTGATGCAAACCTACTAAATCATTTAGTACTATTCAGAATACAAAGATATCAGATTTACCTGTCAGCTACGCACTCCAATGTGGTCTGCCAGTGCGCGTTGAACTTGCGCGTTCGTGGCATTGGGAGGGAGTTGGAGGTTGTAAGAGTGGACGTTGGCGTAGGATCTCGCTATGGCCGGGTTTAGTTCCTCTATTGCCCGCAAGCTGGTGAGCGGGGGGCGGTTTGCCTGAATATCACCTCAGATCAGTACATGAAAGTAAAATTGACTGCCGCTCACCTCCGGGAGCCGCCCGTCAGGGTACCTTACTGGTACCAGTGTGTTCCCCCTGCGATGCGTGATGTTGGTGTTCTAAAATACCATCAATTAGCAATAAATTGGCCATAGCAATTTCACTTACTTGTGCAGACAGCACTGCAATCCCAACAGACAGCTCCTTAATAGCTGCCAGACAACCATCAGTGTCCGCAAGTCTATTATTAATGGCCACAGCGTTGTTATTGGTATGCATGAGGCGGTTCTCAATGGCTGTAAGACGCTGCAACATCCACATGCTTTGACTATTAGCTTCGATGCTTCAAGTGGACGGCTCTAGAAAAATAGTTGGATGAAACAGATAAATTGAAAGTCCCAAGAAAATTGGTTTAACACACTAAGTTACTTCTTTGTGATTGAATGCAGTAAGAGTTATTGAGTACTAAATCAATTAGTACTATTCAAAATAGGAAGATATCACACCTACTTATTAGTTATATGCGCCAACATGGTGTTCCAGAGCATGTTGAACTTGGGCGTTCAGAGGCAACTGAAGGTTGTATGAGTGAACATTGGTGTAGGATCTTGCGATGGCAGGGTTGAGTTCCTGTATCACTCCCAAGTTTATGAGCGGGGGTCGGTTTGCCTGAATATGACCTCAGATCAGTACGATTGCTATGATTGATTGCCACTTCACCTCTGGAAGTCAACCATCAGGGTACCTTACCAGTACCAGTTGGGTTCCCCTACAATGCATAACATTGGTGTTCTAAGATGTTGTCAATTAATGAACTAGATTGACAGCAATCACACTTACCTGAAGCAGATAATACTGCAGCTTCAATTGCGAGCTCATTAACGGCTTTAAGATGGTGATCGATGTTAGCAAGTCTATTGTTGGTATGTGTGGGCCGGTTGTTAATAACTGTGAGGCCGTTCTCGACAGCTGTGAGGTGCTGCGACATTTGGATGTGGAAGTCAGTCAGTTTGTTTAAGATTTCCTGCAACAGTAGCTATAAGAAGTAAGCTATTGGGTGTCTACAATGCCCTTCCATAAAAGCTAGGAACTGACCTGCACATTGGCTTGGACCGGAAGGGCATGGTTTTCATGTTGAAGCCCTTCAAAGACCACTCAATGAACTCCATGCTCTGAAAATGAGCTTTTAACTTACCCTGTATGAAAGTGGTATAAGTATCATGCAGGGCAAATGAGCTGCTGTCATATCTTCATGCGTTAATCCTTGCGCATGGTGTACTAACAAAGAGATGTTTATCAGATCTGTTATGGGGCGAGGCCTTTTGCTCATATTGTGTGTTCCCAATGTCAAGCAAGGTGGTACGACATTGCATTATTCACTTCAATAATCATAGCAGGATTTTGGTGGACCCCCAGAGCATTAACATCAACAAAATTATTCAGTTAAACAATGGGCATGTTATCAGAGGGTGGGGAGAGATTTAAATAGTTACTAGGACGCCGCGTTGTCACCGACGTCTTGAGCGTGACAATCGCAATGTCACCTCACATAACCATGCCCGGTTCCATAACTACAACTAATGCCCCAAACGATAATTTGGACACCTCTCTGCTGAAAGAACTGTCCCGACGCTCTCTAGTAGACGCCTTAAACTCTGTAAATGGGGCAAAGACCCTTGTCCTTGATCCAGCAATAGCCGGTCCATTGGGTCTCGTCGCCGAAGTATCTCTGTTGAAGGTAACGCTTCAAAGTCTTGTTATTTTTCAACGATATTAATTGCGGGTTTAGGATCATGGTGTGGATAAAATGTTTTGGTTGGAGGATGGACCTCTCAGCGCTTCGACAACAAATATTGTCTATCTATGTCGACCGCTCATCAAATGGATAAAGATAATTGCGAGTAAGTTCTCTGCTTGATTGAGAGTTTTTTTTTCTTTAGCGACTTTTATTTTTGAGAGATCAGATCAAAGGGCATGCTCAACTTACCCCGCCGCAGAAACACAACTATACGATTCTCCTAGTACCCCGTGTATCAACACTCGCAACTCGCATACTCGAAGAAGAGGGTGTTTTAGGGGAGGTTGCGCTGTCTTCGTACAACCTTCAATTTATAACGCTAGAAGAGGATGTCATCTCTCTTGAGTACGAAACAGCGTTCAAAGAAATTTGGGTGGTAAGCTCTCCTTTCTTTAAACTCTGACATTTTGTTTCTGAGATTAAAAGCCATCCAGGACGGTGACGAAACTGCTATATATGATTCTGCGCAAGCTCTCTTCACGTTGCAGAGGTTATATGGGTCCTTTCCACGGTTATTAGGCAAGGGGGACAGAGCCGCTGTACGAACCCGAGTTCTCTAGTTAAACTGATCATCTTCTAAATCAGACGCATTATAGCGGCTATGCCAGCTATTCCAGAAAATATCAACAACAGCCTCAACCTTTCAAAATTCCACTTCGGAGAAAATTGACGCATTGATTATTATAGATCGTCAGGTCGATTTACTAACTCCACTGTTGACACAACTTACATATGAAGGCCTTATTGATGAAATGATAGGTATCAAAAACAGTAAGTTTATATTGCTTGAGTCCCACACAAATTATTTAGTAATGCTTTCTGAATAGCTAATGTTGAAATACCCGCCTCTCTTCTGGCTCTTGCTAATCAGAATCCCCAACCGACTGCTGGATCGTCGGCCGCTGCGCTACCGCGTGACGGAAAGGATAAGAAGAAGAAATATCTTCTTAGTTCCTCAACGGATCCTCTTCTAAACGAATTACGGGATCTGAATTTCTCTCAAATAGGGAAGAAACTCAGCAAAGTCGCTCGGCGTTTGGATGAAGACTATAAGGTAACATTTTGTTGTAAAACAATCCTGATTGAATTATTTATGTTCTCTTAACCTTCAGAGTCGATTAAAGGCAAAGACTGTTGCCCAACTCAAGGAATTCGTTGGAAAACTAGGAGGTTTACAAACAGAGCACCAAGCGTTGAAAATTCGTGAGCGAGAATAATTTATGCTCCCATGACCTTTTCTTAATATACCACCGCCTCGTTCAGATACCGGAATGTCTGAAATACTGCTGCCTTTGACGAAAACGGAGGTTTTTAACAAATCATTGGAAGTACAGCAAAGTCCGTATTATAATATCATTTCCTTCTCACTAGGATAATATTTAATACTGCCATAGATCTCCTGTCGTCTTATGATATCTCAGCTCAACTAAGTGCCATTGAAGATCTTGTGGCACGAGACGCACCAGAGAACATTGTCTTGCGACTACTATGTCTGGCCTCGCTAACTTCTAGTGGTATCAAACCGAAAGTTCTCGAGAATATAAAGCGAGAAATATTACAATCGTATGGTTACGATCGTGTAGCACTATTAATCAATCTCGCATCATCATCCCTTTTACTTCCTTCACCTCTTCCCTCGAAAGCGGCCAAATTCTCTTATACCCAACTTCGCAAACAATTACGCCTTGTAGTTGAAGATCAAGATTATACGCCGAATGTAGCAGCGGACGCTAACCAAGAAGAGGTTGCACGTGCTGAAGATCGCGATATATCGTATACATATTCTGGTTATGCTCCATTAAGCTGCCGTTTAGTTCAATGTGTTGCACAGAAAACGGGTGTTCTTGCTTTCCCGGGTACTAAAACTACTGAAGGAGATGATATACGGGCACATGCACATCCCATCATTGGTTGGAAAGGATTCGAAGACGTTATATCATTGATTCAAGGAGAAACTGTAGATATAATCCTTCAAGGTTAGTTTTCCACTCTATGTTTTCTATTGATATATGAGCTCAATATACATAATTCTAAAGGTGAACAATCGTCGTTCTCGGCCCCATTGACTAAAACCGACACAATGACCACTGTTGTCTTTTTCCTCGGTGGATGTACTTACACTGAAATTGCCGCTCTACGTTGGATGAGTCGACAAACTAGAGGTAAAATAACAATAACTCATATCTCTGCTCCGTCTCTGACCTCACACTTATCTTTCTAGGAAGGAAGTTTTTGATTGCAACGACAGGTATCATCAATGGGAATACCCTTGTCAATGCGTTTAAGTAAAGAAATTTTGAAGCGACATTATCGTAGACCACCGGGTTCAATATAATTATATGCATCTGTGCGCACAACAATCTTCCATCCATATATGATGTAAAATATTTCGAAACTCAAATATACCATAACAAAACCCCAACAGAAACTAGGGGGGGAAAAACATAAATTGCTTGCTTTAATAGCTAATACAGATGCGAATGACACAAAAAAAGTAAGAACTAGGGCTATGCAGGAAACAAATGCAGGAAGAAAAGGAACGGCAAGTCGATGAGATGAAAGAGGGTATTCTGTGATGGTCGGCTTAAAATATAGTCCATGGAGAGAAACGAAATAAAATGCTTGAGAGATACATAATTGGTGATAGTTAGTGATATAAAAGAGCTTGAAAACCGAAGAAAGGTGAGACCGAAAAAAGATCAGCAAAGGAAAAAGGTCAACTATTACGAGCCATAAAGTCTTCTTTCATCAATCGTCGCCGTTTGGCTACCTCGCAGACATACCAAAGGACCCTTTCTTGAAATACCTGGCAATCAGCAATTCCAGGAGGAG
The DNA here is from genome assembly GCA_020884735.1 of Clathrus columnatus. Classification (NCBI taxonomy): domain Eukaryota; kingdom Fungi; phylum Basidiomycota; class Agaricomycetes; order Phallales; family Clathraceae; genus Clathrus; species Clathrus columnatus. The sequence goes on from BPWL01000001.1 coordinate 2,550,147, forward strand.
TTTCCCACGCAACTTGCTTCCGCTCTTCAAACGAGACCAAACCGCCAACGTCCAAGCACAGCAGGATCATACCAAACGAATAGGCATCTGACAGTAATGGATCAAGACATTGTGACAATAATATTTCAGGCGCGGAAAACGGTCGCGTTCCAAGATGAATTTGTTCTTTTTTAGTGGGTTCGGATGGTTGATATAGTGTGCTGCTTCCGCTACTTGCATACGTATTGTTCGAGGTCGTTATGGTCGGAGTCGGAGACGAACGTTCTGCATATGGTGTACGTCGATCACGTCCTAGTTGGAGGGTGATATGACTATCCGGTGCAATGGCAATAGATTGAGTGGACAGGCGATGACCAAGGGGTGGTCGATGATGATTATGATGCTGATACTGATGGTAATGGTGATAATTCGGATATGTTTGTGAATATCCTCCATATGACCCGGAAGGAGAAGACATTCCAAAAATGGACATGTCCGGTTCGGGAGGTGGATCAGAAGCTGGGATGAAAGTCGAAGTAATACTAGTGCTACGACCGAAATCCAGGATTTTTAGCGTCCCCGAAGGGGTTACGAGGACGTTGAGAAGGGATAGATCCCCATGCGACAACCCAAACGAATGAAGGTAAGTCAAACCATCCAAAAGTTGATCGTGCATGTTAATTTTTAAAGAACGTTCCAGAGGGCCTTCGCAGAGACGTTGGTGAAGACTTTTGCCTTCAATATATTCAAGCACCATTCCCACACCTTCAAGTGAGCCGAGGTACGCTGGAAAGTTGCGATGCTGCCCTTTAAGGGTGGAATATACTCTCAACTCTGCAAGAAATTGAGCAAGGACATCCGGTGCATTAGTTTGAACTTCTCCATTAATTTCCATTTGGACGATATCTGGTTTTTTTATAATACACTTGAATAGCTCAGATGTGGATCCTGACGCAATCGGAAGTAATCTAGCGGTCGGGTTTTGAGGAGCCGGGAAAGGAAATGAAGGTTGTGGATGCTGTGAAAATGGTGAAGGAGAGGGTGGTGGATGATGTACGAATATAGAAGAAGGATGAATAGGCGCATGAAATTGAGGGGGTGATACGTCCACCGGTGGACGATCGTGACCAATTGTTAACTTGGGTGGAGGCGGGGGTGGTCGAGGTGGCTCTTCCTCGTTTTCATCTTCTTCCTCAACATCAATGACTATATAAATTCAGAACGTGTATTAGAACTTCTGTCATAATATGTATTGAACTAAGACGAGAGAATGCTTACGCCACCAATTATGTTTACTCGTAAGTGTTATACGCTGGTTGCCTGTCTTCAAACTACCACTGCTATTGGATGCACCAATCGCATTAGCCTTACGCTTTGCTGTAGTGGATTGCGTAGAATGTTGTAAAAGAGTTGTACCCATTACAATAGCAGGTGGTGGAGACATCTTGCAAGAGGTCTGCTTTAAATATAGCGGACCGGGAGTCGTGAAGACGCCCGCCCGTGAAATGATAAGCCACGTTCGTCTTGGCGAGAAAATACTATCTTTGGTCACGGCGTCTGTATGTACTACGCACTCTCTCCGACTCTTTCCTTGGTAACCAAGTTCCAGTCTGTGTTTATTTCTTTTGGTCTTTTCGTAAATTTAGATGTAAGTAATTCGAGCCATGTATATACATGTATAGTGTATACGAACTTCGAAGGAATTTCAAAAAGTATATACGTCATCAGGCTCATAGGTCAAAAAACCCTGTAATATATTATCATCGCATAGATATGTGCATATGTATGTCCCAATTCAATACGAATCCTTGGCATGTAAGACAATTTGCGTCGTCCGCCGGAATATAGCAACTAACCCTAGCACAACGTAAAAATCCAACTTTTTACCGTAAACCGATCTCAAAGTAGCGCATTTGAACTAGTGCCACCGAACAACTAACATAAATCTGAAAGCCCGATCGTCGGAATCCTGTTATTGTAATCTCACGTGAAATACATTTGTATGAAAACGCTAAATGCGGAAATCCTGCCAAATTGAGTTGTGGCGTAATGCGATACGTCTTTTCACTTCCTTGGCTAATTCAACCTATTCAATTCACGACTCTAACTTCTTTACATAAAAAACTTGGCATATGAGATGTCTTGTGGTAAAACACCCGATAATCAATTACAATTTAAAACCACCTGTCGCAAGCGAATCCGGTAAAGCTGTCTTTCCTGTACCACAACCCATAGCATCCTGAATGTTATTCGTAACTTTGATCACTATCTCCGAACTCCTTGTCACTAAATCTTCAAAAGAAATCCAACATCTTGAAGGACTGATCACTCCATTAATTGTTACACTTTCGACTAAAATTCGACTCGAGTTGGGAGGAGACACCTGGACACCTGTGGGATCAAATCCATCCACTCGGACTGTCGTTTTTGTATTGAAAAAGTCGTTTGCCACCGTATATTTCGAAACAAGCGGTGAACCGATTAAGAGTTGATCTGAGGATGGTACGGGATACAGTCCTAGTATGTGGAAAAGCAGGAGTGCAGCCATTGCACCGCTGTCATCATTACCGGGAAGCTGGAAGATAATTTTAGTTGATATCAAAGGGACGTCAACAACTCACTCCTCCGATTCCGGTGTTGAAATTCTCGAAAACGACTGTCCGAACTCTCTTAGCTGACAAGTCGGGTCGATTAGCATAATGATAATTCCAAGGCATTTGGAAACCCGGTTCGTTTCCAGCAAGGAAATAGCCTTTATCGAAGTAATGTTCTCTAAAAAAAATTTCAAAACTGACAAACTGAAACCATTGAAAGACTCACACTCGGTTTACAAAGGTTTGTGCCCCTCCCATAAGTTCAATTACGGTTGCCATACTTTGTGGCGCGAAGAAACTATACTCCCTTTATCAAATATAAGTATTAAAGCTCGACATAATCAGGATATGAATATGGATACTCACCACGAGGACGCTAACAACAGGATATGCATATATGTAGCCTGAAGGCACATGCGATACGAAACTAAAACTCACATTCATAAAATCCGACATTATTGTCGGTTCCTCTCGCGCAAGAATGACCCACTGTATCAAGAGGAGAACAGTCCACCGGATCCGTATAAACAAAAGTCCCATTCTAAAAGAGCCCATAATGATCAGATATAAATAAAGATAAATAACACTGTAAATAATGAATCTCACTGGCAATTTTTTCTGCGCAAATCCGGTGAAACCATCACTTGTGACATTAGGATCCCATACGTTAACAAAATTCATGGCGCGTTGGGCGTATTTTTCTATAGTTTCCGTAGGTTTATTTAACGCAACCGCGGCTTGACGAACAGCAAAGTCCCCGAGAGCGTACTGGATAAGATATCAGACGTATATTCAGGAAATTCAAGTAAATATATTAAGCCCCCACCTCTAGTGAGCGCGATGCCTCTCGAGTTTCCAAACCAGTCGAGAGGGGATCATCATAGTCGGTTGGAATATATCCAAATAACTTCCAGGCCGTATTTTGACGTCCAACTTGAAATTACTATATAGTTAATTCGACGAAACCAAGTGTTAATTACTTACTAGTGTACCAATCTGGAGGCTGAAAGAAGAGTTAACGTCAAATAGTCCAACTGCATCTAGACATACCGTATTCTCAGCAGTATCGACCAGAGCTTGCCACAAGTCTTCAATCGGGACTCCGAGTTTGGAGGCGTATTTTCCGTATTTCACAGCGAAATCTCCAAGAACGGGCATCCCATCCGATCCACCTTGAACATAACCTCTGAAAACCATGTTAGTACTTTCGATAAAGATGTATATTACTAAAAAAAATCCACGGACGCTTTTGTATTTGATCGACACTCCGGAATATAACCTGGATCTGCATTAAGATATCTTGTATAATCGTGGGGGTAGTTTACTTAATACCAGTATGTCTCCAACCATCCACGTAGGCGTTAACGATATTTGCCCATTCTTTCGGTGATAATATTGATAACATAGGATGAACGGTACGGAAAGTATCCCACGAACTGAATGATTAGCCACAAGCATATTATGGAAACGCTATATACATACCAAAACAACGCGTCAAAGAAAGGATATTGATTGCTCCAATACGGGTTTTCACCGGTCAAGTTGGCTGGAACAAGAGCAGACCGGTAAAGCTTGCAACAGTTTCAGTTAAAGTCTTAAATCATTGGAATACTGATAATTTCTTTACCGAAGAATATAATAACTCAACAATAGTGGAGTTTTCCTTCGTGGTATCAATTTGGATGCGTTGCAAAACATCTTCCCACAATCCTTGGGATGCACCTTGAACGGAATTCCAATCCCATTGAGCAGACTGTTGATGAGAATGTTGTACGGAGGGTATTTCATTTTCTGCGTTCTCGCAAGCGCGTTCACTGCTCAAAAACGACACACCAAACCGAGCAACGACTGCATTTGATGAATCTGGAAGCACTTTAATGAGTAATCCGCCCTCAAAGTTAATAGGCGAAGATGCTTGTTGATAAGGGAAAGAGAGGGTCGTCGAGCGGTCTGTGATATTGGCGTTGATATACGTTCCATACAAAGAATTGGCGTTTTGTGAGATAGAGGCGGCCGAAGGAATATCATAACATGCATAAACAGTGTAGTTGCTTGGGCCGTAACTCTAATATTAAAACATTTTTAGTATCAAAAGAAAGTTCTTCGCCACAGATCATGAGCACCTGTAAGTAAGTCCCGCCGAGCATTACACGTCCTGTTTGAGGTGAGTATTGCAACTCTCCGCCTTGGAAAGAACGCTGCAAATCATTAGTGAGATCGACGACGATGTAGTTCGGAGACGAAGTATGATTCTGGTAGGTAAATTTGATGAGTCCAGCTCGTCTAGTGGATGTCGTTTCGATCTTGACGTCATTGGTCAGGGTTGAAGTGAAGTATCCGGGACTTGCAGCTAATCAGACAAGTTTTTTTTTTTAGAAGAGAGCGATTTAATAAGAGTTTATTATCAAAGTACCGTCTGTATTCGGGACTCTTGATAATTTGCGATTATTGAGCTGAACAGGGCATGACCCAAATGTACAATTGGTGAGGGGAAACAGTGGGAAGTTGCCATATCCACCATCTGTATTACCGCCAGTCCCTTCATCGTGAAGCAAAGATATACCTTAATATCATACTAAGATTGGGTTGGGAGAAATATACTGTAGAGAATACCGGTAATATGGCCATCTAAACTTATATAACCCGCCTGGCGTGGTGCGATGTCTACATCTATCCCCACCTGAGCAGATGTAAAATTAAGGGAAGAAGTGAGCCTATAATATTACTATTCATTGTAGAAGCTACTTCACTTTAGCCATCGCATGGGGTATTGCAGAACCAGGAAAGGCATTTCCACCACTACCGCCATTTGCACCTGTTTCTGTCCCAATGAATAGGTTTACTAGAGACGTTAACTCGACCGGATGAGACGGAGGTTTCGATGACACGGTAGAACAGACTCCATGACGCAGTAATAAGACCAATTGGATTAGTTGAAGCAACATTCTATACCCAGGTTGCGTTGCCCGTTGGGCCGTTGGACGGAATCACCGATCTTATTAAGAACAGAACTCTTATTATAAGTTTATAAGTAAACGCGTTAGTCCACAAAACGTTCGATTGCTACAAAATTACAAGAGATATTCCGTGATATTTGAACGTGACTTTCAGCCATATGGTCTTTTAAAAACGTTCTAAACTACTCATACCCGGAGTCTGCTCCACGTGAAGAACATATTGAAGATCCAATTAACATGTAAAGGCATGATATGGCTTCTACATTGGGTGATAAACGAACCTAGATTTGTTCAATCCGTCGCGGACCGTCGCCGTAAAAGGTGTGGTGACGACTTAGGGAAACAACGCAAATTTCGGCAAACTCTTGCCGACTTGGGACATGGGACGGCTGACCGCACTATTGAAAGCTTCCAGAAGATCCCCACTCCGGAATAATAACCTATAGGTAGAGTGTGTCATCATATCATGCATCACACCTTGGCCTTAGTAATTAAACACTCGTCTTTCAAGTGTTGAAAAGAATTAGTGTCTAAGTGGTTTATTGAAAGTTGAAAGTACCAGTCTTTGATTCCCCAACCTCGCATGAAGTCATTGACGGGGTGCTAATCCGTATAGCATATAATTTACTTATTTCCAAGACAAAAGAAATTTATGACACATTGGAGTTGGAGCGAACGTGTCGGAATAATAACCTATTACGAGTTTTAGATCTGCGTCACCATCAATGTCAACAGGCCCGGGCAGCTGCATAAATCATTTCAATTAAATACGACACTTCTGTCCTAGTTGCAATAAATCAGGGCCATATCTCCCTAATTTCACTGCTAGCATATCATTGTTCACACTAATTACGGACAAGAACGCGGGGTTAGTAAAGAACGTGGTTTCTTATCAGAATGTTTGTTTCAAGAGATAAGTTATGAAATTCAATCGAATTTGGCCTGCAAATTGTTCAGATCTTCCGCCGCACGACGAAATCCTAACAAAGAAAATTGATCACTGCTTAACTTATGTTAACGGCGCCAAGTAATCTTCCCATCGAGGGTTTGTAATTAGACTCTAACATCACCAGTTTGAATAATTGAGCCAAAAAACGATAAAGCACACGAGCCCAAGTCAAATGCGAAGATAAGACGCCTTGAGCAGCAGTTATGTAAGAGATCTTGCCATCCCGAATTCCAGATATGAGAAAAAGTGACTTACAGATTCCGTCTATAAATTCCTCGAATGTAGGGCCGCAGTCTGGATACAGAGTAGTAATACTTATACGATATGTATTTGTTGCGACAGTTTAACTGGGAGTATAATAGAGTTGCAAGAAGATTAAGGTGGTTTTCAGGATGGTTTCAGGATTAAAGTACTGACCGATGGAGCTCAGCAGCCTGCCGCACTGTGACTGAGATGCATAACGTTCCGGCTGACGGATCTCCGACTGCTTGGTCTTCTCCGACAAACTTTAACTCACATACTTCACGGCTTTGAGGACTCTGGATACAAAATTAAATTTCTTTCTCTCTTTCTAAACAATTCTTTTCTTAGATTTTTTGACTAAACTTGAAACACAACGGATTATTTCTAGAGTAAGTCCTTCAATATCACTTCTCTTAAATAGGCGTTGTTTTCACATTTATACGCGCGATGATCAGTGTCGGCTCTAAAGTTGCGGTTGTTAATTGTCATCCGTTTTAAATTGTGTTAAACGAGAATGAAAATAGTGACTCGACTGCGGTGACCGGTGGCGTATATTCCAGAAGATAGCGAGGCGAAACCGGGTTCGCATACTATTGTAAGGTATGACAAGTGAATGCAGAATTGACTAACCTAGAATCGTTCTCAACTGAAATCGATGCTACTTGCTTTTAGTGCCGTTGGATCTACTTCCGACTTTGAAGCCGATAATGTCAGAATATTAATTGCCACCTATTTTATCTTACTCCGATTTAGTGTCAAAAATTGAATCGGGCTAAGATGTTCTTCCGTCGTAATCCGTCTATGTAAAAGGTACCAGCTTTGACATGTACAATTGCAGGAAGATCGGACCGACCTCAGCTTCCTCCATTCTTCACTTGAGGCTATTGATGGAATCCGCTATTCCTAGAATATTGCGCAGGTATTATTCTGAGCGAACGAATGTTCTATCATGGTCGCCCATCAAACTTATCTGATTCTGATTCATTACGGAACCATTCTCTCTGAGTCGAAATGGAAAATTTCCGACCTTTTATCTTCGGTGTAATAGGAACGATGCGTATCCTATCAGCGGACGGGTTCGAATCGCAACGGAGACTAGGATCGACAGACAATCCGGTAGTCGGGATCAATTGGAGATCCAGAACCGGCCATCGTCGTTCAAAACGTTCAAGACTCAATGTGGACGCAAAAAAAATGTCACATAAAATGTGACGTTCTCTCTTTAGCGTCGCCGTTGCGAGCACGGTTATCATCATCATTCACATTATTCTTTTTATTATTATTATCATCCTGGATGAAATCGATATGGCACTCAACAGTTGCGGTTGCCCTTTTTTTTCTTTTTGTGCTATATGCCAAGGAATTCTGTCGGGAAGTGCCCTAAAGGTGGCTGTCATGTTACTAGGTTTTAACATTTGGCTCTTCTTTGCCAACGAAAACGGAGTCTTCGAAGCAGTAAAATACCGTTTGACTCCGCCTCTGTTTATCGTCTGACCACATCTCCTAATTCTGACTTCCAAGATTGGAGAAGGGTATGCCGCCAGTGCTGTTACTCGAGAATGGAATGCGGAACAGAAAAAAGGACCTCTGCGTCTGAGTAACCCGAGTATGGGCTTTCAGTTCCCTTTTTGGTCCTATCGTTTTCTCTCCTATTTGTTATAGTTGCACATATTTTGGACGTATTGAGCGGGCTAACACTTTGGGACCGAATAACTTAGCATTAACCCTATCAAATACAAGGGTACTCAACTCTTTGTCCCCTTCAGGTTAGTATTACGAGAAGGACAATGTGAATTCAATCGGTCTGATTTAAGTAGCATCTTTGCGCAGTTACTTTTCAATAACAATACATTTCTTGAACGACTTCTAGACCCTGCACCGCAAGAATGCTTGATATGGAGGATATTAGGTTTCGCAGAATTCGCCATATTGATCAATGGTATTTCTTTTATTCACCCGAAACATAACGACATAAGGCAAAGGGAATTCACGATTCATATTATCTCGGACCCTTTTGAATTATACTTCCATCACCCCACCCATTATCATGGAGAATGGGGGTTTTATTTGGAGTAAGTCTTTTCAATTTTCCAATGGATACATAACGAATTCCTATTTGTTGTAGGATCGCAGACGTAATATATATATATGAGCCTAAAGTTCGCAAGCCTGAACCCCTCCAGGGTGTGTAGGATGCGAAAGTCTGTTTCTCTCATCACAGAAGAAAGTATTAAAAAAATTAAATTGATTAGCTGTATCATCTACACGATCTACCGCCACCTGGCTCCTCAAGAGTGACTGAGACGCTGATGGTTGGACATGTGAAAAATGAAACCTGCTACCGCGAGAACCTAAAGACTAAGCGAGAAAGGAGTTGTGAATCAATCGGAATTGCTATGTGGTAGTATTTTCGAATGGGAGAAAAAATATATTCGAATTTGGGAATGCTTCGAGCTTCCGAAAGTTCTCCAAGGAAGTAAAAATAATCAACTACAATTACAGTTATTGTACTTTTTTTTCTGTTTGAGACGTTACCCCGCTTATATAAAGTTGCTCTTCTTGTCCATTTGCCTGAACCACCCACGACGACCTCGAACACGCGGTTTCCTGCACTCGCTTGTTCTGACCGAGAACATTTATTAAATAACTAATTATATACTAATGCAACCTTCCAACGCTGAGGTGCGTGCTGGGGCCGTTGCCAAACTGAAGCGTGCTACCTCGTTGCCCCGTATCAAGGGTGGTCGTCGTCCTCCAATGCCACCAGACGATCCAGAAAAACCCGCAGAGCTCCCAGAGACAAATAACTCACAGGATACCTCCCAAAATTCATCCCCAAATACCAGCAATAACGCCGACCTTCCTCTTCAAACCCTTCAGCCGCATCCACATCAACACTCAAATCCCCAATCATCTCCTCCATCCCCTCCGGCCTCTACAACTGCTGCTCAATTACCTCCCCCTGATCAGGAAGAAGTTCAGGGTGGCCATGATCCTCCAGACGAGCCAAATAACGATGACGAACCCAATGGTCAGTCCTTTTCACCTCCGCCAACACCTACAAAACGGAAAAGGCGCTCCAGGTCAAGAACTCGTACTCGCTCAAAGGACTTCAAATCTAAAACACCTCCACCATTGGAAGAATCTTCTCCAGAAGCCAAACACAGTTTTCTGCCCACCGATGATGATATCCCGCTTCCATCGACAATCCCATCGCGTCCATCCCCACTTCCTCCCGGGGCCCGTTTGCCTTTGCCTTTTACACCTCCTACAGCCCCATCGACCCCTGTTCCATTCGGAGTGGGTGTTCCGACTCTTCAGGATATTCAACAGATGGTCGGTGCGGGACTTTTTCGTTCCCAGAGTGCCCGGGCGAATGCTATGATCAAACTAATTGGTGGCATGGATTCGGCCGTACCAACTTTGCCTCTGTCGAATAGTATATCTCGTAGCAATACTGTCACAGGCACAACCAGTGATACTGAACAGCGTGCCGCTGCTCGACAACGTATGATGGGCCGTCTTAAGAATCGTGTGGGTGGCAACCAAACCGACGATCTCACCACTTCCGGGGGCGAGGATGGGCCTATAACTCCTAAGAAAAAGAGACGCAGGTCAAGAAAGTCATCAAACCCTGCGCCAGCTCCCGTTAACGGAAACTCTGTCATTGATGATCGTGATGACCGAGATGGTTCAATTTCGACGACAGACACGAATCCCACCTGTGCATCTCCAGATACAGGACCTTCTTCACGACATCTGACACCTACCCCACAAATACCTCCTGATATGCTGCCATCCATTCCCTTTTTTTCATACCAACCATCCCAGCCACAGCTACATAACACACTTTTACCAGTCCAAGCACCTTCGCCGCCACCTGAATCTGAGGAACCCCAGCCTATGCAACAACCGACCCCACCCTCCCATACTCTCCCACAATGGACATTCCAATTGGATTCACCACCTCTTCCTCGGAGAAAACATGACGATGTTGTGATCGAGGAAGACGATCCATCTGTTGGATCGGATGCCCCTCGTTCACCCAGCCCTCTTCCTCATCCCAATCTGCAAGACGAAAGCCTTAATATGAATGGTATTAATGGTCGATTACCTCACACTTCCGATGCACCTTCCACTATGTCAGCTTTTTCTGGGCAAGACATATCCGTTATTATGACCGCAGACATAGTTCCGTTACCTTACAGACAAGATTTCCCCAAAACCCCATTCACGACCCCTCTTACAGAGCATCTTTCTCGCGATGAAGAAGAGGAGGAAGAAATAGTTGTGTGGCATGAGAAGAATGTCAATGGTAGCCGTAGTAATGAACGAATGAACGTCGCTACCGCTCCAGCATCTAGTTCCAACATCATCGAAACATGTACGTGTTTATTTTAAATTCTCAATTCTTAAGGTGTTTCTTCGTACTTAACCTATTTCATATTAGCTACGAGCGAATCACTACTTCCTCCAGAGTCGATGTCGGACGCCCGTCTGCAGCCCTCTCCTGCACCGCCGTTTTCGTCTGAAGATGATGAATTCCCATTATCCGCTCCTTCGCGACAATTGGCCCCATCGCCTCAAGATCTCCGTGCCACCTCCCCGTCACCCGTTGGGCGAGATATGTATCCTCCCGCTCCATCACCTTCTTCCGCTGTGGCTCTATCACAGACAACAAATACACGAGAGTCCGCTTCGTCACTTGAACCAATGGGAGGCATTGGTAATTTTTCAAATACAACTGGCATTTTCAAACGTGAATCATACACAGATGTTGGAACAGATTACGAAGATGTCCATACGGACAAGGAGACCACGAAAGAGAAGATGGGCTGGGCATCTAAATTAAAGAAGACATTAGTAGAACGGAGCGGATCCATCACGGGGCGTCGATCAAGAGCAAATAGTACGACAAAACGGGAAAGTGCAACCAGTGGGGTGAGCAAGGTTGAAGTTTACAAGTATGATCACCCGTCTACTGCCCCGCCGTCGGCTTGGAGTTCGCCCACTCTTCCGTATTCACAATTGACCGAGTCTTCACGTACGCAACCGCCGGGTCAGATCACTGTACCAGCGTCATCGTCGATGCACTCTTTCATGCCGGTTTCACCTCACCGTCGTGGACAATCGCCCATTCCTCCTGCGTCTCCCGCTGAAATGTCGAAATATGGTGCAAATGATAAACTCGCCCCCTTCCCGGGATTGCTAAAACTCGACGAAGAACGGAGGAGACAGCAACAGCGCACACGAAGAATGTCCATGTCCTCACCTAATTTACCTGGTGATGTTGCTGCAGCCGCCGCCGCCGAAGCTGTTCTCCATACGGATAATGAAATAGAGGTAGAAAAACGTGAAAGGAAGCTGTCGCATCAATATTCAGATACTGGGCTTCTACAGAAATTCCGTAACCCAGATAGCGAGTCCATTAGTCCCACCTCACCGTCAACTCCGCATACAGCTCCCGTGAATGGTACCAGTCACAAATCTGGTACACTGGGTTCATCATGGCTCCCAATGTCGCGGAATGATTTGCGCAAGTGGTACAAGGCGAACAAAATCAACAATAGCACGCCGTCACCCAAGATTACGACTGCAATTATATCCCCCCCAGTTACACCTAATGATAAACTTGAGTTGCCCACAAGCCGACCCGGATCGCGACAACAAAAGTTTACCGATATTTTTCATCAAAACAAGCGGAATAATAACGGTAGTCCGACCGATTTCGAGGACATGAGCAATCCGTCGACGACACCCAAGAGCAGTCATGTTAAAATGAGGTTGGATAGTAGCGATATCGCGGATTTAAGCCATGACTCGTACGTCGGTCATCAACCCTCCCCTTCTTTAGCCCAGGACTCAATGGCGATGAGGATGAGAAGTCAACAGCAAGTTTCCATCTCATCTTCGACGGACAGTTATTATAAGCGAGAAAATGAAACGGATGGGGAAGGTATCGCATCCGCACCGAAGGCGTCCACTTCGTTTTCACGGCCTGCTTTATCTATTATTCCTGAGCCTTTACCCTCTGACCGGTCGTGGACACCATCAGCCTCCCAAACAGACAGCAGTCTTTCGTACAAACCGTCGGAGTCTCCAGAAACTCCATCCCATCCTCCGGAGCGCTCATCAGTTGTAATGCAACGGCTAGATTCACTTCTGTCGCGTGAACCTAGCATTCAGCCAATATGGTCTTTCCTTGATGAACCACCTCGCAAACTGATAATGTCGTCTTCTGTGACACAGATTGTCGACTCGGAAACTAGCCGAGAGCGGTTTCTATTTTTGTTCAATGATATTCTTGTCCTCGCTAAACCCTTAGAGCCGACTGTTATGGCTATGGATAGATCGTTTGTCGTGAAAAACGTCATCGATCTGAACACTGTACAAGTTATTCCGAACAGGCGACTTTCTTCCATTGGCATGCGACATCCATTCGTGCAACAGTTTGTACGCGATTTTAACGAGAATCCGGATTTGGCAGTGGCGAATTTGTTACAGAGCACTGGGCTAGAAGATGATCCAGTGGCACTCGGTAAACTCCTGTTTAATACTATTGAATTAGACAGAACACGACTAGGGGCGTATTTGGCTAAGAAGGCAAAGAGGACTGTTCTTCGCACGTATATTGATTGCTTTGGATTGGCCGGTATACGCATTGATCAGGCCTTGCGAGCCTTTGCACTTACATTACGCTTTCCCCCTGATCTCCCTGAACATAGTCTTGAACACGTTCTTAACATGTTTGCGGGTCGATGGTTTGATGCAAACGCCAAGTCGGTCTCTCACGGGAAAGACCTTGCGATGAAACTTGTTCGGATATTGGTACACCTGGACAATCAACTGCAGAAGTCCATGAGGGTTCCACATCAGGCTGGTTATCGCGATTTTAGTGCAGAATGGGAAGCAATGGTTCGCGCTGTCGATCCCAGGGGTATATTACCTGATGACTCTATCCAAGACATGTATTACTCTCTGTGGAATAATCCCATTCGTTGGGCAGCCGACCCACAGTACAGAAACCAGAATATTACTTTCAAACGAGCACCCCCGAATCACCTCGTGTATCGTATTCAGTCCGATCCGATAACTATCCGTATTCAGCAACCCGACCCTCATCTCCGTATCCAATTACTGAGTCAGGACGGACTCGTGTTCGATCCTCCTGAGCTCAATTTCGCTAGGTCAACGGAGGCAGCATTCCGTGTTACAGGGTCAAGTCTTGGTCCGAAATCGATCATATTTTCTCTCCTTGGTCCACACGCCCCATTTTACCGAGGTCTTCCTTATAGCAAAACAATTGTTGTTGAACGTTCCTTCATGCGAAATACATTTCAAATTGCATTCAAAGATCCTGATGGCTCAAAACGACGATACATGTTTTCAACGGACGACGCCGTCGTATGCAATCAATACATGATGAACGTACAACCACCTCAACCCACGCCCATCAAATCATCTCACAATGATTTGGACCTCGAAATGGCCGAAGCACAGAAGGCGGCTAAAGCCCTATCACTAACAATTTTACGAGAGGCGTTATCTGAGAAACTTAGCGGCCACGATTTGATTCTGATATGCAAGCAGAATTCATTAGTAGCTTCTGTCTTACCGAGCGTGACATCAGTGAGTAATCTGCATTCGCAATCGCAATTTCAGTATGGTTGAGCCACAGAATAGCCACCGTCCAAAACACCCTGAACCATAATACGATTCTCTCTCTTTTCCTCCTCTCTCTCTTACGTTCTACTTTTTTTATTTGTTGTCATTGTTGCTATGTGTCTTCATTGCATTTTTTTTGAATCCATTTCCCCGCTTTTCTCAAATTCTTTTCTGTATGCTAGAAATTCAAATCATCGTTCATTTCTTTGCAATTACTTCCTTTTTCTCTCTCCTTCCCTGTCTTATCTCTCATCTCACTGTCAAAATTCTCCTATCGTTCAATTTTCCTTTTGTTGTCCTAACAGTTTCATCCGTATCTACCCCTATATTTTCCTTCTATTGTTTCTTTTTACGTTTTGGTTACCACTGAGCTCTCCTTGGAAGACACTTTGACACTGATTGTTCTGGTTCAGTGTCATGTGCTTCATAGGGGATAATTTATACGACATATTAGGCTAATGTGATTGTATATTTCCTTCTGAATATATATACCGCCTGCTTTAGTTTGGATTAATTTGCTAATAGAATATGGAAATTGTGTGTATATAGTGTACAAATGGTCTAAAGCAACGTGAAAGGCACATAAAATTAAAACAGCATCTATCGTTAGTTTTAAGTCTACGTTCGTTTAGGTCGTGTTATAACCTCCGGCTTGAGAGAGCAATATAAGAAATGCCTTCGTGGACCCGCTGCTGCCCCAGGAACCCGAACGCCTAGAGGCGTTGTATCCGTCCCACTACCGCGAACGCCGAGACTGAACATCCGGTCGAACACTGAAAACCGGAGGTTAATATACGTAAATATATAAATGTATGAAGTTGGTTTTACGTGTAGCGACGAAAGCCTTTGCTGTTGTTTGGCAAGCCAAATGAGTTAATGATAGTGGAGGATTAACTTCTAGTGTACGAAGAAAACGGTATACCATGCTTGGCTGACAAGGTCCTATGAGTAAGAGTTAATATATAAGTGAACGTAGAAGGTGGACCAAAAAAAAAAACAGGGTTGTTTCACCAAAGCGAAATACGGCATGATACGCCTGTTTCCATTTATCATCCAACAGCCGAGCACAAACCAGAGGATCAGGACACGTGGAGCACTGAAAAACGGATAATCAATAAAGAACTGAAAACGGGAACAAAAATCGAAATAATAATTGTACACATTGATATTCTTTAGCGATGTTTGTGAGACCGAGCTTTAAAACTCGCTCAAGGAACCAATTTCGCCTGCGTAATTGATCCATGTGAAAAAATAATTAATACAGTAGTTAGATCGAAGTACCTCTTCTCCAGTTTTAACAAGGTCTCCGGTGACAAAGTTTGAATTTCCGCATCCGACCTTATTAAAAACAAAAATAAACCTTTTAATTAGAAAGAAACATCGATCATATCACACTTACCAGCCACCAGGATTATCCAGCACAAATCGGCTGCTCTCTCTATATAACTCTTCTTCTTCGAATAATTCCGCAATACGCATCGCTTTGATAGGTCGTCCGGCGGCATGTGTGAGCAAGAAATCTAAGCAAGCCTTTTGCAATGAAGGGACCACGAGTTTGTGAGAGATATTCATTCTAAAAAACCATCAGTAAAATTTTCTCAACAAGGAATGGGTGACCCATACAAGCCTTCGACATTATTCCTTTGTTAAGGATCATTAGAAACTGATGATAATGCTAAGAACAAATATAATTTACCATGTGATAGTGCAATCCAAACTATGAGGGTTCAATATCTAGACGAAGTTCATACAAAACGCTATACTACTCACTGAGGATACACAAACTTGAGGAAATCATGAAATGTGCTTGCCTAGAGGTTAGGTGTTTCCGTAAAAGCGAGATGAAAGAAAACTAAGAGAAACCTACCCTTTCTTCTTTTAATACAATAATACCGTCGGGGACTTTATTAGTGCGTGAACGTCGTTGGATCTTCACTGGTTGAAACAGTGGTTTGTCCTTCATGACCTTTTCTCCTCCTTTTGACTTTGATGACGACTGTCCTTGCAGTTTATCTAGACTCCCATCTCTTGCGCGTCGTTTTGCCTCTTCTTCCCCAATAAGGGTCTTTTCGTCTGAGGTAGAACTAGCATCACCATCGACTTTGTTAAAATCAGCGCCTTCATCGATATCGTCCAGGTCGTCAAAGTCACTAATATCGGAGTCAGGGGCAGGTGCGAAAGTAATTCCATCCAGTGGTTCAAGTCTACTCTTATCTGTACTATCTGGCACTACAGGTGGTTGTGAGATGGTGAGGACGGATGACATTGAGAGGGGTCGACCGGTCTCAGACCAACTACAGATTTGTGTTAAGTTCCCGTGTTCCAAGTGATGAATTGATGACATACTCGCCGCTCAACGCCGCCTCAAAAAAAGGTGACGCAAAAAGTAAAACGTCTTTATGAGCCCTAATATGAGTTTTGTTTTGAATATAAGCATTCCCTCAAACAATCATCTACGAAAGCTCAACTTGCCAAAACGTGGTATGTTCAACAATGATCTTGACATTTCCCAACCATTTAGCTCTTCTCGTAAATGTTTCGTCTATTGTCACGTTTTCTATATCTTCTGGAGGGGCGAATTCGAGTTCGGAAACATCAGTGGAACTTGATTCTTCAAGCTGCCAGGGTGGTGAGCCTGATGCTCTGAAGATACCAGACGCGGGAGCCGTCTCAACTTCAGGAGTAGATATTCTAATGAAGACAACAACATATAAGATAGGAAAATTAACAAAGTAAAAATGCTTACGAGGAAGATTGAGAATGATTAGGAGAACGCGAATTTCTAGCGATGAGGATATGGGATGGATTTGTGGTCATTGGAGAATCGTAAAACACGTTAGAATATTGATGGTCTTAGGGATATAAATATATTCTCCAAATTTGTTGATCACTGTTAGCCACAGCTTTAATAGCTGCCTTGGTCGCAGCAACACCTTGCAGCCACAATGCTAGCCGTGACAAGACGAGACGAGACGAGACGGCTATTGCCGAAAAGCGCGACGTAATACAAATCAAAAAATTCGCTTACAAAAAAAAAAAACCTTGTCCACCAAATTTACTTATGCGTCCCTTCCCTCGACAAATACTTCGCTCTCTGCCTCTTCATCGACCTGCATATCGGGCATATTCGACATGGAAAACAGAAACACCACGTAATCTACATTTACCGGTAATCTTTAGTGGAATTTTGGTAGTTTCAGGTTATGTGGGTTGGCGACTGACAAGCACCCAAAAAATTGCATTGGATGCTCCCCAACAAAGTATGTGCTCAATTGAAATTTTCATAAAATAAAGATCTTTTGGAATTTATATCAGTTAGGACCGTCACATCCTTCGACACAAATATCTGCTCACGCTAGCGCTCACGTAGATGAAAAGGAAGGGATTCCCCAACCTCAAATATCTACAGATTCCTCTGAAAATGTACCCGAAACACCTTCCCCCTCTTCAGATACCTTACCCACTCCTTCCGGACAAGACGAGGAGTCAGAAGGAGAAGGAGAAGAGTCGCAAGGGTCATCAGCTTTTAATCCCGAAACTGGAGAAATAAATTGGGATTGTCCTTGCCTGGGTGGTATGGCACATGGACCTTGTGGCCTTCAATTTCGTGAAGCTTTCTCTTGTTTTGTTTTCTCCGAACAAGAACCGAAAGGTATCGATTGTATTGAAAAATTCCGTCTAATGCAAGAATGTTTCCGAGAACACCCGGAAGTGTATGGAGAAGGTGAGTTGATTGTCGTAAATCGAAAATAATTACTTTGGGTATTTAGTTTATCTTTAGAACTAATCGGCGATGATGAGTCCGAACCAACTTCCGATTCACCCTCACTGCCCCCCTCAGCTGATTCCCCCCCTTCAATGGAGACTGATTCATCGGAAACGTCTTCGTAATTACTCCTGGAAATAATGAGAGAATTTCCATTTGCTACAACGTCAAGCCTGACGGTATTGACGTCTAATTAAAAGATCTTTTAAAAAAAGATATGGACATGATATTCCCCGCTCACTGCTCATTATTGGACGGTACATGAAAAACTCGTACTTTCGAGAGGTTAGGTTTGCATTTGGAACCCCCCCTAAAACTCCCTTTAACTATTTTATCGAATGCTGTTCTCGTATCTCAAATTTATGTGAGTCTTGCGATTTTACCAGTTTTGTGAAATATTAATCCCATGATGTTAGTTAAGATATTTTATTTAGAAGTTAAACTTGTATAATCGAAGAACTTGACATACTCTCAGTCTATCAAAGGGAGTTTACACAAGGTTCCTTGTCGTTTAAGTCACAGACTCAGATCAGACGGCTTTTGATAAGTCTCCGGTGGTCAGAAGGTTCCTAATCGTTGAATACGAGTGAGTAATCCGTTGTTAAAAGTGATTTAAAACATTTAGACACCCGAAGACTATGTAGTGTATTTCGATTCATTTTTTGCCAACTAGATTACAACCTATCTGTTTTCGTTACATAAGATTGATCATACTACAGCTTGAAAACTCGGAACTCGAATTTTCATCGAAGTCGACGACGGACCCGCGACTCCTTTCTGTGTACTTCCTTGACTAGGCTGAAAATAACCGGCGAAAAATCCCTTGACACTATAAGGAAGACCCTTTGGTAACTAATTGACCTAGCTGCGGCTAATGCTTAATGAATCCCCGCAGGCTGAACCGTTACTAAGTCCATGGTCTCCGTGGTATCTGGAACCATTTGTCATACCTGAAATCAGATATTTGATGTGTATCGTTATGTGGGATTGACTCTTTCTCTTCATTTTCTTAGGTTCAACCTGTCACTTGGATGAAATCCAAGTCATTTTTGTGTATGTCCTCAGCATATACAGATATTATACATACGGCTAATATTTATTTCTCCAGTAGTGCTGCCACATCCTCTGTCTTCTCAGCAACTACCCAGATCCTGCACTACCGTCGCTTTTTCGTAACACCCATGGATAAATGCGAGCTGAAGCAATTTCAAATCTCCCGAGGATTCACATACTGTTACTATCGATATAGTGATCCAAACCGTACCAAGCCTACCCTCCTGTTCTTACATGGTTTTCCATCAACAAAGGAAGACTGGGTTCATCAAATTGAACATTTCGTGCCCAAAGGTTTCTCCATTATCGCTGTCGATACACTTGGTTATGGTGGAACATCGAAACCTACTGAAGTTATTGCATACCGAGTGACGGACATGGCCAAGGACATAACAGAAATTCTGGATTTTGAGAATGAAAGGAAGGTTATTGTGATTGCCCACGATTGGTTTGATATGTCCTGTTGTTTCCTAATCTTTCTATTGAATTATATGCTGAAGGGGCAGCGGGATATCAGCACGGATGATAGACAACCATCGGGACTATCTAATTGCAGCCGTGTTCCTTAATGTTGGATATATCCCTCAACCATCTGGTTTCAATTGGGAACAAGCAATGAAATATACAGATTTAAGCTTTGGTTATTCAACTTTTGGATACTGGGAATTCTTTGGTAACGTGCGAGATGCCCATATTATTACCGAGAAAAATGTGTGTCTGGAACAATTATCATTTTATTCCATCAGGTTAGTTTGAATTTTTCAGATTGATTCTTTCTATTCGCTTGGGTTTCCCAATGATCCCGAGCTGTGGAGGACAGATTTATGTCCGAGAGGAAAAGCACAAGAATGGATCGAAGGCAACAAGCAAGCTCCGCGTGCTGCATATTGGGACGAAGAAGTTGGTAACTCGTCTCTCCGAAAGTTCCAGTCACTGAATACATACATTTGCACAGACAATGAGAGCTCACCAACGTCGACTTTTATCATCTGGTGGATTAGAAGCCCCATTCCTATACTATAGGGTTTACTTTACGGGAGTCAACAACAGACCAAGTTTTTATTCATTCCCGATGAATTAACAAAACTGTTTGTTAACTAATGATCTAACAGATCCGCCGTCGCCTGAAGAGATGACATTCTCCACGCCTACCTTACTCATACCTTGCTCTAAAGATTATGTTGCCCTCAAGGAATTGCAAATCCAACGAACGCGAAGTTTTGCACAAAACCTCATTGTAGAAGAATTTGATTGTGGACATTGGATAATGTTCGAAAAGCCCGAATTGTTAAACGAGAGATTGGCACATTTTTTGGACAATCTCAAATTAGTGGAATAATTGGTGGTTTTTTTTTGACCGGTAGAGCTGTTTATTTTGTCAATGGGTATATATATATAGATGCTGGTTTGATAAAAGCCTATCGCGTTGTTTAACGGAAAGAAAAACGACTTAAGGGTGCCCATGTGAACGACCATGAGTTATAAATAGTATGAGTGTGGTCACGTGAATTCAAGTAGTGCCTGGATTGAGGCTGGAAATGTCATGTCCGCTTGGCGATTGCGAGCGCGTCTCAAAAAATAAATTATAATTCAAAGACAGACACTATGAAAAAAACAATTCTGATTCTGATTCTGGATTATGTCTTCATTTCTGTTGGGAGTACTTCGATTCATCAGGGAGATTTTCTGTGCGTCGCCGCCTTCGCAGCATGAAAAACTTCAACCTCCTGAAGTCATCGTAACAGCGCCGTCTCCTCAAACTGAGCATCCACCACATCCCCCGCATCCACACCCACAACACCCGCCCGTCCATAAGCCCCACATAGTAAAGTCACATTTTTGTTCTTGATTCGTTAGCTGAGCTTAGTCATTTTAAACAAAGAATGATAACCTTGTCAATCAAGACAATGAACATTACAAACAGCTACGGTCGCAGGCAAGACAGGAGGGCGACGAAATGGCAAGGTCCTTCGAGGAATCTCACGCCGCATACCAATCAGGTGATGGAGCACGCGCAAAACAACTCTCAAATAAAGGCAATGAACATAAACGGAAAATGAACGAATTGAATGCTCAAGCTAGTGAATGGATATTTCGAGGTGAGGTGTGATTTTCATGGCCTTGATATTTATGGCTTACATACGGTCGTATACAGCAAACAATCTGGCGTGTTTCTGTGGTCCATATAGATTGAACGCCATTTACTGACATACCGTTTTTAGGATAGCGGCCCAGGAGAGGTTGATCTGTAAGCTTGACAGTAATATTCGCCACCGATAACACCCTTTGATTTACTCCCTCCACTAGCCATGGTCTATTTGTCAAGGAAGCCGTTGCTTATACCGAGCAAGCCATTCAGTCTGCGAAAGCACGGGGCGACCGCGAGATCCGTCTTATTGTGGGCAAGTTCTTTCCAAAATACTCCGTGTTCTTTGAATATCTTATGAGAATGGTTTAGGAAAGGGTTTACATAGCTCTGATCATGTGGCTAAGGTGAAACCTGCAATTGAGGACCTCATGCAAAGGTGTCGTAACTAATTCTATATTTTCTAAAATAGCTCACTTATGTTTATTTAGGTATAATCTATTAGCTCACCTCGACGAGAAAAACTCTGGGGTACTCATTGTCACATTGGACGGAGAATCTGTCTCAGAAGAGAGAAAACTCGGTTCAGACGACATCATACGACGTATCGAGAGAAATGACAGAGAGTGTGTTATTATGTAGTCGCTTTTGTTTTGGTATAATGGTTACCAAATGTTTCTGCTCAACGTTTGGGTGTGAACTCAAACTTTAAATAAAAAGGAACCACTGTTTGTTTGTTGCGATAATAAAAAAACTCTCAGGCGGGGAATCGAACCCCGGTCTCGCGCGTTCGCGATTTTGACAGGCGCGAATACTAACCTCTATACTACCTGAGACATGTCAGGTTAGGCGACTTTGTGTCCTTAAGACACCGGTAATAATCAGAATGTCTGACTTTCGAATCCCCAGCTTTTTTTTGACTTTCTAATGCCAATAACGTGAGCATTATTAGGAAACTTTTATAACTTTCAGTCCAAAAAAACACAGGTGGCAGGCACCCTTGCAGTGCGAGTAGAGTTAGAATTGCTTAGCAAGGTCGATTACAAACTTGCTTTGATCATCAACTGCACAGTTGACTTTCTTTTCCCACCACGACGAGGTTGCCAGAAGTGTTAATTCGTACTGATATCTTCTAGAAACATGTGCAAAAACTAAGCTCGTTTATCACAGTCCGTCCGGCTGTTCTCCGTCAAACGTCAGGGTTGATCGGTAAGTAAGGAGCCCCAAGAGTCTACATTGATCGTGTGCATCTAGAATATACATACAGATAAAAGAATATCGAGATGAAAGGGAAACGCTAGCAATCACAACACACACACGAATAGAAATTGTCGATTGGACGCTATAAGTGACGAACGAAAAAAAGAAAAGAAAAGAAGATAATAAAAAAAGAAGAAAGAACAACAGGGACGGAAAGAAAGAGGTGGGGAGTAGTAACTTTACAATATTAATTGATTTATTAACTTGCTTCTGCTTTTTATTCTTCAGCGTCATGTTCAATAGATCCACCTCTTGAATCTTGTCGTCCATTTTCAACTGGCTCATTAGCTGACTCAGGAGCTGGCGGCTGCTGTGGTGGAGGGGGAACTGTAGCATGAGCTGCATTAAGCGCAGCTCTCAGCGCGGCATTTTCTACCCGAAGTTGGTCCACCAAAGCACGACATTCTTCCCAACGGCGATTCGCTTCGTCTGCAGAAGCAAGAGCCGCGTCAAGGAGTTGCGAGCGTTGTTCAAGAGCTTTAACATGGCTATGTATGAATAGAAAATTATAAGCTGTGGGATACTCGGTGGTTAAGTGGGGAGTCTTACGCGTCTCGACGTTCCCGGAAAGCCCGTTGAGCTTTACGATTTTGTTCCGCACGTTTACTGGTACTCAGTTGGCGACCTCCAGGGGCTGAACCTCCTGAGGGGGACGGTGGTCCACCATCGGCTGAACCATTGCCGGCGGGAAGGGGGGGAATGGGATTTCCCTGACTGTCAACGGGCGGGTGTGGTTGACCGTAATATGCTTCGTGATAAGCATGCGGCGGTGGCGGAGGAAGTTGATGCGGTTGAGGAGGAGCTGGAGGTTGTTGTGAATCTGGGGCGGGACTTTGCAATTTTCTTTTCCTTGTCGCGCGACCCGATGTACCAGATGTTTCAGTCGCTTGGGATACTACTACAGTCGATGTCTGAGCAGATTGTGTCTGTGGGTCGGTTACAGTAGGAGGAGGCGGTAGAGGAATACCCTGCGCGTTGACATAAGGCGAATTGGCTGCTGAGGTGAGATATTAGCTAATTGATTAAAAATGAAGAAAAGCGCACATCGTCTAGCGTCATGCGGCGGCGGTGGATAAGCTGAATATGGAGGTGCAGCTGGAGGTGCATCAGATGGCGGGTAGGGTGCCGCCGCAGGGGCAGGTTGAGGATTGGGCGGATATCTATGCATTTAGACAGCTAGCTTTAAGTTTGGGGGGGATGGAAGATTATGTGTGCGGGTGACTAAGGTGTCGGGGTGTTGGTTACTTAAACAAGGGTTACTTAAACATTTCCCCTCTTTTTTATGGAATGCGATTGATACTCCGATATTTCTCACACTTTTGCTCTCCGCTATATACTCCGCCAATAAACCCCACAACTCGAACGTCGCGCGGTCGTCGCTCGTCGTCTTTTCCGTTCCCCTCTTCATTGTGCCGCTTTCTGAATTTTCTTTTTCTTCTCTTATATCCCACATTATTTTTCCTCTTTTACTTTCTTATTGTTTGAAACGTCTTCCCCCTCAATTTTTGAACTCTTTTTAAAAAGATGTCTTCAATAAAAGACGGCGTTGATCCTGCCCCAGAGGCTCAGGAAGCTCCTCGTGATCCGTCAGCCGCTCCAGATATCGTTGTTTCTCATCCTTCCTTTCAGAATGGCGTACACTCCGATGATGCTGGGGAGGGTTCCAATGGCCACGCGTCGCAGGAGGACCAGGGTGAGCTACAAATCGCGGGTCCCATCCTGCTTTCTATAAACGCTCCTCCTCAATCTAACCCAGCTTCTTCTCTAGGGAGACGCACTGAAGGTTCGTCTACCAATGTGCCACCCTCAGAGAAAAAGTCCCCATCGTTATCCGCTCCTTCGAAGCCACAGAGCTCACGCAAGAAGCGCTCCTTCTGGTCGAGGCTTTTTAGCGCCCTCGTGCCATGTGTTGGACATTCTCAATCACATAACACTGAAGAAGCTTCTCGTGTTGTTGCTACTACTGCACCGCCTCCTCCAGAGAAACAACGCCCTGTCGTAGTTACACATGAAGAAGGTCAAGAAAAGTCGGTGACGCATGAGCATGAGCCGTCCCCCATATCTATGCACGACAATGATACCCGAGGGCCTATTGTAATCACTGCTTCCGATCCTCCAGCAGACTCTCAACCCACAACCAGCGGGACAAATAACCTTGTTGTCCCCCATTCCGTGCCAGCTATCCCCAACACCGAAGACGGCGTCGTTGTCCCGCCTCCATCGCCCAAAAGACTGTCTAAAGAGATCACCGGTGGTGTTACATCCGGTGCCGTGCAAGCACCTGGTTCAACCGGACATGAAGAACGCGAACGTGTGGATGGCGAAAGTGAACAGTCAGAGTCCAGTAGCTTCACAGACGAAGAGGCTGATCGGGAGATTCTCAGTCCCCAACCACATCCTCCCGATGATGAGTTTGAGGACGAAGAAGAACGTCTAATCATGAATGGAGGTGCAGGTATCCCAATAGGACCCGTTCGTTATCTATTTCGTATCCTCTCTTTCTAAGCATTCTTATATTTGTTATGACCAGGATGGGATGCCACGACCACTACTACCACCTATTGCGTCACACCATCAAGGCCGAAAATGTCTGGTATTAGATCTCGATGAAACTTTAGTGCACAGTAGTTTCAAGGTAAGCGTTCTTAAAACTTAATTTATCATATGATAAAGACATGTTGTTCACTCCTCTACCTTATTTTTCACGTGCTTCTTACTTGGATCTGGGTGTGTATCAGCTTATTCCCCAAGCCGATTATGTAGTCCCTGTAGAAATTGAATGGCAATGGCACAATGTCTATGTCATTAAACGACCTGGCGTCGATAACTTTTTAAAGCAAATGGGTGAACTATACGAAATAGTCGTCTTCACCGCTAGTCTTAGCAAGGTTAGTTTTCTAAAAAAAGGGTTGCGATCCAAAAACGTTTGTTCATATATGAATTATAGTATGCCGACCCTGTTTTGGATAAACTTGACATCCACAAAGTGGTTTCACATCGTTTGTTCCGGGAAAGCTGTTACAATCACAAAGGCAACTATGTCAAGGTGAGTATTTGAGTTGTCTATTAATGAACATGAATTATTTTGAATGTTCATATCATTTGTAATCTCATAGGACTTATCACAACTTGGACGGAACCCGACGGATACAATTATACTAGATAATTCACCAGCTTCATACATCTTCCACCCTAACAATGCTGTCCCTGTTTCGTCGTGGTTCAACGACCCTCATGACACTGAGTTAACGGACTTAGTACCGTTTTTGACCGACTTGCGGTTGACGGACGATGTACGCGGGGTGCTGGACGGAGGATTGTGAAGAGAGATTCAAATTCTATCTATTGCCGGCACTTTGTTCTATATTCGTGTGTCTTCGGTCATGGCTCCGCGTTTGTCTCTCGTCCATTTGTCTCTCTATTATTCACATCATTTACTTGAATGTTCCATTGTCTCGTCCTATTTGCAATTTTTCTCTTTTGGCTTGCTTGCTCCAACTGTGACTATACCAAAATCGGGATACACCTTGCATTGCTTCCTCTTCTTTCTTCCGGCATTCTTCATCCAGAAATTTTCCCAAATCGGACATCGCTTTTATACCCTTCTATTAACCGTGACCATACCGTAACCTCGCTTCCTCGTACAACGCAATCATCGTTTATAGCTCATTCAATCTCGCCTCCTCGCCTTTCGATCTCCTCGTCGTTGTGCTATATACATTGTCTTTCTATCGTGCTCAAAACGTACTTTGTGCACGTGCACAAATTGCCAATATCTTATTTACTGTTGAATGCCTCGGGCTTGACATGTTTGATGCGTGTTTTTCTCGCCGTTGCCTTACTTTGCGACTCCTTAACGAGGCATTCCTGGCATGCTGTATCATCGTTTCTTTTTTTAAAAAAACCTTTATTCTTCATCGCCAAAATCTTCCACTTTTAACATCTGATATCGTATATCATTTTTTCTATTATTTTTTCCCCCTGTTAGTCAGCAAGCCAAGGTCCAGGTGTTCTTGTACCTCTACTTCTTTATTTACTCTTCCGCTTTGTCGTCCTTCGACTCGGTCATTCATTTGTGTATTCTCCCCTTCCCTTTCGGTTTGACATGTTCTATATCCTTTTATTTCTTGCCCTTATCTGTCTCGAATAGCACCCTCATCGTCTTTCTCTCGAACATATCACCTCTACTACCCTCATCTCATCGGTTATCGGCTATACTGACCTCGAATTCTATCACAATTCCTCGAAGGCGTGGCTTCCATAGGGGATACGCTCGAATCCGTCGATACCCGTCCGCTATTCCTGAATTCTTAATTCCCATTTCTTCACCACGGGTTTCTTTTTATTTCTTTTCGGCATTTTTTGCACATTGTTACGACTCACATTGACGGCGTGATTACGAAATTGGTTATGATCATCCTTTTCTTTTCCTTATTACATAAAAACATTGACATTGCACCAGTTTGGTTGTTTTTGGTGGAAGTATGAGTTTGTTGGTATTCTTTTGCACTTGCTTTCCCTTTCCCTTTCCCCCTATTTTACTGTGTATTGGCACATAGTACGAGTTTACCGACCTCTGTTCAGGTCCTCATTGGTCTGCTATTTCCGTTGTACATACCTCACTCCTTATATACAAACAGTTACAGACACGATAGGAGATTTATAAGGGACACGTTGAACTTGGATAAATGAAAAGGATTCTTTCTTTCTAACTATAGATCACGGGGATTGGATTTTCAGATACAGCAAGGCTTCACAAGATCCAAATCGACGAACATGTTCTTGCTCTATTCTTAGTAGTTTCTTATTACTCAATCTGACCATGACGTGCATGCGCTAGGATAGTACGGCACATAGTCCGGCCGCGGCTTGCATGAAGCAATATGGTAATAATGTGATACTAGTAATAAATGATCAGGCCCGCAGTTCTTGTAGTTTCTCTTAGATGAGAATATCATTGACGAATGGGTTAGATGTCAACGAGATTTGGAGTAATAGGGTAGCTTAAATTGTATAGGGTGGTCATCCGGAGCCTCCGATCCATAGAACCCCCCTTTTTTCATTGTTCTTTAACCTCAGGCTGTGTAAAAACCATCCTATAAATTTGGGTTATCGATCTGTAACAAGCTACCCAATTCCCCCCTCTTTTCCTTCCGCAAGTCAGCCAAGTTCCACCCTTTCCTTGTCAAGGCTTAATCGGAGAGATACTTCTGCCGTGTAACCTGATTATCAATTTATGTATTATGGCCCGGGAAAGTTATCGCAAAGACATCACTTCCAAACGGATAACAACGAGAGTTTACAATTTCGCATTTCACAATTGTAATAGCCTATCATAATTATTCAAAAAAGGAAAAAAGAGAATCGAAAACAAAAAACGATTTCTTGGGAAGAAAAATACAACAACCAAACCCCCTTCTTATGCGCAAACGCAGCGATAACAGTAAACAGGACCCCCTCACCTCCTTCTCTCTTCACCCTCTCTTCTTTCAAATGGCATCTTGGAAAATATTCATTCTATCTTATTCATTCGTTCATTCTTGGTCAATCAGGAGTAAGGGCATGTTACCCAGACATCACAATCTCAAAAAAAGACTTAATAATCGCTCTTCCCCTCTCCAGCCCAAGGATCAAATATACTTCGTTGAGTTTGAGAACCTGATCTAGAGCTCGCCGAATGGGTATGGCCCGAATGCGAAAGTGCGTGGATATGTGTGTGATTACGAGTCGTGATTGGCATATGCGCGATGTTGCCGTTCCACCGTGGAGAAGGATTTGTGATGGATCCTGTGGTACGATGAGAGCTGCTCGGTGATCCAGACGCTGCCCCTGAGCTTGATATCGAGGTTGAACCGGATGACCCTGATCCTGAAGAACTAAGCGGACCACTATTGGAGACTATGCTTGAGCCACTACCACTAATACTTGGCACAACCGTCAATTTCTCTCTGCTAGTATTAGCACTGCTCGTTCCTGCCCCACCCAATACGCGGAGAAGTGCTTCACGTTCTTCAGGGGACGGTGCAAAGGCATTCTGCAGGGTCGAGAAAAACCCGCCATCGAAAGGAAAGGGCGGTACGGGAAGCGGCGGGACGACAGGCCCTGGCGCAGCGGAACGCGTCGGAGGCGAAGACGAATCTCTAAAGGAAAGCCGTCCAGTGTTGTTGCCATGAATGAACAGACCTTCCTGCAATGAAGGAGCGGACAAAGAAGACCTAGGGTGGTGAAAGAAATGGGGAGATGGCGATGCGGCTGTAGTTGCTGACCCAACTGTACCAATATCCGACGTCAACGACCGCATGGTCGAACTATTAGTATGTGCATGTCCGAATCCGATTCTACCAAATCCATCATCTAAAACAACACCAGAACCTATCGTACCTGTCACATTGTTGTGATTGGGGATAGCATTATTCTGGGGGCTGATAGAAGACGCAAGGATACTGCTTCCTCCGCTAGGAAGCGTGAAAACTTTCGCGTCAGGATTTAATCCTTTCTCTTTCGAATTTATTCCAAACCACTTTCGTCGACTATTCGCAGTATTAGAATGAGCCAATGGAGCTGAAGGAGATGGCGAAGGGGATTTGGGACGTTGGAGAAGCTTCAACGCCGTATTTCCTGCGACGGAGGGCGATGCAAACGAGGAATCGTCAAAACGAATACGACCTGGAACAGGGGGTAGGTGAAGAACCTCTTCCTTGTTATCCGCAAAATTGAACGGTTCTTCGTATATAGTACCAATGTTTCCTCCTCCAGACGATGTAGGCGAATCGATAGGAGAGGTTATAACTTCCGATTCAGACATAGTATGACCGCGAGGAGATAGGATATCAATTGACTGCATCAGGCTACTAGGAATTAACGAAGCGCTTGTGGGAGATAGCGGATCATCTTGAGGGACAGACGGGACAACAGAATGGGGTTCAAAGGGTCTAAAGTGGGAGGTTGGAGATATCGTAATGTTGAGGTTGGGTTGGATATGGGACGTTTGTTGAATTAATTGCGGAGACGGCCGATGAGTAGGTAACCCAGTGAAGGCAGAAGGGAGCGCCCCAATAGTCCCTGGAGAATTCTCAGAAGACAAACGAGGCGGCCATGCGGACGATAATGAAGGGGATGCTGAAGCACCATCTTCTTTCTCTTTTTCCTTCTCCTTCTCCCTCTCCTTCATATGCTTGTCTTTCACTTCCTTCAATTTCTCATATCTGACCGTCTCTTCTGCAATAGTGCTTTCTAACACCCTTGCCCGAGCTGCCAAAATTTGAACTTGCTCTTCAACGTTCTTCAACTCCTCTCGCTTGGAAGCGATTTCCAAAGTCAATGCTACACGCTTCTCTCCGTCACTAACCCGTTTCTCCTCTACACGCACCACCTCTTCCTCCATCTCACGTTTCATGCTGTGGACAGATGCATCTAAACGTTGGATTAAATCGCTAGCATTATCTCGTTGGGTCTCTACTGCTTTGAGCTTCTTTTCGGATTCGCGCTTGACACTGTCCGCGTGTCGACGAGCATCATCCAAAGACTTCGTTCGAGTCTTGAGAGCATTACGAGCAGCTTCTTCACTCTTCTTTGTCGCACGGGCTTGAGCAACTTCGGCCTCGAGACTAGCTGTGGTAGCGACAGCTGTGGTATGAGCTTGTGCGAGTTGAGCTTGCAAGTCAGAGGTTGCACCCCGCGCAGCTTCCAATTGTTCGAGAAGATCTGTGATGATCGGACTTGGATCGGAAGCAAGTTGAGAACCCTGTTGAGGCACTTGAGAAACAGTTGAAGGCGGTATAGAGCACGTCGGAAGAATTGGGGATGGAGGTGCATTTCGTGGTTGCTTATGCAACTCAGGTGACGGCGGGACCCGTTTCGCGTGAAGAGGTAGGGAAGCAGATTTCGGGAGAGGAGGTGGAGTCGTGGGGCGAGGCTGAAGATTTGTCTGATGAACAGTGTCTCGCTTATGAAGGGACTGAATGGAACTCTTCTCTCGGAGGTTGTTATTAGCCCGCGAAGAACCGGACGAGCGTCTAGGAATGGTTGTGCCCAATTGTTGCAGTTTGGCAGCAGTTTTTCCAGAAAGATCTTCTTGACGAGATAGAGATTGAGATAGTGATGAATCTAAGGGAATGGTGTTATCATCACTGGGGCGCAAACGAGAGGAGATAAGGGCATCGTTTTGAGCAGCCAGTTTAACTTGCCGAGGCTGCATGTTCATCTCGAAGGCTAGCCACCATCGACCAAATGCGCCAATGAAGCACGATCCGCGAGTACATGGGTTATTCCAGGATATCGGTTTGGGGGAAGTGGATAAAGGATGGTGGTGGGTATGCGATGATGGCGGGATGAGGGGGATCATGGCCATCTCGACAGGAGGAACGACTGCGAAAGTGATGACGAAGAAACTACGGAAATCATAGCTAGGAGTCCGTAAAGATACAGAAGCCTTATTAGCGAAATGAAATACGACGGGTACACTGGTATCTGATGTGGATGAAGCATTGAGACCATGATGAGGTAGTTTACGTGTGCGATGTAGCTCATCATCACTAGTCGATTGACGAGAAGGTGAATCATCGTCTAGATCATCGGTTTCAAAAGTGTTTTGAGCTTCGCTAAGTCGAGATAAATGTTGTCGAAAGACATGCTCTGTAAGAAATGCCCGAAACGAAGATTCATTTGGATTTGTAAGATATGCTACAGAAATGTTTAGAGAATGAATTAAAGAAAAGAAGTGATTTTTGCCATACCGATGAGTGCAAAAAAAGCGACAAGACAGATTGTCAAAAAGACAGAGGGTAAATCAAGAACATGAGTAGATGAAGACCATAACGTGAAAGGTAGTCGTAACGAGACAACGCCGAGACCACCCAAAGCAATGCCCACCATTAGTCTGATAACATCCGACGTCGAGGAGGACGACGGAGACGTCTGACGACGATGAGCGAGTTGAAAGAGTTGCCTGGACAGCTTGGATCAAGTCAGTTTTTAAAAAAGAGTCGTGACCCAGAAAAAATGTGCTTCCGCTTCCGTGGCTCACGTAAGCTTCTCCCTGGCAAAGCAACAAAAAAGCCAAGGATTGATTTATAATCATATTGAGTGGTGAATGATAATGTGTAGCTAACAAAACAAAAATTATATAAATTCTACTATTGGTGTTATACATTTTGATTGTCCTTTTCACTTGGTGGTGGTGGTGTTGGTGGTTGTGATGATGTATCGTTATTAATTTCAGCATCTATCCGTTCTCGCGCTCGTACTACTTTTGATAATAAATAATGTGAATATGTTGGGGCTTTCGAAGGTCGTGCAGGAGGTTCAGCTGGTGGGGAATTGACGGAGAATAAATGTTCATAATTCTGTTGAAAATAAATTAAAAGGAAGTACAAGAAATACAGCCCGGAGCATACCTTGATTATTTGTTCAATTGGCTGATCCTTTTTGGTATTTAGAACAAGGTGGGCCTCGTCGAGAGTCATCCGATGCTCTCGTGTTAATTTATCCGTTACAGAGCCTGAGACAGCATTGCTTACACCTGCCTCAGATAGAGTATCCGGTCTATGTCGAGCATCTAGGAAGAGGGGAATATATGAAAAAAAAAACCTTTCTTTTCAGAAAAAGACTCACTTTTTGCGGCTTGTCGTCCAGCTTCCAGCAGAGCTTTACCCACAATTTGTGATCCAATGACAAGAATCTGGATAAAAGCCCGCGGCGATGACTATTATAAAAGATTCAAAAAGTCATTATTGTCTGGACAAACGGGAGCAACTCACCATACAAGGAGGCAAAGGGAAAGAAAGACTCTCACGTAATCCGTTCTCGATTTTTTTTAGAGCCCCGCCTCATGGTCTTGAAACGGAAACATGAAGAGGACTTGAAAAATCAATCTCCTCATAAAAAACATAAGCATGATTCAGATTTTAGTATTATTCATGCTTCAACTGTCGTCTCAATTCCTCCCGTCTTTACCTCTAATCCAAAGGAAGGGGTCTTGGAAATGTTAGACTCAATGATCATGCGGTGTGTTCGCTCCATGGCTTTAGGCCTTTCTAACGTATCTTTAAAATAGATATATACCACCGTTAGAAGGCGTTGTCTTGACACACTCTAATCTTCGATTTTTACAATCAACAGCGCTACTACAATACGACTGTCCATATGCGAAATGCAATGTTTCCTTCGATGCAACCGTTTGGAGTCCACGGGTAGGTCAAAAACTTGGTAGATATATTTTTATTATGTATTATATCATTATTATTCTTTTCCTTCTCATACATGGTCTCTAAATCCAGTCGGAAAAGTAATTCTCTGTTCACCGGATCATATCTCTCTTCTCATTCACCGAACGTTCAATGTATCAATACCGCGACATCATATACCAACTGAAAAATGTAGGTTTGAATGGGGACCTGCTGAGAACGATCCCGAGTTCGGAGCAGGAGCTGAGAATTTGAGTATAGAGAAGACAGATGGTGAAGATACGACCATGGCCAACGGAGAGTATCCACCAGTTGGAAATGCGGATGCTAATAATGAGAATGAAGCTGAAGCTGATGTTGCTGAGGGAGAGAATTTAGGATCATGGGTAGACGAAGAGACCGGTAAACCTTTGGGACCTAATCTTGAATTCACAGTTATCGGGTATGTGGGACCTTCATCCTCGTCGTTTAGGAAACTAAACCAAACGGTTTAGATTAACAATTGCGAATCAAATGTTGTCCCTAATAGGCTCTTTCCAACCCGATCCTTTTTCGCCGCGACATGTTCCTCCAGCTGCAGTCTCAGAGAAAGAAGCGGAACACAAAAAAGGTCAAGATTCCTCGTCAGAAGCAGAAGAAGCAGAAGATATGGAAAATGTGGAAGATGTCATTAACCCACAGCTTGGTGACGAGGATGGTTCGAACGATGAAAGGGATGTAGGAGTTGCCAGAGCGAAACCCGCGTTGAAGCAAACCGTTAAACAGAAAGAGCAGGGTAAGGAGAAGGAGAAAAAGGAGGAGGAGGTTTCTGTTAAATCAAAAACAAAGAAAGTTAAAACAAAAGGAGAAAAAGAAGAAAACTACGACGCTAAACGGAAGCCCAAGGAGAAGAACAAACACAAGTCGTCAGAGTTTGTTAACGACTCAGGTTCTGATGAATCTCCTGTAAAACAACAGCCCTCTGCCAAACGGAAAATAGTGGACAACGCGAATACAAAACCAAAAAAGAAAGCGAAGACATAGCGGATATCCATCCCATTCATCTTTATCATGTTTCCCCCCATACTGCATCGCTTTCTCCACACGAACTCCAATATCTTATGATGTTAGATGTCGCCGATGTTATTTTAATGTTACAGGTACTTATACAACCGAATAAAATTAATGCTCCCCTGCTGCTCCCACTTTTCACACGAATTCGCGTTATCCACAAGGCTATTCAGGAAGTCCCATTCAACAACCATCAAGTTCGACCCGATTCTGCAATACTCGCCAGAGATGTTCCTTCTTTTTTTTTTTTACACAAGGGCTCGCTAATACATATTACAGCTGTTTTCAATCCGTTCACACGTCAATTAAAGTCCTAGCTAGCTGTTCCTGAGACGGCGGTAGTGTCTTACTGCCCCCGCCGGTCGCGACTCTACGACTCCGAGGACTTTGTTAGCTAAAACGGTTAACTTTAATTTAGCTTGAGCTCCAACTTTGGACACGAGTTTTACTAGGTTTTACTTGCTTTTTACGGTCTTTCCAGACCGATCGGGAATGCTTTCGGAATTGGGAGTAGATAAAATAGCTCGCAAACACCGGGATAGAGCGACACTACTACTCTCCTTTTTAGCCTTCCTTTTTTTACGTCACTTCTACCTGTATAATCATTGAGAAATGGGTTCTAATAATGTTACCCTAGATGATATCATCATCAGAAGAGTAACTTCAATAAACGGTATATCTTATTTCTCCTAATTTAGTGTTGTTTAGTCTTACTATTTTCAATAGAATCCAAAATTGAGGAGATTTTGGATGTATACATTAAGACTTATTGGGATGACATTTTCCGAGGACCGATAGTTAGGAAAGAAAATGGATGCGGTAGATACATGGCAAAAGGGATGTTCCTTACTGCCGTCATGAATGGACTCGCATTTGTGGCAGAGCACAAAGACGATGGCAGGGTTCTTGCAGGAATTGGGTTTTTTAAACCTGGTAAAGAGAGGATTTTTGGAAGGTAAAATCATCATTTTGTCTTACTGTTTAATACATACATACTTCTACGCAGCGAAGAAGAACAAAAACTCAGTGGATATAAAACCATGCACGAACTCATGACTGACGAAGAAAATGCATTATGGGATGAGGTTCGTCACCCCTCTTTTAAAATAACGATTTTCCAAGAAAAACTATTTTTTTAGCAAATGGAAATTTGGTTTTCGATTATTGATAAAGGCATTCTGAGTTCAATAGAACATGGATACCCCATTATGCAATTGTTTGTTTCTCCTGAAGTACAGAAACGAGGAATAGGTACCCGGTTGGTTAGAGAATCCCTAAAACTGGTCTGTCTATCTCGCTCTTCTTTTTTTTCTTACAAAATCTTATTTTTACCTGGATGTAGATAATCGATTCGAATGATCCAGATGCGTATGCTTTCCTTGGCGCATATACTCCTAAAGCGGTAAGAAGCTCCTTCTATATCTTTCACATAAAAATGCTGTATTCCTCATATTTCAATACAGATTCGATTATACGAACATTTGGGATTTAAAATTACTGCAAGCGCAGAAATACCGCTTGAACTGGTTAGGACAGATGGGGGCCCAAGGAAATCCTTTTTAGGGACTATTATGACAAAACCGAGATCAAAAATGTTAGAGGAAGATACTTGATGGGAGTTAGGGAGGCATTCGTTATTTATAGAGACCAACTTGTTTTTTTATAGCTTCTTTTATTCTCTATATTTCAAAATTACATTTGATCCACGAGGGATTGATAGATTTCATTTATACATCTCTTTGGAAAGATAGAAAATTTACATATTTATCTATTCAACATGCAAGGGAGTAGTTCTCAAGTATGGCTATACAAAAAATCGTTAGAGGCGAGGTATAACGCGTATAGGGTTACAATAATCTTACCTTGTGAATGGTGAATTCGGGGAAGAGGGTTTTAGCTTCTTCATTGGTGACAGATGGGTGTACAATAACGTCGTCTCCCTTTTTCCAGTTGACGGGGGTGGTGACACGCTTCTTATCACCAATCTGCAAGGAGTCGATAACTCGGATAATTTCGTCCTAATAAGATTTCTGTAAAAAAAATTGCGATAAGAGAAATACCTAAGAGAACGTACAAAGTTACGACCAGTGGAAGCAGGATAAGAAACAGTTAGACGAATGATTTTCTTGGGATCAATGACAAACACAGTGCGGACCTGCCAAGGAGGGATGATTGATAACGCACATGGACATTTTTTTATTTCTATAATCGACTTACGGTGAATGGCAACCCTTTGTTATCAACATTGGTCGCATCTTGATAGTCCAACATATCATACAACGTAGAGATTTTACGATCAGGATCAGCGATCTATAAAAAAGAAAGGGGTAAAAAAGTAGTTGATATTTCAAGCATATATATGCACATACGATTGGGAACTGGACATCAGTTGGACCGAACTTTGCACCATATTCGTTGATGTCTGCTACCCATTTGTGGTGATCTTCTAGACCGTTAGCAGAGAGACCGATAACTTTGACATTGCGCTTTTCAAAATCGGGAGCACGACGTGCGACTTCTCCAAGCTCAGTGGTGCAAACGGGAGTGAAATCACCAGGATGAGAGAAAAGCACAGCCTTTTTTGTTTAAAAATAATAATTAAACTAAATGTATGAAGGAGGTGTAAACAAAAGGTTTACCCAAGAAGTACCAATCCAATCGTGGAATTTAATGGGTCCAGCAGTAGTTTCTGCTTCGAAATCGGGGGCAACACTTCCAAGACGAAGACGAGGAGCGTCGGACATGATGATAGTAGAAAGGATAAAGGGAGAGAGAAATGTAGAAGCAAAGAGGATTACGAAATACTAAAAAAAGACAGGCTCTTTTTGTAAGCTGAGCTAACGTCGTAATATTCGCGCGATCGTAAATGCAATATTGCGTGATTTCACGTGACCACATCTCCTAAAACTGAGAAGTTAAGAACTTCCCCCAAGCTTTTAGGAATCCAAACTTGAACGTTTATAGAAATGATTTGATTTCGATTTAGAAGCCAAGATAATCAATTAGTCTATTATCGACTAGTTAAGCGAATACCTATCTTCAACTCAGTTCCATAGGACGAGTGGAATAATCTTTGCAGATTTGTCGAAATGGCATTTGTTGGATTTGTATTTTGACTTGAGTTTGATCATGGTATATGGCATGACCTTTCGTTCCTGGCCGTAGGTATTGGCGGGCCTGATTATAAACTGGTAATTGAATAATGATATCAACATACAGATGCCTTCAATATAATGATCAACAGTCAGCTGGTCTCAATGACTCGACGATCCCTTGTCTTTGTCGGACCGAACCTAATCAATGTATGCTCTCATTTCCGCGGTCGGAAAACAGTTGAATTGGCATGTTTATCAAGGCAGAGAACCAATGTTTTGCTTGTCGAGAAACATAAAAGGTTCCCTCCTCCAACCCCGCGGAATTGAAGGAATATCGGAAGTATGACTCGGTCATTACTATCCTTATTCCCGAACCTTGAGATCCGATGACTTCCGTTCGAAATCGGAAGCCGTCAAGTTTCATGTATACCTAACTAGTGAGGTTAAAAAGTAACATTACGAGAATATCATGCTAGAAATATATTTGAAGGTAAAATTTGATCATGCAAAAACGTTTCCGAAAATCAGTTGATCTGTCAATGTAAAGTTATAATTACCTTATACGGGGCCTTCGAAATTGCCGTTTACCGGGCCATGCCAGGCATATTATTATTATTATTATTGTGAAACCATTCTCTTTGAACGAGGATCGGACCCTTGTACCCCTAGTGTGCCTATTTAGCGATCTTCTTGCGGTCCCAGATAAATGTTGGACGTTGCTTGGACAGCTGCAGGCTGATAAATATGAAGAGAAAACATCAAGTTGAAACTTGTCAATCAGTCGTGCACGTGCGCGTGCATAAAGGTTTAAAACCTTGATTAGTATAGATTAGTATGCGGGTTTGATATGAACAACATTATTATTCGAGCGAGCAAATATATACTTGTATATGAAGGGCTGCAGCTGTACAGTCTCAAGGCCATCATGCATCATGATTAGATAACGTGTGCCTAGATAAAACTTTCGGATTCCAGATGATCGATGTGCCGTGTTCAAGTTCGAGCCTGTCTGGGGCTGAGCTTCGAATACCGGACGATGAGATCTCTTTTCCAAAAATATTTTCCTCGTTTACATAAATCAAATCCCGAGTGACAAGTTATAACGTGAAAGGCCACCGGACGGGGTGATCAACATTTCTGAGGTAGCATAGCAACCATTTAAGAAAAATTTAACCATACCTTACGAGTTCTTCATCGATCCTTTGAATATACCAGAAAGGGAAATACCCTCTCTAAGCTACCATCATCGATAGAGACAAAATCACGTTTGTCGATTCCATTCGTTCTAAGTGTAAGTTGGCAACGCCGAAACCAGTATAAGTATAGAACGAAAAGCCAGTATATCATAGGCCAAAACACCAAGTGATTCTCCCTTTTCCAATATAAAGCTCCAACGTTGACGTGGCATATATAAGTATGATCATACTAGACAAGATGGTGGAGCGAACAGGAGCCTTTTTGTTACATGTCAATGCACGGATCTATTTATAATTGATCTTCGTTCGAACATGAATGCGAATCGTGTCACTCATTTGGAAAAGTTCAATGCACTCAACTCGTTCCGAAGCCGATAAGTAATGGCAGAAATGGGTTTGGTTCGTAAGCTATGGAAACATGGGGGGGGGTATTCCTTTTGAAAACGATCTCATTCTGGAAATTGATTTAAAATTTCAAAAGAATGCTTTCAAATCCTTTCGGTTATTGTAATTTCCTACGTCGATTCTATCAGCTCATGTCAATGTTCAAGCTCAAGGGTTGCAATTTGTCGGAGACTCGGAGTTCAAAACAACTGCATTTCAAAACGGCTTCCCTTTCAACTCTCAAAATGAAATGTCAAATTGTTTTAAACATTCACAAGTAACGTCAGGATCGCAATATCATATCAATGACTTAATCCACTCTATATTTGTTTTTCTCTCGCCCTTCTCAAGGCCTCGTGAATCGGACAGGGCTCCTCATATGAATACCGTGATTCTACCCGCTACGTGTCTTCTGTATAAGCCAATCCTTAGGCCTTAGCCCTCAAGGCCTTCAGGGGTAATATCGTCATAACTTTTTCAAAACAATTTTTTTTTAACCAATGAAGCCTCCCAATCGGTATAATGTTTAACGTTTTAACGGGTCTGTATCCCAGTTGCCCCTAGTCATCTGCTCCACTGCTCCAGAAAAGGTCGAACGCCACTGATCTATGAACCCTCTTTCACGCGGTTGGTAACCTTAAAAAAAATTGTCCTGCGGTACCTATAGGAACCCCGCGTTGACATCAAGGTTTGTTCCCCCCATATTTATCTTGTGTTGAATACGATTTGCATTCTGGCTGCGCTCATTATTATCACGCGTATCTAACCCCATGATCATAGATCCGTTACGGAATCTACTCTATTTGGAATAAAGGAGGTAACCTTTTTTCGGCATCAATCTCGACGCTATTCCTGAGAAGGCTTTTTTCGGGTAAACACCAATCTATGTTGAAAACACCAAAGGCCAGAGCCATGCCTCATCGCGGGGACATTCTCCTTTTCAGCCCAGTATATCCTATTTTATCCCGCGTTTTCATCCGATTCTCTAAGTAAAAATAAAAACCATACAATCACGTTGGAGACGAATTGAGAGGCAACACAACACTCTCATGATGCAAGGCGCTTAGAAGAAGCTTGTTTTGGGATCCCTTCAATTTCTAAATTTTTTATTTTTTTCGGAGACTGCCAATTTTTTTTCTTGTTTCTTCACACACATATATATCCATGTCTAGACGGGGTTTTTTATCCGGAAACCGCGACAGCGAGGCGAAAGACACACATGCTTTAGTGATGATTGGATCACTCATGCTGATGTTTTGTTTTTTCATGAGACTCCGAGCAAAGTAAAAAAGTAATCCGGAAACCGATTCCCATGCGCTTACTCCTTGTAAGACCGTATTTAAAGGGCCTCTGGAAATGAAGATTCTATACTTTTAATCATCCCTTTGTGGAAATGGTACACCTTCTCCGCGCAGTCCTTCCTTCTCTTCTAGTCGCAATTGTCAATGGAGCTACATATAGTCTCAGCGACAATATTGTTGGTTCTGACTTCCTTTCTACCTTCACTCATCAAGCTATAGCGGTAAGCTTATTGTCCTCATTCTCCATAAATTTTTCAACTCCATGTTGTCGTTACACTATCATAGGATCCAACACATGGTCGAGTAAAGTAGGAAATGTTTCTAATAACCGAAGCATAAATTTCTTAATTTCGTTTTAGTTATCTCTCTCAAGCGGATGCCTTGGCCAAAAACATCACTTATGCTAATGGTAACACCTTCATCATGCGGGCTGATGATACCACCGTGCTCAGTGCATCCGGACCCGGTAGGAACGCCGTTCGCATTCAAAGCAATGCTCAATATACCACACATGTCGTCGTGTAAGTCCGCTAGCTAGCCTATGACCTTTTTTTTCGTAAGTTAAGAACGATTATTTTAGTATGAACATTAGGCATATGCCTCAAGGTTGCGCGTAAGCTCGCTATTGCATAAATTATAGTAGTGGTATACTAATTTATTTTTTCGTTCCTGCATATATCAGGACCTGGCCAGCTGCATGGGAAGTTGGTGATAATTGGCCTAATAACGTAAGTGATATGTTGATTTGCATTATTATTATATCGTCTCATATCAATCTTTTCAGGGTGAGGTAAGATCGATTATTAATATATCTGCTCGGAATTAATCACCTAGAATAAATCTTCCCCTGAAGGTTGATATAGTAGAAGGTGTAAACGGTGTTGCGCCAAATGCGGCTACCCTTCATACCTCCTCCGGATGTACAATGCCAAGTAGTACTACACAAACAGGGTATGATTTACACTTTCTCTCTAATGCAAACCTTCTTATTGATACTCTTATAAGGATAACTACTGGAACAGATTGTAATGCTGCAGACAACGGGAATGCAGGATGCGGTGTACAATGCAATAAAGCTAACAGCTTTGCTGCTGGATTTAATGGTGCTGGAGGAGGATGGTATGCTATG
Organism: Clathrus columnatus; assembly: GCA_020884735.1. Taxonomy (NCBI): domain Eukaryota; kingdom Fungi; phylum Basidiomycota; class Agaricomycetes; order Phallales; family Clathraceae; genus Clathrus; species Clathrus columnatus. The sequence goes on from BPWL01000001.1 coordinate 2,591,038, forward strand.
GAACGTACAAATTCTGCCATTAAAGTTTGGTTCTGGTCACGAACCGATAGTACGGTTCCATCCGATGTCAAGAATGGTGCTTCGACTGTCAATACCTCCAACTGGGGAACGCCCTTCGCCGATTTCCCGAATACTAATTGTAACATGACTTCTCATTTCGGACCCAATAATATCGTTATTAACCTCACTTTTTGTAAGCATTTACTTTGATCCTTCTTACCAGTTCTAATTATTTTTAGGTGGTGATTGGGCTGGTAATGTTTTTACCTCACAAGGATGTGGAAGTGATTGCGTTTGTGAGTATTTTTATGTGCTGTCCTTGGTTCAATCAAGCTTATAATTTAATTTTAGCATTCGTCAACGAGAATCCTTCAGCTTTTACTCAAGCTTATTGGGATTTTGCTTCCTTGGCAGTATACCAATGAAACATGATTTATTATGTTCAATGCAATTACTTGGGTGTAATTATATGTATTTACATACGTCTTTTTTTTTATATTTTTTGATGGCATGTATATAGTGGCGTGAAAAGGGTCATATATATATATATATAACAGGTTTACTCACATGAAAACTCTGAAAAAAAAAAAGTAAACATGTTATGCATACACACTTGTTTTTATGCTCGTCCTCTAACCTGCTTCCAAAGAGCTGGGGTGAGAGCCTGTGCAGCATTATCCGCTGAAAACGCCTCTGCGGGAATAGATAGAAGGCTTCTTTACCCAGTATCATTGATGTGCAACCATTGGTTAGGGACCTTCTAAACTCTAAACAAGTCCAAGTCAAAGAAGTGGCAACCAAGTTTATTGAAGACATTATTCATTGTCAATAATGCATAATGCTGCACTGTACGACGTACGTTCAAAATGTATCGACTCAGTTCTGCACAGTTTGCCCCCGTCCCTTCAAGGATAAAACTGAAGATGGAATTTCCGTAGAGGTACCCAGGTCGACTTATTATTATGGGAATATTTATGTGATACATTGCAGTCACCTTGGGCCTTACTTATTCATCACTACTCTTCTGCCTCTCTTAATACCCCCGTTTGCAAAGTTCAGCGGAGGAAAACAATTTTGCAAACAAAGGTAAAGAAAACGGCTAGTTCTTACTCTGGTTCAAAGGAACCTATAAATCAAGATATTTGTTTATTTTATTATCCTGAGTTCAGAAGGGATAATGAAGCTGGTTGAAGGCAATCTTGAGATCGCGAAAAAAAAGAGAAGGACTCATTGCTCCGGGGGGAAGGCGCCATTACCCCGTCCCCCGTCCTATGGGAAGAAAACTAGAGATATAAAGGCCAATATTTAATTCCCTTCGGTGTTTGTTTGGCAAACAAGCGAAAATTTCAACAATCCAGATCTTGCTAAACAGTTGTGAAAGACGTATTATTGAAGGACTTGCTGGACGAGAACTTGGCGGAAATATCCCTAAATATATATGAATAGTGCGTGTTGCGAAAAAAAATAATTTTCAGTTAAACTAATTAAATACAATGCTATGTTTTCTGGCTGAACAGTATCACTTGACCTTCGCCTGCCAAAAATATCATAGAATTTAAATCTAGAAAGTTCAGACCATCTGGTATTATTTTCTAGCAAGAATCCTTGATAAACGGGCGACATAAATTCAGCGATATCGGACGTACCTGAAGATATTCCGTGCTTTTGACCACTGTAAGGAAATCATTCACGTTTTCCACTTCAAACTCTACAACACCATCATATGGAGCGAGGGGCACCCCGTCTTTCTTCAGTGTCTCGTTATAAGCTGGGACAACATGGAACTAGACGGGTATAATAAATACGGAGTCACTTCTACGGAAAAGAGTCCAAGACGTACTTGACTGTATTTAAGAAAATGCTGTTTGACTACTTCAGTCCCGGACACAATAGGGACATGAACTTTGCTCCTGAGGGAAAGCTTTAATACATTGAAGTCTCCAACTTTTTTTTTTCTACTCGTACCAATATTCAGCAAACTCCTCTTGAGACAAATCCGCTCTCCGTTTCAAGAGAAGTATGATACGGACCGTCATTTTACAAATAGGTTACGGGGCTGGTGACTCGCCGGAAGTGGGGCAGTTCGATGGAATTAACCCTTTCATTTCGTGGAGGACTCCTTACATACCTGAGCATATTCAAATATACTGCGGATGATTCCTCAGCAGCTAGTCTAAGCCAGTTCGGCAAGACCGAACCGAATCATTTACATAATTAATCGGTCTTTATAGACCGATCCCAACCCCAGCCCGTTTAGATCATATGGATCAGGACCTCCGAATATTCCTTTCGAGCTCTGAGTACTGAGTACCAATCGCGGGCATCCCGACTCAGTTTTGAAGACACCTATCTCGAGAATGGCCTTATTGACCTCCCTCAATACCAATATTTGAGCCATGGATGCGCCCCCTTCAAAGGAACACATTCCTGTAATAAATTATTTTCTTTTTCTTCTTCTGTGTCTGATAGCGATTCCGAAATACCGGAGTTGCGTTCGGGCTTTTGGGCCCGAAATTGTACCATCTAGGATTGATTGTTAATATGTCTGTTCGAACAAATCCTCCCTGAAGGTTTACATAAACGGTGTTGCGCCAAATGCGGCTAGTCCGGATGTACAATACCAAGTAGTACTACACAAACAGGGTATGATCTACACTTTCTTTCCAATGCAAGTCTTATTGATACTTGTATAAGGATAACTACTGGAACAGATTGTAATGCTGCAGACAACGGGAATGTGTCTGCGCCACCTTTTGAGTGTGTACTATCTATTCCGCGCGATAATAACAACAGTATAAGGATAACTACTGGAACAGATTGTAATGCTACAGACAACAGGAATGCTGGATGCGGCGTACAATGCAATAAAGCTAATAGCTTTGCTGCTGGATTTAATGGTGCTGGAGGATGTATGCTATGGAACGTACAAATTCTGCCATTAAAGTTTGGTTTTGGTCACGAACCGACAATACGGTTCCATCCGATGTCAAGAGTGGTGATTCGAGTATCAATATATCAATACCTCCAACTGGGGAACATCCTTCGCCGATTTCCCGAATACTGATTATGATATTGCTTCTCATTTCGGACCCAATAATATCGTTAGTAACCTTACTTTCTGTAAGCATTTACTTTGATCCTTCGTAACAGTTCTAATTAGTTTTTGGGTGGTTATTGCGTTTGTAACTATCTTTTTTTTTTTCGCTCACTCTCATGCGCTGTCCTCGGGGCTTTATCTATGATTTATTATATTCAATGCAATTGCTTGAGTGTAATTATATGTATTTATATTTTTTTACGGCATGTATATAGTGGCGTGAAAAGGATCATGTATATATAACAGGTTTACTCACATGAATCATGAATTGGATATTGCAAATTCTAAAAAAAAAAAAAAGTAAAAGTAAACATGTTATGCATACACACTTATTTTTATTCTCGTCCTGTAACCTGCTTCCAAAGAGGGGTGAGAGCCTGTGCAACGGTGCTCCCAGCTACTTCTAAAATATCTCTCTCCAACTCATCTTGAACACTTGCTAAAACCCTTCGGCTTCTCCATCTATCCGGATGGAACCTTTTATGACTCTTCTCAACCAGCTCTTGGAACTCCTTTGGGGGTAGATTAAGTTTCGCCTTTTCGAAAAATTTCTCAACCGCCTTCCACTCTATTTCATTAATTGAAAACGAAGCGGAAAGTATAGGCCAAGGGATGGATTGAAAAGTTAGAGGGTTCGTTGTGTTATACTTTGCATTATCAAACCGAGTCGCTGTGTCCATGTACCGTTGCAGAGCATGTTTGGAGGACCATCGGTATGTACTACTTCTACCAGTGACGGTAGAAGAAACAAACATCTCTGAACCTTTTTGACGTTTCCTCATTTCTCGTTCATGTGCCTGTTGCTCGAGTTCCCATTGTTCGCGATATCGCCTGTATGCGGCTCGTTGACGTTCTTCTTCCTCTTGCCTAATCTCTTCTTGTCTCCTAGCCTCTGCCTGGCGTAATTCTTCTTCTTTCCGTCTCCGAGCTGCTTCCTCCCAAAGTGGTTTGTCTCTCTCCAATTCAGCTAATTTACGCCTTGATTCCTCAATTTTAATTTGTCTTATCGTTTCGTTATCTTCTTCATGCTCAGCTTCTGTGGTTGATTCCGATGCACCCACTCCGAATACATCCGCTTCTTCTTCAACAGGTCCAGTACTCGTTTCGGTAGCGTCACTAAAATAAGTTGGATCTCTTAATTCTGGTGGTACACCCAGTTCATCCCAGAACGCGTTTTGTAACACGTCTCGACGAGCTTTTAGCCGTGCATCAAGCTCAGCTTTCCGTTTCCATTCTCTTCTCGCTCTTCTCGAATGTAATGCTTGGCGAGAAATTAAGGGATCCCCGACTCTAGTTCTCTTTGTTGGACCGGTTTCCGTATCGACCTCAGTTTCTTCGGAGTCTAACGGTGAACTTTCGCGTCGTCGGTTTGCGGTTGTTTGCGCTGTGAAAGAATTATTTTTTTTTAAGAAAAGCTTTTGGAGGGGAACGGGTAAAAAAAAATTACACTGCGTTTTCATAAAATTCCCTCTGATAGTAGGAGTCCCTCTAGGTCGTTTCCCTTTTAAGGGCTTGGGAGTTGGTTGACCCGGTGAAAATTGAAAATAATGCGTATCAGAATCGACTGCCATTCGATTTGGACTGAAAGGATCTTGATTCGTTGTTGCTGGATGTTTCTTGGGAATTGAGGATGTGGGCTCGTCTGATGAAGGCATAGATTCGCGACCTTTTGGTGTAGGAGTCGTTCCCTCCATCTTCATTGATTGATGAGTAGGTGTTTGATTGATTGGATGAGTTCCAGAGGGAACATTTTCAGGGATATCATTAGAGGCAGGTAAAATCCGGTCTATACAAGTTATTTCTGGAGGTGCACGAACGATACATTCATATTCCGGATCGAGTTTATGAATGTCCCATTGATCTTGTGTCATGCGTACGACGCGTCTAGTGTTTTTTTTCAAGATGTATATCTCAAAAGTAATTAAACGTATTCACGTACCCACATAATTGAACCAACCTAGGCCATGTACCCTCCTGATCAACACCCAATTCCATTTTAGCCCGTGGCACAAATCGCCAAGTGCAAATACCAGTACTTGCATCCGTTTCTACAACGATCCGTTTACCATCCGATGATAATTGGCTATTCATGGTAGAACTTGAAGCAGGTTCGGATCCGGAATCACGTTCATTGGGTTTCTTTGTGGAAGCCCTAGCTGTTAACGCGTCGAAACTGGCGAAACAAAGCATTGTCGATGGTGTCCGAAGGAGACGATTTCGTTGAGAACTGTCAATTACACCTGGAATGGTTCCACTGATAAGAGGGAACAAGATGGATTCAGTTGAGGCCATAGTTGGCGTATTATGAAGCCTATGTGGATATTAAATCTAGAGCTGATTTTTTGTTGAAAAGTGAAAAAGAGTGATAAAGTAAATTATGATTGGTTCGCGTTATTGACAAAGGAGACGGTTCGATCAAAAGAGGGTGTGCCAGTGATTGTCACCCCACTTCCGATTCTTTATGTAAACAGAACCATGAACATGGACATTTATTATTTTGGACAAATGGACAGGGACAAAAACACAAAGTATAGCATAATGTTTTTCATTGAAGTCGGAAGATCACTACTACTATTGGTTACAGATCATAATAAGTACTGTTCATAAACATAAGAGTATTTGTACAGGCGAGGAGAGACCAGCGACCCTGATACTACATCGACACCACTTGTTTTCCAAGAGGTGAATCTGGAAGAATAACGAATCGTTCGTTTGGATTGCTACGCTTCGTTGGACTATCGAAATCGATACCGAAAACGGGCGCGTTCTCCTTGGTGTCTTCTTTACTGACTGTTGCTACTTGATTAATACGATAAAGGAATGGTGTGGAGAAGGGATCAATGTCTGAAGAAAATTCCATGCTATGAGCTGAGCTTGGATTATTCGAAGTGAGCCCAGGGTTCGTGGTTCTGTCATCCGAATCCATTGAATCACCCGTTTCTTCTTTGCTCAAACGACGAAGCATACGCTTATCGTCTGCTGCGGATGATAATAGAACAGACTTGCTTGCCCAAAGCATCGGAATCATAGTCTTCTGTGAATCTAACATGTGAAATTCTGGGCTGTAAATACAATTCAATGAGGTTTGGGTTGTCATCGAAAAAAAAAGTGGAAAACTGCGGTGTTTTACCCTAGAGATGCTCTTCCTTTCTTAGTTCCCAATGTCGGAGAGACATCATACATATCTTCCATATCAACAACATCGAAACTGTGTCGCTTGTGTAGTGATTTTCTAGACCTTTGTTTAACGGGTGTCTTTGGTGGTTGAAATTGGGACATGCTTTTTGGGCAAGAAAAGGAGAAGAGAGGCAGTGAATCTGAACTTCTTAAGAAACGCGTTTCGAACTAAACGCATCGTCCATTTTATATACATTTTTGGACAAGACGTCGCCTTGTTGCCATTAAAATAGTCAGGACAATAAAATAAGGACAAAACGACGCGGGACAGCTACTGTTGTGTCCCTTGTCCAATAGGAAGCCGTGGACTAAACTAGCCAAGTCGTCACGCTGACGACGTGTGTGACATTTTCCCTCTTTCGCTTAGAACAACACACTGCGGGGAAAAGGGAAAAATCGTTCGTTTTTTTCTTGTTCTCGAACAGTAACTTCCTAGAAGGAATATACCATAATATCGACATATTTTCTAACCTAAATTTTACGCTCTTACTTAACTCTTTTAATGAACACAACAACGCTTTTACAAGATGCCCCGACCACGGCCGAAGATTCAACAACAACAGCTGCGCCTTCAAGTTCGTTACATCCTGTCGTAGCTTTTGTCATTGGTCTAGCTATTATCCTTGGCGCAAGTCTTATGAACGCAGGTGGACTTAACCTCACAAAACTTGATCATTCTCGACAGTCTATTATTCCAAAATCATCACGAAGGCCGGATTGGCTGAGACCATTATGGTTGTTGGGCATGTTACTTTATGCGTATGTCCCCATTTTTTACAACAATACAGGCCTTCCTATTCTAACTATTTTTTAAAGTTTGTCCCAATTGGTGGGAAGTACCCTTGCTCTTGAATTCATGCGTGCAGAATATGTCGCTCCACTTGGCTCTACATCACTCATATTTAATTTCCTCTTCGCTAGTGTCTTGATTGGCACACCGGTTACATCTACTGACGTTTATGGTACAGTAATTATTGTGTTTGGAGTTATCGGAATTGTTCTCTTTGGCTCTATCAACTCTGGTCTTTCAAACGATATGGACATTACCCGTTTAAACCGCCTTTGGGGACGAGCTGGATGGCTGTCCTTTTTCATTTTAATGACCATAGTATTATTCATCCTATACATCTGTGTCAGTCAACTCGACGCTGTTCTGGTTGCTCGTGCGGATATTTCTTCTGTTCCGTTTTCCGGCGAAAATGGTTCCCGACAACCAGCACGACCAAAATCTGGCCCTGCTTCATACGTGTTTGCTCTAGGCACAAAGTACAAGGCCATTGTAACATGGGTATATGACAAACTTGAACAATGGACCAGTGCACACAGTGATAAGCAAATCGCATGGACGCTGGGCATTGGTTGGGCATGTTGTGGCGGAGGCCTGGCTGGTGGATGCTTGGTCTTTGCAAAAGTCTGGTAATTCAATTAGGCCTACCCTTGACTGAAAAACCATTCTCATACTATTTTTGTTTAGCGTTAAACTGATTTCTGGTAGTTTAAGCCATCAGAATACAGGAAACCAAGTTTGTCGTTCACAACCTTTAAAGTTTACTTGCTGACAATAGATCTTCTAGTTCGGTCACTTTACCGCTATTTTAACGTTTATTTTATTGGCTGTCACAGCCATCTTTCAAATAATTTGTTTAAACCGAGGTCTTCGAGTCTACGACTCGACGTTAGTAGTACCAGTTTTTTATGGTGTCTACACAGCTAGCGGGTTCTTAAACTCATTGATATTCAACGATCAGGGTAAGTTTCCTACAATTTTGTTAAACTAGAACACCTTTTTCAAACCTTTTTTTAAAAATAGTGGACGCTTATCAAACATGGGATCTATTCCTCATATTCCTCTCTATCGTAGTCTTGATAGGAGGTGTCGTTTTATTAACAAACAAAAAGCCTGAAAAACCTCAACAGTCACAGTCTACACAGCTTTCTAATCTACCACAACGGTCTCGGAGATCTAAAAAGAATTTGGGTGCTGATGGGGAGGAGGAGGAAGAAGAAGAGGAAGATGGTGAAGAAGCTGGCTTACATCGGCCGGAGCCAGGCGAAGAAGAAGTGCTGTGGCAGTTGGGTGACGATAGTGATGAAGAAGAAGGCAGTGCTCATCAAACCGCTCCTGCCCGTAATATGGATGAAGGGAGATCACAGCCTCGTCGACGAGAATCGCATAAATATGTTCCTTCTTCAACTTCAATTTCAGCGGAACATGCAGGTTTGATTCATCAGGGTGATGATGAACACGATGGTGGTGGTGGTGGTGATGGGGAAGAAGGATCCGGATCTTCGGGGTCCAGTTTAACACACGTTGAAGAAACATTCGGGGACTGGAAAACAGCTCCTTCCCCAATTCGGACGCGTTGATCCTACATACATATTTTCCTTTTTTTCGGCCATTGTTCTACATTTATTACTTTCTTATACACGCATTTCTCATCAAAATATTCTTACTCTTTACGTACATATCATATCGTAATATCAGCCATTATTTCTTGTATCATACATATTATATTAGGACTTAAAAAAAAATCCTTGAATGATCGTGAATCCGAATGCAGCAGATAACAGTTCGATGGGATGCGAATGGTAAGGAAAAGGAGATAAGAAAGAATGGCGTAAGAAGTTAAGCTGGGTCGTAAGTATAGTTTTACATCGTCCATTCTAAAGAACAAGTACTTTGAGTAACATAAAAAGTGAGGGTAAAGCCTTATCAAGGTGAACGTCCGAAAGGTAAAAGACACTGTCCAGGTCATTAAGAAGCGTAAATTGAAATGAAAGAAGCCAGATTATTCCATTGGATTTGTTCTACCAGCCTTGAAGAGCGATGAGGTTTCTTAAGAAAACAGTACAAAAAGGGGGAGAAAAAAAGATAATCTACCTGTTCCTCGCCTTCTTCACGGCATCCACATAACCATTCAGTCCACCACTTTTTCTGACGCTGTTCTCTTTCCATCTCCAGCTGTAGACGCCGCTCTTCAGCACTCGGAGGTGTAATTGGGAGAGGTAAATCTAACGGTCGTGGCGGTTCCAATTGGTTCCGTTTACCCTTCTTTTTTTTCTTTCGACTACCAACATTCGACCCTTCCAGGTTCGGCGTTTGAGGTGGTGTATTTAGGCTTATGGTACCCGAGACTGCGTAATCTGGATTCTCGAATGGATTGTCTGTCTGAAAAACGGTAGAGTTTCGTGGCGTTCGATCTGGTGAAGTAGGTGAAGTTGTAAATAGCGTTGTATCTCGTTCAGGAGGTGTTAGATCGTCATTGTTGGGCAATACTTGATGAGGGTTTTGTCGATCCATGGAATTCGCCTTGGAGTCACGACTCATAAATAATTCACTCGCACGTTTAATTGATACTAGAGATTCAGAGAAATTATGATTCGTCGTTGTCGTTGAAGCACCAGATCGACTTTCTCGAGCCTTTTTCCGTCGTTGTTTCTCTAAAGTCTCCCAGCGCTTTAAATTCTGTAAAAAAAGTCATAAAAACCCCATCCCACACAAAAAACAAAAAGACCCTTTACCTCTTCAACTTTCTTCGACTCAAACTCTTCTTCTGTCATGGGTGGATATTTTGCAACGGGTTCTTTTAAAGAATCTCCAGTGAGAGTTTCAGTATCGTCATCGTCTGCGTCATCTGCTGTACTAGTTTGCTGCTCCCTTCCTTTACCCTTGTGGGCTGAATGCACTAAGGTTCTGGTATCTTCATCATCCCAGGCTAATTTTGAAATATCTACTTCTTCGGTAGGCGAAGGTGGTTGAGACGATGAAGCCAAACGTTCATGCACGATGTTAGTAGACGGACCTCTCAACGAGGTCATAGTCAGGGTTCGGTCAAGAAATGTATTATGTAATCGTTGAAGATCCCAGGATGGAGCTCACAGTGAAACGAAATGAAAATCTCTATATGCTCAATAAGTAAAAACACAAAAAGGAAACTAAAAGAGGTCAAGAACATATAGAAAGCTCTTAATGATGAGAGAAAAATTGAAATGTCGGAAAGAATGTCCTGGTATATTTGTCCATTTCTCCTGGAGATGCGTGCGTACAGAAAAAAATTCTTATAAAAAGAAATGTTTTTTTTTTTTCATCTCCTGCCACCGTTTGCAGGACGACGCTGTGGACCCCATCCAAAAGTTTCCTGATCTGCGGCTAACAAAATCGGTGTTTCACCATGAATACTTTCTTGATCATTGTCATCAGGTGGTGCCCGTTGAGCGCTATTACGCCGGAGAATGCCTATGCTACTATCTTCTGAAGTAATATGCTCGCGAGGGTTGTATGTAGATGAACGAGGTGTTTCCTGGCCCTGCAAGGAAAGAGATAACAGAGAAGCTTTGGCTGTATCCCGCATCTGCAAGATATTTTGACGGAAGGCATTTTGTTCACGCCAATACTGTGTACGCTTTTCCCGCTCCTCTTCACGAGTCCTCCTGTGCAGTAGATACAGACCAACTAACGTCCCAACCATTCCTGGAAACAGAATAACGATCGGTGCTCGTTCGGAAAAACCCAACTACATACTCACCACCAATGATACCCAAACCGACGACAATGTATACCCAGATAGCAAAGTGTTTTGGTGCTTGAGGGGAAACACCGCAAGTCAAAGACGGTAAACAATTATTGGATTGACATCTGTAAAAGATAGTTAAAGTCTTGCTCTCCTAAATTGCATAATCCTAGCTTACTCTTTATCTGCAGTGCAAGAATCGCCAAAAAGCTTTTGTTGAAGACAGGTCTTCTTTGCAGCATCGCAATATAAGCCAGGAACACAATTTCCGCTATTAACAAGAATCAAAAAACGTCCCAATTAAATTTTAAACAACGATTTGAGACGTACCGGGACACAACATAGATGAACTCTTCGTTACCTGATCCAAAGGCGATGTAAGGCATCTGCTCATCCTCACAAGCTTCATTCAAAGTTGCATTTGCCCAGCTTAAGAGAATATTTCAGGTTAGCCAAAAATATTCATATATATGAATGAACTTACAAGCATTGAAAGTTGATGCAAACACTGCCGTTGTGGTTAAAATCCTTGTTCGCCAGTTCTTTAAAATTGGGAGGTGGTGCACATTCGTCTTTAAATTTCATATAAATCAAATATCCGGACTAAAATAAATAGATGAAACGAACCATCTCTATTTAATTGACAGGGGCTTCCAACGGGCAGAAGAGGCTGACAGGCATCCCCCTCATCAGGACAAAACTGACCAGGAGGACATTTCGGAGGAAGAACAGCGTCCTGAGCATATCCAAGAGGAAATTCATCTCTTCGACAGCCCTTGTTTTGACAAAACCCTGAACTGTTGCAAAATTGAGTATCACCACAATCTCCTATGAGCTCATAAGTGCCGATCTCGAGTTGGTTGTGAGACTGAGAGCAGTTTCCATTGAGATTCTTGGTGTCAGCCGCATAAACGATAGTTGGAAATAAAAAAGCAAAAAGGAGTGGGAGGCTAGATAGCATTATGGTAGCAGAGAAAGTAATTGGACAAAGTGTCCGTTAAAGAGCTCAAAGGGCGCTTCTTCCGCCGTCACGTGTCACGAGGAGTCACGCCACTCATGTGTAGTGTTGATTGATTGATGTTCCCATTGAATGAATGACCTTCTCAATTCAAACCCTGGTTTTTTCCTAGAAAACCCTTGAAATGAATTAACGATTGTGAAGACAGTTCCGATGTGGCTAATCTTTTGCCATATCATGAGGAAAATTCACTTTAGTCTACTTACTACACCTGCCAGCGATTCAACCTAATTAGAGCTTGGTAACGCGAGTATTTTTAAACGACTAATTTTAACCAAAATACATGTAAAAATACGGAATGCTATATTTTGCTCTTTCATAGGGATGATCCCGGCATGTCGTAAACGATCTAAAAAAAGCGTGGAATATTGAAACAAAAGCTATCGCCTAAGTATTCCCGTCGATATTGAACTTATTGAATTAGAAATAGCCTATGTACCCGAAATGAGAGTGTATCAGTAAGATCAACGGACAAAAAAGATTTTCCCAACATGATTTTCTCACCGTTGATGTCTCGCTATAAAACTCCTGGCGCGTTTACCATACATGTACTGAAGAGTAAGCAGATTTAAATGCTAATGTTGTTGAAATCATTTAAAAAAAGTGTATACCATGGGTACAGTAGTCAGCATAGATATGGCAGACAGTCCAGCGAGGATTCCAAATGTCTTCGGTACACCCTGCAAAAGTGTGTGTAAACGCAGTATACTTAAGCCTGTCAAAACGTTCATTGATAGTTACCATATCCGATACCCAGCTATTCGCAAATCTCGCAAAACCGTACAGAATGATGTCCTTGATGAAGTTTATAAGAGCAAAGCATTCGGCAGCATTTTTTCGGTGAACATCGATAATATATGCGACCGCGCCAGTTGTACCGATCCCTTGGCCGACATTGATGATGGTGAACATCATAACAGGGCCCACTGAAGAAGAAGGAAGTTGTAAGGGACAACACTCCACACTGAAAGAACACATACTCCAATGGACATTATGTGGCGCCATCAACGCCCACCCCATATATCCTAGTTTAACTTGCTCAAAGGTTTCTGAAACAGGTTGAATATCAACACTTGCTCACCAAATACTTGAAGGATAAACATAGGAATTAACAAAAACAGACGGGATTCTGGCTCGTATATCCCGTTGTTTCTCTTCGCAAATTCCGTTGTTGCATAATCACAAAGTCTAAAATACTATAAGAAAAGGAGAAAAGATTCGCAACCCAGTACTGACGGTCCAGAAATTACAGCGGCTACGACGGATCCTAATAGTGGACCAATGGAGACCAATCCCGTTTGTGCTGCACTTACATACCCCTCCTGTCAGTCTAAATTTTTCTCCAGAGTTGAAATGTTATACCTAAAATGATAAGGAGCCAATGAAAAGACTGTTGAGGTGATGACATTCAAAACGTCCAGCCTGTACAAAACCTCGAATTAATGATTACTTTTGGGAGAAAAGGAAATTATATCATACCAGACGACGGTCAAACCATCTAAGCCACCCAAAGAACATTACTTAGGAAAAAAATGGACCATATTATTTTGCTCACAGATGAAGATTCCATACCACACAATGGGACTAAGTAGGAAGGGGAATGGTTTAAGAAAAAGTCTAAACAGACTTTCCCGATGTACATGTCCATTCCAAGGCGATAGTCCTTTAAAAAAACTTTCTTTTTCCACTTGAACAACCATAGCATCAGCTGATACATCAATCTTTTCATCTAAAATGGTATCTTTGACATCGGATTCTTCACGTGCGCCTGGATCGATGTCCGTCTCAAATTTATTATCCCGGTCATACTGTGAAAAAGGTTTAAGGGAAGCGTCATTAAAATTATAACAAGAGAACCTACAGTTGTCTCTGGGACGAAAAGAAGAATTCCTGCAAATAAGAAACCAAAAGCAATCGTAATCAACCTTTATTATAATTAATTCAGGGGTTTCCACCAAAACCAAAATTAGCACTGCTCCTACCAAAAACAAAACCTCCACCCAAGTTTTGAATCAATAATATAACCATTCACAAGCGGTCCAGTGTTAATTCCCGCCGTGATGGCAAAGCTCCAAATGGCGGTTCTTAGCCCTCTTTGGTGAACCTTCGTAAAGCGGAAACTTTAGACATCAACGGGAAATACGATGTATTTATGTGACATCTCACGAAGTATATATCTGCTATGGTGGCAGTCACGAGAGCTTCAAATGGAGCTTCCCCGAATCCTTGTAATACACGTGAACCTGTGAAGGAACTGAGTCCTTGGGACAATGCGCTCCAAATGGAACAAAAGAATAGTAATAAGGCAGCCACGATGTAAACTGGTCGACGGCCATACTTTACGGCCAATGGCGCCTAATAACTAAAATTAATGGAAAGAATGTATCATTTGGAATGTTCCGAGTACTTGAACAAGCATAATGCACCCCAAAGCAAGAATTAAGGTATTATTCTGAATCAATGAATGAACATTGGCATCCTTAATAAACGGAAGACTACTTACCGTCGCGGCAACGGTCTATTAATTTCAGGAAGGACAATTAACAAACTGTGCTTTGTGCTAAAATTCAAGCCTTACATCGACTGAAACGCCCCATTCTTTGGAAAGTATAACAAACCCCGGGTTCAAAAGATGCCCAATAGCACCTCTGCTACGGTTCAATTTTGGAAACAAAAAAGAGCCATGTAAACTGACACTAATCCAGCACCGAAAGACAAGACCCAAAAGAGGCACTCTTTACGCCATCGAGGCCAATTCAGAGGATCACGAGGATCATCAGAAGGTTGGGGAACAAGGATGACATTTGAATCGATCCTAAAAACGAAATGAGTTTACACTCAATGTCGAACATTTAAGGAAATGATTTCACCCTTTTTCATGTTTCTGACTTCTCGCCAGGCCCTTTTGGAGGAGATCCAGTAACGGGACAGTTCCGGGAACCTATGGTCAACATCAATAGATTTACTAAACGGCAAAGCTTTAACCCGAGAGTGAATTACGACCAGTCACCTACATTTTCTAAATATTTATCTTCCAATATTCCTAAAGGCATTGACGACTGTCGGCTTGATGTTCAATATTCGGGTGGTATATGTGGCTGATGTCGAAGCAGAACTCAAACTCACTGGTAGACTTACAATTATTAATACGAAATGAATTGGAGAGTGGGAAGAATGTGCTTCGAATGACTAGAGGGTAGGTCAGCTGAATGTTTTTATCAGCAAATTTGGAAAAACAATGTGAGATACTCCACCCAACTTGAGAAAGGAAAAAGCGGAATAAAGTTTATGAACGTACGTAACCCGACTTCTAGACGATTAGAACGTAATATATAAAAAATGAGAACGATATGATATGTAGTCGAAGGTTTTCCAATTGTAACCTGTCAGTTAAAGTGGAAGATGTCGACAACATTCAGCACAGAGGAGATGGAAAGGATGACACGTTCCCGATTGTCCAAACCGTTGCAAAATTCCGGTTCGATGGACCAATTTGAGTTTACGGAAGTAACACCGGTAATCGGACGAGAATATTGCAACGTACAGATCAGCGAGCTATTGAACTCACCGAACTCAAAGCAAGTCCTTCAAGATTTAGCATCTATCAGTGATTGCTTTAACAAGGAATCATTTTCATCCGGCTAACGATTCCGTAGTTAGTCATCGGGGTGTTGTATTCTTTCGCAATCAAGTGAGTTATTCTTTACAGTTGGTTCCAAGTCGGTACATCTCATGAACGTAACGCAGGAGTTGAAGTTGGAAGAGCAGAAACGATTCGTAGAGATCCTAAGCGATCTCAGCGGAAGACCACCGACATCGGGATTACACGTTCATCCCTTATTCAAGTCACCAGATAACGAAGCCATTGATGACGCAGGCAATTTCGATAGAAATGGTGAGTCTGGCACGAATTTTACCCAAAATCAGGTTAAACAGCCCAGTTTATAGTATACGTTGTCTCCAATCGTGCACAGATTAAACTTTACAAGGAGATGCCTCATCGCAATACTGTTACTGATGCTGCAGTCGGTTGGCACACAGAGTAAGTGCAACATGGATTCCAAACCAAGTTACAAATGGAATTCAATAACTTGCAGCATCACGTTTGAGCACATTCCAGCGGATTACTCCTGTTTAATAATGAGAGTCGTACCCCCTTCTGGTGGGGACACAGTATGTCTTTAACGTTGCGTCTAAAGAAAAGGGGCCTGCTGAGGGATAGTTAGTTATGGTGTTCTGCTACAGCACTTTACGAGAAAATATCACCAACGTATAGAAAGTTTTTAGAGGAGCTCACGGCAACCTTCGCGCAACCGGTCTTTATGCAATCGGCCAACCGAGGAAAATTCGACGTTATGACCCCGCGAGGCTCTCCTTTGAACTCTGGCACTGAGTTCTCGGCAATTCATCCAGTCGTAAGTGAAAATCATGCATCAGTTCCCCCCCAAAAAAGCCATCTAACGCGGAAGGAATGAGGTGCGTACGAACCCTGTTACAGGTCTAAAATCCATCTTCGCTGTTGGATTACATTGTGAAAAGATAAACGACGTTCATCCATATGAAGATCGTCAGATCAGAGATTACTTTTTGCATTTAATTACTCGAAACCATGATATCCAGGTCCGTCATAAGTGGAGTCCTAATGATGTAGCAATTTGGGACAAGTAAGTCGATATGACCTGACAAATAAAGACGGACTGATCACTAACTTCGGGTTTTACAGCCGATCAGTTTATCATGCAGCAACGTAAGTGACATTTAAAAAGTGAAGCTTACCATCATAACCATAAGTGGTATTCTACAGACCAGACGTTGGAGATGGAGTTCGATTTGGAAACAGAGTTACGACTGTTGGGGAAAAACCCTACTTGGAAAAGTGATAGGATGGCAAAAAAATCTTGTTTCTGGCGATTTTAAGAGAATATAAATACTTATTTCAGAGAGAACATAAATTATACGTAAAAACTGGTACAAGTTGTGAAATTTGAAGTCCCGATAGGAAAGTTGATCGGAGAAAACCAAACCCTCGGTTCCTTCGATGGACACCTTACCGTCTCTTTGTGTTCACCATTTAAGCCTCATTTCAAACAGGCTCTTCCCCATCTTTATACCAGTTTGGAGTTCTGTTATATCCAAGGGAAAAGTCAATGGATGTTAGTATAGTTTATCAATTCTCAGCTGGCGTTGGTGGTAACAAGTGAAATGCTAATACTTTGTTAGTTTACCGCTCTCGGTTATGACATCCCAAAATTCCCCGTCGAAATTTGGGAGACGATTTTACTTCATCTTTCGCGCGCTGGAGACTTGTATAATGTATCCTTGGCATGTCGGTATCTTAACTTCGTGACTCGGAACCTCTTATACAAACACTTGTACCTGGATCCCAATCACTACGCGGTTTATACCCTTGCTTTCTTGGATAACCATCCATTACTGCGTCAGCAAGTGTCAGAACTTTCTCTTTTACCCCCAATTATGCGCAATATCTCGCAGGATGTTCAAGACAATGCAGAGGCTATCTATCCTCAGCTCGACCTGCCTCTCGCACCTCCTCCACCTGTAACTCTACGAGCATTATTGTGGTCACCTCTCGGAATGATTTCAAATCCACAACGATCAGGAGTACATGCTGAGACATGCATTCGCCCAATCTTTGACTATCTACCGCGATTTACCAACTTAAGTTTTTTGTCTATCATAGGAGACTGCGTTCCTGCAAATTTCTTACGATGGGTACTCCCTTTACAGTCTCTCACCAGCCTCGAACTCCGTGAAACACAAATAGCCTCGGGTTTGAATAGAGCCATTCCTTGCGGTCCCCTTCCACTCCGTCGTCTCACCATCATCAAATGTTGGACTAAGGCCTATACTGTCGATAATCCAGTGCCGACGCACCTTTGTGACGCTTTATTGTCGAATTCCCCTCACTTAGAGTCTTTATCATTGGATTATTTTGTTGAACGCGCTGCGTATAACTTAATTTCGGATCTCCCGAATCCTCCGGCTCTGAAGTCCTTGAGCTGCACTGGATTCGGTTTACAAGATCATGATAGTATTATGTTAAGCCGCGTCTTTTCGTCCCTGGGGAGTCTTACAACTTTAAATATATCTCGAATTCCGCGAGAACTTGGCCCCATCTTACCTGTCCAAGCGTTACCCAATTTGACAACTATTACTGGTCAGATTAGATCCATTGGAGTATTCCTGCATGGAAGACCTCCTCGTCCGTTAAAGAATATAACCTTTGTTGACTTCCCGACATCGACTGCGGGAGGCCTTTCCTGGGAATGTATTCTGATAGCTTTCCTCGAAGGCTTGCGCCAAATGAACGTAGATTTGCAACGTCTAACTTTTAATCTTGCTTCCTGGAGTGAAGAGCTTTTTCTCTGCATTTGCCAATTGTTTCCCAAGATTAGGGAATTAAAAATGCAGTTTATATTAGGTCCTGGAGTTGATGAGGTAATTAACCATTTTTTACGATTGTTTTGAATTGTAAGGCCCAAACTCGTGTCTGAACGATTTATTAGTATTTCAGAATCTCTTTTGGCCCTCGCTTTTTACCTCGATTAAATTGTCTCGAAGTCCTTCATATTTTTGAGAAAAATATGAAATTCAAAACGCAAACACGTTTGCCTTTATGTCCTAAAGGGGTGTTAATTCCGACATTTGAACCTTTAAACTTGACCGAAGCCGACAATGAAGAGATTTCAGAGGCCCCTATACATCTCCGTCGCTGGGAAAAAATGTGCCCTTCGTTAAGAGAAGTGGCATTCAGTCGGGAAATTTGGTGGCGGAGAAAGCCATCTGAACCTGGAGGGTGGTCATTGATAGACGATACGTTACCGGAACTCACTTCTGAACATGGAGGCGTCTAAGCCCACAGTGGGTACGAAAATCTGCATTTGTATGTCAACTTCATTGTAACATTGTAACATTACCCGCCACGAAACAAATCACGATATTAGGAAAATTTATTGCGGATCGTTGTATATTAACATTATCATCTGTAACCTACATCTAGAACCTTCGTTCGATCTTTGAAAAATATATGATTTGAGAATTTATGAAATTAAGGTCCCTTTCCACGTCTCGTTGAACCAGTCTAAGTTTCTCCGCAACGATAAAATAACTTCTCTAATGTTACTCATCAAAATGGGTTCTTCAAATCCCTTCACGACTAGCTCTTCCTCCACGATTTCCGGTTCTTTTAATGACAGTAGATTTGTTTTCCCTGACCGTAGTAAGTCAAGGACTCGAGAAGGGGATGGTTGGATTGAGAGTCGGTTCTCAATGCCGTCCAATAGACGCTTTTTTAAAAGTTTAAACACGGGATCGTCTACACGTAACGTGCGTCGAACTGCTTCACGCAAGGACTGTTCTTCATCGTCTTTGACTCCTGAAACATTAACGACTTCATCTTCCAAATTAATTAACCGAGTTTCGATAGTATCATCAGGAATACTTTGAAAGTCGTGTTTAATTCCGGATTCTAGTAGAGCCCATATTCGGCCGAGCCAATCATTTGTGTTCTCCTTCAAATGGCGATGGGCTAGGCTGCGAAGGGCTGCTGAAATAACCAAGGCTTGCAATAAGTTCTGGATTCGGAAGAAATCAAAAGCAAAATACATCAAAGGCGGTGGAAGGAGATTCATTGAAGGAGGAAAAGGGGAGACCGGCTGATTTGATCCAAGAGCTTGAATTAAACGGCGAACTAAACTTCCTTCAGGATCGGTCTCTGAGAGCCATATCTGGTATAGTTCTTTCACCTTCGATAGGGTAAACATTTTGAGAATCGAAGTCCGCTCTCTATCAATTGCCTGCTGCCTTAACCAGCTCAGAGCGTCTTGTTCGGTCCAAGTCCCTATAATAAAGTCTGCCATATCATTTTTCATGAGATCGGACATATGCAATATTCCCCGAACGACTTCAACGCAAGCTCTCGGGAGTTCTTCATTTGATACATTAAGACGATTTATAAGCCTGTCAAATTCTTCATCTCGTATTGGGGCACACCGTTCCCATAAAACGGATAAAAGTTCCTTCAGATGAACAGAAGCCGAACGAAGGGGCGAGGATGTGGGACTTAAAGGATAGAAAAGGGTGTACATTATTGGAATGGTAGGAGGAAGCAATGTCTCGACGGCTTTATGCAAGTCCTGGTATAGTAAGCGCAACCGTGCCAATTGAACGGCTGCTATAGAAGATTCAAGAGATTCGAGGGCCTACAAGAGATAATACAAACTTTAAAACATTTATAGAGGATGACAGTAGTGCTAACAGTACCTCATCCCAGAACGCCTTGAACATGATATCGCTCACTTGTTGCTTCAAACTCTTTGAGCTATCTGGCTCAGACGTATTAAGACGAGTCCGAGATGAGAGTACAGATAAAACTGATTTCCCAGGTGGCAATACCTCTGAAGGATCCATAGCGACAGTGTGAAGGAGGTATGTTTCATTTATACGATCTAGTAATTCCATAGGAAAATCAGGATGACGAATTTGTGGAATTTTTCGTGTGGGCATATAGATCCTAATGTCAAAATCGTTTACTCCGTCATTAGGTGCCCTTGAAACGAGTCGAAGCTCATCTAACAGTCTCTGATCGTCCCCAGTTTCATTCCACGCTCTTTCAGCCTGAAGGGATACAAGTTTATCAGCAAGCGCAATGCATATATCTTTGTTAAAGTCTTTCCTTAGAACATCGACATGTTCTAAAGCTATTGGAATAGTTGTGTGATTTGGTAAAGTCTGCAATAAACTATCCAAACGTTTTTGGATGGCATTCAGCAAATCTCGGTTGTTCATGACAAACGTCACGGTAAAGAGGTGTTCAAAGTGATTGTAACTCCGACATTTCTGGCTCTCCATTTCAACTACTCTGCTCACGCGTACTTTTAGTCAAAATTCGATGGTTGGAAGGAAAGATGATGATTATATGGATGCTGACTCTGATTCGGGCGCGTCTTTCGTTATAGACGATGATGATCCTGACTATGAAAAGGGACGGAGTAAAGGATCCACCGCAAAGTCTAAAAAAATTAAAAGGAAGGATAAAGGAAAAGGAAAAGCCAAAGAAGTATGTGTATAGACATTTATATTTCTGTTGTTGTCTAAACAGTCGTCATTAGCAACCTTACGCATGGGAAGCTTCATATACCCGTTCTTGGGATGCAGTCCAAGAGGATGAAACTGGAAGCCTGCAGCATGCCGTCGAAGATTTAATGGCACAAGGAAGACGCCGAAGGTATGTTCGACAAATACCCTTAGGAAGAAATTTTACTTTATAAAACTAGACTTTTGGCACCTACTACTGCTATTCGACGTACAATCATTCGCCACTTGGTCTTGCTCCTTGACCTTTCGGAGTCTATGATGGATCGCGATATGCGTCCTACACGCTTTGATTTAATGTTGGAATACGCTCGAGAATTCATTTCGGAATGGTTCGATCAGAATCCTTTGGGCCAAATAGGTGTGGTTGGCATGAGAGGTGGTATAGCTGAGCGTCTCGGGGAAATGGCTGGTGTGTTTCTTATGCTTAAGTGCTTGAATTAGTTTTTTTAGAACGTGATGTTTCAGGAAATCCGCAAGATGTTTTAAAATGTCTGGAAAGAAGAACCAGTTTAGAGCCATCAGGAGAACCGAGCTTACAAAACGCTATTGATATGGCAAAAGCAACTATGGCGTAAGTTCTCACTCTCTAGCCTTTTGAATTCATTCTTATATATAAAAGTCATCTCCCGACGCATTCTTCAAGAGAAATTCTTATTATTTATGGATCTCTAACCACCGTCGATCCCGGGAATATCCATGACACACTAGATGCTTGCATCAAGGATAAGGTTCGAGTTTCAGTTGTCGCCCTTGCAGCTGAAATGAAAATATGCCGTGAATTTTGTGAGAAAACGGGTGGTATGTTTTTGAAGTAGCTATTTTATTTTTACATCAGTTTACAAACTTGGTTTCCCTTTAAGGTACCTTCGGTGTGGTACTTAATGAGGGTCACTTTAAAGATCTCCTATTTGAACTTATCCCGCCTCCTGCCCAACGAGGTGCTGGAAAAGGGTCAGGATCATCAGCTGCAGATTTGATGATGATGGGTTTCCCAACACGTTTGCCAGATTCATCACCGAAAGCTCTCTGCGTTTGTCATTCTATCCTAAAAAGTGAAGGATTCTTATGTCCTCGATGTTTTGCCAAACTTTGCGACGTACCCACCGATTGTGATATATGTGGTCTGATGATTGTCAGTTCGCCGCATCTTGCCAGGAGTTATCACCATTTGTTTCCGGTCAAGGCTTATGTCTCGATGTAAGGTTCCTCTTTTAAATTATCAACCCACACCCATTGACAACATGTGCAGAATGGAGCTTTCAACTGAGGAGCAGTCCACAGCGTCCAAAACGTGTCATGCTTGTTCTACTCCTCTAAAGCTGCAATCTGTTCCTGGGGCGACTCTCGCAGCAGGACTTAGTCCCTTAGATCGCTACCGCTGTCCTGAATGTCATAACGATTTCTGTGCGGAATGCGATCTATTTGTTCACGAAGTTGTACATGTGTGCCCAGGGTGCGGTTAATGCTCTTCGAAATTTGGCGCAAACCATTATGGGGGTATATATTACATATACGCAGAACAATTTCCAAGAAGCCGAAACCCCCATATGAGCAATATTCTAGCTAAAACAAAAAAACATCAAGATTTGTTTTCTTCAACAGACCCTGGCTGTTGTTCTGGGATCATCTTGATTCTGACTTCCGAGATCTCCTTTTTAAAAGAGACGAGGCGCTTGTTGATTTGTTCTTGGACAAAGTACGCTTCAACCATTGTTGTTTGTGGTGGAAGTATGGCTACTAGATCAACAAACATATGGGCACCTGAGCGTACGGCTCGGACGTCTCGAATGGCGGTGAGGTGTTTCAGTTGGAGCGAAGGTGAAGATGGATTAAAAAGAGGATTTAGTTGCCGTACTATGCTCATGCGTGTCTTTTCGGAGATTCCACGATCCATTAATTGGTCGAAACCTCCACGAAGAAGACCCATTCCTTGCCCGAGTATGACGAAGGATACAACTAGACCTATTGCGCAAAAAGAAGGCTTCAAACAAAATAACATAGCCCAATTTGGGGTGCTTTACCTCCTAGCGGATCCAGAGGCAGTCCAGGAACCAGCCATGTTCCTACAATGGCGACGAGGGCAACAAGACTTGACCACGCATCGCTTCGATGATGTATCGCGTTAGCCATAAGAACGCCGCTATTCTCATCATCCGCTACTTTCTTTGTAGCGCGATACAACCATTCCTTGGCTATGACGCTAATAGCAGCGAACCATGCTGCGTTAGGGTCCAGCGCATGTTCGTGATCATGCAGGTGCTCCCCATGGGAGGCGATATGGCTGGTACTCTGTACAATTGTTTGGATAATGTCATGCGCCAGTCCTGGGGATAAGGTTTGGATGGTCGGATACAGAGCTTCGAGAAGAAGGTTATAGGAATGAAAGCCGATACCCAGAGCACCTCCGACTAAGAATAAAGAGACGGATACTGTACCCAGTGTCTCGTATTTACCATATCCTGTTACATAAAATGGTTTGGTTTGGCATTCGTTGGTGTTAAAGTTTGAATCTCTTACCGTATGGGTATCGTGCTGAATTTGGTCGCCGTGAGATTTTCCAATAAAATAGAGTGGCGAGATCTCCCAGTAAATCACTTAAGGAATGTCCCGCTTCTGCTAAAAGAGCAGCTGAATGGAAGAACCTTCATAATAATGAAATCAGTGGACAAGATTGATGATATATATATATATATTAGAAAAGCCATTGACCATCCAGCTGTGCCTTTAGCTGCTGTGAGCGCAATATTGGCAAACAACCCAATCAAGGTAATACGCGATCCACGATCGCCTAAATAAGAAGGAAATATATGATATTGCCTTCCTGGTAGATGAGCCTGCTTACCTCCTCCCTTTAATGTTTCTATAAACTTTTCGGCATCTGGTCGCGGATGTTCATGGTTATGATCATGCCTTCCGAAACTGAACATGCCATGGCTATGATTATGATTATGATCGTGTTCATGGTTCAAGTTGTTGCTGTTCTCGTGCGGATCATGATGATGGTTGTGAACATGCTCGTGTGAATGGCTATGTTCTTGTCCAATCGATGTAGTTGAATTCAAGGGTTGGCTAGTAAGCTTCTCACTGCTAGCCTTTGAGCTTATTGCTCTCCTCAGCGTTGGAATTATCGACGAACTATCGCACAATATTATTCTTCGCGCTGGCCACGCTGCTAACCCACTAGCCCTGTGTGCGGTAGACTTTCGTGTCCGACGGTTACTCCATAGTAGTATTGGTGAGGTTGTAGTACAATATCGTCTTGAGAGATTACCCACTCTGGATCCTACACCAACGTTGTTTGTATGAGGACGACTAGAAGAACAACGTGAAGACCACTGAGGATGTTGTAGTGAGTTCACATTCGGATGTGATGTTCGGATGGGAACCAAACTACTAGCGCATGGAAGAAGACGCATAATGAAATAAATGCGTTAACAAGTAAGGAAGGTGTGAATGAGAAAGCAGGGCGTATAAGCGACACAACTCCCAACTCCGAGTGCACTCTAGTGACCATAATCATGGCGGAGCCAATTACATTCTTGACGAAAACGATTTGCCGGCTTCCTGGACAGACTACGACTTGCGAAGAAGATTCGCCAAGATATACGGCATATTGCATATCGTCACTTAATTTAAATATCTACAAGCATCATGATGAACAGAAGAACCCCAACCCTCCCCAATTTCAGCAAGGGTTATTCTCGAAACCTATTACATGCCTCCAAATCATTCAAGTCAGCATGTTCATTTTCATTCCAATTTTCTCCAGTCAGGGTTTTCGTTGGTGAACCCTCAGAAGATGACATTACACTGCCATGAGGCGTGATTTGGATGTTTTCTGACGACGGAGCCACTTTTTCTAGGCCAACCTCTTCGGTTCGCGGCACCTTGAAAGCCCAGTATAAAAACTTCGATTGAAGGTTCAGTTGTCGTGCCTTTTCAATCGACTTGCGCACAAATTGGGAAAGTGGAATTGAAGGTCCGTCTAAAAAAAAGTGCAGTATCAGTATCAATTATAACGGAAGAGACATGGTATGGTATGACTTACGGACAAGTATTGAACCAAGAACAATGAAGGAAACAATTGGATGTAAACTTGCCGCAAGTCTTTCCTTTTGATCACGAGGCGGTATGTGCGGTTCCTCCAGCTGTGTCGCAGCAAGTGTCGAAATAAAGATCGCGCCGACTCCTATTCTTTTGCGTTAGAAGATAAATCTAGACAGTAGGTTTTTTTTTGTTACCCATTGGACCTGATTAACTGAGGGTTATTCTAATTTACTTAGTGACAACTGAATAATTTAATATTACCGAAATGCCCTGCGAACAGTGCATCTTTCCATCCTGAAATTTCCGGAATCCATTTGTATGCAGCAAGAAGGAAAGGAATCCTTCGGAGAACCAAGATAACGATCAACAATACGATAAGTCGCCATAGGTTAATATTCAACTGAAATCACACGAATCAGTCATAAATCCCGGTTATCATCATGCAGACCTTACCTCAGATACATTATAATACATCCCAAACGGAAGCCACGCCCCAATATAGGTGAATGCCAAGCAATTCAGGAAGAATTCCAGGACTTTAGCGAAACTTCTATCTTGAACGTGTTCGCGAAAATGTCCATCCCACCCTAGGGTGGAACCTGTAATGCGTTTTTTTTTAAATCATCATAAAGGAAGACCATGAAACATTTTTCATCGCCCACACACACACACCTGCAGCAAATGTGGCCAAGAGATCATCATTCCCCATAACTTTCGGTATACCAACAGAGAGCAAGGTTAATGCAACATATTGGGCGACATATGACTCGTGAGTGTCGATAAGCTTTTTTCTCTCGCAAAACTTCATAACCCAACGGGATATATGCCCAACGCAAACCCCTATAATTACTCCAAAGATAACCTGGTCTTGAAACTAGTGAGTGGCCGTGTATCTTTATAACTTTTGTAACTTACAGAGCACTCCCACCATAGCCCACTTAGTGAATGCCATTTCTACAGAATGCTCGGTGGCAAGGTAAATTGACAGGCTAAAGGGTGTGTTTAATAGGCTATGAAACATGAGGATAAATATTTGAACCTAAGAAATGGGTATGCCAAACCATCATTGGCCGCTGATTCTGCTGAAATAACTTGAATAACAACCATGTCAAATGGGAGGGGAAAAAAGAACATAGATGAGGCCTTACGATCTCTCAAATCTTCCGGTACGTTGTTTTTTGCATACTCGCCGTCCAAAATTGACATAGATAAAATCTTCCAAATTGGGTCAATCAATAATAGCCTTTTTTTCCATTGCAATTGCGGTAAAAAAAAAAAAAAACTCACAGGATCGGTTGGGGTAAGGCACGCCGAAATACAGAGGCATGAAACGAAACTCAATCCCGGAAAAAGAAGTAACATGAAGCTGGCTGAAATGATCCATCCGAATGCCATAGTGGGTATGACCATTATTGAAAGGCTCTTCCACTTGCGAACCATATACCGTATTGGTAACTCCGTACCGATGACGAACAGTCCCATTGCGAGTGTAAGGCGCATTATTTCCAGGGTTATGATGTTTGTTGTGATATAGGTGCCGTCTCCCCATGTGCGAGGATTTAGGATGTTCGCTCCGTATGGTCCAATCATAATTCCAAAAATGGTTGCGGGGAGGGCTTCGCTTAAAAGCAGCTATGCACGCAAATATATGCTTAGGTGAGTTTGGTTTTTTTTTTAAGAAAAAATATATAAATCAACCGGAGGCGTCACTCACCTTTTCTTTAAAAAACCTCAACATCATCGTATAGAAAACAGTGAAACCTCCGATACAAAGATAAACTAGACCTGGCCTGGAGAGCTAACAAGAAAACCATTAAAAACAAAACCCCCCGACGTGTTTACCCCAACAAATTGTTTACATACTTCGATAGGGTGAAAACTGAAATACATGGGTGTCTTTGAGTAGAAACTTTTATTTCTGAGAATAACCCCATAGCTAGTACTAGGCTAAGTTTTATATATACATAGCACCTGGTATTCTGACCCTTCAATATGTATGTGCCAGTGGCGCGATGACAGTGCTGCCTTCCCTTGGATAATGTGAAGTAATACCGGTGAACGCTGGATTAAATCTAAGGTTTGTATAACCCCAGACTGAATTGACGTTATCTCGCTAGTAACTAACAATTAGTAACGTGTTAGTGTTATCACCCACAACGTCAAATCCGCCAGGAAAGAAGAACATAAAAAAAAACCGACAGGCTGGTATAGGTTGTAGCAATAATGAATTGGCAAACGCCAAGCGATTCATGAAAATGTAATTCAACTTAAAGGAGTTGGTCTTTGGGTGATCAAGCAACTAGGGACGGAACATTCCTTTCTTGCAGTTTCTCTCGGATTAATCCTGTTCTGAGGACTGTCTACTTGTGAATCTAAGGTTTCCAAGAAAACCTGCCGTTATCTCCTGAGCTTTTTTTTTTTTTACGAACTATGTCATCAAAATTACGGCATTTATGGAGTGTTGGAGTTTTCTCTTTTTTTCAGGGCTCGGCATAGCTCAAAATGGTTCAAGTTCATTCATTAAATGCCAATTGGCAAACAAGAGATCTTAGATGGTGTACTAGGTGACAGCAACCAACGTTGAAAGGTTGCGACTTTAGAGCTTCGATACGCTTACCGGCTCCGTTAACTGAAATGGTGCCAGAAACGTTAGGAAACGTTTAGGAAGATGGATCTTTTTAAGTATCTCGGCTCAAATTATTTGTTTTCAGCTTTACGACAAGAATTATATTCTAAAGGCTTATAGGGTCACCAAACCATATCAAGTAAATAAATGTTCAGCACGTTTTCGATGGTGACCTCAAGGTTCTGCTGTTGGCAGCAACACCTCCATTATTAATATACCTTGCGATACACTTTACATGAGTTGTTGAACTCTAAAGGAAGATATATTTTGATGTAGTAGGGTCTATGTGAGGTTTTGTACAAAATTATTCTAACCGTCCGTGTAAACTGTATTCGCTACTGTACGTACGGCAATAGGGATACCCGGCGTCAGCGAACCATTGCATACCATTGAAGATTTTTCATTGACCATTTATGTAATATGGGATGATGGCCTTGAATCGTTGAAGCGAATTGTTACCATCATTGTCATGGAATCACACTGGAGTAATTATCATTGGTTTTTTTCGTTGAGATGTGCCAATGTCGTCAAAATTTGCCAAGATGTGTCAAAAAATGGGTCCAAACAACTCCGTCAATATTAAAAGTAATAATCAAAACAAGACACCTCATCTAATCGAATTATGGACACTAAATTTATGTGGGAATCGGCACCAGAGGCCACTTCAAGCCACACCAAACACCAAATATTAACTTGTTCACCTATAGATCGGTTTTTAATGTGAATAGCTCAATGATGCTGACTCTGGCCCTGGCTTTCAAGAGTATAAGTAAACAAGAAACATTTTCTCAGTATGAAAAAAACAAACACTTCTTCACGAAAACACTGCCTGTGCATCAAGTTACTGTATACTATGATGGGTTTCACCCAAATGGCTCATGGTTCTTGGGTTCTCGGCGACACGTGAGTGACTTCCTGGACTACCATAAAAAAGCCATGGCCGACTGTGGCTTTTCTCGAAAAGACTTAAAAAGTGTTGATCCTGATGTAGAATAATGGGATCCGGAGCGAGAAAGGTGCGGTTCCCAAGTTGCTCCGAGTCGTCAATACCAGTTTTGGTAAATTTCAATTCCCCCCCACACTCATACGTAACAATACGCAGTTAATTGTACACATCTTACTTATACTCTAATGTAACGATTTTCAGTTATCACCCATGGAGAATTGCAGCTTTTACACCGTTTTAGACTTTTGGTGAACGTATTCTAACGGACGGGGTTAATCCGTAGTAGACCCATGAGATAAGATAAACCTTTCTTTGAAAGAGCAATTAAGACACTCGGACCTAACTGACCGATTAGACCGTAACTAACTTTCGTATAAACACTAATGTCCGCGGTCATCGATCATCGGCCATTGATCATTGGTCACCCGTACCTTTACAAAGTGGCCTATATAACAAGTCCCTATGGACCAGTGCATACACTGTTACAATGTCTGAAGCTAAACTTGAGACAGTCGATAAACTTACTCTCCAGATCGTCGTTGATAACAATGTAGAATGGTACGTCCGCTTAATTTCTAATTTCTTTTGAGAGATTTACTGGAATATATTAGGATGAACCCCCTTCCACCAGGTTTCATACATGAAGTGCCTCAACACGTGCTGTCAAACCCACCTCCAGATATAGAGACAGGAAGTAATGGTATCGTTGATATTCACAATTACTGTTGTGGAGCACACGGATTATCTGTTCTCATCGTAAGTATTTTGATCCTTTATATTTTTGATCAGAATATGGTTATCCATATTGTTGACAGAGAACATCTAAAGATGGCATAAACCATACTACCCTCTTCGATACTGGTCCTGATCCCCGTTCATTCGTACGCAATTATGCATCACTTGGTTTAGATTCCATTTCACCAACTATCGAAAGAATTATTATATCTCACTATCATGGGGATCACACAGGAGCTTTACCCACAGCCGTTAAACATCTCGTTCAAGTACATCACAAACCTGTCATCGTGGATTTACATCCGGATAGACCTATAGCTCGTGCGGCTCCATTCGCAGGACAGCAAAACGGTCTTTTCCGCCTTCCATACGATCCAACATTTGAAGAAATTTCTGGCGCTGGTGGTACACTCGAGTTTCACGCTGAAGAACACGTTGTTGCCGATGGAGCTGTATACGTTAGTGGTGAAATTCCCCGTGTTACAGAATTCGAAATTGGAATGCCAGGTCATATGAAATGGGTTGAAAGCAAGGATGGTAGTAATAGTAAAGGAAATTGGGAAGATGATCCCTATATTATGGAGGAACGTTATGTTGCCATCGATGTAACAGATAAAGGCATCGTTATATTAAGCGCATGCTCTCATGCCGGTATTGTCAACGTTGTCCGCCATGCAACAGAGAGATTCAAGAAACCTATATATATGGTACGTGTTTCCCCCCCCTCCCCTACTTTCCATTCGTATCTTATCCTCAAAAAAATAGGTTTTGGGTGGTATGCACTTAGGCGGTTTGCTCTTTCGTTCTCGTCTCCAGCCTACAGTAGAATACCTTAGCAAAGGGTTAAATCCACCTCCGAAATATGTCGTCCCTTTGCATTGTTCTGGTTCTGATGTCAAATTTCTTTTGCATCAAGCTTTCGGTGATGGTTGTGTAAATATCGGGTCCGGTGTCAAGATTGATATTTGATCTCCTTCGTGTTTGTTGTACGGACTCGAGTGTGTCAATATACTTTTTACTACGTAATACAACCTCGAGCCCTATATTGTATGAAAAACATCGAATTGTCTACGTTAATGCAAAAAAAATAAATAGTATGTACTGGTGAAAAAAAATAAAATGGCAAGCATGTAAAATGAAGAAGTAAAAAAAAATGTATGGGCGATAGAAACAAAAAAAAAAACTTGACACATGAAGCAGCACAGGGCACAAGGCAGGAATCCTATAATGTATACAAAATAAAATAGACTTTCCGGATAACTTAATCAAAAATAGAAGAAAACACCAAATAAAGAGAGGGGAAGAGACTAATAGAAGAGGGCGACAGTTGTGGATGCGCATAGCGGGGTATCAACGACGCCATTTTATTTTATTTTGGAAACGTGGGATAGGGAGGTCAAAGGAGGGTCGCTGTTATGATACAGCCGTGCTAGCCGCACTGGAAGCAATGATCCCTGCAACGGTCGCAGCAGCCAACGAAGCGTCAGCTATAATAGAGCTAGAACCTGACTCCATCTGTGTTTGTACGACCTCTCCAACAACACCACCGGTCACGCTATTTGGACTGATAGCATGATCTAAATTCGGCGACGTAGTGGGTGTTACCGTAGGTGTAGGATTCTGTGTCGGGGGTGATGTCGAGGATGAGGCCGTATTATTCGTATTATTCGTATTCGGAGGAACTGAAGTATTAGAAACAGCACCACTGACAACATCGGCACCGGAAATCGGACTCGTCGACAAAGACGGATACGGATTACCTGTTACAATAGGAGTTCGTCTACTGGAGCTAGTTTCCCCGGATCCAGAAGCGACAACACTCTGGGCGGGAGGTTTCTTTCCTCCTCCTCCTCCTCCCCCGCTACGTGACTTATAATCTTTATCCACATCTTTCAGGAAATCCAGCAAAGCAACACTACCTTGACTTCGTCCAGGAGCTGCTTTAGATGTCCCGTCGTTGGCCCCTCCTAAACCTAAACTTCCTTTCTCAGGAAGCATAGAGCCTCCGTTCAGAATCTCCACGACGCGTGAATCTTCAAACGGACCACCTGGACCATACTTATCAGCTAATTGCAATGTCTGCTCACAATCAGAGCCCCAAGACGTTTGACGAAATAAAGCTTGTAAAACATGGTTCTGAAAGTTATTATAAATAAAGAGCACCACGCAAAAAATAAATAAATAAATAACCTTTGTGATCCTTTTATTTCCACACCCCTCAGCCGTAGGAGGAGTCTTACGATTAGCCCAGGTAGTCACAATACGCGCCGCAAACCGATATCCTCTTAAAAGTTCAGGAATAGGCAACAACCTCCCTTTAGAGGCTGCAAATTCCATATAGCCTTCTTCATTTTGAATATGAGATCGTAAGTATGCCACGATCGCAGCGTTAATAATTTCTTTAGGCGCCTTACCCCCTTGGTGATTGACAAAGGTCGGATTATTCATACGACCCCCAGAGTTGGGAGGAAATACTTGAGATGAAGGGGTATACTCTTCAGGTGATGAAGGACGCTGGGCGTGGTTTCCCGACCCGCTAGTCATTGCGCTTGGTCCTGGGGTTCCTGTTCCTGCTGTTCCTGATCCAGAAGCAGAAACAGGAGTAGAAGCAGAAGCACTAGTACCAGTAGAACCTCGTAACTGCCCTGAAGTAGCAGTTGCAGCTACATTTCCAAGACCTAAAGGTGCATTCGCACGAACTCCAATACTGACTGATAATGGATTACTCGATAACCCGGAATTGTTATTATTACCTCCGTTGTTCGTAATTGAACCTGGATTTCCGGGAGAAGAAGTGTTACCCCTTAAACCACCGCGTGAACCAGGTCTAGAAAGACCCATCCCGATTGAAGCACGGTTTCTATTTGACGAAGAGGGGTTTAGCGTATTTCCTGTGTTTGACGAATTGTTCGAAGGTCCACCACCACCACCGGCTGAGGGTCCCGGGTTGACACCTTCCACTGGCACTGTTGATGAACCAGATTGTCCCGTCGAAGTTGTAGAGTTTGATGCTGCCGCCATGGCACTCACTGTGTTCATATCCATTACGACACTATTCACTCCTGAATTTGTCATAGAACCACCGGCACTTCCACCTCCTGCGCTCGGTCCGTTTCCACCACTTGTCGTATTATTGTTTCCATTCCCGCTAGAGCCAGTACGCAATCGTTTATTGGGAATTGTATCATCCTCATGGCCCCTCTTTTGCCCAAAAGTAGGTGAAGTCCCCCCACCGTTTCCACTTCCGCTGTAGTACTGTGGCGGTCCACCCATGTGGGTTGTATAAGGTGGACCAGAATGGAGATGGGGATGAGGATGCGAATGTGCCATAGATGTCGATGTAGGACTACCGTAATAGTCATCATATGACATAGCTACACCCCC
This sequence comes from Clathrus columnatus, assembly GCA_020884735.1. Taxonomy (NCBI): domain Eukaryota; kingdom Fungi; phylum Basidiomycota; class Agaricomycetes; order Phallales; family Clathraceae; genus Clathrus; species Clathrus columnatus. The sequence goes on from BPWL01000001.1 coordinate 2,623,696, forward strand.
AGAGGAACCAGCGCCGGGGACCATATTTATGTTCATACCCATACGAGACGGTGTACTTCGGGAGTGGGGATGGGGATGTAAGGGATATACAACCGGGTGTGGATGAGGAGGATGATGGGGTGTATGTGAACGATGATACGAGTACGGATCATGCGTGGGTCGTGATTCAAAGTTCTGAATTACAACAGCGCGTTTTGTTATTAGGGTCCAATTCGTATGCGTTTACGAAAAAGATTACCATGTACTTACAGGTTCAATAATCAGTTCAATAGTTTTCTCACGAGATACCATGAGTAGACTCGATGGTTGACATTCCATCACCCCATCTTCAGATATACGGACGAAACATTGTCGGTATTTGCCTCGTCTAGCGTAGACCTTTGCAGCACCTAAGCAAAATCACGAATTAGATTCAAGTCAAAAATGGGAAGGAAAGATGTAAAAGATACCTTCTAATCTACCAGTCGTCATTTGCAAAGCTTTGATAACTTCCTCACCATCAGCCCACCAAGGACCCGATGACCCTTCACCAGACCCACCGGAACTAGAACCTTCGCGGAGACTGACGCTGACTTCGGCAAGTTGGAAATCAGGATCTTCTGAACCTGTAAACCGGATATCCTCCATCAAAAGTACGATGATTTCTTGTGCACTAGTAGATGGTGGGGAGGAATGTGCTTGATGTTGTACATTGTGAGAAGGTGGTGGTGGAAGGGCAGAGGTGGGAGTAATTGTCGGAGTCAAAGTTTGGGTCTGAGTGTGACCCTGAGGAGGGGGAGGTTGGGCTTGTTGTGTTTGAACAGGAGGTAACGCAGGTGTGAGCGACGGAGTAAGGGTTTGAGCAATACCCATGTGTGGGTGTGGATGTGTTTGGTGATCTGGCACTGAAGGATATGCCAATAGCGGCGAGGTCATATTAGGGGGAGCCGAAGAAATAGCAGGATTCGTGTACGCTTCAGCTGCATTAGGGTCGGGAATGCTTGAACTGGCGGGATTACTACTACTGTTATCATTGGCATTATTGTTACCTGAGATTCCAGTCTCTGGCACACCTGCCGTTACAGACAGAGAGTTGAAAGGATACATGCCAGTACTAGAATTGGAATGGGAAGCCGGCTTTGGACGGAATGAGCCAGATTTATGGTTGGGGTCGGACCCAGAAGGACGCGCTGAAGATGATATCGGCGGACTTTTCGAATGTTGTCGTTGATGTTGCGAGGTCTGGAAATGGCCGCCGCCGCTGTCACGGACAACAGGGCCGGGTTGAGTTGCGGCGATAATCTGACTAATCGAGGTACCGCTGTGGACCGTTGTTGGGGCGGGAGTAGTGGTCGGTGAGGACGGTGACTGATTTCGCGGGCCGGGATTGCCAAGCGGAGAATGGGAGTCTTCTCGAGAAAAAGTTGGAGGAGACGGAGAGTGTCGATAGAGACGATGATGATGGTGATAATGATGATGAGAAGAGGTATTTTGCTGCTGCTGCTGTTGTGGTAGCTCTCTTTCTTCGTGGTTATTTCGTGAGGATTGTTGCTGTGATTGAGATATATGATCACTGTCACGTTCTCGCTCTCGTTCGCGTGAGGATGAGGGAGACACAGTAGAGCGGTAATAACTCGTGTTGTTTTTGTTGTGTAGTTGGGTATTTAAAGGTGGTTGGGTATATGCAGCATTGGGGTAGTAGTTGGGATTATAGGGACGCGACGAAGGGTTGGGTGATTGGCGTCTGGTGGCGTTTGTCATCGGATGCTCAACAACGTTGCGAGTACTGGCTTTGGCAAGACCACCCTGAGAATGTCGCTCAGCACTTTCCGGGCGTGTTAGACGCGATGAAGACAAAGAAGATCCATCTCCTCGAGTGACTGTGGTTGCTTTGCGAAGTTGGGAGAAATTGTACGCGGACCAAGCACCTTGAGCGGGTCGTAGTAAAGGTTGTGGTGGGGGAGAATCCGAGTGATGTTCTGATTGTAAATCATCGTCTTGTTGTTGTTGCGCCTGCAACAACAAATGTTTAAGTCGCATGGTAAAGGGACAAGAAACTGCATGCAAAAAAAAAAACAAAAACAAAACGTACCGAATGTCTGTTTAGAAAAGAAATATATAATAAGGATCAATAATAATAAAAGGAAGAGTGAATGAAAAAATCAGGACTAGAAAATAATGAAAATGATTGAGACATAACGTACTGGGACATGGAGACATGGAATAACAAACGATATGAAAATGGTATCTGAAAGAGAATTATCAATTATTTAATTTTGCAGGTGTTTCCTTTTCCTCCTCTCCGTCGCCGGTGGTGTCCCTTAGGTTCTCTCGTTTAGCGGTTGATTCCGGCAAAGGGTACCTCGTTAGGATACGTTCCCTCGGAATCAAAAAAACACACTCCTTTATAAAAGAGAAGGGAGAGAAGAAGACAAGAGCAAGATTTGCTTCCGTGTTGACCGTCAATCCCATCCAAATTTTACTTCCGTACAATAATAAACGACCTCCCTGGCACACCCTTCTGCAAATCTATTTTTATCCTTGTTCTTCATCTCTTCTCACCGGCCATTAGATCCCAACCTTGCCTTACCGGAACATTTTTCTCCTTCCCCTTTTCTAGTCCAACAAAGCTAGATATGGATATGTTTATGATTATATCTATTTTCTCTCATTACTACCGTATATTGACGGATCCTTTTTCTTCCCCCTTCGAGTATGATGTACATATTATCCTTGTCTTGTCTTGTGCAACCTCCCTGTGTCCCTACAATGATTTTTTAAGGTTCTTCTAGATATATATTTATTCTATCTTATCTACCCCTTCAAACCCAGGGAGTTCCCCAACTGATTCCCCTTCTAGCAGGAAATTTGGAGTCATTTGTCAAGATCGATCCGCTCCGTGAACGTTAATTACTTTGGACCAAATATTTAACCCCTGCACCGATCAATAAGCCAGGGTTGAACCGGTTCGTTCAAGAGGAGTCTTTCGGATAAGACGGCTAAACAACTTTTGTCCGGCTCGTGGCCGATCCGTTACTTACATACATAGGTTTGTGTACAGAATATTCTGTTTAAACATATTCATATTCGCTGGGAACTGAAGCAGAACATATCTTACCTAACTCCATCAAATTCCTAGTTTAAGAAAGATACTCGCAAATGCCACGCACGATCGACAATATTAAACTCTATTAATGACGTCGACGCACATGCTTTGGGAGCCCGAATCAAAACCCTTAATTGACAAAATATGGATTTATTTTGGGTCAAATGATAAATTTTCTTGAAGCGCAGCCAAACATCTTGTATAAGTTTCATGATTCATTAAACAAACACAAGACTTACGTTTATACCCCCCAAAAATAGGTGGCATCCCCAAGATCCTATATGGTCGGAATATAAAAATGTTTAAAGGATCAAAACGTTAAGAAAAGGTTTACTGACCCTTCTTCGGAGAATCGAATTACCTAATCAGTGTTTGTGAAAACAATGAAAGTCGTCCCCAAATACAAACAACAAACTCTCAAACTCTCAGACTCCTGAGTCAGGGCTCTCAAATATCCTATAGGAACACCCTTGGCTGTTGACGATGAAATCTATAGTCTCCCAAGCAATAACTTGTCAGTCCATTATTCCTCGGTCATCGCCTAGTAGGCAAGAATTCCAAACCGTCAAAAAGAATTGATTCGTTACTAGTAATATAATGCGCATAAACATTGATATGTACTTAGGTATTCAATATTTATATCGCTTTCTAACTGGGGGTAGACTTCAAATGGCCGCTTTTGGCACCCCTCCGAGATCATAGGAACTAGGCTTTAAGTACTGGATGGGGAAGAAAGCTAAGCGGATGGCAGCTTCGCTTCAAGGGGTATTTTTCGTGTCAAAAGAACTGTCTACTCTTTTTGCTTAGGTACCAAACTAATTCATAGACGTTGGAGCAACTTCAATCTTCTCTTTTACAAAATCTAAATGGTTCACTGTAAGTTTTCATTGTGATGTTTTAATTCCATCCATATATATTCCCACATGCACCTTTTAGAGGGGGTGTTCAAAAAGGATACTTGATGGATAACATAACTCGGGGCTTCAACCACCTTTTTCGTTCAAATTCCTCCTATCCGGAGTCGTGCGCCGAATAGAAGACAATATGATGATGGGCCACGGCAATTTGTAAAGTTACCATGTATATCTTTCTCAGTCAAGTTTACATTTCCGTTAATTTATTATCCTCGGAGTCCCACGGCTCTTGCACAATAATACGAGGCTTTATGAACTTTTAGGCTCGGAGGTCGAAAAAAGGTTAACCCCTCTTAGTAAACCTATAACCTCTTACTTCAAAACTTCTATAAACAATTCCCAGAATATATATAATATAATATAACATAATGATTTTCTCACCTGCTCACACCCCAACTTCTATTCCGTTTCTAGAGAAAAATTGACCAGTCATGAATAAGCCTCAGGCTGTGTCGACCTCCTTCACCGCGGATTTGAGCTGTGACTCCTAGGTCAATTGATATTTACATATTCGTATTTCTCATCTTTCACGTCAGGTGTCTGTACCCTGACAATGTATCAGCTCGTTAAAGTAACCGCCGACTGCTCTAAACGAAATCAGGCCAGGGGTTTTGAACAGTGGACCATAGTCGGATCTAAAAGAAGAGACATTCAATACCATAAAGATCTAGAGTAAAGACCCGATTTGATCTCACTTCCTTTGTACGAATTCAATTAGGGTGGATAATTGATGTATTTGTATCTGATAATCGGAACTCGAGTGATCTGACTTTGATACCGCCGTATAAGCCCGTACGGCAGTTTGAATATGTAGCAAGAGAGAAATCTCGTTAGCTGAATGATTTGCAAAACAAACCTGTCGCATCTTCACGTGATTCGGTCATTGAAATAATGGATTTTATCATGCGAGTCGAGATCCTCGGGCGAAATTTTGTTTCGTCGGTGTTTACTAATCACGGTTTTTTAACAACCAGAAACTATTATTCATCCGAAATGTAAGATACGAAAGACTCGGAAAACTGGGTCATTTCAACTCATAAAACCCTCCCCATTTGGTGTATTGCGAGGGATCTTCAACCGACCTAGGAACCACCTCAAATTTGACTCTTCTTTCGTCGTTGACTCGCAAAAGACGCATACAACGGGTTTTCATATTCGTATTAGTATCAATAAAGGTCAACGACGGAAACCGATAAAGTACCTCCGAGAGCACATGGTAATTGACATATCTGAAAAGACCTAAGAAATGTGTTAATTTTTTCAAAGGTTCAGCGGCGGATATTCCTGCTATAACCTTGAGGAGAAAGTGCAGAATAAATAAGAATACTCTATACTATATCTATGGAGGCTACTCACATAATCGAGAGATTGACTGGACTCAGGCTCCATATACATTTTCTTGATATTTGGTGCTGCAGCAAAAAATGAACTCATGGACGTGGGATCTCCCTGACATTGACATTGGAATATGAATGTTTCAAGAAAGGGTAAGGCAGCAACTGTTACAAAACTTAAAGGTCTCTTTAATGTGAGGTGCCTGATAGTATTGGACATAGCGGGGAACAGAAGTAAAGCCAGAGAGTAAGGCAAGCTGATACGAAGTGAGTTGATTTCAGGAAGAAGTGTGTTATCGGCGACAATAGGGAAAGCCCTTGAAACAAGCGATACATCAAAGGCAAAGCGTTCAATAGTAGGATGTCTTTGTAAGAAAGTTGGTAAAGTCGTTCCGTACAAGTCGGGGAGAGTGGTAAACGGAGGATGGGAATAATGTATTTCTTGAAGACATGAAAGCGTGAATGCCTCAAGCATTGGCCAATGAAGTTCTTTAGAGTCTAAAAGATCCCACAAGCCAAGTGGACCGGAAAGTGTGTGAATTCCAAGGTGTTTTAAGTTAGGTGTGTTAATCAAACAACGTATGAGTCCAGTTGAATCCTGGTTTATTTCTTCTTCAAGTGAATAGGAAATATCAAGTTTGGTCAAATGGAATAACGTCTGAAGGGAAGAAAGGGGAGCCAAGTTCTGGGGAGGTTAAGTCTCCGCTTAGTACGTAGAATTGAAAAATTCAATGAAAGAAAAAAGATACTGACTGCACGCCAGATGGATAACTGTAGTTCTTCTAAGTTACAATCCGACATGGAATCAACTAGCTCCAATAAAGCGATTTCCGACATTACAATGCACGAAAAAGCTTTTATATGCGTGAGCTTAGGAAGAACTTTCCAAACATCGGGTGTAGTACTCTCCAAGGGCCTGTTTCGAAACTTGGTAGGGACAACTTTTTCTCTCTGGGAGGAGTGTGTCGTCTGTAGTTCCCTCAGATTGCGAGCCAGACCAGGCTTTTCTAGCAGATGATTCCACAATACACCACTGTTTGACGGGCATTTGATTCGACGGTATTCTAGATGGTCGGGGATGATTAAAGAGTAAAGATGATGATTGACAAATGCCAATGAGAGCAAGTCTGTAGGAGAATCAATATATGAAATAATATGTGAAAGAAGCTCCAGGGGAAGAAGTCGTTCCATTGATATCTAAGCGAGTTAGAAGTGCGAAGGCGAAGATGAAAACGAGGACATCTATTTTACCGTGTTTGTAATTTATATCCTTACCATAAATACCAGACAGGGAAAGGGAGAGACCTGGAATAGGAGACTCTAGGAGTAACCATGCATCGACTATATTGATGAGCAAAAAGGAGAATGCAGTACCGAACGTCAACACGTTCGTGCTCAAAGAGTTATGTCACGTGGAACGTAGCTTTTAATATCTTGCGCTCTTAAGCGACATGTCATGTCGTCAATTGACAGTGGTTGACTCGCCACAGGTTTGATTAGCTTAAAAACGTCACGATCTCTTTCACTTAGTGTGTTTTCATCCACGTCAGACGTTGGATTGCCTATATTTGAACTTGAACCTACATCCCAAAGCATGACTGGGATGAAGATTAACTCGGTAAGTATTTACTACACCACGTTGAGCTCCACTCAGTAAGATGATCAATCTTGACTAAAAATTGATTTATAACATGGCATCGTTTAATAGATTGAATTCGTTTACGTACTTGATCCACCTTTTCGTCAGATTGTAATTGAATTGTTAGTCGACATCCTCAACGGACGGACGGAAAATCCGCAAACGGATCCGGGATGTTAAAAATAGCCGCCGGCCTTATAAACTGAAAAATGTTTTTTCTTACTAAATCGCTTAACAAAGCATACCAGCGTATATCGCACAGGCATGGGTCTCAATTTTCAGCCCATCGAGGTATTTCTATTTATTTTTTCCCTTTTTTTTTGTTGGTCGTTGATGAACTTTTTCGTTCAAAGGTTACCACACCGGCTTTGACTTATCTTCTTCTTGGAAGTTTCGTAGTTTTTTTCAGTATGATCTCTCTTGTGGCAAAGCAGAGAGTGAGTTCACTAATATTGATATTAATATTATTTGCTACCCTGTTTTTTTTTTCTGAAGCTTTACATCGGTGAAGCAGTTTTGGCTACTGCATTCGGTATCATTATTGGCCCTCACGTCGCTAACATACTGGACCCTCAAAGTTGGGCAGGTTCTGCTGAAAAGGCCAACTTCATAACTCTTGAAATCATGCGTGTTACACTCGCGACTGGTCTCTTCGCCATTGGTGTTGAATTACCTAAAGCCTATCTCGCAATCCATTGGAAAAGTCTTGCCATAATAGTTATACCCACAATGGCGTTCGGATGGGTCATCTCTGCTGGATTTATATTTTGGCTATTCCCGGGATTGACGTATATATCGTCTCTATGTATATCTGCTTGTCTCACCCCTACCGATCCCGTACGTCCACTAACCTTGCGGTCCGAGTCGATCTTGTTGTTATAACATTATTGTTGTTTTTAGATTCTAGCTGTAGCGATTACATCAGGCACTTTTGCCATCAAACATGTTCCAGTCAACATTCGTCGACGTAAAACTAGCACGTTTTGTCGTATTTAAGATCATTAACTAATGCCGCTTTTTTTTAGTCATCGCCGCTGAATCCGCAGCAAACGATGGTATGGCTTACCCTTTTCTCAGGTATTATATCGACCTATTCATTAGCATTTACCCCAATATAATAAAAATGGCAGCATCTCTATTTACCTCACCGTGGACGCTTCGAAACGTGCGGCGATAGGACAATGGTTCCTGGTGGGATGGTTATGTACGTCCCCCTCCTCAGATAATAGAATTCATGCCAATTTCATTCCTTTCAGATGAAGTCATCCTCGGCACTCTACTTGGAGCCTGTCTCGGTCTAAGCTTTTCTTATCTTATGAGATTTGCTAAACGAAAAGGTTTCATCGACCGGGAATCATATGTAGCACAATATATCGCGCTAGCCCTTCTTACGATTGGTATAGCAAATATATTAGGCAGTGACGATTTGTTAGCTGCTTTCGCAGCTGGTTTGTTTCCTTTCGCACTCTATAAAAATTATTTGTTATATTAAAGCTTATCGTATTAGGGTCAGCAATATCATGGGATGGCAATTTCAATGCGGAAATTGAAAATGAAATTTTTGCGACAGTCTTAGATTTGGTGTTAAACTGCGCTGCCTTCATATATATTGGGACATGGTTACCTTTCCAGACTTACAATACCCCTGAGGTAAGTAAATGTTGATCAGAACTCCATGTATGTTTTTTATATTTTTTTTGGTGCAGCTTGGTATTGAACCCTGGCGACTCGTTATTTTGTTCTTATTAATACTCGCTTTCCGTCGACTTCCCTCGTTGCTTTTGTTATACAAATGGATTCCTGATATTTCAGATTGGAGGGAAGCGTTATTTACAGGTCATTTTGGTACGCTCACAACCTTTTCCCCCTCCAGCTGACCATTCACGCCAAGTATTGACACTAGGTCCCATGGGTAATATATAGTTCGTTCGATTGATATATATCTTATATGATGAAATTCTAGGTGTTGGGGCAATTTTTATATCTACTCTCGCTCTTACAAGATTGGCGGAGCCGCAAATTCCACCTCGAAATCAGGAAGAAAGGCTAGCAGCAAGTTTACACCCAATTGTATCTTTTGTCGTTCTAGGATCTATCATTATTCGTGAGTAAATCAGTCATTAAGATCCTTCGTATATATATATTGTCCCTAGATGGATTATCTATACCTTTCTTTAAACTCGGGCACAGGACAGTGTCTCTATCTACTACCTGGTCCAAACCTAATGTATCGGGTCCCGATTGGCTCTTATCCATTAGATCGGCTCATAAATCGGAAGATTCGGGGATAGAAAATGGGGCGAGAATTTCTAATCAGATAGAGGGAACGTCAACGCTCCGTGGTACAGTTCCATCCTCCTCTCATACACCCGAATCCAGATCTGAGTTAATGATAGCGGTACAACCCAACTTTGCCTCAGAAAACATTCCCATGAGTCGTGTATCATCAATGACACTCGATGTCAATTCAACTTTTGCGCCGCCCATTCTGCCCGAAATCAGACCCAGTGAGAAGTTGACCTTCGATTGGCCTTCAAAAGAAAGAAAGAAATCTTCGCCCTCACCCTCAGGATCCGTTACCCCTTCACAATTGGACAATATGTCTGATCCGAGGGCCCGTACTGTCCAATTCCGCGAATAACAATTATTGTACGGGCAATTGTCGGCCCTCGAAGAGAACGATTTGGATGTCGTAGATTATGGGGTAAAATTTGTTGATTTGCGTCGTTGTTATTTTCACGTTATCTTTTCATATTTCCATTCTTTTCGGTTTTTATCGTCATCGACATTGTTTTGTATATCCCTACGTATACTTGGGTGCATATATCACGTCAATCTATGCGGTTTGGAAACAGAGGCATGGTTCGGATTGTCAGTGGCACCATTGGGTTTCTTACTTATTACTTCCATCATCGCCTTGTTTATCGATATATCACCCCTTATGAAACGTAAGGCGCTGGAAGATACCAGCTTGACCAGTCAAGCGCACGTAGCGCCAGGGGTAACTTATCTTTGGCAGAAGCACTAGTTCTCAAATTGACGATATCCCGGATCTTCACCTTCGAATGCACTGAGATGACCGGTGACCTCAAGCTACTCTGAATAGTGAAGCTTTGTCCTAGAGGTCCCAGTTCGAAATAAGGGGGATGCTCCCGCGATCTACTTATGGTAGTGCTTTTTACTATGGGCCGTCCGAGATTCGTCCGGCAGAATAATCTGACCAAAAGTCTCAATATCACGGAGACGGTGTAAGAACGGCGGTTTGACGGTATGCTGACCTTCATCCTATTGGTTTATATGACGCAACCACTCCTATTTGCCATTTGGACCTAAATCAAAACACTAAAAAAACAGCCAATCATGGTTCTCAAAAACGTGTCAGTACGAATTTTGTACGAAATCTAATATTAAGAAAGATAATCAAACTCGATTAGGGATAAATTTATTTCGCCTCATGTATATATAAAAGAGCGTAATATTCGTCGCAAAACATTAGCTCCATAAACTCCATTCTTCAATGGAATGGCAACGTGACGGCAAGTCGGGACCATCGATTGTATAGAACGGCTGTGCTAACAGCAGCCATTACTTATTAGTGCAGGCTCTCCTACATGCTCATACCTCAACTTTTGACAATGTCAACCGGACAGTCAACATTCTCACAATTCATTTAAATGAAGTTTGTTTTTATTCTCTTGTTTTTCTTTTCTTTGAGCCCTAAGTATCCTTTTTCTAAAGGCCACCCCGACCATTGCCCCAGTCGCCTTAACTTACCTTCTTCTCGGTGGCTTTGTAGTCTTCTTCAGTATGATATACCTTTTGACAAAACACAGAGTAAGTTCATTACTACTCATCATTAAGATTAAGTTATGATCGATTTAAAGCTTTACCTCGGTGAAGCTGTTTTGGCTACCATGTTCGGTGTTTTCATAGGTCCCCATATGACGAATATCATCGATCCACGAAGTTGGGCGAACGGTTCTCCTACAGTTGTCAACTCGATAACTCTCGAAGTAATGCGTATTGCACTTGCTATTGGTCTCTTCGCTATTGGAGTAGAGCTTCCCAAAGCCTATCTCGCCGTCCACTGGAAAAGTCTCGCCATAGTAGTTATACCTACCATGGCGTTCGGATGGATCGTTTCTGCAGGGTTCATATTTTGGTTGTTTCCCGGATTAACCTACATATCGTCTCTTTGTATATCTGCTTGTCTTACACCTACCGATCCTGTATGTCTTTCTCTTTTTTTCTCTCTCTTTCAACCTGAGTATCTACTTTTTTGAAGATTCTAGCGGTGGCGATTACTTCCGGTACGTTTGCCGTTAAGCATGTTCCGGTAAACATCCGACATCGTAAGTCGGATACTCCAATTCTATTGCGTTTAACCAACTCTTGCGTTCAGTCATCGCCGCCGAATCTGCAGCGAACGACGGTTTGGCATACCCTTTCCTCAGGTGATTCAATGCTATTCGCTAGCTTATATCTCTCGTTTAACACAAATTCCAGCATTTCTATATACCTCGCCACAAAAGCTTCAACACACGACCAAACAGGATATTGGTTCTTGGCAGTATGCCTATGTGCGTTCATTTTACATGATCTATTATCTGTTGCCTTCATTCCTGCCTAGATGAGGTCGTGTTCGGAACATTACTTGGAGCTTGCCTCGGGATAGGCTTCTCTCGTCTTATGGGATTCGCTAAAAGAAAAGGGCTCATCGACCGGGAATCATATGTAGTACAATATATCGCCCTGGCGTTCCTCACTATCGGTATAGCAATATTACTAAACAGCGACGATTTGTTAGCCGCTTTCGCTGCTGGCATGTATATCCTTTGAAACAATTCCTAAACCCTTATTTAATTTCGTTCAAATAGGGTCCGCTGTATCATGGGATGGTGATTTTAATGTCGAAACTGAAAATGAGACCTTTGCGACAGTCATAGATATGCTATTAAATTGCGCCACTTTTATATATATTGGCGCGTGGTTACCTTTTCAGACCTATAATATGCCAGAGGTAAGTAAATTAGCAATTAATGTTTTATCTGTCTTGATTTGGTATATCCTTTGTAAAGCTCGACATTGAACCCTGGCGGCTTATCGTCCTATTCTTATTAATCCTTGCTTTCCGTAGGCTTCCCTGCCTCCTATTATTATACAAGTGGATTCCCGATATTTCAGATTGGAGGGAAGCCTTATTTATCGGGCATTTTGGTTCGTCCTGACCTTTTCCCCCTTTCAAAAAGACTCATTCATTCACATAACATAGGTCCAATGGGTAATCAATATTCATTTTTTTTTCCATATATGCAGAATATAAATGAGATTTTTAGGTGTAGGGGCAATCTTTATATCCACCCTCGCTCTTACAAGACTGACGGAGCTCCACGTTCCACCTCGAAATCAGCAAGAAGTGCTAGTGGCAAGTTTACAGCCGATTGTATCTTGCATAGTTCTAGGATCTATCATTGTCCGTGAGTGATTAGTTTTAAAATGGGTTTTTGGTAAAAATAAAATAAAATATTATATCTCTAATCTGTTTCTTTTTTTTGTCGGCAGACGGATTATCTATACCTTTCTTCGAACTTGGGCGTTGGACGATTTCCCCGCTTTCCAGCTCGGATTGGTTCTCATTCTTCAGTAAAAACTCGTCAGGTGCCAGAGGTGCTAATAAATCGGCAATTGAGGCGATCGAAAATGGATTGACGGTGCCGTCCTCGATCGTGGAGGAGAATAGCATTTAGTACAGCCCGATTTTTCAAGGGTGGACACACTTCACTCTCCATTCACTCCTGTTGTACTTTTGGAAGACAGAGAGGCTAACCTCCGGCCCATAAGGACCTTATTATCTTACATAATGAAACAATTATAACTACACAACAGACCCAAAAACTAATATTTTTTTGTTACAATGAAAATCAATTTCAACTACAGACAAAAAAGAGGAAAGAGGGGGTGAGGGTATCCAGCCTGCGATGTATCTAAAAGGAAATGAATCTATGAAATGGCATTTTACAAAGTAAAAAAAAGGTTCAATGCGATCAACGCATGAATGGAGACCCAGCTCCTTATACTTGTATTCTAGCAGTTGTATTTTTAACACTACACCATCGATCGCTCACTGGATAAACGAAACTTCAGGAAACGGAAAAGAATATCAAAAAGGGGAAACGTACGACATCATATCAGCCTTTGCTTTCATTTGTTCAGCAAGCTTACGATTTCGGAAATTCTAAACAAGGGCAAAGGGAGTTCAAATTTGGATGAATTGACAAGAAAAAAAAAAACTATTACCTTACGATACTTGGTCCTCTCATATGTCACAACACCAACAACAATCAAAGCGATGACAGAAACACCTGCAAACACAGCCAAACCAACGGGGAGGATCGAGATTTGTCTTCCGGGCATGGTAAATGTAGAAGTATTGTCCTCCGCGGCGCTAATGGGGGAAGCCGTAGGTACGGATGAGGCTAAGTTCAAAGAGGTTACACCAGTACCCATGATAATTGCACCGGCCGAAACGGGGGACGATTCAGAGACCGGGGACGGGGATGGGGGCTCAGGGACAGTAGTAGCTGGGGAAGCAGAAGAAGTTGGGGCTGACGGCGATGGCTGTGAAGTTAGATTTGAAGTTGGGAAGACAGTGGTAACAGGACTAGAACTCAAACTAGGACTGACAACAGCCGGGATACTGGTTGAGGTCACGGCAACTGGGCTAGGAGGGGGAGCTCCACCGTCTCCCGCATTTGTATCACCAATATTGGGTTGAAGGGACACCTCACAATCCTGTGTTTCGGTGAATTGGCCGGTATTGCTTTCAGGGGTAAGCTGAATACGACAATTTTCAAGAACGGACCCCTCGGTACTAAGATAAACAACTAATCAATAAATATATTCTAAATAATCGTAAATAAAATAAAGAATTACGTCTTGACGTTAGTACTAGACGTTGCGACTACACCCCTCCGTTTTTTAGTTGCTGCCTGCTGGTTACCCTGATCGCTCGGGAGTCCGATTTGTGAAGCATCTATCGAGCCATGGCCGATGACTGTAGCTCCAACGCCTTGGTCTTGCTCACCTGAGCTGTTGGAGTCACTACCTGTTGACGCCGGAGGGGTGCTACTGTCGCTGCCCTGGTTTCCCAAAGCACTCGCCAAGTCGTCCGCCGAAATGAAACCCCTCCCTACAATTGCAACACCAACACCCTGATCGTTAGATCCATCAGTGCTGTCGTTCGAGTTATCGGAAGAGCCAGTATCATCACTAGGAGTACATAGGGCAGTTATGACCGTGTCAAGGGTTTGAACATCCGTAACGGTCGTGGTATTGCAAGTTTCCGAGACAGTACTGCCATCAGGGCTGTGGAAAGAGCACTTTCAGCTAACATAGGCGAAAAAAGGTGTTCGCATATAACTTACAGGGAAACTTGGGTGGTGGATATCGACGTAGAGGTAAAAATGTTGTTCACCGACCCAGTTGTATTCGTATCGGCAGCAGCAGATGGGTCGGAACTAGAGTCCGAGGCAGACACGTCTGAATTACCCGTTGCCTGATTAACTTTGGTTACAGGGACACAGTTGGCAATAGCCGCAAACATGAGAACTGCGACGCATGAAAGAGTGACTTTCATAGTTGTTTATATTTGAGTTAGAACCGAAAATTAAAAACGTTGGTCGATAAGGGGGGTTCCTGCTCGCAGGTGTAATTTGTCGAAGTTGAGATTAAAACGAAGAAGCGTAAAGTAAATGGAAAAAAACAACGAAGTAAATTCCCTTCGGTGGTGAAAAATAACAACTGCTAGGTTGAAGTAAAAGTGGGCAAAGTCTGAAAGAAAGAAAAAGAAAGTGGGGAGGGAACGGATTAAGTAGTGGAAACGGGGTGCAGAGACCGTGTAACGTGTAGGTCACAGGTTACGCGACGGGTCGCAACCGGCCAACCACCCAACCAATTTTCTGAATTTAGATCAAAATAATCAAAAATATATACGATGTATTTTTATTTGTTTCTAATATACATTCTCAACAGCTTTATATACTTTGCCATCATCAACTCTCCTTCCACGTCTCCGTAATAAACGAGCAAGTTTCCCAACCAAGTTAGCTACACTTTCTTGACAATACCGTTCAAACCCAACGGACAAAACTACATTGATCAGGACAACAGCCAGGAGCTCCGCTCGCGCCCTCATCGGAATATTGAGGAGTTCTAATAAGGAACCAAGTACAGCCGGGGGAGCTATTAAAAGAAGAATACTAAATCCGGATAGTACAGCTAAGCAAATCATCAGCAGTCCTGCAGGGAAGGAAAAATTTAACCATCGCAAAGTGGGGAGAGAACGCCGCTCACTGTTTGACCACATTGGCTCACGATATGGCGGTCCAATAGAAAACACTGCCGCCACTAAAATGTACTGAAATAGAGAAACGTAAAATAATGTCGTATTTTCAAAATTGGTGATATTTAAATCTTCATCGGAATCCCCTGGAGATGATGGTGGTTCATACCTGAAGAATGTTTTAGCAAAATGTATACGAATTCTGAATTAAAAAGGAACCGAAGAGTCTGGAAGGTCTCACCAGCTTCTTGATCGCACCCAAATAAACGTCGACAGTTGCACCACACCATTTATTAAAACCTGTCCGATAATGCTTGTAAGCACTTTCTTCGATACCAGGCTCGCTGTAGGCCGTTTGGGGTGAATGCTGGAGTAAGGCAATGTCCGTCCCACTTAGAAACAAGGCACACCGTCAACAAATGTACTGCAACAGCGCTTCTCCAATTATAACTCACTTGTTACAGCAATTGGGATAATAATAAACAGGTCGATGTATAAGAACTAATGATCAAATTAAAATTAAAAAAGGCTTTTGTTCGTATTTAATGCTTACTTGAAAATCTCCCAATCTCGATGCGAACGAGTACAACAACGTGATCGTTGTAAACTGGAAAAAGAAAGACCCATTGTTAGTCTTCAAATGACCAAATAGTTTGGTCTAACCTGTATCAATGAATATAATGCCCTGAAGGCGATATCAAAGCATAAGTGCTAGTCATGTTATGGAGCAAATAACTTACATATACTTGAAACAACTGAAGCTGGTTACAAGTGCAGCACGACCTTCTTTGATAACATCAATCATGCAGCCAATGTCTTGTGTACGACTCGTAAACGGTGCAGCAACAGATGCTTCAGCTTCTGAAAGGGACAATCCAACATCTGCGGCCTTGAGAGCACCGCAATCATTCGCTCCGTCTCCACAAAATGCAACAACATATCCAAGGGACTGGAGTCGTTCAACTAATTCGTGTTTCTCGTCTGGTGACATGCGAGCAAAGACTTGGGCTTTAACAAGCATCTAGCATAGAATTCAGCTTCTTTGAAGAGAGATTTGGACTTTTGGGAAACATAGACCTACCCGTTGGAGGGTTTCCAATGATGCATGGTTAATCATCCATCGGAAGACATCGCCAGTCAACGCGAGAGCATAGTCCGGGTACTCAATTTCGGTTACTCCGACATGTGAAGGCGGAGGTAGCGGTCTTAAAGAATAATTATCCAGTTTCAGAGAGTTGTCGTCCACGCTCGACCATTCTAGTTTTGAATTGCGGGCGGACGAGTTACCTGGGATGATTCCATTTCAGCTTGCATCCTATACCTGATACCAATTCAAGAAGACTCACCGACGACAAACGCAGGACAAAATATATGAGCCGATTGACTGATCATCCCACATTCCCGCGCAACGCTGATCGCTGTGCGTACATTATCTCCTGTAACCATTCTGCAGCCCAAATGTGCGGAGCGTAATGTCAAAATAGCAGGTGTTGTCGCTGCTTTAATCTTATTTTCGAATATGATAAGCCCGAGAAACTGCAGACCCGATTCCGCTTGTTCACTATCTCCAAGTCAGTGGTCTGTAACATCCAAAGCCGGTTGTTAACTCACCGCTTCATTCTTTGGGCTTTCAGCCATGTGAGTCCTTCAATGCTTTTTCCGGCAACAGCAATGACACGAAATCCGCGGTTGGTATAATACGAAAGAAGGTCGTCATAATCACGAGGAACTAGGTATTTATGAAACCTTTCATGAGGAAACAAAGCAAAACCATAGGTTCGAAAAAAAAAAAAACACTTACAAGAGGATTTATCACATATCTCGCTCATCATATCTGGCGCACCCTTGACATATATCTCCATACTGGGACTCTTAAGACGCTTAACGATGACCGACATGCGTCGCAAGGCTGGGATAAACTCAAACATCCGTATAACACCCAATTCCAAAAAGTGAGCATGCTATTCGGGGGGATCAGCCCTATTTCTACATTAAAGATTCTATTAAAACCTACTTTGGTACCCGATCTAAGAGCATCTTCTAATTTGAAACCTCCTACCCCAGGAGGTCGAACGATCATCTGCACAAGCGCGACCGGTCGGTCACCACCAGACGTAGACCTAGATTTAGCAGCCCCAACACCAATATGTCCTTCTTCCAATATCCAATTTGTAAACTGGAACATCTTCACATCCAAGGGATCGCCCATGACACTCCCCTCAATAACCTTTAGCGAATGACAGGTGGCCAAAGCATGTAGAAAGCTGACTTTGCCACTTGCCAAGGGCAGATCATGAACATCTGGTAACAGATCACCAAAAAGATCTCCTGAACGCTCTAGACATCGAACACCCAAGACGTCCAGTCCGTCTTCAGTCAATGTCCCAGTCTTATCAAAGCATACAACGTTGATCTTGCCAGCGACGTTTACTCGAGAAGGTGATATACAGAAAATACCTAATTTTCGAAGGCGACTGATAGCAAAACTCGTCCCAATTGACAGTGTTGCCGGAAGAGCTGGGGGGACGACTACTGTGATCAAATCAAGGGCTCTAATGATTATAGTTTGCCAAGGCACCTATTTAATATGATTAAGGTCCGGAGTAAAGAAGAAAAGCGAAGTATACATACCTGAAGACGAATAAACTGCACCGCGCTCGTCATGAACCCAAATATTGCAATGAGGGCTAGGACGCCAATAAAACGCATCGAATCACGATAAAACTTGAAGCCCATCGGTTTAGGAAAAAGCATCGACCTTATTAGCGCACCCTTTGTGGTATTAAATCCTAATCAAAACATGACAACTCCATATTATTAAAAACAACCAACACATACCAATCCGAACCACCATTGCAGTAGCGGGTGAATCATGGATACCTTGTACGGTACCTCGTATACGTATGATACGCGTCCCGGAATACATGAATCCTTTTGCCAGTTGACCGCTGATCTCACCGGTTTCCCGCCAATGGTCCAAGTCAACATCATTGATGGCCGCCTTGCTAATGGGAACGCTTTCTCCAGTTAGCATACTTTCATTGATGATAGCGTCGCCGGTGAGAAGGATTAAATCAGCGGGAACGACTGTGAGCTCAGGATTGCTTAGGTTGATGATATCCCCTGGAACTAAGTCGGCAGAATCTCTTTCTCTGACTGCGATAGAACTGTTCACGATATTATCCAAAGTATTTGTCAAAAGGACATACAAGTGCCATCGATTAACACGCCCACTGAACAAGAAAATTTAGCCATTTCGCGCATTCGAGCGATCGTCTGGGATAAGAGTTAATGCAGGATCCCAGAGCTCCAAAACTCCTACATACCTTTTTTGTTTCTATTAAGGTGGTGGTGATACTTATTATAGAGATAAGTGCAATGCAAAATGCGTAATAGTAATAATCGTCTATCGACCATAGAATAACACTTGCGATCTGGAATACATAGAAAGGATGGATTATCTAGGGTGAGGATAGTGAGTGAATCATGTTATACATAAAAATAAAAAGTACTCTACTTCGTCTAATAGGAGTGAAATAGCAGATTTGTCTTGGATATCGATTAGGTTGCTTCCGAATAAAACACTACGCTGCCTTCTGGTTGGGGATTTTAGACCATTTCGCACTTCTGAGATACTCCTCCATTGGGAATCTCGCCAGTCTCTTTGGAAAAAGGGTCGTAACAATATTTATCGTGGTAAGGTAATTGGCTCACTTGATAGTACCAAAGAGGCCAGTTTCAGGATTCAAGATGTATCTCGTATAACGATAGTCAACCACTGTTAGAGCCAAAGGAGTGGAAAGCTCATTAATGAGATGTGCTTTATTATTTCTTGAGGTCGTTGGACTCGGGAGCAGTAAAGGTGGATCTTCAACATACGGAGTCAAGACTCTTAGTTCCGAAAAAATTGTGGTTATGGGATATGGGTATAAAAGTTTTTCCAGTCGAATCAAGATGATATCGTGCGAAGGCATCTTAATTTATCGTCAACTTTTAATTTAACAAAAATAGCTCTCACATTCTTACCTCTACAACAATGAATCCATCTTTAATCTCTTTGAATGCAACCTCACGAGCGACCCAACGTAACCAAAAGCGAGGAAACCAATGACCCGCTAGACTTAACATTCCAAGACTCAGAACACAACCCGCTCTCCACATGAACTGTCTGAGCGGGACTGTTTCATAGCCTATAAACCGGATGGTGATATCTTCCTCAACTAGATGTATTTTTTGTCGACGTGGAGGGCCAGGAGGAGGTAAAGGCGAGTCTTCCCTGGGAGGTAACTCTTCAAATTCAATCCTCGTATCACCAAACAAAGGATCAGTTGAGAGGAATGGTAAAGAGCCTGTTGGGGAGGGTGGCAACGAACCGAACGCTTCAGAACCAGGCGAGCCGAGGTCTGCGTCTTGGTGTAATAACTCGTCTTGTTCGGATGGTGTTTCTTCTTGAGAAGAATATCCCCAACTTTCCACGGTCTCGTCGTCGTCGTCGCCGTAATCCGACCCTCTACGTGAGGTAGACAACCGCGATCTCCCTGAGGATCGAGAATGTGGTCTAGTAGGCGATGGACTACGTGTTTGTGAAGTTGACCTAAAGAATCTAGCCACATTTTCGAAAACAGAACGTGATGTGTGGGACTCTTGACGACGGAGAGTCTGGATATGTGATCCTGCGATATCAGCTTCACCTTCCTCCTCATCAGATTCAAATGCATGTTCATCGACGCTGCGCTGCGACTCATGGCTTGTTCTACGAAGGAACCTTGTCGACAAAGATTCACTAACCCTGTCTTCGCTGCGACGTCGATGACGGCTTGAAAAGCTCAACCTTCCACTCCTGGAGTTTAATAAGGGTCGCTCATGATGCATCGTTGTCACGCTCGATGGTAGAATCGCGTGCCCTGGGCCATCGAAAACGGCGCCGTCGTCGATGTCGTCGTGCAGACTTGACTGTGAAGACCGTCTTTCCCGGACACGGGCATAGTAGGCAGACTGGAGATCATCTTCGGTCGCACCCTCAGTGTAATCGTGAGCAGACGGCATTAGCGACCTCCTTAGCTAAGCAGATTCTCATGATGCAACAATCAAACGTTCGTCAAATAAAAAGTAGGTATGAAGAATTTGTGGGATCGAATAAAATGTATAATTTAAGGTGAAAGGAATAATATGATTGAAGAAAAATATATATAGTCTCAGCCGAACCATCTCCAAATCCAATAAAAGCAGAAGAATGTGAAAATAGCACCTCCAATAAAGATATACGTATCTTGTGTGCTTTTTTCCGTCTCGAGTCAATAATTTTATCATTTCAGTTTAATGTATCGGTTAACATACCTTCTTCTTTCAATCCAACCAATAACCTCTCGACTCAATCCTAGAGTATTAGCTGCACTCAAAAGTCTCCTCTGCGTTCCTTTCAAGATATTCCGTTGATCAACCAAGTTGTTTAAAACTTCTTGTCCTTGCGCAATAAAATCATCTAATCGAGCTTCTGTAGATTTGATGAATGAATCTTCATCTAAAGCATGATTCTGTCGTAGTGTAGAATTTGGAAGAACGGCCGGTGTTGGTGTGGACCCACGAAAAGGCGATTCTGATATTGACGGAGCGTCGTTTACGTTACTATTTGCCCATCGTCTTCGCGGCTCTGACGTACTTGGTGATAATGCGTTATTAGACGACGCGAACAATTCGGACCGTTGAGTAGCAGCTCTCTGAATTGAACAAGGTTTCAGCCTACACTAATAGACGTGCGCAATTCCGTAAACGTACTTCATTCGAAGCTTGTGTCTTAATTTGTTCAAATTGCGTCTTTAAATCATTATAATCAGACCGAAATTTTTGTGCACGCCTATAAAACAAGATCAGACAATATTATTGAGGGGAGGCGTCACAAACTCACAACAAAGCTTTTTCCTGCTTGGCTTGAATCATCTCACGCTTTGCCATGGAATCATAGTCTTCTACCGTTCTATGAAACGCGGCTAATGATGCAGATATCTGACCTAATAACAGGTGCTTCTTCAGAAGAAGAACGAAAGACAGGGAAAGCCTACTTACCTTGTAATGAAGCTGAACTTTCCCCCGTTCGAAACCGTTCCAGGTCAGCTTGTAAAGATGTTGTTTGTCGTATCGCTGCACTATATAGGGAGTTCATATCGACCTATACAAGTATGTATATGGCTTTTCAGGGTATCGACTTCGCCGCGTTTCTTGAATAGACGGACGTGGCGCTTACGTAATGATTCCGAAAAACAACTCACGCTCACGAGTCGACATTTGGCTATTCTTATCCATCGAATTAACAGCACAAAACTGAACTACGGTAACCTAATATTAACCTTGGGAATGATTCTTGAGGTAGTCTCAAGTCAATCAAATCTTGAATTTAGACTTAAAACTCATTGTACGAACTTCCTTGGAACATCATGTCCATGTGGCTGGGTATACATAGTAGTACCACATTCACCCGATAAAGAAATCCCGTAATCATTATAAAAAGAAGGGCAGCTTGAAGCTTAACCGTCTGTTCCGACTTGAGCTTAGTTTCACGCGTTTTGATCCTCACAGTGACCATAAGAAAATTATTTTTGTCTCAATGACCAAAAAGGACGGATTCATCAATTCATCATATTTATCTCAAAGCAGACTCCGGTTATGATCGTGTATTAATTTTTCTTTTGCAACTAATTCGACCCTTAAATAATTTGGGGGGTCTTCTTGCTTAAAGATCCCTAAAAGAAATATGTTTATGGGCCGACCGTTACAATTGAATATAATTTTCTATATACGGAAATTGTATACAGTCTATATGCCGAGTCAGTGACAAGTTGAGGTAGCTACAACACTATAAAATATATGCCAAACAATGCAAGGACAATGAGTACAGATAGAAGAGAAAAAAAGAAAAGAAATCATCAGTGACAAACCGATATTGCGTGTGAAAATGAGATGAAAAATATGTGATGCTAGAAGCGTAACCGAAATAGTGACCAATGAGAATACATATAAAGACCGGAAAGAGAGAAGAGAACTTGAGGAATCAGGGGGGGGAGGAGTAAGAGAAGACAAAGAACAAGGAAACAAAGCAAAATAAATGTGTTAATTCATTTCTGCATCGTAAGATGTGTATATGTTGTGCGTGATAGCGTTTTCTTCTTTCATGATAAGGGAAAGATAATCATATCCAAAAAAAAGTGATTTTTCTCGGAGGACACATTGTGAGTTTATCTCCCCGCGTAAGGTGACATTGAATCTGGAGTCCATTTTGCTCTTTCATCATCCACAACAGCAGGTATTTCCCCGTTCCGAGAAAGATTATGCCAATAAAGAATATCTCCTGCACGTAAACGGCCTCTACTTGGTTTTAAAAGGACAAGTTGAACAGGAGAAACATGAGGGTTTGAGCTGTAGGATGATGATCCTCCTAAACTTGTGAAACTATCATTGAAAGCTCCTGGTGGAATGTTCTGGGACACATCCCCAGATACACGACGATCGATAGAAGGGAATGGGTATGCGGAAAGGTCCGAGGACGAAACAGGAGTATGTACGTTCCTGGAGGATGTGACAGCAGATACAAATGGTGGGGAGGTAGGTATAACTCCCAGCTCATGTGGAATATACCGTCGCGTGGTAGCATTTATTTCTTTATTAAAGAATACGAAACGGTGGCGGTTCGTGTGTCTATTGGTTGGAGTGACAGAGGAACAACAGCGATGACACTAAGATGAAGAGGAGAAGGGGAAAAAAAGAATAAGAATAAGAGAAAATTATAATAGTTTCGTGCCACTTACGGGAATGACGACCATATAGCCAATTGAATTTCCACAGCCATGGCAGGACAACGTTTGTGTCAAACACTCACACGTGCGAAGTGGTTGTGGTGAAGGCAAGCCAGAAGGACATGCTGATGAAAAGTTGATATCAAGGTGTTCTTGAAAAGGGGGGAATTCAGGTGTCCCTGGTTTGGCTGAACAATTGACAGGAAGGGCATCACTTGAATAGAGGGGCACATCTGGCTGTAATAGAAGAACAGCCTAAAGAGATACATAAGTAAATGAAATTGAAGAAGGGGTAGAAATGATAATGCAAATGATTCATATAGACATACTCGCATGCCACGGTTCGTGAGAAAGGTGTCGCAAGATTTACATGCCAGAATGTAGACCTCTTGTAGGAGTGGGGGAGGAGTAAATGATGAATTTGAGTTCCAAGATGAGTTTTGAGTGGAAGATGATTGATATGTCTGAAAAGATGATACTTGTGACTGCTGGGAGGACATGGGCTGCTGCTGCTGTAGACGGGGGCGATTTGAATAGAAAGTGGAAAAAAAGTAAGGAGTGTTCGAGGGAGGTGAATTCTGCGAAAAAGAATGCGAAAGAGAAGAAGAAGAGGAAGAAAAAGAGCGAGAGTTGACATCCATTTGATATCTAAATCCACCCCCGCCTGTAGCTAGCGACCGTATGGTGGTTGAAAAGGTGTAAGGAAAGAAAGAAGACACACGAGAGAGTTCCGCAAGACCGCGAGGAAGGCGCGCACGCATAATCTGCAGTCTTCCCACAGCCTGAATCTACATTAGGGATCTTGATAATTAAAATAAAAAAGTATTTTAATACAAAAGTATAGAAAAGGACCAATATTGCTATTGTAAAAAAGCAGGGTCACTCCGGGCTCGACTATTTAATTTGAACAATCAAATATCTTCAATCTTTTTTACGAAGTAATTCAGGAAGAGAAAACATTTTTAACGTCCTTCTCACGCACAGTCATGGTAAACGCGTGTTTCCGCGAGGAATGAAATATTCAACTTGGCCTCCTCTCCCTAACTTGAACAGTTATGTAAATAATAAGGATATGATTGGCACATATTGATAAGAACCAGATCCGGTGTATAATATTGAGTATAAAACACAAACGCAAACAAAGAATAAACTCATCTTCACAGAAGTATTCTCATCATTTATCATTTATCATTTGCCGATTGACCGAGCAATGTGATAATATATATGTATGCACTTATGCGTCTGGTTTCAAACTTCCGGCGGAGCTTGAAGTGTCAATTCCGACAATAACTCTGTTCAAATGATAAGGGCCGTCTCTCCAGAAAGTCGTTCAGGGTACAAGGTACATTAGATTTGATATCCAATCTGCCCGCTCTTTCTGTTTCGGGCTCTGTGACGTGTTCAAAATTCCTCAGTCCGAACCGTGTTTCGTCATAAACTCTGTCTTTTACGAACGAACGAACGCATCGGATGCAGCCTGGGAAGACCAGAAACTCTCGATATAACGAGACTCACATCTCATCTTTTACAGATCTTAAAGATTGATTGTTTACAGCAGCGCCCGATTTCACATAGTTGCGTATCTCTGGTGCCAATTCTTTTATCACAGTGGTGACAATATGTTGAATCGTGAGTAATAGCAACTACTGCTTATGGACGCTAAAGCACTGAATGTTTACAGTGGAATTGTTTCAATCATTGAAATATCATTATCATCACCGCGTCACGCCAGAATCTTATCTCACACCTTGCTTTACCGTAAGAAGAATTGTGATCCTCGAAAGAGTGCCCTAAGGATTCCCTACTCCCTGCTTTTGTGCGCATTATTAATTACTCACTTGTGAACCATCAATTGCCAGTTAATGAGAGTAGTGACAATTCTCCCGGTTTAACTGAAGGTTAAAGCTGTTTGTATGCGTTGTTGATATCTATCTTTCATACGGACTTGCAGAATATGAACTGCTGGGTAACAGTCTCCCTTGTGGTCCCAACTTGTTCTAGGCTGTCGCTTGTTTGCACCAGTGCCTCACGGACTTGCACTCCAAAAGTGGCAAAATGGTGTCAAATAGAAAGCTATATAAACATACATTTTTGGTGTCATTCGTGGTTACATGTAAGAATATTCATACAACAGCCAATAGTATGAACGATTGCTACAAAGCGTATGCATATATCCTACCTTTTCAGACTCACCTTCCGCAGGTCGTGCGTGCGAGAGCTATAGCTGAGTAGAAAATTATTCTTTGGAGGCTAATGGACAGGAAAGTTCTTATTACATTACGAGGATTACAGAGCTTATAGAAGAGCTCCGCCGGTCTTTGTGTTTATACATAATTAATAGCATTAACACTATCTATCACATTGAGAAACGGCCTTGGGGTAAACAAAATACGGAATTACTAGTTGTTCAGTTTGGTTCAAATCCTCACCGTCCTTTCGACGGTAAAGAGGGAGAAGATGTCGGGAAGAGTAGAAAATTACGTATTCGCACGCAAGAGGAGACCGCTGCGGAAAGGGACCCGGAAGAGTGTCTAATGGCCTATTTTATACATGGGTCAATGAACTGATAGTAACGGACAAGATTGAAAGTTTCGCTACAATTACTTTGGATCCTTTTTATATTCCAGGACAAACTAGCTGGGAACACATATGTATCACGATGGTTCGTCTTCGTGCCCTATTTGACGGGTCCCGCATCTTATTTGATGCATCATCGATGGGTTGATATCTCGTGTTCATATCCGCTCCTCGTCAACAAAAAAGAAAGTTGCATCATCACTGGCCATGAATATTTCGCTGAGACGCCGGGCACCCACCATTGACAATTTTGCTAGATCCAAGATACATTATTGAGTACCTATTGCATAAATGCCTTTAGATTAGATGGTATGCACGAAATATATGAAATGACCCTAACCGTTTATGGCGTCGTTCCAATTTGAGCGTTGACATCCGGCTCGTCAACATACTAAGGGCCAACCTGAGATTGAAGAAAAAAATCGACTGCACGGAAATATGTATGTCCATATGTCCGTAACGAGACGAAGGCTTGTCGTAACTTATGGACAGAGTTGGCTATCTGGTAATGCCCCCATGTGTAATTCCTATTAAGAGATATTTTCCTACTTCGTGCTAGACCTGTAGTTTTCTCTATAGATGTGAAATTTGGAAGTATCAGGTAACTGATCGTCGGTCAAACCTAATGAAAACGTCCAAAATCCGAGGGACGCCAAACCTACTTCCCTTATATATTTTCGGCCTCGCGATCTTTCCGCAAAAAGGGAGAATCTTTTTAACCTCGTAAACCGAGACTTTGCAGACGCTCTTTCTGTGGTGTTCTCCACACTTACTAGGAGTTTAGCCTTCTTCTGTATAGTTGAACGAGGTGAAGTGCGAGTGCCGTGGATGGCCCGTCATCTTCCTGACCGAGGATTTACTTTCTTCTGGGGATCTTTAGCCCTTCTCGTATAGTCATACGGGCAGAACTCCGAGTACCCTTCGCTAATGGAGGTGAAGGTGACGAGTGGTTCTTAATCTCTCTTAATCCTTACATTCAATTAGGGTTTTAATTTCTTGTAGACCTTCAATTCGTCACTTAGTTCTGAGACTCAGATGTGCTCAAGGTTACGAGGGTTTGAGCGCTTAAAGTATCATCTAATCCGATGACGAATTTCAAACTCCGAGGTTCATCATATAAGACCAGTCACGCCACCTTATCTTGCTTCCTATCTATCCTTCATCATTGTATTGTTTGTATTGACATATCTCTATAACCGAAACATATACTCACTTTTTTGCAGCAGCAGCAGCAATTATGCAAATCTTTGTAAAGACCCTTACTGGAAAGACCATTACCCTTGAGGTCGAATCATCTGACACTATTGACAACGTCAAGGCTAAAATCCAAGATAAAGAAGGGTTCGCTCTTTCCTATCAGAACACCGTTCAGCACGAGGTATTAATATTCATTTTTTGATGCCAGGATTCCTCCAGACCAACAACGTTTAATTTTTGCTGGTAAACAACTTGAGGACGGTCGCACGCTCTCGGATTACAATATCCAAAAGGAGAGTACCCTGCACTTAGGTTTGTGGCAAACTCCGTTACGATAAACAGATAGGGAACTGATGGATTCCTTAATTAGTTCTTCGTCTCCGTGGTGGTATGCAGATCTTCGTCAAGACCCTTACGGGCAAGACCATTACTTTAGAGGTCGAATCATCTGATACCATTGATAATGTCAAGGCCAAGATTCAGGATAAGGAAGGCATTCCACCTGACCAACAACGTTTGATTTTCGCCGGTAAACAGTTGGAAGATGGTCGCACCCTTTCAGACTACAACATCCAGAAGGAAAGTACCCTCCATTTGGGTAGGTGGCATACCTTCGCATCCCTGCCCACAGCGTTTCTCACGACTCCGTCTAGTATTGCGTCTCCGTGGTGGTATGCAGATATTTGTCAAGACTTTGACCGGCAAGACCATCACTTTGGAGGTAGAGTCGTCAGACACCATCGACAATGTCAAGGCCAAGATTCAGGACAAAGAAGGAATTCCTCCGGACCAACAACGTCTGATCTTTGCCGGTAAACAATTGGAAGACGGTCGCACTCTCTCAGACTACAACATCCAGAAAGAGAGTACTTTGCATTTAGGTAGGCAACTTTTTTTTTTTGCCTATTCATGTCCTTTGACGTGCCTTCCAGTCTTGCGATTGCGTGGCGGTATGCAAATTTTTGTGAAGACTCTAACTGGAAAAACGATTACACTGGAGGTTGAATCATCGGATACCATTGATAATGTTAAGGCTAAGATTCAAGACAAGGAAGGTATCCCTCCGGACCAGCAGCGTTTGATCTTTGCCGGTAAACAGTTGGAAGATGGGCGTACTCTCTCTGACTACAATATTCAGAAAGAGAGTACTTTACATTTGGGTTAGTATTAGCTTCTTGGTATTCGTACCATAGTATTCAATTTTTTTTTTTAAGTTCTACGTTTGCGTGGTGGTATGCAAATTTTCGTCAAAACCTTGACGGGTAAAACGATCACTCTAGAAGTAGAGTCGTCAGATACCATTGACAATGTAAAGGCGAAGATTCAGGACAAAGAAGGGATACCCCCGGATCAACAACGTCTCATCTTCGCTGGTAAACAACTGGAAGACGGGCGTACTCTTTCTGATTACAACATCCAAAAGGAGAGCACTCTTCATCTCGTACTTCGTCTGCGTGGTGGTTTCTAGGTTGAGATAGTCCTTTGATACTTATAATGTCATGTATTTCATTGTAATAGCGTGCTATTGGTAATGTAGAATTTAGTTCACGGCATTGAAAGAATGCGATTTCCTTCAACAGTAAATTTTTGCCACCCTCAAGGGTGCGATGATATCGGCCCCCTGCGGGGAAAAAGGCGTTTTTCGTGCTTGAATTATACTTGTAAATAAATGTGGCTTTATCCTAGGCGAGCCTGATTCTGGTTGAAACATTATTCCGGTGCGGAGAACCTAAAAGAGGCTAAAATTGCGGGGAAAGTCTTATACCGAGAATCAAGGCGAAAGGCAAAAAAAAGGGAACATACTAAATACGCCATTTTAAGTTAGACGTACGCCACGATTCAAAAAAAAAAAAAAGGAACAAGTATGGCTATTGAATGTGTTTCTAGGGTGTTTTTCCATTAATAAAATTACAACAAGGCCGCAGTACTCCATATACGTCTTAGTACAGAATCCCCCAGTTTACGTTCCTTCATCTGTAACGCACTATGAGTTTAAAAATGATGGAACCCCCTGCCGTTTTATGGAAACAAGCTATGATCGATTGATGTCGACCAGTTTAAGCTTCTCGGGTTAACATATATCCACCAGATCTTAGTCGAAGAAGCAACTCGTTAATTTCCATACACAAAGGGAAAAGAAAGGAGGAGGAATGATGAAAGGAAGATGAAATTCTTGGGTCTGGGAGATCTTGGAGATTTATGATATAAAAAAAAAACTTCGCAATTGACGCTAGCCACAGCAGTACCCGAGTAAGGCGGGTGAATAAGCTACATAAAGTAGGATGAATCACAGCAGGCTAATGAAAAAAAAAACTTTGTATTTGTATTGCCACCGGAAAAAAAAGGTCCCTAGGACTGCTAACAGATAAGTTACCCTGCGGATATTGTTTGGTCGGTGTCACAAGATATGCTTTGTAGGGATTGAATTGGATAAGTCTTTCGTTGCCGACTCGGACTCCCCGAGCAAAGCATCCAGGGTACACAAGCATGTTTGTCCGTTTAACACATTATATCGATCGATGGAGATCTCGTTCTCGCGTACAATGCATCCCGGACTGTGAAGAGTTTCCGTAGGGCACCGATCTTGGGGAACGGGTTATCGTGCTGTGGGACAGTTTTGGAGATATAATGTGACACAATTATATATCAAGGCACTAAGGGACATTTAAATAGGCTTCATTCATGTGAGCTTATATACGAAATTTTAAAAGAATATTCAGGATAGACACACTTTGCAATAGTACATGAGGGTACCATGAGGACAACCCGCCGAACACACGAGCAGGACTCAGGGCTATAATGCTGGTGCAGAACCATAGACATGCTTTCATAATGTTCAAAAAAAAAACAGCATGGAGACCAAAGGAAAGGAAGTTGCAAAATTTCTGTAACAATAATAAGGAACGGAGACCATGACCTTCTTCACGACTCTGGCATTTGACATTTCCTTGTGCCTACCTTAACGTATCGTCGACCGACCGTAATGACCAACTCAGGAACCTGCACACCGCAACAGAAAGATCATGCATTAGATTCTACGCCTCTCTGGAGAGGCAAGACCCAGGCTTGGATCGAAACGCAGGGCGTCTGGCGATCCCGGTCACCAATGATGGAGACATGCGATTGGATATGGGAGAAATACTTGAAAGAAACAAAGGAAATTGAAACTCAAAGGCAATGGAGACAGAGAGAAAGCGAAAGAAAGTGGTGGGAAGCTACGGCGAAAAGTATCGACCGGCAGGCCAGACGGTGGATGGCTCAAGCAGAAGCTGCACGCCAAGCTGCACTACTCGAAGCAGAGAAAACCAAGAGGTTGCAGGAGGAGATCAAAAGAACCAAAGAGAGGCTAGAAGCCAGGGAGCGACGAAAGAGGCAACTGAAGGAAGAAGTCAAAATGATGGGCGATGACTCGGACGGAGAGAAGATTCGAAAGCAGAAAAAACGAGATCGCGCTGACAAGCGTTTAGTTGAAGCTTGGGAGAAATACGAAAGCCGATGGGCAACACTCTTATCCTCTTCCTCCAATGAGCGCCTTACTTTCCGTACTATCCCTTGGCCGCTCGTTTCAACTCCCTCTACTCCGTCATGCATCGTCCCTGCCCATATAACATTTTTCCTGCTTTCAAATCTTCATTCGAGTGATAAGACCCAAAGGGAAAGACTCCGAGACGCTATCCAGCGGTGGCACAATGACAAATTTGAACCCAGAATACTACCCAGAGTCGAAGAGGAAGACAGGAATGCTGTCAAAGAAGGAGTCGGTATAGTCATCAGATGTCTCAACGAGTTGTTACAGAAGCGGTAATTAGTGAGGATCCTCCTGGTGTGTACCTGTTATTCAGCCTAATGTGTAGACAGACTATGCCAATCAAGATCTTTGATTCAGATCCCACTTCCTTCGGGGATACGGCCATTGATGATACATATGCGGAAGGCAGGAAGGGTGTTGTATAATAAGCTAGCTTCACGAGATGTATGAAATTAGCTTACTATGCGAATGATGTTCCTTGAAGGCCATTTTTAGAAAAGGTTATTTTTCAGCGGAAAGATCTAGTGCAACTTAGGCAGTTCTTAGGTTCGGCGGAGAAAGGGCTGTGAGCAACTACATCCATATCTGTCTTAACGTGGCTGCAGCAACACTTAGCTCGTCAAATAAAATATGTATACTTTTTGAACATCCAAGATGGGAACCGGCCGCAGTGGCAAGATAGTCCGAATTGCCAGCAATGAAACTGGCTTTCTTCGAAGGCGTGAATCGAATTTGTATGGAAATGCCATAATAATGATATTTGAGCGCAATAAATTGAAATTTATAAATCCAACAAAGTTAGGTAATTTACCCCAAAGTAGGAGAATAAGATCATGACTGCTTATAAAGCACTTATTACGTAAGTCAGTTTGAAGCTTTGTTCCATGTCTCCTCGTAAATCCACGGGTCTTTCCACCAAATCGAAATCAGTCGTCAAAAAAGGCAGACATGTGCAAAAAATAGTGTTTGATGATGACGCTAGAAGGTACTGGCAAGTCATTTTCCCTGGCATTAGACTTATCGTAATTTCAGGGAGTACCTAACAGGTTTCCACAAACGTAATCTCCAGAAGAAGGAGGCTAAACAAAAGAGGGCTTTAGAAAGACAGAGACAAGAAAGATTGGAATTGCGGAAACAAGTTTGGTTTCATTATCATTTCCAAATAATTAGCGATGAATGCAGGTCTTTCAGCATCGGCAAGAACTTGCAGAACGCGCAGCAGAGAATGTCAGAGCTGTTGAATTGGCTCTTGGAATCGATCATAGTACACCATTATCAAATGGCTAGTATACGCCCTAATGTATCATTTTTTTCAGGTGATGCCGAAATTATCGAAACTGAGGATGATACTATCCAGGATCAAGAATTAGAATTTGAAAACGACGAGCAATTGACTGTGGTGACCGTTGTGGATGATCTTTCAATAGATTCGTTACGCCATGGCGACAGTCGAACGTCCAATCCTTCCGGAAATGAATTTAATAAATATCCTAGTTCTGGTCCTGTCACCTCCGCACCTGTAGCGAAGCAGATAGCAAGGCCCCGGTTACAGAAAGTCAAGTATGAAACAAAAGTTGCTCGTAAAGTAGAAAAGGCCAAACAAAAGGCGCGCAAATGGAAAAAAGATGGAGCTTCCGAAGATAGGACGAAAAAACGGATGAGACACTAGTTTTTTTGCGATGCCTCCGTATCTTGGTAGGACATTTCCAATTTTTTTTTTTGAAAACAATTACGTTTTTCTTTTTCTAAATACAAATTAGGTGCAGTTCCGTGTGCACGTCATGATGACTACGACCGATGCAGATTTCCGTATTTCTTATCTTTTCGGCCAAGATCCCGGCAAATTACCGGGTTTCAAGTAGCAATAGCCTCATGTTCTTCTTCCGTACGTACGTCGCATCTTCCAGTCATGTATAAAGCTGTGCCTATTTTGGCTTTGC
The DNA here is from genome assembly GCA_020884735.1 of Clathrus columnatus. Lineage (NCBI taxonomy): Eukaryota > Fungi > Basidiomycota > Agaricomycetes > Phallales > Clathraceae > Clathrus > Clathrus columnatus. Next base: position 2,656,039 of record BPWL01000001.1, read on the forward strand.
CTTCACGTGACTTTCATTGGACCCACGAATATGGTGCTTTGATTCAACAAGTTTTGCACAAGCAACGTAAAATATCCAAAGATTTTTTTTTAACCACGTGCCGAAATATTGAGGGTGAGCGCTGCATATTACCGCCGGTACTCCCAATTTTTTTTGAAGATTCGGCTTCAACGTCCGTCGCTTCTCTAACCAGACCGTTCGAATATAAATATCTGAGGTTTCTTGCCCAAAATCTCAACTTCAGACAAGCTCTCTTTTCTCTGAAAAACCATGGCTACTTTAATTGCTTCTCACCACACCCACACGACGTGTTCCATTGGAGAACCTGTGTTTTCCAATTCTCTCAACCCATTGTTGAGACAACGTTTTGTTGAACCTTTCCGTCCCTATGCACTTTCTCGTGATCAGATAGAAGCCTACGCAAGGGACGGATATCTTGTTGTGCGCGACCTTTTGACTCCTGAAGAGACGGAAAACATCATACTATGGACAAATCAAGTCAAGTCTTGGGACGGCAAGACTTCTGAACCATATTTACAGTACGACGAGAATACAGAAGAAGGGTCCGTTCGTTGCTCTAGCGAGGTAAGGCAACGCTTCCGTTGTTGATTACATTACTTGATGCATGTCGCAGAACTTCGTATCCGTACATCAGGGTTTCGCCAAGCTTTTAGGTAAAGGTCATCTCCCGAATACTATTAGTGATCTTTACGCAGGTGAAAATGTGTAAGAGGTTCCTTTTCATTTTCTTTGTCTTGACAATTCATATTTGTTCGTTAGGTATCTATTCAAGGTACTTATTAATATGTTTTCTATTACCTCACACCAGTGTTTTTTATGTCGTTATACGACTACCAGGAAAAAATCAGTAAGGAAGCCAATGCGTTTCAGTAGATTTGAAATGCTCAACGATACTCACCGGCAGATTATAAAGTGGCAAAGGCGGGTGGTTATGCGCCACATATCGACGCTTCCGCGTACGAGCATCTCAAATCTTTGAAACACAAGATACATACCACATTGCTTATTGCCGTCGAGGAAGCGACTGTCGAAAACGGTTGTTTGGAAGTCGTTCCAGGCAGCCATATTGATGGTAGGATAAACCCCATTCCCACAGTAGGAGGTAAAACCATAACCGATGAATGGACCGCCACACACAAATGGAAGGGAGTTCCCCTTAAACCAGGTAAATTCATATCAATTACAACATAACGTATATTCTTCTCAGAAGTTTTTCACCCATGTAGGAGAGGCGTTGATCTTCGACTCGTACCTTGCACATCGCTCTGGTCCGAATCACACTGATTCAGGACGTGCCTGCCTATATGCTACGTAAGTCAGGGTCCATTTATCAATTGTGCAGAGGGCTAAAGGTTCTTCAGATACACAACTCAGTTGGAGGGTGAAGAAGTGCATAAAGATTATTATGAGCACCGGTGCAAGTATTGGCCGGCCACTGCCAACCGTAATCCCAAGCAAGATTATTCAGAAGGAGCTAATATATACGGTAAGCAAGCAGAGTTCTTGAGATAAATTTGTATTTTATTGATACCCTTTGTATTAGCTTGGGCCACCCCGATGACTGCGGCGGAATAAGTCTCTGGAAGATAAGAAATGAAATGAATCTCGGCTTAATCTCGTCCCCTCTTAAGTTTTATATGCTCACACTGTGATTGAAATTATACTTCCGATGTAATTCCTGTTCTTCTACTTAAGCGTTGAATACATAATTTTAATCTTCTTTTTTTTTTGAGTGTTTTAATGATTTTTGAAAATTGACTTTACGTTTCAATACCGTGGCGCTTGTTCTGGTGTTCGTAGCTTCTTCGAACAGTGGTTCTGATAATGTGACATCATTTGACATGCAGATACAAATGCCGGGTTCATGTTTTTGATGTTGATGTTGAGTTGCGAGGCATTAAGACCTCCTAACTTTATTTTTTAAACTTTAAAATATTTAAATCTAGATTTCAATGGTGATCACATGGTGACAGACTTACATAAGACAGTCTTGGTACTGGTCAGGAACGATGAAAATCGGCAATCCATACTAATTTCTTATTCTTCGATTATCGTAAAGTATGAACATAGATTGAAAATAAACCATAGCCAATTGATGCGGGGATTGCGGCGCTTAGCCATTCACTCTAGATTCCGACCTAATCTTACTTGGGTATGTTCATTCAACTTGCTGAGTATGTTTTATGAGATCCAAGATTAGGAGGAACACTTTTGGCTTAATAATGGTGACAGAGAAGATATGGCTGGCATACGCGATTATGATATTTGTTGTTGTCTACCACGAGAGGAGTCAGGACACTTAAGGATCTATCGGATCTTAAGCCATTTTTAGATGATTTTCTAGTGGATACTGAATCCGTTATAATCACCTATATTTAACCTTATACGGGAAGGTCTGGGGGTGTAGATGTGATATTCAAGTGAGGTGAACTTTATTTTTTTTTCGAAAGACACCTTGGGAGAACGGGATGGATCCGAGACATAATGAGCATTTAAATCCTATGATTATCTATTTGATAACGCTTACGGATATTCCAACATTACCCGAACCATATAGGACATGGTAATACCTATATTGATTAAACATCCTCATGTCGTGGAACAGTCTCGATACCGGATTATCACGAGCTCCGAGAGGAGTTCTGTAAGGGTGCTTTCTTTTGCCAAATCTATCGAGATCCATAGATATGAGGGAAAATTTTATGATGTAGTCTGGAGAGAGAAGAACGGACTACCTACCACGCGTCCGGCCTTTTGCTTATTAAAGTTTGTCATTTAGGCGTTTTGTTTAATAAAGAGCTGAATCATGCACACTTCTTGTGTTGAATTGGAGTCCGAAGGAGGGGGATCTCATAGATGTCTTGTTGAACACGTTCCCTAGTCCCGACGTCCGACGTTCCGAGTCGGGGTGTCCTAGCGGGTCTTATATATTCATATTCAGATCGCTCAATTGATGTTAATATCTAAGCGCGAGATCAGTAAGTTCTGGAGAAAAATTGGACGAACTCGTCCAGAATGTCCATTTTCTGTTACGCGATCCCAACGCAGCGTGACATAATTCAGCAAAACGCGATCACGTGATCTGGTTTACTGGTGTTCAAAGTATCAACCAACATTAAATAGTCCCGCAGTCTCGTCTCCCCCACGAGGTGACCGATTCTTACTTCGAAGTAAAATTCAGTGAAATGCCTCCAGTCATACCTGATAAAATTCCCGTGAGTCCCTTTTTACATATCTTTTAGGGTCAATTTTGATTCGTAACCATTAGTGCGATACTTTACAACAATTTCTGGCGGAAGTTTCCTCGTATAAAGATATACTGGAATTAACAGAAAACGAAGAAACCTGGGATCGTATAGAGAGAGCATTGGCACGGTTTAGTGCTGTGATTAAAGGTGGTGGGCATCAATTCAAGAGAGAACTGGTCGATGCCTTCAAAAACTCACATAGGCCTGTAGTCAGCGCGGTTCGTGTATTGATTATATGTTAGTCTTTTGCTTATTTAATAACTTTGCAGTTAAACTCTGAAAGAACTCGTTTGTCTACCACTGCCTTGGACTGTATTGGGATCGCTGCACCTCGGCTCGGGTTGGATTTTGAACCTCTCGTTCCGATTTATGTTCCTGCTATTCTTCGGCTTTCGAATCGGACAAACAAGGTTTACGTTAAACGCGCCCATACTACAATGGATTTGATTATTGGCTTCTGTCATATCCCATCCATCTTACATCATTTAATAACGGCTTGTAAAGAAAGTAAGATATCTACCGGACGTATAGCTGCTATCGATGGTGCTTTACGGGCACTAAATAAATGGGATTGGACTCAAAAAGATATTCGCAACAAAGTTACGGACATTGAAGAAATGATCCGGATCACAGGTCGGGATAAAGACGCTATTATTCGCCAGACCAGCCGACAAGTATTTGAAGCTTATAAGAATATCTTCCCTGAACGTGTGTCTACGTCAGTACCTTTTCTCCTTTTATTAAAAAAAAGAAATTACATTGACTGAATACAGATTCACCGCACCACTGACTCCGGTGATGCGAAGATACCTTGAAATCACACCCGAAGAAAGAGGTCGTCCAATAGCTAAGACAGAGTCTTCAAATTCCGTAACAACTGCTTCTACCGGTGAATCAAATTTGCTTGGTCTCAGTGTCAGAAGCACGAGTACCCAAAGGGCTGACGGCGGTCATTCGCTGTCTTTCAAACCCCAAACCCAAAATCCCAGGCCGCCTATTACCTCCGCTCGAACTATGCCCCCTCCGATTACAGTTCCGAATAAGGATGTCACCGGATCTAAGACTGTATCTCGTTCTCCGTTAGAAGATCAAGACAATCAAGAACGTCAGCGTCTACTTTCAAGCATCTCTTCTACATTTTCAGTCAAATCCGTTCCTACGTCATCAAAACCTTTCATTGAGCACCAGCCACCTATCAGGTTGGGGTCTTCCCAGTCTCGCTCAGCTAGCGTTAGTGCCAAACCAACTCTAACGTCATCTGGCCCGGCACGGCGAGTACGGAGGGTGGTTTCTACTGAACAGACGAATCGACCAGACCTTTTTGCTATGGCTAGAAAGGCAGCCACACGGACAGTTCCGCAGGTGAAGAATCAACTTGGGTTAATATCGACCATCGATCAAGGAGGCGTCTCCTTTCCCAAGTCAGACTTGTCCCTTCCAGGAATGGAGCGCCGGGGTGCCCAGCGCGTTCCTAAACCTATACCCCTACCACCCCCTGCTTCAACACTTCCCGTAGATAAACCAGGAAACGTAGATGAGGCATCCACAGCCACATCTGAGGCACCAGCGATCCCGATTCAAAAGAAGGAGACTAAGCCTTCCCTGTTTCGACGTGGTGGTAATGCAGATGAGAAGCAGGCTTCGACGACGAAGGAAGGTTTCGTGCCTCGTCGTGGAGGATTGTTACAACCAACACTGTCTCAGTTAAACAAGCAAAAACCAACAGTTTCTAACCCCCAGTCACGGTCAAGGGTGGTTAGTAATGCTGGTACTATGAAACGTTCTGACGTGAAGAAAGTTACAAGTACTAATAGGCCGACTGGATCTACTTCGCAACTGGTAAAGTCAAATTCTGGTGAATCCGGTCAAGGACAGGATATGGGTGGTAATCAGACACAGACTACCGGGCCCTCCTCGACTGCATCAGTATCTGAAGAAAAACCCGAGATTACTGATCAAAAGTCTGATTCTAAAGAAGCGAATGATAGCACAGGAACCGAAGTGCCTGAGTTGGAGTCATCTGTTCCGAACGAAGTCTTGACCGAAAATGATACCTTTGCAGTTCAGGTAAAAGAGATCCAAAGTGAATTGGCGACCAATCTAGTAGAAGATGAGATTCGCTCCAGGGAATCAACTCCCGCTCCTCAAACGCCGTCGTCGTCTAACGTAGACAATAAGGAGGTCAGCAAAGAAATGCCGGAAAACATCGAATTTATTCCCGAGGTTATGCATGACACAGCCGGGATATCAGTTAAGACAAATGTGGCGAATACCGCTTCGGAAAATAGCAAGTCACCGGATAGAACACCGTTAGTTGAGGTATTCGTCAACGAATAACACACTATTTTGTTTTTCACCTTCATATTTCACCTTCATGGCACTCCCTCTTTATGTTTATTGTTCAGTATACCATATGATCACCTGATCGTCTTTTTTTACATCGCATTATATACTTTATAAGCTTGTAAACATTTTACATTTTATGGAATATGACAAAGGTATTGAAGTAGCTACAAGTATAGTGCGAACGGTGGTGGTATTCCCAAGCACAAGAGTCTAATGGTTAAGATCTTAAGAGAGTTTGTGAAAGAATATGAGGTTCAGTGAGTTAGACTCCATCTGCCTTTCTTCCGCCTTCGCTCTAAAATTTTACGGCCGCCTTTCGTTCGTACTCTTGCCAAGTAACCGTGCCGCCGTTTCCGTTTCCGTTGGGAAGGTTGATACTCCATCCCACGAGCTCGACAACGTATTTGCGTCATAGACGGCATGGACGATGGATTCATGAATTGAGGACGGAAAAGACCTTGATTCAAGGAGATTGACAAAAGTGATGGTATTGGCATAAATACCGAGGTGATCGAGGTTTGAGTTCTCCCATTAACAGATGTAAATTTTGTTGTGGACGCGACATTATATGAAGTTTGAGAGAATAAAGGTTTTATTATTCGTGTTGGATGAACTAGAGCTCGTCCAATTGTTGGGGGTAGTCGAGGCATTTTTTTTGTTCTTTCAAAAGTTGCTCCGGAATCGGTAAGCGGACTTTCAAGAAGCGATTTCCATACACGAACACTTGGATAAGTATTACTACGAAGCAATGTCAGAAAATGATAAAATATGGATAAAAAATATGAGTTTTAACCTAATTTAGACGTACTACTTAAGAGTAGACTATCTTGAAAAACAGTTTTACCGGGTTCTGTGAATGAGTCACAACCTCAGTCTCCTAGTCACATTTGAATTAGACGAACCAATTGACCACGGAAACATCCGAACAGTTTTTTTTTTTCGCTTACAATCTCCACCTGCTCAGGACTGACTGGTATAACCCCTTTCATGCCATTTACCCAAAGTACTCGAGACGAGTAGGTCTTTATACGGATCTCATTGAAATATTTGATACTTATGCGTTCCGTTTAGCTACATCAGTGACCACATTTACAATCTTCTGAATTGAAAGCCTTACCTCAAACTTCCCTTGCGATGTTATCTCTGCGTGTTTCTAAAACATTATTTTCTCCCCGATTCTCCAGGGCTTTAGCCACATCCATAACTAATAAAGATGCCACTCTCTACCTTAAGACCGGGGAATTTTTTAAAGGTCAATCATTTGGTGCTCCGAGAAGCGTTCTCGGAGAAACAGTGTTCTCGACATCTATAACATCATGTGATTATGAATATCTTGATTAGATTTTGAGAAAGTACTTATCACTATTTAGATACCGAATCTATGACAGATCCTTCTTATCGAGGTCAAATTTTGGTTTTTACCACACCTCTCATAGGGAATTACGGGGTTCCAAAAAATGAAACCCTCATTGATTCCCGAGATGTCGGTGTAGTTCTTGAATCGAAAAGAATTCAATGTGCCGGTGTTGTTGTGGCTGATGTTGCTAATGATTATTCGCATCACTCGGCGGTTGAATCTCTTCATTCGTGGTGTCTTCGACACAACATTCCTGGCATTACAGGTGTCGATACACGAGCTGTCACTACACTTTTACGTGATCAGGGGACAACCCTTGGTAAACTTGCTGTTCACCCAGATGACCTCACTTCTCCGGTCCCTGAAGAATATTGGGATCCTTCGAAAGAAAACTTAGTTGACCAAGTTTCTACCCGCGAAGCATATGTTCTCAATGCTCAGGGCGACGTAAAAATTGCCGTATTGGACTTCGGTGTCAAAGCAAATATTCTTCGGTCCCTCGTCCGACGGGGTGCGTCTGTTACCGTTCTTCCTTGGAATTTTGATTTCAACACGATTCGTGACGACTTCGATGGGTTATTCTTAACTAATGGACCAGGTGATCCAATGCACTGTATTGAGGCTGCCATGAACGTTAGGCGCACTCTCCAAGAATGGCACAAACCAATATTTGGAATTTGCATGGGTCATCAGATCCTTGGTATTGCTGCGGGTCTGGATGCGTACCGAATGACTTTTGGGAATAGGGGACACAATCAACCTGTTTTAGCTCTTGCATCGTCTGGCTCTATCAAAGCAGGTAGAGTCTATGTCACGAGGTAAATTCGCTTCTCCGATGCTTCTCGTAACTTTAAACTTGCCGACTTCTTTTTAGCCAAAATCATCAGTATGCCCTTCAGCTGCAAAACCCTTTCCCTGAGGGCTGGGAACCATTCTTCATTAACTGTAATGATTCTTCAGTAGAAGGGATCAAATCTACCGTGGATTCCGGCCGAAAAGTTTGGGGTGTGCAATTCCATCCGGAAAGTGCGGGTGGACCCCTTGACACTATCGAGGTTTGTATTTTTGAACATTTTCTCTTCTACCATTCTAATTTTATCCAGATGTTCACCGACTTTGTGAATGAATGTCGCGCCACTAAAGCTTCAATCAAGCCTGATATCACGCCACAAATAGCTAACTATCAAGCTTTTATTCCAAACACCCGTCGAGCCGTGGCAGCCACCGCTTAGACAGATTATGTTTACATATGTTCGTCTTAAACACCTTAAACTTTGTTATCTACGATGTACTTGTAGCATTGCACAGTCATATTACCTATTGATCCGAATAGAATTTTTTAACATTGCACCAAGGGGTTCTCTTTAAGAATAAGCAGGAGACACGAGGCCTTTGACAGCATTCGTTCGATGTCATGCTTATGAAGGCCGGTGAGAATATTCAATTTACGAAATCCCTGAATTCAGATACTTCTTCACGCATGCTGCTATTGAACGTTGAATACCGGAATGTTCGATACATTCTGCAGAGATCCAGATACCTATAACCCGATGGTCCAAGGAAGTCCAATGCTGAGCGCTGAGCTGTTGATCCAGAACGGAAACCTTACCCACAAATATAGGACACGTTTCAGGGTTTATTCAGCCACTGATTTAGCTAAATATTGAGGTACTTTCTTAAATTGAGGACATAGGTTCAGTCTCCAACTTGGGCTGCCAGTGGTTCATGTGTCATTAATCAAGCAAGAGGAAGCGACCCCGAACGGTAACAAGTCTGAGAAAATTTCTACATCGTATATTGACAATGAACATTATTACTTGTGGTGTTCCAAATTTGATTCAGCTCCATGTGCAGAATCGTGGTGTTTAAATTGCTCTGCTAGGCCAAACTGAGGAAGTCGAATAAGCAAGAGTTTCAAGAAAACCAAAAAACCTACCAATAATTTATGACCATCCTCACTGTATGTATGTGAATAGTTCAGAAACGTCAACTACAAAGGAGAAAAGATGGCGACCGACCGAGCTCGATAAAATATGAAGAACCACATGGTAGCTCCTAGTGCTTTTGAAAGAAACTTGTAGCGCATACCAGGAAGGTGCGGATTGAACCCAGTCGCTTTAAAATAAATCAGAACTAAACTATTTGTATTAAAAACATGTAGTTTTTAAACTTACAGCTCGCTCCAGCCATGATAGTCGATTACAGTAGTGAATATTTGTTTCCGCGGCGGTTTTGTCAATTCGGGCGCTTACACGCTCTCACCAAACTATATTCCACATGAGTAGCCTCAAAAGGCCCAGAGATGATGATTTGGAATTTCCTCGAATAAGGTATCTTGTAACGGAACATGACAGAGCGTTTGAACGCCTTCTAAAAGGTTTTTTTACTGTGTTCATCAACCAGTTACCCATCTCATTGGTGAATTACAGAGAACTCTTATGAGGAATTGCGCGATGCTATACGCGCGAAATTGGGTTTAAAACCAACTGCAAAGCTTCAAATGCACCGTGTTCATGACAATTTGAAGTTTGATCTGGAAGATGGTATGTTGCTCGTCGCGTTTAGTCCCAAGTGTCACTTTTAACTAATTATATGTCGCAGAGGATGATTTCGCCGCCATGAAATCAGCCGCGTACGCGTCTGACGCGTTCGCTATTCACATCACGTATATAGCTTATAAACGACCCCCTCGCCCTTCTCGAACGCGACATGTCTCTATCGTTCTTCCTGATGGGGCGGCGGTTGATAACGAAAAACAGATCTCCAAAAAAGGACCCACAGAGAACCTCGTAGCTCAAGATGATGGGCCCGCAAAACAATCGGAACCTAAGTCGAAAGACGTCATAGAAGATTCTGACGTTGAGACCCCTTCAGAAAATGAAGCAGAACCCCCACAAGCCAAGACATCGCGACCTAAGCCTCAACAAGCAGCAAAAAATTCAAAGTCATTACCCTCACTGAACTCGAAAAGGAAATCCGTTTCTGATTCCGACGAAGACGAGGATGTTTCAGAAAATGAAACAGAGCCTCCGAAAAAGAAGCAAAAATCTGACAAACCCTCCAAGGAGAAAGCGAAGTCTTCCAAAACCTCTTCTAAGGAAGAACATAAAGCCTCGAGTGGCAAGTCGAAAAAAACTACTGCGGCTGCGCAGTCTGTAGAGTCCCCGGGGACATTGGAGAAAGCTTCTAGAGCAACAACTGATGCTCAAGAAGATCGCGCTACCCTTCCACCCACCAAAAAGTCCAAGTCTTCTAAAAAAGACGGTTAGACTGACTGCTTTGTATTTGTTTTGTAATGGTCCTCATTGTTGTTCGATTGCAGATGAGTTTACTTCTACTTTTAAATCTATTCCAAAGCCTGTATCTAAACCTGTCAAACCTTGTGAGTTTACTGTCCCATGAATGCACACATGTTAAATAGTTCCCAGCAAATCTTGCTGTTGATATCACGTCTCTACCTTCTACTCTGAAACACGGAAAGCTCCAAAACCGGGTTACAGAAGACCCGAAGTCAACAGGATATGAAACTGATAATTCGGATGCTGCGACAACAGATCAATCATCCATCGAAATGAACTCTGAATTCAAGTCCAAAACGGAACCTAAGAAACAGCAGAAGCCTTCCAACCGTAAAGGAAATCTCGATGATCCTCAGCCGGTCGATCAACCGACCCATGTTGTCGGGAAGAAAAAGGACGGGAAAAGAGTGGTAGAAACCGACACCTCCAAAAAAAGCGGAAAGCCTGCGAAAGATTTGCATGATAAAGTGAAGGATAAGAAATCGTTGGCACATACTCCTTCCAATCCTCCATCCAAAGAACCAGCAGTTACATCAACGAATAATAAGCTTGTCAAGTCCTCTAGTGCATCTTCGATATGGCCCAATGAACAATCAAAATCAATCGGCACTCTTGTTACGGAGCTTGAAGGCACCCTTGGTTCAAAGCCTATTAACAGCGCGAGCATACAATCTCAGAAAAACGCAACTTCAGAGGCTCGGCAAGCTAATTCATTACAAAGCTCCAATATTCCTGTTCTACCTCGAAAATTGAAATTATCGCAAGTTGCAGTGCAGAGTCACGATGAAGGATCAGAGTCGGATTCGTCCGGTTCGTCTACTTCTAGCTCTAACTCAGATGGTGAGGATGTCGTTCCTAATAGGAATTCTTCAGTGGCTAAAACGACTCCCTCCTTTGAGTCTGAGTCTTCAAGACAGAGCGTAAACTTGGATGCCGTTAACCTTGATGAACTCATCCATGCACCTTCTGCCAGGTCCATTGCTGAAAAGTTATTGATGTTAGAGGAAGAAGATAATATGGAGTTGGATAAAGAAGATACTGAAGGATTGGAATTAGAGGAGGATGAAGAAGATGGAACTAAATATTCCATTATCCCTGAAACAGCTCGTCGTCTTAGTGTCGCAGCAAGTCAAATCGTGGGTGATGACAGTGAATCGGATTCTTCTGTTTCACCTGGCCCATCACCCAATCATCCTTCTTTCAAAGTGGTATCGGACAGAGAAATTAATAACGAGACCATTCCCGGAAGTGACAGCGAAGAGGACAACGAAAATGAACCTGTCGCGGCCCCCGCCCAATCTAACCCAGCGACAGGACAATCTACATCTGAAGCAATTGAAAGTACAACAGACGCCGAGATTTCGAATGAATCTCCACCTGCTATACAGGAATCCAACCCCCCTGTTCACCAGCGGGTCTCCACTCCCCCAGGAGACGATCCCACTCCGTCTCATACACTCGTACCTACCACACCTTCAAAACGGGCAACCCCAGTTGTCGAAATTACACGAAAAACCCCAAGGGCCAGTCAGCAAATGAAAAATAAGGAAGGACGTCTTCCTGTGCAAAACGTAACTTCTGTCGGACCCGAACTTCTGCCACAAACCATTATCGAAGAAGAAGAGGAAGAGGAAGAGGAAGAGGAAGAGGGGATAAATGGCGTTGGGCAGTCAATCGTACGCCCTGCGAGAACAACCAGATCCCGACCGACGCTGGGTGCCAGTAAAGAAACATCCGTGCCACCTCCTGCCACACGACGTACCAGACAGTCGTCTGCAGCCCCCGGTCCGGAGCAACGTTTATTACGCAGTTCTAAAGTACCACCACCCCCGACACCTACTAAAACTGCAACGGCAAGAGGGAAGCGCAAACTCATTAAGAAGGTTACAGAAAGCGAAAACGAATCTGAACAGGGCAAGGAAGATGTCGCAACGGTAATTCCCAGAATAGCAACAGGTGAATCTCAAGAATCAGTTTTGGGCTCTCAATGGCAAGTCTTACCCCAACTTCCATCGACAGTCCCTTCTTCACAAGTTGATGAGTTGCAATCAACTATTGCAAGTCAGAAATTAAGGCTTAAAAGTCTCGAATTGAGCTCAGGCTCTCGTAAGATGGATGAAAACGACGTTGAGGAACTTGTTGGATCATCAGACACACCGAAAGCCCGTACACGATCTCCTTTGCGTTCTCCATTGTTCTTACCAGGAGCAAGTCAACTTTCTCCATCTCAATATCCTATCGGGCTCATGGGGTTAGAGGATAATGAGTTGCAAGCGGTAGCACCCTCAGAAGCCGAGACCGAGCCAGAAAGTGGTAAAGAGCTTGACATGCCACAACAAAGCCAACCCTTCAAGTCGATTTTTCCTTCTCTGTCGGAACTTAGCTTCAACAAATTCCGTCCATCCTTTCTCATGAAAAACCAAAGTCAAGGGACAAAGCCTCAAGATATGTCAAAAGCTAAGAACGTTAAGGAATCGGACTCGGACGATGATGACGACGATGACGATGACGATAGTAGTGGGTCGGAGAAAGTTTCCCATATACCCAAGAATAAACGTGCGGGTGCAAGCGTTGTCAAAAGGCGGACCAGAGGCTTGTTGCAGTGAAAACACGATATTTATGTCTAAATCCGGGAAACAAGTTGTCACATTGAGGTACTTAATCCAGTAGAAAACGATTATTTTTTGCATATTTTACATCGTTTCGCCCCCGTCTTATTCTTTCACACATCTATATTTTTTTCCAAAACACTTAGTAGTCTGTTTTTATTTAATTAAGGTTCTACATTATAAGCCATTCTCCTTGCGATATTCGAGTATCGCTCTTAGTCTCTCTTTCAGGACGGTCGTACGAACAAATGTCTTCAATGTAAATGGAAGGACAAGATTGAAGCATGCAATTTATGAATTAGTACCGACAGCTGAAAAAACTCGATCAGGATGCATCTTACAACCGCGGGAGGGTGAAGGGTGACCGGACCAATCAAACAGTCTTTAATGCAAGTTTGTGGGCACGGCGTATTGTAGCTGAGTGTTGGAAGTATTATATTATTATTGTTAGGTTATGTATGATATCTATGGACTTTCTCATATACACACAGTTCAATTCAATCTGAAAATTGCCTGATTTTCAATGAACTTTCCTTTCTAGCTTTTAAGGTCGTCATTGAACAGGGTGTATGTGAATGGCATTTGAGATAGAAAATATCTGAACAAATAATTATGTAAAGCTAGCGTGGTATAAGGCGTTGTCAATGCGATTAACAATGGGTTATTTCAACCCAGGCCATGTCGTCTGAAATTGTTGGAAAAGGAAATAATAAGCAGTCAAAGTTAATACGAATATTTTCGCCCCAATCATTATCATTTGTTATTCCAAACTTCCTCTTCAACATTTTTGAATATCTCCGGAAGGGGCCGTCCACTGGCAGATAATATTCCGTTGAAAAGGCAACGGCGAATTTTGATAAATCCTCAAGGTGACGCAATATGATCAGAGTCGTTACATAAGGAACCGAAACTGGACACGACTTCGAAAGTCAGCCGGAAATTCCTTGCATTAGGCTTCGCTTTGTTGCTTTAGCAGGAGTAACACGGCGACAAAGTGTATTGGTGTGGAACTCTAGATCTGTGGCGTATGACGACGGAAACTCGACTATAATATTTCATGAGCAAGTCCTTGGATAGGTTTGCAACCGCTACTTTTTTGTGGGATAAGAGACCATAATCATGATGGTGTATAAACAAGAAGGAAAGACAATAACACCTACTAGTATCCACACTTCCATCCTTTCCGTCCTTGCAATTCCTATTATGATACTTTGAAAACTCCACACAATAAATATTATAATTAATTACTAAAGGAGCGGTATTTTAGGACTCCTTGAACGTATTTACAAAGTGGGTTCTTGGTTGTATAGCAATCTGTAACAGTCAATGAACATGTTCCGTTCTTTTCCTTCATTTCTTCTCTTGGAGTGGTCATTAATGAGAAATACGGCCATATCCAGTGGCGAGGAACGGAAAGCCTTTGAAAATGGGGAATTTTTTCTTAATTTGTTTAGCTCCTCCTCAACGATCTCCTGCCTCCTATTTCGTTCAATTTCGTGCCAGTTCTGTTTCTTTAAATTGTCAGCGATAAGGCGTCGAAGGTCGTCCACAAGCACACGAAACAGTAAGGGATTGAGAAAAGATTTTAACTAAAATGTCATTGATCAGAAAATAAAATGGATTCAAAATGGAGTGCGAGTTGGACTCACCCTGCAAAGTTCCCCAGACTGTTCGGCAAGTTTCGCATTCGTCTCCGCGAGCTTGTCATTATATGCTTGTCGTTCGTTCGACAGCATGTCCCTAAATTCTTGTCTTAAAGTATTTTTCATGCTTTCCAAGTCACAAGATTTGTCTGATAAAAAGAGTTAGTACTAGGTGAACGGAACAGTAGTTGGACGCACCCTCAATCTTTTTAAGCTTTGTATGTCTTTTCTTGAGCGGTGTCATATTGTCCTCTACCGGCCAGAATGTTATCATGGCCTCTTCGCCTAAATCCACCCACTTCTGGGTTTCGGATTGAGGTACTTGAAAAAAAATTGAATTGTCAGTCGCCGGTGGGGTGAACGTTGACTATATGCTTACCAGGGCGAACATTTATTCTGTACCTTTCCAGTGATATTTCGTACTGATCCTTTAAGTATTTTATCATTGTATTAGCTGCCGCCTCCTTTACGGTGGCGACAGTGACATCGTTGGGTAAGTCTAAGTGACGGAATAAAGGTTGTTCAGTGTATTGAACTGGGATATAAATGCGATTGGGTGGTCGTGATTTCTGTTTTTTTCTTGACAAAATTATGTTCAGTGTTTCCGTTGCCATTAGATAACATGAATATGAAGGGAGAGAAATGCTACTCCTAAAACTCCCTTGGGCGTCAATAATTTAGCTGAATAATCGTTGTCTAACTGAAAGTAAGTCCGTACATATATATGCGGGAACCCGATTCAATCCATTCTCATTCGGAGGAGTCTAGTACAAAGGTATTTTTTTGGGTTCAAAGTTTGACTACTGATTCAACTAAATATGACAGATGACGATAGGCAGGAAGAAACAAAAATAAAAGGCCCAATATAAGCAACGACGTTGAAGTCCATGAAAGGATTGGAAAAAAAATGCAACAATTAGGAAGACAAAGTATGTAGTACTAGGGAGTTTTGCAATCTTTTCCAACCTCTCTCTCATACCCCACATCTATTATCTACCCCGCCTTCAGGTGAATCTTCAACTAGAAATCACTTATACAGATCTACGTATCTATTCATACTATTTTGTCTCTCAGGGGAACAATCATCCGTCCCTGTGTGGACTTAAAGTCTTGGACCGCTGTGTTTAAATCGTGCTACTAGCTACTGCGACCTCCGCACCCGTTTATAATATGCCTTCATTGATTATATCCTTGATTTCAAGAGACAATAATTCGACTAACCCCGAATCACAATGCGTCAGTTCAAGGTGATTGTCTTTCATTCAATTCGTTCTCAAACAGTAGTACCTATGACCTGAAATACTACTAGTAACCAATCCATTCCAGCAACCCGGGCATGTGATAGCGATTCGGAACCCATTTTCAACTATGATGATAACGTTTACCATTCTCAGTGCGTTCACCTCGCAAAAAAAGGACTCTATTTATCCTTTTTTTTAAACCCCCCCCCTTGATAGTATCACCCGCGAGTATTACTTTAATCTATATCCTCTGGCGATACTGTCGAAGACGAGAGGACGAAAGAAGGGTGAAAGAACAGTTACGACAATTAACGATTCTCCAAAACCAAAGTGTCCATGAGATGTGAGAAGCGTATACTTATCGACAGTCGTTGGTTAATGATTCCGAGTCGGACGGTCTGTCACTAGAAAAGCCCCTGAAGAAGAAAAGTAGATTTGGAAACTTTGGTTACGGACTCATCAATAGAGAAGAATGGAAGACGGACAGGCCAAATGGAATTGTAATTTATTCATTTCTTGAAGATTTAAAACCCCCGAGATATATTGAACTTGACCACCCAAATGATAGTCACCACTGTGGCAAACAAACTACAGCTTGTATATCCCACTTGATTGTCGAAAGAACTCTGGTATCAAAAATAGTAATCACATAAATGGAGGAAGACCACCGACGCAGCCAGTGTGGTAGGTACCTGGTCGCACGAGCGGGTCCCAATGAGCGTTAGCCTGCAATTATGAATAGATGCCAATCAGCCGGCTTGAGACAAGAATAGGTGATCCAGATTGTTGCCTGTATGAAGAGGGTATGAAATACAACAAAGAATTTAGCGGTGCAAGGAACTAGGCTCGTGAATTTTGACTTCATGGCCGATGTCAGGACGCAGCCATAATCATGAGCAGCTGACAGAGGGAATCAATGGGGTCAGTTCAAATTACTAGGAAACAGGCCATCCGGGCCTCAAGGCGTGAGTTTAGGCGTGGTCAGGTGTTTAGAGGGTTTCTATGTAGACAGATCTAGAGACCACCCCTTTATGCAATCGGTCGAGAGTGTTTCGTGAATTGTTCGATTGAAAAACTTTTTTTTAGACGCTGTGGCATGAGCTGCTGTGAGTGAGTTGTTGCTCCCCTTTTGCCGGTCCACTAATGTTGCTCGCCCCTTGAGTGAAATCCCTGATCCGGAGTCTCGATGCGCGGTGGGCCGTGGAACTTCACAGCCGAGCTCGGACGAAATTTCAACGAGTTTGGGTATAAAAGTTTTACCTTTTCTGTTTTAACACTAAAAATATGTTTTGTCCTAATTAGCTTGCGAGAAAGCGAACTCTATATATGGATAGCGTTCCGCCGATATAGTTAGTATTATTTTCCCGAACCAACAGGCATATAAGTATATGCATCATTGAAGGAGGCAAGTATTTGCGAATTCCATTGAAGGTCATTGGTAGCTAGTTTGCTGAACCTTCTGGAAAATGGTTAGTAGTTCTTTTGAGAGGGACATCTAGATAAATATAACTTTATGATCTAATAACTTCACCTCAAGTATGTTTGAATGGTACAAGAGCAGGTTAAGATCCAGTGTCATACGACCATAATTATGTCAGCTCAAAGCAAACGAAGATAGGGGTTCACTAGTTCCTCTTGGCTGTAATAATGCATTAATGGCTATGACTGAATTCATTGGAGTCAGTCATCGGATCGTGCCACACCTAGTAAGTTGCCGTCATAAATTAAATCCAATGTGTTTAGGTTTGCAAATTACTCCATACCTGACGTTAGTGGACAGGGATTCAATGCATAAGTGCCTACTAGGAGGTAATATTTGTTAATGAAATGCGACAGAACAGGGGGCGCGTTGAGAAGATCAAACGTAATTGTGGGTTGGAGTCAAGTGGCTCGGACTCTCGGGTTGTTTATAAACAGTAAAGGGTGGCTACTTGAGGCTTGGAACGTAGCTGCTTGGCATTTATGTTATGTAAGATGGCTCAGATTGTTGATCTACTTTGAATGAGCTTAAAAACCGAATAGAAAGCAACTTCGTAATACTATCGAGGATTGCTGAACGATTTAATAAACTTGACGATAACCGGATCATGTAGTAAGATTGGAGACAGGTGGGTGTATTCACCCTAATGGCATCTTGTTCATTGGATAATATTTTGAGTAATGATCATACTCCTCGCCAGACTGGTTCAACTTAGTCTGCAGGATCTTAGAAAACGTAGAAAACGAACCAATCCCCTTTCCTTTATGTATAGGTCCACGATACATATATTGACGTCATTTCAGCATATACGCAAGTGGAGAGTAATTAGAAGCTCTGAGAACTGAGCACTGAGTGACACAGAATTCTATTCAAGCCAGCGAGGAGACGAAAATCTAAGACCAGGGCCATCGATGACAGCGACGGCATTTATTATAGATTTTTGTAAGGATCGGACCAAAACGAGCCTAAGGAAGCACGTGAATATGGGAACGGATACCCATTTGTGAGAGAAAAAGAAGTTCTGACAGGTTTGTGTGAAATGGGACAGATTAGAGGTTTTTTTTTCGTCCTAGATGATTTGTCGATGAGCGGTGGTCAGTTTTGCTGCCTATCGGCCAAATCTATGTACAAAAGTATTACACTCCGGGTTTGGTCGAATTTAATACAGACTGCCCCCGGATTCCCCCGACGACTCCGCCCCCAACTTGTGACCTTAAAAAGCGCCCCAACTAATTGCACCTCCAGACAACTTTCCACCCTCTCAATAATGGTTCACCCACTCTCTCATCATGTTCTGCATACTCCCTATATTACCCCTCATATTTTGCATACAAAGTATGCTCACGTTCCAGAAAACGATGCACCCAACCAGTGTATGCATGTATTCCCCTTACTGTGTTTCATTTACTATGTGTATTCAAATCATTCTCGTTGACAGTCCTTGGTCGGGATTTAGAGCATTTCTCCCAAGCAGGTTTTGACATGGAGAAGATTCATCTCAAACGCAACGCTCCACCAGCTCAACTCTATGAAGACGCTATTAAACTTGAGGGTGCTATTCTTTCTGCAACCGGTGCACTCATCAACTTCTCTGGTAAGAAAACCGGACGTAGCCCAAAAGACAAGCGTATCGTCTTCGAAGAGACCAGTAAAGACGACATCTGGTGGGGTTCAGTCAACATTAAGATGGACGAACGTGAGTCATTAAAATTCTGTAGAAAAAATTTCTCGCCTATGATGTTGTACTCACGTGACCGTACTAATTATAGACACCTTTGAAATCAACCGCGAAAGGGCTATCGATTACTTGAATACCCGTGAACAGGTTTATATCTTTGATGGTTTCGCTGGCTGGGATCCCAAATATCGCATCAAAGTTCGAGTCATCTGTGCCAGGGCTTACCATGCACTTTTTATGCACAACATGCTTATTCGACCTACCGAAGAGGAGCTAGCAAACTTTGGTGAACCAGATTTCATTATCTACAACGCTGGCCAATTTCCCGCCAACCGATTCACGAAGGGTATGAGCTCTACGACTTCCGTAGAAATTAACTTTAAACGCATGGAAATGGTTATCCTCGGTACGGAGTACGCTGGCGAAATGAAGAAGGGTATATTCTCCGTCATGCACTACCTCCAACCTGTCCAATTCGGTCAACTGTCTCTTCACTCTTCTGCCAATGTTGGTATGGATAAAGGAGATGTTACACTCTTTTTTGGATTATCTGGTACAGGAAAGACGTAAGAGATTACTCATATGACTGAATTCATTTTCCTTTTTAACTTTCTAATAAATATAGAACTCTGTCAGCGGATCCTCGGCGTCAACTAATAGGAGACGATGAGCACGTCTGGTCGGACACCGGGGTTTTCAATATCGAAGGTGGATGTTATGCCAAATGTATCAACCTCTCGAGAGAAAAAGAACCAGAAATCTTTGACGCCATTCGATTTGGGTCTATTCTTGAGAATGTTGTTTACAACCCTATGACTCGAGTAGCTGATTACGACGACGTTAGTATTACTGAAAACACTCGGTGTGCTTATCCTATCGAGTATATCCCAAATGCTCGTATCCCTTGTGTCGTCGACTCCCAGCCCAAGAACATTATCATGTTGACTTGTGATGCTTACGGAGTTTTACCACCCGTGTCTAAACTCACTCCAGAACAAGCAAGCTACCACTTCTTAGCTGGTTACACGTCGTACGTCTCTTTTATACACATCTCAGATATGTTTATTAATCTATGTTGTGTGTGTATAGGAAAACACCTGGAACGGAAGACGGTGTCCTAGAACCCATCCCTACATTCTCGACATGTTACTCTGCACCATTCATTGTACTTCATCCAGGTAGATACGCCGCAATGCTCGCTGAGCGTATGGCTAAACACAACGTCGATTGTTGGCTGATTAACACTGGTTGGACTGGTGGTAAATATGGTACCGGCAAGCGTTGTCCACTCAAGTACACCCGCGCCATTGTTGATGCCGTGCACGACGGTTCGCTCGCTCAAGCAGAATTCGAAGACTTTGGTGTCTTCAATTTGAAAATCCCGTTGGCTGTTAACAATGTACCGAGGGAGTTGTTAAACCCCAAATTGGCATGGAAGGACAGCGAGGCCTTTGAAAGAGAGTTGCGCAAGTTGGCAATCATGTTCCAAAGAGCCTTCGCATTATATGAGAAGGATGTTGATGAGAAAGTTAGGTCCGCTGGACCTACACTGTGAAACCTCACCAATTGTGGTGGCAATTGTTATTATTTGTATTTTTTTTGTAGATGCGCATTCTTTTTGTCTCATCGTCCCGCTCGTAGATTGCTGTTGTCGTTGTCTCATGATACATCTTAAGAGCATTTTAGTACCTTGTATACTTCCTGTACAAATATTCGGTGGACTTTCGCTTTCTCTCAGCTTTTTTCTTTTTCTTACTTGCATGGTTTTACAATATATTACAGAATATAATTTTCTTTTTGTGCCCTGGATCCATCCAATTATTATAAGAAAACCTAATGCTACGTAATTGCTACATATCCCGGATATCACATAAAAATACAACACAAAAAAAAAGTGAAACCAACAAAAACACAATAAAATCAAGCGAGAGCAAAAACCGAATGTCTTCTACAAGCCATATTATTTCTTTTTTGTTTTTCCTCGTCCCGTACCCGAACCTCTGGGACGTCCTCGCCTTCCTGTTGTCGAACCACGTACGACTCCTTGGGTATCATACTCGTTCAAGGATGATCCAGGGGATGCCTTGCGTTTCCCTCCTGTCGCTGCGGATGTTGATACCGAGTCGGTAGTGCCACTACCAATGAACGAAGTATCTCCATGTACAGAGGACCTCCCGCGGCTTGAGGTCGAGAGAACCGATCCCGCTCTGTGGGACTGTTGGCGGTGTCGATGTTGCGTTCGGGTAGAAGCCGTCGAGCTACGATGTGAACGGACAGTTGGGGAAGGTGAAGATCCACCAGAACCGGGAATACCTAATTGTGACCCGGATCCCATACCTGTCGGAGCTACAGAGCCCGACCCATCTTCACCTCCTTCCCCCGAATGCACAACAAGATTGGCTTTCCAGTTCACACGTGAATCTCTCCAGTCACGCTCAAACATGCTATCCGAAGCTAAACCGTCCTCGAGCTGTCTTACAGCAGCAGCTTCTCGAGCACGCGTATCGGGCAACTCTCCTATAACACGCTCGCCTGTCGAACGTGTACCGAAGAGCTCTAAAGGTATAGAAGAGTTGTTCTTCAAATCGGGTTTTTCGCGGGTGAGTTTTGTCGTCGAAACAGGAGGTTCGATGCTTTCTGCCCACTCCCAAGGATTATTCTGAACCTCATTACTTATAACAAGAGAGCCCGAGGCGTCGGTCCATGCATATCGTAAATTTTGAACGTAAGTATCATCTGGAACGAAAGAGAGAAGGGATGCAAGACGGCGCCGCTGCAAGCCTGATATGTCAGTCGGCAAATCTGAATGGTTAATATTAGGGGTATATTGAAATAAATCGATCGTCAAAGCTTTCGAATCCCGTGGAATTTCTGAAAAAAAGAGACATATTAAATGAACGAGTCCGGAAGAGGCAGGACAAATCAAGGGCTTACCATCGAAGAGAACAAACGCAGTATCGAGTAGCACATCGAATACAATAGAATTAGCCATTATGCCACAGCTGTACTTCTACGGGAAGAGTCAGTTATCATAATCAACGACTCATTAAGCACACGTACGATTGCTAATTTGATAATAAGTACTAAAATCTCAGGCACGGCATCTTTCATACGGGGCGTCCAAGCTCCAGGAAGGCACAGATCGAATTGCCATAACCGTGCAACAATGACCGCTAGATCGGCAATGTCATTCGAGAAGTCATTCTCCAAAGTATATTGCTCAAGCCTTTGTGTAACTGATTTAATCGTGTCAACAAAAGCATCTTGAACCTCCGGTTCAATATTAGGAAGGCCCGACGGATCCGCACGAAGGGGTTGAAGAATACTACATATCAAATGCAGAGCCTCCCCCACGTTGTGAAGTAACGAACGAACGGCTGACGTAGATGACAAGTCTTCCAACTCATTGAATAGTTCAGTTATACGTTGTAGTCCACTGTTGATAAGCTATAGGCAATATCGCAATCAATTCAGTGAATTAAAAGACGGAAGAAAAACAAACCTTGCATGCAACAATACCGCTGATGCCTCTGAGCATATCGGCAATTAGATCCGTTTCTTCCGAGCTTAAAGGTTGTCCAAAAAAACTAGATCCAAATTCGTACAGATCTTTGCTTGCTGCCTCTTTCAATTCGGGATCTCGAAGGTTAGCTCCTAACGAGCGTAGGGCTAATTGTAACTCAATTGCAGTCCGAGCATATCTCCAAGGACTAAGGAAAGATGACAGTGTTCGCCAATTGAACGATTTGACTTGTAGGACCCCTAAATATCATATTTTAATACATTTATAAAAGAAATAACAGGAAGAAGAAATAATTTTAAACGAACAGGGTTTTGAATCACTCAAGATTTGTTGGAGCGCATTACCAAGATGTCGCTCACAATCCTGCTGGAGCGACTGAGAATCTGAATTCCAAAATGCCCTTGAGACCATGTCTAAATTACGATACGCGACCATACGAAATGCCGAATCTTTGCTAATAGCGATGCGTAATTGCGAAACAGCTTGACGTAAATCTTCCTCGAGATTGGCCGTATGTTCGAGAGTCACTAAGCCAGGTAAGGCTTTCACTAGTAAAGAGAAGTTCTCATCCGCATAAATCGTGCGCCGTCGAGTTTGCAGCTTTTGTATCTCGTCGAGTCTGTGACTGGTTAAGCTAGTATTATCGACATTTTGAACAAGAAGTTGCAAGGCGATATTAGTTGCAAAACGAAGCATTGTCGAACGATTAGGATGGGGTGAGGTGCAGGTCTCCAATATTGGATACACAATCCCTTTAATTACATTTGGGGCCATTAACACATCCTTGGTAACCAGATAAAGAAGTATGGTTGTTATTGCCGACCACATTTCAGCATCGAATTGTCTCAGTTCATTTTTGCCAGGTCCAGTTGCCCACTGAAACACCAACCGGTCGAATGAGCTGGGTAAAAGGTGTTGATCTATATCCCAGAGGAATTGGGCATAGCGTAGAATGCATATTTTACGACTTTCGGCGTCCATATAAGAGGATTGTAATTCTCGGAGTGCTTCTAACGTATTCTGCCAGACTTCCTGTACCCAAGTCGACGAAAAGGCATGTCGCATCCATATGTTCGTAGCAAGGCTAGTATCGTCCTCTTGCGAGAGCATAGATATTCGGGCAAGCATTCCTGGTTCACGTTGACCAGAGGTGCTTGGTGGAACCAAACCCTGAATACTCATGAGAACGTAATGAAATAGGAAATTTATTTACAGACCTGCATCAAAGCTGTTGCATCTTCATTGATCCTATTTTTAGCCTCTGGTGTCATGGCGGGATGTTCTAAATATTCAATAAGTAAGCACAAAAGCGGTCGGCTTTGAGCCCTTCTTGAAGTCCAATTCCAAATTTCCTGGGCAGCACATAAAGCATCTATCAGAGTTTCATGTGCATCCATACAATTCCAGATATCGGCGTATCTTCGAATAGTATCTACAATAGCATCCAGAAGTTCGGGGGTTGAAACTACCGCTAGTAGTTTCAGATTCATCTATATGACAATCGATCAATACCAAGCGAACCAAGACGCCATACACACCTCCAAAACTAGCCGGTACGCCTTTACAAACGTTAGGATATACATGATAGTCACGTAGGCTTGCAGGCTTATAACATCGCCACCGTTAACAGGACTTAATAGAATTAGAATTAGTGATTGAAGAGCGTTACGGGATATGTTACTTACCGTTTAAGGTGCCTTTCAAAGATAGGATATAACCAATGTTGTAAAACGCGGATATATTCATAACGAGTAGCGGACGAAAATACTTCGGGCTGGAATGGGATGGGATCGTTTGGAGAAAGTGGAGTACCTGGGAAATGAAAACTATAATAATCTGATTTTGGAGGGGAAAAAATAAAACATTAATACCGCCGAAGATCTCCGGTAAACATGCTCGTAATACTCGACGAAGCTCCTTTTCTTTAATCTCTTCTAGCGGAGTGCGACAAGAAATGCCATACAATGTGACTTTGCGTTGGTTGGCCAAAGCAGTATTAGAATCAAAAAGGGGAGTGGTCTTCAACAATGGACGGTGGCGAGACGAGGGTTCCTAAAAGATATAAGTGTGAAAAAAACTGAGAGGGAAATAGGCCAACTTGGTTAATAAGCAAGCCTGTTTCGCCACGAGCGACAAGTCGATGCAGATACTTGCTATAGGAGAATATGCCTCTGGAAACAAGTTCGCCAAAAGTGACCGCCATTGCAGAAACATTATTTGCATTTGCAGCGACCTCAGAGTTATCTATCCACTCAAACAGCTGGTCCTGTAAAATTTCATCTGGAGATGGCGATCCGCGCCGTATTGCTCTATCTTCCATCCGATGCATCCACATTAGCAATAAAGATGCGACGGCATAAGGTCGATGATCTCCGTATTGGTGCGATGTGATGCTCCAAGTGAGAAGCATGTTCAGTTTTGTTGAAATCGAATCCATATCATCAAACGTGGTATCCAGAATAGTTATTGAGGAAAGATTAGTGCTTTCTGTGAAAGAATTAAGAAGCTGGGAAATTATGAGCTGCGTTCGAAACCAAGGCCGAGCAACATTATAAACCTTGACATCGCTCATCGTGAACTTGGTCTTAACAGTAGCTCGTTCGGGGATGATACGGAACAGTAACGCATCATTACGACGAGCTAGGTCGTCCAAGTCGTTCTCGATAGCTGATTCCCATTCGCTTCTATTTGGTGCTACTGAAAAAGGATAGTCCCGTAAAATTTGTGTTATGGTGGATGAATACGCTAGCCAGTTCTTAGGGTTAACAAACGAATCGGGATTATATATGAAAATTCTCTAAACGGTCGTTAGCCTTTATTTAAAAAGATGGTTTAGTCAAACAACGAACTTGTAGAAGGCTTTGCAATGCCATATTCAAGGAGGTCAGGTGTTCACTACCCGTTGATGTTTGAATCTGAAAAAAAAACTAAGTGAGTTTGAAATACTAATAGTGATGCGACTGACATCCGCTAGTTTTGTTAAGCAACCGTCAATCAACGCTCTTTGTAGGGAACGATAGGGAAGCATTCCTTCGAGATACTCATCTACAATCCGCGCTACAAAGATTGCCTGTGCGAGGTTCGATGATTGCATCTGCTGTGCCAACCAGGATAGAAAAAAGGCATGATCAACCAAAGACTCGGCATAGAATTCACGAAGGAGGTCAAGACTAGTTCATATTAATTAAAAACGGCACCTGTTTCAAAACATAACTTACCAATAAGAAAATTTAGACACCCATTTATCACGAGTGTCAGGATCGTTAAGAACTCTCTTGAAGGTTTGTTTGATATTTAGTCCTAATCTTGCCGCACTGGGAAGTGCAACTTCTGCTAAAAGTTTCTTGAGATACCCTGTAACGACATTGGCCCATTCAACGCTATATTGGGTTGGACTATAGTTCGGCCGATTCCGCATCCCTTGCTATAAGGCAAAAAATAAGGGACAGAACAACTGAAGGAAGGAGGAACATACTATCTCGTTTCCGCCCAGACCTCGAACATACCATACAGCACGAGATATAGGAACCTTATTGTCTTGTAATAAGACCAACAAATCATGACCTTTCGCGTGTGGTATCTTGTCGCCAATAGTGTGTAACGGAACGTCTGGGTTAAAGAAGTCTGTCTGCCAAGACTGTCTTCGAACTTCGCTGAGAGTAATCCTCTGAGGTGGCTTATAAACATGATCCCTATTTCAGAAGATAAAGTGAATATAAAGTCTTGAAGAGAAGAAGTGGACATACGGTAGGTGGGCATTATTCTCGGCCCGCCGAGCCAGAACTTGATTCATGAGCTCATTCAGATCTGACAGGGCATTATGGTTAAGAATACGGTCCTTTATTGATGCTAATGATGAAAAATGCTCTGCCTAGATTATGAAGGCGTTAATATATGCTTGATCCAACAAGGAAGCCGATAAATCGACCGAACATACATACCCCCATCGTATGTGTTGCGCTGTAGCCATGTTTGACATTAGAATCCGACAACAGGTCCTCAGGTTGATCCGGTCTTGGGGGGAAGAATCCATGAAAGCCTATCAAATGTGAAGTTAGTCCAAATGGAAACAGTATTATATCGGAACCAAGTCGGTACTCACCGAGGTCTGCGCTGCTGTGAGCTGTCGACAGCCACTGTGGGGGCTCAGTATGATACTTTTTCAAGGATTCGCTTCCCTCTCCATTACGAGACATGTGAAGCATGAACTCGAGAGATAAGTGTGAAGCGACACCTTCCTAGCAGAAGGCGCGCAACCAAATTCGACTGTCACCTCCGCGTCTAAATTAGGGAACTCAATCACAAACACGATGCGTCCTTCATCAGCAGCATCAATACGTGCATCTCATTTTGGAACGGGTGTCTCCTCTGCGACGCGTTTTGCAGAAAAGAAAAAAGAATATGACGCAGTGAAAGCTCTCGAGAAAACCACTTCAGAATTGGTGGAACGGCTAGACGCTTTAGGAGATGATAGCGAAATTATGGCAGACTCCGGACGAGGTTAGGTGAATGAATTTTTTTATCTTTGACACGCGTAATTCATGTTAGTGTGATAGTATTTGGTTCTGTTATGGATAATTGGTCGCGAATGTTTGGTATTATTAACCTGGTTGGTACGTCAAGTCAATCACTACATGATATCTAACGATATATTCCGTCTAAAGTCGCCTCTCGAGCAAGTACTGGTAACGACGAAGAACACGCTTCCGAACAACCATCTAAAGCTGAAAGGCTCGTTCGTTTAGAGATCGCTGCGCTGGATCAACAAGAGACTAGCAGCAGAAAATGATTCCCTTTCCTTCATACCCTATTCCCTTCCAGACATCCTTGTAAAAGACAAACGAATTATGTCGTATTTGTATTCTTGTTCTTCGCTTCTTTTAGTGCGGCGATGCGCTGGCAAAAGGTTCATAAACCAGTGATACAATTCCGTTCAACTACGTACCTGTTTTCTTTCTTCCTTCCTTTTAGCCATTTCAGCAGCTTTTTCCTCTTTGCTCATACCGACCATACTTGTTACTCCGGCTGGTTTCGTGGGTTGAGAAGGATTAGGGCTTATGCTTCGGTTTGTGTCCCTGCTTTCAAGGCTGAACCGAGAGGTCTGCACCTCGGGTTTCGGTGATAATTGACTTGTCAACAAGGGCTTCGGTCGGATTAAAGGTGATTTGGATTTAGGTTCAGGAAAAGGAGTTGTCTTGTCGTTAAGGGGTTCGTCCCAAGTACCATCTAAAAGATATTGAACATTACAGAAAAACACAACTTGGAAGGAGTATACCATTGTCATCTATATGAACAATAGGCGTTTGATTTGTTGGGGCAGTCTCGAATGCACCTGTAATAAAATTGAGAAGAAAAGATTATAAGATAGTTCATACATACTCCAATCGTCAGCATCTGCATTAACATCCATGAGGTCTCCATCCCAAGCATCTGTTGTTTCCTCTTCTGTCCATTGGGCCGTAAACTGATCTGTGAATTTAGTAGTCTTCGTCGCACCGAGTTGCATTCCTTTTCCAATTGTAGGCCTAGGCGACGTCGGAACAGAATGAGCAATGGAATTAATCTGTGTAGACTGCGCGGCCACAGCAAATGGAGAAGTCGATGGCGAAGATAGTATGGCTGCAGTCGCCGGCGCAGAAGCTGAATTTTCGGCTCCAATACCCGTTTGCATATCGTTTGGAGTAAGCTTAACACAATTATTTGAACCATGAATATCAAGTTCTGGCCAACTGGGACCTTACCTTTTTGCCCAATGATGAAATAGCCCACCCGGCCAGCGCACCTGCTGCACCAGCGGCGGAATTTACTAGCGTGGCTTGAACAGATTGCGGCCCTGCGTTGCCAGCTATATGACTAACCGAACCCACCTGAGCTGTCTCAGGCTATGAAGAAACATGAAATCAATGTAGCAGGAAATGATCAAAACACTAACCATATTTTGTGCATTCTCTTCCAGTCTTTTGACGAAATATTCCATGGTTTTAAAAGCTTGATCTCGGACAAGCCTGTTAAGTAAATAACTCAGTAATGTATAAGGAAAGAAAGAGACAATTTTTACTTCTCGCCATCAACTAAAGTCCACGATATAACCGGCAACACCCCTTTCGCCATATCCTCTGGTTCGAAGAGCTCTCCGCAGGCCGTAAAGGCCATAAGCCCAGCAACACGAGCGTGCACAAAGCTGTCTTTTACAGCTCTAGTAAACGCGGGCACCAATACTTTGCGACGGGACAACACGGAGAGAGAGGGGGCAAGGCGGCCCAAAAGAATAGCAGTGTTGGTGCGGATAGACGGTTCTTGATCTGTTTGAGCCCTTGCCAGATGTCGGAGAAGATCATTATTGAGAATTCTATTGGATAACTATTATGTCAGTGAACATCATGCCATTCCATGATGTTTATAAAACATACCTTGGGAGCAATAAGAGTAATTGACCGAACCGTTGCCTCTCGAATAACAGCGACTGTGTCAGTAAAGCCGGTTTGCTATGAACACATTAGTTTCTCAGAATAAAGCTTGCAAGATAAATGGGTGGAACCCACCAAATGAGGCCATATATCATTAACAACCATCTTCTCATCTAGTTTATCGGCATATTCAGATAAATGGTCTAGGAGCGCCATCCTTGTTCCACGATCAGGGCTTGCATAAAGTTTAACCAGTGGGCCAAGAACTAATGAATTGTAATCTGAAGGTGGTACTTTTGAGGATAGATGAAGAATTAACGGAAGTAACATTGGAGCAGTGGCACCAGCATGTTGGAGAGCGGTCATCAGCGATGGTAGGATCAGGTAAAGTGTGAAGGACGGAGGGAAGGAATCTGAGGATTCTTTTAACGTTCTGCGAAACCCTCAGACTTTGAGAACGTAGACGAAGAAAAAACAATAGTTCAATCATACCGTAAAAGCTCCAACTTTTCTCCTTCACCAGAAAGCGCAAAATCTGATAAACCTTTGCATACTTTAACTAACGGATTCTCAACAAAAAATCCGCCGGAAGAATTTCCAATATCAAGAAATGCTTTCGGTGTCACCCTGGCCTTAACGTTTGGATTGAGCAATTTCTTAAAAGGTGTAAATAATGTGTTGGGTATTAAACCGCGGGGTGGGGGCGTAGTTGCATTATTAGACGGAAGAGGTAAATTGGGATTATATAATGAATAGATAAGTAGACCCAAACTATAGGCGTCCTGAGCATAAATTGGTAGCCTAAGACGATTGGATATGGGGTTTGAAAAGATACAGCGTATCGACTCACTCTTTTAAAGCAGACCATCCACTTTTGGTGACTTCAGAGGAAGCATACTTCGAATTATCGGGTATAAGGCTTCCGAGGGTCTGAAGGGCTTGGTTACGGTCTCAGTTAGAATAAGAAACCAGGGATACTGACATATAGGACCGCCGCATCGTCCTTTGCATTACTCAACAATTCAAATCCACCAAGCTTCCACTCGCCTGAGTTGGCCACAAAAATAGAATCAATGCGCACGTTGCCATGCGTTGAAGCGCATGATTCATTGACAAATGCTAGTGCTGTCGCTACGCGATGCAGACCCCAGCAGAGCCAATCATCTTTGCCTTGCGGACTGTTATTCAGAGCTTTTGATAACGGTTGAACGCGTTCAGTCACAATATGGAGAGTTGTATCTGTTTCAACAACGTCGACAAACTTCAAGACATCGGGGTGTCTGATAGTGCGAAGTTTCCTCAATGCATTTTTTGCGAGAGGGAGTTGCGATCGTTTATTCCCTTGATTCGCATCAAATACAAATACCGAAACTTGACTAGAATCATCCTAATGAATTGTTGTTAAGTTGTTTAGATACAAATCATTCAGTTTAACACTTACGCGCTTTACAGCATCGTATAGAGACCAGATAGTTTTTCCTTCAAAAGAAATGATCTTTTCTCCTAAAGAAAATGGCAGTGTAACTCCAGATTTTTGCAGGAGAGATGTTGCAGCAGCTGATCCAAGATTTCTCAGGTAGTCCATGAAGCACCTTGAGATGCAAGGGCTAGAGCAAGCGTCAGTTGAATTTACTTCCGCTAAAGCGATTACCGACTGAGACTTTACTAGGCACTGGCATTGGCTCGAATAAATTTGTTAGATGTACAACCAGAAATACAAAATACTAGTAAAAAGTAGTGGGTATTAGAATACATCGTCTGCTCTTCTAAAAACTTTCTCAATGACCCCATCTCGATAAGTATAGCCGTTTGCAGAAAAGACTTTAGATTTTAAGAAGGGTGTGGTATCAAAAATATCATGTTCCTTTGCCTAAAACAGTAATAAGAATTGTGGGTACAAAGGAATAGTGAGCAATATACTTACCCTTTCATCAAGTTCAGAAATTTGAACCGAAATTTTATCAGGTTGCTCTCGTTGTCTCAACTGATGCATTCGTACACGCTCTTTAACTATTTGACCAAGCAAAAAGGCCAGCAGCTCTTCATGATCCTTGGTATGAGACAAGTACTTCCTAAATCCTCGTTCCAGGGTTTTCTTGATGGAGGTCTTTTGAGCACTAACGAAACTTCCTACTGCGACTTGTATGGCAAGATCGACGTCGTCTGCACGAACGTATTCACGCAAATGCATCTTAGCGCTTGCTTCGGCCATTCGAATCATACTTTCAAGGTGTCGCACAGTAATTGGGAACGACCCGGTAGCTAGGGATTCACGTCGAAGATCGACAAAAAGATTTGAGATTTTTCCTTGATCTAGGTCGTGCAACTTTGGACGGATTTTTTCGCGTGCATACATTATGTATTTGCGAAGCAGATCTTGAGGAATTATCTATTATATTGTAAGCCCACTTGTCATCAAGAAAGACGAGTCTACCTACGTCCGCATCTTGTATCGAACCCACATCCATTTCCTCTTTGTCCTTCTCGAACTTAGGATGACTCCTTAGATGACTGTCCACAACAAACCGAGCCAAAAGCTCATCAGCAATAGGATCAACTGTATCTTTCACGACACAGAGAACATCAAAACGCGATAAGATAGGTTCTGTCAGCTCAACGTTCTGTTGGAACGGAATGGTTGCGTTGTAGCGTCCTCGAATAGGATTTGCAGCAGCAATGATGGCACAACGCGCTTGGAGAGTAGTCACGATGCCGGCTTTTGCAATCGAAATGGATTGCTGTTCCATGGCTTCATGAATTGAAGTCCTATCGGCATCATTCATTTTGTCAAATTCATCAATCAGACAATGACCTTTGTCTGCCAGTACAAGAGCCCCTCCTTCTAATGTCCATTCACGTGTGACCGGGTCTTTGCGTACACTAGCCGTTAAACCGACAGCAGAAGCACCTTGGCCAGTAGCGAAGACAGCCCGATGGGCTGTCTTTTCGACGTACTTCAGGAATTGCGATTTAGCAGTTCCAGGATCACCAAGCAAAAGAACGTTGATATCTCCACGAATACGATGTTTTCGTTTGATGTCTTTTGGTTGTCCACCGAAAAGCGAAAGGGCTATGGCAGTTTTGATGTTTTCATGTCCATATATGGAAGGTGCAATGGACTTAATGATACGCTTGCTAATTCGTTCATCACGAGCCAAAGCACGAATTTGTTTTATATCTTCCTCAGTCAAACGGAAAGCCGCAAACAGGTCTTCTTTCTTGTTGATATGATTGGCTTCAATAACTGTTGAGAAAACAGGGAAGCCGTTCTTTGAGTTCAGGGATGCATCGAAGTTGTTACGATATACCCCAGAAACTTCCTATGAATAAGAGTAATTGAGTAACAATTCTTTTGACAAGCAAATCAAGGGAGCGACTTACAACCTCATCGCCTGGTTTTGCAGAATCGATGAGATCCCATAACAGAATAACTTCTCTGTGCCTAGGAAGTCGTCCAGCAGGGACCGAACCCGGCGATTCCTGAAGTGTCATTTTTTGATAATTCCGGTACACAGTTTGCTCAGAATTAACCTGGAATGGTCCTTTGCTTTCGCAGCTTGTACAAAAGTTGATTTTAACCTCGGTAGTTGTATCTTGATAGAAGGGTCCTAATGTGGTACCACATTTCGTGCAGTCAAATTTCACATATTTAAGCTGGGGAAAAACACCACTGCGACGAGTGACAACGCCTGAAACGCGAACCAGACTGTTGAGATGAGAACGGCGTAAATCTCGCAGAGTCGACGAAGTTGGAAGTTCAGCAATCCGAACATGAATTTCGGAATGTATACGTTCATAATTCGGATAATATAAGAGAATGGCCCGCAGAGCCACGGCGTCAAACACGCTGAGCATTGGAGCGGGACAATTAACTAGGAAATACGCAAGAATTGCTTTAGAATCCGCGAGATGCAGGTATGAAACCTCAAGGGATTCTGCGTTTACTATGTGAGAGTGTAAGTAAACAATCTCTCTCGCTATAGATTATAGTCCCTTACATTCACCAAGCGTACGAATGCGTTGGCCATAAACACTGGTTCCATGTTCATCGACATAGGTCATGAGAAAGTTTAAGAAGTGTTTTTCAATCGCTCGTTGTACGCTCTCAGTCGCTATCCAGGCAGCTATTGAGTCTGCCTTGATATCGCCTAGATGCTCTAGAGGGATTTCCTAATAAAGTTGAGCGTCTTCAACACGCATAAAAAAACGCGGACTCACATCCTCGATGCCTTCTGCATCATCTATATCTTTGCGTTCGTCATACAGTCGACGTGTACGTTTCTTCATGCCGGACAGAAGTCCACCTTGAGTATCGGGTTCCTCGTCTTCGTCATCATCTTGCAAAAACGCAGGGGCTCGACTTCTCCTCGCGGCTCGGTCACCTCGTTGTCGAGAAGAGCGATCTCGCCTGGCCATTTCTGCTTCAGCAGCGCGACGTGCGTCTACAGACAAGTTCTCGTATACATTCTCATCATCTAGGTCCGCAGCATCATAGGTGTCCAGCCGAGCATTAGGAGCGTAATCACTGAATAAGCCAATTCAGTTTAAACTCCTTCATGAGGAATATTTCTTACTCCTGTAAGATATTGTCGTCAAATAAGTCCTCTCCTTCTCCTTCTTCGTCGTCCGGAATATCGCCTTCGGCATCTATAACGTTATCTCTATCGCTAATATTATCGTCTGTATCAGAGAAGTTAGGCAAAGGAGAAGAAGGTGGTAATGATGATCCAGACGCGTCCGACGCCCGACGTTGGTGTCCTGGTCGGGATGCAACAACCGGAGTACGAATATTAGATGGCGAACGTTGTCTTTTTGAAGTTCTTGGGGTTCCATTTATCGAAGACTAGAAAAAAATGAATTTTTTTGTGTTATCGACGCGTCATTGTAGGCTTACCATTGCAACAATAATGTGGGTTGGCAAGAAAAAAGCGCGACCAGACACGCCAATTTAGCGTTTTCCCACGCTGTCCAATGGTTTCCACGAGACACACGACAAGGCTTTTAGAATTGAGAAACGCTCTTGATTTTCTCGAACGGACTGTTGATAAGATCGTATTAGAAAGGCGAGCCAATTTTCTTCGTAGACTTATCTATCCTTTTATCTTAAACAGCCAGCCACTTAGCGTACAATATAATACTGTTGAAGAACAAGTCTTTTTGGATGAAATCGGGCAAGAAATTTCTTCAAAATGTATTGCTGTTAGTTCAATATTAACAACTAGAAGAAATGAAATCTGTTCTATCTCTCGGCTTCCACTTGAACTTCTCAGATCGATCTTGTTATTTTCAAGTTTTGGCCTAGATAACCCCCAACTCCATTTCCAGGATTTGGCCTGGGTTAGCCGCACCTGGAGAAACCTTCTCATCAATGACCCAACCTTTTGGACGACAATCAAGGACGTGTGGCCTCAAAAATTTATTGATACTGTTTTGGAACGATCTAAGACTGCGGAACTGTGTCTCCACATATGCTACTTGGGATCCAAGATGCGACGTCTTTTAGAAGATCAGAGATGTCGTATCAAATCGATTTATTTTCTCTATACTTTTTTTTCCGAACGACATCAGTCTTATTTTACCGCGAGTTATCCTTCCTTACATCACCTGAGTCTACCTGTCGGGGGAACGAGGGGAGAGCAATACGATTTCATCTCTTTACCAGTTGTACCCTTTTCTCGCGACGCGTGTCTCAAACGTCTTGACATATCAATTATGGTACCCTGGTCTGCGTTGTCACTCGCTTTGCAGAACGTTAGTGTACTAAAAATTATGTTCCAAAGCCACGAGACTTTCGCGCTCTTTTTCAAAAATGCGGCGACTCTAGTAAATTTGAAGGAATTAGATTTTTCACTAAATAACAGCACAAGATCTTCATATTTATCCCCGCCGTCACATCTACCGACATTCCCTAACCTGCACACTCTCATGATTCATCAATTGAATAAGCTAGTCTTATCGTCCATTCCTTTATTCTTGCCTAAGCTTCGTCTATTATGGTCGGACAATCGTGAAGACGTACTGGACTTGGACTTATTGGTAGAATGGCCTAGAGATGCTCTTTGGCCTATTCACCAATATTTCGATTATGCTTCTATCCGCTACCTTTCCATAACCTTAGATAACAAATTCGGACAGAACCTGAGAATAGTAGGCTCAGAGATTTACGATGGCACGTGTTCAACTTATGATCGTGCTTCTTCATCCGTAATTCCCGCACGGGAGGGTATGGGGAAACGATTCGAATTTTCGCTCGATGTGCTGGGCGATCCCGCTTTTGGGGTTCTTCCATACATGTGTACTGTGTTGAAAAAGATGTCCAACCTTTTGGAAATAGTGGTGGAGCTCAGATTTAGTGAATTGAGAATGTCTCTCGAATCTACACGGTTACACCATTTCATCGACCCAGAAGAAGTAGGATACGACGAAATTTCAATCGGGCTTGAAGAAAGCGTTGATCTGCTGGAAGAATCTGTCTATTTGGTCAAAATATTTGAGGTCCTCCAGCAAGAGTCCATTTGTGTCTGTTTGGAATCTATATCCCTTAACTACGATCCCCAGCGTTATCTCAGGTACAGCAATGATTTCGACAAGAAAGGGAATGTAGCGGGTGGTGGTCCGATAGTGGACTTATTATTAAATGTGCTTAAGGCCCGTAGAAACGTTCTCAAGCATTTATTCCTGGAAAATTGGTTACCTTTGGGTGAAACTCATCTCAATCAACTAAAGAGTTGGGGAATTGAAGTTGTCGAGTATCCACGGATTATTTGAACCCCCAACGGTTTGTGCTATCACATCATATAATTACCGTTGTTTTCACTTAACTGAGCGGGTACGACTGGTTATTTAAATAATAATGTGAGAATCAGGCATAAAATAATACCCAAATAAACATTCTAATTGATATTTTCGTACTCTTCCATGTCTTCTATGCCTAAATAAGCTTGGACAACGCACCAGTCTACCCCTGTTCTTTTGACGATTGGAGTCATCATCAGAAAATTATCTATCGAGTACTTAATAAAAAATAATAATAAAAGGTATGGAGAGAAGAGAGGTATCATACCTGTCCAACGCACAGCGGCTTCATGAGCTAGCGCAATTGCCCGCCTTTTTGCTTCAACTTGGACAGGGTCGCATGAACCGTATTGAGCAAGTTCTTTCCTAAGTTTCTCAATTTCAGAAGTTTTTTCGGCGAGGAGCGCAAGGAAAGCAGTTCTTTCCGCCTATGGCTATGATAAACTGGATGAAATTACGTATGGATGAAACAATCGTCCGCACATTTTCGCGCCGTACCACGCGTTCTTGTTCAATGAGGTTTTTGACTTCTGATATGTTAGCTTGTAAAATTTGATTTTGCTTCTTTGCAGCATTGACCCGATTCATAAGCTAGATGGGTTAGAACTACGTCTATGAAATGAATCAAGGAATTTACTGCGGCCCCATGTTGAGAGGGAAAACTCCAAAAGACTGTTCGGATGAGCGCATATATGCACTTAATTAGATAAAGAAACATACAATTAGAAGCTCCGACTTTGTCAGACTGCACTAAATTGTCATCCACAAGAGATTGAAGAACTTCTTTCACGCTTTGGGAAACTGGAGAAGTGCATAAGTCAAGTCGGTCTACCGCACTCAATGTATGCTCACCAATCCCCTTCATTTTAGGTGCTAACTTCTCCAACTCTTTTAACTATGAAAATATCAATATATGTGAGATAGTTTGATAGGATGCTTAATACTTGATAAAACTCTTTCTGTTGAGAATAATCAGACCGTTGTTGACTAGACAAACGATTTGCTTCTCACGGTTTCATGGAAAAGCTCGAGCAATTTAGTCCTCTTCTCCTCAGCAGATAGTCCACGACCCTATTTCGCATTTAGATAAGTTACACATCGATAAAAGACACGTGCCATTGTTGTAATGTACTGTCGTAAGAAGTGGTATAGGTGCAAGTGACTGTTTGTTACGTGACGCGACTAGACGTCGACACGCGCTTTATGTAATTTGAATGTTTGGTAAAGTTGTTGATATCATTGTGGCCATTTCAGAAATGACCAACGGTTCTATTACGGATTATTAAAAAACACACACAATTAAACAGTAAATTTGGGAGATTGAAAAAAGGATTAAAAGATATGGAGTGATTCGTAGCATAAAAAATTACAAACAAACAAATTAGGTTAGTTAAAAGGAAGCAAAGGTTCTTTAAGGGGGAAGCGACTGGCAAGAATGTAAGTTTGGGGAAGAAAAAGGTAATGACTTTGACTAACTATAAACAGGGTGTCTAAACCCGTGGATAGCTCAAAAGCCCAGGGGCCCGCCGGCGGATCCTCGCCAAACCTCATACTCAGTTCAGCCATCAGACCGTCTTCTAAGTTATACGTGGTTCTCTCCACGGAACCGGAACCGGACCGATGAAGATGCATAGAAGACCTCACTCTTTGGGCTCTGATGGTGTTTGAAACGCGAAAGGATCTCGCAAGGCCACGCTGAGAGTCGAAGAAACTAGACCTCCTCCTGGTAGCAGTGGGCCGGTGGGGCTGTTGCAGATGTTCCGGAACATTTTCTTTATTTCCGGGTGATAAGTCAAGAGGCCTTGGTGGTCGTTGGGTAAATACGTGAATGGGTGCTAACTCTGCTGAAGTTCCGGACATGGTTATTTCTCCCTGAGTATCAAAAATGAAGTGTTAAAAATGTGGGAGGATTGAAAATGGAGGGTTAAAACGCGTTTGAAGGCTTGTGGCTCCTTCGTAGTATGAGCAGGTAGTGAACTAAGAAGGTTTTCAATCCAGAATTTATAATGCTATCACTGAGAATTTCCGGACATAGAGTTTCGGACATGGACAAATGCAACACGTCCGGCTGACTCTTTTTATAAAACTTGAAATTCCGTTGTCGGTGTTGGTATTGTGGTCGATCTGTTCCCAGATGGACAGAAATGAAGAAATGAAAGCAAAATTTTGCTAATTAAGACATTCTTGATTTTCCACTTTCGTCTTCATAGGTTCAATCAAAGTAAATTTAGCTCTAAAATATCGATTAGACAGTAGAATAACATCTAACGAATGAAATCTTAGTAACGTCAGTGAAAATTGATGATACGAGTACGCTTTACGATTCAAATAATGATCGGTATATTTGAAACTTTTCTTTTAGATTCAAGAACGATAGTGAATAGACAGCACTCGGAGATATCGATAGCATTAAACAGAAAGACGCTCCGAGAATCGTGAGACGCCAAGTACTCGGAGTTGCATCTTACGTAAGCAACTACAAACTGTAAAGCCGACCTCTTCTCTAACCTCTCAACTTCAAGACCGCCTCTTCGATGGGTAAGTACCCCCTATCGATGTAGAACTCCTTACTGAAAATTAAAAATGACTTTTTAATCATATTCTTTAACTTGACGTACAGGCTAGTTAAATTTTTCTTTGTGAGCTATTTGATTCTGACAATCTTGCTTTTGACAGGTATCTCTCGTTCATCCCGCCATAAACGTTCGGCTACTGGGGCCCAACGAGCCCACTACCGCAAGAAGCGCAAGTTCGAATTGGGTCGTCAACCCGCCAACACCAAACTTGGTCCCAAGCGGGTGCACTCTGTTCGCGTTCGTGGTGGAAATCTGAAATACCGTGCTTTAAGATTGGAAAGCGGTAACTTTGCATGGGGAAGCGAAAATATTACCAGGAAGTGTCGTATAATTGCCGTCGTAAGATTTTTTTCTTCTGTGGTTCTTCATCTCCCCTCTAACTATCACACTTCCAAGGTTTATAATGCATCTAATAATGAGCTTGTCCGCACAAATACACTCGTTAAAAGCGCCATTATACAGGTTGATGCTACTCCTTTCAGACAATGGTATGAACAGCACGTAAGTTGAAACAAGGATTTAATTTTGTTTTGAGATACCTGGGTATTTATAGCGTCCTTTTAGTATGCTCAACCGATAACCAAGCGTTCCAAGGGTGCCGCCGCCGCAGCTGCAGCTGAAGGTGGTGAAGGTGCCGCCACGGAAGAACAGAAGAAATCTAGCCATGTTCAGCGCAAGTTAGATGAGAGGAAAAAAGGTTAGCAGTTTAGGATATCACACCTATATCACCCGACATTAATTGATTTCAACCAGATGCTAAGATTGACAGTCTTCTCGAACAACAATTCAATGCCGGTCGTTTATATGCTACTATCTCTAGCCGACCCGGACAAAGTGGTCGTGCTGATGGATACATTCTTGAAGGCAAAGAACTTGAGGTTAGCGCGAGATGCACTTCCTTCCTTGCATGTTTCCCCGCCTTGTGTCTAACTTTTGTGAACACAGTTCTACCTCAGGAAGTTGAGAACCAGCAAATCGAAACACAGTTAGGCGACTACCCGTGTAAGGTTTCCTTAGGCCTCATGTGCTGTATGAGGGGGAGGAAATGCCGATAAAAATAAAAATTACTGATAGGGTTTTTATTATGATTTTCTTAGCAATATTCCCTATAAATTGTGTATGCAGTTAAGCTATCGCCACTAACTTCCATGCCTTATTACGCGACGTCTCGATACGTATTTTAACCGTGTGACCATGAGGATGAGTGTATTGTATACGCGACCCGTGCGGAGTCTGACCTAGTCTGACTTCCTTTTCCACACACTCCTAAGCTCTCGTTCTTCGTCACTCTCATCCTCAGATTTGTAAAAAAGCACGCCCCGTTTCAGTTCGAGTGTGTAATCCTTCCTGATCGTCATTTGCTCGGTCGGGTGCATCCGGCATAGACCGGCGGCTGTACATCAGTCTGCATTTTGTTCGTCAATAACCCGCTTTTCGACACCAAGGCGTCTTTTTTTCGTTTCATTTCCATCAACAATCTTTCCACTGTCGTGCAGCGCACTGTTTGTATGCTACGATGGCTCCCAATGCGACCGTCATACCTAGAGTCAAGAAACAAAAGCCAAAATGGAGTATGACGGTCATGATGAACGCCAGAGATTTATCACGCGACGATGATTTTTTAAGGTGCCTTCTTCGCCTTTTTTACGATATAAGATGCTTAAAAAATGTTATTTTCTTTCTTTAAAAAAAGTCATCTTCTCGTTGAGCATCTCGGGACAGAGGATGTTCCGTTACAGGTCCACAAGATGGATCCATCACGACGACTGCCGAAGCATAATCCCGCAGAGATAATGGCAATACTAAAAAAGGTTCGTATCTTCTCCTATTTTCAACAACGAGCCTGATTTTTTTTTGTCATAATAGTATATCGTTCGAAAGGGTGGTGCGTCAACCGCCGCTCAACGCGTGAAACGCGCCGTAGACGCACTATTGGAGTACGCCCTTTATATAAAAATTACTAATTAAGTGGTTCTGAACAAATTTTCAGACTTCCTGCCGTAAAACAATATCTCCATAAGCGTTCTCCCTCTCAGATTAACGCATTTGCGACGTGCGTTATTTATTTCTCACACGTTTTCCCTCATTCTCTCAACAATTAGGCTATGAAAACATAGGCATGCGTCTCGCTATCTCGAACTATATC
Source organism: Clathrus columnatus (assembly GCA_020884735.1). Lineage (NCBI taxonomy): Eukaryota > Fungi > Basidiomycota > Agaricomycetes > Phallales > Clathraceae > Clathrus > Clathrus columnatus. Next base: position 2,696,408 of record BPWL01000001.1, read on the forward strand.
TTCCGAATGGATCGATTGAGATCAGTCACACATCCCGGTACTCGCATCGTACTGGGAAATCAGAATTATGTATCTTAGCGACTACCCCGCTAAAAGTTGGTCAAGTCATCACAGACCTTAAAGGCTCCCTAGCACATTTGACAGTGGAGGAGGATGAAGAACTTAAGAGAACTGACACTCGTCGACGAGATGGAGGTATCCGCAGGGATTTTAGCGTTATCCATTCTAATCAGAAGAATAGAAGTCATTTATTCTTGGGACCCGCTCGGTTTGTGAATGTAAGTGATCTTCTTATGCCCCGATCCTTTCTTTTACAATTGTTGTGTAGCACGATTGCGAGCATAATGTTGAATTATTTCGAGACGGGCGCATAATTACGTTTCGTGTTATTAAACCTATCATGACAGGTCAAGAGGTCACTGCGCATTACGGTGATGGATACTGTGAGCGTTTTCGTATTTATCTGATATCTCGAAAAATCGCCAGTCATTTGCTTTATTGTGAAATTTGGGTGGTGAGCCTTGGGGACACGACTTAAATTTCACAATTCTGCAGTTGAACAAGCTACCTTCGAGATTTCCCTCTTCTTCGTTTGTTAATTAGTTAACTGGATTTTTTTAGTTGGTAAAGGTAATCGTCATTGCCTATGTCAAACTTGCGAGACTCACGGTCGAGGTGGGTATGCACCTGCCGAGGAGGACGAAACTGACCAAGATGTCGATGATTCAAGTACTGATGAAGAAACACGTGATGCACGAATTAAAGCCGGTCTAGGATTGGTTGCTAAAGGCAACCCCAACGAGCGAAGGACGCGAAGGGGGGTGTATGCGATTTTGGCAGAGGAAGACACAGATGATGAAGATCGCGCCGGCATAGCAGAAGGTTCTGTTAATGGTCAATCAGCTATGGAAGCGAGTCTCTCAGCAGGGAATCCTGGTAATGCGTCCATTCATAGGCGACTGTCGGACGCTTCCACGCTTACATCCCTCTCAGACAGCGAGATTCCTTCGCCACTCATTCAAGAACCATTAATATCATTAAATTCCCCAAGAGCGAGCCCTTTTATACAGCCATCAAATGCAATTGATAATAGAAGTTCGACAGCTACCCCAAAGACTTCCAGGCAAAGTTCGGGCGATGTTCAAGATACGTTATTAATTAGCGCTATTCGTGAAAAAGAGAACACAATTTTAGAAAATCATAAACATACCGTTCAGAAAGACTCACGCCGACCTGGTCGACCTGCAAAACGGTCAATAGTTGTTACATCTATTTCAGAATCCCGCAAATCTTCAAAATCCGGTACCCCTGTTGCTACTCCCGCACCGAATAACACTTCTAAACAACACTTTTCGATCCCCCGATGCGGTACGTGTTCCAACGAAATTACACGGTTACCGGGGCAAAAGGCTGCTAAACCTCCAACTCGTACCTGCCCTCGGTATGTTCGTTTTATTACAAGGCTATGTCTTTTTTAACAATTGTTCTTGTTTATTTTATTTTTAGTTGTCGGAGGCATTTTGTCATTTACGGCTCACCATGGCCAAACCGGACGATGAACTTGGAACCTCTTTCATCATCCTCAGATGAAGATGATGAGGATGACAAACATAACTTATTGGACTCATCTGGCAAGCGTCGCAAGATTGATTTGTTGGCTGGTGCTGGCCGGTTAGTTTCTAATGGACAAAAACTTCTGGAAATTGCTGGTAAATCTCCCATTGTTGGTGAGAAACGCAATTGGGATTCAATGAATTATGTTCCTGAAAAGGAAAAAATCATTCGTCGACTCTGCTCCGTACCTTCACTTCCCTTTGCAAAACCTATTCCTGCGTTATATGCTCGCCCTTCACCCGTTTTCTTCGCAAAGAGCTCATGGACAAGTGCACAATTCATCGATCGTGGCAGGGACGATGACGGAACAAATTCATGCGCTTCTGCTACTAAAAGTATGCAAAGGGAGGGCACAAATAGTCTACCGGGGCTACGCTTAACCCGACAAACATCCTCTACAAGAGGAATGTCGCTTACTCCTACGTCTGTGCTAGGCCAGAAGCGTAAGCGAGATTCTCTTCCCAACTCAACAAAACCGAAGCAGAAAATTGGTCGAACGTTCTATATGAAAGAAGGTGCAAAGAAGATGCCGAAAGGTTGGGTTCTCGTTACAGAATCATCTGAAGAGACGGGAGATGACGAGGCGGGTGAAGAGGGAGAAGACGATGAGGGAGCTGATGATGGAAAGGAGTTGGCCAAGGAGAATAGTTTGCTTGGACAAGCTAATATACCGAACTCATTAGAAGCCGATAAACCAACACCTACTCCAACACCAAATTCTCATGTAACACCCGCAGCTCAAAATGGTCTCAAAGGTCCGATCACAAACACCACATCAACTACCAATGCTTCCGCTTCGCCTAAACGGAGGAGAGCTCGTGATTCATTAACGGACCTCGCGTCCGGTGGTGGTGATCCTATTCTTGACGATACACCTTCTAAAAATAGCTCACCTCGAACGCGATCTCGTATGAAGCCCGCTACTTCCGTGTCAACAGAAGATCCAACAGGTTCAACGGGCTCTCGCTCAGCTCTCCAAGACGAAGTTGATTCGCCGCCTGGTATGACGAACAGTGGATCAACATCGGAATGTTCCGTGGACACGCTCCCGAATGATAGCAACATAGATAATGGTGATGTCACTCTCGTAGTGGAGAGCAATGTGGTATTATTTCCATTCCTTATTTATTATTAAAACTAAAAGTGCTGAGCTTTAACTTAGATTTCTAAGGACAATAGTGCTGACTCTGACACTCCAATCGATGTTAAGAGTATTCAAGAGACTATCGAGGAAACGGAGGTTGCACAATCAGCTCTGAAAATTTCAAACCTTATACACGGAACTGCATTCAGCTTTGGACATCCGGATGCTCGAACATCTTGGAAGCCGAGATATAGATATGATGAATCTTTGGGTTGGGTGTCGGAACCTGTGCCTTCCACATAGAACCACTGGCATTACTGTTTTGATCCACAAGCATCGCTTTTGGCGCACGCATTTACGATTGTCACTTCTTTGCTTCCCGCTTTTAATCTTATTTTATACAATTGTTCTCTACGCAGTATTCCCCTCCACCTTTTCTTTTTTTTTAAAAAAACACTTCTTTGCACATACTTTACTTTCCTAATTGTTGCATTTTTTCTTTTTTCAATCCTTTCATGGACTTCAACGTCATTGCTTGAATTGGGCCTTTTATTTTGTTTTCCCTCTCTCTCGTCATCTGTCATATTTAGCTGAATCAGTAGTCAAAACAATACCTTTGTATCAAAGAATCTCTCTAAACCGCCGCAACTCAGCAAGGAATGACTCCTCCGAACGAGAATGGATTGAATCGGGTTCTCGCGTATCTGTATTTATTTTCAACATATTTCATATTTATTTGGACGTTCAATATGAATTAATATGGTGCTAATGGAAACATTTCTTTCCCAACAAAATATAAAAGCTTTTATGCAGCTTAGTGCGACTCCGAGTGGTCAGTACCAAGAAATTTGACGTGATACGCGATCGTATGGTACATCGGGAATGAGGATTATATGGGAAGGTACATTTCGTTGTAACAATCCAGTCAACTATAGATTCACTATGATAGAGAAGTCTGTCGGTGTACTTAGTTCAACAAGTAGAGTCAGTTTACATAATTATAGACGCCCAAGCTTAGTATTACGCTTCACTTATACCTGTATTATATTCATGTCATCCAATGGCTACAGAAATCCTCCAGATAGTCTTATCTAAAAAAGAACGAAAATCACGATTGGACAACCGCCTGTGTATCCCCGTACAGTACAGCGAAAAGTCTTTATTATGCCACCTGAACTTACCCGATGACGTGACCGTCGCCACAGTAAAAGATCAGGCAGTCAGCACCATGATTGGTTGCTTGGAAGATAATTACAATATAGTTCTTGAAAAACTATAAAGTAGTTGTTTCCCCAGGTAAGCATATATAGTCAAATTTTCACCTTGTGCATTTTATCCGTGACTGACAATTCAATTCTTTTTTTTTTTAAGTGCCCCAATCTTCAGACCAGAAATGGATTGATTTAGGTGAAGATGCTATGGTGATGTTGTTGCCGCTGGAAAATGATATGACGCCGTTGAAGAAAAAATATGATAAAATTGAACAACAGGTCAAGGGTGTGTCCAATTGGTGTCCTGTTCACCTAGTAGTACTAACCCTTTGCATCAGATAAAGATTCTCATTTAGAGAGAGATGCTTATGAACAAAAAATCGATAAAATAATGTCAGAACAAAAAGAACAAAAAGAAAAGCTCGAGTTGAGACTTCGGGAGCAGGATAAGAAGATCGCGCATGCAGATGGGGTAGTTCTGGAACAGTCACAGGAGCTTCGTAAAGTCAGTCCAATTCGTTTCCAATTCTATTTTGCTCTAATTAATGACCTTTTAGATAAAATCCTTGTTTTATCCCATGCTGTTTCGCGTAGTAATGGACGATCTTCGAAAGGTTATTGTTGACGGATTGGGAGAACATAGCTGGCACCAAATTGAACAGGGAAGCAGGGAGGAGACAGTCAAGGATGAAATAGAAAAATTGAAGACAAAATCTCAACTCACTTTCAGTTCCTCAGCCCTAGATATGGCCTTGCTTCTTGTTGATGACCATTCAAAAAGAAGGAATGACGGAAACACAGCAACCCACACTGGAACGTACGAAGATATATCAGCTGCCATCTTAAGCCTTCATCAAGACAAGGAACGGAACCTTTTTATCGACTGCTACAAGCTTGCTTATAATCAAGAACCTGTTTTGTAGGTGCAGGGCTGGGGTACGGGGACTCTGTTATAACATTTGTTGTACCGTAGTTTTTCAATAGACCTTTGAGGGTTTTAATAGAAATTGTAAAACAGAAAGGAAGGAAGATGCGGGATAAATGTTGTGGGGGTTTTGCGAGAATGAGTGACTGAGATAAAATGGGTTGAGATGGTCCAATCACGAGTATATAAAGTATCTGGATAAATAAGAGCTGTCAACATCAATACATCGTTTGATAACACATATATGCATATATCTCATAAAACTGACCCGCATCATCACTCGACCGCATCATCAAGTTATGAAAGGTCAAGGCTAGCTTTTATAATAACCATCATTTATCTATCAATTTATTAATTCAGATACTAAAGAAAAAAGCACATCAAAATAGTCAAAATAGTAAACTATAAGAAGTATTAAGGAAAGACAAACTTCATCACAAGACTACGTGACTTCTAATATCAGTCAGAGAAAATAAAATGAATGATAAAGTATTTAAATGAAAAAAGAAACAAAACATTGTGCCAAATCGGTCCATGAGATTAGAAATCTGTGGAAATGAATGAGTAGTACGGGGATAGGATAATAGCAAGTATGCAAAGAACAACGTATGTCGGATTCCTTTAAAAATTCTTTGCACCTAGATTTCCTGAAAAATTGTTAGCTTTCAACAATATATTGAAAAACCAAAAGGGACATACAAGAAACTGAATGGTTCCAGTTAACAATTCTAATTAGTACAGTTAGCGTTAGGCACATAGTTGGCACGACAATGAGCGTACTGTCATCTAAGACACATCCGTCTGGGATATCAATTCGCTGTCCCTCATTAGCAACGACTTTAAAAAAACAATCAGTAATTCGGGACTCAGTTATCACCAAGATAAAGGAGACACGTACCGATTACAGTACCTCTCAGGGTAATGTTTCGACCAAAGTAAACATTACCACTAACAGTCAAGTGATCTAGTTCAATGGTAGTCGGGATAGTCACCGACTTTGGAATCTGGCAATCTAAAAAATAATGAATCCTTGATTAACCAAATTCTATGCTTGACAACAAGCTGCGTACTTTTTTAAAGTGGTTTCCAAGTTTGATAACTGGGGTCGTTTCAAACAGTCTGTTCGAATTGATTATAAGTAGCGCATAGATATTCGATTTAATAGGGAGCAGGTCGGAACAGCTCTTGACGGGTAAGAACCGAAATCGAGGAACGTTGACACCGAACGAGTTCTTGAAATGCTGGATTGCAGCATCAGCGGCGGTCTCGAGCTGAATTACGGCTTGACCATCGTCTGTGTTCTTGGGATTAATGATAATATCAAGGTCCATGCCTTCTGTTTCCATAACATGCTTGAGGGCTAGATTTGAAATGCGCACACGAAGATAGTTTATTTATTGGGAATGCACGGAAATGTTTAAAGAAATGTGATAAAGCCTTGCGAGAAACACATATTCAGCTAAATCAGCTTCTACCACAACCGTTCAGTCTCGAAAACGGGTCTACTAGTCTAGACCTAGTATAGTAGTACCATCATTAGTCCCAATCTCCTTCTGCCCAGGTGAAGCAAGAATTTCTTTTGGTATTCTTAGCATTTATGATTTTATTATTTTATACATTGTTTAGAACTATTGAACTTCAACTCCACTTCACTCCGATGAAAGGCCCATCGATTCGGATCACCAACTTCCCCAACCGCGTACTTTATTTCTCAGCTGACTCCTCCAATTTTAATAACTCCTTTCAACCACTAGTATTTTTACTCCCATATCACTCCACTCCCTCACTAGAATTGACTTACTAGCAGTCAGGATATTAGCCGTGCTTATCTACATAAATATTTATTTTTCTGTTAAAAAAAGTTTCCCTTATTCGAAGTTGAATTGATTAAATTCTCATCTAAAGTGTCCCGGGTGTTGAGATTTGTGACTCGGACATATATACAGTAGCTTATATAACTAATATAATAACCTTTTGTGTCTCCCGCTGCGACGTCTGTGTCTTCTGAGTCTTGTGTTTGCGCCACCTTTTGAGTGTGCTGTCTATTCCGTGTTATAATTCCAACACCGGGCTCTGGACGTTGGTAATCTATGCGCGATGAATCTGAGATTGTCATCGTAACAATCTACCATAAACTCTTGTTCAATGACGACCTTAAAAGCTAGAAAGGAAAGTTCATTGAAAACCAGACAATTTTCAGATTGAATTGAATTGTGTGTATATATAAGTCCATAAATATCATACATAACCTAACAATAATAATATAATAATTCCAACACTCAGCTACGATATGCCGTGCCCACGAGTCCAAAAATTTCCAAATCTACTTTTCTTCTTCAAGGGTTTTTCTAGCGACAGACCGTCCGACTCGGAATCATCAATCGACAACTGTCGATAAGTATACGCTTCTCGCATCTCACGGACACTTTGGTTTTGGAGAATCGTTAATTGTCGTAACTGTTCTTTCACCCTTCTTTCATCCTCTCGCCTTCGACAGTATCGCCAGAGGACATAGATTAAAGTAATACTCGCGAGTGATACTATCAAGGGGGTGTAAAAAAAGGATTAAGAGTTTTGTTTGCGAGGTGAACGCACTGAGAATGGTAAACGTTATCATCATAGTGGTAAAGTTGAAAATGGGTTCCGAATCGCCATCACATACCCGGGTTGCTGAAGTGGATTGGTTACTAGTAGTATTTCAGGTCATAGGTACTGCTGTTTGAGAACGAATTGAATGAAAAACAATCACTTTGAACTGACGCATTGTGACTCGTTGTTAGTTGAATTATTGTCTCTTGAAATCAAGGATATCATTGAAGGCATTTTATAAAAGGGTGCGGAGGTCGCAGTAAGCCAGTAGCACGATTTGAATACAATAGTCCAAGACTTTAAGTCCACACAAGGACGGATAATTAATTATTCCCCTGAGAGACAAAGTAGTATGAATAGATATGTGTAAGTGATTTCTAATTGAAAGTTCACCTGAAGGCAGGATAGATAATAGATGTGGGGTATGAGAGAGGTTGGAGGGAAAAGATTGCTAAAGTTCCCTAGTACCTTCTTGTGTCTGGTCACCTTACCCGCCTTAGCCTAAAAATATGCGAGCAAATCACGACACACATCATATATCGATATCAACCTTTTAGTATTGATGTCAATGATATGGTGACGGCTTGCATTTCAGCCTAATTGTCTGAGTAATATCGAGCATCGCCTTCACAACCTACTAGTGAATTTAACGATTCTGCTGTGCGTTATAAATTGGTATATCAAAATTTGTGTTTGTAATGATAAGAACAGGAACCATACTATTAACACTTCCTTTACTGGGTTTGGTTCGTTGACAGCGCAGATACCCGCAATTACAACGGAAATCAATTTTAATTCAAATACACTTCTAACCCTGATTGGCGGTTCGGACTATTAGGTAAGTCGTTGAAAGACTCGTGACTTCATCCGTTGTCTCTTTCCACTTACCAGTTTAAAGAGATATCGATGCAATGAGGAGCTAAGTATATTTATGATTTCCAAGAGGTCTTAAAATGATTTTCACATTTCTGAAACCCTAGCTACGATATGAGGAAAACTTTACCTTTTGAACACTACCGAAAAAATGCCACACCTCTGTTTATCAGACTTTGGAGGACTCATAGTAGACTCCCGACCTCCTGTAAGGACTAGTAGCCCGCTTTCCGAGACCCCCGCCGGCTGGTTTTATATGCACTTTCAATTTCAGGACTCTGACCATTATATTGTGGAACCGAAATTAAAAACTCTTGTCAGGACATTTCATAAGAAATGCTTGGTGTCTTTTTTCACTGCCTCCCTTGGTCCCGGATCTGAAATGCATCTAAAAACGTGAGTCATTAGGATTGAATAAAACTTATGACAGCTTGTACGGGACTGGCGGCGGGTTTGCGGTGTTCACTCTGTTTTACTAAACTCGGTTATCCTTTGGGAATTATTCATTAAATGTTACACCGATAATCTCTTTGTTGATAATTATAATTTAAAGGCATATTCAAGTTGGAAGCCGAGGCGAACAATATTATGTCCTATCTAGTTGGGAACTAAGAACAAAACGCGAAAATGTCTGGTTAATTAATGATCTCCTTAAGGTCTGTCCGCGACACTTACAGCCTTTCTGCGCAAAGCAGGCACTCAAAGCATTCATATGTTGCAACTGATTTTGAATTAAATTGAAGGGGAAATACATTACGGGACGCGCAGTTTGTACTAATCCTTGTAACCGGTGATTAGAAAACTTAGGGGCTATCAACAACGCACCATTTTTCACTCCTAATCAGGGTTCCCATATCATCCCTGGGACTTCTGCATGTATCCCGCAGATTTTTCGAGGGAAGGACGATACGATTTGAAATCCTTTGGCTCGGTAAACGGGTAATCCCATTGGACTACAGAAACAACGAATAAGCTGAGGTATTTTATACAGCGAGTTTGTTTACCTTGATTCTAGGTATATAATTGAATTACTTCCTCTGGCTTTATAAAATCCCCATTGAAGAAGCGCACTGGAAATACCAAAGCCTTGCCAATCAGGATCTACGAATAAAAGGCGCAGATGCCAAAATCTCTTTCCCTCCCATATAGCACCTTTTCCAAAGACTTGCTCTTTTTGGGCTTCAAACATCTCCTTTAAAGGTGGCACACCCTCCGGGATGGGAATCGGTTTGAAAAACGGATAAAAAATATTGGATAAGAACCACTCCCATAACGTTTGTTTTCGAGGACCATCCGGAGAAATCCAACTGGCATATCCTATGATAACTTCTACGGTCTCACCTCGCTCGTTAATCTTCGACACCGTGGCTTTCATGGAGATATTCGGACCAACGATTTCTTGCTCAAATCTATTTATTTCTATAGGGAGACCTATGCGAAATAGTTCCCCGCTGGAAATGTCAACATATTGAGGCGAGAAAATAGGTAAAAGAGGGCTGTTTGCGAATGCTCGAAGATATGCGCGTGCTAGGGCGGGAATGTCGCATCGCGTGGCGGGAGTTATGTGTACGGTGGGTCTTTTGGTTTTTGGCTGGGCCATTTCGAAGAATGGGGGTCATGAGACTCAACGCCTTAAAGCTTGCGGGGAACGAACGAGTCATTTGGTACTCGATTTATCCATCAAGAATCTCTCCTTGGATCATGATGTCGCAGTCTGAGAGGAGCATGTGAACCCTATCGCGCAGCCATGCCACCTGCGGAATCGGAAGCTCGTTGCTAATCGACATCAAGACTTGGAGATCTGGGCTTGATTGCTTTAAATAATATATCTCAATGAGAGCTTGCTGCTACCAGTTGACTTTACCGCCGGTGGTAGCAATTTAAATTCTGTGTTTACACAAATATCACTAACTGGTTTCTGACCATCGACACCACGTTTTGAACTGTGATCAACCTTCCCTTTAGAATCTCTGCTTATATATTCGAATAGAGGGGGGAATTCATCAAGCTTCGAGACTGCATACCTATTTCTTCATATACTGCCCGGAAAACAAAAAAAGAAAAGAAATTTATACTCTGTTTTTTTTTTTGGATGATCAGGTGGTTTATGAAGAAGTGTTCAATTGAGGTTCCCATATCATCCCCGGAGCTTCTATATACACGCCGCATATGTGTCGAGACAAGGTTTTGGTTACGACTCGGAATCCTTTTGCTTTGTAAACCGGTAACCCCATCGGGCTAGCAGGAATAAAGTTTTATCCGAATGGAGATGATAATTATAACGGACGACATTTACCTTGATTCTAAGTATATAACCGAATTGGTTTCCCGAGCTTTCTCAAATCCCCATTGAAGAAGCGCGCTAGCAACTCCCAGACCTCGCCAGTCAGGATCAACATACAACAGACGTGAATGCCAATGCTTCCTCCCCTCCCATTTACCACCTTTCCCAAAAATCTGCTCCTTTTGGATCGTTACCATCTCCAATACTTGCGGAAGACCTTCAGGAATAGGACTCGGTTTAAAAAGGTTACGAATTGGGTAGAAAATGGTGGATAAGAACCATTCCCAGATTGTTCGTTTTCGAGGACCGTCAGGGTGAGTCCATGAAGCGTATCCTACGATTGTGTCGACCGTTTCACCTTGCTCGTTCATTGTTGATACGCTGGCTTTCATATGGATATCCGTTCCAACCAGGGTTTGCCTAAGTTTGTTCATTTCTAATGGGAGACCTATACGTAAGAGTTCTTCTCCAAAGACATTTACGTATTGAGGTGAGAAAATGGGTAAATGGGGTGTATTTTCGAATGCTCGAATATTTGCACGTGCGAGAGCGGGTACATCATGTCGTGTAGCAGGGCTTACACGTACTACGATGGGTCTTTTAGTTGCTGACGTTGAACGATCCATCATGAGATAGGAAAGATATTGAACATAAGTCAAGACGGCGATAATGACCGGACCTGAGACTCGGATGGATTACCACCATCATATTACATTTAACTCTGTAAAAACCGTGACGGAATTATAGGAGGAAAGCTGCGTTTTTATTTTAATTCAAAGGCAATCATCTATGGGAAACCGTGCAACTCGACTTCTCCCGTATATCTGTAAGTCCGACTCAATTTACGAGATACATCGGAGGAAAACTGGACTGCCAGTGTAGATATAAATATTCGTTAGCACGGCGGCTGCTGTATGGATATCCGGGCCAACGAAACGACGCATGGCTTATTACGTCTTAACATATATGCGTATGCGAGTGGAGTTGCATCGGTGTCGGGCTGCAAAAAATTGTCTCGTGGATTCTTGTAGTTGTTGAGTCTCGACAGTAATGGAATTCATAGCCCGTCCGAGGATGTTAACAACAAACACGCAACAATTACGAGCACAGTGGATGGATATCACGGAATCGGATTATGCCGATGTCGCAGTCTGCGATGTGAACCTATGACGCGGACTCGGAAGGGTTGCTCCGGAATACCGACTTTGCGACCCGTGTCGCACCGAAGAGCCAAATGAGTGTACTAAGTTGTACATGTTTATAGTGATAAGCCAAAACTTTAGCTTTCGCTTTGAACAGGAAAGCATGAAGGTGGGATATCGATCCTTCTGAAATAACCGGTGTTGGAGAAACGCATAGAGAGAACCAACTACATATCAGTGTCTATAAAATGAGATTGCGCGTGCAACGCCTTTTTTCCTCGTGGTCGTACTACGCATGAGCCGTGCGGGTTTCTCCTAAATAAATGACAGTCTTTTCAGGTAAATTAATAGATCTTTCGAATTGGACTATTTATATCTCTTGATAAAAATCATGTCTCTCGTTTAGAAAAATCTTTCCTCCTCAATTGTAACTCACTATCTCTGTTTAGGCTTACTCTAATGCTATAACATCAATTCTTCCCGTCTGTCACATAAAAGCCACAATGTGAGGGGTCCGAGTTCGAGTTCGAACCGGGGATGGTCAGAAGTTGCTCCTTAGTGATGGCGGAGTCGCCAACGAGATCGACATCGATATGAATCATTTATTGACTCTAAGCAGAATCGGAATTAGCAAATTAATCCATATCATCCCAAAAGTAAAAGCCAACGTGGCATATGATTAATCTATCGAGAGTTGTGCAATGTGATAATTAAGCACATATGATATCATGATGCCACTTACTGGCCGAGCTGATAAAATGAAGACCATACCGTCTATAAAGCTAGAAATTCGGGACATAAAGTCGGTACGAACGTACGAGGAGAATTCTGGGATTATTCACTGCTTCAGGAAGAAAGATCGGGTGTGATAGGATAGCCTGTTATTGGTTTGAGTTTGGGTGTGTCTTTCGAGAATTGAGAGTCGTTTAACCGATTACGCCCGCGTAGGAGAACCAACTAATTTAAATGATTTGCGTCCTCGAGAATGGAATGGAATCATTCCCGGACCCTTTGTTTTGTCACAATATACTTTTTGTCGAAAGGGAAAAACAAACCTTTTTTACCTATATTTCTCACAAATAAATGATAGTTCCTGTAGGTGGACATATGTGTCAAGATGCGACGATCAGAAAAATCTAGAACCGTCGGCATGTCGGGATGATATCGGGGAATGCCAATTGACCCTCATTGACCCAAGTTCTGTATCAGAAATGATCATCCAGTTTTTTTACATGTTTTTACCAAAAAAAAATTCAGAACAAATAAATAAATTTTAAAACATATTTATTATCCATAGTACCCCAAAACGTGCGTGTAATTCCGACTTATATAAAAGTTTGGGCTGAAACCAGTCGCTCGCTACATATAGTAGTGCTTACCACGCTCCACAATTAAAATAAGGTTCCACAGAGCGTGACATTCTCCTTCGCTCATCATCATCCTATCTCTTTCTCCACTACCACCAACATCCCCACCAACTCTAAATCATGTCCCTCAACCCAAACCTTATGCCGAGGTTGGACTCATTCAGCAGCAGGACCCGTGGTAGTAGCCATATCGTAGGTTGTCTCCTTGCCGTCGTTTCTTACGATTCAACGACATCGCCAGGACTTTAAAACTGCTACCACTGGCGTTGCTGCCAAAGCAATGAAAAACGAACTTAGTCGGCTTGTTGCGACTGTACAAGATCCCAATGCTAGAAAGGTGATTGATCTTTATCCGGATTATCGTGCAAAGTCATTCAAAGTACTTTGTTGTTGTTGTTTTTAGCAATTTGATCTAGAAATGCAATCCTTTTTCTATCTTTTCACGCGTTATCTTGCAGAACGTGCAAAAGGTCAAGACATGTACGTGTCACTTTATAGTACCTATTTTTATACCAGTCTCTTACCGGCTGTATGCAGCGAATGGGACCGTATCAACCCTCCTGCTGTCGAACAGATTGTCGCTTATGATTCTCTCCCAGAGATAACAAGCAACGACGTATCTTTGCTCAACAAACTCGCCGTCCTCAAGGTCAACGGTGGTTTGGGAACTTCCATGGGTTCGTTCCGCTTTTTTTGTGTTATGATTGACTTGACTGACCACGGCTATCTCCAGGCATGACTGGTGCGAAGTCCGCCCTCGAGGTGAAGAACGAGATGACCTTCCTTGATCTTACTGTTCGCCAAATCGAAGTATGGCATTTAGTTCATCCGTGACATCTAATTAGAACTTATAATACTTAACAGCACCTTAACACCGAAAGCCGCGTAGATGTTCCCCTTGTCCTCATGACGTCCTTTAACACACATGAAGATACTTTGCGTATCATCAAGAAGTATGCAAATCAACAACTTCGTATCATCACCTTCAATCAAAGTCGTTACCCACGTATCTTAAAAGAATCCCTCTTGCCATGCCCGCAATCAGCCGACGATGACAAAAAGCACTGGTAGGTTAAATGGTGTTTCCGTTTGAGTATGTTCATCGACCAAGTCTAGGTACCCTCCGGGCCACGGAGATCTCTTTACTGCTATCTCGCAGTCTGGCGTGTTAGACCAACTATTGGCAGACGGAAAGGAATACCTATTTGTATCCAATTCGGATAACTTGGGTGCTGTGTAAGATTCTTTTTTACCAATCGCGTCAGACGTCTTGCTCAGTTATATCTTAGCGTCGACCACCGTATCTTGAAAACAATGGCCGAGAAACATGCTGAATTCATCATGGAAGTAACTGATAAGACCAAGGCGGACGTAAAGGGTGGAACGCTTATCAATTACGATGGCCAAGTTAGGTTGTTGGAAATAGCCCAGGTGCCCTCAGATCACGTAGAGGACTTCAAATCTGTCCGTAAATTCAAAATCTTCAATACTAACAATCTGTGGATCAACTTAAAAGGTATGTAGTACTGTGTTAAGGAGAAAAAAGAAGGTTTGTACTCAACTGTTCAACTAGCCCTCAAACGTGTTATGGAAACAGAAGGCATGGACCTTGATATTATCATCAACCCCAAGAACACAGACGATGGTCAAGCCGTAATTCAGCTCGAGACCGCAGCTGGTGCTGCAATCCAGCATTTCAAGAACTCGTTCGGTGTCAACGTTCCTCGATCTCGGTTCTTACCCGTCAAGAGTTGTTCCGATCTGCTCCTCATCAAATCGGATATCTATGCGCTATCACATGGACAGCTTATAATCAATCCGAACAGACTGTTCGGAACAACTCCAGTCATCAAACTTGGAGACCACTTTAAAAAAGTACGCAACTTGTTGTTATCAAGCGTAGAGTTTGGTTAATCAAAGATTCATTATTTTTAGATTGCCAACTTCCAAAGTCGGTTCAAGAGTATCCCGACTATCATTGAACTAGATCACTTGACTGTTAGTGGCAATGTTTACTTTGGTCGAAACATTACCCTGAGAGGTACTGTCATCAGTACGTGTCTCCTTTATCTTAGTGTTAACTTAGTTCCGAATTAATGATTGTTTTTTAAAAGTCGTTGCTAATGAGGGACAGCGAATCGATATCCCAGACGGATGCGTCTTGGAGAACAGTACGTTCATCGCCGTGCCAATTATTTACTTAACGCTAACTGTACTAATTAGAATTGTTAACTGGAACCATTCAACTCCTTGTATGTCTCTTTCGGTTTTTCAATATGTTGCTGAAAGCTAACAATTTTTCAGGAAATCTAGATGCAAAAACTGTTTTTTTTTAAAAAAAAATAAGCCGACATACGCTATTCTTTGCATACTCGCTATTATCCTATCCTCGTACTCGTTCATTTTCACAAATTTCTAATCTCATGGACCGCTTTGGCAAAATGTTTTGTTTCTTTTTTTTCCGTTTAAACACTTTCATTCATTCTATTTTCTCTGACTGATATTAGAAGTCACTCAGTCTTGCAACGAAATCTGTCTTTCCTTATTACTTCTTATAGTTTACTATTTTGATGTACTTTTTTCTTTAGTAACTGAATTTAGAAATCTATTGATATCACTATCATCACCACAATCAGGGCCTCGGCACGTAGATCCCTCATAAAAAAGGATCTCCGTCGTATGTTGGTCTATAAAAGTCAGTAAACAGTTTCTGCTCCTTGTCGCCTCGAAGCCCCAGACAGAATAGCATGAGATATATCGGCGAGCGAGGCCGTATTTCCCCTGTTCCGCCACCACGAGTGGTCCTCCACAGGCATAGTGACCATGTCATTCACATCCGAACAAAAAGACAGCGGAGAACTCGATTCGTCTACCATAACCCTCAGCTCTCCCCCAACAGCCTCTCCCCTCTGGTCCCGTTCAGTGCTGAACCAACTTTTTCCCCCTACACGCCTAGCGATCTTGTCCCGAAGCTTGTCCATGAGGACACGGAGTCCATGCACTTTTTCAACCAAAAGATTGATTAGAGCAAGATAAGAGCAAGATAAAAAGGGACTTGGGCTGACCCTAGCAAGCTCCTTTGATTGTTCTTGGAGGACCTTATCCGTCTGCTTCTGTTTCTGCTAGGATTTGTCAAGTTCCATCTTGTGTTTCGAGATTTCCATCTTGTGTTTTGAGATTTCCGTTTCATGTTTCGAAAGTTTCGATCCATGTTGTCTTTCTAGGTCGAGAAGCTTTTTGTCATATATTTCCTGCTCACGTAGCAGTGCTTCGCTGAAGTCCTTTCTCAAATCTCCTTTAATACGGTTGACTGCTAAAGGAAGAGTTAGTGTTAGGTGTGCGAAGAGGTTGTTGGGCATACTCATATCTTCCTTTTCTGCAAGGAAAGTTTTTAGAAGATTATATGCTTTATAGATGTGCATGTCCTCGGTCCCACTGGCAACGGGCCATATCGTTAACACGGCCTCTTCGCCGAGATCTGTCCATTTTTGATTGTCAGACTCAGGTGCTTGAAAAGGAATTAGATTATTAATGGATATAATGAATAATGGGGAAACCAGACATTCATGCCTACTGGGATAAACGGTCGCTTCGAGTGCCGGTGGTAGTACGTCGTAATGCTCCTGTAACTAGTATCGCATTCCGTCAATTCCAGCCCTTTTCACAGATGAAACACGCGCGTTGGGGGTAAAGATACGTGGAATACCAGGGATTTTTCGGCATACTGAACCGAGACAGATGTACTAGTGGGGGGTAACGCTTCTCTTTCCTCGTTTGTCAATGCCACGGTTCGAATAGCCGTCGCCATTGTGGAGTGTCTTTAAAGAGAAAAATGTATGGACGTTACGTAATCTCTATAATTCAGTAGGTGAATACTCTATAACACTATCTAAGTAGTAAGTGCTCTGCTGAACTACTTCCTTTTTACCTGGATTCACTGTTACAACGAGATGCATCTTCCCATATAATTATTCTCATCCCCTGCGTATCATACGATCATGTATCAGGCGAGAACCGTTCCTCCTTGTTAATAACAACTCTTATTAATGACAGATACTTTGATACCTTGTATAACGAACTGGAATCCTCTCGTCGATTACTGCCATACGTCGCCGTTATGTTTAATTCTATACCTCGACGCACTTCTGGGTCACCGGTCCGTGAGAACGACACCCTCTCCGTCCCCACACAATTAGATGAGTTCGTGGTCGATTGGTCCGATGATCATCTGAGATTAATCACTTACGTCGGTTTACTGGTTAGGACTCCAAAAACCTATACGCTTAACTATTATAAAAGTATTACTGTATTTTGAAATTAGAAAGTAAATTAAATCAAAAAGGAGGGTGGGGTCCCGAGGATGTGACCACAAAGAAGGATTTTTGGGAAGCAATAGAGTGATCCAAGAGTTGCAATATCGAAGCTTGAGCTTGAGAATTAAATGTAGCACGAATGTGAACAATGTTGGCATTGACTGAAGGATGGGGAAGGGGGTTGAGGATCTGACAGAATTCTGAATTCAAATGAGTTTAATGGTTTTTTCATCAAGAGTAAATATAACATACCATTGTTGGTTATGTTTCAAGAGTCAGGAGTCGCCAGTCAAAAAGTGAGAGGGCAAGTCCTAGTCACTACGACTCACTCTCGTATGCTAATAATTCATTGGCAGTGCAGCTACTCCCCAATACCTTTCTTACAATCTGATATTGCTAGACAGGGACAAAAGGACGAGGACGTGAACGGGAGGAGAAGAGTATTTTTAGCATTTCAATACCCTTACGCGCCGGCAAGATTTTTTAACAAGCCTGAGCGCGCTTCTTTTGGCAATGGAGTTCTTGATAAGGGCTCGTTTTTAGTTACGAGTACCTACTATTGTGTGTTTCGAAAGGTCTATTGGTTAAAGATACCCACTTATAAGGTTGACTGATGTTGAGGTACAAACAAGGACCTTGGGGAACGATGTCAACGTTGACAGCATCTATCAACTGAACGGGGGACAATCGTTTCCCCGATGTGAATTTGATGAGATTACCTCCTGAATAATTACTTATCATTTTCTCATGTTTGTCAGATTACTCTCTGTTACTTAAATGATCCAGAATTATCGGTTTGGCAAAGTTACATATGGTCCTTAGCAAGGGCGCCGCTGTTGATGCATGATGATGGATCATGGCTTGCTGAGTCCATGATAAAATGTCATTTCGGTGGTACTTGCTTTTGATGGGACAAAAGTGTCTTTTTATAAATTCAGCCCAGGTATTCACATTTCTTGAACAAAGGGATAAATAAATATAGCCAAGAGAGAAATACATTTATACATGACAAAAATGAAAGTTACCTATGTTTACAGCTGTTCCGAGTACGTAAGGCGGTATTTCTATTAGTATTTACTAATTAAAACACCGCCTTATGTATCCGGAACGGCTGTAATACATGCTGAGAATATTTCTGCGCATAGAAAAATGATTCACTAAATCTTTGAAATCTTTCACAGCCTCCTCTTCATCTTCATAACCATTTACAAGCTCAAGCCACCATATTGTATCTGGGAATTCTACTTTATTCCTCCTGGAACTGAAAAAATTGATGAGCGATGACTGGACCTCATTGTAGTCATTTTGAACTAAGAATTCTCAGGGGTGATAGTTAGAAAATTACGAATGGAGATAGTGTGATGAGATATAATCATCAGCTTTTCAAGACGATCACCTGCTCATAAAATTATACATTGCCAATCTTGCCTAAAAGATTCAAATTTGAAAGCATATCCAAGATTTATGCTTATTTCTTGAGGGGCAAGTTTCGTAATAGAGGACAGTAGATAATGTCCTTTTGCATTGAATGTCAGTGATATAACTTGCTTCAAAGAACATGATGTCGAAACAAGCTGAAACACCAGAATTAAGAGAGTTCACTGAGTTTCAGCCATGAAAAAACAATGTAAACTCTCAAGCAACCATTGTTGAATTGATGTTTGTCCCAATGCCTACTATGAGGGGCTTGTTAGGGCTCGACCGTTCAGTGTGCTGACTTGCACTTAAGGATCTTATAGACAAGTATATACCCAAAGACCAAGTTGATATTGGACTGAGGAGCTACCCTCAGCTGCATACTGTTTAAATACACATTATCTAGCTATCAGGACCCAATAACTAAACTACACTATATCTGCCAATAGGAAGTTGGCATCTGGGGAAGTACTAACTCACCAGTAAGGGGTGACACATCATGAATGATCTGTGCACAGAGTGGGAAGCACAGGAGAAACAGGAGTCCTAGGTGATGTGGCATACCAGGTACCACTATAACACCTTTGAAAAAAAATTTAAATTTTATTGTGCTATTTTCATACTAAAAGCTAACACCATGCTGTCAGACTTTGAATATCCCCTACCATGCCATCACCTCATCACTGTTAGGGTGACTGTGCAATGCAGATACTAGCAGGAAGATAACCTAAGTATATATTGACATGAACTACAGTACAATACTCACCTAGCAGGAAGATAACCTAAGAGATCAAGCTTAGGGGACTTCTGCTAGGCAGTTACATGACTGTATCTGCATTGTTGTTATCACCAATATCCCAAGTGGATAAAGACCAAGCTAAGCTGAAGGCTTAGCACTGGTATCAAACAGATTGACACAGTTGACCATATCGAAGACAGAATAAATAGGGAGGAAGGTGGGATATGAAAATGGGGAACACCGACTATGGAATTGAATATAGAATAAATGGATAGTTGGTGGTAACAAGTGTGAGTGTTAGGGCAACTGCACAATGTAGATACTAGCAGGAAGATAACCTAAGTATATATTGACATGAACTACAGTACAATACTCACCTAGCAGGAAGATAACCTAAGAGATCAAGCTTAGGGGACTTCTGCTAGGCAGCTACATGACTATATATACATTGGTGTTATCACTGGCATCCTGAGGGGATAAAGACCGAGCTAAGGTGTCGAGGTGGATCAACACAGTTGATCCTGTCAACGATGGAATAATGGAAAGAGAGTGGAATATGAAAATGGAAAACATTAACTATGGAATTGGATATAGAATAAATGAGTAGTCGATGGTAACGAGCACAGGATAATAAGAATTAAAGAAATGGAAGCAAAGGAATAGGGGCATATAGGGGTAGGATAAGGAAAAGCAGAAACAAACCCTGACAGAACTCACTCCATGCTGGAAATCAAAGTGAGTACTATTCTAAAGCTTACTAGATGAGACTGTTTTACATACTTTCTATTTAGTTCATCTTTTTGATGCTGTGTGAGATTGTTTCAGATTAGAGGCCATTGATGCTTGCCCCATTCACCCAAATCAAATGCATGGAGTATATCATATGATAAGGCTAGGTATGGGTCTGAATTATGTATGTCCCAAAATGAATTCTGTTTCCTAAATGATTTTTATTAAAATTGAGAATGAAAAATACACATACCTTCACCAGGTGTAAGCCATGATCACAAAGTAGCTTCTCATGGTGAGAAGTGGCTAATTCCAATGATTTATGGTAAACTGCCTTCATTGATTGTTGTGTCCATGGCTCAAATACCTTCATAAAAAATTTTAACTCATCTCAAGGAGCCAAGCAGCATACACATGGATGGTTTGCTTTAACCCCACGTGTTTCACATATTGAATATGCCTCCTCACCATCAACGGCATGAATCATAAAACCAGGATAAACAATCCTGGTGATTCCATCACCACATTTAATTGCCTCTCCATGAATTGATTTGTCTTGCAGGGATTTGAATATTGTTCAGCAAATTTCATGATAAACTTCACATTTAAATTGCGCATACTCTACAGAGTCAAGTGTATCATCTTCTGATGTATTGGTACCAATTGAATTTTTAACCTGGACTTTTGAACAAAAAAAGAATTAAAAAGATAGAAAAAAACATACTATGGCCATATAACCAATTAAGACCCCACCCCCATTCCCAGATGCATTCTGTATGGAACTGGGCAAGAAACCTGGACGTATGACAATAGGATGCTTAGTGACTGTCTTCGCAACATTGCTTTTGTCGAGCCAAAGATGTAATGACAAGTAAACATTGGGTAGATTGGTTTCATGAGGTAAAGTGTCCTAGAATGTATGAGCAGTCATAAACAAAACTCATAAATCTACCATAATTACCTGAATATCCCTGTCAGGGTTCGTTCCCGTTTTTCCTTATTCTACCCCCTATATGCCCCTATTCCTTTACTTCCATTTCTTCAATTCTTATTATTCTATGCTCATTACCACTGACTATCCATTCTTTCTATATTCCATTTCATAGTCGATGTTTCTTATTTTTATATTTCACTTCCTTTTTATTTATTCTGTTGTCGACAGGATCGACTGTGTTGATCCACCTTGACACCGGTGCTAAGCCTTCGGCTTAGCTCGGTCTTTATCCCTGCGGGATATCGGTGATAACACCGATGCATATATAGTCAGGTAACCACCTAGCAGAAGTCCCCTAAGCTTGATCTCTTAGGTTATCTTCCTGCTAGGTGAGTATTGTATTGTAGTTCGTTCCAATATATACTTAGGTTATCTTCCTACTAGTATCTACATTGCACAGTCACCCTAACAATCCCACCAAAGAGTTCCAGAATTGAGTTCATCATAAATCCTCATAATTCATCCTCCATAGTGTAAATATTTTTCAACAGGATACCATATCATTGAACCAGCAAGTGTTGGGTCAGTTATAATTTCTAACAGCTATTTCCACAGGTCATGGTACCTAAATTTAAATTGATAGGACTGGTTTCAAAAAGAGTGTGATGTTTCCCCTTCTTGAAACTGTAGCTGAAGAAGTAAGGCCCTGGTAATGCTGGTGGGAGATAGGACTTACCTGGACACTAAATTGTCTGGCAGCTGCCAAAGAGGATTGGAAATCTGAATACGTATTAAAGCTTAAAGAAGTGCCTGAAGCCCAGCAACCATTAATTTTCTCCAATAATTTTTTGATCACTTGTGAATGGAATCCCTCCCTAACTACCATCTCAGTGAACTCAAAATCTGCCTGCATCCAAAAAGGAGCCCATGGTTTGGAATTAATTCTTGAAGGTGTGAATATTGGATTGCTTGCAACTCCACTTTCTGAAGAATTATCTAGGGAGAAAATAGTGGAGGTGGCTTTGCCACTGTGTAGGTGGTGAATAATCTTAAGGAAAGAATCTGGAGTCTGGGACGATGAAATTGATGGACTATTAGTCTCTAATTGGGCTGGGACCACTGGGTTCATGCATATGGGATCCTCTTCTTCAGACTCATATTCTTAATATGGAATGTTGGTAACTGATTCCACACATTATCAACACAAGTGACATACCAGACATTGCATCATATATTTCAACACCATCAAGATGAGCCAGCAAGGTAGTTTCAGCAGTCTGTCTGTCAGGGTTCATTTCCACTTTTCCTTATTCTACCCCCTATATGCCCCTATTCCTTTACTTCCGTTTCTTTAATTCTCATTATCTTGTGCTTGTTACCATCAACTACCCATTCATTCTATATCCAATTCTATAGTCAATGTTTCCCATTTTCATATTTCACTCTCTTTCCCATTTATTCCATCATTGACAGGATCAACTGCATTGATTCACCTCAATACTGGCACTAAGCCTTTGGCTTAGCTCAGTCTTTATTCCCATGGGATACCGGTGATAGCACCGATGCATATATAGTCATGTAGCCACCTAGCAGAAGTCCCCTAAGCTTGATCTCTTAGGTTATCTTCCTGCTAGGTGAGTATTGTACTGTAGTTCATGTCAATATATACTTAGGTTACCTTCCTGCTAGTATCTACATTGTGCAGTCACCCTAACACTGTCCCAAAGAGACTGATTTCATTCGAGTGTGAGTTTTGACTTTTTTTATTCCAGATTGACTCTCATAATAATATCATTGACAGGCCTCAACATGCTTGTCAAATTGGCGAAAACTGAGAACACTAGCATACCATTTGCACCATCTTTGGTCAGTCTGTATATGTAGTTTTTTAGGTTTTTCAACCAGCATCCAAATTCTCAGATATGAATATTCCAAATGATCAATTAGCCTAGATACACTCATGGTGAATGTAGCATCACATCACCAGAGGTAGAGGACTTACAATTACTGGACTGTGTTGCATAGAAAGAATTGAACCTGTGACAAATGATCTCATTGGATCAGGGCTAATCAGGGTCAACTTTATAATCCAACACTTGCTCCAATACTCCAATACCACCTTTAAAAATGGTTGTGTCTACCATTCTTGTAAATGTCCCCAAATTATTTTTTGTCTCAGGTTCCATCGAAACCAAATGAATTCAAACCCTTCTTCACCTAATGATGGTAGTTGGTTACAGGTATCAATGATTCTCAAATGTAGATTAATATATCTCACCTTTTTTTAGGGATTACGACATTCTCAAGTTGAAAAAAAACAATCTGGAGATTGAGAATCAGAAGTTAAAGGAACAGCTGGCCAGTGCCTTGAACCAGCAATCTGAGGAACAGCATCATTGGCATCGCAGGATCCAATTGCCTGAAATTGAAGAGGAGGACCTGTGCTCTGAGGTATTGAGCATTGCTAACAAATTTATGTACATGTCACTTCTATGGCTCGAGCAACCAGATATTACCTTTGAGATGGAGTTAGATGACGAATATGATCCTCATGATTGATTTGCATCAGCCGATGCCTGGATTCAAGGTCAACTCTGCGAACTGTTGGAAGCGATTCCCAGTAAATTACATGAACAAATATCCAATAAACACTTTATTAATACTGTAAGTATAAAATTAGAATTGAATATGCTCTGATGATTGAGAATTACCAGTTTGTTCATGCCATGCATCAACAGTGATCAAATGCCAGCACTCATGTTCAACCTCACTGTGATGCAGCTATCTTTAGATGTACTAATGAAGAGTATGCTGACCATGGCAATATCTTCAAAGAACTCATTGGGTGGACTGTTCTAGACAATGGTCAAGGATCTGTTGAGATTATAGTGGAGGGTGAATTTAGTACCGGAAACGATGTAGTGATCGAATAGCTTGGTATTCACGCTCGGGGGTTCTACTCCCCGAGCATCTATACTATATATACAGGAGATGGTCTGTGCTCTACTGGGGGAATCGGAGACACTATCTATCTATCTGCCCAATGAAGGCCAATCACGCCATATGACAACATACTAACTGTGTATCTCGTGATGCTGAAATAACAACAGGATCAGGTTATTACGAACCATTTGCGCCAATTCTTTTCAAAGACTATGATAGACTCAATGATAAATGGAAGATATTCAGAAATCCAATTTTGATGAGGGTGCGTCATTTATTCTATTCAAACCCTAAAGATTCAACATAACCACAATGCTAGACCCATGCTGCTCTACTTCTCGGTCCTTCATCGGTGAAGAATACAAAAGGTGAACAAATTTTTATTCACGATTCTTCCCATTGCAACATGGAATCCTTGTGGAAAGTGCGTCGACTCACACCAGGTGCCATTGCCATGACTGCGATTTTAGTTCGTCCTATGTACTGACTTCAGAAGTGATACACGTAACTGATCTGACATCAGGCCCGTTTTTCGGCATCTAGTGATCTTGCGTTTAGACCTACAGGCATAACCACGGAGATTGAGTATCAGGAGGATTACCGGATATATTTGGAGTATTTATCAGAGGGTTTGCGTCTGAAGAAGCCCTCTGTACTCGCCATATTCCAACAATGGAATGACATTTTCTATTCAAATCAATCAGATTTACCACAACGAGCATCCAAACCCTCATTACACAATCGTCGAGCTATATTGGCCGATCTATACGACGAGCAAGAACAAAATATGGATGAACACAGAGGCCAAAACACAGCCAACGATGACAGAGGTCAAAACACGGAAAATGACGAAAGACCAAACAAGGACGATGACGATGACGATGACGATGAAAATGATACAGACATGCGTGCTGCAACTGTCGTTACAGGTTATACTCGACTTTTAGAACAAGAACAAGCAGACGATGAATTGCTTGATGTAAGCTAGGGTTATTTTCTCAATTGTCCTGATGTGTGATTTTTTTCGTGTAGCCAGAACGTGGGCAAAGACAATCAAGCCCATTATCTGATCCACCTCGACCACCATTACGCTCACGTCACAACAATCAACCGTATTCCATGCACTCATTCGCACGAAAGAAGAGGGCAGCTGAATCCAACCCATCCGATGTCCAGGGAGCAAAGGAGAATATGCCGGCTAAGAGAAGACGTCGTAATGAGAACAAACAGATGAATACTGGCGAAGTACGCAAAGTCACCCGGAACAGTCAGAAATCTTCGAAATAGATGTCCAGTAGTATTTAGATTATGACCCTGTATAGAAACAAAGATATTTTTAAATCGAAATCCGGGACAACCTGGTAGGATGCTGGGTTCTTGTTGATCTGTGCCGACCGAGCGTGGTTTGCGCTGACTGAGTATAATCGTGCATAATCACAAACAGGTACCGTTCGTCAGGTCATTAGACCTAACCAGCCAGAAAGGATTTTTGCGACAAACGCTTGTGTTGTCGTCGTTATAAATTATTTACGAAACAGATAGGGGAGGAATAGAATAAAGAGAAATGTGGATGTTATTGATCAAAGGGAGAAATAATGGAATCAACGAACGAAAACAATAAAGGAAGAGAAAAACGTGTTTAACATGTTGATTATAATCACGTGTGTCAAGTCATAGACTGCGAACAAATCTTTGTTCGGCCTAATTTGGTTAATCAAGTATTCATTATTTTTAGATTGTCAAATTCCAAAGTCGGTTCAAGACTATTCCAACTATCATTGAACTAGATCTCTTGACTGTTAGTGGTAATGTTTACTTTGGTCGAAACATTACCCTGACGTGTCTCCTTTATCTTAGTGATGACTAAGTTCCGAATTACTGATTGTTTTTTTAAAGTCGTTGCTAATGAGGGACAGCGAATTGATATCCCAGACGGATGTGTCTTAGATGACAGTACGCTCATTGTCGTGCCAACTATGTGCCTAACGCTAACTGTACTAATTAGAATTGTTAACTGGAACCATTCAGTTTCTTGTATGTCCCTTTTGGTTTTTCAATATATTGTTGAAAGCTAACAATTTTTCAGGAAATCTAGGTGCAAAGAATTTTTTAAAGGAATCCGACATACGTTGTTCTTTGCATACTTGCTATTATCCTATCCCCGTACTACTCATTCATTTCCACAGATTTCTAATCTCATGGACCGATTTGGCACAATGTTTTGTTTCTTTTTTCATTTAAATACTTTATCATTCATTTTATTTTCTCCGACTGATATTAGAAGTCACGTAGTCTTGTGATGAAGTTTGTCTTTCCTTAATACTTCTTATAGTTTACTATTTTGACTATTTTGATGTGCTTTTTTCTTTAGTATCTGAATTAATAAATTGATAGATAAATGATGGTTATTATAAAAGCTAGCCTTGACCCTTCATAACTTGATGATGCGGTCGAGTGATGATGCGGGTCAGTTTTATGAGATATATGCATATATGTGTTATCAAACGATGTATTGATGTTGACAGCTCTTATTTATCCAGATACTTTATATACTCGTGATTGGACCATCTCAACCCATTTTATCTCAGTCACTCATTCTCGCAAAACCCCCACAACATTTATCCCGCATCTTCCTTCCTTTCTGTTTTACAATTTCTATTAAAACCTCAAAGGTCTATTGAAAAACTACGGTACAACAAATGTTATAACAGAGTCCCCGTACCCCAGCCCTGCACCTACAAAACAGGTTCTTGATTATAAGCAAGCTTGTAGCAGTCGATAAAAAGGTTCCGTTCCTTGTCTTGATGAAGGCTTAAGATGGCAGCTGATATATCTTCGTACGTTCCAGTGTGGGTTGCTGTGTTTCCGTCATTCCCTCTTTTTGAATGGTCATCAACAAGAAGCAAGGCCATATCTAGGGCTGAGGAACTGAGAGTGAGTTGAGATTTTGTCTTCAATTTTTCTATTTCATCCTTGACAGTCTCCTCCCTGCTTCCCTGTTCAATTTGGTGCCAGCTATGTTCTCCCAATCCGTCAACAATAACCTTTCGAAGATCGTCCATTACTACGCGAAACAGCATGGGATAAAACAAGGATTTTATCTAAAAGGTCATTAATTAGAGCAAAATAGAATTGGAAACGAATTGGACTGGCTTTACGAAGCTCCTGTGACTGTTCCAGAACTACCCCATCTGTATGCGCGATCTTCTTATCCTGCTCCCGAAGTCTCAACTCGAGCTTTTCTTTTTGTTCTTTTTGTTCTGACATTATTTTATCGATTTTTTGTTCATAAGCATCTCTCTCTAAATGAGAATCTTTATCTGATGCAAAGAGTTAGTACTACTAGGTGAACAGGACACCAATTGGACACACCCTTGACCTGTTGTTCAATTTTATCATATTTTTTCTTCAACGGCGTCATATCATTTTCCAGCGGCAACAACATCACCATAGCATCTTCACCTAAATCAATCCATTTCTGGTCTGAAGATTGGGGCACTTAAAAAAAAAGAGAATTGAATTGTCAGTCACGGATAAAATGCACAAGGTGAAAATTTGACTATATATGCTTACCTGGGGAAACAACTACTTTATAGTTTTTCAAGACTATATTGTAATTATCTTCCAAGCAACCAATCATGGTGCTGGCTGGCTGATCTTTTACTGTGGCGACGGTCACGTCATCGGGTAAGTTCAGGTGGCATAATAAAGACTTTTCGCTGTACTGTACGGGGATACACAGGCGGTTGTCCAATCGTGATTTTCGTTCTTTTTTAGATAAGACTATCTGGAGGATTTCTGTAGCCATTGGATGACATGAATATAATACAGGTATAAGTGAAGCGTAATACTAAGCTTGGGCGTCTATAATTATGTAAACTGACTCTACTTGTTGAACTAAGTACACCGACAGACTTCTCTATCATAGTGAATCTATAGTTGACTGGATTGTTACAACGAAATGTACCTTCCCATATAATCCTCATTCCCGATGTACCATACGATCGCGTATCACGTCAAATTTCTTGGTACTGACCACTCGGAGTCGCACTAAGCTGCATAAAAGCTTTTATATTTTGTTGGGAAAGAAATGTTTCCATTAGCACCATATTACAGCCGTTCCGGATACATAAGGCGGTGTTTTAATTAGTAAATACTAATAGAAATACCGCCTTACGTACTCGGAACAGCTGTAATTCATATTGAACGTCCAAATAAATATGAAATATGTTGAAAATAAATACAGATACGCGAGAACCCGATTCAATCCATTCTCGTTCGGAGTCATTCCTTGCGGCGGTTTAGAGAGATTCTTTGATACAAAGGTATTGTTTTGACTACTGATTCAGCTAAATCACTAGAAAAACCCTTGAAAAGTAGATTTGGAAATTTTTGGACCCGCGGGCACGGCGTATTATAGCTGATTCGTGTTGGAGTTATTATATTATTATTGTTAGGTTATGGTTATGTATGATATTTATGGACTTTCTCATATAAGTACACACAATTCAATTCAATTTGAAATTGTCTGGTTTTCAATGAACTTTCCTTTCTAGCTTTAACGTCGCCATTAAACAGCTTGAAGGTGTATGTGAATGACATTTTAGATAGAAAATATCTGAACAAACTGTTAAGCTGGTGTGGTATAAGGAAGGTGTCGTCAATGCGATTAACGATGCCAGTGCGCTATTTCAACCCAGCCCAGGTCATCTGAGATCGTTGGGAAAAAAAATAAGCAGTTATAGTTAATACGAATATTCTCGCTTCAATATTGCTATTATTCCAAACGTACTGGGTAGAGACCTCCAAACTTCCCCTTCAGCATTTCCGGAAAAGCCGTTCGACATCTTTCACAGTATAGATGATATTCCGTTGAAAAGGAAACAGCCAATTTCGACAAATCCTCAAGGTAACGTAATGGGTTGGGAAAACGAGTATGATCAGAGTCGTTAAGGAATCGAGACTGAAATCCAGTCCAAATTTCCTTACACTTCGCTTTGTTGCAACTTTAGGAGTAACACGGCGACAAAGTGTATTGGTGTAGAACTCTAGGTCTGTGGCGTATGACGGAAACTCAACTAGTCCACGATAATATTTCTGAGAAAATCCTTAGGTAGGTTTGCAACCGCTACTTTTTTGTGGGATCCAAGACCATAATGGTGTATAAACACGAAGGAAAGACAATAACACCTATCCACACTTCCATCCTTTCTGTCTTTACTAGTCCTATTATGATACTTTGAAACTAAGAAGCTACCATGCGATATAAACAACGGGGTATACATCCTTTTAAATTTCTTTGTTCCATTTAGTATACTTAGAAATATCCAACTTGGTAGAAAATATGAATATGCTGCTAGACAGAAACAAAAGGATGAGGGCGTGAAATGGGAAAAGAAGAATACTGAACGCGCTTCTTGTGGCGTTCTTGATAAGGGCTCGTTTTTAGTTAGGAGGAAAGGTCTATTGGTTGAAGATATCCACAAGTTGTGGCTTGTGGCTTATAAGGTGACTGATGTTGAGGTACAAACAAGGACTTTGGTACTGAAAATCTGAGGAACGACGTCGACGTTGACAGCATCTATCAACTGAACGGGGGACAATCGTTTCCCCGATGTGAATTTGATGAGATTACCTCCTGAATAATTACTTATCATTTTCTCATGTTTGTCAGATTACTCTCTGTTACTTAAATGATCCAGAATTATCGGTTTGGCAAAGTTACATATGGTCCTTAGCAAGGGCGCCGCTGTTGATGCATGATGATGGATCATGACTCGCTGAGTCCATGATAAAATGTCATTTCGGTGGTACTTGCTTTTGATGAGACAAAAGTGCCTTTTTATAAATTCAGCCCAGGTATTCACGTTTCTTGAACAAAGGGATAAATAAATATAGCCAAGAGAGAAATACATTTATACATGACAAAAATGAAAGTTACCTATGTTTAATACATGCTGAGAATATCTCTGCGCATAGAAAAATGATTCACTAAATCTTTGAAATCTTTCGCAGCCTCCTCTTCATCTCCATAACAATTTACAAGCTCAAGCCGCCATATCGTATCTGGGAATTCTACTTTATTCCTTCTTGAATTAAAAAAACTGATGAGCGATGACCGAACCTCATTATAGTCATTTTGAATTAAGAATTCGACAGTGAAGGAACTCAACGAGGGGCAAGAAGAAGTCTCCGGGGCGATAATTAGAAAATTACGAACGGAAATAGCGTAATGAGATATAATTGTCAGCTTTTCAAGACGATCACCTGCTCGTGAAATTATACGTTGCCAATCTTGACTGAACGATTCAAATTGGGAAGCGTATCCGAGGTTGATACTGATTTCTCGAAGATCAGTCAGAGGCAAGTTTCGTAATAGAGGAAAGGAGATGTCATTTCGAACGACCGAATCATATGGGCTAAACTTGATGTGAAAGAACTTTGAATTGTTCCCATCCAGTTTTGGGAACATGATATCATCCGTGAAATTGTAATTGTTATTATGATTGCGGATGGGTATGGAACGTTGTCTCGCAATGATGTCCGTTAAATCTCGTTCTGTCGAGCCGATTATGCAATGATGTTTATTACCAAAGGGACGACCAGCATGAATTCCAAGATGGAGATATTGAATGGGAGAAAAATCGAAACATTCTATCGTTGCGCCGACGTCCGATATGTTATATGGTTGACCTTTCCATTGTCCCCACGTTCGTTCGTGAATCGGGATGTCCAAATATTGTAAAGCTGGGAAATAGAAATATTTTTGTATAGATCTCCATTCTCTCTGACCTGCAAGAACGAGCGATTTTAGACCTGGTAGGACGGGACGATCAGGGAATCCCTTGACAGAACGGACATCGACATCTTCCCAAACGTCAACGGCATAAACAGCGAGTTGTTGTAGACTGGTAAATGTGTGTAATGCGAGGATAAACCTGGTATATCGTTCTGGATCATTGAAACTAATCCCGAGCTGTCGTAAATTTCCTTGTTGCAAAAAAATAAATAAGGGTTGCAGAGGTATATTTATCGTACGTGAAATATCGAGTGTCTTCAAATTTGTTGTGTTGTGAAAGAAAGGTATATTTTTGAAAGTCCAATCACCTTCATGCGACATACGAAGTTGTCGGAGGGAAGGATATGACAAGTCCAGAACTTTTGAATTCGTCGCGCCCCCCGTCACCGACGCGAGTATTGGCAGATCGACATCAAGGGTTTCGATGCGATGTGATTGGGATTTCAATATAGATGTGATCTGCGGGTTAAATTCCAAGACTTCGGGTCTCTTCCCTAAAGGAGATGTTATGCATAATTGTAAGCCAACGACCTGTCCTGACCGTTGAAGTAGTGTATCGGTACAACTTTTGCTCCTTTTAAAGTCAAAATAATTCCAATATCTAGGGTTGCCGACAATAGTATATCTCCAAGTACTATTGATATGGGATAAATGTATATAATCATTTAATTTGGATGCTGAACAGGAGACAATTTCGCAAATGATTTCGGGAGGGAGTCTGGCAAATGGGGATAATTCTACTCTTCGTATTTCGAGATGTGAAAGTGTACGATCAAATCCCTTTTCAAGTTCGGCGCGAATATAATTGAATTGCTTTTGTCTTTCTTCATCAGGAGAGGTGACTGTGCTGAAAACCGATTAAGTATATGTTTTTTAAGAATAATAAAAGATCTCTTACTTGGCATATATCAGAGATAGTCTTTCCTTTAGAGCAACGAAAGCAGCGTCCACTTGATCATGAAAGTATTGGAAAGACATTATACCCAGAGCATTGGCATCCAAGAAAGCTCAACGGTAGTAGTTATATGGCCGTTTCGAGTCCCCCGGGGATATTCGGTCTCCGCGAAACACCTAAGATTCAACCCTTTCCCTTTTCCTACTTACAGTGGCTTTCCGTACGACGATCTTATTAATTGGAAGAACGAGAAACCTTACATGATCGCTGTTATGTAATACAAACAACCTGGATTAACCCTTGTCCAACGCAATAAGCTCATTACTGTTTACTGCGCAAGACCGGTAAGCGTGAGTAGTTATAAGGGTGAATGCTCATAGTTGTCCTCGGATTGACAACTTACTACAGATGGTAAAATGACGAATTATCAACCCTGGCAATCCCGTTCCAACCCGTACAAAAAGACCCGGAGGACCGCCCACCAAGTTTGTAAAAATTGACGGCGACCCCTAATGCCAGTTATGAACTGTTGTAAGTTCAAGCTCAGCTCACGGCAAGCGTGACAGATGCCCTTCCGTCTAAATATTTTATTCCACTAATGGAAGTTATAAATGAGTCTTATTAAACATGGTAATTCATTCCGTTAATTTATTCTCAAAAGTAATCTGTGGATCTTTGGATATGTGAGGATCCACGGTAGATAGGTGACCGCGGTCATCGAGTGAGGATACGTAACCTTGCTGGAGCAAGGTGATCATTTGAAACCGAACTACAATAGATTGACACGTGAAAATTATTCTTTCAATGTCTGAGGATACTAATACTCGCTCTCAGTACTCCACGCAGTGACTACCCCCATCTTTCCTACCTCTGACCACGATATGCCTAACACAAGAACAACATGCTATGAGGCAGAGGTTGATTCTGAGGTGAGAGAAATCGTAATTCGCTTGTTAGATCTCAAATTTCATGCCTAACTATACCTTTCTCGGTCCAGCCTAAATAGTCTTCCACAACGACACTCCCTTCAATTGCTGCCACTATTGAAAATGATTCCTCAAACGGCGATACAATGGAGGGAGACGACGATGAAGTATTTGGTTATTTCTCTCAGCTTTGCTGTCGTGACGCATTTTTCGTAGGATGGTCTGTATATTGACGACATAGCGACTTCACGTCCGATGTCCTATCTGTGGAAAAAACCCCTGGTAATTGATAACGAAGTACGATGTTTATCTCTCCATTATACCTTTTTGATATTGATAATAATACTACAGTCGCCGTACGGTCTCAACTTAACATGCTGCAACTAGAAATGACTAACTTCTTGCTATGTTAACAGGCAGATGCATCTAGGGCAAATACTAATTATGAGGTACCTTTGTGTCGCTATTCTTGCCTTCTTGCTGTTAATCTCCTCTCATTAGTATTATACCACCGATGACATTCACGCAAGCAGTATCAAAGAACATGTATCACTCGGAAAAACTGTTAAACACACCTCCGGTTCTGTATGAAAAACGTTTACAGTCTCTGCGCCGTCTGTGTCTGACTAGTTCATACTTTAGCAACGTGGCATTGCTCAAAAGCCTGAAAAGGATACATCTTGACTTTCTGTACGGAAAGTGTTTGCTCTTTTGACACCATTGATATCCGAATATTCTATAATCTTACAGTACGGTGTACCGCGAAGAGATTCTAAGACAGAGGTTAGTTGATGTGAGAACTCTTCAAAGAATATGGCTTTGATTCACGCCAGACATCTCAGCGCATTTCAACTGGCACCGACACTACGCTTTGTGAACCTAACGCTGTTTCTATACTAAACTATCAAAAGGAGTTCCTTGACCAAGCTTGTCATACCTATGAAGATACAGGACATCGAGTAAGTACTTCTTATTGTTTAATATATTCGCTGTTCACGAGTTGGCGATAAGCTTTCATGTTGGGCCCTGTGGCAACTTTACGGGATTGAATAACATCTTTCCAATTACCAAGGCCAAGTATCGCTTCATCGGTGGTCCTCCTCCTGAACTGTTTGTCGAGGAATACAATAAAGGTATTGAGGTCTTAAAGCGCCTTGGTTTGAGTGCAATGGGCAACAAGCCTTTTAAAAATTTATTTTGGCGTCTGTGTTCGACTATTGAGGGCATACGCTTTTCTCGACCGGTTCTAATTGAAAAGGTTTGTTGATTTCTCGACCTCTCATTAGAATACAATATGTTAACTCCTTGCAGTCGGATAACCCCAAGGATTGCGAATATTTGGACGATGTATTGGCGGACCCTAGTATAACGTTGGACAAAGGGGTCACACTTGATTCCACCGAGTATCCCATGAATGATGTCCAACAGGCAAAATACGACGAGGTCAAAAACGATTGGGCCTTGGATATTCTGAAGGTTTGGGACCGTGACGGACAAACACCGATTATGCCCATGAATGTCAGGGAAAAGCTCTCCGAGGCCACAGTCTGTGTACACTTCTCGTTGAAGCAAGGCTTCATTTACGCGGAATCTATGCACTCAGTGATTGCCGTCATAGAAGACGTCTTCTATGTACAGGGATCTCCACAACCTTCCACTCGGAGACGCACCATCATGGACGGGGCACCCACACCAAATGTTAAGAAAAGAAGAATTTAACAGCTGATTTCATTTCTATACATTTTATGCTACTACTTATGTCTATTCTTGTAGCTTTACGGTCCATTTTTTGCATGTAACTGTACGCTCTGTATGTTTAAATTTTAGTTCCGATATTCATTATTGGCGTACTGATTTTTACGTTCTTTACATGTTTGTTAAAGTGTTCCTGCCGCCTTCTGTCGGCCATGCAAGGGATCAGGTGCCTCCAGGCACTTCTAGTGCTCGTGAATCGGAGCTTCACGGCTTGTGCTGAGCCTACTCCGTTACCCCTACTAAATTATAGACGCCCAAGGGTTACGTAATCCTGTTCGTTTCTTTAGCTTTTCATCTTTTACTTATTATTACTTATTATATCCATTTATCCAACTATGGCAGAAAACATTAAAATCGCTTTACACAAAAAAGAGAAACCACTACCACCCATATTTACCAACATTACTGTGCAGTATTATGAAAAGACATTGTTATGTTACTTAGAAGTACCCGTCGGCGCAACGGTTGCCACCGTAAAGGGCACGGCAATTGAAAAAATGAAAAATCTGTTGAAGGAAGGGTATAACATAACAATTGGAGAATTCGATGTGATCGTTGAACCTAGTAAGCATAAATAGTTCGAATCTCCATTGTTCATTTTATCTGAGACTGACAACCTAATTTTCCCTCGGAGAACCGCGTGCTGAAAACCAGCCACTGACAGAACTGGGTCAAGAGATTATCATTAAATTAAAACCACTTGACGAAAGTATAACGCCACCGTACAACAAACACAAATGCTTAGAGAAAGGTATCTTTGTAGTTCCTGTTGACGTAGTACTAACTCTTCCTGTAGACAATAGACCTACT
This sequence comes from Clathrus columnatus, assembly GCA_020884735.1. Lineage (NCBI taxonomy): Eukaryota > Fungi > Basidiomycota > Agaricomycetes > Phallales > Clathraceae > Clathrus > Clathrus columnatus. Next base: position 2,731,756 of record BPWL01000001.1, read on the forward strand.
GATTTGGGTATTATGAAAAATGAAGAACTTGATAAAATACTGTCGGAAGAAAAGAAAAAATTTAATGCAGAGCTCAAACAATACAGGTTAAAAGTCGAAGAACAACTTTTGGAGCACAAGATTCAGGTGGATGAAAGATTTCAAGAGCAACTTCTGGCGCATCAGACGCAAGTAGATAAAAGATTTGAAGAGCAACTGCTGAAGCATAAGATGCAAGTAGATCAAAGATTTGAAGAACAGTCCAAGGAGCTTCTCAGGGTCAGTCTTCCCTTATACATTTTTTTCTCCAATCAATAACCTTTTAGATCAACGCCTGTCTTCACCCGGTACATTTTCGAGTGCTAATGGATTAACTTCGGGCAATCATTACTACAGGTTTAAAGAAATCGAGCTGGTACGACATAAACCGGAAAAGGAGACACAGGACTGTCCGAAGAGCGCTGGAGAAAATGAAATCAGCTTCACAGTTTGCATCATTGTTCCATTCTTCGGCCTCAGATATGGCTACATTCCTAGTTAACGATCACTCTCCTATAAGAGACCGGGGGAACACTGCCGCACACACCGCACAAGAGGAAGACATTTCACGTGCTATCCAAACTCTTTCCGGAGATGAACAAGACATGTTTACCGACTTTTACAAACTAGTTTTCGATCAGGAGCTTTTATAATAGATACCTATACTAATTCACATACTTTTAGTGTGTAGTTACATACCTAATAAATGAGTTATACAGTTGAACTTCATTGTAGATAAAAAGGTAAATTGTCACCAGTCATACCCGTTCCAACCCGTACAAAAGGGCCCAGAGGACCGCCCACCAAGTTTGTAAAAATTGACGGCGACCCCCAGCCTCCGGGGAGACCTGATCTACTAGCGCAACATGGGGAGAATTACCGCAATATGCACCCGCTGCGGGGCGTATCTCTTGTCCTCATACGATTGCAAGCGCTTGTACTTCCTTCTACCCGATAGGTCCTTTCAATCTTTCAATCCGCGACGTCAAGGACCCGATATGACTCATTGGGTTGTCATTTCTCCTTGAAGATGATAAAAACGCTTTTTGAGAGTCTACTCAATGCACTATAGAGAAAATGGATTACTCGACCATCGAGAAGAGCTCAACCTCAACATTGACGATTAAAAGACCTTCTGTAGAAGTAACTCCTGCTACTTCACGCGACGTACCAACTCTTGCCCATACCTACCTCCTAGCATTCGCGAATAACCCAACTGCCCTCGTTTTTTCACCTCAATATGTGGGCGTCTCTCTTGAAGAACTTTTGCGGATAGGTGTTCCTAGAGAAATAAATAGACTAAGGCAACGCATCGTAGGGCCAGGTTATTCAATAAAAGCAACCGTGTCAACGACTAATGAACGAGGTGAAACTGTTCAAACTGTCGTAGGTTTCGCCCATTGGTTCTCCCCAGACGGTACTAGAAAACGAACATTCTGGGAATGGTTCTTATCCACAATATTTTATCCCATCTACAACTTTCTTCGACCGGTTCATGTTCCGAAAGGCGTTCCACTTTTACGGGAAATGATGATGGATCAGAAGGAACAGGTATTTGGGAAGGGTGCCGAATGGGAGGGGAAAAAGTTTTGGCATTTGCGACTTTTATATGTCCATCCTGATTGGCAAGGTTTTGGTATATCCAGTGCGCTTCTCAAATGGGGATTTGAAAAGGCTCAAGAAACCAACTCTCCTATATATCTGGAATCAACGTAAGCCTCTTTTCCACACTAGTGACCCTCATCTAACCATTGTTTCTAGTCGGATGGGATTGCCCGTATATAAAGCCAAAGGATTCAAAGTCGTAGCGTTCCTGCCTCGACTGATATGTGGGGTACATATAGAAGCACCAGGGATGATATGGGAACCTAAATTAAACGTGAAATAGTACGTAATGTGATTCTTGTACACTTTCAAGACATCTGAAAAGAGTATTGTAGACAGAATACACAACGTTTAGTCTTAATGTACTTTTCTCTTTTTCAGTTACATATGTGCACCTAATACCTATCCAAACGTCTTCATACATCACTAGCTTTCGCAGCTTTACTATAAAGGCTGTTACATTCCTCTCATCTTTGGAGAATATCTCAACGACGAGTTGACCAAAAGATGGTTGCTAGACTACACACACGACGTGGATCGTGGTTTATTACTCGACGTTCTCGTATCTGGAACTGAAGCTACTTGTCGACATCAAAGGACGAGATACGAATTGATTTCAATTATCACATTACGAAGTCAACAAAAGAGGCCCGCACACTGTATTTTGGGCTCCGATTATAACCAATCTAGCTCTAGCCCCCACATTGTCAAAGCTGAAAGAAACGATTGGAAAATAAAAGGAAAAATTGCACAAAAGAATGTTTGTGTGGAGTTGTGACACTACATAGGATGGCCTTTCCGTGGGTTGAGTTATAAAAAGGGCTCGTACATTCCACCGTTTTATCCAAAAGTGTTTCTCTAAAATGGATCCTTTTATGCGACCTATTGTACATGTTAGTCGTGCAACAAGACACGACGCGCCTGCTATCGCGCGTTTATACCTCAAAGCATTCAAAACCAGTCCACATTTACCCGTTTTTGCACCTCAATATGTCGGTCTCTCGGATGAAGAAATTTTTCGTACGGGTCTCGCTTTAGAAACCAATAAGGTTAGACAACAAATCGTTGGGCCAAATTTCTCCATGAAAGCCACCGTGCCAACCATTGACCTCCAAGGTAAACCGGTGGACAGGATCATAGGATACGCTACTTGGGTCAGTCCTGACGGTCCTCGAAAACGAATGCCATGGGAATGGTTCTTTTCCAAGGTTTATTATCGGATTCGTAACCATTTCAAACCAATTCCTTTATCAGAAGGTATTCCACCTTTACTGGAACTGACCGCGGAACAGAAGGAGTACGTCTTTGGAGAAGGAAGGAAATGGGAAGGACAGAAATATTGGGAACTAATTCTTGTATGTGTTGATCCTGTTTGGCAACATCAAGGAGTTGCCAGTGCGCTTCTTAAATGGGGATTTCGGAAGGCTCGGGAGAGCAATACTGCCATATATTTAGAATCAAGGTAAAAGCCGCTTTTTCAAATCGTTCTGTAACAATATCTAATATGTTTTGCATACATAGCCCGATGGGAATACCTGTATACGAATCTAAAGGATTCCGAATCGTGGCTTCCTTGCCTCGTGAAATATGTGGCGTGCACACGGATACTCCGGGGATGATATGGGAACCTCGATTGAATACAAAATGCGCCCCATTGTTTCCCGATGAAGGGAGCTTTTGGTCATGTTCGACTTCATAGAACAGCAAGTCCTCACTCATGTTGGAGCGATTATAAATAGGTCTTGTAATGATTATAGTTGTAATGAAAAGTCAAAATTTTAGGTCTTTTTTCTTCTTCCGAGAACCATTTATGTAAATTCCCGAGTAGAGGTGATCTGAACTAGAGATTAGAGATAGAAGGATAAAAAGTTATAAGCGCAGGCATGCTAAATTTTGGCACACCATAGAGAAAAATGCAGGGGGGAACTTCCTTCCGTACTATGCAATCCCACAGTTGCGGAGGACAGAGACCGAGGACTGATGGGGTGACACCTATCTAGTAGTTTGTTATAAACGCTTCACTTCTTTAAACAATCCTGAATGGATGGCGTAACGACTGAACGACCCATCGTACGAGTATCCCCCGCTACAAGACGCGATGTACCCGCTCTCGCATACGCATATCTTCGAGCATTTGAGGACAGCCCACAAAACCCCGTTTTCGCACCTCAATATGTAGGTGTCTTCGGAGAAGATCTCATACGTAAAGGTCTTGACGTAGAAATTAATCGACTTAATCAACGTCTTGTTGAGCGGAATATATCAATGAAAGCGAGCGTTGTCACGACTAACGAACGAGGCGAAACGGTTGAAAAAGTAGTAGGGTTCGCTTCTTGGCTTCCACCAGAAGGTCCTCGTACACGAACGCTCTGGAAATGGTTTTTGGCTAACGTATATTATCGTATTCGGAATTACTTTATTCCCCTTGATATGCCAGAAAATCTTGGACCTTTCATTAGTATGATGGAAGAACAGAAAGCGGAAGTCTTTGGAAAAGGAGCCCCATGGGAGGGAAGAAAATATTGGTACCTATTTCTCCTGTTTGTTGATCCAGATTGGCAACGTCGTGGAGTTGGTGGTGCTCTTATGGACTGGGCATTTGAAAAGGCTCGACAGAGCGGAACCGTTGTATATGTAGAATCGAGGTAAAGATCTTCTTTTCAGGCAATTCTTTCATATTTGGTCTAAAACATTCATTTAATTAGTCCGATGGGATTACCTGCATACAAAGGGAAAGGGTTTAAAATCGTCACGAATTTGCCTCGAGAAATGTGTGGCGTAGTTCTCGAAGGTCCAGGGTTGATATGGGAACCTTGATGAAATTACTTTTCTATGAACCTCAAACTGTCATAAATGAAGCTATGTATTCGCAATATTTCAGAAACAATTAATGTACTGTTATCATTATCATTAAATAAGTGTAAAGTACCCCTTAATCCTTATCCAAACCAGCCATTCTTCGCAAAGCGGTATTTCGTAGTACCCTTCCATCGTATTCAACCCCTTTCCCAGCAGGAATAGGCTCTCCATCCCCTTTAGCAATTTGAATCAAAGTTTTCGCAAGTGGATTCGTGCCAATGACGAATGATTTCATCATCCGAGTTCGTAAAAGTGGAAAGATGATCATGCCCCCGTATCGTTCCAAAGCGCTAGGTGGGGTTGTTTTAAGAATTTCACCTTCAGGATCAATAGCACCTGGTCTTATGTTATAGATGCGCAAACTTGATAAATCGGTGGATTGTTGAGGGAGAGCTAAGAGTGTTTTTTCTGTACGTCCTTTGACTTTTGCGAAGAGCGACATGGCTTTTTCTGTTTGATCGGCCTGGAAAGTTTTTTGATAAATAGACAGGTCAGTTTTTGAAAGAAAGTACTTGCCCCTTCTCCAGAAACATAAACGAAGGTGAACGGCGAGGAAAGAGAAGCGAAAGCGGTGGCCGCGGCAAGAGTGTAGTCATAGGTGATCTATGATTGTCTATAAGCACTTGTCCACGGGGTGGAATAAAAATATCATCATTACCTTGACATATTCACTAGAAACATATTAAGCAAAAATAGTCTAACTCGTTATCGGAAAAAAAAAAAAACTCACTCTTTCTTAACTTGGGTCTGACTGATGCCCAAAGCCCAAATACAGGCTTTGGCACCTTCCAATTGAGAAAGGAGTTCGCGAGGGTAAGATGTGAAATCAGGGTGTATAATCACATTCGCTTTTGAGTGACCATCAGCTTGTGGAATAGGTCTTCGAGAAAGGATTGAAAGACGGGTAATGGCAGGATCAGCGAGACAGTGTTTGAGTACTGCTGAACCTGCTGTACCGGTTGCTCCTGTTAGGATGAGATGCATTGTGACTTTGGAAAGATGTGATAAATATCAAATATCTGAGCCAGTGTCTCATTTTATAATATACCACACGGCTTGGTCGCTTACGTGTCTAGGTTTAGGTGAAAAGGTTCTCTATTACGCGTTACGCCGGCCACTGAGACCTGAACGTAACTTAAACGGAACCTAATAGTAAGTTAACCGTGACGAACCTTGTTAAAAAGTGAATGATTTTCGGTTTTATACCCTTAAGTAGAATTGGACATAATTGAGAAAAGATTCCAGAATTTACTTAAGAGAAGAAATAATTACACCATTAGAGACGGTTTAGCCAATACGGTTTATGTCAATTGTCTGACACCTTTCGACCGAGAGATGCAGGGTCAAAAAGAGTGCGGCAGTAAGTACATAGCCCCCACAAGACATGACTACTTTACAGACCTTACGATCAGGCCCAATATCTCAGATCCTTATCAGTTAATTCGGGATGGACAATAGGAAGGAATCCCTACTAGTAATCTCCGCCTAAATGTTTCAAAACTCATTGATATCCAAGAGCAACCTAATTGGGAGAGTGTATTATCTATTCAAAAACAACAGAAAACAAAAGAATATTTAAATCCTAGGTTGATGAAAGAGAAAAAACAACCCGTAAAATGCATGAATAAGATTAAGAAAAGATTTAACGAGAACTTGAGATTGGACTCAAATGTTCTGGGTATACCGTTCTCTATAGTATTTGTTGTTGTTGTTGTTGTTGTTGTTGTTGTTGTTGTTGTTGTTTCACCGTTCTCTCGTGGCCGTAACAGTGACGACGGCATGCCATATCCAGTCCCAATCGGACTCCATCCATCTTCTATATACTCCTCAGCTCGGATTAAACTTGCGATACTTGCAGTATGTTTATGACCTCTCTTCAGTGGCCGTTCTCGGTCGTGCCAAGAAAGGGATTCCCATTAACACTCAATGGAGATCGATAGGAAAATTTCTTGTTCCTCTTCATCTTGAGAATCTAGAGAAGATGTAGCTGAAGCTGTTCGTCGCCGAATTCTTGGAGGAGCTCCGAGATCATATTGGTCATGCTTGCTTCGGACGGTAGTGGAGCCACCAAATCCATGTTTAGTATTATGGTCCAATTCGGCAGGGAGGAAAAAAAATAAAAGAAAGCCGTTGCAAGACACGCACCACCCACGACGTCAGTTAGATAGTGATGCGTGAGATACATAGTTGCCCAGTAGAGTACATCTGTGCAAGCCCAAACATATGGCGTCGCAGCTGGGGAGAAATGCGATACAACGAGAGCTTCGATGGTAGCACATCCTGAGTAAAGAGAAAAGAAAGCACCGAATACGACCGGTGCATTGGAGAATGTCGTGGTATATCCGTTGGAATGGAACAATGCGTCTATACGAGCTAAACCACCTGGTGAACCAGGCATAGAATAGTTGGCGAGAGTAAGACCGTAGATGGGTTCATATCGCGGAGCTGAGCAAGGGAAAACTATTTGACACCAAACTCCTGCCAAGTTCATGTATCCAAAGACACTTGCCCAAAACCTTGAGTGCTGGTTTAGGCGAAAAAAAGCCATAGAAAGGCAGCCACAAAGAAAGGTGCGATGAAATGAATAACACCATAAGGGAGCCAAGCAATAATGGCCAAAATTGGGTGTGTAAATCAGGTAAGGATATCTGGAATGTTCGCCCCATATAGAACAGATTCTAAAGTGAGGAGCAAGGAAACGGAAATTGAAGGTCGATATGCTGCAGGAATGAACCTCGACGTTTAGAAAGCTCAGACAAATATTGGAATGGTAGGTAGGAAGAATTGTGATGTAAGTAAAACCAGATCATATAAGACTGGCAGAACTAATTTGAGGGGGAGTGAGGGTTGTTGCATGATAATAAGCCAAAAGATAGCGTGAATGGCACGAGGTAATTAGTAGATTAGTTCGGTGAATGTAAATTGATAAAGTTTTGAGGCGCGAAATCGTGACGGAAGGGGAGAAAGACAAGTCTAAAGTAGATATGGCATTAAGGAGAGCAGAGTAAAGAGCGTTTAGTGCCCTGAACGTGGTCGTGTTCGAGACATCCTGAAGGCAAGAAAGATTGAGCAAAAATAAAATCTAAAGATCAGTAACTAGGCTCACAATGACTATAAAGACCGAGCGGATATATTTATAAGTGACTGATGAGAGTGGAGTAGGGCCAAGAACTATCACTTTGACACACTTATACCAACAAATAAACTGCACAAAGGCAGTAAAAATCTGCATGAAAAAAAAGAAAAGCAGTATCAATAATCTGATATGAGACTGGGAAATACACCTACGGGCAAAGTCGTGCGCAAAACAAAAAAGTTGGGGTTGTCGCTCGTCACAGCTTCGTCATCCCATAGGTTGTTTTCTTCACCGACAAGCTCGACTCCCACAGAAGTTGACCCGCAATACTTTATTTTGTTCTTCTCCCAAACTGTTCTCCTTCAAATAATTCTTACATCAAAATTTAGCTTGGAATATTCTCCTTCTAGTTGACATAATCCACCCAAAGTAAGTAATGACACAGCATCACAAATGTAATAAAACTCATTCGTTGATGAACATTTCCATTTCGCATCTTTGATTTTTGTGTGAAGTTCGAGCAGACGACGCTTTCGAGATTTGGACGGGAATGACCGTTACATGGTTTTTATACTTGGACTTGATCGGCCGGCTGGACAGAATCAAGCAGAATCCCACAGGCTATCCAAATCCGTGACACTCCCCGTCCGCTTATGACTGGTTTTAGGTTTTAGGTTTAAAGAAGAACGTTCTTTTTTTTATGCGGCAGTACGACGGATCAGTATCTTCCCACTCTGTTGGACATAAAGCCAGTACACAACGTAGCAAGAAGGTTTCTATATAGGTTGTTTCCGTACGTTCTTAGAACTTATTGGAATGAATATAATAACAAGCAAGGAAATGTTGGTATCAGTACCTGCGCATTCGTTAAACGCTTTCAAAAAATTGGACAACGCATTCGGATGAGCGGGACGAGGGATACCTTGCGCTATCATTAAACACCATTTCCAGTGGACGTTTTATATATACCTGCCAGCACAACATCATTTATGCATTCGACGTTACACGAAACATCATGCGCTGGCTACAATGCACCATTTTTCGGAGCTCCTTCAAACGGCGGTCCGCCAGGCATAATACTGTCTGGAGCCGTCCCTCCAGACCAACCCGCTCCAGAGGAAGGAATAATAAATATTGCAAGTCAATCCCTCGTGAACACTCGCTAGCTCCTTGAGGCTGTACTGAAAATCCTAGCTGTGGTCTAAACTTCTTCGTCGACTTTAGACTATCCCAATTTTCTCAAACATGGCTATGTCTCCATTGTATACTTTGTCAGGCTTTGAAAGTATAAAGGTGTTTGCCAGGGATTCTCCGGACAGTTACATATGCTTTGATTCATATTCGTGAGTACTAAGGCGAGATCTATTACGTTTTTGTGTTTGCTGAATACAACGTCCTCATCCTTTAGACAAGAGAGAACACCATGCCCACAACATAGTCCGCTAGGAGATATATTACTTTTCATGATCATTGGTAATTCGTTTCCGGTTTACAATACCGCTCACTAACACTCCTTTAGGTTTATTCGGAAGCATCTTTATGTCTAGTCTAATATTTGGTCTATGGGTGGAATTTTTGACTATACGCGAACGCGTACAAAATTGCATTCGCTCCCGGAGAAACCGTCAGAGAAACTATGAATCTCTACCACGATATGAAGACTTGGAAAAGAATTCGGTTGAAATGGAAGAATCGGGGAACATGGGAATAGTATCCAGTCAAGCGGGTGCCCCTATACTTTAAAAAATTGAGTTCAAAAGACGGAAGGAATAGATAGCTACAGATCTATTTCCGTCGTGTATGTTTGTACATTACCGCTGTATAACAATGTGAAAAATAAATAGATTTTATTTCTTGTGATAAACTAGTGCGGAGGTAATAATGCTGATTTTCCTGATCCGCTGAATATAGCGGAAATTGTAAGGAAGGCGTTAAGCAGGAAATCCATCCGTTGCCACGTAATGTGGACCTGAATAACAGACTTATAATAAGACGATACTGCCTCTGGCTCTAGCGGTTGACCCAGTGTTCTAATGTTAACCTTTATCTTCACATACCTGTTCCTGTGTTTGCCCATCATAGCACCTACTCATGCCCAAAGAACCGCTCTTCAGATAGATTGTTTAATAGAGTATGTTTAAAGAATCATTAGTAACTTGATTTCCTGTTGACGCAACCACACTAACAGAGAAACCGGTGCACCTTGTCCTCGACTTAACGACTTTGAAGTAATTGGTTTCGTCATCGGTGGTAGGATCAGAGGTGTTTTACTTGAAATTTGTTTTGTTTTTACTAACGGAATTTATAAAGCTTCTTTACCCGTCTTAGGAATAATTGCCTTTATAACTTTTGAAAAAATATCCATGAGGTGGAAACAATTGGATTCAAGATGTTCAATTTCCGAATACCAATACCCCCGTCTTCGACAATAGACGAAACAACCTTGTAATATAAAAGGAACAGTATCTAGAATCAATAGAAAATTTAAATCAGTTATATGGCATATAAGTCATGTTTTCAACAACAAGCGTGCACATACACTTCAATTTGTGGGTTTTCGTGAAGGGGAGTACTCGTATCCTTGAAGATTCTTAAACCTTGAAGCAGATAGGCAGGCTGTCAAGCCTGTAACAGTGCTTGTGCGGGTGGAGTCTTGCAGAGCACAAATTTAAACTGGGAGAATAAATATTTGCTGAGGGACACATTGTAATATTGAGGTTATGATACATAAGGACAACTGTAATAACTATGGCGTGCACTATTCCAAACGCCGCTTTTCGGTTTGTCCTATGTCTGAAATGACCGTCAGTTATGACTTCAGAATACGATAACACAACAAAACAAACGGTTTAAAAAATCTTCTTGTTTATCGTAATCTTTGAATAACAGATAGAAAAGGATTCCGCCGACGAAACTTGCACCAGCGCAGCCCACTAGGTTTGATGAAAACAATGGCAATATCAATGCCAAGAGGACGTACCGTAGTTGTAGATTACGAAAGGATCCACAGAAACAGGAGAAAGGGCCAATGAAATGGCATTTCCAACCGCCATGGTCAGGAAATACAGTGAAACGACTACTGACTTCATTTTCAAGGGGGCTTTGGTGTAGGCATATTCCAAACCAGTAATCTATGAAATATAATCAGTTGCACCTTTGAACAAAGAAGAGATGGATTTTACATTCGTGAAAACCTATAAATAAACATAAGCTCGTTTAAAACTCTTCCTCCCGTCTACAAACATACCTCAGACGCTCCGATTAGAATATATACAGGAGTTTGAATCTATGATAAATAGTTAACGCTATTAGGGCATTATTCAAAACATACTTGCCCAAACATTAATCGGAGCAGGACCTAATGGACATTCATTTCCAAATTTACCGCAAGGACTCTTGTTGTGAATATATTTCAATCAATAATCTTAAAGGGTACTGCTTAACCCACCTTCAGATTTATAAAATGCTGGGATAGTCCTGTTAATATCACAGAAGAAATTTGTGAGGAGGGGGAAACAGCTCACCTGGAGGATAGCTGCATATGCCATAGCGGCAGCAACAAAAAAAAATCCCAAAGTAATCCTTTGAATGGGTCGAACAATAATTCCAAACCGACGTAATCCTAGTACATGATAAAAGTAAGTGATTATATCAGAAAAAATATTGAATTTTAGAAAATCCCCAACCTGGGTATACAATTCGATCCTCACGAAATGTTTAGCCTCGTCAGTAATCCGTCCACATATAGTTTGTGCTAACCATGATTGGAACAAGAATTAAAATAGCAAATGGTTCAACTAATACACAATCAATAGTCATTATTTTCATGCAGTGGTGATCGCTTACGATTCGTTAAAAGATCATTAGGTGTCCGCCCGGTAAACATATCTACAGAAATCGTTAAACCGAAGGTAAAAGAAGTCGATTTCACTGACATCCAGCTTGGCTTACTAACTGTATAGACGTAACGTATTCAGCAGTTTACTATAAAATGAGTCCGACAAACGTACATTGTTCTGCAATTGATTATAACTGATCCAGTATAATGGGTACAACAGGCTAGTTTAACGGGTCAGGTTCTGCAAAAAAAAAAAAACACTTGAGACAGCTCACAAAACTTTACAAGCGATAAGGGTCCGTTTTATTTCATCGACAAGCTGCGAGTCCCATGTTATATACCGTTTTTGGTTTATTCCTGTAGTCAAGTCATCATCAACTGCGGGTCTTGCTGAATCCCAGTCAGGACCCGAACGGAGATTTCTCCAGCATCTAACTGGATTCAAGCCTAAATAGAATGTGTGAAGTCAAACTTGGTGCAATAGTAAACAGGCTTACTCCAGACTTTTCTATAGGCGATTTGTAATACTTTGATAGATTCCAAAATTATGCTTCTTTTCGCAGGAGTTTTGATATATCGGTTGCGCTTTAGGTTTGAAACTTGAGCACATCCCGCGAAACGGGAATGAGGAAGCTTACCCCATAGAATAGAACAATGGGAAGTATGAATAACCTATTTTTAAGATGTTAGTTGTTTGGGTACATGCATATTAACAGCTGCTATGGCATACACGATAATTGGGAGCAGGTACACAAGCCAAAATCCTGTAAGAACAGTGTCACATTATAGTCTTAGTCTTCAACTTTGAGCCTTACCGATATATTTTTCACAATAAACAGCCGCGATTGCCCCCACAGCTCCAACGTTTGCCAGAAAATAGAACCTGAAACCGAATCAAACCACCGTTTTCGGAGTTTTTGTATGACCTACCACATGAAAATCCTTTCTAAAGTACAGATTTTTACTCAAGTCCATTTGAAGGGAGTGATGTCAGATTCGCTTACGTATAGTTAGATTTGCGTCGACTATAACCCGACGTCCATCCTTCTCCGTGCGAATCCATTGGCCGTGTTTGGGGTATTGTTCTGCTACAAGAGGCGAAACATTGACTTTGACTAAGATAAGTAGGTGTGAGCAAAGTATACGGGAAAGGGAGGATGTTAGATCTAGAGTTCCTTACTTCCCCCCACTCCGATCCCAATAAACAAAACTGAGATCACGAAACCGGCAAACGCGCCATTTGTGTTACCCTGCAGGACGGAAGGTATACTACATGCTAAAACAAAATGTTGAGACAATCAATTTAGGATTTCATTTAAAATACGGACCTACGAGGATGATGTGACCAGTACCCATTATCGCGGTGAAAATGGCCACGGCTTTGAAACGACCCCAATACTGATCTGCTATGATAGCTTCACAAAAGCGTCATTATGGTAATAACTGCAGCTATAGAAGGTAATCGCACCTCCAAAAATAGGCATTATGTTTATCCAGAAACGGAGGAATGTCGTGACAGCTACTGCTGTTTCTATTCCTCGATTGAGACCACCAGGACGTAATTGACTGTTCTTAGGAGGTGCTCCTGCACCATTTCCGCCTGCCGGTAGAGGACGCTGAATGAAGTTCCTAAAAAATACGAGATAGCAACGATGATACTTATACTCGAAAGTAAACATACGTGAAGACGCTAGAGAATAGACACTTTTCAGTTATAGCCCGCTCCTAGTTTCTAAAAGAATGGGACCTACCCAGTTGTTGCGTCTTGGAAAAAGAAAATCAACCCGCATATACTTTACAATAGTACTATAATCATACGCACAATATGAAAATCTTTCAGAAAATTCACAAATAACAATCAACATGGCCGCCAATCTAGATCCCCAGGGTCAGTTAAGTGTAGGCGATTGGGATGAATATGTCTTACGGTAGTTCATCAGCCACTCGTACAAGGGTTTTTAATTCTTCTTCGGTAGGGAGCTCCGAGTCTGGACCAGAATCAACCATGGAGGTCTCCACATCTGTCTCTTTCGATGGCGACAACTCTTGGTGAATGTCCGCTGCGACGCTTGTCCTAGTCATGATAGGATATGAATATAAAAGATAAAGAGGAGAGAAGAAAACACTGGTAAATCGAACCTTATCTTTTTATAAACTATCAATGTATTATAATTATAATTCCGGACTAACCCTTAGGACTTTGCGAAAAGCGGAGTAGCGGGGCAAAGAATTCATCAAAAAAGTGTTCTAGCTCGATTATGCATACATCGTATGAATTGATGGTGCAATCGATCTCAATAGACAGACACAGCTATGGCATAGTATTTTGGGCTAAAATCATGTGAGACAGCGACGATAACAACGCTTGAAAGTAAGACTCAAACGCGCGTTACATCGTATGAATTAAATGGTGTAATCAAATTCAATAGACACACGCGGTATATGACAGAGCATTTGGAATTAGACCTCACGTGAGACAGCGACGATGACAACGCTTGGAATAAACATACATAGGGACTTTGGAGACCAAAAGGTTTTCAGTTTTGTCCCGTTCCTAGTTCGAGGGAATGGGACCTACCTAATTGTTGCGTCTTGAGAGAGAAAATTAGCCGCATATTCATATTCTTTGCGATAGTACTATCATCATGCGCACAATATGAAATATTTCAGCAATTTAATAGATAACAATCAACATGACCGCCAATCTATATATCCAATGTCAGTCTGGTATACGCAATTGCAATTGGCCATGAAGATGTCTTACGGCAGTTGATGCGGCCTTCATCACCCACTCCTACATGAATTTTTCCTCCTCAGATTTCGGTAGGGATTACAAGATCGGAACCAAGTGTCATAAAAATCTCTACATCTATCTCTTCCGCATTGCACAAATAAATTTGGGAAAAGAAATATCGGCTGAGGAAGATCGGAGCCTTGAACCAACCTTGAACGCGTGCAGCCAGCTTGGTCAGCTCGTTTTGACTATTCCCACTTCGGCATGAAAGCGCTCTTCAATCTTGTTTTCCAAGGTCTTCTCTCTCTCTTTTTGTTAAAGAAACTCATTGAATTTCAACCACATATAATAAAATCACCTGAATTGGGGACTTCTAATTTGGGGAGGAAAGGAATGAGTATTTCTCAGAGCAAAGCAATGTACTTTCAGTCATTTTGTCGGGATACTTAGAGGGAGGGCAAGATCAAGGTCAATTGGATGCGTTACCTAAAATTGTAGTAATATGTTCGTAAAATGAGTCCCAGGATTTTTTGTCAGGTCACGGAACAAACTATTCTAGACGCCGCTTTTCGGTTTGTCCTATGTCTGAAATGACCGTCAGTTATGACTTCAGAATACGATACCACAAAGGTACAGACGGTTTACAAGATCTTCTTGTTTATCGTAATCTTTGAATAACAGATAGAAAAGGATTCCGCCAACCAAACTTGCACCAGCGCAACCCACTAGTGTCGATGAAAACAATGTCGATATCAATGCCAAGAGGACATACCGTAGTTGTAGATTACGAAAGGATCCACAGAAACAGGAGAAAGAGCCAATGAAATAGCGTTCCCAACTGCCGTGGTCAGGAAATACAGTGAAAAGACTACTGATTTCATTCTCAAGGGAGCTTTGGTATAAGCGTATTCTAAACCCGTGATCTATGAAATAATTAGTAGGTCATCTTTGAACAAAGATTAAATGGAACTTTACACTGGTGAAAATCTAAAAAAAATAAACGTGAGTTTTCTTCTTTCTCCCGCTAACGAACGTATTTACCTCAGAAGTTCCAACAAGGATATATGCGGGAGCTTGAATCTATGAGGAATAGTTAGCGCTGTTGGGACATTCTTCAGATGCACCTACCCAAACATTGATTGGAGCAGGACCTAATGGGCATTCATTTCCAAATTTACCGCAAGGACTCTGAATCGTGTGAATACCGTTTACTAGAACATATCAACTCTGAAAGGACTCTTCGACTGACCTTCAAATTTATAAAATGCTGGGACAGGTGTGTTAATGTCGTAGAGGGGGTTTGTGAGGAGGGGGGAACAGCTCACCTGGAGGATAGCTGCATACGCCATAGCAGCGGCAGCAAAGAAAAATCCTAAAGTAATCCTTTGGATGGGTCGAACAATGATTCCAAACCGACGTAATCCTGGTACATGTTAAAAATGAGCTATTGTTATTGAAGGGCCTTGAATTTTATAAACTCCCCAACCTGGGTATACAATTCGATCCTATCACGAAATGTTTAGCCTCGTCAGCAATCCGTTCACATAAAACTGGTGCTGACCATGATTGGAACAAGAATTAGAATAGCAATTGGGTCAACTAATATATAATTAATAATCAATCACTTTCATGGAAGGATAATTCACTCACGGTTCTTTAAAAGATCATTGGGAGTCCCGCCGGTGAACATATCTGCAGGAATTGTTAAACTAAAGACGAAGAAAGTTGATTTCACTGACATCCAGCTTGGTTGACTAACTATATGAACATATTCATTAATTTACTATAAAAGGAGTAAGACAAGCCTACGTTGTTCTGCAATTGATTATAACTGATCCAGTATAAAGGGTACAATAAACTATTTAACGTGTCAGATTTTGCAAAAAAAAAAGTACTCAAATGATCGAGATAACCCACAAGACTTTGCAGGCAAGAAGGGTCCGTTTTATCTCATCGACAAACTGCGAGTCCCATGTTATATACCGCCTTTTATTTATTTCTGTAGTCGAGTCATCGTCGGCTGCAGGTCTTGCTGAATCCCAGTCGGCACCCGAACGGAGATTTCTCCAGCACGTAATCGGATTCAAGCCTAAATATAATGAAACCAACTTTGGCCAATAGACAACACTCTAGCTTACTCCAGACGTTCCTGTAGGCAATTTGGAATACTTTGATAGATTCCAAAATTATGCTTCCTTTGGCGGGAGTTTTGATATATCGGTTGCGCTTTAGATTTGAAACTTGAGAGTCCGTTTCAGGAAAAGAGAGTGAAGAAGCTTACTCCGTAAAATAAGACAGCAGGAAGTAAGAAATAACTTTTTTTTTAGAATGTTAGCCGTTTTGGGCACAAGTAGTACTGACAACTGCTACGGCGTACACGATGGTTGGGAGAAGGTAAGCGAGCCAAAATCCTGTAAGAACAGAGTCACATTATAGTCTTCGTCCTCAAACCTTGAGACTTACCAACAAATTTTTCGCAATAAACGGTGGCGATTGATCCCACAGCCCCGACGTTGATCAGAAAATAGAACCTACAAATCGAATTAAAACCACTGGTCTTAGAGAAGTTTTCGTACGACCAACCACATGAAAATTCTTTCTAAAGTAACAAGGGTTTTTAGTCATGTTTGTTGAGGAAGAATAATGTTAGAACCGACGTATAGTTAAATTTGCGTCGACTATAACCCGACGTCCATCCTTCTCCGTACGAATCCATTGACCGTGTTTGGGATATTGTTCCGCCACAAGAGGCGAAACATTGGCTTTGACTGAGATACACAGGTGTCAGCAAGTATGTGGGACACGGAGAAAAAGTGTTAGAGGTTCTTACTTCCTCCTGTTCCAATCCCAATAATCAAAATGGAGATCATGAAACCAGCGAACGCGCCATTTGAGTTATTCTGCAAGAGGGAAGGTATACTACATGCTAAAACAAATCACTGAGAAAATCAATTTAGGAGTTCATTTAAAATACGGACCTACGAGTATGACGTGGCCAATGCCCACTATCGCGGTGAAAATGACCACAGCTTTGAAACGACCCCAGTATTGATCTGCCGCGATAGCTTCATAAAAGCGTTATTATGGTGACAACTACAGCTATAGAAAGTAAATCGCACCTCCAAAAATAGGCATTATGTACGACCAAAAACTGAAGAATGTCGTGACTGCTACTGCAGTTTCTATTCCTCGATTGAGACCGCCAGGGAGTAGTTCGCTGTTCTGAGGAGGTGCTCCTGCACCATTTCCGCCTGCCGGTAGAGGACGCTGAATGAAGTTCCTAAAAAGGAAACATATCAGATAGCAACGATGATAACACTTATACTTGAAAGTAAACATACGTGAAGACGCTAGAGAACAAACATTTTTTCAGTTATATCCCGTTTCTCGTTTCAAAGAATAAGACCTACCCAGTTGTTGCGTCTTAAAAAAAGAAAATCAACCGCATATCTTTCACGACAGTATTATAACCATACGCACAATATGAAAATCTTTCCGCAAATTCACAAATAACAATCAACATGGCCGCGAAACTATGTCCCCATAGTCAGTTCGGTGCAGGCGATCGGGATGAATATGTCTTACGGTACTTCATCAGCCACTCGTACAAGGGTTTTTAATTCTTCTTCGGTAGGGATCTCCAGGTCCGGACCAGAATCAATCATGGAGGTCTCTACATCTATCTCTTTCGATGGCGAACTCAAGTCTTGGTGAATGTCCTTTGTAGTGCTTGCCCCAGTCATAGCAGGATATGGAAGATAAAGAAGAGGGAAGAAAAAGCGAGTAGAATGAACTTTCTCCGTTTATAAACTACCAGACGAACTCTTAGAATCTGGCGAAAAGTGGAGCAGCAGGGAAAAGAATTCATCAAGAAGTATCCTAATTCGAATTGCTCACGCATATGAATAAATGGCGCAATCGTATTCAATAGGTAGACACAGGCATGATAAGAGTATTTCCTAAAGCATCTGGGCCAGAACCGAGATATGACGGGTTCTTGACTGGGCATGTGGTTGTTGTCACTTGGAAATTTCCCACAAGAAATAGTGAATTTTGCTCACGAGGTTATCAGTTACGTTGTGGAAGAACGAAGACGTAATCAAGGTCATCTGATGATATTAAATTGTGAAATCTATTATCCATTTCTAAAAGCTTTATGTGCCGGTGGAAGCGGTTTACTTATACTTATTCTCTCGAAATCAACCCCAATTGTTGGAAAAAATCAGTTGCGTTTCCCTTCCGTTTATTGTAGGACGATGGGACCGCAGCCTCTGCGTGCATGTCTACTTCGCCATTGGAAATCAGAGAGAGAACGTACAGATTCGTATCCGTAAGCTGTTGTAAAAGGAACTTCTAGTTGCTTACATAAATCCACTTACGTGATCCAAATTTTCAAAAATCCCTCAACGAATGTCCTCGTCCTCTCAATTAGTTCGTCGAGCCAAAAAACGAATAGTTGAAGTTGTCCTAAACTCCAAGACAAAAGCTGGCTCAAGTGCTAAAGAACGATGTCTTGCTTCCGAGTCGTCTTCCTCAGAGGACGAGGACGTTTCGAGTTACACGGATTATGAAGAGAATGAGGAAGAGTCTAGTGTTGAGGATGATGAACAGAATGTTCCAAGTTCTTCTGCATTGACTCCCTGTGGCACTCCTGGTGAAAGGTCGTATCGTTGTAGGTTCGCTTCATGCGGCAAAGCGTATACGAAACCTTGCAGACTCGCGGAACACATGCGTTCTCATACTGGAGAGGTAGTTTCTTTTATAAAACACGGCTGTTTACTTTTATTCAATATCTCTTTAAATTCTTAGAGACCGTTTGCCTGTAAAAATTGCAATAAATCTTACCTACGTGAATCCCATTTGCAGGCTCATGCACGAAGTCATTTGCCTGAGTCGGAACGTCCACTACAATGTACTCACGAGGGATGTTGTAAACGGTTTTGGACACCTCAACATCTAAACTTTCATATATCGGCTGTACATAATAAGGAGAAGTCGTTCATTGTATGTGATTCATTAGAGCCCTGGCCCATATCTAACATTATGTTTCTCTCCCTCTTTTTTATCTAGTGTACAGAAGAAAACTGTAAAGCCTCGTTCTCAAAGCATAGTCAACTGAGGCAGCATGCTGCGGAAACACATTGCCCTGCAGGAACTAAACCATACCGTTGTACAGCTGATAACTGTACAAAGTCGTTTTCAACTAATCAAAAACTACGGGCCCATTCCAAAACACATGAAGGTCGTATTTCATGTCGACGTTACTCCGTACTATTTAAAACTAATTCTTGTTTTGTTTAGATCGTTATGCGTGCACAGATCTTGCATGTCGTGTAGTCACCGAAGCTGGCTCTTCCACGCTCCTATATTTCACCACTTGGTCCGCGCTTCAAATGCATTTGCGACAAAAGCATCCACCTACATGTCCATACGATGAATGTGACGGACGGACTTTCACCCGACGCACATATTTAAAAAATCACCTGAAACTACATCAGGAAAAAGAGACGACAAAAGGTGTTACTGAAGCTGTAGGGGCAGATGGAAATGCAGCGTCAAAGAGCCGAAGAGGAGGCGAACTGGGAAGAGACTGGCCTTGCACATTCGAAGATTGCACAAAAGCGTTTAAATCAGTGTGTTCTTTTATAAAATTTACAACGATATTTTAAAGGAAGTTTTATTTCAGAAAAAGGCACTGTCAGTGCACACTAATATTACGCATCTGGGTCGGCGAGATTTTGTCTGTCCTCACCCGGGCTGCGGGGAAACTTTTGGCTATAAACATCTACTTCAAAGACACGAAGTCAAAGCTCATTCGGAAATAACATATCAAGCGGAAGAGGTTTTGTCTTCTTCAGACAGCCAGTATGATATCGACTGGATAACTGGGAAGAACTATATACTTCGTTCCGGTCATAATAATACCCGTCGTCCACTCGTTCCCTGCCCATGGCCTAACCGATTTGACCTGACCATGACAATTCGGAAAGAGGAATCAATTGAGAAATGCTCTTATATATTCAGTCGGGCCTACGATCTAAGACGACATTTGAAGGCGGAGCATTCCCTCGAGCTGACCAAGGACGAGGTCGATGCTTGGGTTAAAGCTTATAGGGAAAAGCATCCCCTTTGAAAATATTTATGGATGGATATATTCTATTGAGATCTCTTATAATGTATACCGGATTTTCTTGTTTTATTATTCTATCATCGAAACATTCTTTGAATTGTGAGCGGGTGTGATCAAAGTCATAGAAAGCTTAGAGGAGACAACGGGTGAATAAGAGGATCCTTAATGTTTAGAACCCAATGCCCAGGCTTAAGGGACCAATTACAATTTTTATTTACTAAATGATTAGATTATATTAAATAAAACAGATACACTTCACAGATTACTACATTTGGGGGAATAAGAGTAAACTCAATCTTGTTTTCGCGACTGGGATGAATTAATATAAGGTAATTGGGTAAAAGCGAATCCGGCAAGTCCAACAGCTATTTAAAAGAATTCGAGGAGTTCATTAGCGAGGGACAAGAGGTTATGAAACATCAATAAACGTACCAAAACCCGAAAGTTTCTCAAATGGTGAATGCCAATATATGCTCGTCATTAAAATCATGAAAAGCCATAATGACATCAATAGCGTCGAAAATGCCACAGCCACTTTATAAGGCAAGGAATTACTAAGTCTTCCGGACGTGATGGTTCTCCAAGCCGGTTGGAGTTGATCGTGTAAGAAGAGGACAGCAAGCGTAAGGAGAAAAATATGACCCGAAACGTCATGTCCACGATATAACTTGGCACTCGTCTTCCAAGTGGCTTGGATAGTATTCGATTCCATAAATGAGGTGAATAGGGCCGGGTGTGTTTGGGGAGAAATAATGCTTCGTGAGACACAGTATTCCGAGGGGATCTTCAAAATGGCAGGTTCGTGTCCATCAGGTAATCGTATCATGCATTCTCCACCGGAAGCCACCCATAATCGATCAAATAACCCTGGCCCAAAAAACCATAAAACGAAACTACCCCATACATAGGTGGTGGCAGCCCACTTAAACCACTTCTCTCTTGTTCTCTGCTCAGCTGGACTGGTCACCCATATACTCAAAAACGCAAGCGACGTCCATGCCCACGCCCATTTCACAAAAACAGTGTTGAACACATTAGATCTTTGAGCGAAAATGGTCTTGGTATGTAATGGATGAGGGAGATGCGCTAGTAATGGATCAGAGGTATCGAGATAAGTATGATTTATGAATGAGTATAATGTTCCACCGAATACTGCTACTGATATTAGCGTTAGAATCGTTGAACGAGTAATCATCGAATGAAGGTTCAAAAGAAACACGACGTCAGCGATTTGGTCACACTATTATGCATTCGTTACTTGTCACAAGCGCTCTACTTGCCTTGCTATGATTGGTGGCTTTCTACTAGTACTCACTTCCCAGGTTTTGAAATGATCGCGAAGGTCCTGCAGTCCTGGGTCCAATTCCTATGCATGGTCTCCTAAGACAATTCAAGCATAAATTCCATGATTCATCAATATACACATTTTCTATTATGAGAAGATACGTAGTAAAGTGCAAAAAAAGCTAAAAAGAACATCTTTAGGAACCAGTGTATAACTCCAGTGGTGTCTCAACGTTACTAATAACAAGAGAAAAAACAGAATTCAATCATTTGTATCGGTTAGCCCAACCGGCTTGAATAGCTTCATCAAGTAACACCAGATCACCACCGCCAATGAAAGCATTCTGAGATTTTGCTTCAATTTCGAATTTTTCGATGAAATTTCGTGTAGCTTCAAGTTCATCTCCAGGCGTCCATACACATTCATCTATAGAATACCTAGAGAAAAACATGAAACTGATTAGCATACTTTCTTGAAAACGTAAAGTTTATAATTTCTTACCCTTCCCACTTGATTAACCAGGAATAACGTGCAGGACCTGGGAGCTCGGGACCCCGATCGAAACGTCCGACAAAACGTTCAATGAAGTATTCTCCTTCGAGCTTACTTCTTACCCCACAACGTGGACGAGAGCATTGTTCCTTTCCAGGTGTTAAACGGGATCTTGGTTTGTCTGCCGTGCAGTAATTCTTAATCAGTAAGGGTGGAATTCAAGAACGGAGCGCATACATTCAGCACTACAGAGATAAAAGCAATATATGAGATTCGGGGGAAGGTAGATCAATTTATCGAACTCACTTGGTCAAAACGCAAGGTGGGCAAGCGAATTTCCTGTCTTCCTCCAAACGAATATCGCCCTCACGGATATCGACACATCCCCAATGGAACCATAATTGACATCTAGAAGATGAGACAACGATAACCTTCATACTCTTATTCTTCCAACTCACCTATCACATTGTATGAACTAAAAGAAGAACTTATAATCAGAATCAAATCAAACAAAAAATACTAAAAAACCCGGACCTGACTACTGCTAGCGTTCTTTTTCCGTCTCGGCCAGGTCCGTGGTTTGGATCGTTTGGGTCCAGCAGGGCCAGACACCTGTTTCCGGAGGGATGACTGGCTTTTTCCCTTTTTCGCGGCTCTAAATTGAGATTGCACTTGCGAAGGCTGGGACGCATGGAAACTCAGGCGAAGGCGTTTAGGTTTTCGACTTCGACTATTTTGGGATTGCTCCGTGATTAGTGGAACTGTCTTTGGAGGAAATGAAACAAACCCAAGATCCCCTGCAGCGGGTGTCTCGCCATGGGAGGCCAGTTCGGAGAGTTCAGTTAGCGAGGAATACGATCTAGTGGAATTAGACCGACTCCTTCTATTCGATGTCAGTACGACCGACGACGAGGGAACAGGAATTCGGGTTTGTTCGCTTAATAGTGAGGAAGGATCTGGGAGAGATGGTGTACTTGTACTGCTGAGGTGTTGATACGCGGTTGGATCATTAGGAGGTGCGTTTGAATGAGAATTTTGATGTGATGGCCCAGAGATGGGATTTCGTAGTGTATTTAACGGATTAATGCAAGTAAAGTTTTCATTTATCTCGGAATTGTAGTCTTCATGACCGTGATTGAAGTCCACTAGACGTGTATCCCGGAGCGGACCGCGTACAGAAATCTGGTCACGGGAATTGGCTTGTCGAGAATCATCTTAATGGGAAAAATGAGAGTTCTATATTTAAGCAGAGTTTAAATAGTATACCATTATGATGATCGCTCCACTGCTGAGGCCTGGGTGTCACTGGGGTTCCAGAAAGCGACAAATCCCGTGCCAAACCATTGTCTACAGTATGTTCATGGGAAATAATGTTGTTGTCTGAAAGACGCGTCAAAACAAATTAAAACGTGATCTCTATGCACGACATACCTTCTGCATGTTGGGGTAAATACTTCAACGACTGCCTTTCGAGGTTACCAAGAAGTTGATTCATCGAATCGTGAAAATCTTTCAAAGTAGCCGTCGCACTCGTCGTAAATCTTGTCAACGCTTCTTCAATGTTTTCCGTCAAACGCCGTGTCTGCAACTGCATGTCCTGTATGATGAGTGTAGGATCGATGTTTGGTGAGGGAAAATGAGCAGTTGTGACTCTATCAGAAAGAGTTTTGATTATCTGTTGTTGTTTCGTCCATATCTCCTCCTGTTTAACGATACGATCAAGTAATACAGCATGTGAAGCCGAGATTGCGCGATCCAAGTGGTTTGTAATAGATGTGGTGAAGAGGTGCATTGCATCCACATTTTGATGACTGAACTGGAAGCGGGGAGAGTCTTGCATCGTAGAAAGAACAAAGAGGTTATCACGACGAAAAAACCTCTAGGGCTTATTAAATCCTTCAAAGGAGAACTTCTCTCCCAGAATTGGATTCTTTAAAACGTATATGTCGGTCGTAACGAGGTCAGAAAAACTGAGATTACATAAATTAAATGCACCTTGTGGAAAAAGGATATTCATGTTCTGTAATGAAAGTCAGGTGTTCGCAAAAAAGAACAACTTCTATTTGTATGTTATATATATATACTTATGACAGATTATGACAGGGTAAATTGAGTTTGATAAATAGACTACCTGTCAGCTAATTGGGAAAAAATGGACGTTCTGGGAATCGAACCCAGGACCTTTCGTAGTCACAAGACTGCGAAACGAATGTTATACCCCTAAACCAAACGCCCGCTACTTATGCCGCCAGTCGTAAATATACATGGTTCACTTGGATTCAATTACCTATGTAGGTCGCTGAAAAATCCCTAATAGACTGCTATCACAACCGGGCGCTTTTCAAACATGCCAGTGGACTATGACACCGCCGTAAAACAAGAATTCGCGTACTTGTCTTCGTTTCACCCTACACCGGAAGATATCCCGGGATGTTTATCCCTCTTAGATGACTACTTACGATGCAATGGTGAGCCCTTTCTGCGCAGCATGGCGTTTTACGGATACAGATGAATGGTTCCACAAAAGTTCTGGGCTCTCAGATGCGTTCACTTTATCGTTACGGGGAAATGGCTACATGTGGTAGAAAATTAGAAGACGTCAAGTTCTGCTTAAGTTTGAAAAGTATGTCAGCTGAAGAGAAGAGAACGGAGTGGTTAAAACGACGAGCCGAATGGTGGGCTCAGCGAAGAACAACAAAAAGCAGCGAAGATGTTTGGGATATCAGAACGTAAACCATCCTACCTTGTGTTTTCTTTTTTATCGCAATAACGTCATCTTCTAGTGAACCCCTCAAAAGTTACCCTCCACCACCATCAATGATTGAAGAGGGCGTTACGGTCATGAGGCGCATACATTAAAACTCTCTCTCGAAACGATAGCCTCAAACAGCAACATCATAGCTCGTCTGATCCATGATACGTAATTGCAGGCTGAATGCAACTCACGCAATAGAATATAATTATATTATTCAGACAAGTGTAATGTACAAGAACAAGACAGTACACATGCACCAGCGATATTCTTTGATAAAAAAAGCAGAATTGAAGAGGATGAAGAATACACCACTCATAGATAATGTTATTATAATACACCAAATTCGAAGAAAGAAAGTGATGAGCATTGCAGGGAATATGGGAAGAAAGAACGATATGCGATACGTCAGCTTTAATATTTGAATCGTACGACGAGAACAGTAACGTTATCGGTCGTGAAATGTTCCAGTGCGTATTTAAGTAAAGTTTCGGACATTTCTTGTGGATCTTCAATGGTTCTTACTAACTCAACCACTTTCTGATCGTCCACGACATCCCAGAGCTGCAATTAATTGTGAGCATAATCAATAAATGATGCAAAAAGATGCTGACGTACGCCATCGCATGCGACAACCAAAAATTCATCCTCGGGACTCAATTCCGTCTCAGTCGTGTATGGTGAACCGACTACAAATTCTTTCATCGAAGAATCTCCCAGCGCTCTGGTAACAGCCAATACACCATTAACCCGATTGTTCATGACAAATCCACCAGCATCCATAATTCTCTTCGCCTCCTGTTTATCGCTTCCTTTATGGTCATATGTCAACCTAACTGCCTTACCTCCACGGCATAATACCGCCCGCGCATCTCCGACATTAGCTGTATATAAAACACGCCTTAGGGACGCTCGTTCGCTCTCAGTGACTTCTGCTATTTCGGGAGGAATGAGGGATACAATCTTGTTTGAGGACGACCGTGAACCACCTAAGGAAAGAATCGTGTCGCGTATTCGACTCAGTCGTTTTTTATCTTCTGTGGAATTATCGCTGTCAGCGAGATCGCCATTTACAGCCGATGGACCTTGGGTCGACACAGGAGAATCAACAAGGCCATTAAGGAAACTTTGTCCACCATGTTCATCTTCTATACGAAGAAATGCCGTCACCACTGTGCATCCAGAATGTGTTTGGCCATCCTCGGCAAGCTTAGAAAGATATGAGTCAACAGCGTGAAAAGTGGTATTTAGGACTTCAGGGATTGGTGCTGTATTTTGAGTACGTAAGGCGTCCAGTAAATACTAAAAGAGTTGGGTTTTTCTTTGGCATTGATGTAAAAGATATAAATTTATGCCCTTACTTCATGAAAATGGGAGCCACACCATTCGGCAGCATGCTTCCCGGCATGCCCGTCGAAAATGGCCCAATAACCTTGTCCTCGCACATTAGCAAAATCTGCCACAAAACCGTAAGCATCTTCCATCGTTCGTCTTGAACCTTTGTCTTCGGAGATACCAATCACAAAAAACGAGGACTCAGACGGATGTTGATTTAAGGCCTATGTGGAAATAGCGTCATTGATTCAATTCCATAAGTTAAAAAAACAGGAGCGTATGTAAACTCGCCCCATATGTATTAGGCCCTTCCGCAGTAGTTACAGTCTTCGATCGGGCATTTGGTGAATCGGTGAAGGTTGGAGTAGAGACTATTTGTGAGGCTCGTGAAGGTGTTGCGGTGTGATTCTCATTAGGCCTCCGAGTTCTAAGTAATGAATTTATATGTTCATTACCACGCACACGATTCTATTTAACCTACATTAGCGAACTAAGACGCAACGGAGTTGGGCCCGTATCACCATCTTGAGGATTATGGGAACCTAACCGCATACTTAGCCGCTAGATTGAAAGAAAGGAGATAAATGGCGTGCCTGTATGTTGGGGTTCAACATTTGGATCTTTTTCTAGATTCATGAAAGAGAACGAGTGGCAAGGAAATGAAATCAGAACAAAGCGTACAATGTCGTTAATGACAGAACCACAAGACCAGCTTTTTGTGACGAGTCACGGTCTATGCCGCGGCGCCAAAATAGTGTGGCACTTTGAAGGACAAATGACGAAACAGGATTTACTCCATAAGTGGGTCTGGAACACTATTGTGTGTAATTTGCACGTAATGTCTATTTCAAATGCTGTAAGGAAAAGGAACACAGCACAGCAACAATTCTGTAAAGGACCCAATATACACGCTCGCGCCAGATGTCACGAGTCGCTTTCGCCATAGAACGATGGGCCAAAAACCGAAAGCTGATGGAATGTGTAACAGCCAATCACATAGAGCAGAACGGCGTTATTCCCAACCCGAATACAGTCTAGTCTCCATGTGAAGAACCCAAAAGCAGGCAAGTAGAACGACAGGCTGAAACCGATGCCCGCCAGGTTTGAAGTCGGTGCCAGAGGCACAGCCATTGTTGTTTTGTCCATCAAAAGGGAAACAATACCCAATCATGTCGCTCTCAAGTGGCATAACGTACTCGTATCCCTTTGGTACGCTCCAGAGCTGTAGTAAACCCAGGTTAGTTGGACCTCGTAGGAGTGCACTGTCTAGTGACTCACATTTAATTTCTTCAATCTCTTCCCGTTGTTCATAATCAAGCACAAATTGTTTCAAATGACGTTGTTCGGCCTGATCTTGACGTTGCGCTTCTCGGGTATGAACTGCCAACGCAGACGTGCTTGGCACCGAGAGGGATTTCGTCTGTGCCAGGGAAAAAAGGAGTAAGATTGGGATTTGGGAAGACAGGAAGAGTCCTCTGATTGGACAAATAATACCTGCGCCTTATTGCCTTTCTTAGTAATGAAAGTAAATTTCATAATGCCTTCTTCTTCCGTTTCGGCGTCCTCAACATCTTCGGCCCGTTTCTTTTTGAGTCCTCCAGGTAAAGTGGATGTGTCCCAAAGTGCGAGTGCGGTACGCTTGTCTACCTTCCTCGTCTCTCCAGAATCAGAGACCATCTTAGCAAACTCTTTGGCAAACTCGGCGTCTTCTTGTTCAGAAGGTCCTAAACTTTCATGCTGTGCCGAAAATACAACAACTTCTTCAGGAGAAGGGGGCCGATCCTCGTCCTATCCATCAGTCAAGGATGAACACGTTCAATCATACTAATTACAAATATGATCACTCACAGATTCTTCTTGAACTGAGCCGGTATCTTCCTCTTCTTCCTCTTCGCGACGATCTGTTTCTTCATCGCCACTTTCGTCACCACTATCATCACCATCATCTCCTAGGTGACAAATTGATATGGAATAATTTTATGAAATTCGTCCGAGACTTACCGGATCCACCCCCTTGTGCAAATACGGAACTAAATAATTCATCGACCACCGACGCCGCATCCTCGTATGTCTTGTACCTGACAAGTTGGGGGCGTATGGCCTTCATAGAGAATAAGTTATAATCTGAGTTAGCACCGAAAAACCATCCTAAACTCACCTCAAGAGAGTCCGATAGCATGAACTCGACATCCATAGGGATTGGATCTTTACATAACGTATACATCTGTAATAGAATAAATGACTGCTCCATTAAAGAGATGCATGCGTTTCACAAACCTGGAAAAAAGTTAAGAAGTTATCCAATTTCTTCTTTTGACTACCCCGGTCGAAACACATCCCGACGGTATCCAACATAGTACAAACTAAACGAACTCGGAAGAAATCATCAGATGTATCTATAGGGCAGTTAACTCCTGGGATTGGTCGACCCTCGGCTTTAAAACTATCAGAATCCTTGGAATAGGACAAGTATAGAATATCACATACGATGCCCAAAAGTAACCAAAGACCAAAGGGTGTCAAAAACAATACCGGAGCCTATTAGTCTGTAAATATACAGCTCGCCCAGGTATTTCATCGAGGATATTCTTTGTTGATTCGATTTATAGACGTTTTGCTCAAGCCCACGTCTAATGTCTTCAAGAACCTGATCGACTACAGCAATGGAAAAGGCCGGATGGTATCTTTGTAAATCGTACGTCAGCATCGCCAACAAACTGATATTGCCGTATTTAAGCTTCCACGGTTTCGTGAAAACGCTATATAAGGTTTTTGCGACCTTGAAGTTATAAGTATTCAGAACGTAGGAACAAAGTGTCTAAGCGAACCTCTTCGTCTTCCCAATCTAATTTTCGTAACAACCTCAACACTTTGTCGATTGTCTTCTTTGACAGAACATCATAGATCAAATGGCGAATGAACATAACCATAGGCGAACGTTCTTTAACTTGACGTGGAGCACGTTCTGGAGGGTTGCACTATACGAAATGATGATAAGCGGAGACAAATCAACATACTTTAAAACTCACCTGATAATATGCATTCTCGAGCATAAGTTGTTGTCTCTGATCCAAATGTTGCATGCTTTGTTTGCGACGCATCAATTCAACCTACCAATATGTTAACTCAAAGCACACGTGTTAGAGACATAAACCATACCATAGCCTTGAATCGTGCGCCAGTTTCCTCACTTCGAAGTAAAAAGCGACCACATCCTTCCAACAACATTGCGAGACTGTCTATATTAACTCCACTGAAGTTGTCCAGACAGACTTTGAACATATGTAATATAAGGTGAGAGGGAACAACTCGGAATTTAGTCAGAACAGATATAAAGGTGATGTTCTTGACACCATGCAAGTTAGCCAAAGTACTTCCCAACTGGACAGGCTTACCCGAAGTCTTGCTTCTGCCAATTCAACAATAACATTTTTCTTTCTTTGGAGGTAACGGAATTCCTCGTCGAGCTATTCCATAGTAAGTGATGGGTTTAATGAGTAAACGCTCATACGCACAATGGCAACTAAATCAGTTCCGACATCAGGCATATATTTATTGAGCGTCGCTACTAGTCGACCATAGTAAGGAAGCAAATCAATACGGTTCTTCGGCGTCTGACCCAAGAACTAATCACAGTTATTATGCAATTTCCTCTCCGTTTAGAAAATTTGGACTTACTTTGACAAGTCGTTTCCTGGCTGCCTTGGAATTCAAAAAGGCGAAATCAACTGCAGCTTGATCGATCAAAGAACGGTTTGTAGCATCTGGAAGTCGCGTAAGCAGTGCTGTGAGAAGCTGGGAGGGACCCGGAGCCGTCGAAAGAGTAGGTGTTCCAGGGGGAGAGGGCGAAGCAGCAACCGAAGCCGTAGGTGTAGGCAAACTGGGAAAAGAGATCAGGTTTGACATTTTGGGCAAAAAAACCAACCTACTCGTCTTCGTAGTCCTCTTCCTCGATAGTCCCATTAGAGATCTTCCCGACACCCTCCACTTTGAGTCCTTCAATTTCTTTCTCCAATTTACGAATCTCAACCTCTTCAGCCTGTTTGGAGATTTGATCGGATTTAATCGATTCTGGGGCCGAATCCGGGGTTCCTGGTGCAACACTCGTGTCCAAACCCAAGACACTTTTCGGAACAAAGTCACGCAGATCTACATACTCTTCATAGTGCTTCCGTTCTTCTTCGTCTTCCCATTTACTAGTACTAGGAAGAACGACCTCTTCTGTTTGGTGAGAACCAGTACCCGTGGAAAGCATCAAAACAGACTCGTTCTTATGAGTAGCAGTAGGAAGAGATGGCATCGGGAGGTAAAGTAGTTCTGATAAGCTACAAAAAAGAACTCAATAAGTATATATGAAATGTTGGAAATACGCACGTCTGACATCCCGAAGAAAGTTTCTCATAGCTCTTGGTCATCTTCTCGTACGCTTGTTGTCTGTCTTCAAAAATCTCACCAGAGCGAATATACGCTTCGTGATTACGTCGATCCTGTTCTTGCAGACGCTAACGAACCAAGGTGGTTGAGGACAACGAATCTCAAATAAACAATGAAAAGTACCAACATTATGCTCCACGACCAGTTTTTTAGAAACGCTGTCAAAGTAGCCTTCGCACATTCTTTTAAACCTGTCCCGAATGTCCTTTTCGACAAGTTCTTCTCCTTCGTTGACTATTTGTGGCTGAGCAAGGGGGGTCATTGATGCTTCCTGCTCTATGGATGACAGTGTGCCGGTTTCAACTGAAGCAGATATTTGTTTGTTGGAACCAGGGGGTGGTGTGATGCCTAAAAATGGCCGTGAAAAATATTTTAAAAAGGTTGTGAGGAGCGGTAAAGACGTTAAGGCGGGATCGTTGGACAACTAACAAATCAAATTGACATCGGCTGGATACACGTCAAAAAAAAAGAAACATACCAGCTCTTTCAATGTTTTCATAATCCATTCTCCACCACTACGGTCTGGGCCATCTTTAATGATCCCCACAAGTGCCAGTTCTGCACATACACGGAGGATGGGACGTTGACGAGAGATCCGTACACTTTCTTCCTTCTCGCGTTGCTCGGGTGATAAAGCGGCAAGGGCAGAGCGAGAGGGTGCAATTAGAATGGCAGCAAGACTGTTAATAACATCCGGAGTAAAAGTTTTTGGGAATCTTCGGTGCAAAGCGGAGATAGTCTAGAGGCATGAAATTAGAGGTGAAAACAATATATACATTTAAGAGATATATAACCTCAGTGGCGCTCCATACATCCTTCTCTGTCTTGCAACGGCCAACACCTTCAGAAATTGCACTGGCTATTTCTTCTATATACTTCTCCAAAGTAAGTGATTCAACATCTTTGAGTATATGGTCTCTGTTGTCACTTCCAATGGACATGCGCATTCGTTTAATGAGCGCAGTGTGTTTCTTCAATGATGAATCTAAGTTCTTGGGAGACTCTATAAAATAAAGTTTAATAGCCCTTGTATTTCAAGATAGCCATACCTGGGACTTCTGCATTCAAAGTTTTGAGTTTCATACGTTTTGCCTTTCGGGCAATTTCTTCATCTTCTTTCGACATTGTTGGCGCAGTGGTCGGATATATAACATTATTGACTTCCATTTGACGTCAAAGAATGTTTACACATAGGAGTATTGGGCAGCAACACAGGCGTGATTGACCTAGGTTTAATGAGGAATTATGTGACGGACCTCGTCACAGATATGGATTTTGCTTGTATCGCCGTATTCATTTACCTCGCTCTTGCGAGCAGTCTCTTGGGTCTTCGAATCACTATGAAATGGCGGACTTAAGGGAGCCTTTCGATAAATCACATCTTAGTATATATTTAATCCAGGTATCCAGGTTTCTATAAAGACAACAGGTTATCAACGGCGATCCTGTAGTACCACCCGCAGTTGACTCGGATTCAGTGACATATAGCCCGACAATATTCACTTATGCCAGGTCACTACTCTGATAATTAGAACAACTGTTTTAGTGACCCATTCCTGCTAGAACTAGACGATTTTGTTATATAACCGACGCAGTTCAATCAGATATATGATTGGCAGGTGTATGTCCTGATTGAAGTGGACTTCATGTCTCGAAATTATGACATATCAAACCTTAAGCCCTAACAACACCTAGCATTCAATGCTTTCTACCGTGTCAAAGGACCCTCTAGATCTCCGACCCCGTACACAAAATCATGATACGAATATGTCAGAGTATCATGTCTGCCAAGCCATCAATGCATTGATGAAGACAGTGATGTTATAATCCCAAGGCTAATAAAAATGAGCGTCAGCCCCTTTGTCCGAAACGATGATGAGGGTGACTTAAAAAGTTTGTGAGCTTATATCCCTCTTTTTCGGCGAGTATATTTAGATTGCTGTAAAAGGATTCCGTCTGACTAAAAGAGCATGGATGTTAAAATTTCAGGAGATACAAAGTACTATATAGATAGACTAATATCAGTTATTACAAGACAGTCCCCGACCCGGAAGACATGAGTATATAACAATCTGTTCGTATCTTGATACAGATCTACATTATAAAAGTTAAGAAAGTTAAGAACCATAGACGGATTTTGCGGCAGTTTCGAATACAGCATCCAGACTTTCTTGATCTACTCCGAGCTCGGCTAAAGACTCGCGAGCGCATTCATACCATTCGTTGGGGGTATCATACACACCAGGTGTTGGGTTTGAAGTAGAAGAACCAAACATAATTCGTTGGAATCCAAAGGCCTCAATAACAGGACCCACTACGTAGGATAAAACTAAGAATACTGGATGGTTTTTTAAAACACGGATTACTCACAAAACAGCTTAACCTTCCTCTTCCACTCCGATTTATCTTTGGTGTCTTCGGATTGCTTTGCTAAAACCCATTGAGGAGGTATATACTTGACATATACAGAAGAGAATAAGGATAACGTAGCCACGTTGTTTTGGTAGATTAAATAGTCAGGGTGGTTAAAGAATTTGACAAGAGAGATATCGAGGTCGTGGGGAGGTGGAAGGAAATTAGCTATTGAATTTTGTAAGATAGATTTTATCAATCAAACATATTACATACATAGAATAATCCCTGCACCTGCCGGAGGCACAAAGAGAGTTTCTCCAGACTTGTAAACGGCGGTAAGTAGCTCTTCAAGGCCTTCTGATCCCTCTATGGATGATTGAATGTCAATGTCCACAACATAGCCATTCTCGAGAGCCCATCGAATGCCTTCTATAAGTTTTGGAGAACTGCGAGTAAATTGAATAAACAAAGTAACTCGAGTTTGCCCAAACCGTGGGGCCTCAGTTAATGGACCTTGATTAAGGTCAACCGGTGTTATCACAGATAAGATCTTCATTAACGGGTACTGCTGCTTAATGCTTACATATAACGGTTAATGGAATAGATATATGTAATGAATATCATATATACTCACTCTTCTAACGTATCTGGCGAAGCATCTGCGGGTAACGATAAAACAACGCCATTTATATTACGAGGAGATAATTTCCCGATGCTTGCTCGCCATTGATCAAGGTTAGCCTTTGAGCCTAGATTGGTATCGATGACAGCAGTCGGATGACTAGAGGTGGGACTGTGAACGATAGGAAAACTTTCGGATGTGCTCGAATTTGGAGGTGTGAATGCAGAGAGAGGAAGTGTAGGCAAGTGTTTGGGTTTCCGACGAGCACCTACACCATGCGGAGGCTCTGACGAGATGTTTGTATCGGTCATGGTAATTTTATGTAAAAGAATTGGTGGGTTGTTGATTTTGATTGTTTTGAACAATAGAATGTCTGGATTTCGAGCCTTAAAATAGTAATGTTCCCGGCGCTTGATCGACATTACATATGCAATCCATCATGATATCGTTATCTAAATTGTCGATTAAGTCGTCGGGGAAACAGATCGTTGACAGTAAAATTTTAAAAAAAAAGAAGGGCACGCGATGCAATGTTTCAGGTGAAATACAACATTCCATATTAAAATTATAAAAGGAACTTTTGATATTTTTTATTGAAGCGATCATGTTCTTAAGAATGTTTATAATAAGTATTCTGGTAGGTAATCATGACATGTATGTAGTTGGGAAATGGACTCGGACAGATAATCAACCCTGGTACGGTCCCCAAACTCAGGTTCCGGAAATCATTTTGTGCGGAATAGCGTTGAATCCAGCATCGCCAAGAGCCTCTGTTATCGCAGTTCCAATGTCATTGTATTCAAAAGGATCTCTGGGTGCACATGCTGTCGCAGGTCGGCCATCTCATTTGAAAAGTCCGGTTTAGTCCGTTACCTCAAGCAGGATTGAAAACATGGCAATAGAAAAATGTAAATCTTTCATTTGTGGTGGTCATACGCGTATAAGACTATCCAACATCAAAGAGCGATAATGCCTCAAGTCAGGAGAATGCATTCCAGGAACTTTGGCCTCATCGTCCCATTTGCGCAACTAGCAAAACTTGTGCTCAAGCCAGTCGCTGTGATGACAACGGCGTAGGTACATACCTGTACTTTCTCCCTCCACAACGGATCCGATTCAAACTGTTCGACTTCGTCAGGGGTAAACGGACCGCCTTGGAGCACAAGGGATTTTTGCGAAGCCGGCGAAAGTCCTGAGTGATAACTTGGGGACACTGCACACAAATAACTTGATTCCTATATCAATCATCTGAAAACAAAAGGATAGAACAAATACACTCACCGTTTGGCGATGACATGAGCTTCAACCAGTTGACAAACTTTCCTAAATTGAAAGGTTAGAAATGCTCTTTAACATAATAGGCGAGTGTACTGGTTGAAACCAAGAGATCGTAAGTAATTGGCTCCTATAACTTCATGCCCACGCCTTCCGACCTTTTCTCCATTGTACAAGCTATTTGATAAAATCATAAACAAGCATATGATGACGTTTAGCGTTTTACGCACAGCGCCTCAGTGTCTTGGGGAATGAATTGCCCTACGTCGTGAAGGAGCGCAGCAACAATGGTATCGTTGTCAGCGTTAGATATTTTAGCTAGATTAGCTGCTTGAAGGCAATGTTCCTATACAGATTGACATGTGTGCCGGGGCATCTCGGAAAGAGGTTGAGCGAATCAAACATACCAGTTGACTTATTGCTAGGCAATTTGTGAAAGTGATCACACATCTATGAAATAACGCAATGGGATAACTTGGTACCTTCACCTATACTGTAAGTCCGAGTAAAATTGGCAAGATCTCTCGCCTCCTAGAAGAATTGTTCACATACTAATCACCGTTGCCTTGGTCTTCAAGGAGTCGTAACAGTTCATCAATACGCTCTTCAGCAGTTCCCATCGTCATTCAAGTTATCCAAACGCCAATAAAACCGGAATGCCTTGAATACACACACGCTTTATACCTTTGATTCTATTTTTAGAGAGATGCCATAATGGAACACTGCTAATTGACGCTAAGAATCCCAATACCTATTTAGTAAAAGTTCGATTTTCTCATGGGATAGTGATTTTCACCTTTTGAGTCAGTTTACATGTAAGATCCATCGCGATAATCGCGAAAGTGCAATATTGGACCCATAAACTTGGGGAAGACCGGTGTGACTAATTGGTAGCTTTCAACCAGACATCTTGAAGGAAAATCGATTATTTCGGTAAAATCTTGGCTTTGAGAATCGATGTTATGCAGAAGCTAAAGAGACGCTAGTGCAGTAACTACCGTCGAGTCCAGTCACGGTCAGTGTTGAACGAGTCAGTCCGTTACGTAAAACGCGAAACTGTCGACGACGACTAGATGACGGGACCGCGTAAACGACGAAAAATTATGCCTTCCGCCCAACTGTCTAAGTCAACAAATAACATTAGGGGGGGAAGAAAGAAATCGAACGCTTCAGCAGGCTTGGAATCTACTGCAAAAAGTACCCCTTCAGTTATGGGTGAAAACACAGACTCCGCTAGCGAACTGAAACTGCTGCAGGAAGAGATTGTTCGTCTCAAAGACGCAAGTATTATTACCTTATTTCGATGATCTTATTTGAATTTTTCTGTTAGACAATTCAAAAACAAGACAAGGCTATTGAGAATACGAAGCTAGGTCTAAGGTGTCATATTTGTTTGGAAACATTACGCCTCCCGCAATTGTAATGTTTTTGTACTCCCTTATATATCATTGACACCGATGTTCATGCCAGGCTTGTACCCTGTGGCCATGTCGCGTGCTACGAATGTCTCAAGGCCTGGTTTCTCAACTCTCCAAATAGCACTGCAAGTGACGGCGATCCTGAATCGTCTGAGGCTGAAGACAATACCACATCAGCGCGTAATAGACGTGGAAATAACAACAACAGTGAAGTTGCACCTCGTCCACCGACGAATGTTGTCCATGTTAAGAAGTTCTGTCATCATTGTCGTAGTTCTGTGAAAGACCGACCCGTACCGGTTTATGCCCTTCGTGATCTAGTTGCAATTGTTGATCCTGAAGATGAATCTGTAAAGAAAGCGCCACCCGATGATTTATGGGAAAACATATTTCCTCTCGCCCCTCTTGGTACTCCTCCGTTCCAAGCTATCCAGCCTAGTCCCGCGCCAGATCGAGGAGAAAGGGAACAAACAGTTGAACGGGAAGTAAGGGAACACACCAGAAATCAACCCATAAGGCAGTCCTCGCCTATTCGCCACCGTATTCCTAATCCCCTCCCCGAAGCTTTCTATGATAATGAGGACCATGTGACACGATGCGGTATATGTTTACACGAAATATGGGGTTTTCACTGCTCGAACGAGAGGTGTGGTGCTGTATATAATGAAGGACTAATGCCAATAAATGGCTCAGATCGTGAAGATGGCGACGGTAGCGACATTTGGGAAGGATTCAATGGCTCGCCACCCTTTGAGGCACAATACGAATACGAATCTAGTTTTATCGATGACGACGAAGAGGATTATAATAATTTACATGCTATCTTTGATGTAGATTCTGACCCATACCCTGAAGAGGATACCCCGTCTTTACATGAAATCAGTTCAGAAGAGGAGAGTCTATCTGTATCCGCTTTAAATCGTCCAGCTGGATCTCGGGTCAGGAGTAGGCGGCCGATAGTAATTGAAGACAGCGATGATGAGGATGAAGATGAAAGACCCCATCTGATCGACGTGTCTGACGAGTCGGAATCCGAGGGCGAAAGCGAGAGTGACGTCTATGATTATTCTCTTCGCCTACCTGTACGAACCCGTCCACCTCGACATAGGATACTCTCAGATGAAGATGATGAACCAGAAATTGACCGTCTGAATGATGATTGGAACCGTTCAGAACGAAGTATCGAAGATAAGTTTTCTGACGAATCGGAAGAAGACGTGGTTATTTCCGAAGATAACAGCACCGAGGAGGAAAGTATGTCAGCATCACCCCAGGGTAATCGTAAACGTTTTCGTAGACAGATAGTATCGGATGAAGAGGAAGAGGATGAAGAAGAAAGTGAAGAAGATGTAGATGGTGACGACGGACTTGATGGAGAGAACGAGGAAACAGATGAAGAGAGCAGTGAACCAATTCGACAACGAACTATTTATCCCACCCGTATTCAACGCGGTTCTACTCTGCTCAGAAGACGGTTTGGGTGACGTATTCTCTCGTTAATGATCCTCCTTTGTTCAATAAACATATGTAGATTAGATTTAAACACATTCCTGAGGGTTAAAACGTTGAACACTGACTGAATTTAAGTAAAGCAAGCAAGTGCAAAGTGAACATTGACATGTAAATAACTAGCTCTGTGTTTTTTTTTTTAGAAAACTTTACTGTCGGTAAAATGTCGTTAACTATGTATATTCACCCCACTGTATGGCATTGACGAGGAGAACATCGGAGTTTCAAGTAACTTCAGGTCTCCTTATCTTTCCAACTCTTAGCCCTATTGAACACGTACTAATACATCCATATCAGAAAACCCTTTTGACCCAGTAATGCATGACTGCCAGCAGTGCTAAACTCGTTTTATAAATGTATTCACTCCTCGTATGTTGCAGTGTAATCGCGGTCAAAATAGGAACTATATGCTGAACGAAGAGATTGTCGACTGAAGATATTGTTATTCATTAAACCCATTATGATGGGAAAGTTTAATGCCACTTACTCATACTGTTCACCTTGGTTCTCCAAGAATTTATCGAATGCGTCCAGCGCTCTTTCCCTTTCCTCTTCTCTTCCACAAGCTAAACCCTCATCAAATCCAGCGTTTCGTCCTGCTTCAAATGCCGTTTGATAGACCCTCTTT
The DNA here is from genome assembly GCA_020884735.1 of Clathrus columnatus. Taxonomy (NCBI): domain Eukaryota; kingdom Fungi; phylum Basidiomycota; class Agaricomycetes; order Phallales; family Clathraceae; genus Clathrus; species Clathrus columnatus. Next base: position 2,770,121 of record BPWL01000001.1, read on the forward strand.
CTCTTCTCTCTTTCTAATTTCTTCGCAATTTCGTATCCTGCTTGTCGCCCTTCAACAATACCATCGACAAACCGATTCTCCTGATTTAATTTGTCTTGCGATCGTTGTTCTTGAAGTGCCAATTCAAACTCTTTGGCAGATTTCTTAGCGTTTTTTATATCGTATTCGGCTCGCATATTTTGACGTTCCAACTCTGCTATTCTATCTTGGGCACGTTCCAATTCGCGATGTTGGGTTTCGATCATTAACCTCAGTCTCTTTGTCTCCTCTCCCAGTTGGACTATTCGGAGGTCTGCTTCGTGCTTTACGGAGATAAAATCTGCTATTCGTTCTGAAGAAATTTTGGTTCTTTCTTCAGCAAAAGCCGCTCGCCGTTCAGCTGCGTCCGCTCTATGCAATTCCTGCTCTAGTCTGTCTCCAGTTGTTCGCAGAAGCATCTTCAACTCGTTTGTTTGACGTTCTTCGGCATTAAACACCAACTGAATAAGATGGGATGTGTCCAATGAGTCTGATTTTGTCGAAGAATTAGAAGATTTTGACGACTTGCTAGAACGGCTCTTCGGCCTTGGAGTAAGGACTCTCGACCAATTGGGATCATTCAACGCATTCGCTACCGGTGTTGGAGTCGCTGCCATCTGTCGTAACTGCATAAAGAACTTGGCTCGCTCGCGTTGGATGTAACTATTGCTAGTTCCTTGTGCCGTGGGTGTATAAGCCGCAGACGAACTCTCCTCGATATTAGCTTTGACATAATCGGCAACGTCAATAAAGCTCTCCGATCTCTCCGTTTGATCTCCTGCGGAGCTCATAATCACTGTCAAGTCAAGGTGAAGGGTATGATCTCCTTAAAGTATGAAGGCGTATGTTCTGGATTACAACTGTCACATATATCGTAGTATACGTGAGGTTACCATGAGGCAACTTACGGGTATGGTTGGAATTTCCTTCCTCGGATGTAATTTGATTCATGAAGCATTCTCTGGTTATTTCAAACTCGTATAGCTTCCATATATCTGTACCACGTGAACCGTCCTTTTTTTCGGTACTGCAAAGATTTTGGATATTTGCTTTCATTGATAACGATCTTTTGGACTTCCTGAAAGCAAACACGACATCTTTTTTTAATGTGATGTTTTCACACCTTTATAACAAGCTTTTGCTTTAAAACCCCTGCCCATTAGACGCAAATGATAAGATCGAATGGGAAGCAAGCTGCAAAGCCGGCGCTAAAATGGCAGGGTTTGATCAAAAGTCTCATGGTATTCGAGATTCGAAATTCAAAGCATTAACTTCCAAATTCACAACCATGCCTCCTGTAGGACCAGGTGCTATACCACAACTTGTCTCAAATTCTCCACAGGAGGCGTATAAAAGAACCGTCGCGCGGCTGGAGAGAATTCAAAACCATTTATCGAACACTCCTCGCTCGAATAGGTTAAAAGGCAAAGTATGTATTATTACCGGAGTAGGAAGTCTTAAAGGGATTGGGTTCATAGTTTCTTTGTTTTATTTTACGTTTGATCCTGACACACGTTGAATATATGCAGTCGCGCTACTGCGTTGGCCTATGCACATGCCGGAGCGAAGCATCTTTACCTATTAGACTTTGATGGCGAGAACTTGCCAAACTTGAAGAAAACAATTGAAAGCACATACCCGGATGTCAAGGTATGTGTACCACATGTAATAATGGGTTTGGTTCTTCCTCATACCCCATTTTTGAAATAGGCTACTGTCATACAAGGTGATGCGGCGGATGAGGAAACTGTTTCAAGTATTTGTACACGAGCGTTAGAGGAGGAAGGCCATTTGGACATATTCTTTGCCAACGTAAAGCATCATTCATTACTTTATTTTAAATGTATCTCTTATTCGAATTATAGGCAGGTATAGCTACACGTAACTTCCTACACGATGTAACCTCAAAAGACTGGGAACGCACTATGAGGATCAATTCGCTTTCGTACGCATCAATCCATAAGGCTTATATTAGAATTTCACCTATTTCTCAGAGTATTCTTAGCTATCAAATACGCTTCGAAGGCGATGTTGAAGACGAACTCTGCTGCTGGGAAGGACGATTCAGGAGGTAGTATCATTGCCACGGCTTCTGGTATGTTCGTTATAAACCACTTTGCTTTTACCACTAATGAATATAGTGGCCGGGATACGATCTGGAGCAGGACCGATGGACTGTAAGTTATGTATTAAAAATAAATTGCGTCATTTACTAATGTTCGTTTCATTAGACAGCGCAAGTAAAGCCGCGTAAGAAACATCTGGTCCTCATGAGAAACGCATACGTTATAACAGTCACTTTATAGTGTTATTAACACAGTTCAGACGGCTGTTTACCAATTAGCAAGAACGAATATTCGCGTGAACGCAATCTGTCCGGGTCTAATTGAAGTAAGCAGGTCTCCAGCTGGCTATTTGCGAGTCCTGTGTGAAGATCGCTCGCTCATACTACTACTAGACGGGTATGACTTCAACTACTTTCGATGCTGCCCGGGCTCGTGGTACTGCAAGTAAAATCGGTCAGCTGAATCCTCTTGGGCGCTATGGGATTGCAGAGGGTAAAGTATATTTATAGCTTCTTGTATTAGAAGCTGATGATGTTTTACAGAGATTGCCCAAGTCGCATTATTCCTTGGATCTGGTGAGAATAACTCCTATTTGTGTTTTCTATAGGTATTGAAATTTCTGTCTGCTTATGCTTACATAGATGAAGCAAGCTATGTCAATGGACAAGCTATTGCTGTGGATGGCGGACTTTCGGCCTCTCACCCAGTTGTTCCAGGAAAACTAGCCTGAAGAGCAGAGGTACATTATTATGTATATTTATTTGACAGCAATTGGTGAATTTAAATACCATCATCACTTGAAGTATACTACTTGGCAGTCATATCTTATCAGATCGTTATCATTATTCCGGTGCTTCAAAACGCCGTTTCCCCATTAATGCTATTTCGAAGGACCCCTGGTGAGAAAACGGAACGAAAAGCTACGAAAACCCGTCAATTGCCGTAATCGAAATATTGATTCTGGCTCGTTCGCCTCCCGGCAAGTTTGAATTCATGGACATACCGTACAGGAGTAATATTTAAGCAATTGCTACCACGTTGATACAAAAATGCCGAAAAGCTTTGAAGGAATTCCTTCGGAGCTTTTATGGAGTTACTTGTGATGGGGTTAGCTATTCCGGGTCAAGTTACCAAGTAGCAAGCGCACGACTATAAATTTAAACCCAAATGGCGTTTTTAAAGCCTTAGTACGGAACAATTCCCTAGCATGATTTTAGGTCTCGGTTCCATCCTAGAGAATGAACCACCGGAGGTTATAAGCAGCAAAGGACAGGCTCTTGTGGAGAAGGCTCGCAAGTTTCTTTCTACAGTACCTCGAAGTGGTCGATTGAAGGATAAAGTTTGTATCATCACCGGGATTGGAAAAACTGAAAAAGGGATTGGGTATGTGGTTTTTTTTATGATTATTTATAATCTAACACGAATAACAGTTTTGCTACAGCTGTAGCCTATGCTCATGCTGGCGCAAAGCATCTATATCTCCTAGATCTAGTAAAAAGGCCTTTGGACGGATGCAAGGCAATTATAGCGGAACGATATCCAGATGTTAAAGTATCTAGATTGAGCTTTTTTTTCTTTTTTGGGCAACACGAGCTTTTTTATTGTGAACGATGTTAGGTCACCACCATCGAGGGAGATGCTGCAGACGAAACTACTATCAGCGGTCTGTGTAACCATGTTCTGAAGGAAGAACGCCGTCTCGATGTATTCTTTGCCAATGTAAAGTGTCATCAAGTTGTGGTTTTTCCATTTCCCTCCCTTTTTAATATGGGGATAAACAGGCTGGTATCAGTTATGGCTCGGAGCTGCATCATATAACCACGGAAATGTGGCTAAACACCATGCGAATAAACACCCTTTCGTATGTCAAATTCGTTCGATTTTTTTCATCCAGATACTCTATATACTGATACCAGATGCACAATAGAGTGTTTCTAGCTACTAAGTATGGTTCAACGGCCATGATGAAAACCGATCCTACAGTTGGAAAAGAGGCATCGAGTGGAAGTATCATTCTCACTGCTTCAAGTTCGTTTTCTCTCTTACTTCTATACATTTTTTTAATGTCATGTGTAGTCGCTGGACTTCGTGCTTGTGGTGGGCCTGTTGAATGTTGGTCTGATTTCCTCCCACTGTTCTTTCTATGTTGGAAATTGATTCTATGGCTTAATACAGATAGTGCGAGCAAGGCTGCGTGAGTTCTCATTCAGAATAACCAAAGAGCTCCTCACATACTATAGTACGTAGTGTCATCAGCGTTGCTCAAACCGCGTCATATCAATTAGCACGGACAAATATCCGTATAAATGCAATTTGCCCTGGTCTTATAGAGGTCCGTCTAACCTTTGTAGACTCCTGTCATCTTCCCAAAATAACTTTTCAGACTGATATGACCCAAATTTTCTGGGATCAAGCTCATAAACAAAACTTAACCGTACCAGCTTTGGCCACTTTGAATCCATTGATGCGTCAAGGAGCATCGGAAGGTACAATATGTTGACGGATGACTTTTCCCGCTCCTGGCTGACATTACGATCAGAAATTGCCCAAGTTTGCTTATTTCTCGCCTCAGGTGAGTCGAAGCTATAAAGACCAAATTTTGATCATGATTATTTATACTACCTCTAGATGAATCCAGTTATATCAACGGCCAAAGTATTCCTGTTTGCGGAGGTTTTTCCTCTTCAATACCATACCCACGTCTCTAAGCTATTACAAAAGCAAACGCTCAGTTTCAGGCAAGAAATATTAATGACATTAATTGTTGTATATATTTGCCGTGATGATGGCATGATAACTCGCACTTTTTATACTATTGTTTCTATTGTTGGTTATCGGCTTTTAAAGATGTCCTGCCTGCTCGTAAAATCTCATCTGTTGACAAAAGATTGACCGCGATCACTGAACTGATTGTTCAAGTATTTTCTCATCAGAGCATGTGAAGGGCTAAAGAGACTGGGGTTACATACCATGAATGCAGCATTTGCCTTTTCACTCTGTAATTATCCCATATACCTTCTACGGTCGGGTCAAATGGTTGACCCGATTGCAAATCGATACCGACGACGTTTCCTTCCGCTTGTTCCTCCTGGAAAAATAATTTAGCACACTAAATTAACAAAGAAAAGCGATTAACTACCTGTAAGGAAACAACAACGTCCTGAACGTCATATCCACCATTCCGCGCTAATGTCTTCGGGATGATGAGCAAAGCATCTGCATAAGCTTGAACTCCCATTTTGGCACGTCCCTTGACGCTTTTCTGATTGATGAATTAGCTTTCCCCAAAAAGGTAGATTACATGTAGATCTGATGGACTAACCGTTGTAGTAGTGGAAAGATGATGAGCACAAGCAATTTCGAATGCTCCTGCACCTGGGATCAAAGAAGCATCCTCAACGGCATTCTTCACGCTACGTAAACCATCTCGCAAAGCATCATGAATCTGGTTGATAGTATGTTGATTGGGTCCTAATTGAGTAGATGAGACATCAAAAAGAAAAGAATAATGAAAGGGCGATCTAACCCTTTATCAAGACAGTAACGCTCTTGGGGTCACGAACATTCTCAACGAATGTGTATTTCTCCTCGCCAAGGGTATGTTCATAGACGAGGCCGGCCCAGCCGAGGACATCCGGAGTCAGGTCATCGACTGAATTTTGAGCAATACCACCAGCAATAAGCTGCAATCTAAAGGCATATCGTCTAGATCCAAACGAACAAAATTTTTAGTAATCATTGTTCCTTACCGTTCCATATTCCGCCTCTTCGCTCGCCGAAGGGCCAAGATACCATTCTTTGCCAAAATATCCAAGCTCAGAGGATCAATACCCTTTTGGTTGATGATAACAAAGTTTTTAGGTTTGTCGCCTTTCTTTCCTCCAACGGGTTGATCACAGACAAGGTTTTTAAAATCTACGATTTTCTTAATCTTGGCATCTACAAATCTCCGTTCTGACTCGACCAACTTTTCACGTTGCTCTGCGGAGGAATAGAAGAAACTTGAGTTGATTTCTCTAAAATAAAAATAAAAAGTAAACATAAAGGCGGATCCGGAATAATACTATATCCATGTGTACATACGTTTTCTCGTATTCCAAACTGACGTTGAGAGTGAGAATATACGCGTTTTCCACGCGTTTTGGCATGTCAGGATGACGACCACCATGATCAAGTACCAACCCTCGGATCAACTGTGTCTCCGATGCGGTACGGTGTTGCATTTTCATAATTTCAACCATGTGAAGATCAATTGGATCGCGAGGTTGAACTGGATCGCCATCTTTGAGTGGCGGAGGGGGTGGAGGAGGCTGAATAGCAAGAACTGCATCAACGACATCGGGTGCGAGTTTCTTAGCTAGTGTTGGGTGAATTTTGGTAGCCAAAGATGTGTATGCGACGTTGATTAATGTCGTACGGTCTATTTTCTGCGAGATTTTGAAAGAATCCAAGAACTAAAAACCACGTTGTAAATATCAAGGATGAAAGATGTAAAAGAGTATTGATTTTACGCACAGCCAATGCAGCTTTCTTCGCTGCATCAAATCCTGTTGCAATAACAGTTGGATGTACTCCCTCAGAAATGTAACGGTCAGCTTGTTTTAGCAGTTCGCCTACTAGTAGGACGACTGAAGTTGTTCCATCGCCAACTTGGTCGTCTTGAGCAACCGCAGTTTTTGCAATCATGGAAGCGGTTGGATTTTGAATTTGCATTTCGGAAAGTAATACTTTCCCATCCTGTAAATTGCGTGTAGCTTTGAAAAGTGGAGCAGTAATGGGATTTGGAGTACTTTACCTTGGTCAGTTTAATTTGTCCAGCACCATCTACAAGCATTTTTAAGGTGCCTCGTGGACCTGACAAGAATAAGTACTCTTTTTTCAGAGGTTTAATATACACAAAGTAAAATAACCTAGGTTGCTCGCGACGACAGTGGCCAGACCCATAGCACCATTGGTGTTGACCTTGTAGTGGCGATTTTTAGTTGAATCATAATATGGGAATTAATATTCACCTGAAGTGCTTGTGCACGCCGTACGCTCTCAGCTTTAGGATTAATGAGCTCGATGCTTGACATCGTTGAATGTAGTGAGCAACAGATACGCGCGGCAGATTTTTTGTAAACGAAATGTTGAAAGTCCGCGAGTGGCTTCAAAATACTAAAATTGATTAACTTCTTCCACACATTTCGTATTTGAGATTGGAAGACCTTTATATGATTCCAGTTTTGGTATTATGTTAAAACCTTTTGTATATAACTTTTCATTGTACATTGATTAATGGTGGTAGTCTCTAGAGCATATGGCTTTGAACGGATGGTTCCCAAGTTTTGTGCTTCACGATCTCTAATAAGTTATATCGAAATAAATCATATATACATAGCCGGGAGTACAGCTAATCCCATCCTGCTAAACTCCTCTATAAGGACAGCCTGAAGATGAGAAATGTTCAACGTTCTACAGGACTATACGATTTTCTGATGTAACATTAGTCTTACAAATAAGATGAGCCGGATCTAAACCTACAAGATTTCCGCTAGACGATTATGGATAGTATTGTATACTATTTCTAAAACAGGGAAATGGGGTAAGAGATGCTGTAACAGAAGTCAACGACTTTATCTCAAAGAAAGGATTACGATTGCATACTTCAAACATAACTTCTAAGGTGACTTCTTCTCCGGTGTCTCTAATTATACAGAGGTAATATCGTACGTTCCAACGCCGGAGACCTTCGTTGATGACCACATCTTGGATGACTGCCAGGGGAATGAATCGTTTCCTTGATGTCAACGGGAATGAGGAAAACCAGGGGGTTTTAAAGCCGCGGACTATTTCTAATTGGATTCCGTAGCGGTCGATAATCTGCACCGATTCTACATGTATACCTGATTAAACTCTTAGCAGCTGGGAAAGTAGGTAGGCCTCACCGTATAATACTTGAGTGCACCGAACATAGACCACGCATAAAACAAAAAATGCAATTAATGAATAATTAATGGGGTATGTTATCTTTTGAAAGACCATCAATGTTTTGACATTTCCCATTCTCGATCTGACTTTACCTTAACATGAATTAATCTAAATATGAGTAACGCGCAAAAGAGGGCGAGGTATTCGAATATTTTTGAACTACGAGTAGCAGAGTGTTTCTTATAAACTCTTATTTCGAGAACATTTTTGACTGGTGTGAATATAGAAAGTTCGGAATGAGCATCGGCTTGCATGCATATTCTTGTCGATTGAGCAACAAATGTAACACGGCGTCACGCATTCACATTGCATCATCAACGTAACTTTCTCCGTATGGATTCTCGAACTTGAATATGAAGGCCTTTCTCTCTAAAATTTCAGACTTAAGCTTACCACGGAAACCTTATTACTCCTTGCTTTTAGGTTTATTTATTGGCATATCTGCATCCATATCTTCGGTGTCACTTTTGACATACTTCCGTCGAAAACGTGAGGAGGATTATACGAGATTAGTGGAAGATGAAATAAATCGTCCGATTCAGCTTAGAAGTGACGAAATTATTCGCGATGGTATAAGCGGACTTATCGGTAATGCTTAAGGGTCTAGAATTTTTGAACAAGAACTGAAATATTATGCTCAGGAAATACACCTCTTATTAGAATTAAATCGTTGAGCGATGCATTGGGAGTAGAAATATTGGTGTGTATTTAGTTTTCTGATTGGATTTTTTTTCTAAGTTTATCAACAGGGAAAGGCAGAAGTTGGTTGCTTTCCTATAACGCTTAGTTCATATTCATATTATATTAGTTTCTCAATCCAGGTGGAAGCGTAAAAGATCGTGTCGCTTTAAGAAGTGAGTTGGCGACTCAATCGTTGCTCAATATGTTTTTTGCTCAATAAAAATCCAAAGTAATTGAGGATGCTGAACGATCAGGATTACTCTATCCTCACAATGGTTCATGTATTTTTGAAGGCACAGTCGGTTCAACAGGTATTTCCCTGGCCATGATTGCTCGTGCAAGGTTAGTTTCCGCTATTTTTTTTTTTTCTATTGTCAACTGAAATTCGACCACAGAGGCTACAATGCAAGTATGTATGCAATTTGACATCGCATTTAAACCTCACGTATCTCACATTTTCCAGCTATCATAATGCCGGACGATGTTGCTGATGAAAAGGCTAAAACACTTTTAGCCTTGGGAGCTAATATTGAAAAAGTTCGGCCAGCCAGTATAGTTGATAAAAAACAGGTTAGATTGTTTTGTCTCGGTTTAGTTTAAATTCGCTAACGACTATTAGTTTGTAGTGGGTTTCACCTTTCCCCCTATTCTATACGAAATTTAAACAATACCAGAACCTAGCCAGACAAAGAGCCTTGGAATTCGGGAATGCCCTTAATCCTATTATGATTGGTGCCGATACAATTGTTACGACTGATACTCACGATACCCCGGTCTTCAATGATCCATTCGCCGAAGAAGAGCAAAACCAAAAACCACGAGGCTTTTTCGCCGACCAATTTGAAGTAAATCATTTATCTCCGAGTTGTATTTTGTATTCTCATGTGAATTGAAAAATAGAATAGGAGCAATTTCGATACTCATTACGAAGAAACTGGACCAGAAATTTGGAGACAGACTAATGGCAGAATAGATGCTTTTGTGTCTGGTTCAGGTAGTTATTTGACATTATTGTTTGATATGAGGTAATTTTATAACGTATCTGATTTACAGGGACAGGAGGGACAATATCTGGCATTGGTCGATTTTTAAAGACGATGACGCACGATCTCAAAGTTATCCTCGCTGATCCAGAAGGATCAGGGTTGTATAACAAGGTATTATTTTACAGTATCTTATTTGAAATTAGCAGAGCTCAGCACCAATAAAGGTTAAATACGGTGTCATGTTCGATCCCAAGGAAGCGGAAGGAACAAAACGAAGACATCAAGTAAGTTTAAACCCATACCATTATTTCCCCTACCTTATTCAGCTCTTAGGTCGATACTGTTGTGGAAGGAATGTAAGTACTATTCTATTTTTGGGGGGGAAACTTGAGCTCAATGTTATTCCTCCTCAAGTGGCATCAATCGTCTAACCAAAAATTTTCAAATGGGACTCCCCACTATAGACGATGCGTTTAGGATCACAGATAAAGAAGCCGTCGCGATGTCAAGGTATCTAGTGCAAAATGACGGATTGTTTTTAGGATCGAGTAGTGCATGTAATCTTGTTGCATGCATCAAATTGGCAAAACAAATGAAATGGAAGGAGAAACAAGTTATAGTCACAATATTGTAAGAAAAAACTTTTAGTTATTAAAATCTTTTTTCTCTTTTGTGATTCTTTGATATAGATGTGATTCTGGTACACGACATTATTCTAAAGTTGGTCGTTTTATCTTTCTTACCATTCCGATACTAATGACACTGTTCCAACAGTTTTGGTGATTATTTGGGATTTTTTTTTTTTTACCTTGACAGCTTATCGACGACATCACTAACAGGAATAGTGAATATCTACAAGCAGCGGGTATCGCAGCAGAACCTTCTCTCATAGACGATCTCATATCTACCCCCTGACAAAAAAAAAGAGCCAACAAAAATAACTTCATAGCAAATATGCGATGCGAATATGTGTGTTACAATTGCGATAATAACAAGATAATTACTATACTATAAAAATAATTGTCCCGAAAAGAATACAACGCGACGAAAAAAAAAAAAGCATAAAAGCAAAGAGAGAGAGAGAGAGAGAGAGAGAGAAATCAATCGAGGTCACTTTACATTTTGCAAATTCACCGGTGGAACGGCATGACTGCTGATTGCCGGTGATGAAACCGGGTTTGGATCTTTGGATGGTGACTTTGCAGGAGTTGCGGCGACGGAGGTGTCGGATGTTAGGGCTGAAGGTGCCACCAATGATTTCGTAGCAATCGATGGCGATGGCGCTGCCGGATTAATCGGACCGTTTGAAGGTATTAATGTCGCGTTTCTGTTCATAGTAACCAGGTCAATATATCAACAAAAAAAAAGACAACCCCCAAAGAAATAGAAGATGGCGTACGTAGTAGTAGTAATAGTTGCGCTGGTAGCGGGCGCAGACGGGGCGGTCGACTGAGGAGATTCTTCCGGTACCCGCAAAACACCAGCCTGAAATAAAAAATCCCAAACCCGACTAGTTTTATTAACATCGATCTTAACCAACTCTCGTGCTTCTCTTCTTCTTAGTTTACCGCCCCGTCTTGCAAATTCTCTAACCAGCGTATCTTTGATAAGTAGGTAGGCTTTAGGCATTATACGTAATTGAGAGCAAATTGTTTGTTCTGCGGCCGTGAGAAGATGTAATGATGGCGCGTTGGCGAGATTGAGAGGCGCAACTAGATAAAAAAGAATAGAGTGTTTAATGACCGCAAGATTAAAAATGAAATGAAGTGGTTATACCTGGTTTACGGCCAACTGAAGGGTGAGGTTTAGGGACATCCCCTTCTCGACTATCTGCTTCAGCTGCAGCACCGGCCGAATCTGGAGGAAACGAGGCACGAGATATTTGTCGATGTACATGATTGAAACGATCAGCGGATTGATCGCGCTGAAAGCTGGGATTCGCTTTTCGAGCATTCTAATTAACCGACATTCAGAATTGTTACACACGGAAGTATAACAGAAGCCTACCCTGTGATATAATTCTGATTCGTATTTGTCTACTTCAGATGAAGTAGTAATTCCAAGGCGTCGATAATGTTGAAGTTCTTGTATTCGTCGTCGAAGCGCAGCCTCGACTATTGCCAATTGATTTTGTCAGCCGTGTGTAAAAAAAAAAAAAAAGTGAGTCAGAAAACGCGTACACAGCATTCCATTTACGAACTCTTCATAATCGTCTGATGTTTGTAATTTGGCGAATGGTCGGAACTTGTGTACGAATTCACGTTCTTCTTTCTGTCTCTTTTTATCGGCGGCAATCATCTGGTGATATTATATGATAGTTATGATGAGCTGCGTGCGCGGTATATATAAAAACACTGATATACAACCACCCACCTTTTTGTACTCCAACAAGCCTCGCTGAAATATAAACGTCTTTGCTTCATGCCGTCGAGCTACTCGTTGATAATATATATCTAATAGTGCCAACTTGAACTGAGTAGTTTCGTTGGTTTCGTAAGGTACGATTGGTGCCGGCGCACTCTCCTCATTCTCGTTTTCACCGTCCTTCGTTGTTGTAGTTACAGAGCCCTCGGCGCCGTCATCGGTCTTTTGTTTAACTCTAGTCTTGGAAGAAGGGGTATGTCCGTTGATACCATTAACGATAGGTCTTTTGTTGCCATTAGAAAGAGGGGTCGAACTGAGACTTTCCGATCGTTTCCGTTTACCAGCCACTTTCTCCAGTTTATTCGTTTCTTCCCACTTTTTCCTAGCCTTCACATCTATATCATTCTCATCCTCCGGTAATTCCTCCCCACCAAAATCAAGTACAAGACCGAACTCTAAATCTTTGACGGTATCCTCCGCTTCATTATCCATCTCATGTTCAAATTCCAACCGACCAGGAAGGTATCCGGCGATTTCGTGAACACCTGGAGTAGAAACGACTGGTGGTTTAGGTGCGATGGGATTAGCTAGGTGATTTGTTAATGTTTCTATTCGTCGTTTCTTTCGGGCTTGGAATTCTGGTATTGGAATGTCAAAAGTAAGGTCCATGCGCTTACAAAGAGAGCGGTGATCGATATTTAGTGTTCCATAAAAGTAAAGGACTGGCTTACAGGTAATGGGAAGTCGGGTGAATTTATATATACGGACCTGTAGTGTTGCTCGACTTCTTCCTTCGTTCTAGTGCCGATGTGTTCAGCAACAGCAGCCCAGTTTCCAAGGCCTTGTAGTGATAGACCTTCATTGAGAAAGAGCTCCCTAAAGAATATATATTAACCTTTTGTCCCTGTCTTTTTTTATATATAAAAAGCCGTACTCGTCAGCACCCCAATCTTCATCGAAAATCGGATATGAATGTAGTTCCTGAAAATCACGTGATGATCAATTTATTATAAATCAGGGTCTGGAAACGGGGCAGAGAAGGAAAGAAAAAGATGGAGAAAAATGCTTACGATAATACGATAGGGATGTGTTCGTTGATGTTGTTTAAATTCTGCACCTTTGGTAAAGCATACCGGACAAATATCGATACCTTCACCTTCTTCACAGACAGAATCGGCGCATTTGATCCTCACAGAGTGTGTGAGGTCGCATCGACAGGCATCGCATTCGACTTGGAGACCTGGCTCATTGATAACTGATGAAAGAAAAAGAAAAAAGAAGAAAAATAGAATATTCAATAAAAAAAATAAAGGAGAAAAAGAGACGAGATTAAATTATCGTACCAGTTTCGTCCGGAACTGGCCGTTTGCGATGCGTAACCGTCATGGTTTTCCCACGAGTGGGTGAAAAGTCTTATAAAAACCCAAGAAAAAAAAAAGACACGAAACCCTCGTGGTTTTCGCTGTCTTAAAACTTTTTAGATACAAAGCAAATAATTTCGGTCAAAGAAGCCGAGAAGAATGTAATGGAAAGTTAAAGAAAAAGGAACCCCAGCGTAATTATAAAAAAGGAAATGCGACAAGGTAACAGATGAGGAGAAAAGTGGTGTTTAAAAATTAATGGATGATGGTTGCAAAAGGTATCTATCAAGAAAATAACTCAAATTCAACACGAATTGAATGTCACAATCAGACGAATTGTGGCCCCCGTGTCGAGCAGTTTGTGATCTGGACGTTCTTGAGTAAGCTTTAGAAGTAGCCGCGGAAGTATTTTACATAATCAATAACCTCGCCCATTCATAGCACACTACAACTTTGATCAAGATAACAATTCTAGTCGAATATAAGACAAAAAAAAGATATATAAAAATAAATCTAGTTCGTCTTTTCTTTGAACACCGTGACCTCGTCTATGGCGAATTTTGCAAACTGCGCCTAGAAAGTCGGAGATTCAATGTCGTCGCCAAAAATTACGCTTTCATCTCAATAAATGTTAACCCTAATGGTGAAAAACGATCTCCGTCTTTAACAACTGTCTTCCTTTCCCAGATGCTTTCATCAGAAATTTGGAACAGCCATAAAGACTATTCATGTAAGTTTTTTTAATTCTAATACAGCTCTCTGAGTGTTTTGATGTACAACATGCGCGAGCAAAGCTCAGATGATTCTTCCGATCCTATAGGTTGAGGCTAATACAAGAAGTAACCGGGAAAGAGAACTACGGGGTAATTTGCGCAAAAGTATATTGCTTATTTCACACACTCTTGATATCACACAATCGCATTTGGGCAAATTGCTGGGGATGGGGGTCCGACTCCAGTCAAATACCAGAATAGTTCTCACTGTTAACTAAGAATCAGCCTTTAACTCCTCGATGTTGCAATTTTCTTCCGAAGCATTTCGTGGTCGTACGTTATCTCGTTCTGAGCAAAGGTTTGAATTCCACCCGTGTCAACGCATAACTGCCAGACTGTTACGGCTACGTTAGGGTTTTGAGGAATAGCATATCTCATCGGTGATTAATAGTGAGTAGCTTTGCAGGGCCCTTGGTGGCATCAAGGGACCTTCTGCGGTTGGTCGTTCTTGTATTTATGTGAGCAGCTGTGGTTCATCTGACCCTGGAGAAAAATCAGTTTAATATGGAAAGCCGGATAAAGTGGCGATCACGAACACACTCCGGGCATAACTTCTCTGGAATGCAATTATTTGAGGTTACTACAAGTCGGTTTTCCTGTATTCAATTTAGTTTACAATGTTTTTGAGTATAAATCTAAGATACAATAGTAATAATCTTACCTCTCGCCAGTGTCGTGATCGAAGTTCATGTTAGCGGATGTCACAAAATACAGGCGCTGGGGTTCCTACGTGCTGAAAGGACATCGAGCTGAATGTAATCCTTCATGTTTGTCGGGCCCAGGCAGCTATAATGGTCTAGGGGGGAATCATCATACTTGTTATTGTTCCTTAACACACATAAACTTACCTCGATACTCTTCTCCGTCACAACCGTTGTACCTAACTTCTTCAAATTTCGGAGCCAAGTATCTGGTAAAGGTGGAAACTTCCCAAGACCGATATAAATCAACGCATCGGTGAATACTTTCCGTCGTAATTGAACACACCCAGTTAACAGTTTCCCGACCTGCTCGGCCAAGTCTTTGAGGCCCTCTGGGCTTAAAGGATTGGAGTACGAAGCCGTGTAAGACAGGTATTTGAGTCGAAAGCAAAGAGAAGTATCGTTTAGAAGGCAGATGAATTTCGTTAATCCAAGGTTATCTTTGGCACCATATGGAACGATCAATCTCTCAAGAGAAGGAACCTGGGTGAGAATCTCACGAATGTGAAACTCTGTATCATTTATTAGAGCGGGCGACGCTAAGCATAGCTCCGACAGACTCGTCAATCGAGGTATAATCAAAGGTAATGCTACTTTCAGCGTCTGCTCGAAATGTTTTTTGTAAACAAATCCGAGATAAAAGTAACCAGGTGCAGGCCAAGCAGCGGGAAGAATGTCTACCATATCTGGAATGGCGTCAAACTCCTCATCGAAAGCAGCTTTGCCGTAGAAATTTTCGGGTGCTGTCGAAAGATAAGATATGGGATGTACGAGAGTTTTGAGCCCGACGACAGAGAACACATCATTCTTTTCCTTTCTTTCCCTTCCCAAAATATACAAGTACTTGATTAATGAGTAATCGAAGTCCTTATAAATTAGATTGTCTGAAGGGATGAGTGAAGTACATGTTACGTTCAAACTTGATAGTTTAGGAGCTTGAATCCCCCTGAGCAAAAAATCTTTGTTAAGGGACAGAATCCGCAATTCCGGGAAAGTTATTTGACTAGAGAAACCGGGCCAGTGTGAAATGTAAAGGCGGAGTCGTAGGTCGCGTAATCGAACGTGATTGCATAGCAAGATAAGCAGGGATTGAAGGGCCTCATCGGTAAAAGTAACAAGGTCTAACTGTTGGATATGATTGAATGCCGGTGCTAGCTGATTGATTGCATCCGGTGGGATCTCGGGCCACATGTCGCATTCAAGCGTCTCCAGATGATCTGAGGCCATAATGACGGGTAGCAAGGGAAATGAAGACTTCAGGCTGTAATTATGATAGACAATTTGTCGTAGCGAGGGAAAATGTAAACGTTGGCTTGCCGAGACCAGTGCATGTAGATCCCCCCTAAGGCACAGCGTGTGGATACGATTGCCCTCCCTGGCAAGGATGTCTTTGAGCGTGGTTATAAATTGGGAAGCATAGACGAATATGTTGATATTCAATTGAGCGGATTTGGAACGTCTGAGAAGTTCGTGAACAAATGGATTGATGGGCTTGTTTTTGAGATCAAGTTCAATCACTGTCCAAAAGCACGCGCTCTGAACTAGCACTGATCGCCAGTGATGGCAAACCCATGTATAAGAAACAAAGTGACGCAATGCTTCGTATTCCCATTCATGTGTGAAATGTATGATATGTGTAAAAAGTTCAATAGGAAGCCTATTTATAAACACACGCGTGTTTAGTTTGACGGAGTCGTCTGCCGTATCCTTGACACGATTGACAACCGTTTCTTCGAGTATTTTATGTTGCTCTCTACAGCAGTATGTATGATAAGAATTTTTTAAAGTTTGCTTACGGAAAGGAAGAACAGTAAGGACACTCGCCTGAAACTATCTAGGGTTAATTCAGTCGTCGTTCCAAGCCTTTCTATCATAGCGACCCTAATTCCGTGTAAGCAACTTCAAAAATTTCTGAGTGGCATCTAATAATGCCATAAGACAATTTACCCAAAGACCAGTGAAAAAAAAAAAACTGTTAACGTTATCAAGTAGTTGAAGACAGAGCAAGGACGTGACAGTACTCGGGCGCTTATCTTGAATCTGGCCGACGACCGCCGTGGACTTCGGCATACGAAGTATCTATCAAGAAAATAACAACACGAACCGAATGTCACAATCAGACGAATTGTAGCCCCCGTGTCGAGCAGTTTGTTCCTGAGTGCCGCGTACATAATCAATAACCTAGTACACTATACAACTTTTTTTGGCAAAAGATAACAACAATCCTAACGAACTAGAATACACAAAACAGAAAAACATACAATTACTAGAAAGTAACTATCTATACTTTCTCAACAGCATAACTTCGTCCTACAACGCTCATATGAGGAAGACCAGCTTCGGCAGCGGCGCTTGGATAGGGATAGAAATAGGCTCCTATAGGATTTGGTATTAATATATATATATATTCATTATAAAGATAAGACACAAAATATAAACCTCGTGTTTGGGTTTGTCCAATGAAAGAAGGTAAATAAGCATCAGGATGAAAGACTGTAACAGGGGCCACGGGGGGAGTAGTGATGTTGAGTTTAATTTCCATGTTGATAAATCCAGGTGTATTCATACTCCATTTAGGAATGAATGAGGGTGATGGTGATTGTTTCTGATCAACAGCCGCGTAAGATGCTAACAAACTGTTTACGCGGCGAGTTCCCTAGAGAGAAAAAAATAAACTTTGATTCAGTATTGTGATGCCCCCTTTCCCCATAAAAATGACATACAATCCTTTTCCAAAGGAATATAGGTACCCAGAAAACAGCCAAGACAGTAAAGAAGACGATAACCGCTATCAAACGACCTATAAAAGCTTTGGAACCACTAGCTTCATCCTTTCCAAATATAGCACGATCTATGGACGAATACGCAGCCAGTGGTATTATGAGGGTTATTCTATGTCAAGTTAGCATAAAACAGACAAGACATTGTTTAATACACGTACAGCAAGGACACGATAAGCCATATCCTTTCGAATAACGGCTTGTAATATCTGGAAGCCAATTTTGTCAAGGCTGGGACCCTTATTGCCCAATCATCGGCCGAGATCTATTTATGTTCCTATCAGTTCATGTATTTTAAGGAGAAAGGAAGTAAATTTAGTTGATATGGGCTGAAAGTTTTGATGCTTGATGAAAGCATCAATGTTGTAGCTTTGGGGGGAAAACCCCCCGTATAGATGGGTCCCATAAGGACTACACCCGGTTGATAAAAGATGATATTTGCTTGAGTATACTCACAAGTCCCTGTAATTCAAATGGAATCGGAGGAGGTGGAGATTTGGCACTCAGATGCTGTGGTAGGTCATGAATAACCAGTTTGTAAGGAAAATCCTAACTAACCAAACAAACGTGACCGTTTCCCCTTTGAGCAACGCCGGGATAATTGGACATTTTTAGAAGAAAGACGAAAGGAGATAGAGCTTTTACAGAATTTTTTACTTTTTTGTGCTAAAGAGAGCGGAAACTCGATCCAGTCGAGTTTGGGGGGAGGGGAAGGGTGTCGAAAGTAGGAGAGAAAGAGAGGTTGGTCGTTAAGGATGCTTTGGCGCCGGCTTGGGGAGACCGTGTCTCGTCTCAAATGCCAAATATCGTTGATGAACTTAAAAAAAAAATTCGGTTCACCTTTCTGAATGTTCCAATACATGCACATCTTTGCATTGAAGAAAAAATTGTTTTATAATGTTATTTAAATCCAGCGAAAATTCAGTATAGCGCTGATCATGCAATGAATGCTCGGTACCGACCGACGACCGTACGTCGATCACTTTTACATTACTACCACATTAAGAAACCGACCCTTGGCTTTAGGAATATCAATCATGAATTTGGTACAGGTATACCGGTTGTTGACCAGGTAGCGAAGTTATTCAAGTTATCACTTGGAATTTCGATGATAGAACTAATAGAACTAGTGTGAGTCCTTTGTATTTTACATCCTTATCAGAGTTTTTTTCCGTGTCCACAATCAAAATAAAATAAAAATAAAAATTGTTGGTTACATCCGATTTTTATGGACTTTATTAAAAATCTTTTTTTAAGCTTTCCGTTTGTAGGATCGGAGATAGATGACCGTCGATATGGGTGCTCTCCTGAGTCTGATGCATCTTTGAGGTATCCGAATCGGTTTTACTCTGAATCTGCTCGGATGATGTGTAAATGTATGTATATATGTATGAGAGTCAATCGCGTTCATATGCAGGTTCGAAAGATTAAACCACCCGTACGTATCCAGGATCGCATATGGCAGCGAACGTTAGTGTCCAGCTAGTAGTAGTGCCTCATTACATTTGTTTCCCTGTAAATCGCATTCAGTCCACAAACTCGCGAGAATCGGATGTCCACTCCAATATGTTTAATTCAGTGTCGGAATCTATACCAGCAGCTAACTTTTTATTTTATTTTGAAAAATAATACCCTTATTCAGATCTCAATACAAAAAAAAGATTCAAAATCCCGATCTTTCATAATAGGAAAACAAAAAACAGCTACGCATATTTCAAATAAACATTGCAAAGGAGGTTCCGAACTCATATTATAACCATGGAGGGAAAAAAAGCAAAACAAACAGATAATACAAGGGGACAATATATCCAGGATACAGTTAAGAAAACTAACTAGTTCTATAAAAGGAAAATCCTTGAATCGACATAACCAATTTGAAGCGTGTGAAGAAAATCATCCCAATCTGGTCATAGAAATTCTCCAGCAAGGAAAGGAAAGCAAAAAAAAAAACGAACAAAAAAGAAACTAAAACAGGAAGAATCATTCATAAAGATATTGTAGATTAGTTTAGTTTTTATATGTCATCGTGACATTCCGGGATTATTCTTGTGGGTAAGTTGATGTCGGCGCATATTAGAGACTACGCTGAATGTTTTCCCACAATCGGGGCATACATGCGCTATCGGAAGTTTTATGAGAATATATAATTGTTACGTGGGGGATTCAATATAACTACTTACGTTTCTCTCCGCTATGAATGGTTAAATGATTCTGTAATTTTCCCCCCCTCCCTCTTCAGTATTGTACCAAACTCGTTGGGGAGGAAAAGTACAAACCTTTAAAGTACTTAATTTCTCAAACCGCCGGCCACATTCAGAGCATATATGCCTTCCTGTAGAGGCAAGGATCGCTTCCTCTCGCGGGATGTGATGAAAATTATCCCTATCCGAGGAGTGTTTATGAACCAATCCCGACGAAGACGTAGATACGAATACGTCATAGGAATGACCGGGAGTGGACGTTCTTTGGGAAGGGCATGATTGCTGCTGCGATGGGGAAGAATGGTAATATGAGGGTGTTGGGGAAACAGTTGAGCCTGAAGAAGGTTCAGTTCGCTGTTGGCCATGTTGAGAAGTATAATATCCGCCACCTCCACTGGACATATGCATATGACTATGGTGCTAATTATAATCATTTGAGTAAAGATCAGTTCAAGGGGGGGGGACTAAAAGGTAACCGACGGTATCTGTATATCGATCACCGGAAGTTGGCCTAACAGGCTGTCGCAGCGCGTCTACAAGTGAAGGAAGGGGGTGGTTCAGTAGTGTTTCTTCACAAAGTATTTATTAGAGCCCAATACATACCTCCAACTACTTCACGAAGGGGGGGTAAATTAGCAGATTGATTGTCATGATGGTTGGAGTTGCTAGAATAATAATAGTCTCTAGAGTTTCTGGACATGACAAGGAGAGAGAGAGAAAACGAAAGCGCTTGTAAGACTTTTTTGAGGGAGAAGACAGAGAAATGCAATTGGAATATATACCCTACAAATCCGGGTATTAAACCTGACGACACCTGGTCTTTGCTCACAGCCTTTGTACTTTTATTTAAATCGCGCCAAAATAACTCGTCGCTTGTAGCTTGATTGTGAACGTCTGGAGACGGCGTAGGCATAGCCACGGGAGAAGGGTACTATAAGGAATGAAAGCGCTATAATCAAGATGGCCACCCAACCTCAACAGCGGTGTTTGGTATGATGTCTTCAAGGCAAACAAACAAAACAGGTCTTGGTTGCTACAGCGTCCGTTCCTCGAAAATATGTCTGTTTGAAAGACAAAGTCCCACTGATCCGAAGAAGAGGCGTAGTTTTTTTTTTGTGGCGTAAAAGGCACTTGTAGGTAAAAGGAGGAAATTAGAGACAGTAGAAAACGGATTTTCAGAAGAAGCGAACAAGAAGCCCCAAAAGATGAAATAAACAGGAAATCAACCAGACCGCAGCAAGGTCCAATTCATCCTTTTCCCTTTAAAGAATGGATGGATTGTGCCCGATCGCAAAAGCTGATTAATAGCAACTGGTGACGCACTAAAAAAACTCAAAAAGCGCCAACCCAAGTTATTACATAGAGCTTGGCTCAGTTGGTGAAACGCCATTTTTTTTTTGTAAGTGATTTCTGGAAAAGCTGGTACCGAGTAAGGTTGGTATGGTATGGGCTGAAATAGGCCATTCGGAAATTTTGCGCCGCTTCCCGCTCGTTCACTTGAACTATAATAATAATAAAACCGGGATATCCGGATTAAATTTTGAATAAATGTACGACGCCGGAAATAGATAGTGATCCACTCCGCTGATGAATTTGGTCTCAGGAATGAGATCTGTCATGCGACCACAGTAACGCAAAATACAACTCGCCGGAAATGCAGGACAGTGAGATCGATTTCTGGGCCGAAAGAGGGGCTAGTAGTTAAGGGCGTAGATAAATAGGTTTGCATAGCTGTTTCTCCTGCCATGATTTTTCTGTGTTCCAATTATGAAGAGGATATCTTCCAAGCATGATCTGCTGTCGAGGATGGTCAAGCACCATTACATTCAAACTCAGTCAGCGTCTAACGAGCTCAGCTCTTGGGGATTAATCATCCTCTCCTCCGTCGTAAACTTTTCGAAAAAATGGCTACCAAAGGATTGAAGGCCATAGCTCCTGTTCCAACAGCAAATGACTTTTTGGATATTGTTCTGTCTAAAACACAGCGCAAGACCCCAACGGTACATACATCAAAAGAACCTTTTTTTCTCCTTTAGTGCTCTCTTCTCATATACTTATATAGGTCATCCATAAAAACTTTAAAATAAGCCGAATTAGAAACTTTTACATGCGGAAAGTAAAGTTTACCCAAGATTCTTTTGAAGAAAAACTTGCGGCTATTCTAGAAGAATTCCCAATCCTTGATGTGAGTTTTTTTTTTTTAATACTCGTTACCATGCGTCAAAAAAAAAAAAAAGAGCCCCTCAATAATGTGATATTAGGATCTCCACCCCTTCCTCGCCTCATTATTAAATGTTCTCTATGACAAGAATCATTACAAATTAGCTCTAGGTCAATTAAGAACCGCCCGTCATCTTATTGATCAAGTCGCAAAGGATTATGTTCGCCTGTTGAAATTCGGTGACAGTTTGTATCGATGCAAACAACTGAAAAGAGCAGCATTAGGTCGTATGGCAACTATCATGCGTCGCCAAAAAGATCCATTGGCTTATCTTGAACAAGTCCGACAACACCTATCGCGGTTACCATCTATAGACCCTAACACTCGAACTTTAATCATTTGCGGTTATCCCAATGTCGGGAAATCTTCTTTCATGAACAAAGTTACTCGTGCCGATGTTGATGTCCAACCTTATGCGTTTACGACTAAAAGTCTCTTCGTGGGACACCTAGATTACAAGTATCTAAGGTGGCAAGTAATTGACACTCCTGGAATATTAGACCACCCTTTAGAAGAGATGAACACAATTGAAATGCAGAGTATCACTGCTCTTGCTCATATTCGATGTTGTGTATTGTATTTTATGGACCTGAGCGAACAATGTGGGTATACCGTTGAGGCCCAAGTAAGTGATCGTCGCTCCACTTTTCCCCTAAAATTTTCGCATAATGACGGTAAAACCCCACTAGTGTAAATTATTCCATTCTATCAAGCCTTTGTTTTCGGGAAAGCCAGTATTACTCGTGATAAATAAAATTGACATCATGCGTCCTGAACAACTCGGTGCAACAGACGCGGCTCTTCTCGCGGAAATAACGGCAATGGATGATGTCAAAATGGTTCAGGCATCATGTTATTCTGAAGAAGGCGTCATGGATGTTAAAAATACAGCATGCGAGGCTCTTTTGGCTCACCGTGTGGAAACCAAATTGAAAGGGAGCAAATTTAATTCCGTGGCCAACCGTATCCATGTTGCTGTTCCTAAACCCAGGGACGATGTCGTTCGAGAGCCATTCATTCCGGAGGCTGTTCAAGATCGCAGGAAATACGACAAGGATGACCCTGATAGAAGGAAGCTTGAACGAGATATCGAAAATGAAGAGGGAGGTGCTGGTGTATACAACATTAACCTGAAAAGTACGTTGATTTTTTCCCTTCGCTTAACAAGTATTTGATTAATTTTTTTTTTGGAAATAACAGAGAATTACTTATTGGCTAATGATGAATGGAAACAAGACAGAATACCGGAAATTATGGATGGCAAGAATATAGCAGACTTCATTGATCCCGACATTGTTGAAAAACTAGAAGCTCTTGAACGTGAAGAAGAGCGACTAGAAGCAGAAGGCTTCTATGAAAGCGAAGAAGATATGGTAAGGATCCTAAGTCTTTGCAAAGGCTTATTTTTTACGAGAAAAAAATCTGTAGTTCGATTCCGATGATGAAAGAGAAGCCGCCGAACTCTCTAAAGCCCAAAAAAGCCGTCTCATCTCGCAGGAGAAAAGCAACAAAAATTACCCCAAGTTACCGCGTACAGCTGGTCTGCGCACATTAAGTGAGATGTCAGCTAAACTGACCGCAGCGGGTTTGGATACCACCAAAATTCAGGAACGTGCACAGATGCTGGCGAAGGCACAGGCAGCCCTACGAAAACGGAAAAGAGATGAAACGGTAGATGCGGAAATGGCAGATGAAGGAGGGGATGACGATGGTAATGAAGGAGACTGGATGGATGTGGATGGAGATAGAGATGAAGATACACCGAAAAAGAAGCGCAAGTCCGAAACAGGAGGAGCTGTTACTCTCAAATCGACTAAACGGGTACCTGCTTCGAATCGACAAGTTGCGGGTTTACGTGATGCTACGGTGAGCTTCCATACCGAATGTCATTATTTTTCTTAAAAATCCTGGTTCTTACTTTGACTTGCAGCAAGTTGCCAAAGCTATCCAGCTGCGCAATCTTTCCCAACGCCATCGCAACCGCATGGCAAAGGCGGGTGAAGCAGACCGAGCTATTAAATCCAAAATGGCAAGTTCATTACAATTTTATTTTTATTTTTTCATTTTCTCATTTGAATTCATCTCAATTTCATTTAGCCAAAACATTTGTTTGCTGGAAAACGAAAAGGAGGCAAGACAGACCGGAGATAGCCATCTGTTATATTTTTTCTCTCCGTATTACGCTATTACCTTCTTCACACCTTATCGCAAATACTATATATCCGTCACAACTAAAATTTAAAAGCAAAACGACGAAATCCGGAAATAATATTAAAAAGAATGATACGAGATAACGCCAATAGTAAAACAATGGAAGATAGCTCCCATAAGTAAAGGTTATCTGCAGAAACTCCGAGTCGATCGTAGGATCGGGAGGGCTCCACAGAAACTGAAAGTATTTACCATGGAAATATATACCCAAAAGAAAAAACCGATGGAAAAAGGAGAAGGAAGATTGGGAAAAAAGAATAATAAACTGAATAGGGGTAAATGAATGTAATAAAACAAGACAAAGTTACAGGGGGAGAAGTAAAATGCAAACGAAGACAAAACAGGGAGCTTTGTCCGAACATTGGAAAGTCTTAAATACACAAGGCCTAAACAAGAAATGGAAAGGAAAAAAAAAAAACAAGGTCTAATCCCATTCAATGCTAACTCCAGATAGGGAGGTTTCCGATCGGAACCCAGGTTGACATTCTTTGCGTAGCCATCTTAAAGCACGTTTGTCCTTGGATAAAAGTGGTTCAAGCCTCTTGCGGACGTCCTCATTGTGATTCTATGAAAAGCCATACATTATATGTTGAGGATAATTCGACGGCACCCCCCCAAAAAAGAACAGCAACGTACCCGAACCCATGCTCTTTCTTCTTTTGAAAGCAGTGTCGCTTTAATCATCTTAATTTGAATAGGGACCTACGAGCCAAGCATTAGAAAAGAAGTTCACATGACAAGAATTCAAATTTCTCAACGCGCCACGTTGCCAGGCGGGGCGCTATGATAATTATTTTACCTGGGTCAATCGTTCGAAGCCCAACCAAATATCTCCTTGGAATTCGTATTTGGTCTAGAAAGAATTAAATTTGCGTCAGCGGTGTTATCGGTCACTGATATGATTGCACCCAAGGAAGCCCCAAAGCTACGGTGCTTCGAAACTTCTCGAGAGCTAAGCTTATAGAGAGTTACGCACTTTGATGCGCTTGACAACCATCACTGACTCTATGCGAACACCAAATTCGCCTTCACGATCTAAAAAAAATCGCAAAAGGACACGTGGCCATCAATTATTTCAAATGTTAAAGGTATACAATTGTTGTGTGACGTACAGAAACCAGGTTCGTTGGAGAGAACTTGCCCCGGTTCGAAAATCATATCCTTTCCAAAATAAGGTTCTATTCACGAAGAGGATAAGGGCCATTGCAAATATCGGGAAATGTAGGAATGGTACCTTCGTGAACCTACGAAAAGCCAATTAGAAACCGAAATACACACACACACACAAGTTTCAAAAAAAGAGACTTACGTTCAAGAAACATCCGACGCCATGACCACTGCCATGCTAAGCGCATCAATTTAGCCTTGGAAAATCTGGGTCTCTTAGAGATATAAATGACATACAAGATAATTTAGTCTGTTAACAAATAAGATGATTAATATATAACTTTTGCGAATCAAACGGAGAGACTAACCCATCTTTCCATAATGCCTTTCGTGCCAAGACGTCGAGCTGTGTGCCCGTGGTACCTTCAGGGAATACGGCTGAATCAAGGGCGATCTAAACATAGCAATAACGTAGTAGTTAGTTGAAACATGTGTGCTTTATAATAGGAAAGAGGTCTTACGTGTCCCTGTAATACACGGGTATAGGCTTCGGATTGCTCGGAGGTAGGACGTCCGAAATGAACTATTTCGTGAAGTAATCAAAAGGGGGTTGCAAGTGTGATTGCAGATGGGGATGGTTACCTGTACGAGTGGTATCACAAGTGCCATCTCTGTATTGCCCTCCAGAATCACTATCAAAAAGGGCATTAGATGATAAGCGTTCCATAAGTATGCCGAAAAACAGAAATGTGAGGGCTCACGTAAGGAACGGAGAAGATCTATCGATAACACGGGAATTGTGCCGAGGAGGTACATAATGAGGCAGCGCTGATCATTTAAACAAAATCAAAAAGTTTTTTTTAAGGCAGTTAATTAATCATCATTTCGTTTTGAAAAGAAAAGCCCGATTACATACCGGCATTTGGTCCACTAGCTACTATGCTCTCATATGCAGGCCCTTGATAATATTGCATCTCCGATCGGAACACGTCCAATCGGTACGCTGCCTCGTATTCTGTTATTTCATAGCCATGGGCTATCTTCTCGTCTAACCATGCATACCATTGCACCATGGCAGCACCATCTCGAAGGTAAGCTTGAGCCATCCCGTCTAATTCTATCCTATTTTTGATAGACTTGAGTTTCGAGATGTAAGGTGGAACAATATGGTATCGTATAGAAGTAAGGCTCCGGGGTACTGTGAAGGGTACATCGTCCGTAATAAGAACCTATTACCAGGAATCAGTCCCATTGAAAAGTAAAAAGAAAAAAGAAAAGAAAATCACAACTAACCTTTCCGTCACCCCATTCTTTACTACGCAAAAAGGGCCATACGTCAGAGTATTCTTTCATAGATACTCCATTTTCAGTTAGGTACAAGCGTACTTCTTCAGCTACCTTTTCACTGTCAACGAAAAGGATAGCGTTATCGAACGAGACAAACAAATATGCTTGGAAGACAGGATTATAAGGAATGTCCGAACCACGGAGGTTCAATATCCAAGCAATATCTGAAAGATTATGTACGAATGCAGCGACGGGTAGATCCGAATCCGGAGGTGGGTTGGCAGAGTATTTCGCTGTCTCGGGCGAACTTCGGCGGACCCACTCTCGTACGCTGGCTAGTTTCGAAATGGCATCCTCTCCAGCAAATTCCAGAGGTTGTACATAGACAGGATCCTTGGGGCGTAAAGGACGCTCCTTCCAAACTAGATCCACTAGGTTTTGCCAAGGGTATACCAAATGAGACCCGCGTTTGACGAAAGCTTTGTTCAATTTTTCCGCCAGTGAGTATGAGATGAGTCGAGAGTCGACTCCGACTTTCACTCCTTTGGCTCGATCCTATCGAGGAAGTTGATTATAATAAGTAGATACACTGCGAACAAACTTACAATGAGCCAATCGTACCAATCCTTTTTGCCTTCCCACCCAACCTTCTGCAAGGTCCAGTTAGTATCCAATTCTCGGGCCGCTTGTATGTAATATCTCGAGTCTGTAAAGAGGTATGCATGCGTGGAAGATATGACAGCGGTTCCTGCTGATCCGGTGAAGCTAAAAAGGAGGGGTAAGAAACGTCATAGTCGTTTGAGCAATACAGATAGACCCTTACCCCGTTAACCATTCTCTTCGCTTATCACAAGGAGCAATGTACTCTGATCCGTGAGCATCTGTACTAGGAACGATACTAGAATACACGAAAATAAGTAAAATGAAGAAACGACATCAAGTTGACATCCAAAACATACTAATAATCGATCTTTTCTTTTTGCATCAATTTTCGTATTTCTTCGATCTTGGGACCAGTATCAACTCTTGGTTGAGCAGGTACTTGAGCATCGGCAACCTTCCTTTCGAAAGCTGACCCAACAAGTGTGTCGGAGCTCGAGTTCGATCTGGAAAAAGCAAGCGAAGTAAAGAAATTCTTGCTCTTATTTGAATTGTTTGAATTGGACCTGGAAAATGATGGTGGTGATGGCGAACCCTCTGGACTGAGAACTCTGGGAGGGGTTCTTTGGGATGAATTTCGGGATGGCATAGGACTAATAATTGGAGGCTCTTCCTCACTTTCCTTGTCTTTCGTCAATGATTCTTTTTCTTTTTCCTTTCCCTTTCCCTTTCCCTTGGAACTGCCAGAACCAAACCGCCTCGGTGGAGAGGGACGTGTTGTGACATCAACTGGAATATTTTCCCATATTATTGAATCACTAGTAAATGATAACTTTTCAGGTCTTGAAGTTAAAGTCGAAGTGGATGAAACAGTATCGGATCGGGACAAAGACGGACGAGTACGTGAGTTTGGTTTTTCATCATCATTGTTCGATCGACTTGACTTGGACCTCGTGAATGGAAAGCAACCTGGAGGAGGCGGCGGCGGCGGGGGAGGTGGAGGGGGCGCCATCAAACTAACAGAAAAGAGGCATCAGATAGAGTTAGGGAATAAACAAAGATAAATTTCCCGAGCCTCGTTGCTGCAGCGTGGCAAAAAAAATATTATGGGGGAAAAGCGCCGGGCGCCTTTTGAGGCACTCACTTCTCAGTCTAAATATAAAATTCCCTAAATACATCGCATTCGGGATAAAAAAAACCGCTCCTTCTGCCAATCACCGGGTAGCAGATCCGAAATTATTTCGAAGTGGCTGAAGAAAGAGAGAAATGAACTTGTTGAAGGGAAAACCTTCAAATTGAATTCGAATTTCGAAAGGGTCTCATTTTCATTTGTTCTCACAAAGAGAACCCCCAAAGTTACGTATCATGGGTATTTAGCGACTCCTTTGGATCCTCTAGACGGGAACATGCACAATGCAGGATAGAGGGTTTAGGAGTGGCGTTTAGTCTCGAAAAAGATGTGAAATAAGAAAGTAGTCCGTTATTGTATCTCGGAATCTCTTTTAAGTCTGTGTCTGTGGAGCTTTACTATGACGGAAAGGAGAAATATGTAAACCATGTACTTGTGGACTTACTACACCTCGAGCTGTTCGTGTGGCGTAGGAAATTAGCCTAACAGAACGGCACCCATTTCTGTGGGTGGAGCAAATGGTATCGATTGATTTATTACATTTGAAAGAATACGGTACGGGGCCCCGAGGGATACAACCCATATGCTACAATTTAACCACGGGGGAACTCCATGAGGATCCTCCATTATTCAACACACAAAGGTTGTGTTGATGAATCAGAAGAGCAAGTGTACAACATACTAAAGGAGCAGCATTGGCAACTTTGACACCCAAATCAAACCAGTCAACTTTGGCAAAGAAACTCGCCAATTCCATTTCTTGCTACAGTGGGATGGGAACGCTTCTGGTAGTTTCGGATATTGTAGGTAACCGGTCCGTTGGAGAGATCGCCATTAAACTTGCCGCGTTATATACGTTGCAGGATAGAGAGTGCATCTCACCTCTGCAGTAACAATCCTATTCACGATTTTGTATTCACAACATCATGTCAGAATGAGAAAATAAGAAAAGAATGTGTGAGAGCGAAGTGATTATGGGCAAAGGAGACATAGTGTTCTTGAATTCGAGTTGAATTCAACTATCTTTTTCGGGTGTATGAACCAGCTGATCACATCTGAAGTTTGAGAATGAGTCAAAACAGTCACAACACTAAAGAGGGCATAAAACGAGGGTCAATGACTTGGGTGTTTGTGGATTCCGATGCAGTGAAGACTAGGATGAGAGTCATCATTGAAGATATTACTTGTAGCTTTTGGTAGACTCACTGTTATTAAACATGTCGATCAGAAATTGGATTGTTCTCTATTTTTAGTGCCTTTCATATCTCAATAGAAACTACCGTTCCCGTACCTGTCTGGCAGCAAACAACTAAATACTCAGCAGCTTGGATAGAAAGTGAATTGCTTACGGATCAGTGAGATTCCAACGTTAGAGTCGACTCTTCACAGTCCAAAATTGCATATACCTCTGAAATAAAGCAGCACACGAACATCAAGACCCAGGTCCCGAATTAACAATAGGCAGACTGGATGCAAGCAGTGATTCGGAGCGTCGTACCAAAACAAAACAAAACACCCCCTTCTTGTAACGCTTCCCCCTGGGTTGGACCTATTTCATTTAAACGGGTAAACAGCTAAAATGTTGATATATTTATAGCCCATAATATCGATAAATGACGACTTCCCCCCTCGCGGAGACACGTCAAATATACTGAAGCGTGGCTGAATTACGGTGGCAGTTGTTAGCTTGAGCGGAGACATCCACAAGCATTGTAGTGGGTCAAGAGGGGTTAAGTGTATCAAATATTGTTTCGTAGGGTTCCATACACCTAATAACAAGCCTGTGAGTTTGCTAAGCTGGGTATATAGAGTTAGCGAAAAACCTACAAATGAATTGTTTGTCCGCTATTTTTATTCAATATCCTTCACTGTAACACATTTTCCACACAAGTGACATCCAAGTAAATTCCCCAAAGCAACCTGTCAAACAGTGCATGTCCTCACCCTTTAGTCAAGTGCCAAAAGGGCTGGAATTTTTAGGTGTGATACGTTTTTAATACGTTGAGAACTTGATTTAAAGCAAAAAAAACCAACTTTAAATGTAGAAATGTCTTCAAACGGTGGGTAACCGAAAGTGAAGGGAGACGCGCTTGTTTGTTGATGTTTGGCTCCCAGACGTTTATTGTAAATAGCGACGACAAACGACGCGCCGACGACGGCGTACACCGACCTAAATGTCTGTGAATCCTCTCCTCAATGCTAAACGACTTAAAGTAAGTTTATCTGGTACTTTTAGTGATATTACAAAGGCTTATACTATCAGACATCCCATTCAACTGCTCCGGCCGATAAGTCACGGACGCGTTCGTATTCCGTATATTTATTTATTTTATAAGAATTCTATTTTGAAGCCCAATTTTATAGTGAAAGGAGAACTCAAGCGTGGTGGTCTGATTATAACCCCTCTTCCTATATCCGTTAAAGATGTTAGCACCATCAGCCATGATACCGACGTGTTCCAACCTTTACCCTCTCGAGATACTCCCGTTATCGAACGTAACCGAATCATGCGACGTGAACCTATTGAAGGACGACCATCATTGGGACGACGAGGGAAACGTGCAAGCAGTAGTTTCGAAAATAAGGGCCTTATACGTTCGTATATCGTTCACGAGTTCTAGCTTTCATTTTGACTGAACCCATATTAATAGCTCAACCTCACCCCACCTTGGATCCAGCTAATTTTCACAAACATATTGATTTAGAACTACCCGATGCACATCGCACTCGCCATCTATTGGTTTGGTGCGCCTCTAGGGCGACCAACAGCAACAGCGGTTCATCATCGTCTCTTCCGGAATCATCCTCATCCTCATCTACGTCACTACCACCTTTACCTCCACTCACTGCGGAAGGCATGAGTGTTCTTCGGGATGTTCAAAAAGAGGTTCAAAAGATGTTGTTGGAACAACGGATAGATATCAGCTTTACGGGTCATTCAAATGAGGCTAGTACCAGTACCAGGCTAAAACCACATGAACAAAACGTGAAGAACCAACATCGAGAATCAGATTTTACTCAGTATATTCAAAGGTATGATAAAAAGTTTCTGATAAACTAGTTCGTCGAACTTAATACGGTTTCAGGTGTGAAAAGGAAGGCGAAGCCTGGTCAGAAGTGATTGAATCATATCAGAGCCGGCGGGCGCGGTTACTAGAATCACTATCACGGAAAGAACCCGATTTTCAAGAATGGATACCCCCAGATGCCTCAGATCCTTTATATGAACGCGAGAGCCAAGGTGCACAATTAGCTCGAGGATGTAAAGAACGTGCAGCGCGTAAAAGAGATAAAAGTCCACTTTCCATTCGTGTAGCCGAAGTGGAGAATAAAGTCGATCGATTACATGGCATATTACATGTCGCAGATCAAGCGTCAAAACGGACAGCGCGACATTTAGATAAACGGTTTGCTGCATTATCAGCTGCCTTGGCCGCGCGGAGTCGACCCATACCTTCAACGTCTTCTGTTGACGGGTCAAGTTCTTTACATCTCATATCTTCCAATTCGCGTTCACATACTACATCGGGATCGACAGAACCACCAGATACGATAATGTTACTACGAGCTCTTGCGCGGACAGATATGGAGAATCCCAAAGAGATTGGTGATGCTGCGCGAAAAGTGGCTCGGGATGCAAGAAATTCTCTTGGTCCTTCAGAACGAGAACGGAAATTGACAGCGGTAACACGACCGCCGCTTGGGACCCCTCGCAGACCAGGGACTCCTCGACAGAAACACGATACCAACGATAATGGTGGAAACCGTTGATACCAAGATCTTCCCTTATTCTCTTCCTTCTTCCCTCGTCCTTCAGATTTCACTCTGAATTGTATCTTTACTTTATCCTGTGTGTCTTGTTAGTATTACCGTGCGCTCCTTTTCTCTCACACCCCCGTTTTGCGCCGTGCTGCTTTCGATTTCGCCCCCCTGCTTCCTTTTTCTTCCTTTCCATGTTTACTACACACATGCAGATGATCTCGATTTCCCCCGTTATTCCTGTTGTATTCTGCGTATACTGAAAAAGAAAGATAATTCAATTGTATATTGGGTAATCGCCGTATGTACTATTTGCTTCCGCGACCTGTACACATCCGGGTGGTAGCATTTTAGGAATCCCTCCACTCAAAGCTCCAACCGTCATCGCCTTTTTCCATCGACCCCAAAACTCCAAAGCTAAATCTTCTGAATTGGAATTAACTTATACTGTCACCAGATTATGATGGTCATTTTCTCACAATGATATATTCACCCCCACATGAAGGCTTGAAATTTTCTGAATAAGAGGAGAGAACTTATGACTGCGGTTGAACTTGCCAAGTTTTATGTAACGGATCTCGTTCAACGGATTTCCTATAATGGAAGAACAAGCATAAACGATAGTTCCTGAACCGGACTCTGAAGCCCTACTTAGGGGCATTTGATGATCAAATCTAGCTCCTTGTATGGATGTTACACAACCTGACCGGGATCCAAGCGAATATGAGTTGATATATCAACACATCCCACACTCCTAACAATAATAAACTATTGTGAAATGGAATACCCTACAACGTTCCTATATAATTCAATTCCTCATTGTGTGTGTGGGACTCAGGAGGAGAGATAATACGTATATGTTTCACTGCTTTTGCTTTCTAGGAGTAAATGACTCATAATGAATTGTTCAACCCTTTTGCTGGCCCCCCCAAAAAACGGTTATTGTTCCCCGCGAGGCTCTTGCACGTCGTAAAGCTGTTGCCTAATTCACGGTTATTTTTGCCCAGGAGAGAAGAGGGTATCGGTGTATAAAAGGACGGTATCTGCCCGGTTTGTTTCCATAATTTTCAGTTTTTTTTCTCTTTACCTTTTTTGTTTTCTATTATCGTCCCAATGTCTACTAATTCCACTTCTCATATTGTTCTTCCTTTAGTCAATACCGGAGTTACACTGGATGGAAGAAAAGCTTATTTGAAAGCTCTTCGAAAATTCGGGATTAGCACCACTCATTATCATACCCATGAAGGCAAAGTTTACAAACGACACAAAGCGCATGCCGATACCTCGTCGTTGGAAATTCATC
Organism: Clathrus columnatus; assembly: GCA_020884735.1. Lineage (NCBI taxonomy): Eukaryota > Fungi > Basidiomycota > Agaricomycetes > Phallales > Clathraceae > Clathrus > Clathrus columnatus. The sequence continues at coordinate 2,803,639 of BPWL01000001.1, forward strand.
CCTTTATCCATTCTCATGTAGCACAAAAGATTGCTATGGCCCCTTCACCCTCTGATGGTATGTTTGACGATTATACCTACGTAAGCTATCCTACTTAATGGTTTTTGTAGTGGCAGAAGTACCTGCTCAAGATGTCGAACAAGACAGTGAGTATCTTGTCCCCGTGAAAATCGGTACACCGCCTGTCACTCTCCATCTGGATCTCGATACTGGGTCAAGCGACCTTTGGGTTAAAGGCTCCAGAAACGATGCAGTAAGGATTAATAACGGTATTCTTTAGACCTTGCTAATGCACTTCTTCATCAAGAATCTATATGATCCCACTAAATCGGAGACCGCAAAATCTGTAGATGGAGCAACATGGTCTATTCACTACGGAGATGGTTCCACTGCATCTGTAAGTCTTTTTTATAACAACAAACGACAATATTATATTATTTTTAACGCGTCATTTTAGGGGGATGTTCACACTGACGGTATGCGAAATAATTCTTTTCTTCAATCATTTCTTAAGTAAAGCTGTCATTAGTGATTCAGATTGGTTCAATATCCGTGAAAGATCAGGCAATTGAAGTGGCCCAACAATTTTCAGATGAATTTAAGCAGGGAAAAACAGATGGGTAAGATTGTTTAGGGATTTCTTTGAACATTTGAACTAATTATATACCAGGTTGCTTGGTCTGGCATGGCCACCGGGTAATACTGTTAAACCTAAACGTGTAGAGACTCCTGTAGCAAACATGATCGCACAAGGACATCGAGGTTTATTCAGGTGTGTACCAACCTTTGATGTACATATATATCTGCCCTTCTGATGATTTAAAAGTTGCGCTCTAGATTACGGGGACGGTGAGGGGTTCTATACCTTTGGTGGTATAGCGCCTGAGAAAGCTGGTGTAAAGGAAGCAGAGTAATACCATCTTTCTTCCATTTGATGTAGACGAAGCTGATTTTAACGTATCATTTTTTTCTAGTATTAAATACATTCCATGCGTTAATCCACCACTATATTGGACTGTTGCCAGTAGTAAAATTACTGTCAATGGTAGAGCTGTGAGTGAATTCTGAACCAGTTTTTTGAACCTAAATTTCATGTGTATGTAGCATTCGATCCTGGGTGGTACCGGAATCATCGATACCGGGACTACCCTTGTTTTATTACCAGAAGACATGGTCGCCTCTATATATAAGCAAGTTCCCGGGTCCAAGTATGATCAATCCGAAGGCATATGGTTGATTCCTTCTAAGGCTAAAAGTGTGTCGAGTAAATTAATGCTTACTTATTTCGTAACGGTTTTCTCTCCCCTCTAGTTCCCAAGATACAGGTTGACATTGGAGGACATGATTTTCCACTTAATCCCAAATCCTTTGCTTATCAGAGAAACGTCGCAGATGGATACGATCTTGGTTGCGTACGTCTTATGTTTTCACTTGACTTTAATCATCAATTTAAAGTCTGTGCAGATTCAATCGCGTGGCAATATTGGCGTGAATATTCTTGGGGATGCATTTATTAACGTGAGTGAAAGTTCCGTTTTCCGACTTAGCGCCATCTCACTATCCTTCTTATCCAATACGCAGGGGAACTATATTGTTTTCGATCAGGAGAAAAACAGAGTCGGTATTGCTCCGCGTTCTAAAACTGTTAAAGAGGTCGAAGAATCGTGAGTGGTTCTGTCGTTTCTTGTTATATTTATTTATTGCTGACTATGAATCACCTTGAATAGTAAACACAGTCTCTTAGATCGTCTTCTTCCGTGGAACAAGTCGTCTTCCAAAGTCAACCTAAACGAATAAGCCAACCATCGGTTTATGTTGAATTCCTGTATTAACATTATGACTTTCATGACCTTTTTAACCTTTCCATAACCTCACACTCATTATTTAAGCCAATGACGGTCATGTTTTTTATACTATGTTCGTTATTTATTGGACGGTTTAATAAATATTTGTTTTCGTTACATGTGACGACTCGTATTGAAATGCTGTCATCGAAGATATCAATATACCATTCCATTCTAATGATTTGAATCGACGTTGGAAGAAATCTAATGATAGATGACATTTCGCAAAAATCGAAATTGGTCAATAAGCCCTAGAGGGCCCGTAAACGCGGTTTATTGACCGGTCAAAGGCCTGATTAGCCTCGATAAGGGTTTATTAACCACTTTACATGTTTATAAAAGGTCTGATTCTTTTTTTTGGAACTTGAAAACATTCAAGGCATTTTTGCGCGCAACCAGTTGAACCCCAAGCATATAAAAAATGAACAGTGTGACCCATCGTTTCCTCTTTATGATCGCTTTGTCGCAAAAATCGAAACCGGTTTATTAACCCTTAATAAACCAAAAAACGTTAGTAAGCGCAAACGCAGTTTATTAACTGTTCAAAGTCCTGATAATTCCCGACATGAGTTTATTAACCAGTTTGTATATTTATAAAAGGTCTGCCTCGTTACTTTTCTTCTCTTTTTTATAATTTCAAACATTTCAATTTTTTCACAGAATGATAAATGTAGTTTTAAAGAACATATTTATATTTTTGTGATTAATATCAAGTATTTACATGAATTATGGTACTTTTAAAAGTAAATATTTTTAACTAATTATCTAGTATAAATCTGTACTTATGGAAATGGACTTAGGAATAAGTAAATCTAACTTGTCGTCACTCAACTTCAACTTTAGCACTCAAGTATGCACTTACGAATTGGGGCCCTCGCCCACGAAGAGCAACCGACTCTTGAGTTTATATAGAAAATGAACAGCGCGCACAGACCTTTTCCTCTTTGTGGTAATCGCTTGAACAATCAAAAACTGGCAGTTAACCGATGAATTGACTCTAGAGCAAATGGCGAGTAGAACTTATTACTGCTCATCAGTAAATCAAAATAAGGTGATTAAGGTGATTATTAAAGCAAAAATAGAGCATCGGAAGGTTTATAAAGCTTTGGAGGTTAATTAACCAATTTCGATTTTTGCAACATTGGTAATCAATGCATTAGTAAATGGAGATTGAGTAGCACTCATTATATACAGTTCGATTAGTATAATAGATCAAAAATAAGAACATCATTAGAGCTAAAATAGATTATTGGGTTTATTAACCTATTTCGATTTTTACGACATGACCAAGAAAGATTCATCTTCTTGAAGACAGACAAAAAGGCATGAAATAATACAGAGTTATGACTAATATTAATTATTCTGCAATAACAGGTGATCTCCATTCCTTTACAAAATCTCTTCCATGTCTTTCTCTTGCCGCTTTTGATTTTCCCCAGAAGAACAATATTGAAAATAAATAACAGCTAGTTCCCCTGTGTGTCATTAGATAAAAAAGATAGCGAGATGATGCTAAGTTGGAAAAAGGAACTTCTACTGATGGTAACAAACATCTCCCTACAATATTCACTTGACACAGGATTGAATAGACGGATGATCAAAGTTGAAGTGATAAACATATAGGACAGTAGTACATAACTAAATTGTATTTGTCTTTGATGTTTTTTTTTTTGACAGATAGGGGATTTGGTATTATAAAAATAAAAAGTTGTGCCCTCTCAATATCAGTGGGGAGAAAAATGTTACAAAAGAATTTTTTTTTTGTTGGAAACATCAGTTCAGGTTGACGGTTGACATACTGAGATGATGTAGATGTAAATACTACTGTTGTGTGCATGAACTTGTCATGAACAGACACACGATCATTCGTACGTAACACATAATCATTCATTATCAGATATATTGAAGTTTCCCCGTACTTGTCTTCACTCATTATATTACATTACTATGCTTCGACACCCTCGATCCACTTTGACACCTTCGATTTATCAACTCGACACTGATTCAATTGCCTTGGACTCCTCGGTATTTCCCACAGGAAATACTTTCATTCTGGTAACCCCTTGGATTACCTTCTCCATTCATTTGTTTCACCAATTACTCATGATATTAATGATATCACAAATCACATGTTATACCCAAGTCTCACATGTATATAAACCTTCTTGTAAATATGATGTAGACTCAGTTTTGATATTGACCTTGGTCGATATCTAATAAACAAACTATTATCTGTTCTTCTTTGTCTCTCATTAAATTGGGGACATACACTTAAGATCTAGGAAGAGGGCACAGCATATAAGCTGAGGCCACATCCCCAACTTAGTTGAACTTCCAATCAATAATCTCAAAAGAGTTATTGATTGCAAGATCGACTACAAACCTAAGGTATCAGACCTTGACAGAACTTGAGGCTTGTGCATACATGTATGTATATTCTATGTCACAAAAATCAAAATTGCTTTATTTAGGTTTTTTAACTGATCAAAGCCTCAATTTTGAAAAAGACAGTTTATTAACCTTTAATATATCCAAAATTTGTCACAAATTAACTGTTGATATATTCAAAATTTGGCCCAAAATGGTTTATTAATCTCAATATTCAAAATAAGGGCTTTGATTGGTTAATAAAGCAATTTTGATTTTTGTGACATAATCCATCTCCTTTCAGCTGCTTTTTTTTTACATAAACAGCAGCAACAGAATTTCAGGTTGAATTTCAAGTTTGTGGAGCTGAATACACATCCATAGACATTCTGGTATTTGTAATTTAGTAGTTGGCATTTGTCTTACTTTCCTCATACCACCACAATTAACAATCTCTACAATCTCCTCAAAACACCAACTCCAGCTCTGGCCACATAGACTGTCTTATATTCATCCAACACAAACCTGTTGGATCACAAAACTTTAATGCATGTTCATATGTGCGTGAAGTTGTGACTTCCACCTTACCCTCAAACTCTTTATTTTGTATACAAAGCTACTGTGGTTACTTAGTAATAATTTAACTTTTGTTCTCAACCATCATAATAATCTCATTCAACTATTAACCCAACTGAATTTTATCTACAGATACTGATCTAGTTTATCACAAGCCATTGCACTCAGTCTATTCCCAGGCTCCCAGTGGCACCAGCTGCATCTTGCAAGGTTCTTGAAGGATCAGCCTCCCTTTGTTTATCTTGGCTATCCAACCTTCGCCTTTTAGCTGCAAACCTTTTGTGGTTCTTAGTGTGGACTCGGAGTCTTCCTTTTCAAGGTATTGAAATGTGTATTAAACATTGGACAGAAAACTGGTCCCCACAATGACAGACAACATCATCTATATCTAGAATGAGGTTCGAGATCTTGCAACTTCATTAGAAGAGAGCATGGTCAGGAGTATCAATCACTGCCTTGATGCCATCATTCCAGTGGTTTTCTATGATGAGCTGGAGTCACTGGGAATGGAAATTGTTTACTCAGGGTTAGCCTTTCGAAAAGAGAGAGAGTCACATACATCATCCCCTTTACTATGAGGAATAATATGAATGCCGTTTACACTAAAATTCATCCCAGTTAAGATGCATCGTTCATTGCACTGAAGAAGGTCTACCAAGAAGCTTGGGTCTCTGGCTGTACTCTGAGGTGAGTTGTACTTGCTCCTGAGCTTAATAACTGCAAGATCAACTGCATATTTGAAGATTTCATCTTCCATTTCCAAAGGAGCCCCCAAGAAGCCCTTGAAGGGTACTAGTCCCTTTGCTCAATGGAGGCCAAACATTTCTCAGACAAGCAAACAGGAATAACATTTTGCCTGAAGGATCAACTTGTTGATCCAAAACCCATGCGAATACCAAGATCCAGACTTCTGACTGATAGAAGTATGTCCCACCTTGCAGCTGCTCAGTATCTAAGGACACTGGTTGCCTTTGTCCGTCGAGTACCTGGCAGTGTACCCCGAGGATACACCAACCTATATATGATAGAAAATCTAACAGCCATGTGTAATGGCTTATAACAAATCAGATGTGTATCCGTAAACAAAGTGTGCAGTTGGGTTGATAGTTGAATGGAGATGATGGTTGAGAATAAAGGTTAAATTATTACTAAGTAACCACAGTAGCTTTATATACGAAATAAAGAGTTTGGGGGTAAGGTGGAAGTCACAATTTTGTGCGCATGTGAATGTGTATTATATGATCCAAAAGGTTCGTGGGAGGATGGATATATTTAAGACATCGATATCCGACAGTCTATGTGGGAGTCAGAGCTGGAGTTGACGTAGAGATTGTTCGTGGCGGCATGAGGGGAGTAAGACTACTTTGTACTTAGTACATTGTTTATGTAAAAGCAGCTGAAAGGAGTCGGATTAGAATATACATGTATGCGCAAGCCTCAAGCTCGTGTACATAACAGTAATATTTCCATGTACATCATCCCAGTATATCAACTTATCTCTAGAAGTTCAGCACATCATTCCGTTCGACTACGAACTACATGTGAAGATCGAGAATAGAAAAAAGACTGTTACGATTTAAAGGCCGTTCAACAGGCCTTGCCCATGAATGTCAAAACTCTGACGTGTTAGGCCAGTTGATCAACTGATGCTTCCAACAACTTTCTTTCGCAATGTTTTTTTTCCGCTCTGATCCTTAGGATACAGATTGAAAAGGCATGAATTTTTATTTATATAATTCCCAATTTTTTGTCTATCAAAAAAACGTCGAAGATGGATATGGTTTAGCTGCCTATTACCACCATCTTATATGTCAACTTTGATAATTGACAGCCTAGAGTCTCTGCAATCGCCTGTCAAGTGAATATTTATAGGGAAATGTTTGTTACTGTTAGTGCAAGTCCTTTCTTCGACCCAGCATCATCTCGTGTCTTTATGTATTTATTTGTTAGTGACTATGAAGCCCCTCCCCCCGCTCAATGGATAGTAAACAAAGTCTCTCAGATTACTTCCATAGAATACGTCATCATGAGCTTATTAACCTTTTTATAACCTCACTCTCGTTATTTGAGCCAATGATGGCTATGTTATGTTTTATTGATATGTTCATTATTTGGACGGTTTAATAAATATCCACTTTGGTTAATGACATTGAAAGGCTAAAGTCTAAGGTCATTGAAAATATCCATATGCTATCCTCTATATCGAGGATATTTAGTGTTAGACCAATAAAAAAGATTTGTGTTCGAGGAAGGACAAAAAAGAATGAATTAATACACAGAGCTGCGACCAATATTGGTGAAAATTGGTAGAGTAGTTCAAATAACATAAGTGGCGTTGGTTATTCGGCAGCAACAGTTGACCTCCACTTTTTTACAGATTCTTTGATGTTTTGTTCTTTCCTTTCTCGCCTTTCTCTTGCTGCTTTTGTGTTTCCCCAGAAGAATAACATAATGTCATCTTCATCCCACTCTTGGGTTGTAGCTGTGTTCTGCGCGTCCTGGGGGGCTCTTGAAGGACCAACCTCCCCTTGTCCACCTTGTTCATCCAACTTTCGCCTCTTAGTCACGAACCTTTCACGGTTCTCCTTGCCTGGCGTTCTTTTGGGAGCCATATTAGATACCCTTATCTTCGGACGTTGGATTTCCTCCCGATTCTCGAAGACCATCTTGTTTTTACCCCATAGTCTGACTGCGGCAGCTCCAAAGTTGTAATTCAAGAGGAAAGCTGCAGGTTTGGGCAATGTTATGGATGGAGTCGTCGGGAATGCCGCGTCATTATTATCAGGCATGATTCGCAAGTTGGATTTGCGATTTTCCTGTTGGAGATATTGGAAGGTGTATCGGGCATCAGAGGGATAGCTGGTGTCTTCCTCCAGTTCACGACCACAACGGGGGGCTACATCGTCCGTGTCCAGAATATGGTTTGGTGTCTTGGAACTCTATTAGGAGAGAGCAAACCAGAAGTATCAAACTACATACCTTGATAACCACCGCCTGTCTGGTATCAAATATTGTATTGATCGGATTTATCGTCAACATTCCATTGCGAATGTCGTCAAGACTTGTGAGATCCACCTCGACATCGTCATACGGACGGTCTTCCACAATAAGCTTGAGACACTGAAAATGGAAATCGATTACTCAGGCGTTGGCCTTTCAAAAAAGAGAGAGTCACATACATCATCCCCTTTGCTATGAGGAATAATATGAGTGCCGTTTAAACCAATGTTAATCCCAGTAAAGAGGCATGCCCCATCACGTTGAAGAAGATTCGCCAAGAAGTCGGGGTTTTTGGCCGTACTCTGAGATGAGTTGTACTCGCTCCTGGGATTAATAACTGCAAGATCAATTGCATATTTGAAGATGTCACCTTAGGTTGTAAATTAAATTATTAGCTTCAGTTCTCCTGCTCATAGAAATAACACACCGGTATTTTCTGGTTGATAGAAGTATGTCTCGCCATCTTGCAACCGCTCAGTATCTAAAGGCACTGGTTGCTTTTGTCCATCAAGTACTTGGCCGAGTACCCCGAGGATACACCAACCTAGATACGATAAAAATTTTAATGGCCGAGTGTAATGGCTCATGATGAACCAGATCGGTATTTGTAAATAAAACCTGCAATCGGGTTCGTCTTGGGGTGAATATAAGACAAAGTCTATATGATCAGCTGGAGTTGGCGTTGTTGAGGATATAATAGGCATTGTTGACAACAATACCTCGAAGGGAAGCTAGGGAAGTGAGACCAGCACCGGCTATTCCGTAATGCCGGAATTTATTCAGCACCGTAAAATTCAATTTTGGACTCTGTAACGAAGCAGCTGGAAGTGTGAGTTTAAATTATATGTAGGCAAAAGGTATGCACGGACTTCGAGTTCGCGCATATACCAGGTAATACATTAACATAGCTCAAGGAAGCCGAATTTGATATCAACAGCGTTTCAGTGTGTCAACTTGACCAGTAGAACGCACACACTTTCTACCAACACACCCGTAAAGGATTGAAGCGAACAAGTTCCTATTGTTCTCTCATGAACAGTTACATGGATTAAAGGGGAGCATTGTAAAATCAATACATGACAAATAAGACAGCTATGGTTTGGAAAGATGCGCACTAATAAATTTAACATGTTTTATTCAAATATTGCAATACATCCTTTTCCCATGTTTTTTCTTCAACAAAAACCAACTTAAAAACAATACCAAATGGAAATAATAATATAAATTATGCTGGGAAGAGATAGAACTTGCAAAAGATCCTGACCAAATTGTCCATACCATGTATTTGCTTTACGATGTCCATTTAGGGATGCACGCCATATCCAAGCGAGTATTGTGGATGTTACAGATCGAAATGTAGGCCGACGTGTCGTCAACGTCGTTTGTGTGGTGGACCATAGAGGTTTGCGAGAGGACGATTGCGAACCCACTGATGGTAAAAAATAAGAACTATCTTTTCCCGGGGAATTATCTTTAACTCGAGGATAAATTTTGGAAGGTGTACCGGGCGTTGTTGGTGTTGCTGGCCAGATATACATTTCTGAAGATTCTTCATCTTCTATCCCGTAAGGTGATAATGGAGGGCGTAGAAGAGGGGTTCCGCCTAAAGGTGTAGAAGGTTCGGAAGGGTACAAGGCCGATGCATTTCGAAAAACGGGATTGGAATACGAAGCTTTGAAACGAATAGGGCTGTTCGGGGGACTGGGGGATTTAGGTGAGTTCGGCGACAGATCAGAACACCACTGCAACATGTCACGTTCGGTTCGTGAACGGCGCAAATTAAAATATAATAATATTAGAATTGTGGCGACCAATGATAGGAAATAGCCACGCGTATAGATGTGCGATTGATCTGGGAGTAAACAGAGATTGTCCGAGATGGAAGGTTCGGCCTCGTTCGACAGGGTTAGGAGTTCAAACCCAGGTCTATGTAATTTCGTGGCCATAGAGAATGATTTTAGTGTGACCTCTGGGACGACCAAAGTAGAGCCATTTGCCATTGGAAATTTATGGGTATGTTGACAGTAATCATGATCATCAGCACTGAATAAATGATAATGTCAATATATGTTAATAATCGGCGAGGCGAGGAAAGGGGAAAAAAAAACCTGAATATGGCTGACGGATCCAAATTTTGTAATAGAAAGTTTGAAGTTTCTTTTCCAAGAAGACTTTGATACCCCTTTCCGACTCCTCGTCTAATATTGCCATACTCCCTTAATGGGCCGCATGAGGCACCATCTGACCTCCATAATGGAATGTGTGTAAATAAAAGTGTCGTTTTTAATTCAGTTCGATCTGGGTAATATTAATTGAATGACCCATAAGGACCCATCATAATTAAATCATACACACTGGCAGCCAAGGCGTTCACGAATTCGATCGAACCCGAGGAAATCCCCGTCCATTCGGAGAATTGGTGACCCGTAGAATGACGACGGTAGTCTTCTTCTACAAGTGCAGGTGCATCAAGAAGGATCAATGTGTAGTTTCCAAATGTCTAAGAATGTGAAATAATATGAATTATGAATCTATGATGAATATTTAAAGACTATACCTTGATCTGGTTCGCGGGTCCAAAAACTGCTTCGTAATGGCTACGAGTTCTTGCGGAAAATGCTCTTGAACGTCCCAGCCTGGTTTTAGATTAGTTCAGGGATTCGAAATTGGTCGTGTGTGGTTATTTGATACTTGCCCTACATCGCGATTACCAGTCACATAAAGTTGGGGTATGTTTGGAGGTATTTTAAATATCGCTTTGAAATGATTGGCGTAGTCTAAGTATCTAACAAAAAAACAAAGTGAGAGACGGTCAAGGAGCATGAAGCTTCAATATGAATATGTACTTACTCGTCTATATCAGAGGCTTTACTGCCATGGCGTAGCATATCTCCCAGGAACAATACGACTTGAGGTCGAAGTGATTTGGCTGCATGCCAGCTTTTGCGTAAATTATGGTTTATAATGTATGATTTGAACCAGGTCAATGTAGGTAACCACCCATGAAAAGGTCGAGGAACTTGAGGATCCGCGATAATAAGAATATGCAAATTTTCTAGGGCATTTTCTTTGGGCCAATGACACCAAGCGACATCCCAAACGAAAGTCCCATACTCCCACCACCATATCGCGATGACCCAATATACCTTTAAAACATGAACGGGGACTAATTTCGACCTGATACGTCGAATATTTAAAAGACGGGGGGTCAGAGTCATTGCCTCAAGCAAAGACAAGCCCTGGTGAAGGATGAAGGAATGATGAAAGTAAAGGGAAAGAACTAAAAATACGCGTCAACGTGTCACGGTACGGTGTGTACCAGGGATTTGTAAGCTGCCTTGGCACCGGCACCCTTGACTGACTCTAGTTTTTATAGCTGTCAAAGTCACATCAGTGGTACGTGATGCGATAGGATATGATTGACATGGAAGTATTTGTATGGGAGAATATCATCCATTTCGAAAAAACTTATTTCGGGATTTGTAGCACATGATTCCGACAAGGGGTACCGGAGTACCGGTCAAGGGAGTTATCGTTCAAATTCTACATGAAACTAGTCTGATTTCAAGTTCAAAGCAAGCTTTGGAGGACACCAGCTCCGTCAACAAGAATGCAAGGACCTCCGAAAATGACTTTGTCTGTCAAGCCAGCCTCTTCAACATATCGTTTCACTTCCTCATCCTCAGCTCCAGGTTGGAGCCATAAAGCAGGAATTCCCAGCTCCTTTGCTTCTTTAACGAGTTTTAAGGTCACCCTTTTAAGCTCAAATATCAATTGGTGATTGAATGTATGACTTCATGATATACTTACGGAGGCGGAGTAATGATAGACACGGAAGTTGATGTAGGTGAAGGTAAGTCTGATAACGTCTTCAAGGTATTCAATCCCTCAAGCGATTCTTCTCGCTTAAGTAGCGCGGCTCAGTATTGGACATCGCAAAGATATAGAAATGACCACTTACTGGATGAATCGGGAATACATTTCTGTCATGATCTAAATACCATTTTAAAACCTTCAAACTATGATATCCATAAAGACGCCAAAGCAGATAAAGGATGTCCTACCTTGGTTCCAAACTTGCTCTGGTCTTTACTTGCGCCTACAACGGCGAATTGAGGAGAGGACAAGAATAAATGTTCTTTTTGAGATATGGTAGTCATTGTGGTTGTGATACTACGTCGAGTTTGCGCGATATATCTACAAATTGCGCCAGACCCTGGTCTTTTTAACGAGATGATCGACGTAGTAAACCGTAGCATATGATTGGTTGTGACGTGGCAAGTGTTACTGCAACTGCCCTGCCTTTCAGCCAGACCACTGAAAATTAATTACAGTCTCGAGGAAAAGATTGATGTCTTGGGAGATAAATTACATCTTAAAGATAAACCAATTCCTGTTCATCTACCCGGCTTTGAGTTCCCGTCTTCAACTTGCACGATCAGTGACAACACGTTGTCAGCGCGTTGGTGATAATGCCATTAGTTTTATAAATTCTTATCGCAGATGATCCATCCGAACTTGATTTTCATCGATTTAACTTGATTTTAAAGCGATGCAAGAGATCTGCTATGCAACAAATAGTCTTAAACCAGCAAAGCAGTCCAATGGTCGAGTCATTCCAATTTGTGACTACGTGACTGGGTCACAAAGTTGTCTATATTTTTGCGCATTGCATGCGCATACAAGTACGGAACTTATTTAGACTCTTTTCCACCACCACAACAATGCCATTGGAAAGATACACCGGACCTTGGTCATCTCACAAAGTTCGACAAACTTTTATAGACTATTTCAAATCCAAGGGTCATACATTCTGGCCGTCATCCTCGACGATTCCGTATGAAGATCCAACATTACTTTTCGCGAATGCGGGTATGAATCAGTATAAGGCCATCTTCCTTGGAACGGTTGATCCACATTCGGAGATGTCAAAATTAAAACGTGCAGTTAATACTCAAAAATGTATTAGAGCGGGAGGAAAGCATAACGGTACGCTCCATCTTGATCTCAACTGAACGCTTGGCTAAACTATTTCTTGTTTCAGATCTGGATGATGTTGGTACGAACAACATTAAATATTCATTCTTATATCTACAAGTACAATTTGAATTACAGGAAAGGATACCTATCACCATACATTCTTTGAGATGCTTGGAAATTGGTCATTCGGGGACTACTTCAAAGTTCGTACAGGATTAAGAAGAATCAATTGCTGCTATATTAACCCAAACCCAAATACAGACAGAAGCCATTGCGTACTCCTGGGAGCTTTTAACTGAGGTGTACAAGCTACCAAAGGACCGCCTCTACGTGACTTACTTCGAAGGAAACCCTTCAAGTGGCCTGGAACCAGACTTGGAAGCGAAGAAGTACTGGTTGGAACAAGGCGTCGCTGAAGATCATATTATACCTGGTAATGCAAAAGATAACTTTTGGGGTATGTGATTTTCTGAGAAAACACGCATGCTGTATTTACAGTTGTTGTCTGCAGAGATGGGAGCAACGGGACCTTGCGGTCCATGTAGGCAAGTCTTTCTTTCCATCTCTTACCGTCTTCTAAACCAAACAAAAAAACCTATAGTGAGATTCATTACGATCGCATAGGTGGTCGAAATGCAGCGCACTTGGTCAATCAGGACGACCCCGACGTTTTGGAAATATGGAATAATGTGTTCATCCAGTTCAACCGTGAGGAAGATGGCTCATTGCGCTCCCTACCGGCGAAGCATGTTGATACTGGTATGGGTTTCGAACGTTTGGTATCCGTTATTCAGGACCGCCGATCAAATTATGATACCGACGTCTTCCAACCATTATTCGACAAAATTCAAGAAATTTCTGGCGTTCGAGGTTATGAAGGAAAGCTCGGAGCGGACGATGTTGATGGTATAGACACGGCGTATCGGGTCGTCGCGGACCATGCGAGAACGCTTACCTTTGCGCTATCCGATGGCGGTGTTCCAAATAACTTTGGTCGCGGATATGTTCTACGACGTATACTCAGACGAGGTGCACGTTATGCACGCAAAAAATTGGATGTTCCTGTTGGGAACTTTTTCTCGCGACTGGTACCCGTTGTCGTTGAACAGCTCTCTGACGTATTCCCGGAACTGCGGAAAAAAGGCGATGAAATCAAGGAGATACTTGATGAGGAAGAAGCTTCATTTGCACGAACATTGGATCGTGGTGAGAAGCTATTCCAAGAATACGTTTCTCGAGCGCGTGGGGCGGGTACTAAGGAGTTGCATGGAAGGGATGTGTGGCGGTTGTATGATACTTATGGTTTTCCTGTTGATCTGACTCGATTAATGGCTGAAGAAATTGGGTTCGATATCAATGATGAACAATTTGAAGCTGCGCAGGCGCACTCAAAGGAAGCAAGCAAGGCGCGAGGTAAGAAGGATGGAAAGGAGGTTGTCAAACTCGATGTTCATGATCTGGCGGTGTTGGAAAAGGATTCAAGTGTTGGGAAGACAGACGATTCTTTCAAATACGGTGAGATTCTTTATCACAATGTAGATATCTAAATTGATACCTGTATATTAGGTCGGGAATCCGTCAACGCCAAAGTCAAAGCAATATATTATCAACGTTCGTTCTTGAAGACAACCAAAGATGTTTCAGAGGGTACATCATTTGGTATCATTCTAGATCGTACACCTTTCTATGCGGAAGCTGGTGGTCAAGAATATGATACTGGCAAGATCATGATTGATGAGAAAGCCGAATTTGTAGTTGAAGATGTTCAAGTCTTCAGTGGTTATGTTTTACATATTGGACATTTGAAGTACGGTGAACTATCCATTGATAGTGATGTCGAAGCAGAGTATGACGAGGTGAGCTACTTGCTCTAAACCTGGAGCTGCCATTAAATGCTCGTCACCTTCACAGTTACGTCGATGGCCCATTCGTAACAACCACACCGCAACACATATTCTCAACTTTGCGTTACGAGAAACATTGGGTGATCATATTGATCAAAAAGGTTCTCTCGTCGCGCCGACGAAACTTCGGTTCGATTTCAGCCACAAAGCACAAGTAACACTGCCCGAACTTGACAAGATCGAGAAAATGAGCGTTGATTGGGTTAAGCGCAACGTGGAGGTGTTCAGCAAAGACCTTGATTTGAAGACTGCTCACAAGATTCCGGGATTGAGAGCGGTTTTCGGAGAAGCGTATCCTGATCCTGTTCGTGTTGTTTCATTAGAGTTTGATGTTCGGCAAATGGAGAAGGATATTGGGAATCCCAAGTGGAGATCTACTAGCGTGGAATTCTGTGGTGGAACGTAAGAGTTTTTTCAGTTGTTGTATTGTTGTTCTTATTGGTTCGGGGGTTAGTCATGTAGCACGGACGGGCGTTATCAAGGACTTTGTTGTAACGGAAGAATCGGGAATTGCAAAGGGTATCCGTCGTATTGTCGCTGTTACTGGGTACGAAGCACAGGAAGCTACTCGCGTCGCAGATTCGTTATCAGCGAAGTTTGATCTTATCGAGAAGAAAACCGGCAAAGACAAAGATGCAGCGCTTAAAGCGTTTAGCTTGGTACGTTTGATCACACTTCTGTTCCACCTGTGATAAATGATTTGGTTTGGTTTTAATTTGGCTTATTGAAAGGAATTGAATCAAGCGGACATATCTGTTTTGCGGAAGGCAGAGTTGAAAGATCGTCTGGTGAGATCTAGAAAGGCCTTTGATGACGAGAATAAGGCCCGTGAGAAGGCGGCGAGTAAAGCGGTGAAATTCTTTTTATAAACAGCCTAATTTAGCTGGCATCACTGATACTTGACGACAGACCACAGATGATGTAACCAAGTTTTTCAAGGAGAATCCCAATGCACCGTTATATGTGAAACTATTCGACGTTGGTGGCAATACCAAGGTTTGCCATTACTCCGATAGAAAGATGATTGTTTCATATTTACAGAATTGTCATTCCAGGTTCTTCAAAATATTGCGGCGCATGCAAAATCATTGGGCAAACCCGTTTATATCTTCAGTATTGATTCCGAAGAGAATAAGATTATTCATGTGAACTATCTTCCTCAGCCTATGGTCTCGAAAACTTTCGATGCTCGTGTTTGGGCGAACAAAGTTTCTGCCGTTGTAGGTGGAAAGGTAAGAACAAAATAGATTCCTCATTCGTCGTCGTCGGTTGTTAAGTGTTATATTTAGGCGGGCGGGAAAGAAGACCTTTCTCAAGGTGTTGGTGTCAATATTGATAAGATCGACGAAGGGTTGCGTGTTGCGATATCGTCTTTTTCCGATGTTTTTTAAGAAATGAAGGATTGGAAACAACTTATTTTAGACAATATTAAGATAATACATTGGGTAATTATGCATTTGGTATTAAGATCCCGAGTCTCCCAGAACTTCCAGCCCAGATCTGACCGACATGCAATGTAGTGTTCCGTTCCGACAGACCCAGCCTCAAATGATGAATGTCCCTACTTGATTCGAAAACAGAATATAGTTCGTCACGTGAATGAGTGACATCGGCTGTTATACTTTGCTATCAATCCAATCCGATCGCTTGTATGATACACCTTCCTCTATAGGATCTCCGGCTGATAACTTGAAGCTATGCCTTTTTCTATATCAATGATTTCACTAAAATACTGGCATTCTATTTGCCCGAACTACGATCACGGGGCGCTTGGTTGCTCCGAGAGAGAATACCTGGGAATGTGTTTTTTGCGGGTATTATTATTATTGCTGTCGCGGCTCCAGTGTGCCAGTGTGCATCAAATTGTCTAGGTCATTCGCATTTCCGTTTCCCCCTTGAGCTGTGCTTGGAATATGGTTGCGAGCGTCTTATATCAACCGTGTGCATTACCCCAGCTGGAACAGCATCCGCCAATGCTCGTTAACCTCTCTTAATCTTTATCACTTTCATCCCTTTTCATTTCTAATACTTTATATTCACCTAATCTGTACTCATTCTCTTCTCTTTTTCTCTCTGGATGACGTTGTTTAACTTTACAATTCAAGGTTAGTAATTCCATCAACTTAAGTTGTTAAGGACTTTCGCCGATAATCTCATAGAATCGTCTCCTTTAATAACTTATTCACCCGAACAATGGATAGAAGGTGGTATCGCTCTTCAAAAGCTAGACATGAATGCTTATTATAGCAATTATATCCAGGAAGCTCTATAAACGACACATGTGTTTGTCAGTACGATGCTGGGTCCTATATGATGACGCATGACGCTGGAGCTACAGCAACTCTGAACTTTGTTGGTAGGTCCTACTTCATCTGACTTTTATCCTATTGGAAATTAATAGTTTTTTTTTATAGGGACAGGATTTTCCGTTTTCGGGTAAGCTGATCTTCCTTTCTGTTTTTAACAAGACAAAAATAAACGATAATTGGAATAAAAAGTGCAAGAAGAGATACCCACGGAAACTATAGTGTTCAAATTGATCAAGAACTGTTTATTGAAACTGGATTTCATTCAACGAGCGAATTTAACATTTCTTTGTTCGAGGACTATGGCTTAAATTACGGTGACCATACGATTACGATTACCAATATGCCCGCCTCGAATCGAAGTGTTTTTGATTTGGATTCTATCGTAATTGAACGGGAGTTGGGTCCGCCTGGGTATGTCTCTCTCGACCATTTTATTTTATTCTACAAAGTACGCTTAACCTTTTTAAAAAAAGACACAATGGAACTATTTTCGTAACTGAAATAGACGATACCGCCTCGTCAATAACATACAAAGGCGAATGGACTCAAGTCCCTTCGACGACAGCGTTTGAGGATACATTGCATCTTACTACACAAGCTTCCGCTCAAGTAACAGTGTCCTTTCAGGGGTCAACCATCGTACGTGGATAAGGAATATAAATTTAACAAAACAATTTACAAACATTTACAGGAACTATATGGACGTTATGCCAATGCTCCTTTCGTGGCGATATTGGACACTGAACCACCCATCAGCTTGGCAGGGCCGGAAATAGATTTGGCTCCTTTACAACAACATCCTCAAACGTTGTTATATCTCATGGACGGTCTGAATGAAAATCAGATCCACACAGTAACACTAACGAATTTACAATCAAACGTCAATAGACCTTTCTTTTTTGATTATGCGATTGTCAGAAGTTCTCAGCAGTGAGTTAATTTTCTTTGATTTTTTTTTTGGGTGTTACCTAAAAAATGTGTGAATAAACAGATATTCAAATACCACAAAAGGCGCTGATTCTTCCGGTTTCTCAATTACATCTTCAGTTTCAATGTCTTCAGCCTCTAGCTCATCCTCCATTATTGGTGGTGTTGTTGGAGGAGTGTTGGGATTCTTATTTTTGTGTTTTGTCGGATTTCTCCTTTTCCGTCGTTATAATCGAGGAAATTTCTTTCGCCGGCTCAGTCAATACGGTCACGAAATTATGCCATATATCATACCAGACTTATCTCAACGTCAACAAAATACGCAGCAAGTACCGTGTACTGGTGCAACTCCGGATCTTGAAAAGATTTCCAACCCTTCTGTCCAAGCACCACCAGCTGTGCATTATGTTACACCGTATGGTATTTCTCCATACGGAACACTGTACTCATCGTCCCTATCACCTTCTGTTCAACATCAATCGGCTTTAAGTGGTCCTGCGTCCCTTCAACGTTCAAACACAACAACGACTTCTTCCAGCTCAACGCAGTTGACAGGAAAAGGTGGTCCCGATGGACATACTCTGACGCTAGTCAATGCTACACATATTACTAGTATTCCTGAATCTTTTCCAGTCCATGAAGAAGATGCTGGTCACCGGGTGACGGTAACATTACCACCCGCGTATAATTCTGTATGGCCATCAGATATGAATAGGCATCAATCACCGACATGAAAAAAAAAACGCCGATGACACTTCCCACCGATTGATGAAGCAACCGGTTATGAATCCTAGGTATCAAAAGGATCTTCCTTAAATTTTGATTTTTTTTCCCCTTAAATTCTCAATGCTGGGCATTCTCCCTTTGACACCATCTCCCACACTCATTGGACTCCGATTCATCTGTATTTCTAAAAGTGTCACAGTTATTTGGAGACCATTTTGCGGAGGGGGGGGGTCTTTTGTGAATTGAATACGGACACCTCTTCTTACTTTCCTATAATGTACTCGTGCGGTTATCCCTTTATATTGCTATTATTTATATTATTACACTAATGAAATAGCAATGTAGTATGTATCCGAACCACTTCTACGGTGTGTTTTTAGTACCATATTTTAGACCCTTGTAATTTGAGGGGCGTGATAACCGTACATTATATCTGATGATGCCAGATTCAAATCACGATTAGATTTATCTGTTGATGCTGATGTCGTGTAGATAAGCTTTTGAATTGGTCTTGACCTGCGTTCAGAAAAAATCAAGATTTATTTTTATTCTCAACTATTAACTTGTACTACCGGTATCATAAGCTTATCTCAAAGGTGCATATTCTCGGTTTTGCTTTTTTGAACGACATTCGAGCTTGTAAACTGGGGCTTTGGCTCACCAGTAAAAACTACCTTATCAAATGATTATCAGTGGATTTTTTTTATCAATATTCCTTCTTTATGAGGATCTCCCAGCTCCAGTTTTGGTCCGTCTTTTGCAAATTCGAGTTTGCATAGATGCAAGCCTCGACGTTTGGGTGTGTTCTGATGTACTCTGGCAATGACGTAAAGCTGAAACTTCAAAGTCGACTCGATTCGAGTCTTGACAGAATTTTTGAGGGAGGGCACTTTGTGTAGGAATTCTCAGAGGGAGATGTTAACAAATGAATATAAGTATTTGTGCAGTTGCTGCTTGCTCAGTGGATTTAACAGGGCCGATTTTATGTAGAACAACTCAGGTCTCAGGGACGACCATTACCATTACTTGATAACTCGGTGAGCTTTGGAATAATAATAGTCTTCAAGTTTTCTTTCGGATATTCCCTTTCTATTACATAGATAATTCGATCACCTGATCAATACTACTCCGAGTCTACTCGATATGCTACAAGAATCCTGGATTCAGTTTCGGCGGTTATCGGTCCCGATTTGGAAAAGTGACAAAGCGGACTCAAAAAAGTTTGGGTGAGTTCGGAGTCAGCAAGGTGGGTCAGCTAATCGCTCACTTCACTCTGGTTACAGCATCGTCAGCCACTGAATATCTTCGTGACCCCGCTGTTGACCTCATTTTTTCTGCGGAAATCCACAAATTTCGAGTGTTTTCGAAACCTGTGGATGTCTCAGCAACAAAACGTACCTAAACCTTCGCTGCAAGGGGTCCGTATCAAACCCAGAAAGGGTGCTGTAAAGGCCCAAGCAAAACAAGAACCAACAGGTAATGCATCTATTCATTTATTTCTCTTTTAAATCATTTATATGTTTATTTTTTTGATATGTCATTCCGGTAGTCTTTCGCGATCAACTTTATAAATATATCGATACCGTCCCAAAGGACGATTTTGAAGCTTACACTAACAAACTTGTCCAAGCTGGTTCCGCTCTTGAATTTTTGAAATATGCAGATCAACTTTTCGAAATATTTCTCGTTGGTGGTCTTCTTCAACCCGGTGGCGGCTACGTCGACGATGGAGCTCCTTCCTCGCCATTCTCGATCCTCCAAGCGAAAGAGCCTGCGGAGGTGGAAGACTTGAAGAAATACGTAGACGTCTTGAACAAGCTTATTCGCAGGTAAGACATATACTATCTTGTTTCCCAAAGTTTAGTTATTAATGACAGTCTGCGTCTTTCTCTCTCTCTCTCTTTCTTTATCAAGGTATAAATACCTTCAGAAACCTCTTCAGGAAACCTCATTACCTGGTTTGCTGCAATATGCCAACAGATGGCCTCAACCTCAAAGGGAGAAAATTGGAGTTGTCATCGGTCTTCTGCTTTCCCAAGGCATCGTCACAGCCAGTGTACTCCTTAGTCTTACCAAGGAGCATTTGGTCAAGAATGGTATTTTATTTTTTGATAACCTGTTTGGTGCTTTTTGCTAATATTCTTATGCAAGATGTATCATTGAATATGATTAGCATTGTTTTCCGTACTTATCTTGCCGATCAGTCCATGGATCACCTTGCTGGAGCGTTGAAAAAAGGTGGTATAAAAGATCTCTTGACCTTCTTCTCTCCTCAAAAGCAAAGCCCCCAGGTCCTTGAAGCTTATTTTAAAGCTGAAAACCTACCACAAGTTGCAGAGTGGTATACTAAACGGCAGAATGCTGCTATTAGGGATGGTCTCGTTACTGGCTTGAAACAGCGATGTGAACAAGATCAACCTGTTGAGGAAGTAAGTACTGTTCAAGTAAGATGAACAAAGTTCCTCTCTGACTATTCTTTTCAGGTCATCGAATTTATTAAATCAGAACAAGCCGAACGTCCACTTCCCGAGATGGAATTGCTTCAGTGCATCTGGCAAGGTCTCATGACCTCTATCGATTTGAGCGCCAGGCCAGATCAGATTGAGGCTTTTGTTCTAAAAGAAGTTACTGTAAGTTTTGCTATATATACTAGAAGCATATTCCCATCTCTTTTTCACACAGAAATACGCACCAATCATTGAACCCTTTTGCCAAGGGCCGAAAGCTGAAGTAGCTCTTATCAATGTTGTACAAGCACACTGTTATGACGACACTCGAGTAATCAAGACATTCTCACAAATTCTCAAGGTTGGTCATCACTTTTTATCTCGTTCTTTCTATATTATCAATTTATACTTTGACAGGTTTTGTATAATAAGGATTGCGTTTCTGATCAAGCTATTATTTATTGGTATCAGAAAGGCGCGAAGGCTCAAGGCAAGCAACATTTCTTGAAAGCTGCCGAACCTCTTGTAAAGGTATGTACATACGTCTCTATTGGTAGGCGTAGGTGTTTATTTCGTTATGTTTTCAGTATTTGCAAGAGCAAGAGGATGAAGAGAGTGGAGAAGAGGAAGGGGAAGGAGAAGGAGAAGGAAAAGAAGAGAAATCTTAGACATGGCATACTATTCATTAAGTCCATCCAGTATATTTTTACTGTCAGTTCGTTCAATTGTACGTTCTCGTGTATTCCCATTATGGAATTTGATTATTATATGGATTTGTTGCAACAAGTACTTACGTATGTACTATGTGTGAGAGCACTTTTGCTTCCGTCACGGTGCTACGCGCACAAATGCCAGTGCACTTCTCGAGTACCACCCCTTTGAATTTACGACAATAGTATGTGGAAAAACAAAAACAAAACACGACTCTATTTGGCGTTTTACGATTTAGGAGAACCGCTCGGAGAAGATGACCAAGGAGATAGATATCATACCGCTCTTGTGCTTATACCCAAACTTCCAGACCCCAAAGGCTCGCAATCCTGGATTTTTCATGTTAAAACGACTTTTTCACCTGATGGTCCATCATGGACGTTCCATGCTTCTCAAACGAGGAATAGAAATTTTCAGCTTGCCTATCTTTGTTTGCTCAGTAAATGTTCGAGTAGTGTGAGTGGGGAGAAGTTGAAGGATATTTTAGAGAAGGTGCCTGTATTGCATGATCAGCCTGATTGGCAATGTATGGATTGGGTATGGGATGCCATGCAGGTACGGTACCTTTTTTCTTGGACAGAGAGAACTGTTTTAGTTGACTTAAACGAACGTTCATTTCTGCAGCGTCTTGCTGATGATATGATCGTCGATCTACATGGGTCAACACCTCAATCAATTTGGAAATTGGCTAGATCATATGTGGATGAACGAAAGGAATCTCCTGATTTGAAAAAGGCTGTTCCGACTATCGATATTCAGGGAAACGAAATTGAGTCGGAGGTTGGAGCTTTGGAGACATGATTCAGGAGATGAGGTGTATTATTAAGGATGTTAGCTGAGCTTTGCAAGTTTGTTTATTGAGTAATATTATATGAATTGAGTATGGAATCACTGATTATCATATAGCGTATAAAGATAGCGAAATGGGTCATCGATGACCGAAGAAATTATGCTTCACATGTTTATCATACAGGCTGTAATTTGTACCCCTTGTGACGAACGAGTCAAAGTTGAATGCATGTCGAGTGTCTCAAGAAGGGGTTAGAAGCCTGAGGGTTGTATTATACAGCATTCGATGATCGTTCCATGGAATTTCGGGCGCTAGGGTTAATGAACAGCTGTTTGTATCCGTGGACATCATGTTCAATAATATTGCGGATGCGACTCCCGGTGGTATGCTTGTCTATTATTAATCTGAACCCCTGACCGACAGGATGAAAGTACATATAAAGGAGGAATGCCGAAAATCCGTTTCAAGCACAAAGCTTCACGCTCACGCACGACTTGATTAGATGTCGCAATCTACGAAAATATCAGAGGGCGAGGCCGAATACGATGTTCCAGCAGCGGGAAAACCATGTAAGACATGGTATAAAGTCTTTGGCGATCTAGAAGATCCAGCGCGTAAACGACCACTTGTCGCTCTTCACGGTGGTCCGGGATCATGTCATATCTATCTCCTTTCTCTCGCCAAGATTTGGGAAAACTATCAGATTCCTGTCATCATGTACGACCAGATTGGTAATGGCAATTCAACACATTTGCCAGAAAAGGTCGGAGATATGTCATTCTGGACCGAGGAGTTGTTCAGGAATGAATTGGACAATCTTCTTCGATACCTTAGGATAGATGGCGATTACGATTTATTCGGACAGTCGTGGGGCGGCATGATTTCCTCGGCGTTTGCAACGTATCGACCCAAAGGCTTGAAAAGACTTATCTTAGCAGACGCACCTGCTTCGATTCCCTTGTGGATCAAATCTGCTTACAAGCTCAGATCGGAGTTACCAGAAGAGGTACAAGCGACTCTTACAGAGCATGAAGAAGCCAAGACGTTGACGAGTAAAGAGTATGAAGAAGCAATATCAGTTTTCTATAAACGACATCTTTGTCGTTTAGAAATTTGGCCCGAGGAGTTGATCAGAACCTACGCGACGTTGAAAAACGATCCGACAGTTTACATATCGTTGAACGGTTTCAATGAATTCATTATCATAGGATACCTTAAGGACTGGAGTGTTATTGACGATCTACACAAGATTGAAGTACCTACGTTGGTGATAAATGGAAAATATGATCCAACGCAGGACGAGGCCGTACTCCCTTTCTTTGAAAAAATACCGAAATGCAAGTGGGTCCGATTTGAAGAATCGTCGCACCTTCCTCATGTTGAAGAACCAGAGAGGTTTTTGGAAGTTGTGGGAGAATTTTTGTCGTATGAATAGGGACTTGGGGTTCAAGTATTTCAAATTTGTATTGCCTATTGTGAAATCCGAACAGATTTATTATCAATATTATCAGGTTTAAACGATTCGTTGTAACAATTAGCTCATGTAGGATAATGTATGCCAAATCAACCTCAATTTCCGGATTGTCCAACTTAGCGGCCGTTGACGCGGCCAACAACTTCGTTGATTCACGTGATCTTAGGCGAGTCTTATCTTACAAAAGTTTTTGTTCACTCCCACGTATGGAGCCATCTATAAAGATGAAGTAATAATCGTGGGATGGAAATGAAGCTACATTCAAGATTCTTATCCTCAAATAATTCGACCGTCTTTTACACAAGACAATGACACTTTCAAAACTCCATGATCTCCTGAATCTTCTCACTAATGCCGTCACGCAATTAGAGGAAGCATGTACTAAGAATGGCACTTCGATTCCAGACCTGGATAAACCTTTCAACACCTCTTCTGAAGATTTTAGAAAAGATCCGACTGCAGCTTTAGCAGCAAATATTATCGGCGCTGCAGCGTTGCATATATGCGCCATCATTAACCCGCCCCAAATTTCCCTTTTCGATATTGCATCTGGGGTATGTAAATCCATTGAATGCGTTTAAGTTGAAAATATTTTTTTTAAAGAAAGAGTTTGATAGACTCAGAAATCAGCTGCTTTTCGTATTTGTCTTGAGTCAAATGTCGCTGAGATTCTTCAGGAAGCCGGTCCCCAGGTTCGTTGTTTTCGACTTCATTACATAACAACTGGAAACATTGACGTTTGCAAAACGCCAGGGACTGCACATAAATGATATAACAACGCGAAACGGTCAGGACCCTGTTAAACTCGGTATGCATTATGTCGTAGTACTCATCTCCTCGACGAATCTTTGACCTGTATTATAAGGCGCTTGTCTCCGTTATATGGCAACACATCACGTTTTTAGAGAGGTTACACCGAATGTCTTTGCAAATAGTCGGATATCATCTTTGTTAGACACGGGGAAACCAGTTCAAGAACTGCTTTCATAGTACTTTTTTTGTTGTTGTTGGCTGTCAAATATTAAAGTCTCTATTCACTTTAGTCCTCACAAAAAATATCAGAATACCTCCGGATTGGCTGCGTTACTAAGCTTTCAGTAAATAGCGCGATTATTTTTCTTTGCTGCCCTTGACCCGCATATTATACTCCCTATAGACTTGACGAAGCGTCTAAAGCTTTAGCACATATGTGGGAGGTTTTTTCAGATCCGACTACCGTCAAATCAAATGAACCTTCACAATCGGCTTTTACCAAGTTTGTTGGGCGCGGAAAAACACTTTGGGAATATTATGACGACCCAGAGCAAGACTTTAGAAGACATAGATTCAATATCGGAATGCATGGTGTCCAAAGGTTTCAGCCTGAAAATATTATCCTTTCCAGTGAGTTTGCAATAAATGTACTTATAAATGATTATCTATTCCGCTACGATCCAGTTTATGATTGGAAGGCAGTCCCTGCTGGTTCGGCACTCGTAGATGTTGGAGGTGGCGTTGGAACGACACAATTGTGCTTGGCAAAAGAATTCCCTCAATTGAAAATTATCATTCAGGACCGATCACATGTAGTCGAAGAAGGAGCCAAGGCAAGTGCATTAATCTATCCGATTTCGATTCTGAATATGTATTTTCCTTTTTATAGGTATGGCGTGAAAAGGATCCGGATGCATTGGAATCCGGAAGAGTGTCATTTGAAGGTAACTAGCATATCCCTATCACGTAACAATCGAAAATCTAAAAACGTTGACGTATGCATGTAGCTCAAGACTTCTTTGAGCCACAACCACAACGCGACGTTTCATTTTTCTTCCTTAAACAAATTTTGCACGATTGGCCAGATGAATATTGCATCAAAATTTTGACGCAGTTGCGTAAGGCAGCCTCTCCAAATACAAAGCTTTTGTCGATGGATACCGTTATCCAACATGCTTGCCACGACAATAGTGACTTTACTGGTGTTATCAATGGAGCTATGCCTGATGAAGCTCCTTTTCCTCTCTTAGCAAATTGGGGAGCTGTCAACCCAATGGGATATCGTGCAGATATGATAGTGAGCACATACTGATAAGACAGATGGAAATATTTTTACATTTTTAATAGATGCTAGCCTTTTTCAACTCTCGGGAACGAACCCTTAGAGATGCTATTAGTTTGTTCGAGAAAAGCGGATGGAGGTTGACTGAGGTACATCGTCAAAGAGGGGCACAAGCGTATTATCTGGCATGCCTGGAAGCGACGCCGATATAATGCTTGGATTATTGGCTGCCTTCATTTTGTATTTAATAGAGGTGCCTGGAGGCACCCGATCCCTTGCGTGGCGTTCAGTGTCAAGTTAAAGCACATTGGCGCTATAACTGTGGTCAGACATATATGTAATATGGCCCGGCGAATTCATTTCGACTGAAAAATAAACAAAGAGGAAATAGCTTAGACAAAGTACGCTTATGCGTGTAAGGACAACACAGCCTCTTCAGGGTCTAGTTTATTCCAACATGTTATTTAATAAATCAAATCCTCGGTATCAACACTATTCTTCAGAAAAAACCGTCCGCCCCACCATATCCTTGTATTAGCGAGTCATTACACATAGGATTCAAGGATAGGGAGCAATAATGTCTTCAAACAATTCATTACAAATCATCTGAAAAGGAACATCCCCGAGGATTTTGAAATTCTTGTGTAGGACCTTCATCTATAAAGTGAGTTGGAGATGAAGTCGAGCAGACAGAGACACAATTGTCATCCACCTGCAGTCGCGAAAGAATGAGGTAACAAAATGTAAGTTTTGACAAAGAACATTAACAAAAGGGTTCGACCCTTGGATGTCACGGTAGACAAATATATCAGCGGGATTATATCATAATGCCTACAGATTTGAAACAGTGGCACCGAGTCCTAACCTCAAATCGGAGGATTCCTGTTGACTAATACCCGTAAAGACGTATGGTAATAGGGATTTGAGAATGAGGTGCTGTTTGAAACTAAGGTAGTAAATTGTAAATCTCTGATATCTGTACAAAAAATGTAAACCCATATGCATTCGGACGAACGCTGGACGGTTCTAGAGGTGAAAGCGGGACACTACCAATTAAAATGACCAGATATCAGTAAGTGAGTCGGACTAGGGCTCCTCACTGCAGACTTGGCACAATATGGTTCTGTATTCGTTCTGACAGGCATTTTTTCGGCTCGACCGTATTATGGTACGGACCGTTGATGGTTGTATTAGACCGTAAGAAATACGCCCTTTGCGGCATTTAATGAATATCTAAGGGTTTTTCGCTGTAAACCGAGCCTAATGACCGGCTGTCATCTGTATTTAATGTCTTAAATCCTTAAGATTAAGTTTCTTCAAGTCACCAAAAAAACTTCTCTTATCTCGTTGGTTTTATGTAGCTTTTGGGTACCTTATTGCTTTGGGACAAGTCGCGTGCCGCTTATTACCACAATAGCTGGAATATTCTGGTAATATTCATTGATAAAACGAGGTAAATATTATTTTTTTGGTTTTTCACAAGGTTTCTAATCCAGTATAGACATCTGATGCATGAGAACAATTTTTTCAGGTGGTCATGACTCTGTCGAAGTTGGATACCACATAACTGTCATGTTGTCATCATATCGTTGTACAGGGAGGTTCTTGTTCTTGAAAATAATACTGTAAATTTAAGTTTAATAGGCTGTACATTGTACCGTTTACGGCCATTCCATATTGTATCCGTGGACTCGCTGTAAAAAGCCGTAAATTATATGGCCGTACCCGTTTACGGTACGGTGAGGGGCCCTATCATTAACCATTAGGAGACATCACATTGGTCGTTTATCCCCCGTTTTTCCTTTTTTAAAAGCGACGCAGAAAAGGGTGTTGAACTGTGATATTCCCCGTTTCTCGTTATTTCTGGTATCCCTTGACAGACCCACCAACAAGTGATCTTTGTGCGCCCTTCCTCCCCTTTTATTAGTACTATGTCACTGAGATTGTTCTTATGTTCAACTTTTTTATTCAGTAGAATTACTATATACCTACAATATATCACTTCATTAAGCTCTTCGGGAGTCTGTAAGAGTTTTCCTGAGAATTAAAGTTTCGCCAGGGATAATGGCCGTGGCACACCGCAAACGAGGAACGGGCTTGTCGAAACGAGGGCAAGAAACGAGGTGAAACAGCTCTTTATCCGTTTTACTCGTTTCTGCATTCATTTCTGCTCCACAAACGACTGTAGAAACAGCCACTGTGATATCCCCCATTATACTGAAGCAAGTTGAATTCGGACTGGGAGCCCTTACACTAACTCTGACCGACTGAACAGAATTATGACCGAATGACCATCGGACCAATGGACTATGAACCCCGGCCGAATGGCCGAATAGCCAATTAGTGGTATGGAATTTAGTCTATAAAGATTGAAGTAGTAATCATAGAATGGAAATAAAGCTACATTCAAGATCCCCAAATAACACATCCATCTTTTACAGACGATGACACTTTCAAAACTTCATGACCTCTTGAATCTTCTTACTGATGCCGTCACGCAATTAGAGGAAGCCTGTACTAAGAATGGCACTTCAATTCCAGACCTGGATAAATCTTTCAACACCTCATCTGAAGATTTTAGGAAAGATCCTACCGCAGCCCTAGCGGCAAATGTTATCGGAGCTGCAGCGTTGCATATATACGCCATCATTAACCCACCCCAAATTTCCCTTTTTGACATTGCATCTGGGGTATGTAAATCTATTGAATGTGTATAAGATGAACATATTTTTTAAAGAAAGTGTTTGATAGACTCAGAAAGCAGCTGCCCTTCGTATTTGTCTTGAATCGGGTGTCGCTGAGATTCTTCAGGAAGCCGGTCCCCAGGTTCGTTGTTTTCGATTTCACTAACAAATGGAAACATTGAAATCCACAAAAAATGCTAGGGACTGCATATAAGTGATATAACAACGATAAATGGCCAGGACCCTGTTAAACTCGGTAGGCACTTCAGATTCTATAATTGAATTTATGTCATCGTACTCATCTCCTCAACAAATCTTTGACCTGTATTAATTATAAGGCGCTTGTCTCCGTTATATGGCGACACATCACGTTTTTAGAGAGGTTACTCCGAATGTCTTTGCAAATAGTCGGATATCATCTTTGTTAGATACTGGAAAGTCATTTCAAGAACTGCTTTCGTAGTACGTTTTTTTGTTGTTGGTTGTCAAAAATATTTACTTAAGTCTCTATTCACTTCAGTCCTCACAAAAAATATGAGAATACCTCTGGATTGACTGCGCTCATAGGTCATCTGTAAATAGCGCAGTTTTTCTTTTGTTTGTTGGTTTTGACCCAGATATTTTGCCCCCCCTCCTGTAGACTTGACGAAGCGTCTACAGCTTCAGCACATATGTGGGAGGTTTTCTCAGATCCGACTACCGTCAAATCAAATGAACCTTCACAATCGGCTTTTACCAAGTTTGTCGGACGCGGAAAAACACTTTGGGAATATTATGACGACCCAGAGCAGGATTTTAGAAGACATAGGTTCAACATCGGAATGCATGGTATCCAAAAACTTCATCCTGAAAATATTATCCTGTCCGGTGAGCCTGTAATAAATGAATCAAATGCCATTGGACTTTAGAAGCTAATCGTCTATCGTATGCTTTTCCAGTTTATGATTGGAAGGCAGTCCCTGCTGGTTCGGTAATCGTAGATGTTGGAGGCGGCGTTGGAACAACACAGTTGTGCTTGGCCAAAGAATTCCCTCAATTGAAGATTATCATTCAGGACCAATCACATGTAATCGAAGAAGGAGCCAAGGCAAGTACATTAATCTGTCAGACTTTGATTCTAAATGTGTATATTGACCCTTTCTTTTTTATAGGTATGGCATGAAAAGGATCCTGATGCATTGCAATCTGGAAGAGTATCTTTTGAAGGTAACTACCATATTTATATTGCGTTCTCTAATTGGAAATCAAAAAACACCGACCCACGCATGTAGCTCACGACTTCCTTGAACCACAGCCGCAACGCGACGTTTCATTTTTCTTCGTAAAACAAATTTTACACAATTGGTCAGATGAGTATTGCATCAAAATTTTGACGCAGTTGCGTAAGGCAGCCTCTCCAAATACAAAGCTTTTGTCGATGGATACCATTATCCAACATGCCTGCCATGACAATAGTGGCTTTACTGATTATATTACTGGAGCTATGCCTGATGAAGCTCCCTCTCCTCTCTTAGCGAATTGGGGAGCTGTCAATCCAATGGCATATTGTATAGATATAATTGTGAGTAGTAATACATACTGACAAACCGATGGAATTTTTGAAAAGATTCTTATATTTTCATAATAGATGCTAGCCCTTTTCAATTCCAGGGAACGAACGCTTAGCGACTCTGTTAGTTTGTTTGAGAAAAGCGGATGGAAGGTGACTGAGGTACATCGTCAAAGGGGGGCCCAAGGGTCTTATATGGCATGTCTGGAAGCAACGCCGATATAATGCTTGGATTATCGGGATAATGTGTTCTTGTATTCATTTCAATGGATTGGAAGGTGACTTTTACCTTGGGTCGCTACTTTTGATTGAAAAATTGTTGAGAAAGACCCAATAAACAAGTTATGTTACCGCATGATGCATGACGTACAGTTAACATAGACTACTGTGGGAAGAAGCCCATGAATTTGTATAGGAAATGTATATAAAACTGAATGATGTTACGTAATTAATCCATCGCGACATTCAAGGCTTGAATAATTATTAACAACAGCCGATTGATATATAGCAGGATGGATTATATATATTTGTAAGTTACTTCTCCATTCTTTTAATTTTTCGCAGTTCTTATATATGATTTTCATAGCCGGATGCAGATGAATGAATTTTAGACAGACTTAACAATTCAACTAACAAGCCTCTTGCACATCCACCACCAGATTTGGGATCATGTCTTCAGTAGCGTGTTGTCAGCCGTTGACGTTATCTCGAGCTAATGGCCTCAACACAGGATATGACGATGGTTCCGACAGTATTCTGGTCGTTACAGAAAAACCAGGCCAAGGTTCACATGCATTTGTAGTCAACTTGTGTTGCAATGGAGACCATGCACATGTAGGAACCAGAGTTAAGTTGACAGTCATATGTCCATATCTCAACGTGGAAGTTGTTGTCACCCTACAACTCCATTCCTTGTTGTTGCGTGTCTAAACAAAGGACGATATTAGTGGTTAAGATGATACCAACAAAGAATGAAATATACCTCGTTATTACCATAAGCGCTTTATTATTTTGTGTCTGCTTGTGACTCCTACTTCTGATTCCATTTTCGCTAAAGGGAGACATAGCGATGATTCTTCGTGTATAGAACAGATATCTGGCATTTGTTGCTTTAAGCGTGGTAACAAATGAATATCTTCCAAGCTTGGTAAAGGAGCTTCGTCATCTCCTCGAGATACACCCTCTGTAGGTGAAACAGCCGCCACTTGAGCCCGAGCGAAAAGGGATAATGACATTGGACGAACGGGCGCAAACGAGACTTGAATGAGTGTTATAACCTTGGTAAGATGGGGACGAAATGACAACAGTGATGCCCAAGAAGACGGTCTGTTGATAACGGACACAGGAGATGCGGGACCTGTTCTCGTCACCAAGGTGGATGCAAGTTTTGCAAAGGTCGCCTCGTCATATAGCAGGCAGGACATCCATTCCAGCTACTCCAATCCCAGATGGCAACAAGACTATACCAATTAATTGCCATATTTCGACAATGCTGGTAACTTTGCGACGTGTTGCAGAAGAGTCGAGTTCAACTGTAAGAGAGCAGTTAAGTTCGCTCCATTAGAGACATTGGAAACACGATGGGTGTACTAGAAGATATCAAAATACAGTTAGAAAATGAGATAGAGAATACCTTAAGTTAAGTCGTCGTTTTTTATGCAACGAACAGGAATGTTTGGTTGACGAACCTTGACTGAGGTTGCGCAATTCTATCGAGCCGACAGGAAGACAACCAGTGTACTTTAATCCGCTATGTATCTCAAGTCTCGACTTGAAAATTAAAGCAATAAACGTAGTGTTTCCTCAACGATCAATCATCCTACTCAAGACATTTTAAAAACACACAAAGTTACCCCAAACCCCTCTGATCAACACCGCATCACTGCTCAATAGCATCATTCTAGAAGCCAGACAAAGTTCTCTCCATGTCGAGCAGGACCCGAAAATCCAACACGTCTTACAACGCTGCGGAACCACATCGTGTGCGGAGAAGGTTCAGTCCAAATGACGTAAGCATTGGGGATAACTCCGTGTCAAAGAAAGAACTACTAGTTCATCCCAGAAACATAATGCGGCTAGGTTGACAGACTCGGACGATTCCAGCAGCAAGTCATCTTTATCACTTCGAGATACCCAAGCTGACAATACACCGACAATAAGCACTTAGCAGTATTACTTGTTTTGGCGGGAATGTGTCTGACGGTCGACAACTTTATATACCCTCCATATCTACGAGCGATAATTGTATACCATCCCAGCAAAGATCAGGTCTACCGAGAAGGCACTTAACGTGATTACAGCTCTCGTCGAACCTCAATGGTGGAAAAAAAAGGTAAAAGGCTCTCACGATTTTACACTAATGTCTGTTGTTACGCTTCTATAATTTAAGATATAGTGGGAACGCCTATTGAACTGAGACCATATCTCCCCCCGTATGACCATATATCGTTTATTTTCCATTTTGACCGGATCACGGGTCATACTCAGTAGCATTGGATAACGAACCTGAGTTTATGGGCAATGGAAACGGGAACGACTACTTCAAATTTTCACTTTGGAACGCGCAAAATCTCAGTAATACAACGAGAAACGAAAAGTTGCTATTTTTTACTGGCGCGCGTTCACCCCATCCGTTAGCTGAAACCTTTGTTTATATAAGTTGATTAAGGAAATTATTGGTTTATAATAATCAGCACCTTCCAATCACCCAACATCGAAGATGAATTACTTGGGCTGACACCGTTTTCGAGCAAGCTAGAGTCGAACGGGAGAAGAACATTTAGTACTGGAGTAAGTTGAGAACACATCATTACTTGCTTTAAAAAGTTTGAACCTAAGTTCTTTGTTATAGAAAAATCGATGGCAAAGATTCAGAAAGGCCACACTAATCAAATTACAACGATAACTTCACTAGTTCACCCTCTTTGGTTTGGTTCCGGTATGCACCTTGCATTTTTCTCGTTAATTGAGGCATTTTCACGGTCTCCCACACGGTTCATATTACCTGTCAGTGATCATCATACGAGTCTGGATTAAACATACTGGGTTCGCGTAGTTTCTCGTATTCGTTTTTTTTTTCAACTGGGTACCCCATAATACCACTGTACGAGGGTAGTACTGAAAATAACCGTCAATCAAACCGATATGAAGGATAAATGGGACACAACGCATTCTTGAAAGTTTATAACGCAAACGTACTTAGTAAATTATTTAGACCAGACTTGATTATGTTGGAATTACGTAATAGAATGGACTCACAATTTTACTTTCCGCTGTTAAGAGTTGTACCTCCTTTGCTAAACTGTATATTAATCCGCTACTTACAATTACTAATACAAATTTTCATTCTTGTCCTTAACCACCATCTCCGTCTAACAGATTATCCAAACCCTATGTTACATAAGTTTACTGGATCGTCCAGCAAAAAGAAAGTTACCATCTAGTAGTCAATAAATCTTACTGGTGTTTTTTGGTAGTACTTGTTGGAGTGCTTATCATTCAGGTCACACGTTATGCGCATAAGCGCTGACGGTAGTATATAAATCCCGACTTAATGAATTAGAACCCTCGGTTGACTTTATCAACTGAGGGGTAAGTTCCAATGTTAATATCCGTTCGTCGTTCTCACATGTCGTTAGCTTAATTACTTGGGTACTTCCGATAATACATCAACGAGTTGACCTTATCAACTGAGGGCTTAATTACTTAGATGGCCGACGCTCAAGTTTCAACAACAGTACTCGCCTATGAAATATTTTCTGAGCTAATATTACTGGAGCCTTTTGGTGGGTGAGTACCATCAATTATTTAGAACAGCTTATTTTAATGACTTGACCACCAAATGCTGCCGGATTGAAACCCAAAATCTGGCCTACTGGAATACTCACCAAGTCTTCATCGTGCCTGAAGGCCTGAGCAGGCCTTTCGCTCGTTCGTTCTTTTCGGAAGGAAAGTTAGATTCAAACCGTTCTGGAAACATAATTACCGCACTTCGAAATCCCAAGAGGCTTTCAGACGTTTTCGGAGGATGTTTGACCTATCACAACCCACCAAATATCATTATTAGAGTTCAACTTCAGGTATTATTTTTATCAAACCACCGTTAGGTTTCTTACCACATCTCTCTTTCCATCAGATTGATGACGCGTTGTACCAATATTAATGTTTTTTGTGACTATGACTCAGTCAAATATTTATCCCTTATCCCGGTGTGTTTTCGTGGTTACTCCTTTTAGCTTCCTACCAGAATCCCTGTCATATCACTCAGATTCTCCAGAAACCAGTGACCGTAGCTTCTTTGAGAAAAAAGCTGACAACCACAAACACCGACACGGAACTTCGAAGTTCGGAAGAGCTTTCATTTATGGTCATTCTGATGGACGAACTGTCAGACCATGTCACGGTACGGATACGATACGGACTCACCCGCAAAAAGCCGTAAATTATACAGCTGTAACCATTTATGGTACGGTGAAGGGCCCTATCAGTAACCATTATATGGAAGAAAGTTGCACTGTATGCAAGGAGTTTTAATGTATTTTCGATTGAATAGACAAGTCGGGCAAACATGCATGGTGCCTGAGTGGACCATGCAACACATATTCACAAGCACACCAGAACCGATTCTCACTGGGCCTTGAGATATTTATCAGACTTAATTTCCAGTTTGTCTGTCAACTCAACCAAGTTAACTTCGTTAATTTATATCAGTTTAGGCGAGTCTTATCTTAATACAAAATTGGTTACTTCTGGCTAGTTGATTCACTCCCACGTATAGAACTGTCTATAAAGATGAAGTAGTAATTGTGGAATGGAAATAAAGCTACATTCAACATTGGCCCCAAATAACACATCCATCTTTTACAGACGATGACACTTTCAAAACTTCATGACCTCCTGAATCTTCTCACTAATGCCGTCACGCAATTGGAAGAAGCCTGTACTGAGAATGGCACTTCGGTTCCAGACCTGGATAAACCTTCCGACACAACCTCTGAAGATTTTAGGAAAGATCCTACCGCAGCCCTAGCGGCAGATGTTATCGGAGCTGCAGCGTTGCATATATATGCGATCATTAACCCACCCCAAATTTCCCTTTTCGACATTGCATCTGGGGTATGTAAATCTATTGAATGTGTATAAGTTGAACATCTTTCTAAAAAAAAAAGAGTTTAATAGACTGAGAAAGCAGCTGCCCTTCGTATTTGTCTCGAGTCGGGTGTCGCTGAGATTCTTCAGGAAGCCGGTCCTCAGGTTCGTTGTTTTCGATTTCACTAACAAATAGAAACATTTGACATCTACAAAAAATGCTAGGGACTGCATATAAGTGATATAACAACGATAAATGGCCAGGACCCTGTTAAACTCGGTAGGCATTTCGGAATCTAATTGAATTTATGTCGCAATACTCATCTCCTCAACAAATCTTTGACCTGTATTAATTATAAGGCGCTTGTCTCCGTTATATGGCGACACATCACGTTTTTAGAGAGGTTACTCCGAATGTCTTTGCAAATAGTCGGATATCATCTTTGTTAGATACTGGAAAGTCATTTCAAGAACTGCTTTCGTAGTACGTTTTTTTGTTGTTGGTTGTCAAAAATATTTACTTAAGTCTCTATTCACTTCAGTCCTCACAAAAAATATGAGAATACCTCTGGATTGACTGCGCTCATAGGTCATCTGTAAATAGCGCAGTTTTTCTTTTGTTTGTTGGTTTTGACCCAGATATTTTGCCCCCCCTCCTGTAGACTTGACGAAGCGTCTACAGCTTCAGCACATATGTGGGAGGTTTTCTCAGATCCGACTACCGTCAAATCAAATGAACCTTCACAATCGGCTTTTACCAAGTTTGTCGGACGCGGAAAAACACTTTGGGAATATTATGACGACCCAGAGCAAGATTTTAGAAGACATAGGTTCAATATCGGAATGCATGGTATCCAAAAACTTCATCCTGAAAATATTATCCTGTCCGGTGAGCCTGTAATAAATGAATCAAATGCCATTGGACTTTAGAAGCTAATCGTCTATCGTATGCTTTTCCAGTTTATGATTGGAAGGCAGTCCCTGCTGGTTCGGTAATCGTAGATGTTGGAGGCGGCATTGGAGCAATACAGTCGTGCTTGACCAAAGAATTCCCTCAATTGAAGATTATCATTCAGGACCGATCACAGGTAGTCGAAGAAGGAGCCAAGGCAAGGACACTTATCTGTCCGACTTCATCTCTAAATGTATATATTTTTATAGGTATGGCGTGAAAAGGATCCGGATGCATTGGAGTCCGGAAGAGTATCATTTGAAGGTAGCTACCATATCCATATCACGTTCTCTAATTGGAAATCTAAAAATACCGACCCACGCATGTAGCTCAAGACTTCTTTGAACCACAACCCCAACGCGACGTTTCGTTTTTCTTCCTTAAACAAATTTTGCACGATTGGCCAGATGAATATTGCATCAAAATTTTGACCCAGTTGCGTAAGGCAGCCTCTCCAAATACAAAGCTTTTGTCGATGGATACCGTCGTTCAACATGCCTGCCGCGACAATAGCGACCTAGCTGATGTTATCATTGGAGCTATGCCGGATGAAGCTCCTTCTCCTCTCTTAGCGAATTGGGGAGCTGTCAATCCAATGGCATATTGTATAGATATGATAGTGAGTAGTACATACTGACAAACCGATGAAATTTTTGAAAAAGATTCTTATATTTTTCATAATAGATGCTATCCCTGTTCAATTCTAGGGAACGAGCTCTCAGCGACTCTGTTAGTTTGTTCGAGAAAAGTGGATGGAAGGTGATTGAGGTACATCGTCAAAGGGGGGCCCAAGGGTCTTATATGGCATGCCTGGAAGCAACGCCGATATGATTTTAGCTCGGATTGCTATTTTTGATTGAGAAATTGTTGAGAAATAAACAAGTTGTGTAAACGCGTGACATAAGTCACATAAGGTTACCGTTGACATAAGCACTCAAGACCTTTTTGTTCCTGAGCTTTGGCTCCTCGTTCACTTGTAACCGGTTTGTTAGATTGAAACCATCCTAAAAACAAAATCACCGCACTTTATCCGGAGAATGTTTGATCTATCCACAAATATCCTTAGAGTTCAGGTTACCAGGTACTTATATCTCTATCAAACAATCGTTAGATTTCTTTATCACATCTCTTTTTCCATCAGATTAATGATGCGTTGTGCCAATGCTATTTTTAGTTAGTCAAATATCCATGTCTCGGAGGCTTATCTTTATCCTATTAGTGTGTTTTCGCGGTCGCTCCTTTTAGCTTTCTACTAGAATCCCTGTCAAACAGATTTATGTCAAATCACTCAAATTCCCCAGGCACCAATGACCATAGCTCCTTTTGAGAAAGCAGCTGACAACCACAAACACCGGCTCGAAATTTCGGAAGAGCTTTTATCATTCAACGAACCTTGGGCTTTGGATAGACGCTTGAATCATAGAAGAACCCTACTTTTAACATTCAACTTCAAGGTCATAGTTTTACAAGATGACGCTTTCAAAACTTCGCGATCTTTTGGGTCTTCTCACCGACGCTGTCACACAATTGGAAGAAGTGTGCAATAAGAATGGAACTTCGATACCCGACCTCGATGCACCTTTTGAGATATCTTCTGAAGCTTTTAGGGAAGATCCAACAGCAACTCTGGCAGCAAATATTATTGGTGCTGCAGCGTTACATATATACGCTATCGTTAACCCACCTCAATTTTCTCTTTTCGAGATTTCATCGGGAGTATGTAAATCCATTGTTAAGGTCGGCGAGTGAGCAAATTAATTTCTTTTCGCATCTTATAGACTGGGAAAGCAGCTGCCCTTCGCGTTTGCCTTGACTCAAACGTTGCGGAGATTCTCCGAGAAGCCGGTCCTCAGGTTAGTCCATCTTGGTTCAATAATAACGAAAAACACTGACGTCGGTGTACACCAGGGACTGCATATTAATGATATAGTGATACGAAATGGACAAGATCCTGCTAAACTCGGTATGTATTAGGACCCTACCGACTATCTCGTAATACTTGACGAATCTCTATCATTTATGTACTTGTAGGGGGCTGTCTTCGTTATTTAGCGACACAATACATTTTTAAGGAGGTTACTCCGAATGTTTTTTCCAATAATCGGATATCTTCTTTATTGGATACCAAAAAGTCGGTTCAGGAACTGCTTGCAAAGTATGCTTTTTGTCGCACTTCACTGATATTGTGTATGGTTTTTAAACAAATGACTCTAGTCCCGAACAGAAGCATGAGAATACGCCCGGAGTGGCGGCATTACTGGGTTTCCAGTATGTAAAAAAACTTCTTTTTTTTTCGTCCTTCTCAGCTTTAACTTGTGCTCTTTTTTTACAGGCTCGATGAAGTGTCCAAAGCTTTGGCATACTTGTGGGAAATATTTTCCAATACCAATACTGTTAAATCAAATGAACCCTCTGAATCGGCTTTTGCAAAGTTTGTTGGAGGTGGAAGAACACTTTACGAGTACTTTGACGACCCGGAACAAGATTTTAGAAGCCGTAGATTTAATATCGGAATGCACGGCTCCCAAAGATTTCAGTCAGCGGATTTCTTACTATCTGGTAAGTTCCCAAACAAATAAAATTTCAACGTTTTTCTTCTCGTGCCTTTTTAGTTTATGATTGGAAGACAATGGCTCCTGGCTCGGTATTAGTAGATGTCGGAGGCGGCGTCGGGACAGCACAACTACGTTTAGCCAGGGAATATCCTAATCTAAAGATTATTATCCAGGACTTACCACATGTAGTCAAAGACGGTGTCAAGGCAAGTATATGACCCGACTTCAGGCCCATATATCAACTTTTTATATAGGCATGGCGTGAAAATGATCCTGATTTATTACAATCCGGAAGAGTATCATTTGAAGGTAACTAACATAGCTCATGACTTTTTTGAACCACAACCTCAACGAGATGTTTCATTCTTTTTCCTCAAACATATTCTGCATAACTGGCCGGACAAATACTGCACTAAAATACTAACGCAATTGCGTCAGGCGGCCTCTCCAACTACAAAGCTTTTGTCCACGGATTTTGTTATTCAACACGCATGTCATGACGAGGGTAGTCTAATCGATAGCATTCCCGGTGCTATACCCGACGAGGCACCTTCTCCTCTTCTAGCGAATTGGGGACGTGCCAACTCAATGAGCTATCAAGTTGATATGATAGTAAGTAGTATTGACAGACTTGCCTGAAAATTATAATAGCTATATTTTTATGATAGATGCTTGCTTGTTTTAATTCTCGAGAACGAACAGTTAGGGACTCTATCAGTTTGTTCGAGAAGAGCGGATGGAAACTGACTGAGGTGCATCGTCAGAAAGGGACTCAAATTTTAGAAGCGATACCAATATGATACTTGGATTGTTGGTTTTATTTGGAGATAATTGATTATTTTCAGTTTCTTTTCTATGATTATTTTAACCCACAGTTGTGGGTTGGCAAATTCTAAACGTCTTCTCCAATAATCGAACATACTCTCTATCGGATACCAGATAGCCAATTCGAATTCGAATTGCTTGCACAGTATGCTTTTCTGTCACTCCAAAGTTATTGGAACCTAGAACCCAGAATATCGAGCTTGCTGCAACGGTATGTGAAGTGAATGTCTCTTTATTGTGCCTTCTGACTGGACGAATATTCCGGGGCCCTGGGATATATATGAGAAATATCTTCAAATTTCACTATCACTGTTGTTGTTGTTGTTGAATCGAACGAGCCTCCACATTCGGTTTTTGCCAGGTTTCTCGGATACAGGAAAACATTTTATGGGAGTATTTATTACGACGACCCGAAGGCGATCCAGAACAAGATTACATCGTAGGTTTAACATCGCGTTGCAAATTCCAACCAGCAGATCTCATGCTCTTCCATGAGTTTCAAATTAATAAGATCACCTTTAAATTCGGCTTTTTCTCTGTTCGCACTTCTTTAGTTTATGATAGTTCCCAATACTGGTCCGGTAATCGTAACCGCCAGACTTGCGACGGTTGGAGGTGGCGACAGCTCTAAATCGGGAAACTCAAATCCTTAGCTAAACAAAGATTGAATCACCATATGTGGCAAAGACGATGCCGAGGCAAGTTTTTATGACTCGAGGGTGCTACAGTACCAATGATCATTACATTTGGCGGGAAACCATTCTTTATAGTGAGAAACCTGGTAATTCGCAATCGTTGGGAAGTTTTAGTTAGTTTTCCACTGAATTTTCTTTGTTTTTGTTTTTTTTCAACAGTGAACCTTCAGTCACCCCATCTTCTGTGTTTGTGGCTGTCTTTCAAGTGATTCTGACGAATCAACGGAAACTATCCGAGGTATGGAACAATGATACATTATTGCCACGTCTGAATGCCACCCTGCCGTTAGCTTAATCAATAATACCAGAACTACATTTAAGTAACCCCCAAGTTATAGTTTCGCGACACCGTAGAACCTTGCAACGTTGCACAACCTTTTCTTCTACAAAGTGTGCATCTAGATGACACTTGCCAAACTTCGCGATCTTTTGGGTCTTCTCACTAATGCCGTTGCGCAGCTGGAAGAAGCGTGCGCTAGGAACGATACTTCAATCCCTGACCTTGATGCACCTTTCACTCTCCAGTCTGATGCATTTAGGGAAGATCGAACTGCAGATGAGGCAACAAATATCATCGGTGCTGCAGCATTGCATATGTGGGCTATCGTCAATTCGCCCTACTCTGCTCTTCAAGAATGTTCATCAAAGGCTGTACGTTTTTTCATATTATCTCATGCAGGGGGTGGGGTTTTTTTTTAGAAAGGGGTTTTATAGATAACAAAGTCAGCTGCTTTGCATGTTTGTCTCGAATCAAACGTGGCTGAAATTCTTCGATAGAGCCGGTTCTCAGGTCTGTGATTTTCAATCATATAATAATGGCAAACGTATTCATATTCACATTGGGTATGTAAGGGGCTGCATATAAATAAGATAGCAAAACAGAACGGACAAGATGCTTCCAAACTCGGTATGTCATAAGTAATCCCTCTACCGTTCGTTTGAAATCAACGTTCATTTAACTATTGTATGTAGGTCGCTGCCTTCGCTATATGGCAACACACCATGTCTTCAGGGAGGTTTCCCCGGATATTTTTTCTAATAATCGAATATCTTCACTGTTAGACACTGGAAAGTCAGCTCAGGAATTGTTCACAAAGTAGGTTTCTCTGCCCAAAAACGTTGATCGCAAAACTGGATTCTCTCAAAACTTTTTAGTCCTGACAAAAAACACCAGAATACTTCCGGATTTCCTGCGTTTCTGAGTTTTCAGTATGTTTTTGGATTATTTTCTCTCTAGGCATCTACTTCGATCCACGTGCCTTTTTTGTAGCCTCGACGAAGGGTTTAAAGCTTTGGCAAATGTTTGGGAGATCTGTTCAGATCCCATCACAGTTAAATCGTGTGAACCCTCACATTCTGCTTTTACAAAGTTTGTAGGACACGGGAAGACGTTATGGGAATATTACAATGAGCATAATTTCTAAAATCATAGATTCAACATGGTAATGCAAGGTTCCCTCAAATTGCATCCTGCGGACGCCATGCTCTCCAGTAAGTCGAGAAAAGGCGCTTGCCGTTCTCTCCTCCTGATGCTTTTACAGTTTATAACTGGAAAAAAGTTCCAGCTGGTTCAGTAATCGTCGATGTCGGAGGTGGTATTGGGACAAGCCAGCTGTGCTTGGCCAGAGAATTTCCGTATTTAAAGATTATTATTCAGGATCTATCGCCTGTGGTTGAGGAGGGCTTCAAAGTAATTATTTTTCATTTTATTCGAGCCCTGCCTCAGGAATTTCATGTAGATATGGCATAAAGAAGATCCTGATTTATTACAATCCGGAAGAGTAGTATTTGAAGGTATGTAACAATACTCGTTCTCCAAATTCTAGTTTGGTTGACATGGCCAGTAGTTCATTACTTTTTTGAACAGCAACCGCAACGAGACGTTTCATTTTTCTTTCTTAAGCAGGTTTTGCATGACTGGTCGGACGACAACTGTTCCAAAATGCTGACGCAGCTCCGTAAAGCGGCTTCTCCGACCACAAAACTTTTGTCTATGGATACTATTATCCCACATGCATGCCATGATGAGAATAGCTTTATCACTACTATTCCAGGTGCCGCTCCTGATGAAGCTCCTTCTCCTCTCCTGGCTAACTGGGGTGGTGTCAACGCAGAGGGATATTGTCACGATATAGTAGTGAGTAGCATTACGTCGTTCAATCAAAACGAAAAGGGTTAGAATTTTTGTATTCCATGATAGATGCTTTCCATGTTTAATTCTAAAGAAAGAACTCTTGTGGAATGTATCAATTTGTTCGAGCAGAGTGGATGGAAGTTAGTTGAGGTACATCGCCAGAAAGGGGCACAGGGTTCTTATCTCGCATGTTTAGAGGCAACGCCCATATAACTGATGTTTTGATTTTGTCATTTAAAGAATCTGTTTGAGGCTTGCGCTGACGACTTAATGGGAAGTGCGACTCAAACGGTACACGAAGGATTTTATTCTACAGAGCATATGGTATAAAACGAGCTCAATTATATCATACCGACTCTGACAAAATGGATGGGAAGAACCTAAAACTGTTGTTTAGTCATTGCATTATTTCCCTCCAGATCGCTATGGTTGAGATGATGGCTGAAATTTTCGGGCCAGATACAGTATAGGCTTATCACTGACAGGTTGAATACCATCATATCACTGAGCCATATGTGATCAGTGAGATCTTGAGATGTTGAACAACCGCCCCAAGTTATAAAGGCAGCCCCTAAGATTGTCGCCATCCAAGGTCCTGATAAAAGAGGAACAGCAACAGGGTTTACGCAAGTCCTTGTATGACACTACAAATTCCAAGGGAAAGTGGAGAGCCGGGGAAACAGGTCGCTATATGGACTCCGAGGAGATGTATACGAAACGTACCGCGAACATTTTAGTGTCCCTATATCGACCGTCAAGGAGTGATGTCTGCTCGTAATTTCCTTAATCATAAGTTAATCGTCTTGCGGCTTTGCGACGGGCTCAACTTGAAGTAGCTTCGACGATCGTGTTATGTAAAACTCGTGACGAGGAAAGAACGAGTTTATGATTAGAGGCATCACATTCGGTACGAAGAGAGTATACTTCTCCAACGTTCTTCCACCTTATCGCTCCAATTTTTATTTTCCTGATTTTCCGAAAGCAGGCAAACCGTAATAGGATCGGAGTTCCAAATCAGCAAGATTACTAATCATCGTAGACGAAGGACCTATCCCGGATGCCAATGTTGGATTTTGACAGACCATCGTACCCATGGACATCAAATTCGAAATTGCAGAGATAATTCTACTCGATAATTCGCATACACTTGCAAGCTTCGAAAATTTGTGTTGGAATCTGAGTGTGCGAGCGTTGGTCTCGCTCGGACCGATAACGGGGATACTACGCCGCCCCAATTATTTTCCTATATAAAATTTTATCTCGTATTGTTGTTCTTCACTGTTTGTAGCCCTTACCTACCAAGCTGCAATATTACACCATTTATTCGTGACCCTAAAACCCAACAATTTGGAATCTCGGTGTGTTTATCTGCACATTATTATTTCTTATCTCATGCTTTATGTCCAATCATGACCCTGACCGAAAATTAGAAAATACCCACACTCTCCCACAATCTCTTACGGCGTATAAAAAGAGGAGGGAATGAAGTTGTAAGAACGGTTTTTGAATCACTTTGAATCACACACAATAATGTCTCTAACTACGACGGTATCAGAAGGCGTGGCGGATTATCACGTCCCGACAGCGGGCAAACCTTGCAAGACGTGGTACAAAGTCTTTGGCGATTTGAGTCATCCGGGACATGAACGACCTCTTGTCGTC
Source organism: Clathrus columnatus (assembly GCA_020884735.1). NCBI lineage: Eukaryota > Fungi > Basidiomycota > Agaricomycetes > Phallales > Clathraceae > Clathrus > Clathrus columnatus. The sequence continues at coordinate 2,847,873 of BPWL01000001.1, forward strand.
GTTCACGGTGGTCCAGGTTCATGTCATAACTACCTCCTTCCTATCTCGAAATTGTGGGATACTCATCATATCCCCGTCGTTCTGTACGATCAGATCGGTAATGGCAATTCAACACATTTACCAGAAAAGAAGGGAGATGTGTCATTCTGGACAGAGGTGTTGTTTAGGGATGAATTGGAGAATCTTCTTCGACATCTAAAGATCAATAACGATTATGATTTGCTGGGGCAGTCATGGGGTGGGATGTTATCTGCAGCATTCGCGACGTATCAACCTAAAGGTCTTAAAAGGCTTATCATAACCAATTCGCCTGCTTCAATGGATTTGTGGGTTGAATCCTCCAACAAGCTCAGGTTAACGTTACCGGAAGAGGTTCAGGCTGTCCTTGACGAGCATGAAGAAGCTGGAACGACCGACAGCGAAGCCTATGAAGAGGCAACCCAGGTTTTCTATAAACGTCATTTATGTCGTGTAGACCCCTGGCCCGAAGAATTAGCAAAGAGTTTCGAGATTATGGGCCAGGATTCCACGGTTTATCTGACGATGAATGGTCCAAATGAATTTTACATTACGGGATCGCTTAAAACATGGAGTATTATTGACGATTTGCACAAGGTCAAGGTACCTACATTGGTTATAAACGGAAGATACGATGGAGCGCAAGACGAAGCCGTATTCCCTTTCTTCAACAATATTCCCAAATGTAGATGGGTCCGGTTCGAAGGGTCATCGCACCTTCCTCAATTCGAAGAACCGGAAAGGTTTTTCGAATTAATTGGAGATTTTTTGACCCATGCACGTGTAGAAGAAGAATATGGTTCAGTTTAAACGGTTCTCGCATTTTTATTTATTCCTTTTATTTGTTGTAACAATGATCGCATCCTGTGAAGTGGTTTATGTAAAACAATGTATAAATTGCGGTGACCCGATCTTTTAATTGATCCCATTCCATCTCTTTTCTACTCCTCATTAGCACCACCAACGTCTTCTGTCACGAAATCCATCGACATACAAGCAGTCGCGGTCTACTGATTTGTTTCCCAGCGTGGCCAAACACTGTTGAGTGGTGAACCCATACCTATATGTCGTGACTTCTTACCCCTGATTAGAGGCCTTTGTCGGTGTCATATACAGATTACAACCGAATGCGACCTACAATATTGAGTTACTGGAACCTTCCGCACTTGGAGCAAATTCCAGCGATGGTATTACACATCCCTATGTTGCAATTTTTCTTAAGTTATGTATTTTTGCCACACAATCGGGCTAACTATTGAGTCTGAATCAGTATGGTTTGTTCGAGGAACAAAAGGAAAAGGAAATATATACCGACATCTGCATCACTTGTCAAGACGTCAATTCCTTCTACGCTGAACAACGGACTTTGCACACAAAGGTGGGCGTAAATGATACCAGTCTCACCCTTGAGTGCCTTCAAGAGTTTACATGAGAATATGGCTGCGGCGTACGCCATGAAGAGGGTTGCACTGCCTGCTCCGTCTTTAGCTTTGACAACTTCACTACCACTATGTTGAATGCGAAGAACGAGATTTCACCATCGATCTTGACAGCATTTCCACGGGGAGATCTTGAGAGATTAACGGAACAATGGTAACACCCGAATGACCACCGATAACAGTAACTGTCTATGCAAGATCTGTACCGGCGATACTAGCGAGGAAAGGGATGCGCGGACGATATCAAGGGTGGGCGGTACCGAATAGTTTAACAGGGTCGTATACGCCAGCCTGTTGGGAGAGTGCGGGTGACGATAGGAACAGCTGAGTTCTACAGGATTTGAGATGACGAGGATATATGGATGTGCTTTAGGAGCATTTTGGGCTATGGCTCTGGTGAAGTCGCGGACAAGGCTTGCGTTTGTCTATTTGGAGAGGACCGTTAGAGGAAACCAGAAGGACATCGGATAAACATTACATAAAAGAGAGACATACATTGAACAAATCATTACATGTCGTCTGGTTTATTGGTATAAGAAAACTTGGTATCGACAAGCAAGAAAATAGGCTTACTCCAAACTAGACACCGTTCGAACTGACATGACGATAGAAAACTAACTTTTCTCGGGACATCGGTTGGAATAAGGACAACTTCCACATCTTAAAGTGCAGCACCAAGCCCGATTGGCAGCATTTCCAAACTACCCAATCATTTATGTAAACCCCAAAGATCAAAAAAATCAAAAAAAAGGTACTAAAACCTACATATAACACCGCAACCGCATTTCACTTCCAGTATCAACATACTCAACGTCTGCGACATCACCAGGTGCACCACGGATATCAAGCTTGAATTACCGATTTTAAGGGAAGAGACTAGTATCGAACACGACGACTTTTGTATGTCGTGTCTGTGTTATTGAGAACGCGCGAGCAGTAAGACAAGAAGTTGAACGAAGAGCATCTTGTTACGGTGAAAAAATCCAAAAAAAAATGAACAAGACTGTAAGGACTCAATCTTGGAGCCGGGCCGGTCACACTAGGGAGTTGCCGGCCGTTTGGTTGTTTTTCTTATGCTATCCAATTTTTACAGACACCGTGGTTCAAATCCACAATTTATCTCGCGTCACCGGTTCACTGAAGTCTACCGAGCTCTGTATAGGAAGCTTGATGAAATCTGGTGCAGAGATGCCTCATGTTAATGTCACGTAATATCCATCCTTCAAACCTTGAAGCTTGAGCTTGAGGCTTAAAGCTTAAAGCTTAAAGAGTGGGTCTGCATGCTCCACAATTTATCATTTGAAGTGACAAGTCCTTTTAGAATCAGGTATACAAAGGTCCTGCCAGTCATTTCTTTGATTTACTGTCTAATTAGGTAGGTAAACGTCGCAATCATCATGAAGTATCGACATAAGATGTTGACAGGTGCGAAGTCTTGACACGTTGTCAAAATGGTGCTAACGTTATTATTTTTACAGTTTTTTACATAAATTATCACACTTTTATTAAAATCCGACTCTCCCTCGGCCATTGGTCCTCGCAGTTACTTCCTGAATACTGTTATCCCCGTATGTAAATCTCACGGCTACTCCACACCGTCCATGGTTGCTAAACGCATATAAAAAGCCGCGTTCAATATACATAGCCATTTATACGGCGCGAATGACTCTTCCAAAGCTTCGCGATCTCTCGAGCCTTCTTACCCATGCTATTTCACAACTAGAAGAAACTTGTACTAAGAACGGCACTTCGATTCCCGATCTTGATGCACCTTTTGATCTTTCTTCTGAAGCATTTAGAGAAGATCCAGTTGCAGCTCGGGCAGCGAGTATCATTGGTGCTGCGGCGTCGCATATAGGTGCTATCGTCAATCCACCTCAGCATTCTCTTTTTGAGTTCGATGTAAGTGAACTCTAAAAGATCCATGTGGCTATGTATGGTCGACCTTCTTACAAATTGTCTAGACATCTAGGGCAGCCGCCCTTCGTGTTTGTCTCGAGTCAAATGTGGTTGAGATTCTTCAAGAAGCTGGTTCCCGGGTCTGTTTCTTCGATTATACAGTAACAAACTTATCGACATTGGGTATACAAGGGGATGCACATAAACGATATTGTAGCACAGAATGAACAGGATCCCTCTAAACTGGGTACGAAAACAGTCGTAAACTCGTATTCATTTCATTGACAGACAGATGCTTGTAGGCAGTTGTCTTCGCTACATGGCAACGCTTCACGTCTTTAGGGAAGTTGCTCCGAATGTTTTTGTTAATAATCGGATATCTTCTGTCCTAGATACCGGGAAATCAGTTCAGGAATTATGTACACAGTGTGTTACCTGGCAAACTCATGTGCAACCTTTTTCAATCATAATTTCAGTCCCGGCAAGAAACACGAGAATACACCTGGACTAGCCGCATTAATGGGGTTTCAGTATATAAAATTATTATTTAATTCTTTCATTTTAATAATATAACTCGCGTGTTTTTTCATAGCCTTGACGAAGGGGCTAAGGCTTTGGCAAATTTATGGGAGATCTGTTCGGATTCTACTACAGCTAAATCAGGCGAGCCTTCCCGATCGGCTTTTGCGAAATTCGTCGGTCACGGAAAGACACTATGGGAATACTTTGATGATCCAGAGCAAGACTTTAGAAGACGAAGGTTCAACATTGCCATGGAGGGTATCCAAAGATTGCAACCCTCGGATATCATGCTTTCCGGTGAGGTTGCGGCGTAAGATACTTGATATTTTCCCTTCTAATGCTTCTCTAGTTTATGACTGGAAAACAGTTCCTGTCGGTTCAGTCATCGTAGATGTCGGTGGTGGCCTTGGTACAACTCAATTGAGTTTGGCGAGAGAGCTTCCTCATATAAAAATCGTCATTCAGGACAAACCACATGTGGTAGAAGAAGGTATCAAGGTATCAAAAGAGTTTTTGAGTCCAATTATTTATGAGGTATACTAACTTTTATAAAGATATGGCGTGAAAAGGATCCTGATGCATTACTCTCTGGCAGAGTATCATTCGAAGGTACTGGTACTATGTCTCAACGTGTTTAAATGGAATTGATTTGGTTTGGATAACATAGCACAGGACTTTTTTAAGCCGCAACCGCAGCGGGATGTTTCCTTTTTCTTCCTTAAACAAATTATGCATGATTGGTCGGACGAATACTGCTCCAAAATATTGACGCAATTGCGTAAAGCAGCTTCTCCGACTACAAAGCTCTTATCCATGGATACAATTATTCAACATGCATGCTATGACCAAACTAGCTTAGTTTCAGATATTCCAGGTGCAATCCCCGATGAAGCTCCTTATCCTCTCTTACCCAACTGGGGCACTGTAAATTCAATAGGATATTGTGCCGATATGCTAGTGAGTGCTTACTTTCGGGTCTTCCCCATCATGAACGCTGAATTTTGCGATAGATGGTTTCTCTGTTTAATTCTAAAGAGCGAACTCTTGGAGACTGTGTTTATTTATTCGCCCAAAGCGGATGGAGGATAGCTAGGGTTCGTCTTAGAGAAGGGGCACGGAGTTCTTATTTGCAATGCTTAGAAGCGACTCCTATATGATTTTGGTACTAACAAAAAATTTTGGAATATAATATATCGTCTAGAAAGCTATACAAACTAAAGGTCAAATCGACACGTAAAAAATCAAGTTGGACCCGGAAAAAACACGCGCCAGTTAACTGGTGCACGAAAATAGATGGTCAGGTGACCTGTATAATACTGTGATGTTGTGATATCGCGTCTCAAGATATCTCTCCTTCTTCCGTGTTTGGGACTGTTATTCATGAACTCGATGCTTTAAAATCCTTGGCTTGTGAATGTTTTAGCTTTTCTCAATTATATCTACCGGTGTGATATGTGAGTATTTCCAAGTTGTTCCTTACGCTATCAAAACTGACGATTGTCTCTCAGATGAACCTTTATAAGTATCTTGAAATTCATTCATTCATTGACCTGTCGTTGCTCTAAGAAACACGCCACGTTATACGACCAAAAAATATTTGTAGATGAGTATACTCTCTAACACTAAGTTCCGGTCCATTTTTTTCTTCAACGAGTGTAAAAGGAAAAAAGTTTTGCCAATGTAAAAGAGCAGTTGTTGGGCTGCGCATTTCTGTCTTCCGGATCAAAAAGGAAACATATCTTGTCCATATAAAAGCCAGAATGATGGAAGGCGCATGTACGTCTTTCATCTCGCTGTTTGTGTGGCTGTTTAACTTTTCTTTGACTCCTATTGTAGTCGGATCTGGGATTCCACGTTGGGTTCTCAAACATATTCTCTATGACTGGCTGGGTGGGAATCGCTTGAGAATTGTTGCCCAGTTGGATGAACGAAATCAAGGCGCTTCGTACAATGAACCATTTACATTGCGGTCATATAACTATTAATAATCTTCACAAATCAGGGACAGACTTTTCTACTAGCCGGTCCTGAGATTACTAAAAAAATTTAGGTAGGAGCGACTTCTTGTAGTGGTTTCTGGAGAAAACTTTGGATTACAAACTTTATAGGTGGACCTGCAGGCCTGAAATTTTATCCTTTTCATGGGACAAACGGAAGTGTCAATAGTACCGGCCCGGAGGATCGCCAGTTTGTGTGCTGAAGCTTCTATTATGTTTCTCCTTGGCAAGATCGAGTGATTTTCAGTGAGATATTTGAGCATGGCATTGAACATTTCCACACCGTCGGCGTGGGTTATAGTTAACCCGAAAAGACGGAGAGCGGATCGCAAAGAACTTTGAAGGAGGTTATGTTATGGATGAAATAACTTTACCGTAAGGCAAATTTCGTTAAATATCCCAATGTTCATTAGGACACCCAGATTCTTCGGTACTAAAAACAACGTCTAACCTTGCTGCCATGGGAAATTCTCAAAGGGCCATTTGTATCAAACGATGAGGTAGTTCGGCGTCAAATAAACCACGAAAGGATGCTCTTCGAATGCATATTCGTCTTAGTTTCTTGGGAAAATTACAATCAATTCCAAATCCATTCCATTTTTCGGACGAAAAAAAAATTGTCTCTTCTTTTTTGGGCTTCTTCGTCGCGTGCTCACCTGCATCATATCTTGTCTGATACAAGGCGTTCACTGGAACGGCGCATTGATGGCGGGTAAATGTGCGACCGTCGTCTGCACGTATATATTTATAATATGGCGCACAGGGAAGAACTGCTGGTTGACGCTGTAAAAAGGTATAACCTTGAGAAAAAATCAAAAACGTTTACGGTAGTTTTCACTACTTCTGTCACCGACATTAATCCTGATTGTATTTTTCTGATGTGTTTTTCGTAGGCATTTCCGAAAAGAGGATAGCTATTAATAACGCTTGAGAAATTCTGTTTTGGAGCGCGTCTCAAAGTTTTTCCATTTTCTGTTGCCCAAAACAAAATCATGGAGTAACTATAAGCTAAGAAGCTTCCGAGGTCGCATTTCTATTATGGTGGAAGCTTAAAAAAATACAGATACGAAAGAAAACATTGAAGTATGTTTCATACCCTCCAATTGAGTGCATTTAGTTAAAATCCGCATAGACAAATTTGAAAAACTATGATTCCAATTAGGAAAATCAAAACATTTTCTGACACTCCTCGAATTGTACTGCATGAGAAAGGGTCATCATATCATACCATATCCAATTTTCCCTTTTGCATGGCACTAGCCATTTGGGAAATTCATATGCTCCCAAGGCTTCGGAGACCATGCGCAGGTGCCATCGGGAGACTGCGCCGAATCGACCTAATATTGAATCAACCGATTAGATGGTTTGAGCCTTAAACTTCAAATATTTTTCAAATCCCAAATCCTTTTCATAATTATCAAAATGCCCCCCTCCACTTTGCGTCAACTCCTTTCTCTAATAACTGACTCTGTGACACATTTAGAGGAAGCCTGTGATAAGAACGGGACTCCATTGCCAGATCTTAATGCTGCATTTAATCCCAAATCTGAGACTTTCCGAAAGGACCCCATAGCTGCCGAAGCAGCAAATATAATTGCGGCTGCAGCCTTCCACCTTTGTGCAATCGTCAGTCCACCCGCCGTTACGCTGTACCAAGTGGCTTCAGGGGTTTGTGAATCGACGATTTCCACTGGGAGAGATTACTCATCGCACTGTCTCTACAGCCTTGGAAAGCAGCGGCTCTCCGAATTTGTTTGGAGTCTAATGCTATTGAAATCATTCGTGAAGCTGGTCCGAAGGTTTGTATCCGTTGGACATGGCGCATATATACGTATTAAGCGGCCCCCTTAGGGTATTCATGTGAATGCGATAGCGGCGCAAAATGGACAAGACCCACGTATCCTAGGTAAGCAATAGAGCTCTTTCATTCATTCTTATGAATGATTGTATTGACAATAGCTCGGTGTCTTCGATATATGGCGACATATCATATCTTTCGTGAGGTTAAACCAGACGTATTTGCGAACAATAGAATATCGAGCTTACTCGATACAATGAAATTAAGCGACGAATTGTTTGACTAGTAAGCTATATGCACTTGCATTCCCCATCCATTTTGAATTGACAGCCTCAAAGCCCCGAGAAAAAGCATGACAACACGAATGGTTTGACAGCACTCGTTAGCTATCAGTGAGTAACGGCTTATTATTAAGGACTTTGCTATCCTAGTTACACTGGAAAACTAGGTTAGACGAAGGCTTCAAGGCAGCAGCTCACGCTTGGGAAGCATGCCTGGACCCCACGACTCGATTAGGTGATCCAAGTGCGTCACCGTTTAGTAAATCAATCGGGAGAAGTGAATCGTTATGGCAATATTATGCACGTTCCGATCAAACATTTCGTCGCCATCGTTTCAATATTGCCATGCAAGGTATTCAGGCATTGCAGCCTCCGGATGCGATCCTTACAGGTTCGCGATTAATTCATAAAAATCTTCCATGTCAATCTCCTAACATTTGAGAAACGCAGTCTATAAATGGAAGAAGGTTCCTCCAGGTTCCGTCATTGTAGACGTTGGAGGTGGTATTGGCACGGCGCAGTTCCCTCTTGTCCGAGAATTCCCGCATCTCAAGATCATTATTCAGGACACTCCTAAAGTTGTAGACGAAGGTATTAAGGTAAGGTGGGATTTATGAATACAAGTCCCACTTCCTGACATTTCTCCCAGCTGTGGCGTGAGAGAATGCCTGAAGCTTTAAATGCTGGGCGGGTATCTTTTGAAGGTAATGTATATGCTATATACTTTTGTCTGGTTTGCTTAATAACGTTTCTTAGCTCAAGATTTTTTTGAATCTCAGCCGTTGCGAAACGTATCATTTTTCTTCCTGAAGCAGATTTTACATGACTGGTCGGATGAATACTGCACACGAATACTGAAACAACTTCGCAAGGCGGCGTCGAAAAGGACTAAATTACTTTGCATGGATAGTGTCATCCCCTATGCGTGTCATGATCCCAGTGCAGATCCCAATGCTGTTGGCACTCTTCCAGGCTCCGTACCCCATGAAGCCCCTGCACCACTGCTAGCCAATTGGGGTCCAGTTAATGCCATGGCCTACCGCGCGGATCTTGGCGTAAGCCCTTATTTTTGAGCTATTATACATTACGTTTCTCACATTATGATCCAAAAAGATGTTCATTCTCGTAAACGCACAAGAACGTACGATAGGACATATGGAGCGTTTGTTCAAACAATGCGGATGGAGAATCGTTCAAGTCCACAGACAGGAGGGGGATAAGACCTTCCTTCAATCTATTGAAGCTGTCCCAATTTGAAGGATCCGAATGTGCCCCTCCTTTTTTCACTGGTTTTGTTGTTTTATGTTTCAAATTTTTGGTTATGTGGGTTATTGTTATTTGTGTATGACAGAGACAGCAATGGATTACCATGAGTTCTATCCGAGTATAGTCCACAAGCAGATAGTCACCATGTTTCAGGTCCATCTTACTTTCATGGACAAGAGCCGCCTCCCTTTATGTAACTTAAATTTGGTGGCAAATTCGGGTACCGGGACGTATTTGGTTCAGGTTTTCCCACTCAACTTACATCCCGTCCGCTCCTTAGAGCTGTACCCGGAGCCTCCCGAGATTGCTGTAAGAGCTGTATGGTTATGATAACCGGATTCTTGCTATCTTCACTGATCTTTCTACCTGATCAACGTCCAATCATCCTACGCAGGATGTGCAGTATAGGTTAAGTTGGCCAGAGACGAGTGAGATCCGCCACATGGGTCTCGATTCAAGTTCTTGAATCTTCTCCTTCAAAAATCAAAAACTTATTTGAGAGGACATTAGTACATTTTGCGGCGGGGCAAGCAACCCTTTAGGCAACCTTCTGAGTCCAACGAGGTGGTTTGTGATTACTTCTACTCTTCGTGACCATTATGGTCCTGATGCCTTCCGGGAAAGGAAGAAAGGAGGTGCTGTGGCTGAAGGAAATCCCCAAAGAGGAATGACCTTTCGGGATGGCGGCTGAAGGTCCTGAGATTGACAGGTTCTATTTGGGGTTATACGTACAATAAATTAACCCGCAATGTCAAAACAAAGTTGCAGAATTTGATTTACGTTTTCCCCCTGGACAGGTCTTTATCAGGGATATCAAATTTGGGCTTTGTTCTGTTTTTAGGTCCAATGTTGTTGTTGATCATATGAAAACGAAGATGCTGTTGTTGTTTGATCTTCACAAGGCTCAAGGGGTTGAAAAGCAGGATCATCTTACTGGTCGGATTTACTTCAACAATGAACCGTCAAAACTGTCAATCCCAAAACAGGTGTGTCAATATCTTTGATTTGCGGAGATAAAGTTATATCCAAAGGACGGGACCTAACTTCCGGCGACAAGGTTTACCTAAGGGGGCGTCCAACGATAAATCAGAATAGATTTCGGAGTGGCAAAGAATCATGATGGGTTTCTCATTATTATTAAAATAGTTCCGGATGCATTATCCGTAATCTGCGTAGATATTCCGCGGCAGCGCCAGATTCCATTTCGACATTACTCGAAGAAACCTTCTCCAAATGTTCCTTGGCCAGCTTCATATCCCCACCACCATGAAAGAAGTTATACCGGGCGACGTACATGCAGCTTTGAACGTATTCCGCGACAGGTCGTTTTTCAGTTATACCCAATTCTACACATCTTCGGTGGTAGGCCGCTGCTTCCGCTCGTTCTTGTAATGAATCATGTAGGGCGGCGATTTTCAGATTCAGTGTTGATTCTCGAGCATCTGGGCTTAAAAGAGCTCGTTTTAAGCATGAAATGGCTTCCCGAGGTCTGTTCAAATAACATACAAAAGTTAAAAGTGATCCCTTTAATTACCTCAACCAATGATTCAACGTACTTGTTGAGTTCTTGATAACACATTCCCATAGCCTGCCACATACGAAGATCGTATGGGCGCAAAGCAGTGCCACGTTGGTAGTAATATAATGCATAGTTTGGCATATTGAGTAATTCGTACGCTTGACCGAGACCATACCACCCGCGAAAGTCTTTTTTGTTGACTTCTGTGAAGAAATGTATGTAAGGGAGCGACGTACAACATTCAAATGCGATGATGAACCCTTACCAACAGCCCTTCTATAAGCTTCAATAGCAGCTTGTGAATTTTTCATCTCGATATACTCATGGCCCATTAATGTCCAAGCGGAAAGACAGAATCGATCTAGTTGTACTGCGCGACGAAAGTATTTGATAGCCTTTTCATGGTCTGCTCTTAGACTGTAGTGATTTCCTGTAGCACGGGTTTAAATTGGAAATCTTATTTTCCTACTGAAGCCCTTACTTACCTATTAAGCAGCAAACCTCTGGTCGGTCCTTATCCAGTGCAAGAAATTCATGAGCTAATTTCGATAACTTTGTCCGCTTTTCCATGACATATAAGATATTTGAAAATACATCGATATCATCAATTCTGAAAGGATCGCGTCGACGTATCTCATCATAAACCCTCTCGGCTGTATCAAAATCTAAATCCTGGGGTTAGCAAGTAGAGACATAAGAAACAGAGAATAGTGAACCTCGCTGATGGTAGTGTACTAAGGCTTTCTGTGTCATAAGAAATGAACTCCCAGGGAATAATCGGAGAAGGGCATCTACGTTATTTAGTTCACTGTCTCCTGGAGAATGAAGTTCATTCATGAATCGTATTTGAAATATGCGAGTGGCGACATGGGGTGGGAAATGTTTAGAGACACCTTGATACTTGATAGATGTTATGATTATATATATAATCACTCATGTCGTTGCAGACCTACCTCTTCATTATCTTCTAAGCAAGTTGAGAGTTGTATCCAAGCACTCCAGTTCCACGGATATAAATTAACGGATCGGATAAGACATTCAAGGGCTTCCGCTCGTCGTGAAACATGATATAGTAATAAACCTTTGCTTTATAAGATGAGGATTTAGTGTTCTGCCAAGGCAAAACGTGAAAAATTTAAGAACAAACAGGAAAAGCAAAAATGGATCGTCGGTTTGGCCTACTGCATCTAACAGCTTAATCAAGGAGTTGTTTAAAGGGCCTGGATTATGTTTTTTTGCAACTAAACAAAAGATATGGATGGATTTGTCTAAAAAAACTTTAGGGAGACTACTCACTATTGCGCTTATAAAAGGCGGCTAGGGCTTGCTTCTCCGCGATCTAACACTGACGTTTCAGTAATAAAAAGACGACGTTTACAATATACTCACTAAATATTCACTGTAAAAAGAAAGAAACCGTGATTGAGCGCTCTTATAATCCCTTAATGTATACACAACCCTTCCAAAATCTCTTGAATCAAAAAAACGCCTCGCCAGAGAATAAGCATCCTTTTCTTCATCGGAAGTAGGTGCATCCAATACCGTAGTTCGAGTTGAAGCAACTTCAGCTAAACCAGCGCGTTCAAAACTGGGTAACGAATCCAAAGGTTTGTTGCCTTCTTTAAGCTGGGTGAGGGTGATTAAATCGGTGGGTGGAGAGCTAGGTGTAACGAAATGTGCCTCAGGAGGTGGTGGAGGTGGAGATTTGGGTCTTCTTATCGGAAAAGCGTTGTTTCGCTTTGCGGGTGTCGATCTCATTGAAGGTGTTTTCAGCGATGGCGATAGACCTGCTAACATCTCTGCTGCCCTGGATTTTCATCATTATTAAAACAATGAAAACGGTAAGATATCCGATATCTTACCATCTTGAAGCTGCCAATAAGCCTCTTTCAGATGTATCAATTACGGCATTGCGTAGTCCTTCCACATTTGACGCGTTCATTGTTGGGTTATTGCTGGACAAATGTTGATTTGGTGTTACTGTAACGTGTCACCGTCACATAAGCTTGTGAAACAACGAACACATGACTACTATAGAATTGATATTTAGGTATTAGAATTGAAGGAACATACGTGGTATGCTTGAGTCTAGTGTCTAATGGGTAATACACAAAAATAAAGAAAGGCTTATAATATGTAAATTTGGATCCGCTTGGTATGGACGCTTTGCCGCAGTGGTTACCGGGTTTGCCTGCTATCTAGTAGTGAAGCAAATGTGCTTTGCACACGTGCGTTCGAATCGCACAGGCGTCGAACCTTTTTCAATAACACTTTTCGCGCTAAGAGACACCTTTCCTTAGTCAGGTTAGTCTACTTGTCATTGTTGATATCTGTTTTTGTTTTTTTTGTTTTCTTGATAGTTTTATGAGAAACGGGTGCCAGGGAAGTTTAAAGTTCTGTCATGATATTCAATTTAAAAGCATGTCGAAGCTTACACTACACCTTCGCAATAAGAATAAGTTGAGAGAGATGGGTTCGGGAGATAAATATAAGTTTAGATCTGAATTATTATAAACAGTGATGTCCCAGAGAAAACGTTTGTCTCATGGCTTGCAAACATGTTTAATCATGAAAATATCAGGAATTGCGAATACGTACGCTCAAAGAAGGTAATTGAATAACAAACAATATATTTCAAGGAGGGCATTCTAACACTCAAATACACGTATGCCGGTAAATAAAAGTACTCCCTCCAACATCATCATAGAACCACGGCAACTTAATTCCTGAATGTATCGTGAGTAGCTAAAGCACCGTTTGCTGGGGTATCAAGAACATTATTGGGATCCGCCTCCCATGTCACATCCCCACTTCCATCTTTGATGATATATTTATATTGAATGGAAGAACTCGCTGGAACGTTGACGGTAACTGATTTATGATGAATTAGAAATCGAAGTTAAAACTTGGAAACAAAGAACAATGGAAAAAAAGAAAAGAAAAGAAAGAAAAACTCACGGATCCAGATAGGATAGTTCTCGACTGACATCAACATTGCCGTGTTTGTGTCCCAATTCTGTAGTGCATCAACGCTTCCAACTAGATAAATGTTCTCTGGAAAGAGCCAAATGAGATGTCAAAACGATCGTGAAAAAAAATATCTCTCTATAAACTAGCCCCTTGTACTCACGTCCAAAAACAGTTGTGGCATCAACCTGGAATGTGACTGCGACAGTAGGATTCTCGCTGGTAGAAGGTGGGACACAAGAACTAGGAACCGTCAAGCCTTGAGCACCCCAACTATTACTGAATACACCCCCTCTAGCTTGAAAGGCCGTTAAAGCGGAGGCGTAGCTCCATGTAAGGTCATTGGCACTGACAGGAGTACCATCAGCCTTAGAATACTGTTCTGAAAGACCGCCACCAGATGGCGTATTTTGAGCATTGATTGCGATGAATTCGTCGGCGTATGAACGTATGGCAGATGTCAGACTAGTGAAAGTGGAAGAAGACGAGGGATAAGTGCCAGGGGTAATCGAAGGAATGAATTGTTGAAAGAATGCCTGGGAGATTGATGTGACCTCGATTGAACCAACTGTTGTCCAAGTATGTAGTGCCGCATATAGTTGTTCAGCGTTAGCAAATGTAGCAAGATACCAAGGCTATTGAATTCATTTTTAGTGTAATGTTTCAAGTGAGAACGAAATAAAATAAAAGGTCAGTCACATACATTCCCTACTTGGTATATATCTTCGGGATATCTTCCAGTAGCAACTCCCGCAGCAGGTCCCAGATCGGCATTAATATCATAGATCCCTCGGAAAGAGTCAACGTAGACACTACAAGAGGACACATCTTATATATCAATCATAAAAAGATCTCTAGAAGGAATTCATATACACACAGATGATTAGCCAAAGCCTTATCTGAACATGGCTGAAATGTGGTAGCATCACATCCAGCATTAACATCAAATGCTGCGGGGTTCGGCGACTTGTTAAATTATGTTTCAGAAAAAGGTTATAATATGCCTTACTATGGATAGACGCGAGAACAGTATTTGCATCGATCCCAGTCCGTCCCCCACCGGTATTAGCTGAGTTAGGATTAAATTAAACCAGGTTCCGTTTAGGCTACCTTGGTGACGAACCTGTTATATATGACCCTGATGGGTTCCAAAACGACTAGGATATTATTTTTCATTGATGTAAGATTTCGAAAAAAGGAAAGGTCAATACCTGTAAGAAACATAGGACATTCTCCGCTTGGGTGGTATAACCAGACGCCAGGCTAGTTTGACCGAGGGTAGTAGCTAGGGTAGCTCCCTCACGAAGAGACCGATGTTGAACCGCAGTGGTGAAGAACGAAGATGAGTCTATTTCCTCCCATAGATCGAATGTTGTTTGATTCCAATTGTCTTGAACATAGTTTAGGTCATTCTGGATAATTGGCCAAAGAGTTTGCGTCACAAAAGATTCGTTATTTTGTGATAAGAGGAAGTTAGCAAAAGTAATTAAAGCTGTAGCCCTGAGAGCCGGTCCATCTAACAATAATTTCAAAATTAATAATATTACGAAATGAACACTATTTTCACCTCTTTGGGGTCTGTCACAAATCATGATTTACATGGGAATATTATCACCATGTTTTCGATATCAACTTATGGTTAACTTACCTTCCCCAAGGCCCTGTGAAAGCTGTTTCATCAATGTTAAACTTAGGTTCGCCCAGACCACCGGTAGTTAATGTGCCGGAAGGATTTGAGACTTGTTGAATGATGCTTTCGGCCGTGATGAAATTCTCAATATGGCCTAGTAGTGACGTATCCTGTCCAGAGACATATTGATCAATCAGCGCCTTGAATACCTGTATTTTTTTTTAAAAAAAAGACAAGTTAAGATATCCGAATCTTTTATGATAAGCGAAATTGATAAAGACCAGCTTACCAACGAAGAATCACGAGTCCAAGTGAAAAGATAATCAGGATTGGTCGTTGAAGGACTAGCGATGACAACTCCAGGAGCGGCGCCTGAAGATAACGCACCATCAGGACCAATATTAGCTAGAACGCCTGCTTTTGCAATAGGTGTTTCTGATTGAACATAAGAGTCGACGTCAACGTCATCGCCTTGCTGAACGGAGAGTACGACTGCGAGATAGAGCGTTCCGATGAGCTTGAAGAGTGGACGCATTTGGTGGTTAATACTTGAAAAAAAAGACTTGCATCCCCACGTTATGTATGTCAAATATTCGAAAAGAACCATATGGATGTGTTGGTGTACACGTAGACCACGTGAAAACCCTTTTTCATTGAGAATGTGATTTCAATTAAGTTTCGGTCAATGGGCTCCATTGAAAGTTTTTTGAGCTCCGCAAATTCCTTGTTTTCACTGCCACCATGACCGTAAGACCGTTTCACTTTACTTTCAAAGGTAAATAGCTTGTATTATATTAACAACCCTCTCAGTCGGTCGTTATATATAAAAATATGCATCTTGATGACAAAATTGGGTTGATACATTCCATCAAACAGATCCACGATATAAGACCAATAATAGAAAAATTCTTCGTAATATCTTTTGGACACGTGAATAGTCGTATACGACAACGTACGCTATACGTTAATCGCTTGCGAACTTGAGACCCTCATGTGGTCTCCCTCCAATGAAGTATCAGAATCTTGACGACATTTGTCGCAGGACCTAATTTGCGTTTTTCTTCTGTTTGATGAACACGTCAAAAGTGTAAAGCATCCGGATGTTCTATTTTTCCTCTACGGGATTTATTACGCCGATCTGGTTTGCGAAAAAAAATAGATGAATGCGCGAGATTTCGAACTGGGGGACTTGAAAGCATGGTAAGCTCTTGTTTTATGTTATGCATACATTTACATCTCATTCCTTAAACATGGCAGCTTTTAAGCCTTTTTTTTTTCAAACCAGGGAACTGGCTCGATACGTGTATCTGCAAGCCGTCTGAAACTGCGATATGGGTCGTGGGGTATGGGTACCCTATTCTAGCTTAGAAGTTTCTTAGCTCTATCTAATTATCCTTTTACCGCCCGCCCACTCGCTGCATCTTTTGATACATCTTTTCGGTCCCGAATATCCGACGCCAGACAGAATCTCGGTGGGCTAAATCTTTTGAAAAGATTGAAGCCGAAAAGTAACCAACAGCTTTTCAATAGTGATGATCTTTCACTTGGTATCAAAGCACCATTCACGTATTACAACTTCAAGTTAAGTTGGTGAGAACGTTCTTTATACATATCGTCCTTCTTATCAAAAGTTTGATCATCACTCTTGATCTTTATTGTATGTCAGTAATAGCTTATGAAAGAAGCTTACATAGCCCAATTTTAAAGATCTTCTTCCAAGCACCAGTTGCCAAACCCCAATGATCGCTACGGAAGCTTTTTTAACTTTTCCATTTCTAGTTCGCCACATTACTGGAGCTGATCAATTTGATTTAGCATTTCAAAATTGTCGTTGTCGCGATGGATTTTTAGATCACAGCTCAATACGACTGTTTGTTGCGGTTGTTTTGGAGCTTTCTTGAAACCAAGGTAATACATTTGACCGTTGACAATAACTGAAGAACGGTATCAATGTATTGAGAATTCTACAACATATTAATGATCTATATAGTTTCTTTCCGCCGAAGCTAAATTATGAGGATGGTGTAGGCATTATTATTATTATTGAAGCTTGCAAATAATTAATGTCGCCGGAGATACTTCGATAGCATTTTTTTTTTCATGTCACTTCACTAAACCACGGTCATGCACGGGGTCCCGGCCTTACCGGCCAGTCCGACGATAAACCGAGAGACGTGTGGTTAGGTTCTCTTTGATGACTCACACTCGCCTGATAGAGAACCAGATATCCTCTTCTCTTGTTTCCAGTACAAAGGATGGCTAATGATACTCCTGACGAAAGAACCCCTCTTCTACAGGTTGATGATATCTCTTCAAATTTCGTAGCTGTTCATGGTCAATCATCAACGGAGTCTTCTCCTACAGATAATGAAAATCTTGATACCGATATCTTGTCAAAACGACCGCCAACTCCATTACCTTTACGAAATCTAGCTATTGTCATGTTACTGACTGCTATGCCGCCAGTCGTTTTCGAAGTCATATTTCCTTTCATTAACCAGATGATTCTAGAAATTGGCATTGTTAATGATCCTGAACGAGTTGGGTTTTATTCTGGTATTGTGGAGTCTGTTTTCTCTGTTATGAGTTTTCTTGCAGGTAAAGTAATACTTTTTTGTATATCTTGATATTGTTTCTAAAATCTTCATTAGTCATGCCTGCCAGCTACTTATCAGACCGAATTGGTAGAAAACCCATAATAATAGTGGGAAGTCTTGGCATGGCCATTTCCACCACCTCATTCGGATTCAGTAAAAGTCTGTTATCGATGATTATAAGTCGATGTGTCGGTGGGGCTTCTGGTAGTGTCTCCGTATCAAGCAAAATAGTATTGGGAGAGTGTACAGACAGAAGCAATCAAGGGAAAGCTTTTCAATTTTTAACGGTTTGTCGAACATTTGTTTTGTCTGAATTTTGGTAATCTGTTTTCAAAGATCGCTTATCGTGTGGGGCAAATCGTGGGTCTTCCTTTAGGAGGCATTTTGGCTCACCCGGAACGCAATTTCCCCATCTTTCGCTCCAAATTTTGGATCAGTTATCCTTTCGCTTTACCCTGCTTTGTTGCCTCAGGATTCGCTATTATCATAGTTTTTTTGACATATTTCGTACTAGAGGAGGTAAATGACATTCTTTTCTGGAATTCTTATTAATTAAATAATCTATTTTGCAAAAGACATTACCGTCTAAAAGAAGATCAGGGTCGTCACAACCCAAGAATTCTCATTCTAATTCTTCATCTACGGAATCGGTATTGATCCAATCTGTTGAGTCAAATGATGTGCCTGCACCTTCCATGAAATCAGTCTTAACACCACCTATCATTTCGCTTCTAATAAGCAACGCAGCAATGGTTTGGGCTTCCGAGACGATATTTTCCGTGTATGCAGTCGCTTATAAATCCAGGATTCAGTATTTTTTTTAATTAATGTTTTTTTTTTTTTTCAGATTCCCATTATATTCATTCACGCCCGTTCCGTCTGGCGGATTAGGATTGAATGAAGCCGGGATTGGAATTCAATTGGCTATAAGGGCTTTGATACACGTCGGTATGATGCCTTTCTATTCCACGTTAGAGCAGTTTTTCGGGGGTACCGTGCGGTTTTATCGGGTCGTCATGTGGATTTGGCCGATTGTTGTATGTTATATGCCCTTTTTAAATAGTTTGGCTCGAATGTTCGGATCCTACTCCTGGCCTGTCAATGTTGCCCTCGTGATATTTTACCTTCTTTGGGGAGTATGCTGTTTCGCATGGAGTAAGGTCTTCCCTGAATTTGGTTCTTTATCATATGTTAATTTAAGGTTTATATACTAGCTAGTGTATCTATTATGGTTACAGATGCTTCGCCATCTGCAAAGGCACTCTCAACCATCAATGTAAGCGAATTAATTTAAGCCCTAGTAGCCCCCTACCACCCCCTTTTATTTCTGTTGTGCCTTTCAAAAAAAAAAACACACATTTACACCCAGGGATTATCTCAAATGGCTACTATATTGCCACAAGCCATCGCCCCTGCTTTTACAACCGCTTTGTTCGCAGTTTCCATAAAGAGCGGGATTGTCGGCGGTAACCTTATATGGCTAGTTTTATTAATATTCAGTAAGGGTTTTGGTTTTTCTCCATACATACGGGGCTTTACTTTTTCTTTTATAGCGTGTGGTGGCGCTTTACAATGTATTACGTTAAGAGAATCGACGTCGGATTGGCGAAGCAAGTGACATTATTACGTATTACGTACAAGAACATCGGAGGGAGAGACTCGGAGAAAGTTTTAAAAAAAAAGAAGTGATCTCCTTTTTTGATTTCCAATTTTATATATGAAAAAGGGAGTGGGCGATATCAATAATAACTTTAACGAATCCCCATTGAGGTTCGGAAGTATTTAGAGATTGGATCGCCTACTACTTTAGTAGACAAACTGTCAGCGATAATATATCACACAACCACAAAAAAACAAAGCCGTGATTAAAGAATGTCGGCTGGTCCCTGAAAAAGTAAACCGATCCCTCTTAGGGAAAAAAAAAACGCGTTTTTGTGTGTATGCATAGCCAGTTTTGTTCCTCTCCAGCGGAACAGTGGTGGGTGCGATGGTGTGTACGTGTACGGTACTTAAATTTGATGCCGACCGGGTCAAAAAAGTAATAGTCGAGGAGCAACAGCGCTAACCGCCGCTGCCGTAGTTAGGCGTTTGTCAATGTGTAGTAAGCCAATTTGTTGTTAGAGGGTATATGTAAATGATTGTGATTATCTTGATATCCATAGTTAAAGAGGAAGGTACTCTCTATTCAAACAGTATACTCCTTATCCTCGGAACAAATGAAACAATCCGGGATGAAAGACAGTCGACATTATCTCGACGTCGACGTGGCCGCCGTTACTGGGACAACAAATGCCAGGCACCACCACAAAGCCCCATTTAAGCAAGCAGGGATTGTGTTTTATATACGTCCTGTCAAAAAAAAAAAAAGGTTTTTTAAGCATATGTACATAATAGGAGGGGGGTGTATTTAACCGAACAATGGATTGACCTTTTTACGGCTAATTGACCCGTTTCTGAAATTTCTCAATAAATTGGTATAAGGCTAATTAACCCGTGATTATATATTATATATATATTTTCCAATACATCCCTGAGATCCCTGAGATCTCTGAACCTGCCTTGTGCCATCAATTGATGTGCCACTCTCGAGAAATCTCTTCTCGCTCTCACTTACATATGATCAGATGAATAGTACAGATGAGGCGAAAAAGGGTTGGTTGTCAAGATAAGAAGAGCGATCTTCTTTTTTCATTACAAAGATCATTAATTTTAGGGTCGGTCACTTTTCTTTTAAGGTATATATATATTTACTTTATTGTCCCTTCTCTAAAAAAAAGAGTGGTTCTATGATGTCGAAGGGCGATGAAGAGGAAGGTTCCGGTTCCACAATTTGATGTGTGTGTGGGGAGGAAGGGAAGGAACAAGGAGCCGTGTAGGTGTGTGTAAGTATGTATTCTATTAATGGAAAAGTAAGGGAGAAGGTTTATTATTAACGAAACGTTTTGCATAAAAGCCGGGATCGCCTATGCCTATTTTTCGCCTGTTTCTATTCGTTCACATCACTACACTGCTTGACATATTCATATTTGTAGACTTTTCCTGAAAAATTTTTTAGGTGTCCAGAACCTTAGTTCGGCTTGAACGGAGCGATAGATCCGAATATCACCGGTTATAAAAGCAGACGCGAAAAAAAAAAACTAAAATAATAATCTCTTACTACTAACTGGATAAAGTTTGTCAATAAATGCATCCATCAACTATTGGTCCTATGACGTGGGATGATTGCCATAAAAACCGTGTCATTTTTTTTGGTAAAAAAGAAAAAAAAAATTAAATAAAATTAATTGAAATGAGAAAAATAAAAATAAAATTGGAAATAAAACAAGAGGGAGAATGAGTGTCTGGGAGAGAGACAAAAACAATAAAAATTATGCGTTTTGGATTAGGATGTATATAAAAAAATGAATTTTTTAGTACCGAAATCGCCCAATTTCCCATACCGCATACACATGTTTAAAACTAGAGGTATTACCAGATACCTTGTGAACCTAAGAGAGAGAAAAAAAGTGAGCAAATCATGAGAATAAGGAGAGTTCATCGAACATACATGAGCATGGGTACACATCAATCAAAAAACTAATCCCCCTTTTCCCCTCCGCAATAGCGAGTATAGACTAAGGGGGGGATTATTATTGAAAGGTACCGTGAGTTCGTTGATGACGTCGCATATTTGACGAGGCACTGAATGTCTTTCCGCATCCCGGTAGAGGGCATTGATACGCTAAACGATTTAAAGATTAAGAAATGATGTTCATCATTTCAAGGGGGAAAGGAAGGGGCATTGGTTTACTCACGTCGTTCACCACTGTGTGTTGTCAAATGACTCTAAATGAAGGGGTGATTCAAAAATGTTAGTTCACTTCGGACGAAATTTTTTTTTTTTTTTTTACAAGGCAAAAGGGTCGCAAGACCTACCTTATAGTGACTCAATTTTTCAAATCTTCTCCCGCATTCCGGACAAGCATGCTTCCCTGTTGACATCGATATCGCTTCATCCTTCAACACCTGACGAAAATCATCTCGATCCGAGGAGCGCTGATGTACGAGACCTTGTTCAGAAGTAACAAATACATGATATGCATGTTGTGATGTTGAACCAGGAGTGGTATTACTAGTATGATGATGGTCTTCGTGTGTGTGTTGTCGTTGTGATCGAGCAGTTTGAGGATAATCTTGAGCGTATCGTCTACCATCTTCTCGTTGTGGGTATGAGGAACTTGCTGAAGAACTTGGCCTATTATAAGTACTTGGTG
The DNA here is from genome assembly GCA_020884735.1 of Clathrus columnatus. NCBI lineage: Eukaryota > Fungi > Basidiomycota > Agaricomycetes > Phallales > Clathraceae > Clathrus > Clathrus columnatus. The sequence goes on from BPWL01000001.1 coordinate 2,870,059, forward strand.
TTATAGGTCGCAATGGTGGTAGTACAGTCGGCGGTTGTTGAGATGATGATGATGATGATTTCTGTGTGTGTTTTTTGTTATAAGTCGAAGAGAGAGAAGATTTTGGGTTAAAAAATGAGATCTGACATATCTATCGGATGAATACATATGAATTGAACTATGCCGCCTTGATTCGCTTGTCGTTGTCACGTAACCCGACGACGTTCTTGGATCCACCGAGTTGATAGGTTGCTGTAATACGTCTTTTCAGAAGAAAGAAGAAAAATATACTGAGAAATAACACAAAAGAATATATAAAAAAACCATCAGGAAGGAAGGAGAAAGGAGAGGGGGGAGGAGGAGGTAAATCTGGCCCTTTTTGAGAAATTACGGCAGACTTACCACCAACTACTTCTCTTATGGGAGGTAATTTCCTCGAGGAGGAAGAAGTATAATACTTTTCGGAATCTCCGTTTGGGTTCGAAGACATAACGGACGAGAAAGAAGGTGGGGTCGTGTGTGTGTGTTTCTTCTTTAGATGGGGATAAAGAGTTTTGTTCGGAGCAAACGCTCTTTATATATATATAGTGCAATTATTAGTATAAGGAACGCGGGGGACAGTCAGACGACCTCCCGACGGATTAGGGCACAAAAGGATATTTAAGCGAAAAATATTCAGAGGCGATCACTTCCGAATGGAGAGAGGAAAGAAGAGAAATAGGTCGAGAGAGAAAAAAACTTAAATAATTAACGAATATATATATATAGCAGCTAATGTCTTTTTTTGATGTCGGAGCCGTAATTATTATTGCTTACCTGCCTTTTTTTAAAATTTGACTTGATCTATTCCTTGCCCCGCTTAACAATATTCATGATCGAGGGTTCCCATTGCATAAATCTAAAACTCATATATATATTATATATGACCCTGGTTAATATCCAGCGCAGCCGTATATAATATAATATAAGCAAGTGGCACCTAGAACGACACATCACGTTCTTCGGAACCCGTCAAAGGTTCAGTTTTTGATCTTGGTTTTCTCTTACACATTTGCGGAATGTTCGGAGTATTTACTTGTAAAGATATAATTGATTAATATATTGGTTATCGGAGGTGCGGGTGTCGTTGCTTTAACACGGAAAAAAAGCGCTCTGATGACAAAAGCGTTGGTGGAGAGGGGAATTGAAGAGCAAAAAGAAAGCTGTAACGGAACATATTCGTATATCAAAATAAGATCCTTTTGTAACTTTTCTCACAGCATTTGAAAAAAAAAAAAAAAAAGGGACGCGATCATGTAAAGAACAAAAACCTATATTCCGTATTCACAAAAGATGGAAATCCAGGACACGACGGAGTGAGATGGGTTCGCACAACGTGGGTATAAAATTGCAGTAAAAAGTGGCGGCGGGTCCATTGTTACAACAAAAGCGGGTAGGAACTTTTGACACCGCCATTTACTGGTTAAGGTCTCGGGACAGCAGGCAATCAAACAGTAGTCAACCCGCTGCCAAATTTTTTCCCACAAGCCCATCATATTCAAGTTTTGAGAGCTAACGATGGTAAGCCGTTCCCCTTTTTCCGTCTTCAACCAATGTCCATCTAATTTGAATCTGAAATCTCAGTAACACGAGGAATCCAAAAATATATAAAAATTCTTTATAAAGAAACATTTACTCGCCAACCAAAAAAAACAAACACACCATTCGGTCAAGGTACTGACTCTGGTTAATAACTATCCCCTTCCCCAAAAATAGCTTTTTCATCTGATTTCGAATGGGTGTTTCACAAGCTCTTCATATAATTCCGCTGGTAGATCTCTAACCAGTGTAACTGCGATACCTATAACAGGTAGGGCCTCCAATGGCGGAAACGTACGCAAAATACGCATTGGGCTATGTGTGTTTTGCATTGGTTTTATTATTATTATTGTTATTAGAAACGGACCAGTGACGACATGATCGTACCTTGGACTATTCATCACCTCTTCCCGAATTAGTAATAATTGGGCGATGACACATAAAATATTTAGATGAACACCAAAGGCTAATAAGAAGTCCCATAATTGGAGTACTTGGTCAAGTGGCGGAGTACATGCACAGAGTGTCAGAACAGCTGTTTCTTGGGCGTAAGATATATGGATATGGGGAAAGCAGATCGACTTACAGGGAAATGCATATATTTCCGCTGACAGATTCTTTGATCTCAAATAGTTATAGAGCTCGACATCGACAGTCTTGAGACATCGGTCGAGTAACTGTATTATCCAAATGGGTTTTTTTTTTTTTTTGAGTACTTGTTAATTAATTCAATCAAACCTTTAATCCCCGATGGACACCTTCTAACGTGGGCTGTACATATAATGGACATGAAACTTCAATAAATCGAGAAAAGCAGTAGAATGCTTCCAACTCTGAAGGAAGGGTGTATAAGAAAGGTGCTGCCAAGACGTTCATGCCTTGTACATAAGTGAAATTAAGCCGTGGAGCAGAAGGAGAATTCTGCCGATCTAAAACATCATGAACATAAAGAGAAAATTAATGAAAGATATATCTGTAACAGGTTAACATACCATGGTTTCGCCAAACAAAGGCTTCCAAAAGACGAACGAGCATTTCCTCGCTTACTCTTTCTTTGAACCCACGATCTGTAGCCAATGTTCTAATTTTATGAATACAAATATAGAAAAAAGACAAAACTTGATCGCTTACCTGAATGTATCATTCCGAATCTTTTCTCTTACAGAACACGCTCCTCTTGCTACATAACCAGCGAACTCGTCAGCGGAAATGTCATTTACGCGTAAGAATATTTTCCATATACGAGGCCTTAGTGTATGATCCTTTTTTTTTTTCATGAAAAAGGCTGTCATTTCAAGGGAAAAAAACAACAAAATTGACTAAACTGCTTCTGACGGGATGCCCTCAACCAAGATTAACCGCCGTAATCGTTTAATGTTTTCTTCAATATCGGTAGGCGTTCGATTTGATCTTTGCATCTTTGGTTGGTTTAGTATTTTTTGAAAAGGAATTACTGCGGCCGTCGTCGTGTTTGGAGTAGACATGATGATGATGATGAAAAAAAAAACAAAGGCGGAGGTGGGGGGAACGTTTTTTGTTACGTAATCGTCTCGTGCCCTTCACGCGTATCAAACCATATGCACCCACACTCACGACCCTATAACAAAAGTGATACATACACAAAAAAAGTTACTTAATTAGTGTCCAAGTGAAAAAATACATATTAAAATTGACATTATCCAAGTGGAGTACACTACTTTCTTATCACGTCGGTAACACCGTAACAGTCGCAATCGCAATATTCGCAGTAGATATGAAATTATCCCATGCACTTATAGTTGCCGAAGGCCAAAATGTCGAAAATTGCGTTGATGCTGATCCATAATAAATAGGGTTGGTTGCCCCCGGTAGTATTCCACCCGCGAATTCAGTATTCTCACCACCGATTACCGTAGTTTGTCCCGATTCGGAGACTTGGATCACGGATCCAAGTGGGTTATGTCCTAAAAGAAAATCGTGGACAAATTCTAATGCCTATCCATTCCAAATCAGAAACAATAAATATTAATTAATTTTCAATTTAATGCAACTCACGGCTTGAGGGGCAAAAATGGGAACTTGGTGACTGGCATGATTAAATAGGACATAAGTCAAGTTCCTTTCTTGGTGTACAATCCCTTTTAATGACCCATCATCATTCAACCAAGGAGTTGAAGGCGGCCGCGTGAATCCCCTTATTCCACCAAACGTAGTGTTCTGTTTGAAAAAAAGAAAAGAAAAGAAAAAAAGGGGGGGATTATAATTAAACGCATCAACTCTTAAAAGGACCGCGTAATACACTCGCCTGTATTGTAACTGTCAAAAACGTATGATACCCCTTGTATAATATAAAAAAATAAGATAAGATCTTACTAAGACTTCCCATGTGAGCGTCCAAACTATCATCATTGCCTGAATAGATGATCCATGACACTCCCCGCGCAGTGGCATTGCTCGCTAAATCGGATAAAAATATAATCGGTCTATAAAGTATCATTGTCGGGTTTATTATTTTTGACAGAATGCGTCGTACAACGGCTTACGGTGGACCTGGAAAAGGGATATTTATGCATTAAATATATATATAAGGTTTTTTGATTCAAAGTTATCCGCTTAGTACTTACTCGGATCTGCAAAAAAAAAAAAACATGATCGTCCTGAGCATCCATACATACAACGAGAAGAAAGAAAAAAACTGTCATGGCTTACCTCCTTGAACGAAACTATTATTGAATGGATAGGTTGGCTCAAAAAAGATACTCCAGTTTTTACTCAGGGGTGCATGTATGGCTTGTTTGACACGAAAGTCTGTGTATGTGTTTTTTTGCCCTTAATATCATGTAAATCTATCCATGTTTCAAAAAGAAACTGACCGTTGAGAAATACACTCGCATCCAAAGGAGATTCCGGATCGAGTGCATCTGGGATATTCTGATCCTAATTCAGCCAGAGGAGATGGCGGCAAAAAAAAATTAAAAATAAACCTACATAAGGCTATGGTTTACATACGCTTAGAAAAGTATTTCCCCCAAAAGAAAGAAAACACTCACGTCAAACCCGTTGACATTGTTATTTGCTATGTACCACAAATCCGGTTTGAAATTCTAAATATTCCATAATACAAAAAGAGACAAGAAAACTTACACCAAGGAAAAGTGAAATTCAACGCATAATCGATCATTTCATCATAGAGGTCACAGCCATACCAAGGGTTGATCGTATCGTTGCCCGATTCAAACTCGGAGATAAATCTATTAAATCCTATGCCCCGACGTTTGAATTTGGCACTGAACGACCTGGCTTTTGAAGACGAAGATGATGAAGAGAGCAGTGCACGTAACGATAATTGTTTGGCTAACTTTGGAGAAGAAGAAGAAAAAAATTCTGGTCCGGCTTCAACTGGTAAAACAATTGTAGGGATGGGATTAGACTGCGGATAACTAAGATTGATATCAAGTTTGCATAGGTGGGCTCTAAGATAATTCAGTAAATAAGAAGAAAAGCTAATAATAACGTTAATTCCCCCCCACTTACTGTTTAACGAAATATTCGAATACAGATGGGTCAAAGTTTATCAGTTGAGGATATGTCTGTAGAGTGCTAATCTATCAAACATCGTGAGATATATAAACAACCTCCGAACGGTGAACATACCACCGGTGCTTGTGCATACACTTCCGGGGCAGCGATAGTGCCATCTCCAATGGCAAATTTAGTCAAGTTAACCGGAGGATACGGTAACCCGAAATATGTTTTAACAATATAAGGAATAAATTTCCCTGTGGAAATATATGTAAGGGTGAAGCATGTCATGTGGAAACTAGGAGGTTGTACTATACCGGCATAAGATTCGCCGATGAGATGAAAAGGCCTGCTTTTCAGACTTGGAAATATTTGCGCCAGATTACTCAAAAACCCCATCTAACAAAGTTTAGGTACTATACTTCGGGGGAAAAATAAAAAAACACGACTTACAAAATCTGTTCCAACCTGGTCCTCATCTACTGCGTACGCCCCCGCATCAGCAGTGGCATAACCCGTTCCTATCTCAATTTTAGATTCTCGCCGAAATGGACATGTTTTGGATTTTGAAATTATGTGGCTTACCAACAGGCTGATCAACATAAATTCTAAAACAAAAACAAAAATCAGGGTAAGTTAAAAAAAAAAACAACAGCCACCGATAATTATATGGATCAAAAATTAGTATTTACATATCGGCTGCAGTATGCCAGCTAAATGGGTTATACGAGGCGCTGTAGTTGGCATTAATCCGAATCGGACCGTTCTAGACAAGAATTGAGTTTTGAGTTTTGAATAAGTCTTAAAGGCAGGAGAAGGTCTGTCAAGCGAAACCGAATTTGTACTAACCTCCAAAAATAAGCCGGCTAGACTGGATGAGCCTGGTCCTCCGTTTAACCATATTATCCATCTAACACACATGGGGTTAGAAAGCCAACATAAGTCATCATAATTAAGCAGCTTACGGTTCATCAGATGTTTGAGCCGTCAAAGAACCATGTGACTTTTCGAAAGCGTAGAAAAATAGTGTATTATTGGGACCTGCCCTATTAACTGGAACGTTTCCCGCAAAGCTACGCGGTACCGGAAATGTAACGTTGGGTAATGTTTCCTTCACTAAGAAGTCTTTTCCAAAGGTTTTAGTGTAGATAGGATGTGTATAAGTGAAAAGGGGGCTCACAATGCTGCCATGCCGCACTGTCGCCAAAGTCATCATAGGTGTTTGGAATACCTCTGTATAAGTGAGGAAAGGTTGAGGGTAGTGTTTGACCAACGGACGCCCCGCTGAACGATAGGAGTAGTAGGAATATACAAAAGAGCATTTTGAGAGAAAGATATGTATACATCATGACCGACCTAAACGCATGTTTTTATAAGCCCTTTTTAAATCGTAAAACACGAGTTTTAAAAAGTAATGCATAATGGACCATGAGTTGACACATTATTCCTTACCGGTGTATCATTAACCAAAATAAAATTTATGGAGGGGGGTGGGTGGGTTCAAGAGCTTCTTCTTTTTTTTACAAACGTTCGCGGGATCGATACTGAGGAGGATATGAGTAGTACGAATTGCCACAAAGATTTGGTAAAACCTTCTTCAAAGTGTGTACTATTGCATCATCCGAGTCTTCACCTTACCCTAAAAAAAAAGAACCAAGCCAAATAATAACGTCAATTTGTGATAATCGTTGAAGGTGAGTGAGGGTAAGACAAAGGGAGAATCGAAAAAAAGGTCTCGCTATTTCGAAGCGCTTTTGAGATCTTGATCGTCGCATGAGCATCCCACCATGATAGACGGCATTATTTCGTCTCGAGCGCGGCCGTAAAAGAAAGACAGGAGGCTGTCGAGCGCTCATGTTAAAATACATACACCCAGCCCACGAGAGTAATTGCAACTCTTCTTATCCGAACGGACTTGTGATCGCGCCACCCCCCCGAATCCTCTCATCACCCGAACGGAATAAGGAATTCGTGTTTGGAGAAAGACGCCATTATAAAATGCGAAAAAATGATTTAATTTTTCTCGTTTTCACAATTTCACCGATAAAGGGAATTATAATCGCTTCTTGCTTCTCAGTGACGCACGGCCAAAAGAGTTTCCCTGACTTTGAATTATGACCAGGAAAGAAGACGGGAGGTGAGGCTGGTGAGGTTTTGTGTATCCCGTGAACTTTCACCTGGCAAGCGGCTGGGCAACGGCGAACACAATCTTGTCTAAAAAGAGATATATAGATGTTTTAATTCTAAAAAGCTTTTTAAGGTTATCTGCCGATCGAGAACAAGCAATATTACGTTGCCGTGCATGAGTCAGTACTTGCTATGTATTTGTAAACACGAGCGCCGCGTTGCAACGAGAATTGATTGAACACATTTCGTGTCTGCGCGGCAAGCTCCCTAGATTTCCATTTGATTCGCTATAGATATATAAGGGAAACTAAGATTCAGATTTGGGGGGACGTACTCGTGTTTAAATAAGAAGCTTGCACATGCGTTTGTATGTTGGTTCATTTTGATTGAAAAACGTTTCTCTTCGCTTCGGATTCATTGATTGCGTCGTGTTGATAAGAATATCTGAATGACACCCTTAAAAGAAAACACAATTCCCCAAGGAAACAGAAATACAGTGATTTCTATCCAAGCACTTCTTCTCCTTGACATCGGATAGAAGGGATATATACAAAAGATAACGACATGGTGTTATGTCTTTCCAAAAAAAAAACCTTTAAACCTAAAATTTTTAGAATTCCATGAATAAATCCCGTCCAATGAGGAATTTAATGCTACCCTACATATCGCACTCTTTTACCAGCTTCGAGAATCCGTGAATTATGCGTACTAGTATGGATCGAATAAAACTTTCGCGTCGGTAACAAATTCAAATTCTTCTCGAAACCATCAAATTGCCCAGCATTGCAACGAGATAGAGTAATACATATACATAGTTTAGAATGCGGAGCTGGGAGGGCAACCGCTTATTCAATTAGGGTTTAGTAAGAAAAAAGCGCCCGACTGCGGAGGTATTTTTCGTTGGTTTCCGGTGACGACGACTACTATGAACATCGATTTGTATGATCTTAATGTTACCACCGCCGCTGCAGCAGCAGCAGCAGGCTCATCATCGTCACCATCTTCTTCTTCTTCTGATAACATTAACACGCAAACTTTGAATGAAGAAGTAACTCAAGTTTTCAGTCAATTAGGCAGGTTTTGGGGTGGCGTACGCAAACAAGTGCGGATTTGATCGTTTGTAAAAATTTTTGTATGTTCTGACGGAAGTTTCAATTTCAGAGTCAATCGGCTTTTGAATCGGCTCGTAAAGTATGGTTTTATATATATATATATGATCGTTAGTTGTTATCGACCACATTGTTTGTTTCAGGACTTGGGGCAGGTGGTCTCACAAGCTCAGAAAGGAATTGAAAAGCAATTTAGTACTTTAACACCCGCATCATCGTCATCATCATCCGAAGCTCAAATATCCGAAAAATTACCCGAAACAATTCCGGAAAATGAACCAGAAGAAGATGCTGCTGCACAAGGAGGAGGCAGCCCGCAGCTTGAATCAACATTGAACACGCCTTCAGCCTCCTCCAATAACAACAATACATTCTTCTCTCGATTACAAAGCTCCCTTCCACCTAATCTTACGCCAGCTTCATTATCTACTACCCTTCAACGTCATCTTCCAGAAAACTTGCAGCATGGTCTTAATTTGGAAAAGGCGACCACTGATTTTGCTCAACTGCGTGCTACACTCGTTGATAATGTCCAACGAGTTCAATCTGGGACTACCATACAACAAGCTGAAAAGTTGGCAGAACAATATCTTTCAAAAGGAGAAGCTCTTTTTAAAGAAGCCGGGTTTTTCTTGAAAGATGCTATTAAAGTCTTACCTCCAGAGGAAGGAGATGATACTACTGCAGGAGTTATTTGGGATGGAACAGACCTTTGGCCGATACCTTCTACAACATCGAGAAAAGGAAAAGGTAAAGAGGGTTCTGATGTGACGCCAGGCGCTTCTTCAAGTTTACGTTCATTGGGAAGGCGCACAGAAATTCTTTTACGAAAACTACGTACCGATGCCGATGAAATCCGAAAGAATCCCGAAGATGAAAGTGATCCTGCTATCAAAGGATTGTGGTTATCATTTACGAAAGAAGTGGAAGATAATGGTGGTATTAATGGCAAGACATGGGCGGAGAAAGTCGAAGCCGTCACGACTCAAAGCAACCATGATGAAGATATTAAAGAACTAATAAATGCTCATACACAACTTGGTAGGTTACGAAAATTCTCTTTGGAAAAATACAATGGATTGATTCTTTTACTACTAGTTCCTTCTGAAATGACAGATGAAGTTTTCTGGACCCGTTATTTCTTCCGAATTACCCAAATTCAACAAGAGGAAGAACGTCGTAAGGCGCTTTTAGAAGGAACTAATGAACAAGAAGACAATGAAGAAGATTTTACGTGGGAAGAAGAGGAGGAAGAAGAGAAAAATGAGACTGAATTGAAGAGTTCAATGGAAACTACTAGGATTGCGGCCGCCACCCCTAGTGCAAGTGCTAATAGTGCTCCTACCCTCATCCCTAGTCCATCAACGCAAACTCCGTCTGTCAGTCCTCGTAGATCTGAAGATAGCTATGATGTCGTTTCATCTAATGTATCATCAACCGGTCAGAAAAGCCCGAAACATGCGCCAAAGGAAGCTAAAGAAAATGAAGAGGATGATAGTGATTGGGAGTGATTTGTTGGGGATCTCTTTGAATTCGCTTCTGTTTTTTTCTTTCGCACCTTCCTTTTCCCTCTTATCATTGATATCCCCCCTTTGTATTATATATAGGATTACAGAGAAGCGTTTTTTTTAATTATTGTTTCCTTAAATAAAGTACCAATAAGATATTAATGTATACAGTAGTAAAGGTGGCCAAGCGATATGGATAAAGTCCCAAAGAGTTTTAATATACCAACGATGTATTTTCCGTCGAGTTTTTTGAACAGGGCTCGGTTCATAAGTGTGATGAAGGGAGGTGGAGGTGTTTGTAAAATGCAACGGCAAAGTCAAATGTGGTCGACTACTGATTTCTGGTGATGATGACGACGAAGAAAGAATCGGAGCACGGAGAGGATCCATATCTATTCCATCATCATCCGTCCAAGAGTTAGACCGTTGTTTCAAACCCCTTGACAAACTTCCAGAGATCGAAATTGAGGCTTCATCATCGTCATCATCATGGGAAGCCTCACGGAATATTCGCCGCCGTGGTTTAGAATTAGGGTGTCGATGTCGGTGTCGATAATTTACTATGAAAAGAACAAGGATCGTTAAAATGGCTGATAAACCATATTGAAATATGTAGATGTTGATTTGGTTAGGTAGAAGACATGGCGTATGGGCGAAATTCCCTGGGGGAGAAGAGGAGGTAGAGGTATTTTGAGAATGAAGGGCAGGAAGTGGAGCGATGGATAGAAGTTGAAAACCTGGCCGCTTGATTCCCATAGCCATAGAGAATGAGCGGACAGATATTTCATCTACTTTTGATTTATCGAGTAATACATGTTGATAATCACAATAATCGTGATCATCTCCGCTAAAGAAAAAAAAAAATAATAAATATTAATAAATAGTTTGGGGTTTGGGGGGTTACTCCTATATGCCATTTTTACGAAAAAGATACCTACCTAAATACGATGGAAGGTCGGATATCATTCAGAAGGTAGAGTGTAACTTCTTTTGGAAGGAGATTTTGATAACTTTGACCATAGCCTGGGGTTATCGGCTTGATATTTTCGCGATGGGGGCCGCAGGAACCTGCGGTAAAGTTTGATCTAGCGAGGGGAATATGACTGAGGAGAATAACTGGCTCCGATGACCGGACTGAAAAAAAAAAAAAAGAGATCTTGATTAGGAGGTTTTGGAGAGATATGTATATTGTGATTGGACCACACACTTACACTTATAAAACGATTGGAGATATCCTATAGTTCCCCAATTAACTTTGGACCACTCCATCTTATCTCTGTTAGCGGTAGCAAATTCATCCACAAGAGCAGGTGCGTCAATTAACAAAAAAGTATGGTTAGCTAGTTGGAAATGTTGATTGAAAGGACCGAATGCTTCAAAATAACGTGATCGTGCATTAGATTTTATTAATTCGTCTGAAAAGGGACCTAGACTAGTTTGAGGGGGAGGGAAATCAGACCAAGATTTAAACGGTAGTCACACAAAAAAAAAAATAAGAAAAGAAAAATAACACGATGAATAAACGTACTCGACGTCGTGATTGCCGGGAATATAACGTACTGGTACGGACCGGAAGAAGTTGAATATAGACTTGAACCTTGCGTAATATTTTGTGAATCTAAAGATTTAGTTTTTTAGTATTTTAACCATTTGAAAGCCGCATGCAACATGGAAAAAAAATGACATGACATGACATGACATCAGGACCAACGGGCGAGAGGGTCAAATACAAACTAACTCATCATCATTGACAGATCTTCCATTATCCATCATGTCTCCTAAAAATATGACGAGATCGGGTCTCAGTTTCGAAATCACAGCATTCCAGCTTTTGCGTAAATTTAAATCAACAATGTATTGAGTCACCACTTGCAACCAACGCGGTCTACTCGGATATGAATTTAAATCGAGGATTTGAGGGTCTGCAATGAGTAAAACATGTGTAGGATCCTCGACGAAACCATGAGTTAACTGTGAAATGTAAGGTATTGAATATCATGGGCCAGGGTTTTTTACCCACAAACCTGCGTGGGCCATGTACAACGAGACACCAGGACGCGAAACATTCCGACTTCGCATGACCAAACTATAAGCAACCAAATGAATCGTAAAAGGTTAATGACCGTCCAATGTACCCGAAATTTTGTCATGAAGTGTGGTGAGGCGGTTGTAAACATTTTAAGGAGGGAACGGCGGGTTGTACGTAATCAGCTTCACCTAAGCAACGCGCACTCTGAAAAGATATGAATGGTAGGTATTCTCTGAATTTGATTCATGAGAGAGCTGATATACACTATAAGTACGAGGATAAAAACAAAGTAAAAAGATAGATATAGAAAGCAAAAGCAAATGAGTATGTAATTTTTCTCGTCACATTCACTTTAGAAGTAAATGTGTTTCAACAAACCCCCCTGCGATATTGTTTTTAACCACCAATGCTGTTAGGGTACTAACAAGCCTAAACCTCACCAAGCCTCAGGCATACTCACAAAATCCCCATTCCACCCACTAGGCCCGTTTACATTTAAAAAGATACCGTCTACACCATTAATAGGTATCCCAAGATCGCTTAAACTCTGAAAAGATGGAGTTAGAAAAATTAAATAAACGAAAATGAGAAATTCACCTGTTCTTGAAGCCAAACAGGAATCATACTTGGACTAAATATCCCACCATCCGCATCTGAGGGCCAAACGAAACCAAGATCGTCAGTATTGAGAAGAGGTGGAAGTGTATGTTGTTGTTGTTGTTGAGGTGATGAATCGTGTTGCATAGAATGTGTATGATGATGATTTGAAAAGGGCTGGATCATGCCTGCGGGGATATTCACCATACCTACATTTAGCTGTGGTTCTATGTATTGAACGACGAGGTTTTCTACGCCATGCGGGTGTTGTGGATGTGAATGAGGATGGGGGTGTGAGTGAGATGGGACGACGACATTTGCTGCTGAACCGGGGAGGCCATTATGTCCGATGCTCATTCCGTGTTGTTGTTGTTGTTGTTGTGATTGTGATGCCATAATGTCATGCGGATGCCCTCCTCTGACGTGTGGTCCCATCATGTTCATGTTCATTTGTGTGGGATGAACATTTTGTGATGGTATGGACGAATGCCCTTGTCCATAGGACATTCCCATTTTACGTCGTAAGTTGACGAGCATAAGACGAAGTGTTAAAGCGTATCTTTTTTTTTTTTTTTCAAAGGTCAGAAAAACATTTTTGAAATTATAAAACTTTACCTTTCTGCCGCGACATCACTTAGCAATCCCGCTAATTGTTCAACTTGCGTCGCAATAGCTCCAATATCAACTTCACCCGGGAATAAATGCGCCATCTTTAACAAGAATAATCCTGAAAAGGCGGCGGTGACAAGTGAATCATGTACAGCATAACGAAGAGCAGCACTATTAAAACAACGTTAACTTGAAAGAAATATGTACCAAAAAGAATGTGACTGCCTACCGGTACTCTGCACATCCTAAAAATACTTCCAAACATCTACTAGCGGCTTCTTTGGCCTGAAAAGCCATCTCACGTTGCTCAAATGGTAGTTTATCCCAAGACGCGCCACGAAGCGCGACACAGACCAACCATAGTTTGGCATAATACAATTCTGAGGAGAGGATCTTGCGGAGAAGTGAGTTCGGGGGATGACCTTGAGAAGCTGTTGGAAATGTAAGGGTACGATAAAGGGGAGAAGGGGGGTGAACGGGGAACTGACCGTGGAATGCATCCCAGTCGGCCCACCATTTATCAAGGGCAAGTTGCGCTCTGCGTATAATTGCTACCAAAGCACCTGCATTAGTGTTATTATTCGTTTGGCGATCTGAAACCAATGGTGAAAGAGTTTCGTATATTTGGGCTACAGGAAATTAGATTCAAATTATTATTATTTTTTTTAAAAAAAAAATAAACGCATACTTTTCTGCATGATTAATTCAATTTGGGCGACAAGTCGTACATCTGTTGGACTCGACATGGGGTGGGAAAGTAGTAACCTACAATGTTTGATTGAATTATCATCGCGAAGGACAATCGGTCGACCCGTGCCTAATGAGAGTCTAAAAAAGCGGAGTATACATATCAACCCCCATCAAAATAGAAGAATGTGTCCATACTGATGATCAAACCAATATAAGCAAAGCCATATACGAGCACTGACGACGAGATCCCGTTCCTCCTCTTCAGTTCTCCTTTTTGAATAGGTGGGATTTGAAAATGCTATTGTAAGTCCACCGCCGTCATTGTTATTCATGGGAGGAGGGGGAGTACTAGATCCATTAGATCTGGAAGTAACAGTACCTGAAACACTCGTACTCCTAGCCCTCTGACGGGATCCATTCAAGTTAACATCGGTAGAGGATGTACCGGTACCATGAGTTTCGCGCATATCAATATCATCACCATTCATATCACGTCCGTTAGAACCGTCTCTTCCAGAATCTTTGCCGATGTCCTCTCCACCACCACCTCCACTACTACTATTTTTTCGTTCACCACGATCGCTACGTTCGTTTCCGAAATTACCCGAATCAGCTAATTTATCTAACGCGCGGTGAAGACCCAAATCGAGCGCCATTCGCATCGCGTGACCACATGGAAGCCAACCATTTGTGCTCCATGCTGAAAGGAGGAGCATGGCTAGTTTGGAGCGAAAAAAAAAAGAGAATGATTATTTAGTAATTTGTATTTCCAAATAACCACGTGAGGAGGGAGGGAGGAGATAAGACAATACCTTGAACGGCTTCTTTTCGAACAATGGGACCGAATAACGTCGATCTTGCTATTCCTTGTGCTTCTTCTAGGCATTTGAAAAATGTAGGTGTTGGAGGTCCTTGTTGTACACAAAAGTTAGTTAAGGTTATCTCTCTCCCTAAGGAGGCTTACCATTCCCACTCCGGATCTTACTAGCCACAGCCAGAATGGCATCAAAACAAAAGGGAGTGCGCTCTTTCAATCCTTCATAGGTATCATAAGCGGGATCAAAGAGTGGTATGAACAGATGACATCCAGAGAAGAAGATGTGATATAGTTCTTGAGCCTCCGCGTCGGAAACAAGACCCTGTGATGGAAGGAAGTCAGTTAAGGCCTATATGGTATAAATTCTTTACAGGTCATCCGCACGCCTAACCTTTTCTAAAACGCTAGGGAAAGCATTCCGGGGAATGGGCTCCGCCCGCCTTCTTTTCTTGACACGGGGCGGGACAGGAAGTGGTGCGCTCGTTGCAGCAGCAGCGGCGGCCGCTTCTGCTGCTGCATTTGCGAGACCTTGTAATGCTTCAATAGGGGCATTCATTGTTGAACGGGGGAGTGTGTCTTCTGACTCGTCATCGGAAGAGGGAGCGGTGGAAGGTAAGATGCCGTATGTTGCGTATTTGTGGGGCTATAGGACAAAAAAGGGAAGGACTAAGTGACGTGTCATGTAGATATAGATAGAAAATTTTACTGGAGGAGCGAAACCTGGTAGAGGAGGAAACTTTTTGGGCTCATCGTTATCAGGAGAGAAAGACTGAGTTGAGGTTGATGAAGTTGATGAGGTAAGAGTTAGACTGGGGTTGGAACTCGGATTCGTGAGGGAGAGATTGGGTGATTGTATTTGGATGGCTGTGAGGATACGGTCGAGAGATGATTGCATTCCGATCATAGTACTTTGCATGACCAAAAATTGTGATTCGAGGCGAGATATCCGTCTGGTTTTATTGAAAAAAGCTATCAGAATGCGATACAATAACAATAGCAGGAAATAGACAGACTCCAGTGCGCCACTAGGTAAAGGAGTGACATTCTTCTTTTCCGGTTTCTCGAAGACGCACTGCGTTCCGCTCAACTGACATCGACGACATGGTGCCTATAATGAAAAAGGGGGAAAGAGAGGAAAGATTAGAAACATGATCAAGATAGTGTCTCAAAGAGAAAATCCGCAGTAAAGTGGGCAAAAGGTTGACTTGAACCCGGGCCGGCGGACGGCCCCTCTCGCGCAAGGCAACCCCAGGCGATGGTTATAAAAGAAAAGAAAGGCCAAAAGGAAAGAATAAGAAAAGTACCTCGCCCTCGCACCGATTCTTTCCTTTTCGACATGCCGTACACGCTCTAGCTCCCCGCTTTGGAATGTGTACCGATGACGATGGTGGTGGTAATGAAGGTGCCTGCGAAGTACTACTACTACTGGTATTATTGTACTTGTCATCAACGGAGACAGCGTCTGAGTCAGTCCTCCGTCTTTTGGTAGTACTCGCAGCTCCAGTTGAAGTCGGAGACGTCAAAGACATGATAGAGAGTGTGGAGAGAAACAGCGAGGAAGCGAGTAGAAGATGCGGGATATCGATATTTGTGCTGTCTCGTTAGTCTAAGCCGTGACCCACCTAGATAGCATTTAGCATATGCACCCAGATGCACCCGTGGCGTCGATGGGAGTCTACTTACCTTTCTTAGTACTCTTCTCAGGCACATGCATTTGATCTCATGACTAGGCTCGATTTGAAGGGCGTTTGTTTTTTTATTTTTATAGGTTATCTAATCAGACCTTACTAAAAATGATTATGTAATATGGCGTCTATTGTCGCGCGCTTCTCGGTTTCAGTTTTTGTTTTCAAACCAAACTCCTTGCTTTCCATCCACAAAGGAATGCAAGCATCCGAAAATACAATTCAATACCCTACAAAGCCGTGGAATTGGGATGCTCCGATATCGTTCAATCTAAATCTAAACCCTAATCCTAAATTGTCAGTAACAAAGAATGAATCAAATGGGTCAACTATTGTAACGAATGGCATCAATGGCCATAATCACAACAACGACCGTAATCATCTCCCATCCCACAATCACACTCCACATCCTAACAACATCCATGGTCATAATACCCCTTTGAAAAAAGACGACGACCAAGAAGACCCACCAACCCTTACACAGTTAGAATCAGAACTCCCATTCACAGATCATGAACAAATACCTTTAGGCGAGATTTTGTCCCGTGTAGTGCAGGATGTGTACGCAGAACTTGCAACATTAGCTGATACGTAAGTGGTTTAGTTGTGGCAGGGATCCTGGCGAGACATGCACGCGATTCTTTGTCTATTGGGTTTTTTTTGACACCCCCACCAGATTACCTTCTTCCTCCGATGCAGCACGTAAACGTATGCTAGCCGATTTTGTTGTAAAACACAAGAAGCAAGTTGTAAAACTTTACGCTGTTATAAAATGGGCGAAAGATGCAAGGGACATACAGCTTTGCATGGTAAATATTCATTCATTTCTCTTTTCCCCCGTGTGTGATTAGGGTCGGAGAAAAGAATGGTTGGGTCAGATTTTGAAAGCATATAAATAAAAACCAAATTTTCCAGTATTGATATAGTATTTTAGAATATCGTAACCTTCCTATTGGGGACGAACATGCAATTACAAGAAGTGACAAATGCTCTCGAGTTGGCAAAGACGAGTCTTGCTCCTGCAAAGTGAATATCTTATCATATCAATTTCATTCTTCATTGCTAAAATCATTCTTATTTTAGACTCCGAAATCATGATCTCCTTACTTCTCTCGATGTCCTTACAACCGGAACATATCAACGTCTGCCCACTGGAATCAAAGTATGTTGTAAACGGTTAGTTTTTAGATCACGCTCTGACTGTTTCTTGTCCAAACAGCGTTTTTTCATCCCCAAACCACAACTCACAACAGATGAAATATTTCAAACTTTGACAGATTACGACCATCTCATCCGATATCGCCTCAAAACATCCGAAATTATACCAGTTGAAATGAACAAGTATCATGTTTGTACGTTAGATTGTTCTCCTTCAGACTGATGTTTTACTCTCCGTCCCTTTCAGCTCAAGCCCAAGCACATTTCCACGTTCCGAATTTGTTCCGTGTATCACTCTCTTTAAGAGGTTCTGAACTTCAAGACGCATGGTTCCTCACTAATATTGAATTCGATTTTAAAGTTGGAGGAGACGACACTGGTGTTGTAGGTTTGTTTGGGTGTCAATTTTGTTGTGTTTTAAATAACTCGCCTCCTCACACGCGTTGATTTGACAGAGTTTCCGAGAATACCGACTGGTGTAGTGAAACAACATATAGTCGTTGAGGCGGATGCCCGACTCGCCTTGTATTCTTATGGAGAGGAAATGCAGAATTTTCCAGGAGATGATGGTCAAAGTGCTGGGAAAGAAAAGGAGAACGACGGTAAAGAAACCAAGAAAGAACAAGCTCCGACTACTACCGTCCCTCCTTCGTCGGTACCTAAATTACCCCTTCATGTTGTTGATGCACCACTTGTTAGATTACACAACCTCTTACGTGAGTAGGTTTGGCTTCTTTTACACTGTGTGTATTATTGACCTCCCTTTTTCAGAGATGCTCTCGCTTTCGTACCAACTCGAAATCCTCCATTATCAAGCTCAAAGGATGCGATCTCTTGGTTGGGGAGACTTTTTAAAGGTCTCGTTAGCGAAGAATAGACAAAGTCTGACCGTTTCATATTGGATGTAAGCCCGTTTGTGTTTGGTGACTTTGTCGGTTTGTTTAGCTTAGTTTTTACGTGTAGTCGTCCGGCCCCACCACCCCGGCCTGCCAATGCCCCGCAATTGAGAACAAAAACCCCATTGTTGGGTGGGACAATAGTCATCAGCATATCGGATTTAGGTGTTTCGCAGCCTGCGGAGGATAAAGGCAAGAATAAAAAATCGACGAGTGGTGGTCCTATCAGTCGTTCAATATCGCAGAATCTTTCGACATCATCGTCAATCACCGGAACGGCTTCAAGTTCGAGTTTAACTTCAAATTTGAAAAATACAGGGTCTGTTGTAACTCATGGAGTGGTGGTACAACATCCACCTGGACGGTCGCATGTTGATAAAGTGTTACATGAATTGAGTTTGATAGGGAAATTGAGAAGGAGAACTACTGCTGCTACTGCATCTGGTTTACAACAAACTGATCCTATTGGTGAAACTGCAGCTGTCGGTGAATCAAATTTAGCGGGTGCTGGTGCGACACCACATGCTATGAAAGATTCAGTGTCTACTCCTCGTCCTGGAAAAGAGAAGGAATCAATATCGACTCCACGTGTATCACCACCACGACCAACGGCCGCAAGCGGTTCGGGATTAACTCAAACACAATCATTTGCAACTACATTGACTCAAACACATACACAATCATTTCCCCAAGTATCTGATGATATTGAAAGATTACATTTATCTGTTAAATGGACGCCTGAATCTAATGCACTCGGGTTTATGACTAATCCTACTGAATGGGTTCGTAAAATTGATGTGGTGAGTGTGTTCACTTGAGATGTGATGGGGTTAATTTGTACTTTTTTTTTTTTTTAAGGACGCGGCGGATCTGGATTTCCAATCACTTTTGATGAAAATTCTTCGGAAACAATCGGAGGCTATTCTGAAAGTGTTTAGAAGACAATTGGTGGAAGGACCACATCGAAATGTATTTGGGGAGAATGAGGTTGTTATGGGTTTCGAACGTATGATCATTTCTTATATTCTCCTCCAGTTGAGTTCTTAAAATGGTTTCATATATATAGCCGATTCAACACCGACTCTTTCAATTCATTTGTGCGCTTCGGAGCAAGTGGTTGTCACTATTGATCCTAGAACGGGCAAATTTGCACTTCGTGATACTGGCGATTTAACTTCTGCTGGCCGAGGACCGCGTTTTGCGAGTGTTTCAGAGAAGATTAATGAGAACCCGGTGTTGGTTTTGAATGCTATTGTTACATTAAGGTATAATGTGGGTGTTTTTGGAAAACTCCTTTCTTAGTCGGTATATTTACTGATTTATTTTTCCCTCAGACTATTATGGAGAATGCTGAACAGAAGGCTATTGCTTTGGGATTACGAACATTCCGACATCGAAGTTTGTCACGAGAAGGTATTGCTGTTTCAACGTTTCACTCTTTCGGAAAAATAAACACACTCTCTTTAGAAATGGCCAAGTTTGGTCCTTCAGCACGTGCATGCTTATTCATTCAATTACACCATTTCCGAACCAATTATCTCGTCCTTGTTGTAGCAGAGGAAGAATTTAATTACGCCCTTGTGTCAGTCAAAGGTGTAGATGGTGGAAATCTTTGGGTTATGGATGATATTGGTTGGCTTGATGTTAAGAGAGTGAGGGGAAGTGTTAGAGTTGGTGTCGGACAAAATGATGAAGAGAATGGGTCTTCTGTTATTGTTGGTATGAAGCGGAAGGCTGCGGAGGAACTAGTAAGAGGTGGCAGCGGGAAGGAGAAAAAGTATGCTTTCTTGTTTTTGTCTTATTCTGATGAAATAAATGACTTTGATTTGCGTAGGTTCAATTTGGAGTTTGATGTTATAAAGGAGTTGTATGCCTATTGCTGGTGAGTATGACGTTATTTTATTTAATCAAATTTTTTTTTTACCTTTTTGATTAGTGCTCGGGTCGCGCATACACGTATCGAACAACAACTGAAATCACGTGGTATACCATATACACACGTATCTTCACTATTCTTCTCGGCTCCCTCACCATCCCAAAGCGGAGCAGGTATTGGAATGAGTTTAGGGATGCATCCTTCACTTGCCATGAACAACACGTTATTTGATCTAAATGGTATACCTCTTGACCCATCATACGATATTCATTCATCATTGGCGGCCTCCGTACCGATATTATGTGTTCAATCCAAAGATATATTATCTGGTGTTCCGGCTGCGGAAGCTGCCATGCCTAATATCCGGATTGTACCTATTAATTGGTGGTCTTCTGAAAGGAAGTGTCAGGTACGCGTTTCGGGGCTATTCATATATATATATATATGGTAAAACAACTTTTCTTTTTAGGTTGTGACGTGTGTTAAACTCAAGTATGTTCAACCACCTGTTGGTGTTGATAAAGCTTCTGCGGCGGCGACTGTGATACGGCCTTCGAAAAGTGTCATTTATGATACACGAGAAGCGATTGTATCGTTCCTTTCGGATAATATTGATACATGTGTGGATGAATTTTTAGATGGATGGGCTAGGGTGTCTACCATCGTTGTTATTGCGCGAGAAGGTACGTGTTTTTCGTAGCCTTTTTTAATCAAAGTTGTTGTCCTAATTCAATATTAGTATCACAAATGGCTAAGAAGATGCAGTGGAATGATGTTCGGCTATTGTCATTTGATTTACAAACTGTCGAGTTTACTTATACCACTGTGAGAAAAAAAATCATTTTTCTGGGACACATGATATAGATTCTTTGTAGGGATATGCGTTGTCTATCAGTTGCACACATCAACAGCAAGCTACGGAGGGACTATATCGACTTCAATTCTCGAGAGTCAATAGTAGTGATGGACCAACATCTCGGGGACGACGTGCGCCAGGTGTAACACTCCATGATGAAGCTTCGCCATTTCTTCGACCATTATTGCGTACCGGACGACTAGCACAGTCATTGAAGGAAATTGTGGAAATGCTTCGAGATACGCTTCCTATGACACTTGAACTTGAGAAATTGATTCAGTGTAGGAAGAAACGTGATGATGATGATAGTGATGATATGGACTTGGATGAAAAAGAAATGGATGATGGCGGTGGTGGTGGTTCTTCTGAACATGAACAATTCCGTGGTGTGAAAGTTGATGTTTATCCGAAGGCTTTTGCGTGGTATAGAGTTTTATTCGGTGACTTAAGGTTTGTGTTTATTGTGTGAAAAATGAGAGGCTTAATTAATCCTTTTTTTTTCTAGACATGCACTTGACTTTCGGTTATTGTCACGTAAACGCGTCGGCATTCTGGATGCATCACAATCTCTTTTTGACCCCCCTCCGACATCATCACTAACAATATCGTCACCATCTACCAACGACAAAGACACAGGTCCTCAATTCATAGGCGTTTTGGAACCCATCCCCGACTTTAAAAATATTCTTACTGAAGTAGCAGAAAGTGCACGGGGTGAAGGGTGGTCAAAACATCTCGGTTCATCTGGAATTGCTTTGATTGATATTGGGATTATTTGTGATGCGAATGTGGCTGGAAAAGTAGGTCTTGCTGTGTTTAAGCGGATTATCGAGAGGCTTGGTAAAAAGAGCATTAAGGTGGAGGAGCAGTAGTAGTAGACGTTCGTTAGTTTGTTTGTTTTGTAGTTAGTGTATGTACTACAAAGTGTGTATATAATGGACGTCGACTCGCACGGTTGCGAAACCTTTTCGCCAACTTTTGGTTCCATAATACAACTGAAGCAGACTGTTGAACTGTATATAATATACAACTTAACAGTATACGTGGATGAATATTACGACTGGATTATCATTACATTATCACGTTGCATATAACAAAGATCAGCAGATTGGAGAGCTTGTGCAAAGCCATGCACTGGGGCGGTGCTTCTCTGTGGTGGTTATGGCAAAGCTGACATTTCAGTAAAAATGAGGCTAGAATCGCATCGGATGTCCCCGCACACAAGTTGTAAAAACCACACAGAAGCACTTTATTATAGATATAGTTGAGACTAAAAGATGACTTCAATCAGATGGTTCTCGGATCAATTCTTTTTCCTAATTGTATGCGGACTAGAATTCGAAAGGGTCTTCATTCTTCAATGAGCGCGCTTTTAACCTCGTGCACATGTTGAACAAGGAAGGGTCTCCACTCATATAGAATCATAATTCATACTCCTTCCTCCAGTGTGAGAGGTTAGACTAGGGTTTAAACAGTGGCGTGCTGTAAACGCGCGCGCCCATCCGATACCAACTATTCATAAAGCAATACAATGTACACCAGATAATCAACAATTTGAAATTGAGATAATTTCTTATCGTTTCACACTACACGTTTGGGGCTGTGGCTTTTATTGACAAAAACGGTGATGTCGGTGACCCACGTTCCTTTTTGATCGCTCACTCACTGCGCACATCGGCGACCGTCCTCCGCGAGTCCGAATTGAAATCAACGTACGTTCCGTATCCTCCGGATTCAAATGGCTGCTACACATAATAATAATTGTTCATTAATATTGGCCCGAGCTTTGAATATATGAAACCATAGTTTATTTGCGTTTGTTTATCTATATCTATGCATGATAGTTTGTTGGATCAACAGGGCTTGGCACGTGGGCACGTAGGCACCATGGTCACATCACATCACATGGATTCTCTCCTAAAAATTGACCCAGCATACTTATTCTATTCAAAAGTTCCTTGAAACTTGACCCAGCTTTCAATTAATTCTATGACAGGAAGAACGCGGGGCAATTAATTTTCCATGATAGAATATGTGTCTGTGACACTAGAAAAGAAAAATGATTGACAATCACGTTGTTATCCCGGGATAGATGGACCTCGACCCTCTAAGCCGCGCGTATTCAAGCTTCCGATATAAATTTGACCTGTAAAAGTAACTTCCGCCGGAACGATTTACTCTCTTTTCTTTTTCTCCACTTTTTTTTTTGTTTCATGTTATTCAACATACTCATTCATAGTCACCACTAAACAACAACCGGTACAAGACAATTCGTTCGTTGGAGTCTCATCAAAAGATATGGATATGATTACGGTTGCAGAATGTATTTTCCTTCTCAAATCCAATTATCTCGATGTGGTACGTGATAATTGAAAAAGGGAAAAGATGTTTATTCAGTAAACATTTTAGACTTATGACTGTACGTTTGTAGAGAACTTGTAGGACAACTTGAAAGAAAACGCTGACAATGCCATAGTAGCAAGCTATTGTTTACTTGTAAGTAACCGTTGTTATAGCGTTGCTCCGAACGATTTTCACCATCACTGAACAGGTATACGACTATCTTCTTACAATGAATCAAGAAGTAACCCTAATCTGGCCCACTGCTTGGAATCTTGCCAAAGTACTTTTCCTTATTAATAGATACGTCCCTTTCATAGGAGGTCTCCTCCTCATCTACAGTATGTTCCCCTTTCCCTTCCCAATTTGAGTTTAGATTGAAACCTTTTTTTTAGTAAACATTGCTGCCCTGGATTTATCATTCGATGCATATAGCACATTGCATGAGACAGCTGGTGCTCTTATTTTTATTGGTTTGTTATTTGCTGAAGGTATGATTTTGTTTTACACTCAGGTTGGTCTTTCCGAACTTAATCTTAATTCATAATCAAAAGCCATTGTATTATTCCGTACATGGGCTCTTTTCGGCTGTAATCCGCGTGTTGGTCTCGCTCTACTAGCTTTTGCAATCGGCCTTATTTCCACTGGAATATTTTTTCTAATTTCTGCTATTCGACCTTCAAGTGGTACAATTGAGGACTGTGATTCGGGTCGATATATGGATTTTAATAATGACAAACATGTCTATGTGGATTATATACTTTTAATGGTTCATGAAACTGGTAAAACATTTTATTTTATGACCATGCACCTTCTTTTTATTTACTTTTTTTATGCTAGTTCTCCTCGGATTAACATTATATAAATGTTTTAAATTGTGTAAGTATCCGGCACGGACTAAGAGATTGTTGTATCTGATTTAATCTTCAAAGTGAAAAGAAAGAGATCAACCTTTATTTCGAGTCTATTCAAGGATGGTGTGTATTTATTTTGCATAAGAAAGGGGCGTGTTCTCATTGTTCTTTCAGGCATTATGTATTACACTTACATACTCGGTGGGTAGTTTCACTTTACATACCATAGAAATGCATTTCTAACTCTTTCACCAGCCGCTTCGATCATCAATATTTGTCTCATCGGCATTGTAATTTTACCATTGTTCTTTCTTTTTCTTTTTTTGAAACTGATATTGTACCTTTTGGCAGGAAGGTCTAACAGGCCGTTTCATCTTGTGAGTTAAATCGGAACATTAATCATTCCAAATTGATCTTTGATATTTATATAAAGATTCCAACATATTTTACACTCGATATTTGCAACACGCATATTTCTTAGTCTTAGAGTAGCTGCTCGAAAACATAATTCTGAAGGGTCGCCCTCAGAAGCTGGCAACGCTAATAATGATAACTCTATTTCAAATCCGACAGGGGGATTCTTATCGACTATTGTCGTTGGTGTAGGAACATGGGTTCATGAAGATGATACTTATTTCAACTCACTAAAGACATCAACGTTGCCACGATGATATTCAAAAAAACTACACCTTTTTTTTTCTTTCGTTTTATTTTTGTATCCTTATTTTTGGAGATTGTATGTATATGTATTTTTATACCTTATTTCTAATTACCTAACTCGGGCTTCTGAAATTCCTAAAAAAGCAGCCACCGTTTTTTGTGCGCGTTCAAGTCGTGCGCATGCATATGCGCACTTGGCTATGATAATTTAAAATATAACGTCGGTAACCTGCCTTGATGGGTGGTGGTTCAATCTGTCGTCATGATTGGCGAATCCTGATCTGATGCCATAAACTGATTATTGGACGAAATACAAGGGGAGATGGAATAATACGGACCCGACGCGCGTTGGTTCCCAGTGTTGTTGCCATCTGATCTACCTTAACTGAAATCTTTGTTTTTTTTTCTTCCTGTGAATCAACTTCTTGAGGCGAGTTGAATCTCTTCGAAACACGGATTTGTGCAAGTAAGAGAAAATTCGAATTCTCTGTAACTACCCGAGAGTGATTTAACGCGGGTCGTTCGTTGTCAAGCCGTTTGCGTTGCGCGAAGGGAAAGGTTTTTTTTTGTGGAGAGTCTATTCTTTTTTTGTGCCTCTCTCTCTTTTTTTTTTTTTTTTTTCGGTCGGTGAGTGCTGGTGCCAGTTGTCATATTTTATTTTGACAAATAAATTAAATTTAAGGATCGGTCGATGGGCTGATGCAGATGCAAATAAATGATGTTTTTTTTTTTTTTTATAAATCTGCATCCGCGGGTACCGGTACGCGCAGTAGAGTATGTACATATACGTGTTTTTTTTGGTATTCCTCGGCAGTTGAGATGAAAAAAAAAAAGAGAAATGCCGCTTGCAGACGCCCCCCCCCTTTTTTTTTCCATTTCTCTTTCTTTGGCCAGGTTCGCTAAAAAAAGGGTGATAATTTTCACAATTTATTGTGTGAAAGCGAAACATCCCAAGTTTTATTTTATTTTTTCATTCTTTCTCTTTTTTTTCTCTCTCTCCTGGCACCCGCGCGTAACACGCAACCACCGTGCACGTTTTCCCTCAGCTAGCTTCTCACCAAACCATCCCCCTCCCCCACACATACACATCTTTGCACATTGCACATTCATTTAAACACACACAGCGATTTGCTTAGTAGTGCGACTACCTCCGGAGCCCTTTGATAGTGCTTGATGCGATCTTTGCAGCATTCAGAACTATACCATTTCTTTGACAATTTTAAACACATCAAGTTGGAAACACGAATCGATGTTGTAAGGCTTGTTCATTATTTTGTCAATATCTGCTGCTGCTAATCTGAGAATTGAAACAGACATTTGACGGTACGTCGAAACTTGTTTTTTGATGATATAAAAAAAAAAAAACAAGATTAATAATTATCCTTGTCTTATTAGTGGCTTCATATTGTTTATTGGCAAGAATCCTCTCCCAACCGCGTCATTTAACCTATAGTTTTAATCTCATTTTTCACAGATATACAATTATTTCCTTACTCTTGATGATGAAATAAAGTTTATATGGCCTACACCATTAAACCTCGGCAAGGCTCTATTTTTCTTAGTTAGATATATTCCAATGCCAAGTGGGGCTTTCCTTATTTATGGTAAGGGATTTTTTAAACTTGAATTTGGTTCTCAAAATGTTGTTCTTAGTCCATACCGCTTCTTCGAATACATCCTTTGAACTTTGTGATATCTTATACCAATTATCTGGAAGTGAGTTTCTCCTTTATATATATATTATATATATAATGCTAAAATCATCAAACAGTTATGATATTCGTCGGCATGGTACTTTCA
Source organism: Clathrus columnatus (assembly GCA_020884735.1). Taxonomy (NCBI): domain Eukaryota; kingdom Fungi; phylum Basidiomycota; class Agaricomycetes; order Phallales; family Clathraceae; genus Clathrus; species Clathrus columnatus. The sequence goes on from BPWL01000001.1 coordinate 2,896,728, forward strand.
GAAAGTTCGTTATTACCCTCATTCTCATACCAATCCTAGTATATTAAACATTTCATCCCAGTGGTCATACTATTCCGAACATGCGCACTTTTAGGACACGGTCATCGCTTTCTCAAACTATCACTCTGGCTTCTTGGTCTCATTCTTTTAGTACCTGCCATTATTTTAATGTACTTGAGCATTCGTCCTTCAACCAGTACGTGTTTTTTTTCTTTCTTCTCAACGGGAATTTTAATTTTTGTTAGAGAAACCGCCTACCAAATTTCGACATCTCTTTACCCATTGTTCTACTATTTACTATGAAGCTCCAATTCGTGTATTTGGAGCTTATGTTATTGTTGTTTTTTTTGAAACTAGTTGAGTTTTCCTCCTTCCTCCCATTAGTATTCTTAATTGACTGATAAAACGTGTAAAGCGATATTTGTTTTCACGTTATATAGATGTTTAAAACTAAGTAAGAGAAAATACGGGTTTAAAACTGATTACTTCTTATTATCTCTTTCTCTTTTTTCAGAAGGGAAATCTTTGTTGTTGACCACATTATTACGCGATGGTGAGTCTGTACTTTCAACCAAAAACCCTTGATTTACTGAAGAAGGAATAATCTCACAAAAGGAGTTTTGTATTATCTTTATTTACTAAGTAAGTTTTCCAAACTTTTTATAAAACCCCTTTTGGTTGACCCTTATCACGCAAGTCATATCAATAATCAACATCTGGGCCATCAAAATTGTAAGTCCAACTCAATTATTATATTTTCACTAAAACGTTCAAATTTAGTTACATGCACCTGGTCGATACGTTCTGTCAGTCCCCCCCCCGCTTTTCATTAATTTAAAACAAAAAATTAACTTCTTTTTCTAGCACGCAATATATTTTACATTCCATTTTAACCTGTCGTATTTTGGTAAACCTTCGAATAGCAGCATCAAATGCCAAGCGGTGCGATAATAATAATAATCATACCACTGCTTCTTCTTCTTCAAGGGAAACTGGGGATGAGGGTAGTAGTAGTAGTAGTACTACAGGTGGAGGGTATCTCTCGAGTGTCATTATAGGTGTTGATACGTGGTTTCAGTCAAATGATAGTGATAGTGATAGTTCTCCTCCTCAGGGTAGTAATATGATTTAAATTCTAATATTTTGTACATGTAATATTTGGGACCTTTTTTTATTATTATTATTGGACTAGATTTACTATTCGATCGTGGGTCGCGCGGCATAAATATGTAGATAACATTTAGTCACTGGGGTCAGAAACTCTGCCCCCCCCCTCTCTCTCTCTAAATAACTACTACTACTACTACTACTACTACACTTCATCTAACATTACAACATCTGGTAAAGATGGTCTCCTTTTTTTACTCTTTCGACTAGAATTACTCTTCGTCCGTCCTAAACTACGGGATCTCCGACTAGAACTCAATTGAGGAGGAAGAGCAAATAAACTTGTCCGGCTCGTCCCTCGTTCCACAACAACATCACCATCACCACCATCACCCATCTTCAAATACATGGACCGCCTTTCATTGTTGACAGATGATGATTTCTTGCTTGAACCTCTTGACAACCTCTCCAGACGGAGACTGAGGTTAAAAGGTGATGGAGCTGGAATTTCGGGTAATGTAGGACTATCAGGTCTTGGAATGTATTGACTAGTCGTATTCGTTCTCGTAGTGTTGTTGGTGAACGACGATTCTTCGAGCATTACACTTTCTCCGGTTATGTATGTAGATGGTCTACCGGAATTTACTTCGTATGAAGCGCAAGATGGTCTTCTTGTTCCCGTTATGATTGAATAATCGGTTGGTGATGTGTTAATAATCTGGCTGTGATGATGATGATGATGATGATGATGATGATGGTCACAAACAGATGTGCGTGCCGTCGGTCTCGATCCCAGTCTCGATCCCGGTCTTAACTCGCTTGATTGATGTTGACTAGTAGGGCGTACTGTTCCCTCCTCACCAAGCAACACATTGGGAGTAGCGACCGGGGTAACCGGCGAGGGACGAGGAGGATTGGGGATTATAGCCGAAGCAGATGATTCCCTTCTTGATGTGTATCCCGTCGAGATGAGTGATGTAGTTGAAGGTGGTAAGGGAACTAGACGTGCAGCTTCTAAATCTCTATCTTCATTTCTTAAAAATGAAGATTTTGGACGTTGTCCTCCTCCTCGTCGTCGATGAATCAAAACGTGTAAATCTTTTTCGGGGACACATGGACCTGTTGAAGCTCGACGTCGTAAATGGTGGATGTAGACGAGTAAAGCTGTTACTAGAGCCGTTGCAAATGCGGCAGCTAGAGTATATCCAATCACTGTTCCTCCTTGTAAAGCGGTTCTAAAAAAGTTTATAAATATTTAAACAAAAAAAAAAAAATTGAATCGTACGGGACTGTAAAATCACTATTTTCACAATTCACTGAATCGCTCCCTCCTACCGTCATTAATGATGACGTGAATGCAGATGCATTATCGTTAGATTGAAAGACGACCACAGCTCGAGATAGGCTTGTAAATCCTGAAGCGCGAACGAAACCGTATCCCCTAATATTTGAAGTTTTGAACATGTTTGAAGGACGTTCACCTGGACTAAAAATGAGAGCTCGGGGAAGTTGTGCGTTGGGTTGAAATGCCAATGATACAGAAGGACAATCTTGAGATGAACCGGAGGTGGCGATTCCAAGTGTCGGGGTTGTTGTTGTTGTTTGAGATAATTGATGAGGAGAAGAAAGACAAAAAGTGGAATTGTTGGTAGTAGTAGAATTATGAACGGTGAGTATCTGAGAGGAAGGGCCAACACCTTTTCCTTGTGAATCGACTACACCTAAAATGTATGATGTAGAAGGAGAGAGTGATGGGAAATCGAAAAAAGCTGCTGAACCAGATGTAGTTGAAGGACGCCAGTTATCAATTTTGCGGATAGCAGCGGTGGAATTGAAAGGTACAATATACAAATAAAAAGGAAACTGAAACTGATCTACAGTATCAGTTTGTTGACCACGCCAAGTCACCATTACACTTCCGCATTGTTCAGAATCGCTGTATCCAAGGATAAACGAATAGATAACGGGATTAAGATAGAGCAGAACGAAAGCACAATATCTTGAGCGAATCATTCAATGCGGAGGAGGAGGAGGAGGAGTGTGTGCGTGTATCATGCGAAAGGAAATTAAAATATGATGTTTTCTTTTTGATGAGAAAAATTAGAAGGGGGGAGGGGTGTATATATGAGACTTGTAAAGGAAGGTTTTCGTAGACGCCGGAATGAATAAACAGCGATCAGTTTTTGATGAGATGTGTTATTTTTTGCTCATGCAATGAAGCTATGCCCGCTGGTACGAGAAAAATGAACTGAGCGGAAATCGCTGGTTGAAGTCGTAAGATTATATCTTTTAATCTTATTTTTGAAGGACTTTTAATGAAGAAACAGATTAAGGGTTAAAAGATCTTTGAGATTTACCCCTCTGTATAAAAAGAGATGTTAATATCAATCAGAGAAGAGATGTAAAAGAATGCAAACCGAAAGGGATTGGGGGGCAGTGCGAATGGTTTATGTAACTGCGGCCTATTGACTACGTACGTCTAGTACGGCTCACTGGCATTGAAATGGCACTGCTATGATACAGGCAAGGGTCCACTGAAACATCGAATAATATTGTGGATATGAATGGTACCAACAACATACCTGTGTCTGTCGTCCTATCCGATGGACTGAGAGGTACTTTCGCAATACTATACTGTTTATTACCTGAAAGCTATACAGTGTCAATTGATGCTTTCTCATGTTACTGAATCTCTCATTTGATTGATATTATGTAAGTCATCGCCATGAAATTTGTTCGGCCAAAATAGTCAAGAATAGTCAACTATCTTAGATCTTATAAGAGATGTTCAAAGTTGGAGCAAATGTGTAGTAGGTCGGAAGACGCCGAATTACCGGATCTAACCAACTCCGAAACTTCACGTGTGGCAGACTTTTTCGTTCAACTTTCATCATGGCATCACATTTGGGTATGTTCTTGTTTATACGGAATACGAAAACTGATATATGTATATATATATTTTATAGCTCAAATATTTGGTACTGGTAAGTATCAGGTTTTGTATTGTATACGAGGCTTTTTTTTTTTTTATAAAAATACTTTAAAGAACAGGATCGCGTTAATTGCTCGTTTTATTATAAAGTAAGATCTTCTTTTTGTCTATTATGGTTTTATATTGATTGAGTATTCAAAGATAGGGGCTTGTCGTCACGGAGACCGTTGTTCCCGTAAACATATCAAACCGCCATTCTCACAAACCATCCTGCTTCCAAATGTTTATCATAATCCAGCCCACGATCCCGGATGTAAACTCACCGAACGTGATTTGCAAGAGGGTTTCGATGCCGTATATGAGGATCTCTATTGGTATATATTCATCTATCTATCAATCTATTTTGTCTGATCTCTTCATTCACAGTGAACTGGCCAAGTTTGGTCATCTTCTCGAACTTCATGTCTGCGATAACGTTGGTGATCACCTGATTGGCAACGTTTATGCCCGTTATGAATGGGAATACGAAGCTCAAGCGGCTGTCGACAATCTAAACAATCGTTGGTATGCCGGTCGCCCCCTTTACGCAGAACTTTCGCCAGTGACGGATTTCCGAGAAGCATGTTGTCGTCAAAATGAAAATGGTGAATGTAATCGTGGTGGATTTTGTAATTTCATGCATCTTCGATTGGCTTCGAAAGAACTTGTTTCAGCTTTGAAACATGGTCAACGGATGGAACGTAAATTGAACCCTCCGAAGGATCATGGTGCAGGAGGTTGGGAACCTGGCAAGAGGGAGAAAAATGGCAGGGAACGTAGTGCCAGTCCTAAACGAAATGTTTCGGCGGGTGGTGATGATGTTTGGAGAAGATGAGGACGGGAGTTAATAATGTGTACGTGACCGTGGCATAGGAGCGCGTTTTGAATAACCATCATGTAGATTCGAATAAAAAAAATTTGTTTGTATTAAACTAGCCAGCCGTGATACTCTCCTCGTCCGCCATCTGCAAGTAACTCTTGCCACTGTACAATAAACCTTTTAAAAAAAAAAAGCGATTAGCGCCTACATAGCGCTGTCCTTTTGTCATACCTGTCAACGAAAGGTCGTAATAGTTTTCCAGATAATGATAATGATTTTACTCGTGCAAATGATTCTATATATAGGACTATAGGTGTTTGAATCATAAAGAACTGTTTTGAGAACGTTTAGTCACCCATAGAGCGCACAAGGAAAAGGAACTTACTCTACCGACATAGACAGCGATACATAACATGACACAAGTACCGGGCCCATTGAGAATGAGAACATCCGGATATGATTTGCCTGTGATTATAGGGTGAATGCAAATTTGGTAAATGCACGCAAGTAGTGAGTAGAACGAAGTGAGGGGGTCGTCATAAGGGATTGATGTACTTTGCGTGCCCTTGGAATCTTGATAATGTCAAAATGAGTCTAGATAAGAGTAGTAAGTACTGTTTCATTTTGTACAAATCATGATCACGTACTACAGCATTCGTTTTGTTGGCTTCTAAAGCCATAGCGCGTTCAATGCTCAAATTATCGCCATCGCTCACGAAATAAGTTCTTGACGTGTATTTCTCAAAGTTCAACGATGAGAGTAAAGCAAGAGCTTCGCTGGTATGACCACCTATTAAAAAAGGTGAAAACAGCTCAAAGTCTTCTCAAAATAAAAACCTCGTACCGGAACCCAGAAACACGGCCAAATGACGAGTCGGTGACTTCTTCCTAGGTAATTTCTTGCCATTATAAGGCGGTTTAAGTTGTATAATACGGACTATGACAGCGAGACAGAAACATAATACGAGCCAAACAATCATGATGACATCGAGGGGGAAAAGAAACTTGTGACAACTTTCGGTCACACAAAGCTTTTCTATTCAACCATGCCAGAACTTGAAGAAGAAGGTCAATTCCTTCCCAAACATCATGCGACTTGGTCGAAAGAATCGAAACTTGGAAAACCACGAAAAAATAAATTTTTACCCCGATTAATTATAGGACTTTTTTGTATCACATTCTCTTATATCTTTGGATACCACCTCTTTTGGACCTCGGCTTCAAACCCCGGAAACCCACCCATTCGTGTTCCTTTCAATTTCAAACATATTTTATCTCGTTGTGATGAAATTCAAACTATACCCGGTCCTCCGAAGGATTTTGAACATCGAACTCAGTCGGATAGGTTTGTAAATGGGACACAACCCGTTTTAATACGTAATGCGACTTTATGGACGGGAAGAAACTCTGGAAAGGATGTTATCTTTAATGGAGCTATCTTACTAGATAAAGGGCTTATTAAATGGATTGGGGAAGATATCCGAGCAAATGAGGTTACGAAAAAGTTTGCTGGATTGGACATTGTCATTATTGATGCCGAAGGTTCTTGGGTAACACCAGGGTTTTAACTTGTTCCCCTTTCCCTTTGGTTTGCTACCCACTAATGTGTATCTAGAATTGTAGATGCTCATAATCATGCTGGCGTTGGTCCTCTTCCCCAATTATCAGGAGCACAAGACACGAATTCCTTGCACGGGATAACTCAACCCTTCCTTCGTTCATTAGATGGTATTCATACGCATGACGAAAGTTATGCACTCATGATAGCGGGTGGTGTTACAAGTGTTAATATCCTTCCTGGAAGTGCTAATGCCATAGGTATTCTATTCATTCTTCTTCTTCTTTTACATAATAATAATAATAATAATATGCTCTTTTTTTTCTTCCCAGGTGGACAAGCGTTTCCGATTAAACTCAGACCTACAAAAGAACGTTCTACTTCGGCAATGTTAGTTGAACAGTTTGATTCTCCTCAGTCTTCTGGATGGAGACAAATGAAGTGAGCTTTTTCTTTTTCATGAATATTGGATTCTGATGATTAGTTAGACATGCGTGTGGAGAGAATCCAAGTAAGTTTTATTGACAATTCAAAATATTTGTAAACTTATGTTTTATTCAAAGGTGGTGCATATTCGGGAACCCGTATGGATACGATATGGGCATTCCGGGAAATGTATGATTAATTTCTCTCCGTATAATAGTCCGGTAATATTTTTCAGATATGACGAAGCTAAACAACTTGTTGAACAACAAGATAAAGTCTGTACAGCTGCAAAAAGTGGAAATTGGAATGAAGCACAAACATTTCCTGAAAATTTAAGATTAGAAGCGTTGACGGACGTTTTACGCGGGAAAGTCAAAGTATGTTTTTTTTTTTAAAAAAAATCGTGGATTCTCTTTTAATGATATCTTTTTTTTTTTCAGGTTCACACTCACTGTTATGAAGCTGTAGACCTAGATGCATTCGTTAGAGTGGGTTACCTAAAATTTTCTTGCCCTCACAAAGAACGTTAATATTTCTTAATTAGCTCAGCAATGAATTCAAATTCGCAGTGGCCGCTTTTCATCATGCTTCAGAGGCTTACCTTGTCCCCGATCTACTTAAAAAAGCATATGGAACTCCACCTGCGGTAGCATTATTTGCTACATTCTCTCGGTATGTGATTTCTTTTAAAGCCGTCGTACGAACACACTTCATCATTTCCCCCCTTAGTTACAAGCGTGAAGCTTATAGAGGTTCAGAATTTGCAGCCCGTATTCTTCACGACGATGGATTACGTGTTATAATGAAGGTTGTTTTCCCTTTTTTTTTTTTCCAACCAATGAAAGATTTCATTTACTAATCTGTTTCACTCAGAGTGATCACTCGTGTAAATTATTTGTTCCTTCTTTTAATAGTCCTTTTCAGCGCAAATTTACATCATCTTTTTTTTGCTTTCAGTCCCGATCAACGCACGTTACCTTTTACATGAAGCTCAACAAGTTTTTTATTTTGGTTTACCATCTGAAGCGGCTTTACAAAGTGTTACCACCACCCCTGCTGATGTTTTGGGATTAGGACATCGAATTGGATATATTAACGAAGGTAAAAAAAAATAATTCTTTTCCATACTGTGTGATATTGTATCTGAACGTGTGTCTCTAGGCTACGACGCCGGTATGTAAAATAATCCGAAAAAACACCATATCATATTTATTTCATATCCGTAGACGTCGTCATATGGGATAGCCATCCATTAGCATTAGGAGCTACACCAAAACAAGTCTATATCGACGGTATCGCACAACTTCCCATCGGGACTAATGTTATAAAGAAACCGGACGTTTATAATGAAATTCCTCGAACTCCTAATTTCGATCGGGAAGCTGCTGATGCTGTCAAATACGAAGGATTACCCCCTTTGATACCATCCAAACAAGTTAAAAATCTCATCTTTAAGAATGTCAAGAATGTTTGGCTTCATGATCATCATGATGGTGTCAATACTAGTCAATTCGGAATCAAACATGTACCGACGCCGATGACTGCGGCGTTGAATGGGGGAACTGATGTTGTTATACGAAATGGAGAGATCGTTCATGTTGATTCTCTTCTGGATTTGACGAATGGTGATTTCATGGATTATGACATCTTTGACTTGGAGGGTGGTTCATTGGCTCCATCATTAACGACTTTTGGCTCTCCTTTGGGATTAACCGATATTATCCTTGAAGATTCAACGGGTGATGGTACTGTTCTTGATCCATTAACGGATAATATACCTAGCATTTTACGAGAGGATGCTACTATCATCCGAGCTGTTGATGGTCTGCAATTCGGGTCTCGAGATGCATTGTAACGCAAAACAGTCCTTTCTCAAAACTTATCTCTCACATTCTTTTTTTTTAAAAAAAGGTTGGCATATCGAAGTGGCGTTTCAACGGGAATTGTTGCACCTTCAAGTAATGGTGTTTTCTTGGGATTAGGCACGGCATTTTCCACTGGAATGAGCAATAAAGTCGAACACGTAATGCTTTACTACTTTTTTTTTAAAAAAAAAAAGATTAACGTACTAAAATATCGATAGGGTGCTGTTCTTCAACATGTAACAGCAGTACATGTTGCAATTGCCCGAGGTACCAAAACTAGTGTAAGCTCTCAAATTACCGCTCTTAGGCGTGCAATATTGGGAACTGGACAACAACAAGGAGATGGAGATGAAAAAGAGATTTTCAGGCGTGTCCGAATGGTAAAATTTTTTTTTGGACGTTTCCCTCCCTTGACTTAATAATTCGTTTTCCCTTTCTTTTTACAAGGGAGAAATACCTTTAGTAGTTAACGCCGACAGTGCCGACGTCATTGCAACCATCATTTCACTCAAAGATGAAGTAGAAACCGATGGTGGTGGACAGTTGAAATTAACCATTAGTGGCGCCGCTGAAGCCCATCTTCTTGCTAATGAACTTGGTCAAGCTAATATCGGTGTTATTTTTACTCCTCTTCGTGTTACACCTCTAAGTTGGGATCAAAGACGGGCGTGAGTATATTTCCTCTTTTCATGAAGGGGTGTGGTTGAGACCTTATTAAAATATCTCGACTATTCAGTCTCGCTGGTCCGCCTTTAACCAATGATAATGCATTAGGCGTACTACGTGCTGCTGGTGTTACAGTAGCCCTGGGAAGTATGACCATGTGGCCTTGGACAGCGAGAAATCATCGTTTCGAGATTGCATGGGTATGTATGGGTGTGGAAAATAATAATAATAATCAAACGATTCAACAATTGATTTTTTATTTTTTTTAGGCGGCCATAATGAACCCAGATATTACTAAAGCTGAAGCTCTGGCATTGGGCAGTATTAATGTCGAGAAATTGTTGGGAGTCAATAGACCGAATCATCTCAGAGATATGGTAGCTTACCACGGTGATATCTTTGATTTGAGCGCTAAAGCGGTAGGAGTGATTTCACCCGTTCGTGGATTGGTAGAATTATTTTAAAAAGATTCGAATACTCTTTCGTTATTACCCCCTCTTTTCTTTTCACTTTTTCCCCCCCAATATATAAACCTTTTTCAAAAAAAAAAAAGTCGGTAATTAAATGATTATTTGGGAATGTGATATTGAGAACTAAGATGGATTCTTTGAATTCATTCAAAATTAGTACCGGAGATCGCCTTTGTAGATAAAGAAAATTGTGGGTTACGTTATATGATGCTGTACAATAGTACGTGATGCACATGACTGATTGATGGGGACACTAGCATGGGTTCACTTAAATGTTCAAACTCAATTGAGTTGACGACGTAGCAAAAAAAAAAAAAAGTGGAACTAGAATTTTAGAAGCAACAAGTGTCAACATCAAAATAAAATAAAATAAAAAAGGTACTTGTACACGCTTCGTTATATTGCTTTTGATGAAAGAAGTCCCGGTTAAAAAAAAAAACCAACGTGTTAATTGTTCCAAAAGTATAGGAGGATGTATACATGAATGTACAACATATATATATATATATTACATTGAAAAGAAGAGCTATCCAGGCTGTTTCCCGAATGAAAGAAAAACACACTGAAGAATCAGTAGTCGCGGAATTCCGTACAGTCGCGGGTATGATTCTCTGTTTACTTTTGAGAATCTCGATAGCCAAGTCGACCGTTTGATGAGGTATATAATCCTGTGCCTGTAACAAGGGAGTTTCGATATACTGTTGAGCCGTTCTCAGTCTTGACCGCGTCCCACATATCACCAAGACCCATTCCTGAATAAAGTTGGAATAATTGAAGAAAAAGAAAATTCCCCCAGACTTACGAGGCATATTATGGTAAATACCCTCTGCATTAGAAATCTCATATATCTCGTGCCATATTCCAATCTCTGTACCTAACCTATGAGATTCTCTTTGTAGTTTCATATAACGATCCCAAGCAGGATAATGAGCTCCATCCCGTTTGTGAGCGAATTGCCAAATGTGTTGATAGGACCTCCAATATAAGACGATCTATTTTTGGGATTTTACACACACATGCATACATACACAAAAAAAAAAAAAAACAGGACGCACCATATTACAGTTACCCGTAACGTCTTTGGCATGCATATAATTCTCAGAACTGAGAAAACCTGTATCGTCCTCTGGTGGAGCTGCACGTAACTCGTCAACCATCTGAGTAATCACATCTCCCATATTCTTATATTCGAGTTCAAGGGATCCCATTTTCGAATAGCATCTTGATCCGATGAGCATTAAAGCTAATTTAGGTTCAGGTCTTGGAGAAGGTGAAATTGCTAATTCTCCAGGTTCCTTTCCGGCATTGATGGGGTTGGCGAAATCCAGGTATGCAGCTGTTTTGCCTACAAGTACACCGGCATCTTTATCCTGTTTAGGTAAACCTAATTTCCTAAACAGCCATGGAACCATAGCCGACAAGAAGATGAACAATCCCGGTATGTTATTGTAAGGAAATGGAATGAAATATGTTGAAAGTGCCTGTATTCCTACTCCGATCGTAATGAATCCTTGAATACTGAAAACGTCTCGAATTATATGCTTATGAGAGGTGGGGTGGCTTTAGTTAAAAGGTTTGTAAAAGAAATAACGGGAACGCGTACCAAGACGATGGAGTTTGTTTTCTTAGGACGTGATGGTCTATCGCCATAAATAAACCTAGGATCGGAAGGCATTCTGATAGGAGAGGGGGGGAAGGGGAAGAGGGCAAAGGCTTAAAAGGTCATTTTTTGCGCAAGAATTTTTTTTTTTATAAGAAGATGATAAAGGGGATAGGCGAATTTGGCCGGAATCCTGTCTTCGGGCTCTTATGCAAACAAGTCAAGTGCGTGCTTCATCAGATCATGAGCGGACTAGGAGATATCGGACCTAAAGTAAATAAATTGACTCCATCCCTTGCCTTGCAACTCGGGACAACAATTCCGTCCTTACACGTTGTGACGGAACTAAAAAAAAAATTTTTTTTAGTAAGTCAAATTTTTTAATTCAGTTGGGGATCAACCGTGGAAAAATTCTTTATTCCACAATAAACATTGAAATAAAATAAAATAAAAACCTTTGTTGTATAATAATATAATCTCTTCATATTGTTTTGGGAAATGAATTGAGAAGGCTATAAAGGTAATAAGTTTTCAGTTCATGGAAAATTTTTAGAGGTTTACGTGTGTGTGTGAGGGATACACACCAAAAAAAAAAAAATTCCCAACGAAAAGTTTCCGGGAGGATTTTCAATTACTCCAAAAGGTTAAGGTTAAGCTATTGAATTGAATCATCATGATGACGAGAACGCTGCATGGGGCGGGTGGGAAATCTAAAATGAAGGCACACCCTCACAAAGAGAGCATTTGAAGTAAGTAGTCTTCATGCGGAATAGGGTACTTGAAGGTTTCATCGGGAGATTATAAACCTGGCCTTTTCATTTTCATTTCAAGACCTTACTCCAAGCAGCAGTAGTACTAGCAAACTAGCAAGCCTGTCCGAGTCGAAGCGCCAAGGGACACAAATAATCTTTGACAGGGAACCCTGGATTGAATAGAGAAGGGTTTTTTTACCCCAATCTATTCATACTATCCCTGCATAAATCAGTAAATGTGTCCTGGTTTTTTTGTTAGGAGAGAGAGGGGGAGAGGGGAAAAAGTTTTAAAAAAAGAAAATCACACCGGGTTCCCGATGGTCGATTTGGTAACATTCGCCGGAATGACTTTTTTAATTATCCGTTATATATATATATATGTGTGTGTATGTATCATATGTTTCATTATACAAAAAAATGATGTTTTGAAATAAAAAGAGGAGAGAATGGGCAGAATTGAAATTACCATCCGAGGTGCGTCACACAAAAAAAAACCACGGTTCTTTAGACCAAAAGGGGGGGGAATCAGCTTCTTTAGTACAGTTTTTGTGGGCTTCTTGTATAAAAAAAAAAAACCAGCCCGTTGCCATCTCCACTGAAATTTGTATACCCCTCCCCTGTAAACGACGCTAGAGTCGAGGTACACACATTAGTAGATAAGCTCGATTCAAATTCAGGTGGGAAAAACTCATCGTACTTCAAAATGTTTTTAAAAGTCCGATCCGTTGCCGGTAACCTCCGAGGTTCCGACAGCCTGACTCAAAGTGGCGTTTCCTTTTTATTAGTATGAGTTCAACTCCTACTATAAACCCTCCGATTGTACGGCCCAGTTCCGGAAACTCGATTATTGTAAACAAATGTCAGGTAATATACATATTTGTCATCTTTTTTTTAAAGCACAAAATGTCAGTAGTTACTGAAACGGGGCCGAAAATGACAGCGTATGAACCCGGTCCTCGATGCTATTCGCAATGTTCCAAAAGAATTTGGTGATATCGTTCCTGATTTTAAGGTTGGTCGAACAACAGGCGTTTTATACTTGAGGTATGAGCATGTTCTGTATTTCTTGGCAAAAACGTCTAATTTCAACCACAGTTTGAAGTATCACAGGCTACACCCGGAATATATTCATGGCCGAATTGAAAGATTGGCGGGACAATTTAACTTGAGAATTTTGCTTATTTTATGTGATATCGTAAGTTAATATTCTCCGAGTTAAAAAAATAATTTGTGAAAAAAAAAACGTCACAAAAAAAAGAGTGAACATCAAGATCCAATAAGGGAACTGACAAAAACATGCCTTATAAACAACATTACCATTATGGTAGCTTGGTCGTATGTGGATTTACTTTAAAAGTCTTCTACTTATTTTTGTTTCTGCTAGAATAGAGGAAGCTGCTCATTACCTCACAACATACAAGCAATTCGAATTTAAACCACCCAATCTTATCAAAGAACGTGTTGATAAAGATTATGGTTCAATTCTTCAAGCGGGATTTACATCCATAAGAGGAATAAATAAGACAGATGTTGAAACATTACGAACACATCTTCGTGTAAGATCATCATCAGCTCCAATTTTTTTTTTTAAATCAAAATACTCAAGACTTTTTGATGTCAGTCCGTTGCCAACATTTCAAAAGCTTCCGAGGGAGAGTTATTAAATCTCCCCGGTTTTGGACCGACAAAAGTTCGGCGATTACAAGAAGCATTTCAAAAACCTTTTTATCCAAGTCATCAAAATAAAAAGACGACGCCTTTCCAGTTTCCAACAACAACAGGCACTGACACGGTAACAGAAGCAGACGAAATGGCACTGGTTGAAGAGGAGGAGGCCCAACATCATCCATCATCAACGGTCCAACCATTTCCAATAGCATCTTCTAGTAAAGTTCGTTTGGAACAACAATATCTAGAAATGGATAATAGCGGGGGAAATTCGATGTCTGGTTCTGGTCCGCCGAGTTTAATACAAAAAAAAACTACTACTACGAATGAATTCAGATCTACAGCTACTAGCGCGCCGCCGCCGGAGCGTCTTCGTCTACCAAGATCGCCTTCACCAGTTTGGGATATCGAATTAGATTTAAACGAGGACGACGACTCGCCACCCCCTGAAATTGAAGAAGAAGAAGAAGAAGACTCGAAATTGACAGCAACGTTGTCGAACGATATCGCTTCTACTACTGATCCTGATCGGCCTTTGAAAAAGTTGAAGACTACCCATACGTTTGGTGATCCTGACATTATTCTACTTGAGGATTGAAGTATGTACATATGTACATATCAACGCTCGCCAATGTCACCCTGCGTTGATTGAGTACTAGACCCTGTATGATTCCGATGGAAAAAAAAAGGATCTCCATGGGGTGGTTTGATTCACTGGTTTATTTTGATGAGGCGGCAACCCGACGATGTTCAGATTCTGAATGTACAGAACCTATTTAAACCTTTTACAAATACATACATTGATTCGACATTCTATTATCGATTTTATTTTATTTTATTTAGTTTTACAGGATTCCCCGTTCCCCGGGTACCGGACGTCAACGCGTCAAATGTTTAGGGCCCTTTCCTTTCCCTTGCTAATAATGTTTTAATATAACCATGTATGGACTCGACGTATGTATTTAAGAAAACATCTGTGCCACGTTAGGCCCTCCCTCCTCTCTGATAAATATGACAGGGAATTCGATTCTTGATGACTGGCTTTATATATGCCAAGTGATGTCCCTGTCATTTGTTTGCCAAACTTGCCTCAAAACGATCTTTTTGTCATGCCCTTCGAACCTAATTCGAGAGGATCACAAAAATTCGCTTTTATATTGAATATTCTGACACTTGATTATTTAGTAAACTATGAAATTGATATATATGTATGTGTACATAGTTATCTGGAAAATTCTTAATTGGCGGAAAATCAATCTGGTCCGTGCACGACACAGACTCGGCAAACCGGCCGTCCGACAGGGTATATAAAGAAGGCAGCTGACACTTCTTGTTTCCCCAGAACATACTCAGCTAGGATCTATTCTATAGAAACTAACTCGAGTCTCGCATGTTTAAACATGCCACACCTCTTTAATCCATTTGATGACATTTGGGCACTGATCCGTCATACTGAGAACATGTTCATTTTCTTTCGAAAATGAACTCGAGGACGTCGGCTTTTTTCAGGATTACCTTTCTTTATGGGAGGTATGATTGGATTAGCCAACGGATGCAGTGCTTGTCTGATGGATTTCTTTCGAGTAGTCTTTTGTTCTGTTTAGTTTAATATAATATACCGTATTTTCTTTTTGAGTGTTTATATTCTACATGTGTTCCGATATCTGAAAAATAGTAACTGTTGTAGTTCCAATAATACATGGGAATACGAAATATGTTACGAGGATTCAAGAATTCCTCAATATATATATATACAAGTTTATACGAGAAGTCAAAAAAGCGTCCACAATAAAATGAAAGCAATTAGCATTCTAGATACGAGTGTTCGTGGATAGTAATCGTATACCTCCAGTTCGAAGCATTTCATCCTCAGGAGATTCAACCGATCCATCATCGGCATCAACGTCTCCTTCAGGTTCAGAAGTATCATGAACAAGACTAATACTTTGCTCCCGATCTTCTTGCCGAGTGCCGCTAGGATACTGTCGAGGAGTACGTGGAGAATTAACCTTCAATGGAGTAGTCGTACCCTTGGAGCCTGTTCGAATAGGATGACCACGAAGAGTTCCCTGAGGTGGAACGTCAGCATCGTCATACGATATCTGTTGTTGCTTCCGAGGTGTGGATATTGATAATGGTTCAGTTGATACGTTAAAAGGATCTGTAAATGTCGTTTTGAACGCCCCGCGTTCAGTATTTCTCAATCCCTCTTCCTCTTCTTCTGAATAATGACTTTCTTCAGTCATTTTACGTAAAGGAGATGGAGTGCGATCATGTCGTATTAATATCGATCCGGGACTACTTGCATCCCGTGGATGGTGTTGATGGCGAGGAGCCAAACGGTCAGCACCTTTCCTAGATGATGGATAATAATGCTCTACATCTTCTTCACCGAATTTGATAGTGGATGACCGAGGAGGTGGAGATGACATCGCAACAGAGGTAGACGAGATGGATATATTATCGCTTTTCCCTCCGGTGGTTATTGTACTATCGGGTCGTGGTGGTACAGGTGCATCATATAGCTGGTGCCTTTCTATCGGTGAGACGTCGTCTCCCCGGGGATGGATACCATGTCGACGTTGCGGGAGTCCAGCTCCTCCTCCGCTCTGATTCATCGTGCTCATCGATCGACTGAGATGTTTAACACTCTTGGCACGAACAATACTTCCGAATGCACCAAAAGAACCACGTAAGGCATCCATTCCGGGATCTTCAGCACCACTAAGACTCTTCTCCCCTCCATCACCGTCAACAAATGTACGTGAAGCTTGAAGAAGCATGGTCGAACGTCGGTCTAGCTTTTTCAGTTGTGTAGGATCGACTTTGCTCATTTGTAGAATTGTAATTCCTGCACCTATTTAAAGAACATCAGTTTGGCGTCTTTTTTTTTTTTTTGAGCGATGCAATTAGGGCTTACAGATGACCATGAAACCCATAACAACTGTCAAGATTTGAACTACGGTGGCCGTTAATCCTTGGAACAAGACCTGAGATGAGTTGAGATTGATCAACGGGTTTCTGTCAAAGGAAGAAAGAAAAAAGAAAAGTTGTACGTACGACCGAGGTGACGAGCGTGAAACCAGTGAAGATAACATAGTAGGTCGGAGTAACTGAGTTGAGATGAAATAAGGAAACGAGCTGTTGAACGTAAGAGGCGTACCCATTGCTATGACATTATTAGTAAGAGAGGTTTTCAAAACCGGAAAAAAAAACTTACCAGTATTAAAAAGCGCCAGAGCCATATTAAGGTAATAAACTTCGGTAACTGGAAAAAAAAATTAAATGCAGGTATACGAAAGTAATAAATTAATGACCCACGTAATGTGCAAATGACAAATACAATCAGAATGTATATAAACACATTCTTAAACTATAAAAAGTAGATCTCGTATAAGCTCATAGGGTTCAACAAGGGGATAAAAGTATTACTAGCCTGGTTTTCATGTAAAAAAATTGTCGTAACAATAGCCCCACCTAGACCAGTCGTTGTGCTGACACTTAATCCACCTATCATACTACAAACCATTATGCACCATAACATGTTCTTCTTTCCATATCGTGGAATGAAATAAATTATAATAACCAACGACGTCGCAATAAGCACTCCACCAAATGCGAGAAAACCGGGAGCAAGGAAAAGTTTTTCAAAGTCTTTGATATGTCCAACAGTAGCTTCTTGGGGACCTTGTAAAACGGAGATGAATAAATAAATAAAAAAAACAATGGATTCTTTTTTTGTTCATACCGTTCAAGGCAATAATAATTGATCCAACAATACATAATGCACAACCAAGCCATCCGAAGAACGTTAATTTCTCATTTAGAAAGATGGAGGATAGAACTGCGCAAATGACGACAGAAAGGGCACCTAGCGGTGTCTTGCCGCGCGGGTATCAGCGAAAAATAGTACAGTAAGCAATGCCAACAAAGTTTTTGCCAAAAAAGACGTACCACGACAACAGCGGGAACAAAAGCATAGGCAGCAAAGTTGCAAAATTCGCCTGTGCAAAAAAAAAAAAAAAAGCTGTGTATCAGAGAAAAGGTTGTGTCCTAAATGGTCGGGAGAGTGCCGTTGTTGGGTATTTGCCTACCGAGTATCATCATTGTCATACCAGTCCACCACATAGGCTAATTTTGGTAGTGAGTGACAAGGAAATAATACAATGCTTTTTTTTAAAAAAAAAACGAACCGATTTGAGATATGCGACACCTTCACCAAGCTCATTGCCGGTTTTCAAGGTCGAGCGCAGTAAACCTTTCTTTTTGAATACGAAACTACACCCGATGAGAAGTCCTGATACGAAAACAGTCAGGCGTGATATGATTGGAAAATATGCCTAAACCTCTTAGCTACCTGAGAGAATCGCTAATACTATACCAACAATCTATGAAGAAAGAAACAAAAAAACCATTTAGTAAAATAAAATGACCATTTGAAGGGGCGAGAGGTAAGGCACACACCTTGAATGATGATGGCAACTGGGGAACGCCAGTGCTCGACGTCGAAGTCGGAGAGCTGGCCATAGAATGAATCGTAAGTTAGTTAATAAGATAAGTATATGAGATGAGTTAGTGTCAAGTCAAAGAATATAATATGTGTGTCTCGTAAATAAGGTTACGGTTGCCCAGTAGTTAGATAATTAACCAAAAAGTATCAGCGGTCAAACCGGCCAGGAGGGGGGGGGGAACAGCCGTAACGAGGTAAAAAAAAAAAAAATAATCCTGGGACCAATTACGTAAGTTTGGGACCAAATCAGCTCAGCCACGTTTTTGTCCGTCTTAAGTCGGGTCCCGAGCAACGATGCAATTCTCTTCAATGTCGACGGACATGTCTATGTCGCTGGAAGACTTTTCTTTTCCTTCACCGCAAACATCACCCTCTGATGACATAATATCGGTAGCACCTTGGCTGGAACACCAAATGCCGCAAAAAAGGAGCATTGCTAAAATGCTCAATTTGCAAGGAGGGTCTTCAAGTGACGTTTCTCGTACAAGAAACTCGGAAGATTCAACGGAATCACATAGAAAGAATGGGAATGGGATTTTCACTCAGATAAAGCGTACTCTGAGCCGACCAAATCTCAAGAAACAGTCGCAGGATCAACAGCTTTCGCAACAACCACTTTTCCAACCAAGCGATATCGACTTTTCTTCTTCTTCTATTTATCTTTCACCATCTTCTGTACCCCGAGCATCATCACCACTCCCTCATAAGAAGTCAGGGAAATTCGTGAAGAAAAGCCGCCAACCGCTAGTCGCGCCTCCACCCCCACCACTTCCGAAAGACTTTGAACAAAGGTCGGAAATTTCAATGGACAGAATTCGAGATGTTCCGTTACATGACATTGTTAAAGATTATGTTCCTGGTGATAGGAGGCACGAATTGACTAATGAATCTAACCCAAGCTTCGAGCCGATTGTAGATGAATTTCAACCTCAACCTCAAATACAGCTTCAGCCTCAACCAAGTTTCATCGATCCCTTCCGAAAAACTTCGCAACCAACTTTGTATGACCGAGTAATAGGCTCGACCAGTTACTTATCAGAACCGTTTCGGAAACTGGGTTCGTCAGCTAGCACTACCTTTGACGATGATTCTGCTTCGTGGGCTGCTCCTCAAAGTTGGGCTGTTGAAGAAGTAGATTTGGAAAACGTATCACTTGATCATCCGAGCTCGGACGAAGAATGTGATCACCTCACTCCGGACTCCAATGAGCCTCCTGTCGCTATATCCCCAGGCGTATCAACATTGCACGTTATGAGCACTCCAAGAGAACCTCCAATACCAGAAAGAAGAAAACCTTCCCAATTAGCGAATGAAATCTTTGTTACTCGAAAAGATTCAGATAGACTACAAGGAGCACCGGTCAGTTCATCTGCTTAAGATAATGTATCATAACTAAAGGTTTGCACGTTTCTTTCAGTACCTTATTCGTGTGGATCGTGACGATCTAGCTCAATATCATGTTGTCGAATGTCTTCTCAATACGACTGTTCATGAGCTGCAAAAGGTCCTCCGACGCAAGATTTTCCAAAATCGTGATGCTGAAAAATCAAGACACGATCTTAGCGACTCTAAATCGAGGAATAACAGTACCGTCGTCACCATGACCGATTCTAACTCGGGAATGGATACTGCAATAGCTATCGAGCCGCATAGATTATATTTACGCGAGAGGGGACGAGGTAATATGAATCTTTTCTTTTCTTTAATGTGGACGACTGTTCTGAACTTGTTTTCTCGTATAGAACGACTTTTGGCTCCTACCGAGAAACCAGCCGTTATCGTACGCCGTCGACTCGAACAAGCAGGATATACCTCGGCGGATGGATTTGAAAAGTTGGGCACAACAGAATTACCATTCTTGCTTAAATTTGTGTACCGAAGTGAACAGCTCGGCAAACCACTCGTTCATGAACGTTATACCCTCCCAGAGATACCTAGAGAACCGGAGCCCATCAAACTCGATCTCTCAGGCAAAAGTCTGCGCGCTATTCCAGCCGTATGCTATCAATATGTTACACGAATCGATAACTTTGATCTGTCAAAGAACCCATTGTTGGAGATACCCTTCGATTTTGCAGAACAGTGTATTAACCTGCGTGCTCTACTATTGAAGCACATGACTATGAAAAAGGTCCCACAATCGGTTCGGCACATTAAATCTCTCGAAGCCTTGGATTTATCATGTAATCGTCTCGTTGATCTCGATGAAGCTGGGCTTGGCGAACTTCCAAAATTGGTCGAACTCAGCATGCCGAATAACAGGATAGATCACCTCCCAGTGTTGTCCAATGTTCGAATATTGAATATCTCAAATAACAAGTTCGAGATTTTCCCCGAAACCGTATGCCAGATGCATAATTTGGAACAGCTGGATATATCCTTCAATACGATATGCAAACTTCCACCTGGGCTAGGTGAATTAACGGAACTGCGAAGCCTCAATATCGCTGGTAATCAAGTTTCGGAATTTCCACCTCAAAGTTCAAATCTTGTCAACCTTGTTGAGCTTGACTGTCGGCGAAATAATATCACCGATCTATTGGTCATTTGTAAACTCCCACGATTACAAACTTTGCGTGCGGATCACAACGCTGTCAGTGCATTGGATCTCTCACTTGGACCAAGCTTTAAAACCCTGGAAGTAACGAATAACGACATCACAAGACTTACGCTCATACCAGGTCCTACACAAACCCGAACATTCTCTCTCACGCATCTAGATATCTCACATGCCAAACTTTCCTCCCTAAACGACTTTGCATTAACAGCTTTAACATCCTTAATCTCGTTAAAGCTAGATTACAATTCTTTCCGATATCTACCTGACGCCATATGTTCCCTCACGGATTTACATGTCCTTTCATGCACTGATAATGAACTTGATTCCCTTCCCACTAATATCGGCGAACTGAAAAAACTTCGTGTATTGGATATGCACAATAACAATTTAACTGAAGTACCTCCCGGTATCTGGGAATGCGGCGCTCTGGAAAGAATCAATATGACCTCGAATCTTATTAAAGTTTGGCACGATCTACCGCCACCGACCGACTCATTAAAAGATGATTTACGTCGTGACCGCAAAATGTCTGGCACAACAACAATTGCGGCCTCTCTTCAAGCTTTTCAGTTACCTCTCGCGCGTTCTTTAAAAGAGCTGTATCTCGGTGATAACAGACTCGATGACGATGTTTTCCATCCTTTAAATCATCTCAAGGAATTAATTGTTTTAAATTTATCGTTTAACGATATCCAAGAAATTCCACCATTCTGGCTACAATCGTTGTCAAAACTGCAAAAGCTATATCTCAGTGGAAATAAGCTGACGAGCCTTCCTTCAGAAAATCTCGTACATTTGAAGAGGTTAACCGAGCTATTTTTAAACGGCAACAAGCTACGAACATTGCCTACGGAACTTGGAAGGCTGATTAATTTAGCTGTTATTGATGTCGGTAGCAATATGTTAAAGTATAACATTAATAACTATGAGTTTGATTGGAACTGGTAAGTGTTTTGTCTTGTTTCCATCGAATGTTTTTGGTGATATATATATATATATATATCATTCCCTTAGGAACTTTAATCCTCAACTCCGGTATCTTAATTTATCCGGGAACGAAAGACTGGTTATAAAACCAGATCAGTCACGCCGAGGGACTCCTGTTGAATATACATACCTCAAAGATCTTCGCATTCTGGGACTCATTGGAGTCAAGATCGATGAAACGCCTTTCCATGATGAAACAACAGATATACGACGCGTACGGCTAACCTCTCCCCGGGTTAATGGCATGTCGTTTGGTATTGCCGATATGCTTGGAAAGCAGAAACATCTAGGCATGTTCGACCTAGTCCAATCCGAGTTCCGATCAAGAAAGGACGAATGTCTTTTCGGGATGTTTGGTGTGCTGAAGTCACCAACGATCAGTTCCTCGCATTCGCATTTCGCCTGTGAGCAGTTTGCGGGAATGTTTAAGGAGGCATTGAGGGAATTAAAAACTGACGGGTCGGAAGGTGTTAGCGACGCGCTTCGAAGAACTTTTCTTCGACTGAATATGAGGCTGTATGACTATTTGGTCAAGCCCAGAGATTCGCGAAAACTTTCCACTGCCAGCAATATCTCTGGTTCCGTCACTGAACAAACTCAGCAATACAGTCTAAGACACGGTGCAGAGGGTATTGTGATGTATCTGGTCGGGAAGAAGATGTTCGTCGCTAATGTAGGAAAAGCATTAGCCGTCGTCTCCAGACAAGGCATCGCACATCATCTTTCAATGAACCATGATCCATTTGATCGAAGAGAAACAGCTAGGATTCGAGCAGCCGAGGGATGGGTATCACCGAAGGGTCTCGTGAATGATGAAATCGAGGTTTCAAGAGCCTTTGGATACTATCACGTCCTTCCTGCAGTTAATTCGCGTCCCCAAATTAATGAATGGATACTGTCGGAAAAGGATGAATTTGTTATCATCGCGAACCGTGGTCTCTGGGACTACATTACCTACCAAACCGCCGTTGATATTGCACGTAATCATAAAGATGATCCCATGATTGCAGCGCAAAAGCTACGAGATTTTGCAATGAGTTATGGTGCTGATGGCAGTACGATGATCATGGTTATCTGTGTTGCTGATTTATTCCGGCCTGAACAAGCAGTTTCGGATACTGATTATGCCATTACCAAACGCGGGATGGGACGAAAAAGAGACGATATTGTTGACAAGAAAATCACACGCCTGGTTCCCGAGGTCGAACCCCCTCGAGGTCATATCGCGTTGGTGTTCACCGACATCAAAAATTCTACTCTATTGTGGGATAAAAACTCAGGGATGGCTACGGCGATTAAGCTTCATCACCATCTTCTTCGGAGACTGCTACGTCAGACACTTGGATACGAAGTTAAAACTGAAGGCGACGCGTTCATGGTATCGTTCTCAGATGTTTTACACGCTGTTCAATGGTGCTTTACTGTGCAAGTCCAACTTCTGCACGAGCAATGGCCTTTGGAGATCCTTGAAAGCGAAGACGGGAAGGAACTTTATGACTCTCAAACTAGACTCATAGCTCGTGGATTATCCGTGCGCATGGGAATTCATTGTGGAGTTCCTTATTGTGAACGGGATCCTGTCACTCGACGTATGGATTACTTTGGCCCTATGGTAAATCGTACGGCAAGAATCATGGGTTCTGCGGATGGCGGTCAAATCTTCTGTAGTCGGGATGTAATCAAGGAGATCAACGATCGTGTTTTTTCACCTGACCTCGAGAGATCTACCGATGTGGACGCCGACTTCGATGGAATGATTATCAAAGAAGTTGGAGAAAGACGAATGAAAGGTTTGGAGGAACCGGAGCTTATTTCGCTCATACTTCCAAAAGAATTAGAGGGTCGGTTGGAGCTGGCTGGACTACAAAACGTACCTAAACCACCGGAAACCTCGACTCCTGATGACCAACAAGAAATTTCCCTACCTGAAAGTTCCAGCCTCCCTGGCAGTTTACCCTCATCACAAGATGATTCCCTTACGGGAGAAACATTGTCCTGCGACAACACTGAGCGTTCAACCGAGTTTCCCGAACCCGAATCGCCGGTTGACAGTCTCAACCATACTTCTTCATATTCTTTACTCTCGCCGCCATATACTAAACTTGATCAGTCGTTTAGTTTGCCTCCACTATCACCGCTACCTTTCACTTTAGAGCAGTTTGCTCGAGACATCCCCTTTTTCAAGGATACGCAAAACCCGGCTGCTCTCGGCTTTTCCGACATCAATATTGTTGAGCTTTCTCTGGAAGATCAAGTTAAACGCATAGCACACCTGTGCTTGCGTATCGAGACTTTGTCTTCAAGTCGTGTCTTCCGAGCTGTCTCGCATGGCGCGTTGGGCCTAAATCCAGACCTTACGGATGACCCACTAATCTTGTATGCCGATCCTGACTTGTTGATTCCCCCAACAAAAGGCCGATCAACATCAGAACTATATCTTCTCCTTGATTCACTATCTGTACGCATTCAAAATGCTTTATCTACCCTGCAATCATGGACGTCAAACCAACGTTGTCCCTGTCCCTTTGCCTAATGCATTTCTAATAATCATGATTTTTTTTATACAACCATGTAGTTTGTTCTATTATGTACTGCTGCTTTACTTAGACATTCTGTATCTTACTTATTATTTTACCATTAAAAATACCTTATTTTTTTCAGTCATTTAAGTATCTCGCGTTCGAGTTTAGTGTGACAAAAGGTTACATGTACCGTTTTGAATTCTTTCAATACAGTCACGCTCTCAAAGATCCAACTTTGCTATGGATGTTTTGAGCCAAACTAATGGTGATGCTGTTCTACTCGAAGGACTTGTACCCATCACAGTGGAGCCTATTCCTATTTTAGCTGGGCCTCAAACGGAAAATGTGGCGCATGATAATGTCGAAGTAATAGAATCCGAAGTAAGGCTTGACAGTTCGAGGGAGAACGAGCAGGAGTCTGTCGAAAACGTTACACGTCGAGTCAAGGAACGTACATGTTATGTTTATGAGCCAAGGATGCTCAATCATTGGCCCATTGTCAACAATGACAATGAACATCCAGAACAACCGGCTCGAATTTCCGAGATTCATCACCGGTTGCGGTTAGAACTATGTCTCGAAAGAATGACCAAAATTCCTACTAGGCCCCTTGAAAAGTTTGAAGTTTTATTGGTACACAGTGAAGATCACTGGGACAAAGTAGAAGCTATTGCATGTGAGTATTGGTTTTTCGTCGGCTCTAGTCTTTCCTTTGTTCTGACGTTCTGTAGTGATGGATGACGAGGCAATTCGGGCGTCCGAAGAATATTACGAGCACCTTTCGCTTTATGTACATCGAAATACGCCCGAGGTAGCCAAACTAAGTGCCGGGGGTGTGATAGAATGTTGTTTGGCTGTCGCGCGAGGCGAATATCAAAATGCTTTCGCAATTGTTCGACCTCCGGGACATCATGCTGAACCTGAAGAACACATGGGCTTTTGTTTTTTCAATAACGTCGCCATAGCAGCTCGCGTCGTACAGCAAAAAACAAATTTAAAAAGGATCTTGATTCTAGATTGGTAATTGTTTCTTTTAGAAGTTCCTCTCATGTATATCTAAATGTGCAAACGCAGGGACGTTCATCATGGTCTGCTTTTCTGAAAACCTTTCATAGATCTTTTGTTATATCTTCTACTAGGGAACGGCACCCAGCGTGCTTTTTGGACTGACGATACGGTCCTTTATATATCGCTGCATCGTTACGAAATGGGTACTTTCTATCCTTGTGGTTCCTTCGGAAGTTTGGATGCATGCGGAGAAGGCAAAGGTTTGGGGACGTACGTTTACTCTCTTTTCACCGTTTGACATGTCTAATTCTCTGTGTGAAGATCTGTGAATATACCTTGGCCTACCTACGGAATGGGCGACGCTGATTATCTGTATGCCTTTGAGAAGATCGTTTTACCAATAGCCTACGAATTTGCGCCAGAGCTTGTCATAAGTACATCGTATTACCAATTTTTTTACAAGTCATATAATGACGCTGCTCAGTCTCTGCAGGATTTGACGCCGCTGATGGCGACACACTGGGAATGTGCAACGTAACTCCTGCTGGTTTCGCTCACATGACTCATATGTTATGTAGTCTGGCAGGAGGGAAGGTTGTTGTTGCTTTGGAGGCATGTTTCTGTTTCTGTCAGACAATAATACCCCCCCCTTTGACATCGAATCAGGGCGGTTACAATCTGGATGCCAGCGCAATTTCTGCGACCGCCGTGACCCGGGTGCTCCTTGGTGACACTCTTCCAGAGCTTCCGCCTATGGTAGCGAGTGAAGAAGCTACGGAAACTGTATGGCAGGTGGCTACACAGCAAAGTAAATATTGGAAATGCATGGATCCTAAGGCGGTTGAACCTCGTGAAGGTTATTATAAAGTTTTCTGCTATTCTTTATTTCTTAACATGTCTATAGAATCTCAGGGACATACGCTTTCTATTCCAGGTTTGTCGCTCTTCTATTGATGATAATTATGGCTTTCTTAGTTATTCTACACTTAGAACTGCTGAAGATTTATAGATCAAACCATCTTTTCAATAAATATGAGATGTATCAGATTCCGTTTGTAGACGAGGCCTTAGAGGCTAGGTTTGGTGGTCAGATAGTGTGCACGTATGTCAAATTCTGTTACTTTATACTGAAGGTTTTCTAATGGCTAGGAACTTCTTACCAGAAAAAATGTTTATACATGCACACAGACACTGATCGTTCTCGCACATGATCTGTAAGCACTCCTATAATCGTGCGATCCGTTTAATCAGGGTTGCCTTAGGTGCGATCTTCGTGTGGAGTTAGACGGAAAGATGTATTGCAATGTCCAGGAAGAAAGGTCGTATTTGGTATGTGTGTAATTATATAAATGTCCGTTTGATAAGAACCACACCCTATTAGGAAGATACGACTAACTTGCTCATTGATTGGATCAATGGCACCGAAGACTTCGCCTACATCGATCTTCATTTAAATTCTCGCTTAGTCCCTGAGCCTCGGATCCGTTCAGTAAGTTTAATCGTACAGATCTACAGATCTGTGACTTGAAATCTCTAATGACTGAAATAGATTCAAGACAAAATATCGGTTGTCTCCGACGTCATAACTTATATCTGGGATAATTACATCGAGTGTGTAATTCTTTACCTTTTTTTTCAATTCAAAAGTTATTAATTTAACTTAGGCTTTCAGAAGCTAAACACGTTATATTGATTTGTCACGGTATCGGATGTCGTGGTGCAATGCAACTACTCAGAGTCAGAGGTAGGGTTGCTTGCGTCATCTTAATGTATCGGACGCTTTGTTTGAACTTTTATATAGACATCACAAGCAAAGTACGAGGAATTATTCACATTACTCCAATTGGGTTGCCTCCTCGTGCACCTCAAGATGACATGCAGTCGTGGTATCGCAAGGTACGCCAGTTATCGTGAAAGTAACAATGGTCCAGAACTAATGCTGGCTTTTAGAATTCGTTAATTTTTGTTTCTCCGAACAATCGGATATACGAAGATAGCGAAAGGATTCAAAAAAGATATGGAAACGTTCATAAACTTCGTAAGTCATTGTTTCTGGAGTTCATCCTCTCCTTTCTTTTACATAATACTTTTTTTTAGCTTATAATACCTCATCTCGCTTGTTTGCCTCTGCTATGCCTCAAATTAGGGAGTTCGTGGCTGAGCAAGTACTCAACGCTCACACCGTAGAGATCAACGGAGTCACGACCGGTAGTAATGGACTGTCATGAGCTCGGGCAGGCTTATCTTCTCCTTTAGAACGTTTTTGTCTTTGCTATTTCATTACAAGATAAGTATACCCCAGTACCTGTAACTATTAATCCGAAATTTTGTATGTAAAAAAAATCGTAGTGTCGAAATAAAAGTACAAGTAAAATATTGTGTTATTTATTTACATAACAATAATTCATGATTTCCTTCTTGCGATCACTAGAAAGCAATTATTACGTCGAAGATGTAAAGAGTGTCTTGATTAGTTATGTAATTACGACTTGGCACCCACGGACAAAGATCTAGGTTTCCTCTCAAAGAAATGATCTAGTATGTTTTTCCGTGGTCGTATTAGTTGCATAGCCGCCTCTAGTTGGTATTCAAGCCTATTACGCAATCGGTTCATAGCATCCTTTGTCATTGAGCGATCTAGATGTGCAGCTCGTGTGTCGACTAAGGAAAGTGAAACAGTAAGTCAGATTAGAAAAACCAACTCCGAAAAGCCAATACACTTACATATCTTGCTCAAGATTCTATCCAAATTACGGAAAACGTCTTCAACAAACTCTTTACCACCATCCGGTTGCTTTGCAAATCCTTCAATATCCGTCAAAAACACAGAAAGGATCTCTGTTTGTGCTCCAAGGATCGCGTAATCCACATCATTATGGATGATCATCTTTACGGACCCATACGCCTCGTTCGAGAAAAGATTTAGAACCACGGGGAAACTAGGAGAGAAATCGGTGCAATCTTGGATAGTATCGGGGTCTCCTCCGAGCATAGACCAAGCGATCCAACGACGAGTACGACCAGATACTGGACTACTTCCGGATAAGAGTCCAATTAGACGTAATTGTTGAGGGAATGAAAGAGTCAGCTTTACAATAACTTGATGAACAGCCTTGCAAATCAACAATTCAGTCTCGTAGTTGAATTTTTGTTCGGACAGGATGGTTTCAATTGTGGTGATGGTATCGCAATGAAGGTATGAGGATATCAATTCGTCGAGTCCCAAGACTAGTAATATAGCTGTTATGCATGGAATTGTTGTTTCGGGTAATGCTTGTGACCTATGAGGAGGGTCAGAATACGTGTGTAAGAGAATGAAATATGGTTGACGTACCGAGCGAACTTGGCTAGCAGCGTGAGAAGACGAGAGATAGTTCTCATCTTTGATTGATTATCTTCAATTGTCCCGTGTGATTGACCGATATTTAACGCTTGAAGAATCGTGTTACTCAAGCCTAATCGCTGAAGGATTGAATAAAGCAGTTGTTCGGTCAGCCAGCCTGCTGGGAGCTTGCCAGGTTGTAAGGTTACAAGAGCCCTATACGCCGCTGTCGAAAGTTGCTGATATTGAGTTGTAAAAGCTGATGAATAGAAATATATTAGTTGTGATCAAGAATCATTGGAACGGAATGCGCACCAAGTGTGAACATCCAGGATAGAAACTCTGATGATTGAGAGAGCTTATATAGGGTACCTGAGCCGATTAATGAGGCGACCATATCGTAGTCTGCGAGGCGCTTAACACAAGGAAGTAATATGGAACAGATAAAATGCCTACCCTGTTCACGAAGAGCTTGTTGCAAAGAAGCAGTTAAAGGTGAAGCATGGGAGTTGATATGTAAACTTGGAATGGTATGCTCCGTTACCTTACATTGCATAGTCAGGACATTTGAACACGAGATGGGCTAAAAGGACCTTACCATTGTTGCATCATCCCATACTGAGAAACTTTCAACCCGAACCGACGTTCCCGCTTTACGTTTCTCTCGATCATCGTTTAGGATTTTACCAACAGCTGTCGAAGCTTTCTTTCCTAAAATCACTTCACGTGTAGAGTCCTCGATGGTTAAGCTTTTATCGAGAAAAGGACTGTCGAGATCAAGGTGATTTTCGCTGGCGGAATGTGACGAGATCTCCTCCATGTGATCAACACTAGTTGCTCGAGAGCTAGCTTGACGACTGGCTTCGGCACTAGCTTTCAAAGACGCTGATTCTTTAAGAATCTTGTCCAGCGGGCATTTCTGTGGTGGTCTGGGGGGTCTGATGGGTGAAGAACCTCGAGTTAAAGAGAGCTTGAGCTTGTAATTCGGGGCGGGTAAATCTTGGTGTCTAGCAGATCGTCTAACGTTCTGAGCTTGACGCATGTCTAGCTCTGATTTCGATTCAGATCTGAATAGATTATATTAGTAATTGAAAGTC
This sequence comes from Clathrus columnatus, assembly GCA_020884735.1. NCBI lineage: Eukaryota > Fungi > Basidiomycota > Agaricomycetes > Phallales > Clathraceae > Clathrus > Clathrus columnatus. Next base: position 2,926,637 of record BPWL01000001.1, read on the forward strand.
ACTCTGCCTCGCGGTGTGAACTAACCGAGTCGGAGCCTTTTCGTTCATGACCAAATCCAAATCCAAGCTCAAGTCGTCAGAGCCATCCGATAACTCTGACAACTCTGATTCATCATCAGTAAGACCCAGAGACGATCGAGTACTGGCCTCCTTGGCCTCCCTCGCAGCTTCACGCTCCGCATTGGCCTTGATCTGATTAATGATCGACAATGTCCTGGCACTACAAGGCGACAATTCAAAATTTGGTTGTTCAATTTTGGAGTCTTTTTCAATCTTCTTCTGGTCTGCACTTGTTGATAGATCAATTCCCAATTGATCTGTTTCAGTTTCTCCAGGCTGACTACTAGGAACAATTTCTTTTGTCTTTTTTGACTTTGGCGTTGTGAACATGGTGTCAAAAGGAATTAAAGGAGTTGATAGTAGTGGGAAAGATATAGGGCCTGCGTCCATGGCTGGTTCCACTTCATTTGTCGATTCAATGGAGCCCGAGGATAGTGCTGAAAGAGGCGGATTTTCATCATCTCCATAATTGGCTTCACTACCAGATGAGATGACCACAATTCCTTCCGGCGAAAGGCACCTGGGACGCTTCGAAGGCGAAACTGGCTTGCTAATAGAGAACCTTGACCCCGGCCTTTTGAGCGTATTCTTCGAGGAAGAAAAAGAGACTGGAAGCTTTATAGGAGTGATATGATGTTTTGGAAACAACTCTAAATTCTGACGCGGGGTAAGAGGTGAATTACGAAAGGGTTTCGGGGGGTTGCAGGCCTTCGGCGTTAGGGATGAATGATCTACTGGCACTAGCGCTGGCGACGATGAAAGAACTATGGCAGGGAGTTGAATATCGTCGTCGTCAGAATCTTCGGCTGATACAATATTCACAACTTTTTTCTTTTGGGACGAAGACCTGAGAAAACAAGTAAAGTAAAGTTTCAAACGATATCTTCGAGATGAAAATGTTAATTTGAGCACATACATTGTCTGTTTAGAATTGGGTTTCGAAGTACTTTCAGACCGTTTAGAGTTAGAAACTTGAGAACTACTCTTCAACTTTGTTGTGGCATTTTTATTCGTCGAGGATGAGGATACTGATGGCATAGTCGAGTCCGATTGTTTTGTTGTGAAAAAATCGGTCAACTTTCTGTTTGGTCGTGTCTCGACTATGGCCTTGGGCATTTTTTCCTACCAAATGAGCGTAAAACACGTCTCGGGGAGGAGGGAGAAAAAAACGGGTTTAACAAAGAAGAACGTGACCGTTACCACGTTACATAACGCGTTCAATAAGGTTTTCAAACAATTTCATCATCGTGGCAATTATATATGAAAGTTTTCAATTGAGTTTATGCTTTATTCTCAGTTCAGCACATGTCATGCTTCGCGAAAAAAATCCTATTCACGAGCGACGTCCCTCATCGTCCCAAAAGTTTGGGATATTGCGGATAATTCGGCTAACGTGTACTTTATGTGACTCAATTATGAGCATTACCCCGCGTATACATATCTTACAGGCTGATATTTGTATTCTCTTGATGAAGATCATTATAGATTTCTAAAGAGGGAATCGAGGATATACGCCTCGGCATGTTCCGGTTTCGCTTGTGCATGCGCAATGATGCCCAATTGGTGTATAATGTCTCAGCGATAGACTCGACGCACGCCGAGCTCGCATTGATTGAGGGTCGAGTGCGTTCTCAGATGGAATCAATGTTGGGGAGAGCAACTGAGACTACGGTTGCGTACACTGGATTTATAAGGTTGCTCTCATTAACGGATGTAAGTTGACTCCTTTTTGCGACACTTTAATTCTGACTATACGAGACCAGTTTTGGGCGAGTAACCTTCATTCTGTTGGTCGTAGCGATTTGTACTACGAGCACCCCCCCGTTTATGACTATCGCTTTTTGAAAATTTATCATCAGCATTCCAATTTCCAGAATAAAGTCATCAAGGATGAACACACCCATTGAGGCGTCATTTTAAAACTCATCATCCGAATTTTAAATCACCATCATTGAAATAGAAATTCGGTTGTTCAGTCAACGTTCTACTGGTTTCTCATGAATTCCAAAGGAGATAAAGCCTATTGAATGGCAGGTACCGCCAATATCATGTATCCAAACTTGGAAATATTGACTCTGCGGGAAAACCGGCCTTAAGGTGTGTCATAAATTTGGATTGTTGGATGCCACTAATTGGGCTGCACATCGACCAATCCGACCAATGAATCAATCTCTGAATCCGTTTCCGCACCTCTGAGATGGCACTTACGGTATTAATATCCAAATATATTTTAGCGCATCGTAGGGAGTTGGGACTTTCTGGGGCCATAGCGACTTTCTTATGGACAACGCAACTGCCTTAAATCTTTCAAGTCTGATTCTAAACGAAACGTACCAAGCGTAGGTAACGAGAGATCTCCTTTTAAACATAACTTGACAGAAGTCACAGCACAATACAGGTGTACACCTTTTTAGGGGCTCTCGGTAAGCAGCATTCCAAGTCTTTTACCCACCAGTATTATCAGTTTAATATTTTCTCTCTGCTACAGCGGTTCTGGTTTATGCCTCCCTATACACCTATCCGATGAAGTTGAATACATATGGAAAGCGAGGTTTACGATACCAAGCTATCTTTACTTATTTTGCAGATACCTTATATTGCCCTACTTTTGTCTAACATTAATTGGTCAACTTGTGCCAGAAGCAGGATCGGTATGCGGTTTAACTGAACCAAAGTGATCTCAGTGTTCATTGTTTCACAGTCTCTAAGGTACTTGAGCACCTGAAGCCCGAGCAAACGTCATTTTACCCAACTCCAGCTTATGCAACACTTTGGGTATTTTGGCACAGGTCGCAGGACTTGGTTCATTTGTTGGAGTTCAAGGCACTATTCCTTTCTTGCACCTTAACAATTCTAAAACATTAGTGCAGGATTAATCGCACTTCGAACCTATCTATACCTTATTTCAAGGCTACCGACCAATGGCATTAGCATTGTGTATAGCGTTTATGATTGCTTTGGGTGCTCAGATCTATCGTCAGAATCACCCAATTTGACACAATCACAAATCTGACTATGTTCATTGCAGGGTCGGTTTTATTTTACCATCTTGTAGTACATCACCGTAGGTCATTTTCTTATTCTGTATCCTTCCTTCGTTTCTTGGTTCATGGCATTGCTCCCTTAGTGGTAAAAGGAGATAACTACGATATTATATAAATCACTTTATTTCTACCACTGCAGACTCTTTTACTATTAGCAATACCATTAATGACATCGCAGTCATCCTTTTGGACTTATTTGCCTTTATTGCGGTTATGCGGCAAGTTTGGGGACTATGGAGGTTGAAACGAAGTTTGGGTTTACAAAGTACCGAAGATCTTGTCACTTCGCTCCTCCGGCAAGGTATGTTCAACTATATTACTGATGCTAGTAATATAGTGTATTGAAATTCATTGTCAAGGTATTCTAAGATTTTGGTAATATAAACATTTAATACTTGACTTGAAATGATGCTGATTTTCTATGAAGCTTTGTTCTTTTCATTACAACTACGGTACTTTCTCCACAATCGTGAGTTCATACCAGTCTACATGTATTCAGATATATCTATATAATCTCCACAGTTCTCAACGTCCTTTGGTCATGTACCAATGAATTCTTTTTTTCGAATTACACAGGTGGTTGCGGAATTCCCCCCCCCCGTTTCAAGACGCGTATGTAGTTTCGTATTTCATCCATTCTCTCATATTCTGACCGTTTAGATGTCTTCTTCAGGCTTTCAACACTTATCATTTGTGAATTCACCCTAGAACTTCGTCGACGAAATACGCAAAACGCAGTTCTTGGCAGTCCATCTGCTATGGATCTACCGACGCTGTCATTTCGTGAAAATCCTGTCCAATCAGTGAAGTCCATGTTTGAACGATTTCATGAGAATATCATGGCTGAAATGGGGGAGGGAAATAATACAGTAGGTAGTAATGATGGTTTGGGTACGGAGGGCTCGGATGATTCGCGGGACGGTTCGAATCAAGGTACGACCATGGGTTATAACTTATGTTTGAGATGTCTAATATTGTCGAAAGATCACGGTGGATATCTGTAAAGGCAACCATACTCGTACCAACATATCATTGTCCGTTTCGCCACCGAGGCTTTGACTCATTGACTCCCTGACCCCCTTTCTTTCTTTTCGTAACGCATCTGTAAGATATGGTAATTTATGAGCTAGACAACTATAGATGCTCTTACATTCAGTTGAACCCTAGTGAGTGTGGTGAACGGACTGAGGTATGTTGTGACTTGATGAATCTACCCTTCTTAATTGATAAACATGCTGACCGTGCAGATGCTGGAACGGTGAAAATTCGAGTAGACATATGGATGCTATTCGCAACCCGATAGTTGACGAAGCAAGTGACAGGGAATCCCACCATATTCGTAACATTGAAGATTATTTCAAAATTCGTCGAGACACAATTGGTGCAAAGCCTTCATGTGCTATTTGTGAGATGTATATGAATATCCCCGAGGAAGTTATTGGACATGATATGATTATCATTAGAAATGACTTATACTCGTACAATGTTGAGTAAGTTTTCTATGTAACAGTCCTTGCTGACGGGATGCTTTTTTGCCATAGGCAGGCTCGAGGAGACGAAATCCATAATCTCGTGACGATAATTATCTTGCATGAACTCAAACTTGACATTCGAGGTGAATCGGAGAACTTGATGACAGTCTCACCACTGAATTTTTTGAAGAATATTACAGCCCATTGCAAAAGTTCAGGAAGTTGGGTGCGAGCGAATGAATCTTGGAGTTTTAAGGTATGAACTGGTCCTTTGAGACATTTGTACGGTTTTAACTCTGATATCACAGAGCGAACGTTATTTAGGTAGGCCACCAAAACTTCCAAATATGTTTTCCCTTATCAATATGACTCACCTTTCCCTCATGTTAAACTTATCACACAGGAACAAAGATACAACGGCTTATGAGTTTGAGGAAAATCAAGTTAATGTCAATATCGAGCAAGTTGTTATTCCTTTTGACTCTACATACCCATTTTCATTCTACTTATACTTCCCATAGCACGTAAAATATATTGGAGAATCTACGCTGCGCGTTTCTTCGCAGCCTTTTGTATCGCAGCCAAAATATCGGTCGAATTCGCCCTCCATCCATTCAAGCCGGCGTTATAATCTACCATTTGTGTTGCGCTAAGTGGGGAAGTTGTGGCCGAAATATCATCGAGAAGGATCACATCATATCCCTTATAATAGGAACTTGGCCAAGTCATCAGTGGTTAGAGGAAAAAAAGACTTTCTTTGAGATTAAGCACTCACTCTAACAAGGTTCCCCAAACACACTGATCTATGTTTACGCCTCCAAAGAATAAAGTCGTCATGCTGTTATCCTGGAGCCAAGTTTGCATTGGAGTGCCTGGTCCCCACATTCCAGAGAGTCGATCTATTAAACATCCATCAGAAGTCTAATTCGTGTTTGTACTCATCTTTGGGACGTACTTTTATTGAAGTAAAAATCGGTTCCTGCTGCTACACCTTGCTGCTGTTCATGCAAGAGGTCGCCCCATCTACGAGAACGATGATATTCCTAATTAAATCACGGCAATAAGTCGATGAACATACGGTTGAGCATTCCAAGTTCCTCTAAACAACATTCTACCAACTTCGATGGTTACGTTAGGTCCCGGAGTCGAATGGGTGGCAGCGATGGAAGGATCGGAAGCGGGAACGACGATGGTACCCATATTACTGCCGAAAGAACTTTGGGAAGTACCATCCTCTGAAAAGCCATTTATAAACGCAGGTGGCATGTTAATCACTGTGAAAGGAAGGGTTATACATTGTACTTGTTGGATAATCTCGCGACTTACAGTCGTTTTCGGTCAATCCCCAGTTCGTCCAAATGACGGGCATGCCTGCAGCACGAAATGCTTGGATAAGGTTTACCGTGGTGGCTGGCCGAAGATCATTTTATTTTACAAAAGAGTGGAGTGGGGGGAGAACTTACGAACGATCGCTCTTCCTTTTGGATCGCCATTCAAGCTTTCATGCAAGAAAAAGTTTTGCATATCGATGATGACCAATGCTGTCGTATTAGGTTGAACAATGATTGGGCCATTTTGGGGTACAGGTAACGTTATAGCTCCTTCCTTGACTCCCCGAGTTAACTATCAAAGTCAAAATTTAATACCTTAACTAGGGTCATGAAATGTATACACATACATCCCAACCAGAATCAAGTTTCGTCCAGAAATTAAGTGCGTTTCCAAAGATATTGGGATTATTCGTTAACCCATTTTCGGATGCCGGTTGAGCAGAAACAGTATACAAAAAACCAAGAGAGAGCAAAAAGTTGAAAACGAGCATTTTCTCACCTTTGATTCAGAAAACACTCGCTCTCTCGTAACTTTTATATAACAACTGGGTGGTTGCGCTTATCATCTCTTATCTCAATGTCGTCACGGGCCGGCGATGAATTCGTCAGATGATATTATAAACGCTTCAAAACGTTGACGACCGATACACTTTATAAGAATCACGCTTTCTGCACCACCAGTTCCGAGCTTCCCAGACCAATCATCGTCAAGTACGGCTTATCTCTCAAATGGTCACACCACTAGCTTTATCAGATTTGCACAGCGGGGACGGACCGACAAAACGTGATTCCTCGATTCTAAAAATGCGGTTTGCTTCAACGGGTTTCTATGTAAAAGGTCCGTCGGTTGTAACGGGAACTTCCGAAATTGGGCAAGGTTACGATACATTTTCAACATTCAAATTATTATCAAGCCTCTACGTGTTTTATTTGACTTGTCAAGTTTTTTTTTTGTGGAAAAGCCTATAATGGTAAACTCCGTTCCATGCTGTGCAACACCGCTAACATATCATATGGGACACACTTTGTCCGTACTGGGTCCATACATACGGGATTTACCGTAACATAGAGGCACAATCCGTCCATGTTTCCCTTGTCCGCTTTGTTTTGCCATTTTTGCCATTTACGCTGTGTTTACTTTCCTATATTTTGCACCCTACTCCAATCATTGTTCTCCTTATCCTTATCTCGTTGCCTTTACATCCATCTTCCTTTTTTTCAATTCGGGGGAAATTCCGGTTCTCAAGTTATCGGTATTTGAAGCAGATAAATAAAGCAAGCAAATACACAATCCCCCTCACCTCTTTATCTCTCCAGTCTTTACCAAATCGAAAGTCATTCAGAAATCAACAACGACCATCGAGTTTTATTCACGACTAGCATATATATAAGAATTATAAAAACGACTTTCCTTTGAAACTCACACCTCCACCAGTTTACCGAAGTCAGAAGGTGCCAGTTATTAACGCTATGGTACGTGCCACCATATCGACCATATCTATGACATTAATGAGAGTATCACTTGGCCCAAGCCGGAAAACATCCACTTTCTTCTATACAAACCCAACTTCATTAACCCTAGCCTCTCAATTTTTGGACAATTCATGATTCAAGTCGAGCCATATCAAGCTGCCAGGGATCCGAGGGCCCGTGTACCTCTTTATGGGCCGATCAATGCTCCTTTTTTCAAGTGTAATTTTCCCCATTGTACTCTTACTAATCACAAGTTTTATCAGGCGATGGATTTGATACGTCACATTGGACGATTTCATATTAAAATGAATAATATGTTCAAACAATTCATCTGCATGTGGTATGTGAATAATAGCCTCGACAAATTATCACATGATTCTCACTTTTTTGTTGTAGTGGAAAGGAGTTTTTGAATCCGAATAGTGCCGTTCGTCATGTATATGCTAAGAGAGGTGGACGTCATCCTTATAAGTGCAACGAATGGTATGTTCTGAATTACCGGGTTTATGATATATTTCTAGCCTTTTCTCGCTTTTTTTCAGTCCATTTCGTTACAGAGAGAAGGTTTATCTTGAAATCCACAAGCGACAGGCGCATGGCAATAAACCCGAGAATGCCGCAAATTAGTGAGGATAAGAATAAAGGAAAATTTTTTGTTCGGAAGTAAATTGGAAATGTCTTTTTACTTTATGAGTTCATGACTCGACTTTGGAATATGAAATTGTAAACCTTTTAGTATAACTTTTGACAAGAATGTTAACGTTATTGTGGAAGTCGACGAGATTGTCGTAGATAAATTTAAGACATTCTTTTCAGTAATTTTTGTCGGGTCGAGGGAGGGGGGACATTTTGAACTTGTTTGATCCTTTATTGAGGTGGGAGGCGGTGGCTTGGGACTTCGGCGGCGTCTGATACGGCCAACGAATAAAATTCTCCGCCTGTTCATCGCGTCGCAGAAACCCACAGGCACCCATATCGACTGGCCGGTTTCATTCTTTCTTTCCCTGTAAAACCTCTGCCATGTCGATGGTAGCCTCAGTCTGTTGTTCTTGTTCCAAATCCTAATATTTTCTCTTCAGTCACAACAGGAAAAATTCGTATGAGTAAACCCAGGAATATGGAACGTTCCATAGAAGCATCCAACAAATAAATGGAAAATGTGAGAAAGAAAAGATAAGAATAGACTCACGGCGGGCGTATCGTAGATATGTATGGGTCCATTGATGTACAGCTTATCTTCGAAATACCCATGTAAGGTAAAACTTACCCTGGGATTTTCTGATTGTTGCTAAAAAGATTACCCATAAGTTTCACGATTTACTGTCACGACCGATTAACTCCAACGATGAGCGCGAATTTCACTATCAATTCCATCATTGCATTGCCTAGTGGTAGGCGGCGTTGTAAAAGGAGGTTGCCGTGGTCTGATAATCAATAGGTTTTACCATACCTAGACTTGGTTTAGGTGTTTACAGGAACGATGAATGTAGGCCCGCCTGCCTTGCCGCCTTCCAAGTAGGCTATCGGTATGGGTTTTTTCATGAGACTTCCATCTTACACTATTATTTACCAAATATAAATACTACCTACAGTCATATTGATACCGCCAAGATGTACGGTAACGAAAAGTCCGTTGGTGATGCCGTTAGAGAGAGTGGGCTTAAAAGAGAGGACGTTTTCATCAGTTCGTTGGTTCTCTCACATTTAGGATTCTATTCGTTTATTTGGGTTTGTTACAGCTTCTAAGATTTCTTCCGGACATGGACATAGTTATCAAAATGCTCTCGCTACTGTTGATGAATCGCTTCGTAACTTTGGGTTCGGTAAGCCATGACATGTCACCTCCCTATTAGTTGAAGTTTTCAAGTAAATTCAAAAAGATTACGTCGATCTCTATCTCATTCATGACCCTCGTTCAGGAAAAGAAAGTCGATTAGAAGCGTATCGCGGTTTGTTGGAAGCTAAGAAACAAGGAAAGGTCCGCAGTGTCGGTGTGTCAAACTTGTAAGTTCATTACATGATGTTGGAGCTCTGAGGCTTTTTTTGGACAAACAATTTCAAAAGTTCCGTTAAGCATTTAGAAGAACTCAAAGAATCCGGATTAGAACAACCCGAGGTTAACCAAATCGAATTACATCCGTTTTGCCAACAGAAACCTATCGTTGATTATTGTCGGAAGTATGGTATCGTCATTCAAGCATACTGCCCGCTTATTAGAGGAAAATTCGATGAACCAATTCTTCAAAATGTCGCTAAGAAGGTTCGGAGAAAAAGATATCTCGTCTTTTTTTCTGACATATAATTATGTAAACAGCACTCCAAGGATGTAGCTCAAGTTCTAGTTCGCTGGTCATTGCAAAAAGGGTGCGTGCTCTCTAAAAAAAATTATACAATCTTTTTATTAATTGCCCTTACCCTTACAGTTATATCCCATTACCAAAGTCATCTCAACCAGCTCGTATAAAATCCAACGCGGATGCTTATAACTTTGTATTGAGTGACGAAGATATGGAAGCGATTGATTCGCTCGATATTGGAGACTCGGGGGCTGTCAGCTGGAATCCCGTGAACGTATCATAAAAAATCGGATTCGAAATTCGTAAACTTTTTTTGAATATGCATATGTATATTGAATTTGTACTAGCTCCACCAGAAAGAAATAGAAGCAGAGGTTTTCCGCAGTCCATATTCGATTCAATAGGCACCACCTATGATATCATAACCGAGCCTCTAAGGGCATTTCCATAATTATAAGAGTATTTTGAAGATAAGGTGAGGGAATATCACTCTTTGGACAATTCAGTTAAAATCCGTGTCGGATACGCGTCACGTTGTGGAGAAAATGGCGAAGTCGGTGAATGAAAAGTCATAGGTGATGCTATAGCACCTAGAGTCATATCGATATGTGGTTGACATCCTCCTTTCATGTTGAGGAGAAGACGACTTCCAACGGCACTAGGGATCGCGATTCCCCAACTGCGCTGTCTCCTCCTGAGCTTCAAACTTCATCCTCCTATTCACCGGTTCCGCCTTTCAAAATGCCATCACATGGCCAACCTCACCACAACGCCAGCATGCTCTTGGATTGGTCCTTCCACCTGAGCCTACACCTGAACCGTCGCCAGAATTGCCGGAGGACTTCTTTGCTGCCAAGTACGCCTCACCCTTATCATCTCATTTACGGATGAGGATGACACAGACGTCCCGTAACTTGTATGCGAATGACTTAACACGACCAGCCCAGGCCGCCATCGTCTCCTTCTCCTCCTTGACTAACCGACTAAACTGACGCCTCAAAGCCATCCGTGTCGCAAAACCGCGCGCAACATGAACACGTTGCAAGCATTCCCAGATAAGTTTGGGATCTCTCGATTTCATATTGACCAGCTGTGAATCCTCCACCCTTAAAGTGATCTCCGAGCGCGCCTCCGCCATCTTCAAGTTCCTGGTCGTCCTTTTCTTATTCCAGGCTTCTAAAGCCTTCTTATCTTCATCTGACAAACCTTACATGCGTCTCATACACCATGAGGAAGTTTTGTGGTTCTCGATTGAGAGTGAAATCTAATTTACGGGTGAAAATTCACACTCATCATCATCACATGAAAAACAAATATCTGTAAGTCGGACACATTATGTAAATTTCAAAGGAGGATGTAATACCAAAAACTGATTTTTTCATCGTATAGCCCCACCGGTTTCACCCGAATGTTTGAACATGTAGGATCTATTGAAACTATTTCCTGTGAAAAAAATAATTACGTTGGCAGATGGTCCCTTCGAAATTGCTTTTCACTGACTGTGGCTATGCCGATGTGATGGTACAATCGGCAAGATGTACATTCCGCGTTTTCTAGCTTCCGCTCACCATTGAATAGATTTAGTCCAGTCTCAGGGAAGGCTTCAATTTTATGCTTTAGAAGAGACAGCGTGTGGACTAAATGTATTATCGGCATATGGTGGCTTCCGTTAAATAAGTTACAACAGCTTCACAATTAGTCTGTTTCCGTAGCTTCTTTCGTACAGCGGACAGAAGAATATAAATTCATGTTCCACCGGTCATCGATCCATCACCCACCACCATCATCTACTTGTTCAAGCCTCGCTCTGTCGCCTGATAAACTTTGTAAAGGTCAGTCATCGTCAGATTCCAACACGAAGGTGTACAACTCATTCACAACCATCATTATATTCAAATAATCAGATGGGCGCAGATAGATACTGGAATGTTCCTTCCCAGGACTGTAAATTTGAACTGATTCTCGCTCAGAAGGAGAAACTATACGACCTTTATACGAATGCTAGGAAGGTTGCTCAATACAATTTGGAGGACCTGTTTATCAGGTATCCGACCCCAGACAACTACAAATATCCTCTGTCCTTGCATAAAAGAAGAACCCAGATCATTTTAATAGGATTGTTAACTTGGAATACGTTCTCAACCCGGAGTATGAGTGTCGAGAAGTAGGAGAGAAATTCGGTCTCGATAGGTTGAAGGCCCTTTCTGAGAACTGGAAAGGCAACCTTCACTCTACACGTAATTTTGAGATAAATACCTGTGCATACCAAGGGAACGGTGTCATAGCTGGATGTCAATGGTACGCCTTCGAGATGGAAGCCGGCGGAGAGAACTTTAAAGTTGTTTGGGTCGACTTCGGCTTTGCAGATGTAGGAAGTTATTCTCAGTTGAACTGCGTGGAGGGAAGTGTCCTTTTAGACCAGAATGCTAGTATTGACGGGAAAATAATCTGTGACAAGCGATCATTCCACACCTAGATACATATGATCCTTTTTTTGTACATGTCTCGGAGTTACCTTTCCGATATGGTTCTATTAGGAGTGTCTTTATTTACTGTTGATGTTCAATTGTGTATTTCGCTTCTAGAGAGTTGATGAAGGGATAAAAAAAATTTATATTCGGCTACACTGTAGCATACATTCCGGCATTTGGGGAAATCCAAAAGTCATTTCCTTCATTTCTGCTTCCTTCCTTATGATCTGGGTATACGTCAACCTGATCATGATCGTTATGGTCATCATTTCACTTATTTCTTCATTTACATTCATTACCCTCAATTCTGTTAGGGCAACTCACTGATGGAGGGAATCCTAAGTTATATTACAGAAGGTTGGAACTAATTACACTTACCTGATGGAGGGAATCCTAAGAGATCAAACTTAGGATTCCTCCATCAGGGACTAACTACCTATATACTAGACATGTAACTGCATCTAACCCTTTGCCCAGGTGTTAGCTGTCATTATTGACAGCTAGACACCCTCTTACACTCCACCCCAGGGTTCTATGTTGTGTCCAGTGGTTAGGGATCAGATCAGTGTACAGGTCCGGGGATTGGGACCAATTGGGATGGAACAGATTGGATGACCCAGGGGTGGGTCTAGGGCTGTACCATGGCAGCAATTCCCCATCTAGTTTGTAAATCATATAAGGACTTGGCTTCAATATGTAATTATGATCATAATTCATTGACATACCCATATGCAACTTCTTCCAATGCAGGAGGAGCCATGACCCACATGAAAAAATTAACTAACATTATTGATAAAATCCTTTGTCAATCATCAAGGGTAAGTTGATGAATCACAAAAAAGAGCTGAAACTTAGACATACAATATGAAATATAAAGCACTGAATGAATGGACAATCAAGATTGATTTTTGAAAGAATTTCACCATGTACTAACCTATCTTGCATTAGCAGATTCAACAAAGGGACATGTCCACCATCCCTATTATTGGAACTAGTGGTGTAGACACCATTACCTTATCATGTATACTAGTAGTTCACACAATTAAGGAGTTGAGTTGTCCCCACCCTTCACTTATGTGTCTGTGTCTGTGTCTGTGTCTGTGAACTTTCCATTTATTTCTCTATCTAAATTACTACTACCGGGAATTAATCTCTACACCTATATGCCCCCCAAGCTTTATAAAAAAGCATCAAGGAAACCAAAAGACTTTCAAAAAAAATGAAAGGTACCCAGCAGATATATGTCACTTGACTAACTGCGAAGCAACCCGCTAATCCAAAACATGAATGGGCATGACCTGTAAGTACATGCGGTGTATTAACGAAAATTCAAGTTCTTTTTTTTTAAAGTTCTTTTACTGTGAATCGTTCCAACAGCCACCATTATAAGCATTGTTGATGTTTCCAATAGAACTACTACTAAAAGTAAACATAATAATTCCGACCTGGGTTATATACCGCGTATATCTATTTTAAGGCTAATGTAAGTCGCTTTTTTGGAATAACGAGATATGTAAAAACACACTCGTGCTATAAGGATGGCTCGAAGGCATGATGTAAGCATTGAGTGGAAGGGATTCGGAACATTAACCAACTTTCGGCACTTAGGAAAGCTGTCACTTCACTATAGGAAAATTAGAATTTATTATGAACACTAAGACTAACATACCCCGCTTGATAAATCTGGTTGAAAAAGAACTTGTAATATTTTCAATATCTATTTCATTGGAAAGATTAAATAGTTGCTTATAGTATAGGCCGTAAGTGGTGCGAGATCGAAATATCAATTCTGTCATGAGCGCACATGTAAGAGAAAGGCAGATGTCAATTTGAAGGGATCAACTCTTCCTAAAAGCAGTGAGGAAGTAAAATCAAAATAGTGCGACTCGCACGTACCTCCTCCGCAAAGGTTAGTACTAAAAGCTAAATTAGATCAAAAACGAGGGGAAGAATCCTCTCAGTCTTTACACACAATATTCATAAAACAAAAATGCTCATGCACTCAAAGCGAGTACTTTGAGGTGAAAGCCTATCATGTAACGTAAGAAATTAGTGGTGTTTCTTTAGGAGATCACAAGACGACCAGACCTGCGTATACTAATGTTTCTCGAGGATGATATGATTAAAACGATTCGAAATGCTGATAAGCCCGGATCCGTTATAAAGATTAAAGAGTCGTCATTCCGTTTCTTACCGGAGAGCACTGGGGAAAGCCGACCGAAAAAAGGCCTAATGTACTACTTACTCCTTTCTTTTCTCCTCCGGGATTGAATTCAATCAAGAATTGCAATGCTCAAGCGGTGACGGGCGTTCGATGGACTTCTTTTCTCAGGTGCGATCATGATCTACCATCTATGTCGTAATGTGCAATGTTTATAAATATCATCTAGCTTAGTATGCGCAGCCAAGCCTTTATTGTTTGACTTCTAATCAAAAAAAAAGGCTCCCGTTGAGATCATCTAACAATTAAGTATATCTCGTAACTCACCCCGTGTCGTAAAGTACTTTTAGACCTGTATGCTTCTGAAGTCTCGGTAGTCATTCATTTGAAACTTTGAAACCACTCAACAGGATCATAAGAGTCAAGGTGGAGGTTTGGGGAGAAGGAAAAAAGTGAACAAACTATATCTTCCATTTGATGACGTTCCGAGCGATGTTAAATAAAAGAGCAAGTCCCAGACATAGTATGCAAGCAGTTGAAGGAGAAGTTTGAGCCTGAATTCATCAGTTTGTGGAATTGAATGGTTGGTTCGGAATCATGACATTATCGCAACGGGTGAAGCTTCAGTGCTTCGATTAATGTGCTAACGTCGAAATCACGTTTATTGTACACCAAACTGGGTTGAGATGTTCATTGATACTGCGATACAAGCAGCTATGCCAGTAATTGTTCTGTCTCCCCTCTGGCTTATTCTTCTGCGAAATCATCTCCTTAGTAACCAATACTCTCACAGATTTCGACCTGTAGCCTTGATATCAAATTCGGTCAGGTAGATAAGGAATGGACTAACTAACCGACTCCTTCTGGCAAAATATAACTTTCTAAGTCCTCAAAACTTCTCATTCTTGAACTTGGCCTGCGGTATTTTCAGTCGTTACACGCCACGGTGGAACCTTCGCCTTGATACCAACTGTTCCATCGAGACAACTGTTAGCATATCGGGTTGGAGTGCGTCTAGTTACTTAAACTTCTTGCAGTTCGTTTGGGAAATCTTCATCTGCCCCAATTGGCATGTTTAAAAGAAAAAAAGAAAAACAGTGACATAATAAGAGGATTGAACAGCTTTTACGATTTTTGCATACTTACGATGTCATCCCTAGACAGTTCCAGCTCCGCATCTTGTTCTATTGAATTCTCGGCAATAGCCGTGAAACGCGAGAGTGTGGGACTGTGCGCTCCCATATCTGTCTTTTACAATGTGGGGCCATGAGTTCATGAGTGCATAACAGCCTGAGATATAACAGGCAGAGAACCTTCCTTTCTTGATTCCCCACCATGTCGTTGACCTCGACATTAACGGCAATAACACCTACTTCAACTCATTCCAATACCGTTCCACCCAAATATCGTCCGTAAGTTGCACTGTTTATTGGTCAGGGAGCTTATCTTTGAAGCTACTTGATAGAGTCGGTGTTGCACTAGCTATTAGCTCTGGACTCTTGATTGGATCGTCTTTCGTTTTTAAGAAGAGGGGACTATTGAGCTCTCAGAAAGGACAGATAGCTGGAGAAGGTGTTGCCTACCTCAAAAACGTACGATTTTCGTTTCGTTTACCTGAATGTAATTCTTATCGGACGTTTCACAAAGCCGTTATGGTGGACAGGGATGACTATAATGATTTTAGGCACTAAGATTTCTTTTCTTCTCTTCAATAGATCATACCTTCTTACTTGTTTGGTGTTGTAGGAGAAATATGTAATCTCGTGGCATATTCATTTCTTGAAGGTATATATCTCTTTTATCGCTCAAAGTTCTGTTGGGATATTGACACTATTTATAAGCTATCATCGTTGTATGTTCTGTCTATTGCTTCAAGTAAACACGGAAATCTGATTGTCTACATATCATATCTACATCGCAGACACCAATGGGAGCCTTGTCCGTCGTTATCTCGGCGATTCTATCGCACTTCCTTTTAAAAGAAAAACTCTCCCTTTTTGGATGGATTTCTTCGTTTCAATGTCTCATTGGTGCTACAATTCTTGCATTAAATGGTCCAGAAGAACAAAGCGTCACAACCATTGCCGGTTTCAAGTCACTTTTCTTAGCTCCGGGTTTCTTGGCCTATGGTTCGGTGCTCATTGCGGCTTCTGTGTTTCTTGCTGTCTATGTTGCACCTCGATGGGGACAACGCAGCATGCTCCCTCATTTAGGAATATGCAGTCTTATAGGAGGACTCAGTGTCAGTTGTACGCAGGGTTTTGGGGCGTGTGTTATCACCAGTATAAGAGGCGAAAATCAGTTCAAAGTAAGAAGCTCCTTCTATTTATAAGGATCATTCCCTTTAACCTGCGATCTTTCCAGAACTGGTTCATATATTTTCTTTTAGGATTTGTTGTCGTCACGCTTCTTACTGAAGTTTATTATCTTAACGTTGCTCTTGCGCTCTTTAATACGGCCATGGTCACGCCTACATATTATGTTGTAGGCGCTGTTTATCTCCCTTCAGTGAAAACTATCGATGACATTTCTATCTAGATGTTTACATTTTGCACATTGGTCACGTCCGTCATCTTATACCAAGGTCTCAAAGCCTCAGGAACGCAAATAATGACCGTGGTTTTGGCCTTTTTCGTAATATGTACAGGCATCTTCATTCTTCAAATGTCTAAAGTCGATCCTCGAGATTTAGTCAGCGTCGACGAACGTACCTCACTCCTTCTCCAAGCTGCACGTGCAGAAGTGGATCCTAAAGCAGCTAGGGAACTCGAACGTGAATTATCTACGGCATCACGTATATCTCGTCGACGTACTGGCACAAGTACACATACCCACCCACTTCATTACTCCGGGAGTAGGATTGTTCCTGTCAATGGTACCGACCTTGAGTCGACTATACCAAGCAGACCTATCGATGACGATGCACCTGAAGTTATGTTCCACGATGATCCAGAAGAAGAAATGAAAGCTATTTTAGAGAAAACTGAAGATCCTGGCATTGACGCTCTTCGAGGAACGTTTGGAGCGATAGGTACAGTTATACGTGCTCGGAAACGGAAGACTGTTCTTGCTCAAGCTCGAGAACGTCAAAGAAGTAGATCAGGAAGTCAAGCAAGTCAATTATCGGTTCCAATGTCTCTTACGAGTGGTACCCGCAGTTTTTTCCGGCCTTCACAACATCGTATAAAAGACCCTAGTGTTACGGATTTAGAAAAGGGGGCTTTACGAAGTATATCTGTAACGAGCGATCCACCGTATAGTGCTAGTGGAGGGAGCGGTTTTACTTCTCCTCTTGCTATCAGTCCGGAAATTAACCCTCTAGCTCGAATTCCGAGTATCCATTTTACTACCGATGGTACGATAAGTGGGAATGGAGGCGGCTCTGCTCCTGTTACTATTGATAGAAATCAAGAAGCAAGCGATCCATTAGATCAAGCGGGTGTATCTCTACTTCGTCCCCAAAGAGCACATACCCTTCCTTCAATCTTTAAACGAGGGATACCTGTTACGTTCCTTAATGGAGAAAAGGAATTATGATGATATGATGGGTAGTATTTACGGTGGTTTGAGAAATATCTCCCCCCCTCTTTTTTTTGGGTGTACATATTCTGTACTATTATGTTTAGTTTATACAAGAAGTAATCTTTCTTTTCAGTCACTTTCTTAGTTAAATTACAATCATTTTATATATCCAAGCAACCAGTCACTATTATTCAAAGAACGCTATCCCACAAAGTCTACATATGGTTGTTCTAGCTTTCTTTTATTATGTTAACATCGTAATTGAAAATGAGCAAAGAGTCAAGAAAAAAAAGCCAAAAGAGAGAGGGAAAAGATAAGCGGCATTGAAGCATCAACAAAATCTAATCTACATCCATTTCGGGGGGGTTCGTCGATGATTCTGGTTGTTGCTGCTCCTGCGGTGTCTGTGTACCGCTAGCATTTTCACCTTGTGGAGGTGGGGGAGTGTCAACCTTGGGCGGTCTAGGTTTCGGTTTACTCAGAATAGGAGTAACGTGATAAATCAATTCATCTCTTTTCTTGGTAATATCCGCATTAGTCAAAACGGGATTAGTGTTCTTCGGACGTTCGGCCTGTTTAACAATCAAATCATCGAGCCATTTTTGCGTCGTTGCACATTTCTCAACAACACTCTGTTTGTCTTTCTCGTCTATGTGGCTGTATTTTTCGTCCCCGGAAGTAGCTTGCGTAAGAAACTGATTGATCGATTCGCGAAGTTGAGACGTGGCTTTGGGTCGGTCTTCTGTCTCCCGCCACCGG
This sequence comes from Clathrus columnatus, assembly GCA_020884735.1. NCBI lineage: Eukaryota > Fungi > Basidiomycota > Agaricomycetes > Phallales > Clathraceae > Clathrus > Clathrus columnatus. Next base: position 2,945,227 of record BPWL01000001.1, read on the forward strand.
GTGGTTATAGGATCGCCCAGTACGTGAAGCGCATCAAGTCGAGTGGTGTACGCTGATTTGGTAGCGTCTTCACCTTCTTCACTGTATAACCAATCTTCAGCGGTTTGTAATGCTGCGAGAAGTTGATCTTTTTCTTGAGGTTGGACGTAGGCTGCGTAGCGGTCATCGAGCTTGCTACGCATGTCGTAGACGTATTCTTCGAGAGCGTTCTTACGATCCTGTTTTTCTTTTGTCTCAGTATCTATTATAATAGTTAAAATGGAAAGAAAAGTCAACCTCAGTCTCCATTACGAGTTTATCCGAAGCATGCATGCCAGCTTCCTTCTCAGTATAGTTGTCAAGAATTGACTTATCAAGCGATGTCGAACCAGTAACGAAAGGAAGCTCCTTCTTGATAATCTTCTTCTTCTTCTTAGGAGCCGGTTCGGCGTTAGCATCGCCATTAGCTGGCGCACCATCAACCTCCATAGCAGTTTGCTCCTCCTTATCATGTAATTCTTCTTCTACATAAACACCTTCAAAGCTTAACAATCCATTAGGGTTTAAACGCGTCTTCACTTTAACGGTAACGGGTTCATTATTTGTTGTTGTAGGGACAGATTTGACATGCACTTCAGAGATAAAAGCGTTCAGCTTGCCGGGTAACGTGTTGGGATGCGTATAGTATGCTTGAAGATCGAATGGTTGAGAACGTTGGAAAGACAGTAATTTCGTTGATGGAATACTATTTTTAACCGGGAAGACTTCCAATGATGGTTCTTCGTCTTCGCCTGTGGGATCCTGTGCTTTGTCCCAGCCAACGGTGATAGAATAGGAAGTGATATCGTGGAAAGCAAATTCACGGACACGGAAGACGGGGGAGAGCATTGCGCAGGCAAATGTGGCTCCTCGGGCGACGGCTTCATCTCCATTCAATGTCGTAGATAGCGCTTTACCCGGGAACACACTTTGGATACACTGACGAATGGAAGGAACACGGATTGTACCTCCGACCAACTCTACAGCGTCAACCTGGTCGACTGTTAAACCAGAATCCTGGACGGCTTGGGCAATAACGGAAGGAATACGATCTAACAATGGTTTAATGAGGTTTTCGAGTTGGTCACGTGTGAGTTTGGAAGACGCATCGACATCGTTCATGATGGATTCGACATTGAGTGGAGCCTCAGCATTGGCCGATAACATCTTTTTTAAACGCTCAATTTGAGTACTGAGACGGAACAACGCTTTTGGACTTGAAAGAACGTCGATTTTGTATTTCTGTTTGAACTCCACGGCGAAATGTTGAATCAGGGCATAGTCCAAGTCCCGACCTCCCAAATGACGATCGTACGCTGTGCTCTTAACGACTAATTGACCTTTTGAGAAGGCAACGACAGCAACTGATAAGTTGGAGTGACCGACATCAACAAACACAATGTGTCTTGGGGTTTGATCGGGTTCCGGAAGGTCAGACTTTGTGATACCGTATCCGAGAGCAATAGCAGTAGTGTCGTTAATGATACGTAGTGGGTTGAGATCAGCAATACGGGCGGCATCCACCATAGCCCGTCTTTGAACATCAGTGTACCACCCTGGGACTGCGATGACAACGTCCGAGACGGTTTGCTTGAGCTCTTTTGAAGCGGTATCCCTTAGCTTGCCAAGGTACATGGCAACTAATTGAGTGGCTGTAAACGTCGCGGGTTCTCCAAGATAGTTCACCTATATGATTAATGATTTGTTAAGATTATAACGAAGAAAAAAGATGAGATACAAACACATACTTTAACACCTACTGTCCCGCTCACATCTACCAAAGAGGCATTAAGGAACTTCTTCTCGACTTCAGTAATTTCTGGATCAGCAATTGTACGACCGAGTAATCGCTTCAAAGAGCCAATTGTGTTCTTGAAATTCGATGTTTCTTGCGATTTTGCGGTTTCACCGAGATATCTTTGTTTAGGGCCAAATCCCACTAAAGATCTACATGAAGAATTCAGTGGCGTTTCGATACATCATAGAAAATGGAAGAATTATACGCACGGTGTTGCACGATTAGAAACTTCATTTGCTATAATATCTACTCCTCGATATCTGGCAACACCAATCTGATCAAAGTAAAGTATTGTTAAGCCGAAACCAAAGCCAACTGCACTGTAAATAGGGGACATACTTTAGAAGAAAGATTACCCAGATCTATACCAACAACAGCCATATTATGAATACTCTATGAAAAAACGTAGATGACGTTGAAAGGAATTTGAAAGAGATGGGGTGATGGAGGCGATTTAAAGATTGTTAACAACTTGAGGACCCGCCGCTTCAAAAAAAAAAATGAGGCCTGTCGGAGTTACAACCTCAATTTGGACGATATCTTCGAGTGACTTCTCCAACTTTCCATGGATAAACCGTCAGACTGATCAGGGCGTTTCTCCAGTTCCAACACGTTCGTTTCGGCGTCGTTTCTTAATAATTGCTGTCAACAATCGTCATAGTTTTCGATGGCGCCGTATCACCCTTAAAACATAATTACTCGCTTTCCTTTAATTGGTCGGTATGAGCTTATTTAGTCTATACCGAACCGTGTATTCCGATTAGGTTGTCTTGGCAAAAAAGTAATCGTGCTTTACCAGTTTGAACGGCCCTCGTTGTTTGCAGGAGGTTTGGACATGCGGTGGTTATATCTGTTCACTGAAGCCTTCTATCGAATCCATCCCGGACGCGATTAGAACTATTGATCAGAAGATATCCCGAAGCTAGAACTGTGGCTAATAATATTTGTACCTACCCAACGCTCAAATTAAATCTTCTGGACGATCGTCGAAATTGAATTGAGGTACAAAAGCACCCAAAGTCACACGATTTTAAGATTTCCAACTATCGGGTTTTTGATTCTTTGAACTTGTTCGTACCTCTCAATCCCTCCAAATTGATCACACTGCCTTTGACACCGGCTGTCTTGCATATCCTATAGGTCATTTATGTTTGCCAAGGTGCTTGTACTCTAAAATCTAGATTTCAAAAGGTAACTTCATTCATGTCTACCTAAATTAAATCTCGGAACCAGTAAGCGAGTTTGACTCTGAGTCTATGTGCATATGTATTTATTTGCACGGATTGATGTATGATTTTAGTTTTCAATCCATCGACGCTCCCACCTCTGGTCTCGTGGGTGGTAATAACATGTCGTTAAGGGGCTGTGATGATATACATAATTCTGACTTGCACCCAGACATCTGTTCAATGCTACTCGAGCGCTGGAGATTATACCTCAGACTATTCTCTGATATTTGGGCTTGCCGAGCAACTAGTAATTCTTCAATCAATAGCGCCGCATGTCATTTGACTCAAAAGGATATCTAAACCTGAATTCCTGGTTGAAAGTTTTTGAATTGACATATCATTTTCCACTAAGCGGACGGCTTCGCTATGATGAATCCAAAATTACATTCTCAGACGAATTATATATTATTATGCATAGATCTTTGGAGTTATTCCTCAGGCTATATTTCCCCCTTTTCAATTTGGCCTCTGGTACAATCTCGCTATGTCATCCTCTCAAGGAACTGACCTTTCCGACGTTTTTGCACCAATATACTGGGGTAGGTTTTTTTATTCGGATTCATGGATCAATTCCGTACTGATCCGCATACCTTGCGCAGGCTTTGTTATATCTGTTTTGTGAGCATTTAATCGAGCGTTCCGTGAAATATGTCTTTTAATCGCCGTCGCCACTTAGACTAGGAGGTATCAGTATCCTCCAAGGCTATCTCTACTTTCCGGGATGTAAAGATAGGTTAAGCATAAAACTAACCGTAAGCCATCGAATAATTTATGTTGATTTTATCTTTTACGCTTATGGCTCATTGTATTAGGCTGCCACCATGCTGTAAACTCCCTTCAGTTATATATCTGGAACTACTGACAAATCTGTACCAGGATTCTCGACCTATTATCGCTGGCTCTTGTGGCGCAATCCGTTTATTATTACCTAGTACTTGTCCTTAATCTATATCTTGCAAATGTCGCTCACGTGAAGGTAGATACCTCATTTTGGTTCAACACTACCACTGAATAGTATTACACTGGAACTCTCAATTGAATGTTTGATATCGACAATCCTTACGTTTATGTAAATTCTCACTACCCCCATAATTAAAAGAAAATTAACTCACCAGACTTCAGCTCTCAACTATACTTCGTGAAGCAGCTCTTCGCAGGTCAGTCTTGAACCGATTGAACCGAACCTACTGCATACCTCCCTTACACTTCCAGTTCCCAAGCCGGCGGACAAATGGTGGTCGCAGCCTAGTGTAATAGTCACTTCTCTGATTGTGAGCCTAACTTTTCCGTCCTGTTATGCTGGTACTTACGGTTCTCAGGCATTCTTTGCTATATGCGCTTTTGGTAAGGATTCGATGTCATCTTTAGGAAGGTAGATTCATTTATTTAATGATATCCTTCTAAGCATTCGGCGTGGGTAAGCACATAAATTACTGTGATAACTTGAACGGATATTCATTGCTAAGCCCAGCTTGCACGGCGGTCATGATCATTCACAAACATTCTATTTTGGCCAACAAAGCTCCCGCTTTCAAGGTAATTCTCGTTCATACTTAAGATAATTGCTTTAACTTATTTCCGTTTGTTAGCTGTTCTTCGGGCTAGCTAAAGGCTTTGGAGCACTGACCGACGTCCTTGCAACGATTGCAATGTGTATATTCCTTTCTTCCGCGCGAACGGGAATGCAAAGGTAATTATCGTACTCATGCAATCCACATTTTTGGTATTCAGACGAGTGCGTTTTTAGAACAGACTCGATTATCAAAACCCTTACACATTTTGTTATCAATCGAGGACTTCTGGTCACGCTTATTCAAGTTCTTTTACTTGTGTTCTTCTTCGCTGTTGAGGATAGGCTTTATTGGTAAGGGTTCATTTGACTATTCTTTACCACTATTGACCTCATTGTACCAGGTTTGCCTTCCACGTTAACGTTACTAAACTATACGTCAACACGTTCTGTAAGCTTGATTTAGCCATATCTTTCTTTTTTCGCCTGACATTTGTTTGTAGTTGCCATGTATGTTTATGATTCTCACTAAAGCTAAGGATAAGTTAACCCTATGGATATCCTATAGGCTCAACGGCCGGTCACATTTGAATTCCAAAAAAGGAGAAAGATCTCTTCATAGTTCTTATAATTATCCGAACAAAGTGATTCATCTTGAGGAGGCTTCGTACCATCTTTCGCCAACCAAATATCAATCGGACGGTCTTGCTAGCCCTCTCACACCGGGTAGCGCATTATCGAATAAACCACTTTATCGGTCTCCGACACCATTAATGCCGACCATTACGAAGACGGTGACTGTTTCTGAGCGTTGAACGTTGAAAGTATTTTGGCTCCCTCTTTATGCTGTTTGATGATCTTTTTTTTCTTATTTATCAACATACGTCACTTTTGTAATAATGATAACGATATTATGTCGTTATTTATTTACTTTATACTTGTACCTTTTCATCAATCCATGTGTTTTCATATATACCACAGGTAGTGATTAAGCATTCAATGTTACGCAAGGTACGACATACATATATGCAGCTCGGACCTTACTTGTTTGGCTCTTGTCAGGAGCTCCCTGTCAGTTTGGTCTTGTCGCGTCGACTGCCGAAGATAAGGTTCAGGCAGTCATGTATCATGACCCAAAATTTTACGCTCAGATATCGATCTGGACAGGAATTGGTAATGTTCCTTGCATGATTTCGAGTTTGAATATTATAGTGCGGTTATTTCGAAATTTCGGAAACCCCCGTGACAGCCATGAGGTAATGACTTTAAAGGAGCACTTCCTTCTCATTACCACCCCACCAATTGAAACGGTCCGTCATCGCGGTGACCTCAGTTAATACACCATACGTGGCTCTTGTGGCTCTTAATGGACTTGGAAAGGATAGACGTTTCAAAAAGGTATAACCAGATACATCACGTCATCAAGTGATCGGCTCTTTTTTTTGCCCAACTTCAATGCTGAAAGTAGCAGCCGATGATCATATGCTGTCAGATCCGTCGTTTTTGGAATGATTACAACATCCCCGGCGATTTGAAGGGCGCAAGTGTATTCATAGAAAACCGTTTTAGGAATACCTTTACTAATTAGTGCGTTCAACCCTGATCATTCGGGTAAGTCTGAGATGTACAGTAATCTAGGCCAAGTATTACTTCGGAGCTCTGTCTCGTCTTGGAAACTGCAGAACGTTTAAACTTATGGCAATTCATCAATCAAAATACCGTAAAGATCCGTCGACGTGTGATTATTGGATGCGGCCCATGCTCCATGCGATGTCAAAGGCGCTCTCCAAGATAGGAACCATCTATTCTGGCACAATTGTTTTCTCCCCAGGATACGGAAAACGCCAGTCGATACGTAAATTGTAAATGACCGTACTTTTGTCAACGACCATATCATTCTCTTGCACTCATGCCTCCTCAAGTGCCGACAGGTAAAGCTTGTAAAGAATGTCGTAGATTGCGTCTAGGATGCGACAGGTGTGTTCAGTTCAAAAGTTTTTTTTTTCAGGCGGCGCTTTCGGAAATTGACAGGTGTGGGGATGATTTTTTATAGAGAAGTTCCATGTCATAATTGTAGGCGCAGAGGTTGTTCTGCGATTTGTCCTGATGGTAGAGTCATCAAATACTTTTAAATATTACAAATTTAATTTTTAATTTTTTTGGTTTTTTTTTTAGGAACTTTGGAAAAGGGCGCCCGGCAAGTTGTTCGTGTTTTGGACAGACATCCAACGTTATTTACAATTAATATAATCAAGACCACGAAGTACGATTATTATTGAACTCCAAGAAACGATCGCTGAGCTGCGTAATCGGAATTATTTATTGGAAGAAGCACTGCGAAAACTACAAGCTACAATTTCATCAGAGCCGCATCCTCTGTTACAAGAAAGAACGCCTTCGGGAGGTGCTTCCTCCGCAGGTCAAACACCTCCTTCCGCTGAGGTTACTAAGGAAGATGAGATATCGGATGCTCTTGATAATTTTTTCATCGTTGGAGACGGCGAAATCTCCTTGCATGGTCCTACGGCTTCAGCTGAGGTATTCATCTTTGTCCTATTGTTTTTGCCCACTCACTTCGTTTCCAAAGTACCTCGTAAAAGGAAATCCCGCTCTTCTTTCAGAACTGATACAGAGGACGGAAAGCCCATTGTCGTTACCACCAGATATTATTTTACTCAGCGCACTGTTTCCTTTTTCGCCCGATCCAATGCCTTTTGAAAAGTTGGACGACTTTGTTGGTTTATTACCTCCGTATCAGACGACGTTGACTCTCTCAAACCTATACTTTCAAAACGTCGCTTCGTGGTGAGATCATCAGTGCTAGTATAGTATTTATGAGTTCTAACTTGAAATCATAAACAAGTGCCAATCCTGTACCCCACCATTCATTTATTGCTTCTGTTCTAACAGAATGTTATCCACAGGGAGCACAAGCAACAGATTTACGCCATATTTCACCACACATCCTTTCAATCCTTTTCATGGCCTGCGGATTGGGAAGTTTGGCCGATATCAGTAATAGTCGTCGGTTTGTCGAAGCTGAGGAGTATCATACTATTGCGAGAGCAGTATTATGCCTGCGGCCTGTATATGAATATCCTACTTTACACGCCGCGCAAGCAATGGTGAGTCATTATACTTTATGTATCTAACCCCTTTGTTTTAAAATGCACGATTTAGTGCCTTATGTTACTATACCATATGATCACGGAGCGTAGAAGCACCGGGTATATCATGGCACTTTGGAGTGTATTGGGACGAATGTGTGAAATGGTACGCTAGCAAGAAAAGTTAGTGGTTTGAAAACTAATATCATAACTACAGTTGAGTCTAAGTGAATCCAATTTTTAATAACCCCGTTCAATTTTCCAAACGACTTCTCAGATTACGATCAACGGAAATTAAAAAAGGATAGCGTTGAACTACGGGAAGTTGTTTTCTGGGAAATCATGCATGTGGATTCGTGGTATGTATGTGAATTTCTGCCATGACAATTCTTGCGCATTGTTGATTTACTTGAATTTTGCATATATAGTCCTTCATGGCCGGGAGGGATAGGTCGATTAAATTTAATACGATTACTTGTAAGAAACCTTTGGATCCTGATCAAACTCCTGGTGGAGGATGTAAGTTTTGTGTTGTAGCTGACGACATTAGTAGACTGACAAATACTCAATAGATGAGACATGGAAACATCGATATACGCTTATGCTCGACAGTGCGGTTAATAAAGCGTTTAGGGAAAAAGGGTCCACCTATGCGTTAATTCAACAGCTTGATAGCGAACTTAGGAACGTTTATTGCCCGCACAGTATTGAATGGCCGGAAGATGCTGCCCAACGAGCGGCAGTTCTAAACCTACCGCCGCACGACAATACGAACGCAATGCAAAGGTACTTGGCGAAGGCAGCGAGGGAAACAGGTAAAAAAATAATCTCTTTTGACCTATGATTGATGATTGGGATGTTCACCTTGTGTTTACTCATAGGCATTCTTCATTTGCACCGGTGGTTCTTTCAGCAAGCCATACATGACAACACAGGGAATCCGTTTCAGCATCACTTCGGATTTTCCGTGAAAGCAACACTAAAAGCTTCAAGCGAGATCATTCGTGCGAAGCGGGATATATATACCTTCCAACGTGTAAACACCATTACCCTCCGTTTTTTGTGGCTTCACACATATTCTGCTGCAGTCAGTGCCGCTCATTGCCTCTCAGCGAAGTATCTTGCTCATCTCTCTCTTTTAATAGATGGTCTTGGGAACATTTATCTCCTTATTTCCTATAATGGACGAGGCTGCCGATGCTTTATCAACCTTCGACTGCGCCTGTGGTATGTTTAGCTCAATGGAGGAGCATCGTGTACCTTCTCTCGAAGCCTTGGTGAGATTTAGTTATACATATTATTTGGTAAATTTTCTAAGAAATTATGTGGATCAGCACGTCCTTCGTAACCTACAAACGGAGGCTCACAGAGCCATGTTATCAAAGACACCATCCTTCAGTACCGATTCCCTGGAAAGATTAGGTTTTTGGACGAATGTTCCTAATCCATATAACAATAGCAATTCTCCGTCTCCACCCGGGCTCACTTCAAGTTCGACTTAAAGTTTATTGTATATTTATTTACGTTGTTGTACGGATCTTTTTGGTACTAAATGCTGTTGGGGGAAGCGGGTAATGGGGGATTCGGATGCTAGTCCTTTCAAAAGCGGGATTAGCATATATACAATCCAATCTAGTAATGTGATAACTTGGCGTGTCTGCTAGATGATAAAAATATGGGTCCCAGGTGATCTGTTCGGGATTGACCGAGTCTGACAAATCAATTTTTTTTTGCGCCCCGCACGTTGTCAAACATCATCTTCCATGTTCCAGCATATGAATACACTGCATACAACGTAAAATGATGTGGTCTTTTGGGCTGCTGAATATTATTCAGTATTGCATATACTTTAATTTTAAACTGGGTATCTTTTTGAGTTTGTATTTCTATTACTTACCATAGTTTTGGATACATCCGCGCTGATTCTAAACTGGCAGCAGCCCCGCCATCTTTTGACGCCAAACTCGAAACAAGCGTGGTTATAATACAAAGCTGATCTTGACCGCCGTTGACCTCCGTGGCTTACAAGGTCATAAATGGACTAGACTAGAAGGGAGGCGGCTTCCATGGTCATTCTAGATGAGCATCAAAATAAGATTGACTTTTTTTAGCCGCCTTGCTACAAAGAGCAGGCGATCTTGAGATGATCGCAATATGTGTTGCCAGACCCCTCGACCGCAAAATGATAATCACCGACGCGATGACAAGGTTTGCAAGTAGAAGCGCATATATCAAAGTCGCTCAGGGCACTCGCTTAAGTGATTCTGCTGTCTACAGTACATCCCGATCAATTACATTATAGCCCATTGGAACCTTCTAGACCAAATATTTCAGACCTCTGTCGTCGAAGAAAAAATCAGCGAAGAGAACCCCAAAATGCAGTTAACGTTATATATCAATTAAATACCGTAAAGATCCGTCGACGCATACCATTGGATACGATCCATGCGAAAAGGCAAGATAGGAACCATCGATTTTGGCGAGTATCTACATCCTGAACGGAGATCTTGTTCGACATTTTGGCATTCCTCGTAGAGAGGGGGGAGTTTATTTTAGGTTCCTTGGTTATGTTGTTTTAAACCTGTGGATATAGAGACCAACAGAGCTCGGGACGCAAGTCATTAAGTGCATATCAAAGTATTGAATTTCATGACGAATGTTCTGATTTTTTTAATATGCTATTCAGCATTCTTAAGCATTTCATCATCAAGTGCTTTTCAATACGTATGTCTCGACTCAGTTTTTTTGGCACGAGTAGACTGAAACCCTTCAGTGCGTACATCATAATATCAAATTATTTGAATAACCATTAACTGCAAATTGATGTCCGGCGGTAAATTCAATTGATTTTCAAATTCTGTCATCAGTCAGTACTTAAAGTCCGATTCCGAAGAACCATGTGATGTACAAGAATCCAGCAACAACAAATTATCATGATCAGTAAACGGGGACAATCAAAGATTTTTACTGCACACCAGATGGGTCAACGAATATCGTATTTTGCCAAAACCTATTATTATATCAACGTTGTCAATAATGTTATTAATGGCGCGTTTTATGATTATGCGCTCAAATCGGAGTTGAAGTCAACCAACTCAATGAGCTTAGCCGAAAAAAATCTAAACCGATTGAACACCGCCATTCTTATTTTCCTTCTTGGGGCACGGAGGGATACGGGCAGTCGATATGTAAATGGCCTGAAACACGACTGTCATTTCGTCGATTTTCATATCCGCCATCCCCTACACCCATGCCTCAGCAACCTACACGGAAAGCATGTAAAGAGTGTCGTAGATTGCGTTTAGGATGCGATAGGTACGTTCAGATTTTCACGGTGTGTGTTTTGAAGAAAAAAACTTGACACGTGCTCGGTAACTTTTGCAGAGAGATTCCTTGCTATAATTGTAAACGCAGAGGTTGTTCTGCGATTTGTCCCGACGGTAGAGTCTTCAAATACATCAGATCGTGAGAGGACGAAATTTTTTCACACTCCATTTTTTTTTTTTAGGAATTTTGGAAAAGGGGGCTCGGCAAGTCGTTGCTTCATATCTGAACAAATTATGATGACATACTCACTGCTGCGGTTGCGATGTTAGATCGCGAAGTACGATTATTATTGAACTCCAAGAAACAATAGCTGAGCTACGTAACCGGAATTATCTGTTGGAGGAAGCATTGCGGAAGTTACATGCTAAATTTTCGTCGGAACCACATCCCTTGTTATCGGAGAGAACGTCTTCAACAAAGACTGGAGATAATATTTCCGCAGGACAAACACCTACTTCCTCTGAGATTCCGGAAGAAGAAATCGTGGATGCTCTCGATAATTTTTCCATCATTGGGGACGGTGAGGTTTCCTTACACGGTCCTACGGCCTCAGCTGAAGTATTCGCTTTTTTCCTGCCCTTCCTGTTTTCTAATTATTACCTAAGTACCTGGTTCAAGGAAATCCCGCTCTTCTTTCAGACTTTGCGCAGAGGACGGAAAGCCCAATGTCGTTACCGCCGGATATCATTTTACTAAGCGCACTGTTTCCCTTCTCACCTGATGCAATATCTGCTGAGAAGGTGGACGATTTCGTTGGCGTATTACCCTCGTATCAAACCACCTTGATGCTTTCAAATCTATTTTTTCAGAACTTCCTTCTATGGTCAGTTAGTTGTTTTTTTTTATAACGTCAAGACTCTCTTTCTTATAAATGATTAAACAAGCTCTAATGCTGTACCCTATGATTTTTTCACCGCTTCTGTTCTCAACGAATGTTACCCCCAGGGGGTACCGGTGAACTGTTTGCGCCATATCTCGCCACATATCATCTCGATCCTTTTCATAATCTGCGGATTGGGAGCTCTCGCCAATATTGATAACAGTCGTCGTTACGTCGAAGCTGAAGAGTTTCATACCATTGCAAGAGCGGTATTATGCTTGCGTCCTGTATATGAACTTCCAACTCTACATGGGGCGCAGGCAATGGTAAGTTGTCTGATTTAACGTTATATTTCAAAAACCTGTTGTGAAACTGTTATTTTAGTGTCTCATGTTATTGTACCATATGATCACTGAGCGTCGAAGTACTGGATATGTTATGGCCCTTTGGAGCGTGTTGGGCCGAATGTGTGAAATGGTGAGGTTGAAAATGAGTTTCGGCTTTTTGAAAAGCTGATATCATCATTATTAGTTAAATTTAAGTAGGGCCAAAAAACGTTTTCTCATACAGCTCTTATTCAATTTCAAATAACCCGCCTTTTTTAGATTACGATCAACGGAAATTAAAAAAAGAGAGCGTTCAAGTTGAATTGCGGGAAATTGTGTTTTGGGAGATTATAAATTTAGATTCGTGGTATGTATGTATAGCGTTTATCATTTTGTGTTGTATTTTCCTTTTTTTTATGAGAAACATGTATAGGCTTTCATGTCTGGACGAGATAGGTCGATTAAATTTAATACCATTACTTGTAAAAGGCCTCCGGATCCTGACCAACGTCCGGGTGGAGGATGTAAGTTTTGTCCCATTCGTAGATGAAACTACGACTAATGGTTCAATAGATCAAACTTGGAAATATCGCTATTCGGTAGCTCTCGATAGTGCTGCCAATCAGATCTTCAGGCAAAAGGGTTCTACGTATTCGATGATGCGACAGCTTGATAGTGGAGTAAGGAATGTCACCTGCCCTCCTTTCCTCCAATGGCCAGAGGACCCGGCGCAAAGAGCCGCAGTGTTAAGCTTACCGCCGCATGATAACATAAACGCGATGCAAAGGTTTCTAATCAAGGGAGCAACTGAAACAGGTAGATTTTTATTTTCTTCTTTTGAGGGACATGCACATTAAACTTCTCTCATAGGTTTGCTCCATTTTCATCGATGGTTTTTTCAGCAAGCCATACGTGATAACTCATGCAATCCATTTCAACATCCCTTTGCATTTTCGGTGAAAGCAACGCTGAAAGCTTCATGCGAGTATATTCGTGCTCAGCATGACATATATAGATTTCAACGCGTAAATGTTATTACCCTACGTTTTCTATGGATGCATACGTATTCTGCCGCAGTCAGTGCCGTTTTATCGATTTATCATCAAAATGAATCTTAACCTTCGACCCATAAATAGATGGTCTTGGGAACATTCATTTCGCTATTTCCTATGCTGGACGCGGCTACTGATGCTTTACCAACCTTTGACTGCGCATGCGATATGTTAGCCTCAATGGAGGAACATCGTGTACCGTCGCTGGAAGCTTTGGTAAGCTTTCAGTTATTATATTTAAAAAAGAAAACTTCTAAAAGAAGCTGTGTCATTCAGCGTGTCCTTCGTAATCTACATGAACAGGCGCACCGAGCTATATCATCTAGGAAACCTTCATTCAGTAGTGATTCCCTGGAAAAGTTGGGTTTTTGGACGAATGTGCCCAATCCATACAATAACAATTCGGCGTCAAGCTCTCCGCCCTCTACAATCTAATAGAGTCTATCTCTCACATCTCATCGAGTTTATTGTACAGATCTTAATACTGAATATCGTAGTCATGGGTAATAATTAGAGCGGGGGGGATGATGGTGCTTTAAAATGGGATTAATCATACAGTATATTTGATAATGTGATTCGTTATAGTTTAGTATACGTATAAATAATCAATGGAACAAGCTTAAGGGGAGCAGGTCTCTTCATTAATTGAAAACCCCCTTTCACTTTTCACGTTTAAGGAACCGAGGGCAAAACGCTTTTTTAATACCAATCCCTATTTGTATTGTATTATAAAGATCTACCTATTCAATCCAAAGAATCCAAACCCCCCTTTTCACGGAAAGAGTAGGAAATTGAAATTATAATTAGGGACTATTCGGAAATTTGTCGCCATTGATCATCTAGCTTTTCCCTACTTTGGCCATAGCAAGCTTGGGGTGAGTCCTCTCCTCTCTTCGGGGCCGGTAGATAGTTATGGTAAAGATGAGAGGGAGCACCGCAATTTTCTTTTTATGATTGAGAATGCTTGAAAATATTTTTGGTTTCAGTGGCGGGTAACCACGTGGAACCAGGGTGAAATCCAATCATGGTGCATTCATCAGAAGTCCGAAAGGGCCGTGTGAAGCTCAACTTTTTGAGCGCTTATAATAGGTTTATTCTGACGGCACCATCCTTCTCGAATTCTGAAAGGGATGGCCAGAAGACCAGTCACCGTCACAGATATTATCGGCGATGGAGCGGATAAACCTTCTGGTTGGATGTGTTTCCAACTTCCTACTCAGATTAAATCATTTTTTTAAATCGATGAACCCCTCTCGGAGTCCTCGGACGGACAGACTTCCTAATCCCATAATAATGGATTGTTTAAATAGAATAAAGGCTGGAAAAATGCAGAAAGAGATATGAATGTTCTTTTTGTTTTGTGATATTGCGGTATGGCAGGTTAGGGCAGGCTCCGGCTGTATTTTTTTTTCTGAATCAATCATCTCGCATACCTCGTGGGGGCTGATTAGCGGTCGGAAGAGGATTTTGGGTATACTCTAGTTAGGATATAGCTTGGCTTAGGGAATTCACACCAATTCTTCCTCGTATATCTCGCTTCTTTCATTTCTTCACCCTTCTCTACCAGTAAACCATTCCTTTAACACACCTTCGTTCATCCTACTCCGGGTGTGGTGGGGTTTGCTGTTGAAGTTGACGGACAGCGTAGCTTTCAAACCCTTGCTACACTAGAGGCGTTTTTTCTCTCTCTCTTTCTTTCAACAAAGAAACGTATCAAATGCAGCTCATTACAGAGGATCTTTCGTCTTACGCTTTTGCTTGTAAGCATGTTCGTTTTAACTCCTATTGAACAATCAGCATTGACTTGAAACAGTCGTTTCTTATAAGCAGTCATTATTCGCCACGATCAGCTTCCTAGCGTACACCCATGGTATGGCACGCGTTCTGTCGTATTTTCTATATCTCATCATCCCATAGTCACAACTCTCGATGACGAAGTTTGTTGCCTTTTCCTTTACTGAATTCTCGTAATCGACGGATGAACTAAATCTTTTCCGACCTAGGCTGAATTTGTATGGAAAAGTCGCTTGTCATTGGGAAAATGCTTATACATCTTTGTAAGTTTCTTATTGATTCGATAGTTTCGCGTAATACCCGTCATTTTATTTTTATTTTTTCAGAATCGTTCTTTCGGTTTGGCGACGCTAATTGTCAACTGTGCTGGTGTGTGGCTTAGTTATGTGTTAATCGTCGTTGTGCGTCTCTGAAATCACGCGATAAGTTGCTTTCCTACCCAACCTTACGGATAAAGTGAGTAAAACATAGCATTTATCCTAATTTTTACTAATATGTTTCTTTAACAAGTTGTACGTCGGACATGGTTTTCAATCGCATACATCTAAGAGACTTGTCTAGTTGCTTTGGCTATTACTGGTGGTTGGGACTTTCGTAAGTTACATATATAATGGAGTTACGGAGATAGCTATTCATATTGATGCAAACCTTAGACAGATTATAGCTATTTTGAACGCAGAATGTGAGCATTGAATTCGGCTGGAATATGAGAACTCGAGAATAAACCTATAATATCTGTTAGTAATTTTACAGACAAGAGTAAGTTTTCATCCTCTCAAGTAATTTTGACTCCGAGAACATTGGGTTCTAGATATACGCCGTCTATGACTGTAGTCAGAAGTTACTAGCTGGTCTCTGCGTGCTATATGCTACCGAAGGAATATCCGCCATCGTCTTGTTAGGGAAAACTATTGCTTTAAGTGAGTAGAAAATATATCTTATTATAGCCGGATGATGTTAATTTGGGTCCTAGACGACTTTCGTGCGATCCAAGGTTTGACAGGTTGTCATATCATTGACAAGCAAGCATACATTTCGTTATACTGGATACCCACAGTGATATTTGAATTGATCCTATGTGGATTGATCTCATACAAGGCTGTTATGATGCATAAATACCAATATGCTATTCCGACATGGAGGGCTATTCGTTCCGAAGGTTCCCCGTCTTTGTTTTTCGTGATTGTCCGGGAGAAGTAAGAGAATCCATTTTTTTGCAAGAATTATGTATCATATGGTTTTAATATCTTTTTTTTCAGCGTATTTTGTTTTATAATGTATGCTCCTTTTTTGGAGACTGTTTAACCCTGTTTATCTTTTTTTTTTTTTGAATATAGGATATTCGCCGCACTTCTCGCAAACTTACTTTTCTCTGGATTCGGATCGCCCCAATTGGCTCAAGTTGCCACAGGGTAGGCCAAGTCCTTTTCCCCCTTGTTCTTCCGTCGTGTTCAGGAAATTTACTCGTTCTTTCTTTAGTTGGTCTATCGCCATTCCATGTGCTTGCAGTTCTCGCCTTCTATTAAAAATGCATCGACGACATCTGGGATCATCAATGGAATCTTCAACCTACACTGTTCATGAAATGTCATTTGCTAAACAACCTTCCCCGACATTGGAAACTGGAATTTCGACAACAATTTTTCTAAAAGCAAGCAAAGAATCAATATGATTCTCATACTCTCATATTCATATCGAGGATAAGGATGAACATTTAACTCGGTCATGTGCATTCTTTTGTAAAACAGATGAAATAAAAAAAGGATATTTGACAAAATTCAGTTTTTTTTCCGAGTGAACGCACATTTGCTTCCTTGCCATGTTTCGGGAGCATTTATTACGCTGCATGGCTGAATACTTTTTGCTGAGTCAGCCACATGTCTTTCGTTCTTCCTCACAGTCTCGTCCAATCTTTATTTCTGAAAAGTATATTAAGAATTTCTTAAGACTCGTGTGTTAACATACCCATATTATTATTACTTTTTGCATGCCTTCAAAAAGTCAACGACTGGGACGTAAATTACGGAACAAAGGGAGACCGAGTGGTCCCGTTTATGGTGATGAACATTCATTATTCATACAGAATCCTTTTATTTCTTCACCGCGTACTATGCCAGTGCTTCCATATACATGGTATTTGAACGGACAAAATCTCGGTTCTCCAAATCCATGGCATCCCGGATTTGCTCCTAACGGCGGCGGTTGCTTTTATAAACCTGGAGAAGAGAACACAAGCCTTCCTATTCGTCCGCTACAGACTACTAGTGTGCCTTATTATCATCCGAGTCGTCATTTGCCGCCAGTATTCAGGGTTGCCAATTCTTCGCAAGCACTGTCATCATCATCCGGATATGATATGGGTCCATATGGGTCTCAAATCCCTCTCTCTACCTTCCAGCCATCATCATCACCTTCTCAGGATTCCGTGCATTCTCAGATGGCCTCTGGTAGTTCATCTGATATTGAAAGGTTACGGAAACTGAAAGAGACTATCCTTTCTGGTCAGCATCCTTTTTTTAAGGCCGTTCCCAATCCCGATGCTCTGGCTAAGCTTTATCTTGGTCCACATCCGACGAGCTCATCATCTCAAGTTTACAATGGCTTGCCATCCCCGGAACATCAACAACACCATCAACAACAACAGATCTATAAGGAGGAACCTGTAGAAGAAACATCTAATTCTCAGGTATCCTTTAAAGGGCCCAATACTGACCTTAGATTAGTTTCAGAAAAAACTGCAGTATCCGCATCTACTTCATCAATTTTGGCAAATGCAAATGTTTCTGAGTCTCCTTCTCAGTCTGTTGCTATCATTACTCATCCGGAGGCTTTGAAAAATGGTCATGTTGAAGAGAATGTACCCCCCATTACGTCTACGTCAATACAAGAATCAGAATCCTTTGCCTCAGTGGTTCATTTGCCGAAAGATGGTTCATCGCATGTTCATTCCCCGCCTGCGTCTATTCAAGGTGAAACCATGGACAAACCTCAAGCTCCAACAATACAGGATCCCAAACCTCCTCTAGTTATGTCACCCAGAGACTATGAGATTGACCGTGATCGCGATCGCGATCGAGAACGGGAACGGGAAAGGGATAGAGAAAAGGAAAAGGAACGAGAGCGTTCTGAATATCCGGCCCCTGGACCTGAGCATCCATCGCGTTCTGATTCTTACAAGTATTCTCAATATTCATCTGATCGTCGTGGTGATAACGGGCGCTATTCTTCTCGTCATCCGGATTCGACATATGATAGGGATCATCATCGTCACTGGGATAGAGATCGCGATAGACGGCCTTTCGACAGATACGCTTATGAAAGACCACGCAGACAGTCATTTGCGGAACGAAGGATGTCATCTGCTTCATCATTTTCAAATAATATTGAAACACAGAAACTGGAACCTGTCGAAGACCGAAATTTGCGTTCGGAGGTGCCCCCGCATCCTGAACAATGGCCGGTACCTGAACTTATGCCACGTTTGGATCAACGACTTCCAGATGAGAACTTGTCTCGTTCGACTGAACAACGGCATCGTCTTCCTGTTCCAGAATCACAACGTGAACGTGCTAGTTTGGTTTCTCAACATCCGGAACAACGGCGGGAAGTGCTACCCTATTCTTCTTCTGCTGAACAACGTCCGCGAGAACTTCCGTATGGAGAACCAACAAAACGACCTTTGGATACCTTTCATGGTCGACGGGCTCCTCTTCCGTATACTGATCTTCATCCTCCTCATTCGGATTTGGCTTCTCTTGATACAGAGACTACAGGACCATCGTTACGTCCCTCACAACCTTCATCTGACCCTTCTCGTCCAATCATTTCTGTGCCAGACCAGCGTCCGGCGTCTAGGATACCAGAAACTCAAAATCAATATCCAAAATCTTCCGCGGAACAAGTCTCATCCCGTCTTTATAATGAAAACTCTCAGCGAGAACCATATCGTGAACAAAAGCCACCCGCGGCGTCTCCTATTACGAGCGAAAGAACTGAAAAAGTGTATGCATCTCATGCTTCGACGATCGGAGGACGATCTACTGCTGCTGCTCCTGTATCTGCCTATGATATGAAATCGGTAAACTCTGAAACGAATTTGGCAGATACACAACCGCGACCGGGACCTGTGGCTGGACAATACTTACCATCAGATAGGAATTCAGTTCAACCCCCAGTAACCGGTCCTGAGTCTCGTGCATCTGTCGAACCCCGCTCCGCAGACCCTCGTCAGCAGGTTCCTATCCATGAGCAGAACATTCGGCGTGAACCTCGTTCCTCTATGGATGATCGCGATGGTAGGAAGTATTACGCTAAAAGATCACCTAGTCCTCCTCGTCGTCCTGTTGCAGATAAAGTTGACGTTCATCGTGATCATCGATCCCACATGACTACGGCCTCATCATTTCGGGATGGACCTCCTCTTCAATCTAGGAGCTATTCAGCTGATCGGAGGTCTCTAGATACAGGTTCTCAACGTCCACCGACACACCATTATCCTTCACCACCACCACCGCCTCCATTGCATCCGCAATCACGTCCACCGCCCATTGGAGATAGACGTGAAATCAATCGTCGGGAAGAGACACGACAATGGCGTGAACGTTCGGAGAATTATCCACCGTTTGATAGTCAAGTCGAACCTGAAAGAGGAGGTCGGAGGTTTCCTGATACGCGTATGTGAATGACCGTGTGATTTTTTTTATTGTATTGACGAAAGTAACATATTTAGATGGTCCACCTCGAGGACGTCCACCGCCTCCGCCTCCGCATCCACATCCACCTTCTGCACCTGCTTCATGGGACAGAGATAAAGATAAAGAATATGAACCTTGGTTGAAATATCCGCCTCGTGGGTCGCCTCCACCTTTAGGATCTGGGCCACCTCGATGGGAAGAACCTCCTCCAACTCATCCACCTCCGTCACATAGACCATTGCAAGCACGTCTCGGGGATAACTTTGATGATCGTTTCATTCCTCGTGATGCTGTGGTAGATCGTGGTCGTTATCGTCCAGGACTTACCCCACCTTCGGCTGATGTGCCTATACGTGGTGGTGGTGATACCTACCGCGAAAACAATCCTCGACTTCGGCCTAGGAGTCCAAGTCCGATGAATCGTCCAGTTCCAGGTGCAACATCATATGATGGCGGACATCGTCCTACTAAACGTTCTCGAGATGAGTATGATATGCCTCCGAGATCAGGATCGTATTATGACGATACACGGCGAGGAGGTGAGAATGATCCATATGCAAATCGTATGCCACCACCACCTCCGTATTACGATCATCGACCTGGACATGGACCCGGACCCGGACCTAGCCCTAGTATCAATCCGCGAGAACCGCCATACTCTCGAGATCGCGGACCTGATCCATATGTCAGAAGAGATGTTCCGCTTTCTAGATCGCCGCCTTTTTACCCTCCTCCTCGTTCTCCTCCTCGAGATAGGTATCCACCACCTCCTCGATAAAAAAAAATGTAACATGTCGATAACCTTATTTGATTGATCTACGCTGTGTTTTTCTTTCTTGTATATTCATTCATAGAATTGTACGTGTTTTTTTTTGGATATTTTTAATACCCACCCTGTTTTCTATGTGTACATAACAGCTAGATGGATATATAATTTGGAAATATAGAGAACGCGTAATCAATAGGAATATGGTCTTAATTTTCGAGATAGTAGGAAAGATAATGGCCACCTTCAGACTTTCAATGTCGGTGTTTTCCTTTCCAGCTTTATTATTGTTTCGATCATTCCCCAAGTCATGAAATTTAAAACTTCAAGCTCAATAATCCTACAACATTATGTAGATATTTCAAATCCGGAGTGTATATCACAATGTAAGAGCGCCCGTGATATCAACGTGCCATTTGGGGAAGTGATAAAGAAGTTTGCCGTGTGAAAAGAATGTTGCGGGCTTGATGTTAGTGATAGCAGTATATTGGTATAAGGTTGAATGACTTGGTGGAGGTCGCGGATGAGATGATGATTGCACTTCCAGGACGACGAAGGTGCTAGAATGATTTGAGTTGTTAAAGCATCAGTGGACGGAACATGCGATAGAATCGAATTTAAGAATAATTGGAATCATTTCGCATGCATGGAAAGCGATCTTTTGATGGAAGTAAGACTTTGACGTTCATAGCCTTTTCGCTTTCGCTGATTGGTATACATAGCTGTTTAAACAGATAAGGAGGCATGTCTCGGTAAGTGTCGCAAAGGCTGTGGTAGTATCGTATATCTCGCGGAAGGATGTGTCTTGGTCCAGAAGCAAATGCAGTCGTCAGCTTCACGAATGGTAGACTTTGGAGCCCGTGTTGTGTTGACAGCTGAGCTCGTAGAGGAACATCCAGTTTTATTGAATAGATCATGTAATAAGTAGGGTCTCTACCAGTGAATCGATTCTTGTTAATGTGACAATACCCGTGCGGAATAAGAAGCGACAAACGTTCGTGTGCAACTCCGAGAGCCGACATGATCAAGTCCAGTCTCTGACGAAGTAATCCAGTTCGTCGAGAATGGGCATCGACGAGGAAACGGCTAAAGTTCCGAGATCATTCACGCCGTGCAAAGATAATATATTATTGTTAAGAGGTCGTGAGAGTCTGGCAAGAATGTTTGTCATTACTTGAGTCCCATGCCGCGACTCGCCATAGCAAGTGTTACAGGAGGCCAAATCGTAAATCTATGATAACAATCATGAGTAGAGTTTGAAGATATCATTTGGATGTACAATATAACGTGGAGCAAAGCCAAGCCAGCGAACCCCATAAACGAATGCATTTCCAGACGCTACCTGGGGAGACTACGACTATGTGAGATCCACAGCCTTGCAAAGTAAGTTCCCAGAGCTCGATTTGAATTGGGTATGTTGGCGCAAGGCAGGTGCATAAGATGTTGTCCTTAAAAGAACCATAAAGTTGTTCTACAGGAGACTATGAGTACCTTGACACTGAACATTTAAACATGTGGCCAGTTCAGGTATAGTAGTCCGGGCCAAGGACTGAAGTTGGTGGGTGGGTTATGATCGTTGTCTAGAGGTCGTTTAGTAGCTTGTTATTACATGTGCAACATCCACATCCTCCTAAAAGATATACCTCATAATAATCGAAGATAATCAGTGGTAAAGTCGCCTCCTAAATGACCACTAGAGCATACAACAGGCTATCGTTAGTAAAAATCTTGCAATTTCAAAGCACAGAAATCCTTACAATCATGCAATGCGATGTGAAGGGTTGTGACGCGTGACGTAACTGTCTGACTCTGAACTCACCGCCAGCTCAACATCAACGTCGTGGCATCCATCATCACATCTGGACACACGTAAATGTTGTCGTTCTATTCGAACTTCGCAATGCTCGTCAATAAATCGAATCTGTCAACTGATAAAAAGCCGATATAATGTTTATCTATTGCATTTTTCGATTACAACTGGGGAGCGATGGTACTTGTTCATTTTGGAGGGCCGAATGACTGAGAACTCAGTACAAGCGAGATGTAGATGTCCATGCGTACGCGAATAATCGACAGGATTTTGGTTACGAATGAGGAATGTGTTCCCCAAGTCCCTGGGTAAAATCATTGCCGAAGTGGACCCTAGTTGGAATCAGGCACTGCCAGGGATGGAGCCCCAAAGTTAAAATGAAGATCCTTCATGGCAATATCGAATTAACATCTAATTCTCCATTGTTGACTTCAGTCAGAGAGCTTATCTGAGAGGACAATAAGAGAAATTGTGTTTCGAACAAGGTGAGCAACTAACAGCCCTCCGAGGATTATCACGGCTAACGAAGCACGGTTACGAAGCGTGATGTCAATAGTAAAATGGGTTTTCCGGGTCCTTGGGCCTTAGTTCTTTGAGTGGCCAGTCGTTTGGAAAACAAGAATTCGAATAGCTGCTGCCCCGGTGAGAAGTGGGGTTGGTTGTCTTGTTTCGGTGTGGTGTATAAAGTAAGTGGACTTCGGCAAATATCTTTTGTTCTATCTCATGTGCAATCTTCAGCCTCAATTTGCTTTTCTTGGTTATAGTTATGCATACAAGCGAGAGCCGTCGGAATTACTTTTCCAACCAAGATCTAACTTGTACTGTGAGATTTTAAGGAGAGTTTCGTCCACTACAGCGTCCTCATGAAAGGGCGAGATAAATTTCAGTTCACTCAAAGTCACGTATTGTCGTAATTGTCCCTAATAAATCTCATGTGTTGACAGGTAATCGGTATTTTTACGTACGACCAAACTCGTATTCACGCCTTCAGAATAGAAAAATATGGACCGTACTGCTTTCAGAGTCCCAAATTAAACGTCAAGGAGGCAAACGAATATTCGAATATATTATCTTTTCAGGCATGCTTCAGAAAGTCAATATGTCCTCTGCGATAGACCTCGCTCTCATAGCTACAACTCGGACGCTAATTTTCATTGAAAAAATTACGAGACCCCAAGATCGCGAAGATGTTTTTTTTTTGAAAAAAATATTGTAAGTATAATCAAAGGAGTATCGAGATAGTCACAGGTTCAATTTACTTCACGTATCCCGAAACACATGAAGCTCGATTCGAAGTCGCTCTATATATAATGTTGAATGTGTTTGGGAAGTTGTGTATGTGTTCACGCCGAAGTACCGCGAATTCGCTTGATTGTTTTTATTTTGCTTCTCCAGCCGTCAACAAAGTAATACAATATAAGCTTCCTTGATAAGCACCAGGTCCGATTACGTTCGACTACCAAATGAATTTTGCGCGTTGCACAATTCGCTCGTAGCTCTGAAGTGGTGTGTAATTGTCATGACGTTTTCTAGGAAGTATAATCTTTTTTTTGGGGGGGGCAACTACGTACCGATGGATCTTGAATACTGTGGTAGGCTGCTGGTCTGTGGTGGCGTGTGCTCAAGTCGATATCTAGATGCTTATACTTCTAGTTGACATATTCATATTTTGAGTTCTGAAATTGAAAGATAAGATATTATCGGGAATTCGGCGAATCCTATATTCCGTGACATCTTGCTTCGAATCGCCACCGATTAAATCAAGAAAGAAGTGGGAAAATTAAATTAACTATAATAAGATATAGGATTAGTGGGGTTTTTTCAAATAAAACCATGTACGTGATAAACCCAGTGACGCAGTGTCGACCCGGTTCAAGGTTTTTCAGATGAACTTTTTTGAACGTTTTCCGCATTTGTTTTCTGGATTTGCGTTTTATGATGTTAGAAGGATCTTTGTAACTTTCGTGGTTCATTGTCGTTTTATCTCTATATCAAGCAGAAGACTTATTTATAAGAATATGTTGAAGAATATGGGAAGAATAATGAATAATGAATCACTTCCGTACCTAGTTTTGCTTTCTTTGGGTAGGAGACGGGGTAGTCTAAGACGTTTTATAATTGGTGAGTTATATGCACCGTGCATTCTGATTTCAGCTCATCTTTGAAGAAACCCAAATTAGCGAAAAGCGGAAAGAACCTCACATTCACTCCAACGAAGTTCACTGGCATGGGCGGTGATGCAAACTTCAATTATAATTATAACCAGACTGCTTGCGAGTTTTATCGTACAGATTAGAGGGAAGACAGCTGTGTGTACGACTTCTGGCTTTAATAAACATCATCCTTGATATGATAGATGACAGGGAGCTAACAGTTGATAGACTCGGTCTCTACCAATCCACCAACTCGAATCCAGTTGCCACTCCTCAGAACTCGGAGGCTCACACACTAGGAACTCTTTAAAAGTTCACGTGTCTACGAGTTTCTTTTTTAGTGTGGATACCTTGAATTGAGCTTCGCGAGTAATCGGCTCCGACCAACGCCGGCTCGGAGGAACGTTTACTGGAAGTATGACGCGATTTCTTCTATATAAACCCCCATATAAACCCTCACAAACCATTAGGTCTTACTGCTTGAAAGACTTACACGTATATCTTTTCTTTCAACTTACCTTTGACACAAACCTTTTCTTTTGCGTTGAGTCATTCTTATATATGGCTGATATTTATGTTTCCAACTGACTGACTGACAAGAATTCAGGTCACAGCATATAGCATTGCATAAATGGGTGCATTTGAGTACTATCCAATCCCGGCAGGAGATTGCAATTATGGAGCAATTCTTCCAATAAGGTCCGAATTGTACCAACTTTATGTTAAGGCCAGGGAAACCGTCAATTTCGACTTGGAACAGTTATTCATCCAGTATCCGGGTCCGATAGTCGGCCAACCTATATACTTTCAAGAATTATACATCTCAGATGCAGATAAGAATCCGAACTATTTCAGTCGATCTGCGAATCTCAATTACGTTCTCGAGCCCCAGTATGAACGGCTGGAATTAGCCGAGAAGTTTGGACTTGATAGGTTAGCGGCTCTGAAAGAAAACTGGCTTGGGAATCTCCACGACACTGGCAGCTTTGAAGTGAACAGCTGCGCCTATCAAACGAACGGCGTTATAGCCGCATCCCAGTGGTACGCTTTCGAAAGGAGAGAGGAAGGGGAGAACTTTAAAATAGTTTTTATCAATTATAAATAGATCAATCTATCAACAAATACTCAAAAACAACTACCTAAACGTATTCAGGTGCTGTTGGACGCCAGGGACGGAGATGGAAAGATGATTTGTGACAAGAGGACATATCGTGCTTAGATGGTGTCCTTCCCGCTAGATTGTAAGGGCAACCTTACCGTTCCAACGCATGTGCAAGTTTTGTCACCAAAACTTGACTCGTCCCGAACACGTTTCTTTTTATCAATATATGACTCACTCATGTTCCTTTCCTTTTCCGTCTCTAGTAAAAACATATAAAAACCCTACCTAAAGACGGATTTTTTTTAGCTTCGAATAAATGAATTGTTGTTATATTACGTAAACGCTCAGCGTCGACTATAATAAAAGAGTACTAGCGTAGTTTTCTCTATTAGCATATAATTAGGAACTGTACAGCTAGTCTCGGAGTATAAAATATTTTAGCTACTTTTCTACAATATAATAACTTTTATCCACAACTAATATGTCTACTCTGGTATTACAACAACAGGTTATGGGCCCCGGCCCCAGAACCATGATGAACGACAACTTCGCCTCCTCCCTATCACAAGTTGCTCCTCCCCCGAAGCTGGAAGCAGATGGATGAAATTGGGTACTATATAAGGCGAGAATGATGTTGATGTTCACATGGTGTCGCCTAATCCGGTATATTGATGGACGAGCTTCTAAACCCAAAGAACCTGACAAAAAGGCAACCGAAACTCAGGTCGAAGAGTATAACAATAGACTAGATGAGTGGATGATCCTAAACAAGCATGCGAGATCACTCATCATGAGCACAATACCAGAAACACTACAAATCGAAGTCATCACCATGGAATTGGCATCAGAAGCCTGGAAAATTGTTACCTCGAAATTCGACAACCAATCTGAAATGGTGCAGGCCGATTTGCTAGTACAGATGTACCAGACTCGATGTCCTGAAGACAGAGACCCGCGGGAAACCATCCAAACCCTACAAACCCTTCATGCCCGATATGCATCAGCCGGAGGAAAGCTCGACTCGGCACAATTTATCGCCATCATCCTCAGTGCAATGCCCGAATCCTATTGACCGATGTTACACTCACTCGTAGTAGCAAATAAGGCAATAGACAAGAAACTTACCCCCACTGAAATCATAAACCACATCTCCGAAACAGCCCAACACAATGTCATCCTAAATGAATGGAAAACTGGTGACTCGGCACTGTATGTGAAGTCAAGAGGTGGATCAGCAAAAAGTCCTGACAAGTCAAAATCCGAGTGCCACAATTGTGAAAAGACCGGCCACTGGAAAGAGGATTGTTGGAGTAAAGGTGGAGGAAAAGAAGGACAATGACCTATGAGACAAAAAGGCAAAAATAAAGAAAAGGCTAACACAGCATCAGAAAATCAAACTTCGGATGACCACGCTTTCCCTGCAATGGAATACTCACTGGCTGCGAAGACAAACCCTGAACCGAAAATTAATTGGGTCCTTGACTCAGGAGCGACAAGCCATTTCAAACCGAAACGAGAAAATTTCGAGAACTTCTGAGAAATTATCCCACGACCTATTAAAACAGCAGAAGGTCGAATGATTTATGTGACTGGTCAGGGTGATGTCAAATTCACTGTCCTGAAGAAAAATAACAGTCAGGTCAGACTCACATTAAAAGACACTTTATATGCCCCCGAGATGCCAGTATCACTAGTATCAGTTAGCTGAATGATGAAAGCAGGATATAAAGCAATATTTACGAACGGTTTAGTCCAGTTAATGGATCCTAGAGGAAATGAAGTTTTCAGTATCCCTGAAACCAATGGCCTTTACCTCATACCCACAACACTCACAACATCGACTGAACATGTGAAATTAGCCCTAACGATCAGCCAGCTACGTGAACACCTGGGACATATTTCACCTATCAGTGTGAAACGAGTAGTTGAAAAGGGATACATCACTGGAATTGAATTAATTCCTGGAGATGACAATGACTCATTTTGTGAAGCTTGCGCAAAAGTGAAACAGACACGGCTCCCTTTCCCAAAAGAGAGACAAGGAGAATGAGCGAAGGAGTTTGGTGAACTTGTCTACATGGATGTTTGGGGACCGGCTAAAGTAAATACCCGGAGCGGGAAGAAATATTTTATTTCATTCACTGACGATGCAACGAGAGAAACTCACATTTTTCTGATGGCAGAAAAGTCTGAAGCATTGGAGAAAATGAAGGCATTTGTCGAGTGGAGCCGGCAGCAAGCTGGAAAAGAAATTAAATGTTTTCAGTCCGACAACGGTGGTGAGTATACAAGCAAAGCGACAAAGAAATACTTACAAGGTCGTGGAATAAAACACTGACTAACAGTCCATGATTCACCCCAGCAAAATGGATCTGAAGAACAACAGCACCAAACATTAGTAGAACATGCCCGGGCTATGATCTTTGCTGCGAAATTACTGGGATCGTTATGGGGAGAAGCCGTTAGCCATGCAACATGGCTCAAGAATCAACTGTCAACTTGTGCATTAGAAAATAAAACCCCACATGAAGTGAGAACCAGGAAGAAACCAGACTTCTCTGACATACATACCTTCGGTGAGAATGTTCATGTCCGAATTGACCCGAACTCCAAATTAGATCCAAAATCAATCGTATGTTGCTGGATCAGTTTTGAGAGTAATGGGAATGGCCACCGAATTTATTGGCCAGAATCAGGACGTATCAGTGTTGAACGGAATGTCATCTTTGAGCCGAAGAAGAGAGTTCCGAATGAGGGGGAGTTGGAGAGTGTGCCAACAGCACCACCAGTCAGCACACAAATCATCCGGAACAACCCCAAAACTCACCAGAAAACAACAACAGAGACTGCTGAACCCGAACGAAACAAAGAGTTGCCCGATCCCATGTTAGGACTTGAAACTCCCACAAACCAACTCGAACCGACTGGACTAAGACGAAGCCAGCGAAACATAAAACCCTCGAATTATGTCCAGGATATAATATCTGGAAAAGGTTCAGCAACTGGACAAACAAATAAACCAACTTTACCTACCGGAATACGAAACAACAATAGTCCAGAGAGCGAAAGCAGCAAACTAGCCGAAGAGATCACCATAACAGAATATGCACTAACAGCAGCAATATTCGAGCCGGAAACTGTCAAAGAAGCACTACATGGTCCGAATAAAGAAGCTTGGTCAACAGCAATGGCAGAAGAACTTGAACAAATGCGTGTGAGAGGTATCTTTGAGCTGGTAAAACCACCACTGGACGCTAATATTGTCAGAAGTAAATGGACATTCAAACTGAAGCTAAACAATGAGAATGTACTGGTAAAGGCAAAGGCAAGACTCGTTGCACAAGGATTCTCCCAAGAGCCTGGAGTAGACTTCAACGAAATGTACACTCTGACAGCAAACCCGGAATCAATTCACCTTATCCTGGCAATAGCAAATAAGAACGACTGGGAAATACACCAAGCCGATTTCAAGAGTGCTTACCTCAACAGCGAAATAGACGAGACGATCTTCATGCAACAACCACCCAGATTTGAAGAAGCTGGCAAAGAAGATTTTGTTTGGCACTTATTAAAAGGAATTTACGGCCTAAAACAGAGTGGTCATTTATGGTACTTAACCCTAAAGAAAATGTTTACTGACCTTGGTTATTCTTGCTCAAGAATAGACCCAGGTATCTTCTTCAAACGAGAAAACGGAATGATAAAGATAGTTGCCGTTCATGTCAACAATCTGACAATGGTTGGAAATGAAGATGATGTTATTGCCGAAATGAAGACCGAACTAGGGAAAACATTCGATTTAGTTGACCTAGGAAGAATTCATTGGCTACTTGCAACAAAAATCGAAAGAAACCGAGAAGAATGAACCTTATCAATATCCCAATCAGCATACATCGAAACACTCCTCGAACAATTCCAAATGAAGAACGCAGCACCTGTTTCAACACCACTCAAACCGGGACTAACCCTCTCGAAGTTGCAATGTCCTACAACAGACGAAGAAAGAAGAGAAATGAATAAAATCCCCTACAAGCAGTTAATCGGTGGATTACTCTACCTCGCAAGAATGACTTGACCCAACATTCAATTTGCTGTCACTTTATTGGTGCGTTTTATGTCGAACCCTGGACACATTCACTGGGAAGCTGCAAAACAAGTTTTAAAATATGTAAAAGGGACGAAAGAGTTGAAACTCACCTATGGCACGGACGAAACTGCCATCCTTGGTTACACCGATGCCGATTGGGCATCCCAGGAAGATCGTCACTTGATTTCCAGATATGCATTCTTCCTTGATGGGGGAGCATTCGCCTGGAGCTCAAAGAAACAGTTGTTAGTGGCCCTATCAATGACAGAAGCCGAGTTTATCGCGATAACCCAAGCCAGAAAAGAACTCAAGTACATCCGGAACCTCCTCGGTGAGTTATTTAGACTGTTCTCAACACCAACGATCCTCTATTGCGATAATCAAAGCACGATTGCTTTCCTGAACAAAGGAGGATACAGTGTGTGCAATAAACACCTCGACATCCAGTACATCTGGATACGGGAGTTAATTGACAACGGCGAGGCAGTCTTAAAATACTGCAACATGAACCTAATGATCGCAGACATCTTTATGAAGGCTCTTGCATGCCTGAAAATCGAAGGATTCGCAACATCATTGGGTTTGCACACTCGCGTGTGAGGGGGAGTGTTGTTATATTATGTAAATGCTCAGCGTCGACTATAATAAAAGAGTACTAGCGTAGTTTTCTCTATTAGCATATAATTAGGAACTGTACAGCTAGTCTCGGAGTATAAAATATTTTAGCTACTTTTCTACAATATAATAACTTTTATCCACAACTAATATGTCTACTCTGGTATTACAACAACATGAATATCACTGTTTTATATCCTTTGTTCGCTCAAGCTCACTAGTTAAGTTGTTTATTAACCTTTCCGACTTTGCATATATGTTTCGTCTGTTGTTACATAAGGATTTCACCATTATTACCATTAAGACTGAGCCGGAGATGGATTATGTAATCATTATCATATGAGAACCTGCTCGTGACTGAGTATATCCTAGACTTTTTCACGACTTTTCTCGCGCCGCATAATATTTACATAACCAGATATTGTAAGTAATCTCAAGATTCTGAGTCTGTACTGATCTATTTTTTATCCTATTTATTTATTCTGGCATTTCCATTTCCAAGACCTGGTCTTGGCAGCATACATGTAGATTCAGACTCAGGTTGGGATGCACATCTAAACAATGGGTTGAGTAGTCGAAAAAAGATGCATGAGAGAGGAGTTACTATATTCTTTAATTGTTACTTTCTGGAAAATGTATTTGTATAAATCCCATTGTAGGCATCTACAATCTCTACATAAATTTCATCTATAGTTTGCTGTCTACGACCACATCAACAGATATCATATAGTATACTTAGAAGTTAGGCATGAGTTAAGACACGTAATCATTATTATGGGTGCTTGCTGAGTCGAACTAACATACAAACTGCACTTCTTTTTTCTTTAAACCATATCTGGCCTCCATCTTATCCCCCAACGCCACTGATATAGCTGCAACGGTAAACAAGAATGTCAACATAAATGAGAAGAAAGTCTCAAAATTAGTACCTAATAAAAGTATACCAAACCCAAAGTCATTGAACCTCTTAAATTTACATTCCCAGTCACCATAAATGCAACCACCATTCCATCTACTGATTCTTCTGATAAAAAAAAATCTGTTTTTTTTTGCATGGAGGCCAAGCTTTGATTGTGTGGGATTTAGTAGACACAAAAGATAAGTGAGGTTGTTTTATGACACAGTTTAACATTTTATGCATAGAGCTAAAATTGTGTTTTTGCTCGCATTGAATATTAAGTAAAAAGAAAGAGAAGAAAATATCGAAACCATAGGGTGAAAATGGGCCTGCATAGAAGCTGGTGGAACTTTTTTTGCTTTTCATGCACATTTTGTTGCAGTAGTATTATTACTTTTTCAGCCTTCTAGTGTGTTCATTATAACTGCAAGGGAAGGTCTTTACACCACAAAACAGTATTAATTTCAACAGCAAATTGAGTTTTATTTCACTAGTAGAGCCTGTTTATTTAAATATTGTACTGTGTCTATTCCATAGTGAACCCCTATTTCAACTGTGAAACCATTGAACCAACTTGTCTTTATACCCAGATCACTCAGGCAACTTCAATGTGTGGCGAAGATTGAATTGGTTTATTAACCGATTATTAACTGATAATGAACCATTTTGTGCCAAATATAGGCTTTTGGAACAGCTGTCAAAAGAGCATAGGGGATTTAATTAATATAAAGTCACGTTCCACTCTGCTCGGGGCTTTGTTTGGGGGGTATGAAGGAGAGGTATTAATAGATGGAACAATCGGTGAGTTGTATGCTATAATAGCTATAGTTTATGAAACTTCTGACTTCCACTCATCATTTACAGTAGCTAAAAATGGAATAAAATTCACCTTCACTACAACAAAGTTCAATGTGGCATAGGTAATGGTGCAAACCCTAATAGTAACCAAAATATATAAGACCAGAGAAGGACATTATCCACTACTGATCGATCAGCTTGAATTTAGCTGCAACTTCCAGCAGAACTTTGAATACAACCACATAATCTCATACCAATGGTTTTTTTTATGAATTCATGTGCCTAAGATTTTCCTTTTTCATTAGGGCGATACCTTGAAATGAGTTTCACGAATCATTGGTTCTGATCGACACCAGGTAGAAGTATTAATCTTTATATAATTTACTGGAGCTATGACGCGAGATTTGAAGTTTCTATATAAATCGCTATAAATCTCTCACAAATCATTAAGTCTTACTGTCTAAAGCTTTGCAGATAAGATTTATACATATATAGTATCCTTTCTTTCGACTTACTTTGAAATAACCTTTTCTCTTTACTTTTGCGTTAAGTCATTCTCATATTTGGTTGATGTTTTCAACTGACTGATTACCAGCATATAAGATTGCATAAATATATATGGGTGCATTCAACTATTATCCAATCTCTGCAGGAGATTCAAATTACAGAGCAATTCTTCCAATAAGGTCTGAACTGTATTGTCTCTATATTGAAGCTAGAAGGACTGCCAATTTCGACTTGGAAGAGTTGTTCATCACGTATCCAGGTCTAACAGAGGGAGGACCTTTATACCTACAAGAATTATACATCTCAAGTGTGATCATAAATCTGAACTTTTTCAATCAAGCTGTGAACCTTTATTATGTTCTCGATCCCCAGTATGCCTGGCTGGAGTTAGCTACTGCTGTAACACCTTCCCAAAATTTTTCGATTATTTCCACCATTTTTCCTCATATTTTCTAAAAATCTAAAAACATATAAAAAATGTAATTGGACTTTCATTCTTCCATCCCCTTTACCCTTTTCCTTCTTCCCTCATGTTCTGGGAACGTGACCCCTACGATAGAGATGATATCATTGATCGAGAGTTTCACCCTGACCACCTTCTCCCTTCACCCTCCCCTACATACTCGTTGGAGGACGAAACAAAATATGACACCCTTATCCCATTCCCAAAGACTCCGACTTCCCTCCCATCCTATATCCAACTCAACCCAGCTATCATCCATTCCAAATGGAACTCCGATTATACATCGATCTTGGAGAAAAGCTTGATATTAGGATAAGTCTCACTACCACATGGCCAGCCCCAACTCCCACGAAGACTTACCATAAGGATCTAGAAGACTTGGAGATAATAGAAACCCTGCACTACACCAGACCTATCGTAATCTGAGGATTTCAAGGAACCTTTGTTATTGGAAATAGTTACAGCCTAAAGAAACATTGCCCTTACACCCCTGTCGGAATCACTAGGGTGATCGCATACCAAAAATATGGACCTCAATTCATTCACATTGCCTTTAATGTTCCCTCTATGGCATTTTGGACCTTTAGCGACATGGAAGACTACCCCCAAAAACAAATCCGGCTGTCGGAGCTCTAAGGGACTCATATATTTAACAACCTCCAGAAACCTACATCACCCATCAAAACCTCACACCACCATCTCGCCTCAACCTCCCGAAACTCAAACAATGTTCTCATTTAACGTAACCACCCAAAACATTTCAACTGATTCCAGATCCTCTTCTTCCTATACCTCCCGATTCCACTACCAACCTCTGTCTGATTCGGAAAACAGATGATCAAGTTCCCACTACTCGCCCTACTACTCCTCTCCCTTCTCCTATTGAAGACCTTGAAACGGAAGTTTGTGTATATCAAAGCTCAAGTAGTCAACTCCCAATCAATCCTGACACCCTATGGCCTCAGTACCTGCTCATGTCCAAAGACGTATCAACTAGAAGTAAGATTTTGGATCTTGGTCTCCCGAAACCATTAAGTATGGAGATGCCATCTCGATAAAAGGTTTCGAGGGGCAATATCACATTAACCATTACTTTACTGTTTCACACTGCGCTCCTCCTTACCAAATTATTCGAATCATTGCAACTGCCAGTCTAGGAATCACCTTTGAGCACATTGAGTTTGATGTGCCCTATGAATGTGTACTACCATACTCCTCCCTTCCCTATCATTCTCATTACGTCTTCATCCCCTTTGAAGAAGTTTTCTTCACGCCACCCTGTCTATATCCAGAAGACCATTTCTACTCTTCCTTCCCTGCGCCAACCCCACTACCCACGCCACCAATAAACAAGGTACTCTGAAAAATCAGATCCTATGCCATCAGAGTGCTCAAGGGAAAGAATCAGAGTCTGGCTGAAGAAAAGCATCTAAAAGAAGGGCTGAGAAAGTTCCAGAATCACTCAGTAGTTGAGTGGTAACATCATGAGAGTATTTCCTTAATTGAACATTCTTTTGTCCTCCATCTATGAGTCCTTCCACTTGCCTCTCTCTCTTGTACAACAGTTACCCATTTTCACCTCTTTCACCATATTTCTCCTTTCATAAAAATTTGACAACCTCTAAAAATATTTTCCTCATTTAAATAAATAATAATTACTAAACTTTGTATAAAAACTCTCATAGTAGTTAAAATAACAACAAGTTTTACCAATCCCTCTAAAGTGCAGGATAAGCTTAAGTCTCTAAAGTGTTTCTAACATCTAAATCTTTTCCACTATTAGTGAAGTGCTGATAGTTGGTCTGTTCCTAACGGTTTCTAACATCAAGTTGGTTTCTAACACCAAGTTGTTTCCTAACGTCAAGTGGTTTCTAACATCAAACAGTTTCTAACATCAAACAGTTTCTAACATCAATTCGGTTTTCTAACATCAAGTCAGTTTCTAACATCAAGTTGGTTTCTAACGTCAGAACTATTCTCTTTCTACCCCTTACATCTGTTACAATTAAAACATACCAATTTTCCCTTCTAACACCTTCCACCCCCTTCTCTGTATTTCTGTGGCAAAGCTCGACTTATTTAGAACCAAGGCCTCTATAATCAAATATCGATTGTATATACTGAACAGGATCCTAGTTTAGTATATGACACCGTGTCTGAGCCGTATCAGGTCTATTTTCAAAATGAAATCGCAAAGTGAATGACACATGTAACGTTGCGTGACAGCTTTCAACTTCTGCCATACTCTTCTTCCCTTCTTCCTTTGCCAACGTCGTTTATCATGGCTGAGCCAAACGAAAGTTCTGAATCATCAGACATTGAAACAGAGGATGCCTGTCCTACTAAATCTCACAACTGGAATCCAACAGGTCGTAATCAATACCAAAACTGCCATATGTGGACAACTAATAAGGATTAGGATTGTGCTGAAATTTTTAATAGCCCCTCGTGATGATCCGGCTGTTTCTAGTTACCTCATTTAATACCATAGACGTGGAATTACGAACCGAAAGACAATCAGTCAGCTACTTAACACAGATCATGGGATTACAATGAGGTGCGTCCAAGTCATTCCTTGACTGCTTTGGTTTCTAATGGGTTTAAACAGTGAAGTGACTGTTGCACATCATCGTAAACAACTTAACCTTTATGCAAGTGGTCGCACAACACAATTTTTGTCAGGAACAACCAAATGACAACTAGTGCTTGATCAATTAGCAGCAGATCCTACCAACCGACAAGGACTGAAAATTATCAGAGAAGCGATTGCTAACAGTACCAGTATACATCTTACAAGGTAATTGTTGACTTTTTCTTTAAGATTTTGTTTTGCTTATTATATTTGTAGAGATTACATCACTGAAGAAATGCGTAAACACAAACCCGGAGGTTTCGAACTATGACAATCATCTAGCAAGAAAGCCAAACGTTCACCCATCGCTGTTCTTGGACCTCATCATGAATGGAGTGGTGACGGACATGACAAGCTCTCTGCCATTGGTTTCCCTCTCTGGGGTGTCCGTGATGTATGGTCTGGTGCTTGGTTGGGTCTTTGGGTTGTTCCAAACAATTGACTCAAGGCAGCAATTGCTTATATATTTCTGAGTCTTGTTGAGCAACTCGAAGGTAAGTTATGGCAGTTGTTTTTTAACTCAGCATTAACATGTGTTACAATTGTTAGGTATGCCTGTTCAGATGACAACCGATTGTGGAAGTGAGACTGGGAGGATTTTTGGCATTGTTAACGCTCTCTGGTATGCAAAACATGTTCTGTGTCTTGAAGGCAGGTGTTTGATACAACATTAGGGAAACATTTGCTCCACATTTAGGAGAGGATGCACCACCTGCACATCGATTCCTTCGTTCAGTTAATAATATCACTATTGAACGAGGCTGGCTCCAACTTTGGCTTCAATGGGGCGATAATGTCAAAATTTACTGGGAGGCCAGGGAAGGAATATACCATCCACAGGATCTGAAACACTTGTACGTTGAAACTACCTTTAGATTGGGAATAATAAATTTTCTTATAACATTTAGTGAACTAGTTCAGTGGCTTTGGCCAAAGCTTATTAATCAAGAATTAGATGAACTTCAAGATCACTTGAATAACCATAGAGTACGCAAAGACAGAACGAAGATCAGTCCTTCTGGAATGACCCCTCATATCACACTTTCACTTTATAAAGAGTATAATGCGGAGTGGATGCTTCAACATGTTGATCGCAATGTTGTACAAGACCTTATGGAGGAATTGGGAGGTGCTGATCTTGTTCACTTCGTTAGTGTGGGATATGCTGAAAGAGCGGAAGTAGTCTATTCAGGACTTGGGATTTCAAAACTAAGTTTTCATAATGTTTGGGAAATCTTTCGAGCAATGCTGCCTTTGATATAATATTGAATATGAAACTACTTTTATTTTAAAAATGAAAAATTTTTATTGTCAACTGTGGTTGCCCTTGGGAGACAACACTTATAATATTTCCTCTTATGTCGCATGTAATCTACTGAGTTATGTAGGAATTGGGGCCTTAGGAACGATAACTTGTTTTGTATTTAAACCCAATTGCTTGCATATTGGATTGCACTTGTGTTGGTCTAAAAAGTCTTGGATTAATTTACCACCCTTGTCCCAATGGCCGGAACAAGAGTCAAAGCTAGCATAAGATTGTAAACACAATTACATGGCATATTATAAATTTGAAAACTTACGTATGTGCCTGAGGGTTGATGAAGATAATGCTGTTTTCAGACACAAACCCTTCAAACGGAAAACCATTTTTAGATATTGTACCAAATATGCCTGCGACATGACATAAAAACATACCTTGCAAATCTACGAAGAGCATTTCTCCAAGTGAGTCAATGATGGTGTGATGAGCAAAAGTGTCAACACAATGTCCAATGTGGTCCTTTGAAGCCCCAGGTGCATCTGTTCCCAAAAATCTTACTTCATTACCATATGAAGTAATTAGTGGAGTAGCCAAAAAATCACTATATCGGATTGCTCGAAGCTTATCTGAATCAGATTTGTCGGTATTTCCCCCTTCTGAGTCTATAATGGTTATGCATGTCCCAAGGAAAGATTTTTTCGAGTTCCAGGTCATTTCTATGAATATATATTAGTGTGTCAGTAATAATAATAATAATTTCCATACATGGGAGACCCTGATAATTGACTGATTTTGCTAAGTTATAAAAGCCATCAAGAAAGAAGTCACCCCAGGTTAGGAGAACCATTTGGTCATAGAGGTTTTTTGAATTCTCTTCATTGGAGATGCTATATGTAGCAACTGTTTTATATTCAGCCAAAGCATAGTCAATTATTCCAATGCATCCCTATGATTGACAAAATTAGAAAACTTGATTGGCATGATAAGTATCAGATTTATACACCTGAAAAACATTTTTATTCAAACCGGATCCAATAAACCTGTTATTTCCTTCTTTGGAAGGCTGATGCCACTCCTTTGACACTAGAATTATTTTGGAAACTGAACTGATATTGCATATACTCTTTCCACTTTCGAGCCACACTGTCTTGCGCATAAAAGAATATACTTCATATTTCAGTTCGTGTTTCTTGGCACGTGGACAATATCTACTTGTATATTCACCACTGTCATTTTCTAGCAGTAGTGTGTGAGGAAAGCTCAAATACAATTGATAGTAAATCAAATACCTGTCTTTTCAATATCAGAGAGCTTGCATTTGGTAGATAACATGTGTGAACTTGAATGAGTAATCCTGCTGGAGACTTGACTAATATATTCTGGTTCCTCTTCCGGAAGTTCCTAAAATCAGATGTAAACAAGGGTATGAGTAAAAAAATCATGTACATACTTCTGATGTGGATTCATAAATGTGTATGTGGAAATGAAAGATATTGTTTTGAGTATCTGTTTCACAGATTGTTTGTCTCCGTTTTTCTTCTCCATATACTTGACCAAGACTACGGTTTTGCAAAGAAGTAATATCAGTTGAGAAATTACTGTCAGGTTTTCCTTTTCCAGTTGAGACACCAAATGTTACATCAGATCTAAGAAATATTTTGACCTGCAGAAATACTTATAACAAAGTGACCCATACCTTGCAAAAGAGGGCTTCTTTTTTGTTACATTGAGTTTTAGAAGGAAATCATTATAGCTGCTTTCACAGTAAGCAAGAAGTGTGTCAATAACAGTATTCATTGGCTCTGCTGGGGAGATTGTCAGGTTTACTGTGGGAAGATGACTCTACACAATGTTTAAATTATTATGAATGAAAATGAATTAATTTTCAAGACTTACAGCCTGGCTCTTCCATTTTCCACCTTTTGTAACTGTATGGAGAATGAGAGAAGCCTGAATTCTAATAGTATCACTTTTTTGTATTTTCTTCAACACATTAACTTTCTGATTGATGTGGTGACCTTTGATGAGTCCATTATTTAAAGGCAATGGGGTGCTCAACCGAACTTGGGTAGCATTCTGTTCCAATGCTAGTGTGCATTGTGTCAATGAACCTACAAGTGATACTATGTGAGAAATAAGTAATTCAAAATTTTAATTTATGAACCTAGTTGACTTACAACTATCTGTTTGAGTAGACTGTGGTCCTGTCATATGAAAACAATGAAAATGTCAACAAATGGCACTGGTTAGATTAGAATTAACAGAAACTAACCATGCCCTCCCTGAAGCTCTTCACAACTTCCACAAAATAACTGTGTCAAATGAGGGTAGACATAGCCACAACCACTACACTGTGGCATTTTCTATAAGCTAATTTAAACAGTTCTTTTAATTGTGATCAACTGAGAATATTACACACCTGGACAACACCTTTTTCTGTTTCAGATGATGCGTCATTAATTTTTTTACATTTTGAACACAAAAGATTCTCGAGGAAGTTGAATTTCTTAGAACAACCAAGGCAATACCCCATTGCTTGCTTGTATAATTTACATTTACTTGTTTTCATCCTCCTTTTATATAAACACCCCCCCCCCACATTGTTCGCGAAAGCTTTAGAAAGTATTGGAAACTTGATTCGGAATGTCGATGGAATTTTGGCTTGGTCCTTGGATACTGATAGACGTTTAGGACTGTTTTGCAGATGTGACTGTGATTTAGAGATTTAGATGCTTATCATTAATCTATGCACAACCATATCACGTGCACAATGCATGATGAGTCATTCACTTTGCGATTTCATTTTGAAAATAGACCTGATACGGCTCGGACGCGGTAGTTAGCGGAAAAGTTTGGACTTGAAAGATTAGCGGCTCTTAAAGAAAACTGGCTTGGGAATCTTCACAACACCGGCAGCTTCGAAGTGAACAGTTGTGCTTATCAGATGAACGGCGTCATAGCTGCGTCACAGTGGTACGCCTTCGAAAGGTGGGAGGAAGGGGAGCTCTTTAAGATAGTTTGGGTGGATTATGGATGGGTTGATCTGGAAGCAGGGTCCCGAGACCAGCTACCTGAGCGGATTCGGGTGCTGTTAGACTCTAGGGACGGAGATGGAAAGATGATTTGTGACAGGAGGACATATCCTGCTTAAATCCAATTTAGTTTTCTTCATCCCCTCATATGTCCGGTCTATTGTTGATAGGTCTTGGAATAATGATGCTCCTATTATTACTAAAGTCACCTCATCCAACTAGAAGGATTCCGGAGTAAACCAATATAGGAGACACCACCCAAATCCAAATGTATTATCGAGTTTGACCCAGAGATCGATTATTATCATATAAGAACCTGTCGCTGGTGACTGAGTATATACTACTTTCCTACGAGGTTTCCCGCGCCGCATATCGATGTATGATTTTTTAAAACACGTATTTAGCCACTATGGTGAGAGCGATGAATGGTAAGAAGCATCTCAAAGAAAATGTTACAAATTCTTTAAGCTGAAGAGATATAGGGAAACATGTCTCTGGCTTTCAGGTGTACGACCTCCTTACTCCCAGGATGTTTGTCGCGAAATGCGCTAATAGGATCCCAGCCATCAGGCTCTCCAAATTCCTTTCACGCAAACTTCCAATCCATACCACCTGGACTGCCTTCATATGCTGATGATAAAATACGAAGCACATGAAAAAAATTGTTGAGTCGGTTCGGCTCATCAAGGAACCAGGTTTGAGTTGTTATCGCAAAGTCGATTAAGACTGCATGATCAATATCTGTTTCCAAAATTTTGTGTATAAAGAGTTGACCTCGGTGCCAGTCGCGTTGGGCAATATCCGCAACGTCAAGGACACGGGATGCGTGACGGCAATTCTTTATCTGACAGCCAATAATTTGTTTTAATTAACGGGTAGTGCAGTTACCAATACACACTCACCAACTTGATTTGTCTATCGATGTTCATAGTGCGTATTAAATCGGGAGTCAATCCGCGACCGTCAATGTATTCCATAAGAAGACCGTATAGTATCATTCCATTTGGTAGGGTAAACTATCAGATATTATATTGATCGAGGTTCCGTGAGGTAAAATGTAAAGATGTAGTTTACCTGGTGCACCCCGTAAAACCAGGGAACGACAGATCCTTGCACAGGTCGAAGCTTGTCGTATGCGAAATATTCGTTGAGCGCATACATCTCTGCGACGATAAATCTGTCGAACCACCGATGAACGTTTTCATAACGTTCTTCGTCATCCTCTGCGTCTGGTTTTTCTAATACTTGGAAACGATCATCGAGTAATTTGAGACACAAAGGTGAGGATGTCAATCGCGACACAGGCTCATTGCCAATTGAAGTCAACTGACATTTATACACAGTGCAGAAACCACGTTCTGAGCCTTCCGCAATCACATTTTGGATCTCTATTGTGAAAGTCTTGCTTTTCGTGAATAAGTCGGCTATTCCATACGATACGAGAGGTGATTCGCGTTGGATAGATTTGAGATGTTCCGCCGTGTCTGATGGAATTTCAGAAGGGTCGTAAGGATAAATGGGACGAGAATCTTTTGAAAAAAGAATATTCCCAATATTGTTCGTTGCACCGGTAAGCGTGTCCTGAGGACGAGCAACAACCTTTGAAAAATTTTGTTGAACATATTCTTTCCATCGGAAAAATTGTTGTGCACTGTCGCGGTCGCGCATCAACGTGGGGAGATCAAAGTCTGAATGACGCTTGTGTGTCGCGAAAAGCTTTTCATCACAAAGCAAAGGCTTCGCGGGATCCTTCGGCGGTCCTTCTGGGAGAATGAGTGTCTCGTCGAGTTCTATGTCAGGAGGAGGTACGAGGATAACGGAGTAATATGGGGTTACGCTATAAACATACGCAGCTGAGAGGACTCTCAAAGCCAAAGACGGCTTATCCGTTGATATCCTATCATAAATCACTTCCGAACGGTTCTTTGCAGAAATAGAAAAGATTATAATTTGAGTAAAGTTGGTCACGATAATGGAAGTAACTGATGGATTGTAGTCCATAGCTTTTGAGAGAGCGTATTCAACGGGTAAACTGATTTTTTCATTTACATCGAGTAGATCTTCGGCATTCTGATATGTTTCCATATCAGGATTTGGGAAAGATGAAAGAGAAAGATTATCCTTACCAGAGCCAAAACAATGGGGGGAGTACCCCGCCATCCCCTCACATTCGTTTCCACTGAAAATGTCACACCATGAGCAACTAACGGATATCTGAGTATATGCAAAGAGACGGGGAGAGACAACTCTTACATTCGCCGAGGTCAATACTAATACATTCCACAGGCAGTTTTACTTTTTTGAGTGAGCGTAATTGATTAAAGAGGTCTGCCGTTGGCTGTAGTAGAGCGTTCAAATATTCACCGGGTGTAAGACTGTTATAAAACCTTTCTTTTAGTATTCCCAATAGTGTTTAGAATAATATTCTTACTTGGAAAGAGCTGATTCGTCTACAGGCCATTTCACCTTACGTTTGTGAACGCTGCGCAGTGCATTTTGAAGACGTCTAAGAGGTCCGTGGTGCAATCCTTTAGATTCCTTCAATTCAAACGAAAAATTTGAACTTGGTGATTGTGGCGGTATGGATTTTGTCCAGGGACGTGGAAGGGGGGGAACATTTGTAAATATTTTGTCTGAATGTATCAGAGACGGCGACATGACAAAATACATAACATTCGACAATGAACTAGGAATGTTTGAACAAGTCTGGCCATGCGCTCGCGATTTTCTTAAACAATGGTTGAACCGAGGGAGTGCAAGGTTTTAGGCGCCTGGGGGAATCACAGCGTGATGGTAACCCTAGTCCAAACTTATGACGGTCCGTTGTGGACAAAATTACACACAATCGTAGAAATGCAAGTTTACAAAAATATTATTCTGTGTGATCATGCGTGATTTGTCATGTTACTGTATTATATGCCATGATCATCTGTGATCATCTGGTACCATCTGTTAGGATTTGTTATCCCTCGGTTTCACTTATTATAATCTATTTAAATATCTGATAATGTGTGATCACAGTCAATCATACGAATAATTAAAGTCAATATCGGCTCGGGAGTATTCGTACAGTAACTAATTGAATGAAGACTCACCTCGTCGTAAACGCAATTCTACTTCAATCTAAAGGACAACGACATATCGTATTTTAGTCACTTAACCCGTAGATTAGCGAGTCGAATGGTCATTGTCCGGGATCGGACGAATAAACTCGGTGATGTGACGGTGAAGAGCAACAGACTAACCAATTGCAAGGATTAACAACTAAACACGACGCGTCCTAGTCAGGACTACTGCTTACAACCTTGCTCGTTCCTCAACGTTCACGGATTTATTTCAAGAGTATCTCCAAAAAATACACACTTTTCTTGGACATGTCGAGGTTCGGGATCTCGGGTTACATACCTAACCGCCCAATACGTCCTTTGTCCTTGTTGTCCCTGAATCTGTGGACGGGGCTCTCCACTATTTAGGTCCGTTCTATACGATATGGAAATGTGGTCCAGCTATTTGTCTATAAAACTGAAGCGTGTAGAAACGGCCGTGGCCCTCACTTTTCCTCGACAACGTTCGTCAAATCATATCGTACTCTGAAACATGCCCTCCTCGTTCTTACCCAAACTGTCTTCACATGTTGCGACTAGCAGGCAACTCCCTCAGCATCCTAAGATGCGTCTTTCATACATCCTTAATCCTTCTCCTCCGACACAATCCACTGTCGTACCTGCACCTGTTCCTCTACCCGCGGAAGCTCTATTGGACTCTCCTTCCTCTCATGACTCCAGTAATCAGCACGTTCCATCGGAAAAACCTTCAAGCTCTCGTTCATCCTCCTCGTTATTATCTCAAGCTGAGGACTTAATGCCTACTTTCAGACCTGACTTTTCAGAGTCAGAGAATTTGCTACCATATTGCCTATCTTCTCATTTACCACCTCGGCATCACGTCTCAACATCGCCAGAGGTTCCTTCAATCGCATCTTCAGTGTCGGAGCCTTCGTCCAACTCGCTACCGTCACCAGTATCATGCAACTCAATTCCAGGCCATTATAATTATCATGAGTCGAGCAATGCTTTTCCCAAGTCCTCAGTCATGAATCAGGCGTGGGATGAGTCGACTAGCTTAGGTGATCCCCGCCCTATTTGTCCTCTTTCTCGCTGTTCCTCTCCTCTTCTCAAAATCCCTCCCAACACCCCTGTTGTCAGCCCACAGTCATGTAAGACTAATGTCCCACCATCTTCCCCAACAGTTATCCGGCAACCTGTTCCCCAGCATCCCAAGATGAGGCTATCATATATCCTCAATCCACCCAGCCCAACAACGATAAGACCAGAACTGGCCGACCCACCTTATGCGGACTCTCGCTCGCCATCTCCAACGAGATCAGAGTATTGCCTTTCTTCATTATCTGATTCTCCTGTCAAGAGGTCGACTGTTATTACTCTCCAAACACCTGACGACGGATCTCCTCTTGCAAGCCCAGTTACTACATGGCGGTCGTCACTCCTACCTATTTCCACCATCGTGCCAGATCTCCCCCTCATAATGGTTGAGCCACCTCAACTATTACCCTGGGAGGGCCCGCCGTCCCAGGGTCTGAACTCACGCAACCATCGAGCCTATCCGCGGGCAGGTGTCCATTGGATGTTGGTAAGTTAGGTCATTATGATAACATTTGTAAGATATGCTGACTTACTTTACCTGTCCATAGTTGCAGATATTTGGTTCAGACATAGAGTAATGGTGGCATTGGTGGGGCAAGGCGAGACATCGATGATCCTCGGTCTTGCAAAGGTTGTTTGTAAAATGGCATTATAAAATCAGAATTGTATTGGATGATCTTCTTGTCTTTTTATATTTTGTGTAATAATGAAAGTGC
The DNA here is from genome assembly GCA_020884735.1 of Clathrus columnatus. Classification (NCBI taxonomy): domain Eukaryota; kingdom Fungi; phylum Basidiomycota; class Agaricomycetes; order Phallales; family Clathraceae; genus Clathrus; species Clathrus columnatus. The sequence goes on from BPWL01000001.1 coordinate 2,989,905, forward strand.
CTTTGTGCACGGGTTGTTGTTAGAGACAAAGGAGTGGAATGAGATGGGACGGAATCAAAGACGTCAATGTCGTGTATTCTATTGTACAATGGGTGTGTGGTTTTAAAACAAAACAAAAATTTCACTTCTGCTGGTAATTTCAACATTTTTTCTTATTAATCAGTAATAAAGAAAAGAAGCCGTGAAACAAGGAAATAGTAATATACGTAAGAACATGCGAGACTCGGAAGTTTCAGGTGAAGTGTTCACTTTGGACGATAAGAGTTATGTAAGATAAAATAATGATGAGCGTTTTGACGATCTCTATTCAACCCTCAGATGCATAAGAAGGAAAACTTATTTAATGAATAACACGGTATCCATATAACTTGCTCGATGATCTTCCATTTTAACAACACCCGACGGGACTACTCTTATTTTTGGGTTTATTCAGATTTTAGGCAGATCTCTTTTCTTCAGGGAATCGGAAGAGGAAAGATAAAACTGTTACATGATAATTCGCTACGCGGGATTTGGATTTTCGACAACGCTGAAACCCGATCCAAACACAACAGATGCAATTCTACACCTGTTAGAAGTTAAACTTACATAACAAATTATTAACAATGTATAGGTACAGAACAACAAATGATGTTTTGATTTCTATCTGCCCTGTTCTTTGTTCTGATTGACGTCCCTCGAACAAAAATTTGATAAGAGAGTCTGAGTCAGTGAATTGTAATGGTTTGCTGGTCAGATAAGCAAACCGCGATTTTGAGAGTAAGGCTGCTAGCTTCCAGTCTGAGTCATTTTTTTGTGCCGTTTGTGACATGAAATAGGCCAGGAAACGCTGTAAACTTAAGCCAAGGTGACGCTAGTCGTAAGCATGATCATTCTTATCTTGTCACTGTAAATAATATTTATTTTACACAAAAGTATGTTTCTAGACAGGTTGTTAGCCAGGGTTGGGAGTCTATAACGAAAGCACAAGGAAGAATCAAAGTATAAAATGGTTTGAAAGAAAAGCAACGAATGAGAAGCAGCATCTCAACGAGGATGGTTTAATTTCGGATACTAAGCTGAAGAAATATAGGGAAACATTTCTCTGGCTCTGAGGACCATGAGCTCCTTACTTTCCGTGTCGGGATATATTGCTTTAAAAGCTCTAATGGGATCCCAGTCATCCGGTTCTCCAAATTCCCTCCACGCAAACTTCCAATCCATGCCATCTGGACCGCCTTCATATGCAGATGATACAATACCAAGGACACCAAAATAATTCTCGAGTTGGTTCGGTTCATCAAGAAACCAGGTTTGAGTTGTAATCGCGAAGTCGATTAAAACGGCATGATGAATATCTGTTTGCGGTTTTTTGTATATAAGCAGTTGACCTGGGTGCCAGTCTCGTTGAGCAACATCCGCCACGTCGAGGATACGGGATGCGTGACGGCAGTTCTGTATCTAGCGAGAGATCGTATGTCTTAATTGAATGAACGTGCCTTGCAGTACATACTCACCAACTTGATTTGTTTATCGACGCTCATATTGCGTATCAAATCGGATGTCAATTTACAGCCGTCGATGTATTCCATAAGCAGACCATATAATATCATTCCGTTTGGTAGGGTGAACTATCAAATATTGTGATGATTGACATTTCGTAAAAGGAAATGTAAGGGATGTTTCTCACCTGATGCATACCGTAGAGCCAAGAAATGACAGATCCTTGCACAGGTCGAAGCTTGTCGTACGCGAAAGATTCATTGAGGGCAGACATTTCTGCGACAATCAATGTTTCGAACCACCAATGAACGTTTTCATAGCGTTCTTCGCCATACATTGGGTCTGGTTTTCTCAATGCCTGGAAACGATCATCGAATAACTTGAGACATAAAGGTGGGGATGTTGATCGCGGCACAGGCTTATTGTCAATTGAAGTCAACTGACACTTATAGACAGTGCAGAAACCACGTTCTGAGCCTTCCGAGATCACATTTTGAATTTCTATTGTGAAAGTCTTGCTTTTCGTGAATAATTCCGCTATTCCACATGATACGAGAGGTGATTCGCGTTGGATAGATTTAAGATGTTCTACTGTGTCTGGTGGAATTGCGGAGGGGTCGTAAGGATAAATGGGACGAGAATCTTCTGGAGGAAATATATTCCCGATATTGTTCGTTGCACCGGTAAGCGTGTCCTGAGGATGAGCAACAACCTTTGAAAAATTTTGTTGAATATATTCCTGCCATCGGAAGAATTGTTCGGCTCTGTCGCGATTGCGAATTAAGGTGGGGAGATCAAAGTCTGAATGACGCTTGTGTGTCACAAAAAGGATTTCACCCCGGGGCAAGGGCTTGCTGGGGTCTGTCGGCGGTCCTTCTGGAATAATGAGCGTCTCGTCTGGTTCTATGATAGGAGGAGGTTCGAGGATGATAGAGTAGGCGGGAGCCACGCTATACAGATACGCAGTTGCCAGAACTCTCAACGCCAAAGACGTTTTGTCGGTTGATATCCTATCGTAAATCACTTCTGGGCGGTGTCGTACAGGAAAGCAGATAACGATCCGACTGAAGTTGGTCACAATAACGGAAGTAACTGATGGATTATAATCCGAAGCTTTTGAGAGGGCGTATTCAACGTAAGGACCGAATTTTCCGTTTGTATTGAGGTAATCCTCGGCATTCTGATATGGAAACATATTTAAACTTGCGAAAGGTGAAGGAGAAAGATTGTTCTTACCAGTGCCAAAACAATCGGGGGAGTACCCAGCCATCCCCTCGACTCCGTTTCCAGTGAAAAATGTGATCCCATGAATAACTAACTAGTATGATCACGTGCAAACAGAGAGAGAGAAAGGGTTTACATCCACCGAGATCAATACTAATGCATTCCCACAGGCTTTTTAACTTCCTCGAGTGAGCGTAATTGATTGAAAAGATCGGCTGTCGGCTGTAATAGAGCTTTCAAATATTCATCAGGTGAAAGACTGACAATAGTTATAGAATGTTTTTGTTAGTTTTCCTCAATAATGATTGATTGGGATGATCTCACTTGGCGAGCGTCGATTCGTCTGCAGGCCATTTCACCTTACGCTTGTGAACGGTGTGTAATGCCGTTTGTAGACCTGTGAGAGGTCCATGATGTAATCCTTTGGATTCCTTCCATTTTAACCCAGCAGTTGGACTTGGAGTTGATTGTGGCGGTATCGCTGGTACAGGTTTTAACCAAGGACGTGGAAGGGGAGGAACATTTGTAAAGATTTTGTCTGGGTATATCAGAGACATGACTGTTGTTGTATTATCGGTGTAGACGACATTTATCTAATATAATAAAACCTCAGTTGTAGAAAAGCAACTAATGATATTGTGCTACCTAATATAATAAACTAATACCGGTTTAGCATAAAATATAAGAAGTAAAATAATTATGACTTACACCTCAGTTGTAGAAAAGCAACCGAGGTTTATACTCCGAAGTTTGAAACTATATGGCTACTAATTAAATTGGAATAGAGAAATATGCACTAGTACCATTTTGACATAGTGTCGACGCTGGAGGCTATTATGTAATATCTCAACAATGACATCGCTTGACATTCAACGATGAACAAGTCTGGTTATGTGTTCGTAGTTTTCCTAAACAATGGCTGAACCCATGTTTTAGGCACCTAAGTGGAACAGTCTGGAGGATTGTCCCCTACACTACAGGCATAGCATGATTTCCTTATATGAGAAAACATTGAATAAATGCTAAGATAATATAAAGTTTTCAATCAATTTTCCTAGTCATTCAAATCTTGGGAAAATTAGTGTTTTCTTATTGTTTTCTTATAAAAACCATGAAAACATTAGATTAACTTCAAATTTCCTTGAAATTTAAATAGTTTAGAAAACTCTATGGAAAATTTATATATTCTTACTGTTTACTTAATGTCTTCTCATATAGGAAAATCATGCTATGCCTCTAGTGCCCTATTGTCCCCTCTGCCATCTAATGGTACCGGCCGACAAGTGATCAAAATTTTTTGTCTCTCAAAGTCTGTAATTCTTCCATTTGGGCTCATAACTACCTTCGGCATCTTGACCTTAAAATTATTCTTGGCATTTTAATTGAGCACCAGCATAAGGACTGAGACTTTTCATTACTTGTCCAAACCAGAACCACCAAGACTACTTTATACAGACAATCATTGTCCAAAGACTGAACAGGACAATATCTCAGGCATTATGTATCAAAAAATAAATTGGCCAGAGGTTCATTCTTGAACTGCTCCCAATTAAGTTGGTCACTGTCAGATGATGATGGTCCAGAGTGTCATGAACTGACACTCAACTCTACATAAGAATCATGTAATCATTTATGATCAGATATATTGAAGCTTCCCCGTACTCATCTTCACTCACTAAACTCCATTTTAATCCTTGACACCCTCAATCCACCTCAATACCTTCAATACACCAATTCAACACCAATCCGATCACCTCGGACTCCTCAGTATTTCCCACAGGAAATACTCTCACTCCAGTAACCCCTTGGGTTACCTACTCCATTCATTCCTTTCACCAATTACTAATGATTGTAACAATGTTAACGTATCACATGCATAGCCTGAGTCCAGATGTATATAAACCTTCATGTAATTACATTGTAGACTCAGTTTTGATATCGACCTTGGTCGATATCTAATAAACAAACCTTTATCTGTTCTTTGTTGTTGCTTCATATCTTTCTTCTGACTTTAGTTGTCGTTGTCTTGACCTCGATGGTCTCAACTGTTGACAACACTAAGTCACCTTTCTCTTTATCCATAACCTTTACTTTGATTGATAACCTCGACTTACGTTGTTCATGTTGTTGACTACTATAGTCGACATTGTCACCACTAAATTGGGGACATCCACAAAGTCTAGATAGAGGGCACAGCATATAAGCTGAGGCTGCATCCCCAACTAGTCGAACTTCAATTCGATAATCTCTTTTGAGATTACTGAAGACAAGTAAGACAAACAACCCAAGGTATCTGACCTTGACAGTATATCAAAACTCCACTCTTTCTAGATTTCTTTCAACAATGGTGACTCGCACATCAACAACCAATACTTGTAGAGTTGGATGACCTCCTGGGTCAACAACTCGTCCCATAGTTTCAATTGCACAGTCAGTTCAATAACGAATTGAAGAACAGACTCTTGCTTGAGATGAACATTATAATCGTTGACAAGAAAACCTTCATATTATGGTGTCCACAATGGCTCAGATCCCTGACCCAACTAATCTTTGTTTTCAAACTAACAAACGGCCAACAACTATTCTTGCTGACCATGTTTGAAGACTTAGTTTAGGTCCGACTTCTGCAGAACTTTGTTGTTCAGCATCTCTATCGACAGTTAGACCAACTGTTTCACGACATTCCAATTCTCAACCCATGTCTTGACAATGACATACTTCAGCCAAAATCGAAGAAGTCAATGATGTCGAAGCTATCCCTCTTCACCCCATACCAGTACCAGAGACTCGTTACCACTCGACTTGATCATCTATTCACGACGAACCAGGTGATCAACCCGAATTTGTAGCTGTTGCTAGTGGTGGTGGTGGTGATCCTAACGATCCTGATGGTGATGATGACGGAAATCCTGGTAACGATGCTGACAGACCAGATCCAGCTTCACCACGCAACAATCAACCTCAGGGAGGAGGTGGTGGTCCTCCTAATCCTCCTGGTGGCAGACCTGACCCTGGTCCTCCTTCTGATCCTGATGACTTTGACAATGACAACTATGTAAATCAAGAATCGGATGTCGTCAGAATTGGTGACTTTCGAGAAGCATTAAACAATATTGCGGCAATCCTCAAAAGTCAACAATCGATTCAAACTCAACAGATTGCCAGACGTATCAAAGCGAAAGAGCCTGAGACTTTCGATGGTACTAGTTTCAAGAAGTTGGCTAATTTTATCACTCAGTGTCAACTTGCTTTTCGGGCAAACCCAAATGATTTCCTTGAAGATTGGCAATGAATCTTCTATGCAATCTCTTTTCTTCGCAGCAGCGCTCTCAAATACTTCCAACCATTCCTTGAATTTGGTGACGAAGCAATCGATGAATTCGAGTTTTTCCATGACTGGGGAAACTTTGTTCAAGCATTGACTAATGCTTTTGGCGTGATTGCCCCTGAAGACGATGCAGAGACTGCATTAATGGACTTAACCTTTGGTGAAAATGGTCAAGCTACGGCTTATTTCATCTTGTTCGCTAAGTACACTGCATGAACAACCTTTGAAGACAGGTTTCTTTGATGTATCGTCCTTCGACAACTTCCAAGATGATTGCTCAAGAGGATATATGCATCAGACAGACCATTTGAAACATTCACACAGCTCAAAGATGCTGCTTTGATCTTTGATGCTCATTATTGGGAACAGAGATCACGAGAAACTCATTGCGACAACAGGAATTACAAGGGTTCCTCTCGTTATACTCATGATTCAACTTCAACTACAACATCAACATCGAATACAAACAACAATCGTTGGAGAACGAACAACTACTCCTCCAACAGGTTCTCTCAACCCAGTAACACTCGTCAGAATTTGATGAACAACAATCGGCCCTCTGGCTCGAATTCTTCCAACCAAGGGAGGGGCCAATCGACAACAAGTTCTGTCAGTGCTGCAGAACGACAACATCGATTGGAAAACAACCTTTGCTTCAATTGTGGAGCAAGAGGTCATGTAAGCTGTGATTGTCCAAAATCATGCAGTAATCAGTCTGGATCGAACAGAAACAACCAGAGTCATGGTTGTGTTGCAAGATCAAACAACAACAACCGACCCAACAACAACTCTCAGACTACAACATCTGTAGATTCAACTGCACTGAAACCAAACTCAAACGAGCAGAAGAAGACTGCTATTGACTCGGTTTCCAACAATAAGTCCAGTTCAAAAAACTAGAGGACTCTTGTCGAGAAGATCCCATGCAATTGCCAAGAGTCATCACTGGACATAGAATTATTTTAAAATCTTCTCATTCTCTCGCTTCTGATTCTTTTTATGTGAAATTGTCTTGTGATTCTTTTTCTTATTTTTTAAATGTGCTAGTAGATTCTGGCTCATCTCATTGCTTTATTAATAGGTCTCTAGTAGATAGATTGTCTTTACCTACTACTTCAATTGACCCGATACCTTTGTATTTGATTGATGGTACTTCAAATAACTTTTTATCAAAAACGACATCTTTAGTAGTTAAATTCCCAAGTAGTGATAGTTTATTACTCACGTTTTTTGTTACAGAACTCAAACCAACTTGTGACGCTGTACTAGGACACAATTGGCTCACCTGCTACAATCCATCAATTGACTGGGTACTGGGCCAAATCTCATTCAAAACACCAATACAAGAAGGATTGAATGGTGCAACAGTTGATGCACTATGCACAACTGCATTTTCAACTCATCAGATATCGACATCAACTGAGGAGATAGCTACTCCGCTCAATTGACCCTCAATATCACTTGTTTCAGCTGAGGCATTCGCCAGAGCTGCACAAATGGAAGGATCTCAAGTATTCCAACTCACCGTTTCCGACTTGATAGCACATGGACATGCTACTTCAGACTCGAAACCGAAGAATGACTTGGATCTTGTTCCACAAGATTACCACAAATTTGCCGATGTGTTCAGTGACTCTCAAGCAGATGTCTTAGCCCCACATTGTTCATATGACCTCAAGATAGAACTCGAGGAAGGAGCTACTCCACCGATAGGTCCAATTTATTCTTTATTGACTAATGAACTTCAGGCACTCTGAGAATTTATTGACAAAAACCTCACAACTGGTTTTATTCGACAATCAGTATTGTCTCATGGTGTCGTATACTAAACTAGGATCCTGTTCAGTATATACAATTGATATTTGATTATAGAGGCCTTGGTTCTAAATAAGTCAAGCTTTGCCACAGAAATACAGAGAAGGGGTGGAAGGTGTTAGAGGGGAGATTTAGTATGTTTTAATTGTAATAGATGTAAGGGGTAGAAAGAGAATAGTTCGGACATTAGAAACAACTTGACGTTAGAAACCGTATGACATTAGAAACATCTTGACGTTAGAAACCATTAGGAACAGACCAACTATCAGCACTTCACTAATAGTGGAAATGATTTAGATGTTAGAAACACTTTAGAAACTTACGCTTATCCCGCACTTTAGAGGGATTGGTAAAACTTGTTGTTATTTTAACTACTACGAGAGTTTTTATACAAAGTTTAGTAATTATTATTTATTTAAATGAGGAAAATATTTTTAGAGGTTGTCAAATTTTTACAAAAGGAGAAATATGGTGAAAGAGGTGAAAATGGGTAACTGTTGTACAAGAGAGAGAGGCAAGTGGAAGGACTCATAGACAGAGGACAAAAGAATGTTCAATTAAGGAAATACTCTCACAATGTTACCACTCAACTACTGAGTGATTCTGGAACTTTCTCAGCCCTTCTTTTAGATGCTTTTCTTCAGCCAGACTCTGATTCTTTCCCTTGAGCACTCTGATGGCATAGGATCTGATTTTTCAGAGTACCTTGTTTATTGGTGGCATGGGTAGTGGGGTTGGCGCAGGGAAGGAAGAGTAGAAATGGTCTTCTGGATATAGACAGGGTGGTGTGAAGAAAACTTCTTCAAAGGGGATGAAGACATAACGAGAATGATAGGGAAGGGAGGAGTATGGTAGTACACATTCATAGGGCACATCAAACCCAATGTGCTCAAAGGTGATTCCTAGACTGGCGGTTGCAATGATTCAAATAATTTGGTAAGGAGGAGCGCAGTGTGAAACAGTAAAGTAATGGTTAATGTGATATTGCCCCTCGAAACCTTTTATCGAGATGGCATCTCCATACTTAATAGTTTCGGGGAGACCAAGATCCAAAATCTTACTTCTAGTTGATACGTCCTTGGACATGAGCAGGTACTGAGGCCATAGGGTGTCAGGATTGATTGGGAGTTGACTACTTGAGCTTCGATATACACAAACTTCTGTTTCAAGGTCTTCAATAGGAGAAGGGAGAGGAGTAGTAGGGCGAGTAGTGGGAACTTGGTCATCTGTTTTCTGAATCAGACAGAGGTTGGTAGTGGAATCGGGAGGTATAGGAAGAAGAGGATCTGGAATTAGTTGAAATGTGTTGGGTGGTTACGTTAAATGAGAACATTGTCTGAGTTTCGGGAGGTTGAGGCGAGATGGTGGTGTGAGGTTTTGATGGGTGATGTAGGTTTCTGGAGGTTGTTAAATATATGAGTCCCTTAGAGCTCCGACAGCCGGATTTGTTTTTGGGGGTAGTCTTCCATGTCGCTAAAGGTCCAAAATGCCATAGAGGGAACATTAAAGGCAATGTGAATGAATTGAGGTCCATATTTTTGGTGTGCAATCACCCTAGTGATTCCGACAGGGGTGTAAGGGCAATGTTTCTTTAGGCTGTAACTATTTCCGATAACAAAGGTTCCTTGAAATCCTCAGATTACAATAGGTCTGGTGTAGTGCAGGGTTTCTATTATCTCCAAGTCTTCTAGATCCTTATGGTAAGTCTTCGTGGGAGTCAGGACTGGCCATGCAGTAGTGGGACTTATCCTAATATCAAGCTTTTCTCCAAGATCAATGTATAATCGGAGTTCCGTTTGGAATGGATGATAGCTGGGTTGAGTCGGATATAGGATGGAAGGGAAGTCGGAATCTTTGGGAATGGGATAAGGGAGTCATATTTTGTTTCGTCCTCCGACGAGTATGTAGGGGAGGGTGAAGGGAGAAGGTGGTTGGGGTGAAACTCTCGATCAATGATATCATCTCTATTGTAGGGGTCACGTTCCCAGAACATGAGGGAAGAAGGAAAAGGGTAAAGGGGATGGAAGAATGAAAGTCCAATTACGTTTTTTATATGTTTTTAGATTTTTAGAAAATATGAGGAAAAATGGTGGAAATAATCAAAAAATTTTGGGAAGGTGTTACAATGCGTCTGACTACGCACTTGCTGCCATTTTATCACAGTTCGACTTGAATGGTGAACTCCATCCCATTGCATTTCACTCTCGAACTTTCACTGGTCCTGAACTCAACTATGATGTTCACAACAAGGAATTGCTTGCAATATCTGAAGCATTCCAACAATGGAGACATTACTTGGAAGGATCGACACATCCAGTAGATGTGTTCACAGATCATAAAAATCTTACTTATTTTTCGACTACTAAACTTTTGACACATCAACAGGCTTGATGGTCTGAATTTTTATCACAATTCAACATGATCATACGTTTTAGACCTGGTCATTTAGGCACCAAACCAGACTCTTTGACTAGATGATGGGACGTCTATCTTAAAGAGGGGGTGAACGACTATGCATCTGTTAATCCACAGAATTTCAAACCAATATTCTCAAACGAACAGCTCCAAACATCATTGAATGCAACAATCATGTCTCTGACTGTTCTTCGTGGTGTAATCCTTATGGATATTCACAAATTGCATGCCGACATTCTTTTATCATTACCCTTCGACAATACCATGAAACCATACTTAACTGATAGATCCGATCCAAGATGGACCCTCAATGATAGAGGTTTCATCAGATTAGATGGTGGAATCTATGTCCCAGATCACGGTGACCTCAGACTTCGTATTATTCAATATAGTCATGATCACCCTTTATCAGGACACTTTGGTCAAGCAAAGACTTTGTCTTTAGTTAAACGAAATTATATCTGGCCGAAAGTACAATCCATGGTAAAAGACTTTTGCAAGTCTTGTACTCAATGTATGTGGTCAAAATCGCAACAACACAAGCCATATGGGTTTTTACAACAACTCCCAATTCCTATTTGTCCATGGGACTCAATATCGATGGATTTTATTGAACATCTTCCACCATCGAATGGTTTCACATCAATCCTCATTATTGTCGAATGTCTTACAAAATCTGCACTCTTTATTCCTACTCACGATACGATCAACTCACAAGAACTCACCCAACTATTTGTTATCAATGTATTCTCGAAACATGGTGTTCCTTCATATGTCACTTCTGATCGTGGTACAGAATTCGTCTCACATTTCTTCAGATCTCTTGGTAAAGCTCTCAATATTAACTTACACTTCACATCTGGATATCATCCTGAAGGCAATGGTCAAACTGAACAAACAAATCAGACTTTGGAATAATATCTTCATATCTTTTGCAATTATCAGCAAGATAATTGGTCCGATTTGTTACCAATTGCCAAATTTGCATTCAACAATGCAGAATCAGCAACAACTGGCATATCACCCTTCTTCGCCAACAAAGGATATCACCCAAGTTTGACTATCCACCCAGAGTATCAGTTAACATCTTCGAAAGCTCACGAGTTTGTTGCCCATTTAGATTTGATTCATGAAGAGCTCAAGAATCAGATCAAACTGGCACAACAATGATACCAAGTACCAGCTGATCAAGAATGCCATAACACTCTGGAATTACTGATAGGAACGAAAGCATATGTCAAAGGAGAATTCTTCTCAACAACTCGACCTTCAAAGAAGCTTTCAGACAAGTATCTAGGTCCTTTTGACATTATTGCTATTCCTAATAAAGTTACACGAACACTTCGATTACCGAACAACTATCGAACCGTTCATCTGGTTTTCCATGTTTCTATGCTCGAACCAGCTACTGATAATACCATTCCTGGCAGACGTCAAGATCCTCCTCCTACAATCAAGATTGAGGGAGAAGTCAAATACGAAATTGAATCAATACTTGATTCCAAGATCAATAGACACCGAGCAGTACCTTTGCTGTACTTGGTTAAGTGGCTTGGATATGATGGCACTGATGATGAATTGTCTTGGCTAACAGCTACAGAGCTAGAACATGCTAAAGAACTAATTCAGGACTTCCACAAGGTGTATCCAAACAAACCTGGTCCTGACTGGCGACACTTATCCCAATCCTGACTGATCGAACCGATTGTTATTTATTCTTTGAATTATTCTTTCTTGATGACCTTCGTTATAACTTACGATTCGGCTCTTAATTTTATTATTACCCCACTTTCCGAAATCGTTTAACAAAACAAAAACAATTTTATTATTACATTATTATTTTTAACAGGTTTTACAAAAGTTCTAACTATGGATTTCTATCTAATTCGCTCAGATCACTTGGCAAGTGATCACCCTTTTCTACTTCATCTTCTTCATCTTCTACCACTTCCTTTTCCTTGCCCTTGCCTTTACTGGCATTTTCCTCCTCACTTTCCGGCATATCTTGATCCTCCACTCCAACCAGATCCACCAAGTTTGCCTTAAATGCCAATTCCGCTGCAATTAACTTCCAGGCAATGGAACTGTCAGGAATCGGGCCCAAGGTCTTCAAATTCTTCTTCTCACGAACATGGTCTGCAACGACATGAAGATCGGTGGACATTAAGTCCAATATTGCCCAGAGTTTCTCTTGTACATTGTGTTGGGCCCTATTCTCCTCGATAATGATGTCAAGTTTGTCTTCTAACGAGGAAACGAGGTCGTCAAGATCTAAGGAAGGGGAGGTAACAGACTTTGACGATGTTCTCTTCTTCGGCACCCTTTTCACCTGCCTTTCCAACACTGCCCGCATCTCTGGAACCAATGAACACATGGTTCTAGAATGACAGCACTTGTAACAGCAGATGTTCTTTGGATTTTGGTGGTGGCACACCTTGTTCTTGTTGGTGCAGCTGACACACCCGTCCTCGATGACTTCGCCCATACTGAACATGGGTTCTTTGGGAATGGGAGGAACAAATTTTGCCTTCTTGGGAGGCTGTTACGCTATGCAAACCATCTGAACTAAGCAAACCTCGGTATCACCCTCGCGAACTGAACTTCATTGTTTCAGTTCCACACACCTTTCCAAACCCCGAACTTATGAACAAAAACCTATGCGAACTATATGCGAACCTTTAGTCATCCGTACCTATGAACCATATGACTCCTTCCGCTTATCAACCTCGCATAACCTCACTTATGCTTCGCCCCTGTACTTTACCTTATTAGTATAGTTTACACCCACAATGTCAACAGGCTGACTAACTACGTCCACTAGATATATAAACCCACATCATGTACATAGTTCTTCAGTTCTGAAATCGAATCAACTTCTCGACTTCCTTTCTCACATCTGAATTCTTCTCTTGTCCAAACCTATCCCAAACCTCTGTCCAAATTCGGGATGAGCATATCGAGAGGGCGCAACACATAAGTTGAAGCCAAGTCCCGCCTTGTGAACCTTTTTACCCGAACCTTATGACCTCGGAACCTCGGGTCATAACAGAGGCACGATCTCAATTTCTGGTTCTAGTTTGTCGTCCTCGACAAGATCAATGGTTCTTTTACGAGAACCAGAAGCTTTGGGAGTGGGAGCAGTGGTCTCTTTGCTCTGTCCGGCAATATGTGCCATCGCAGGTGTACTGTGAGTGACGATGGACCTGGTGGTGATGGTGGCGATCTTTTTTGGGACCGGCTTTGGTTTTGGTTTTGGTTTCGACATAGAAGTTGAAGGGATAGGAATAGGGGATGGGGGTGTGGCAGGTTGTGTCGCCAGGACAAGAACCGATTGTGATGACTTGAGCTAATAACAAAGAGGATAAGCATAAAATCAGAAAATTAGCAAACAGATTTAACTTACCCTTTCCATTTCCTCTGCAATCGCAGGAAATAATTCTCTCATCTTTGCAAGATCCTCTTCCTTCTTCTTCATCGCAGCCTCCTCACATTCCACTAACAACTCATGCCTCCTTTTCGCAACCTTTTTATCGTAGTTGCGCTGGAATTGCACGATATCTTCATCATCGTCATCCTCCTCAACAACCTTGGCAACAATGCCAATGACGTCTTCATCAACTTCTTCAAAAACACAATGATGCTTGCGTGCCCATGCTATACGCTCAGATTGATTCCTGGGAGTGCCAACAAGTACAGATATGGGTTCAGCAGCTGGAGACGACATATTATCAATGATTTTGGGAGTGGGGATGATGGTGGTTGTGGTTAAAAGATGTTGAAACACATTCAGCAGCCCTATCGGTGTTAAATCGAACAATTTGTCACGTATTGTCACATGTGGTGACAACAAAAATAAAGCTAAGTCCAGAGGTCTCGAGGGCTTGACCTTGATGAGGGGATACTGTCATGAACTGACACTCAACTCTACATAAGAATCACATAATCATTCATGATCAGATATATTGAAGCTTCCCCGTACTCATCTTCACTCACTAAACTCCATTTTAATCCTTGACACCCTCGATCCACCTCAATACCTTCGATACACCAATTCAACACCAATCTGATTGCCTTGGACTCCTCAGTATTTCCCACAGGAAATACTCTCACTCCGGTAACCCCTTGGGTTACCTTCTCCATTCATTCCTTTCACCGATTACTAATGATTGTAATGATGTTAACATATCACATGCATAGCCTGAGTCCAGATGTATATAAACCTTCATGTAATTACATTGTAGACTCAGTTTTGATATCGACCTTGGTCGATATCTAATAAACAAACCTTTATCTGTTCTTTGTCATTGCTTCATATCTTTCTTCTGACTTTAGTTGTCGTTGTCTTGACCTCGACAGTCTTGATTGTCAACAACACTAAGTCATCTTTCTCTTTATCTTAAACCTTTACTTTGGTTGATAACCTCGACTTACGTTGTTCATGTTGTTGACTACTATAGTCGACATTGTCACCATTAAATTGGGGACATCCACGAAGTCTAGATAGAGGGCACAGCACATAAGCTGAGGCCACGTCCCCGACTCAGTTGAACTTCCAATCAATAATCTCAAAAGAGTTATCGATTGCAAGATTGACTACAAACCTAAGGTATCAGACCTTGACAGATGTATTGAGAATCACAACACAATTGGACTCGTCATTTCAAAAAACAGGGGTACTTACATAAAATTAAAGTTTCTATTCCCATATATATGTCGAACAGAACTATTTTTGTTAGAGATATGCAGGGTTTTCAAGGAAGGTGAAGGATTTTCATCCAAGTATGTTCCTGGCTTGTTTTAGAACTGATCATGGTTGGTATTTTAAGCTTGAAATTGCCAGAGATGTATTAATTCTTAGTATATTCAAATTTGGGAGGAAGGTGGTTTTGTATTTCTTAAAGACCCCCCACAGATCTTTTTAGATTAGAGAAGAGGATTATCAGAAATCATGAGTATGTTTTTGATCAAAATAATATTTTGTCTTTGACAGTGAACTTTCATCTGACTCCCCCAGAGTGACCTTCAACTGCTTGCCAGATGGGACTATGTATGCTACATGCTCTTTGGAATTTCCTGGTACAAGTCAGTTATTTGATCAATAGAAAAAAAATAACTAAATAAAACATTTTGATTTTTGTGACACATGTTCCCAAAGACCAATGATTGCAGGTATTTGCTTAATGAGTCAATCAAATGCTTGATCTGTAAAGGTGTGAATTCGGATTGTGTGATTGGTTTGTCAATCAGAGGACTCATCTCCAAAAAGGTGAGAACTTTTACTTTATCACAGAACCAGGCAGTATGGTAAGCCTCAATTTATTGAAAGTAGCATGACTTGTATAACAGACGAAGTGTTTCAGACTAACACCATATATCTTACCAATAAAAGATAAAGTTCTAATTTTAATTTGTAGACATGAAACATATGTATTTACATAAGATTAGTTGCCAGTGCCAGTTGTCTGTGCATTTTTTGGCCCGATAATCCTGTGTAAAAGGTAAATGAGCATTGTTTACTTAAATGGGGACAACTTACTTGCTTTGCTTTATTGCAGGGGGAGTTGAATGTATGAATACTATAATCATCTACATAGAGGTGAATAGACCCAATCAGTTTCACAAAACCATCATCCTCATTATCCCCATAGATGTCAACAGTGTAATGTTCTCTTGGGTCGGTTATTGATGTATGGGCATCCTCTCTAATATCAAAACTATGACTGTGAGGAAGGTGAAACAAGATATACTTGATTAATAAATAAAGCATACACCAAAACAAACTCTTGAGGTTTTACCCCCTTGAGCACCATAAACATTTTGGAATAGTTATTTTTGTTGAGATATTACATAATAGCCTCCAGCATCGACACTATGTCAAAACGGTACTAGTGTATATTTCTCTATTCCAATTTAATTAGTAGCTATATAGTTTCAAACTTTGGAGTATAAACCTTGGTTGCTTTTCTACAACTGAGATGTAAGTCATAATTATTTTACTTCTTATATTTTATGCTGAACTGGTATTAGTGTTGGGAATTGAGGGTGATAGTGGAGTGTCAATTTAAGACAGGAGACAAGGGGTATGCTTGAATAATTTGTATTCACACTCGGCACTGGAGGCATAGCATGATTTTCCTATATGAGAGGACATTAAGTAAACAGTGAGAATATATAAATTTTTCATAGAGTTTTCTAAAATATCTAAATTTCAGGGAAATTTGAAGTTTATCTAATGTTTTCATGGTTTTGCTAAGAAAACAATAAGAAAACTCTAATTTTCCCAAGATTTGAATGAATGAGAAAATTGATTGAAAACTTTATATTATTTTAGCATTTATTCAATGTTTTCTCATATAAGAAAATCATGCTATGCCTGTAGTGCGGGGTGCTACTATCCCAAGGTGTAACTACTTATATATACTAATACAATGGTCTGTGCACATAGGTGAGAACTACTGATCGTATCTGTGTCCAATGATGGTCAAGCACACAATACTACACAATCTATACATGACCCAGATGATGTTGGATCACAACAATTAGTTTATTATATTAGGTAGCGTAATATTACCAGTTGCTTTTCTACAACTGAGGTTTTATTATATTAGATAAATGTCATCTACACCAATAATACAACAACAATTTTTGAGGACACTTTTTATGTCAGAGCAGACAGCGACAGAATAGGCTCACATGGATTTCAAAGAAAGTAAGGAGGGATCTTACTGAATTTGAGCAACATCTTTCAATGTTTTGAGGGTAATAAAGAGTTCTTTGGAAGAGAATGAGAGGTTGGGGATTTATACAGCTACCCTTTAGATTCAGCACAAGCACTTTTGTGCTCTGACTCAAACTCCAACATAGTTACAATAAAAAACTTCGAATTTATTACATACATCATATCATACTGATATGGGAAACTAATGTAACATGATTAATCCTCAAGACCTTAATCTCTTTCACCAGATACATCAGATTGTTAAATCTAATTAGATTTTAATAAAAATCCTACCTATCTATTACTGTTTACAATACATATCCATATCCAATATATGATTAATGCCATAAGAGGTGTAGTCCATGGAGAAGATTTCAACAAGTCCTAAAAATTGCAGACATGTTTGTACATTGATTCAAACCTGTAATATGACCTGTCCATTGAATCTGGATGACTCAGTAGGTTTTTTTCCGGAAGTTCGATCTTTTCAGGTGGAAAGAGAGTGAAACTCAAGTTAAAGACCAGTGGACATTGACATACATTTAATTATGAATTCACCATGTTCAGTACTTTGTTGAATATGTTTAAATCCACTTTTTTTTATTGGATTAAACTTACATAATCTTCCCATCAAAAAATTTCTGTAATTTTATGTAACCAATTAAATCTCGTAAAATCCCCCCATTTCTATGGTAGGTGGTTTGAGACAAAAATAAAGTATAAACTAAATAATGTGAAAACATTGAAGTTCAAAACATACTAATTGTAAGTTACCACATAAATACTACAGGGTACCATGGGATACTGCTAAAATTGTACTGATTGCCAATGTAATCTCTCATAATGGTAGCAAACTCTGGAATACCTCCGGAGTACACTGTTTCACCTCTCAATACTGTCAATTACCAGCAAATACCTGATCATACCTTGATTGAGCCCTGAGGTTTATAGAAGTTATCTGAAAAAATTAGAAGTATACATGAGTAAGTATTAGATGGGATTTAGAGGTGTCCTGAAGGAAAGTGAAATATATACACTTATCACCAGAGGAACTTTGAGGAAGGTTTCCTCATCTGTCAAGGTCTGATACCTTAGGTTTGTAGTCGATCTTGCAATTGATAACTCTTTCGAGATTATTGATTGGAAGTTCAACTGAGTTGGGGACGTGGCCTCAGCTTATATGCTGTGCCCTCTTCCTAGACCCCGAGTGTATGTCCCCAATTTAATGGTGACAATTGTAGGAAATTAGGGTGTACTGGATGGTACAAGGACAGTCACTCCTAAGTGCCCGTCGCGCACTTGTTCCCTCACTTGTTTATTATTACAAGTGAGATAATAATTATCTTTAGGTTATGGGCCCCAGTCCTAAGTACTAAAATAAAAACCCTACTCTGTACCAAATCGAATCCATCGATCGACTTACTCCCTATATGAAATAACTCCAACAACAACACCCATCATCAATGATGAGTGGATCTACAACATCAGGTGCAAGCCCTTCAGCTCGAGCCACCCTACAAAAATTCGAACCTCTGATGTGGATTCAAAGCATGTTTCCCAGAGCGGACAACAATTGATTAAAGGGAGAGCAAAACTGGCTGCCATGGGCACAAACAATGAAGGATCTGTTGGAAAACATTGGTTTATGGAAAATAATAACAGGCGAGGAACTGAAACTGTCACCTGAGAGTCCTGAATTGGATATCTGGAAGGCTAAAGACAGCTACATCAGAATTGCCTATTCACAATGTGTTGAACAAGAAATCATACCTAAATTGGCTGGACTCAATGCAAAAGCAGCTTGGGATCTCATGGAAAATGAGTTCAAACAATCAGGAACAGGCTCCATAGTCTATTGGTTCCACCAACTATTCAAGTTGGCAGTGGGAACTGAGGACATCTACGAACATATTAAACAATACGAAACTGCAATCCAATACCTTGCCAATGCAGGTGTCCCCTTCCCTGAACATGCACAAGCAGCAATGCTTCTCGCCTCTCTCCCTGGAGACAGTTGGACAAGTTTTAGATCAGCCACAAAAGTCACAACAATGACCACTTTCTCCTCCATGGCATCCTTGATTCGCGATGAGGTCTGATCATGAAAAGCCACAGACCCATCCCTACAAAATGAGAACGCCATGTCAGCCAAGGAAAAGAAGGCAAGAGCTAGTGGAAAGAAGTTCTGTCGTAATTGCAAACAATCTGGACACGAATTCACCAACTGCTGGGCCAAAGGCAGCACAAAAGAAGGCCAAGAGCCAAAGAGGAAAAAGAAAGGGAAAGAGAAGGTGAACAAGGCAAGTGGTAACGAAGTATTGAGCAGCGACAAAGAGAGCAATGCGATCTATGAGAATTGTTACATGTCTCACAATATAGCTGAAGATTCTTCTTCGTGCGATGGTGGCAACACCCCATCTTCAACCAATCCGACTAAGTGTGACTCTACATTTCATGCTTTGAATGCCAGAACAATCATAGATTCTGGATTGTCTACGCACATTGTACCACAGAAAACCCGATTTAAGACCTACTTGATCTCCACTAACTGTGCCATAAATGGCATTGAAAACAACAAAGTTAAAGTACAAGGGTGGGGTGAATCTCGAATAAGTGTTAAGTTGCCAGATGGCAAATTGACAAAGCTACAGCTCCAGAATGCATGCCATGTACCCAAAATGCGAATCAGTCTCATCTCAGTATCCAAACTTGATGAAGCAAACTGCTATACATTATTCGGCTGTGGAAAAGCAGTAGCATTCAAAGTACGAGACAATGGCAAACTAATGCAAAATATAACAAGTCAGCAAAATGTAATATTCACTGCATCAAAGGAGCCTGACCGGTTATACTACCTTAACGAAAACCACCCTGAAACCTCTTTCCATGCCACCCAAACCTCAGAATTAGAAACCCTACATCACAGACTTGGCCACCTAAACTACCCATGATCTGTCGAATGGTGGCAAAGGGGATGATAACAGGAGTCAAACTGAGAGACAAAGATCTAAAGGTACAACCACCAATCTGTCAAAGCTGTGCAGTTGAAAGATCTCAAGAGCAACATACCCGCCATTGCATAAATGTGCCAAACAGCCACTCGGATGTGTATTCTCTGACCTATGGGGACCAGCACCAGTCCAAACTCCAAACAGATCAAGGTACATGCTGTCATGAACTGACACACGACTATACATAAGTATCATGTAATCATTCATGATCGGATATATCGAAATTCCCCCATACTTGTCTTCACTCATAAAACCCCATTTCAATCCTCGACACCCTCGATCCACCTCAATACCTTCGATTCACCGATTCAACACCGATCTGATTGCCTTGGACTCCTCAGTATTTCCCACAGGAAATACTCTCACTCTGGTAACCCCTTGGGTTACCTTCTCCATTCATTCCTTTCACCGATTACTAATGATTGTAACAATGTTAATATATCACATGCATAGCCTGAGTCCAGATGTATATAAACCTTCATGTAATTACATTGTAGACTCAGTTTTGATATCGACCTTGGTCGATATCTAATAAACAAACCTTTATCTGTTCTTTGTTGTTGCTTCATATCTTTCTTCTGACTTTAGTTGTCGTTGTCTTGACCTTGACGGTCTCAACTGTTGACAACACTAAGTCACCTTTCTCTTTATCCATAACCTTTACTTTGATCGATAACCTCGACTTACATTGTTTGTGTTGTTAACTACTATAGTCAACATTGTCACCACTAAATTGGGGACATCCACAAAGTCTGGATAGAGGGCACAGCATATAAGCTGAGGCTGCATCCCCAACTAGTCGAACTTCAATTCGATAATCTCTTTTGAGATTACCAAAGACAAGTAAGACAAACAACCCAAGGTATCTGACCTTGACACATGCTTACATTCACCGATGACTACACCCGATACATATGGGTTTATCTCCTGAAAGTCAAGAGTGACGTATTCGAGACCTATATCCAATGGAAAACAAAGGTTGAACTCCAAACTGGAAAGAAGCTAAAGCACATACATACTGACAATGGTGATGAATACACAAGCGAAGCATGGACCAAACACTGTAAAAAGCATGGGATTGTGCACGAAAAAACAGCACCACACACACCAGAACAAAATGGGGCTGCAGAATGCTTGAACTGAACAATAATGGAACGAGTATGCACAATCCTAATCGACACCCAACTACCCCTATCACTATGGGGTGAAGCTGCATCATATGTTGCATATACAAAGAATCGTAATTATACCTGAGCAACAAGAGAATATAAAACCCCACATGAAATGTATAAGGAGAGGAAGCCTAACCTATCTAGACTACACCGGTTTGGCTGCATCACCTATGCATTAGATGATAACCCCCACAGGTCAAAACTACAGCCTAAAGGGAAAAAAGGAATATTTGTAGGTTACTCCTTAACACAAAAAGCATGGAGAATCTACGACCCACAAAAAAGAAAAGTCCAAATCTCAAACAATGTCAACTTCGATGACAACTCATGTTGGCCAAACAGGCTGGCAGCTGAGGGGGAGTACAACTATCAACGATTAAAACCAGACTTAATTGAAGATATCATAATACTCAGCAACCTGCCTAACCACCCAACAACTAGACAACACCCTACTGCCCCACCAATTCCCATCGCTGACGACCACATATCGCTCCCAGACTCAGAACTGCCAGAGGAAGTTGCCCCAGATGAACCACAACAACAACCAAGGCCTAGTGAAACCTTGGCAAATGTAAACAAAAACAACATCTTACCAGAAGGATCTACCCATCAAGCCAAAGCCCATGCCAACACAAAAATCCAAACAGTAACTCGGAACTTGCAAAAACAGTCAGCAGCAACCTATGAACAGATGCCAGAACTTGAAGCAGACCTTGAGGATGATGATGACCAAATAAACTTCTTCAAGGCCACTTACATGACTTCTGCTGATGTCCTAGCAACATATACACAGGCTATGTGCTCCATATCAAGTTTGGAATGGCAAAGTGCTATGGAAGATGAGCTTGAAGCAGTCAAAACACTCAGAATGTACAAACTTGTGATCCCCCCTTCTGACAGAACTGTCATCGGCACCAAATGGGTATACAGCACAAAGCAAGACCTGAAAGGCAACATTGCCAAATACAAAGCACGAATTGTCGCCTTAGGGTGCAAACAGAAACCAGGTGTTGACTTCACTGACACATTTGCACCTGTTGCCAAAATTGACTCCATCAGGCTACTATGTTCCTATTCAGCAACATTAGACTGGGAAATCCATGTTATAGATGTGAACTCGGCTTACCTTAACAGTGAGCTGCCAGATGACCAAACTGTTTACATCAAACAACCTGAAGGGTTTGTTGTCCAAGGAAAAGAAAATTGGTGTTGGAAACTATTGAAAGCCCTCTATGGACTTAAACAGGCTGGACGGCTATGGTATCACAAGCTACGGTCAATCCTTGTTCTAATAGGGTTTGAGGTCTCTAAGGCTGACCCATGCATCTTCTACTGATTTTCATCTTCATCAAAATCCATCATTTCTTCACATGTCGATGACCTAGGATTATACTGTTCATCAGTTAAAGAAGTCAAATGCATAAAGGACCAGATTCAAGAACACCTTAGCATCAAGGACCTTGGACCAATTTCAAAACTCCTCGGGATAACTGTAACCTGAAACCGTACAAAACACACCATCTCCCTCTCGTACCACACCTACATCAATAAAATACTGAATGAATATGGTCTATCTGATGTGAAGCCAGTCAACACACCAATAGCAGCTGGAACTAATATCAGCATCACTGGCTACCCCAAAACACTGACGAAGTTACAACTAGAACAAAACACATTCATCTCTCTTACCATTGGATCTGAGATGCAGTCGCTGGTGGCAACATCACCCCAAAATATGTACCTACCCAGGAAAACATATCGGACCTGTTCACAAAAGGGCTGGCAGCAGAATGACACTGGAAACTAGCAGATGCATTGGGAATATGCGATGAGAAAAAAAACAATAAAACCTAAACCCCACAACAAGACCATGTCTGAAATAGGTTGTAACTCATTCTCAGAGTATCATTCCTACCGAAGAGCCGACAACGACACTAGCATTGACTGAGGGGGAGTGTAGGAAATTAGGGTGTACCGGATGGTACAAGGACAGTCGCTCCTAAGTGCCCGTCGTCAGATGCAAAACCAGCACCTGTCGCGCGCTTGTTCCCTCACTTGTTTATTATTACAAGTGAGGTATGGACTACTACATTTGTTTATTAGTTTCTATTTTACTTACACTATGTAATAGATAATAATTATCTTTAGGTAACAATAATACACTTGTTTATTATTACAAGTGAGATAATAATTATCTTTAACAATGCCGACTATAGTAGTCAACAATAGGATCAGACGAAGTCAAGGTCAATGACTACAGTAGGAGTAATATTGAGAGATGTAACTTAGTGTCAACAACAAGTGAGACCATCAAGGTTGAGTTGTCGACAGCTGAAGTCAGAGATAGATTAATGAGAGACGAAGAAGAACTGATAATAGTTTGTTTATTAGATATTGACCTTGGTTGATATCAAAACTGAGTCTACATCATATTTACAAGAGGGTTTATATACATATGAGACTCAGGGAAAACCTGTGATACATGAATGTCATTACAATCATTAGTAATTGGTGAAATGAATGTATGGAGAAGGTAACCCAAGGGGTTACCAGAGTGAAAGTATTTCCTGTGGGGAATACTGAGGAGTCCAAGGCAATTGAATCGGTGTCGAGGTGGATCAAGGGTGTCAAAGTGTAGTAACATAATATAATGAGTGAAGACAAGTACGGGGAAACTTCGATATATCCAATAATGAATGATTATATGTTATGTATGGATGATCGTGTGTCAGTTTATGACATCACCCATAATACTTAGTGTCAAGGTCGGTACCTTGGGGTTGTTTAGTCAGTCTCATAGACAATAATTAGTATTGAGATTATTGGATAAGAGATAGACAGGGTTTGGGGACGTGGCCTCAGCTTATGTGCTGTGCCCTCTATCCAGACTTTGTGGATGTCCCCAATTTAGTGGTGACAATGTCAACTATAGTAGTCAGCAACACGAACAACGTAAGTCGAGGTTATCGATCAAAGTAAAGGTTTATGGATAAAGAGAAAGATGACTTAGTGTCGTCAACAGTTGAGACTGTCGAGGTCAAGACAACGACAACTAAAGTCAGAAGAAAGATATGAAGCAACAACAAAGAACAGATAAAGGTTTGTTTATTAGATATTGACCAAGGTTGATATCAAAACTGAGTCTACAATGTAATTACATGAAGGTTTATATACATCTGGACTCAGGCTATGCATGTGATACGTTAACATTGTTACAATCATTAGTAATCGGTGAAAGGAATGAATGGAGAAGGTAACCCAAGGGGTTACCAGAGTGAGAGTATTTCCTGTGGGGAGTCCGAGGTGATCAGATCGGTGTTGAATTGGTGTATCGAAGGTATTGAGGTGGATCGAGGGTGTTGAGGATTAAAATGGAGTTTAGTGAGTGAAGACGAGTACAGGGAAGCTTCAATATATCTGATCATGAATGATTATGTAATTCTTATGTAGAGTCGAGTGTCAGTTCATGACAGGCTAGCTCAGCTGCCTCTTGTTAGCCAGCTTAGCTGCCAGCCACTATGTTTCTTGTCTTAGACTTTCCACAGTGAATACTGTCACTGAATCCCCAGTATGTCATTCCAAATATGTTGGACCATCAACTCAATATGTTTTGTAGCTAATTTACACAGAGTATACAGACGAAAATGTAATGAAGGACAGGTGAAACAGTGATGAAAAAAATGCACATCAAAAACTCATGTCTCAAGATCTCATGGATTAAATGTTCAGATTTGGTGCATGAGTTGTTGATTGATTGGCAATGATGACATGCAGAGCAATATACAGTTGCTTATGTACTTGATTATGGTGTCCCAGTCAAGTCTTTGCTTCATTTGCTCACCCTGAGTTGAAATGCAACATCTGTGAAAGATGTACTAGCAACTTGGGATGGGCTGTTATTGTGGTTTGAGATGCTTGACAGTATCACACTCAATGGACCTCCATGCTGCTTGGATGACTTGGAATACAAAAATTTGGGAGCAAAAATCAGCCTCATAACTCCCTACACATGTCAACAGGTTCAATACAATTTTTTTTTTGAAACAAGGTCAGGATTTTCCAATCACCATCATTGGATTACTCACAAAAGCATTTAACATTTTTATCAGACATCATTCGCACTCATGTTCACATGAAACATAGCATGTCAACTCATTTGAAACAACAGACTTACAATTGTCAGGTATATTCATCATGATTGTACTCATTCTCAAATGCTCTTTAAAGCTGGTGTTGATCTGTTATCTCAAGTCTGATTCAATTCAGACTCAAAAACATGTGGTTACTGTCATGGTACATATGCAGTTATAGCCATCTCTAGATAGTTAGTGTAGGATTATGTAGTATTACTGTCCCCAGCTGTCATTGGTAGATAACACTCCCTGTACTCTCCAAGTCCCTCTCTAGATTCGGACCATTAGATAGATATCTTCCCATGGTGGGGTGTCATGCTCCACCAGATCTTAAGTTTGTATCACACTGTAATGGTTACACATGCTACGTGCATATAAAAATTAGAATACTGTAGTATAGTAATAGTAGTTACTTAATGTGGACACATTAGTGCCCACACTGTATTATATAATACTGTACAGTTGCATGTGTAAGGAGCATCTCCTTACACTGCGACTATAACATAATAAACAGATTGGAACTGTTAGTTGTGTGAAATCGCCCATAAGAGAGCACGGTTTAATCCCTTAAACCATTTCACACATGTCATCCTTCTCTTATCTAAATTAGGAGATAACATTCCCATGTAGTTGTAGATTAGTCATATGTCTCCTGCATGTATTTAAGAACACTTGGAGTTGGGGGTTAGTCCTCAACTTGGTTATCAACTTGGTTGCTGGGTATATCTGTCCTTAAGAACCTTAAGTCCCTAAGACAATGTAATGATGTTGAACTCCTTACATCTCTCAGGATCACCAAATGTTCATCCCCTAACAGTTACTCTATTACATGGAAGTTGCACATAACATTGGTTGTGATATACCTTGTTGTTAGATATGTCATTTTTGTTTTTTTTGATCAATACACTGAAATCTCAAACTTAGGTTTTAGTTTGTTTGTTCATATGATTTGTATGATATAAAATACAGTGCACATCTTCTTTTTCCCTATCAGCCTTTTATGCCCTGTTCCCATAAGTCAAATGTTGTCCTGCCACTCACTCTCACTCTTCAAACACCATATGCCAGGCCAACATATACAGCTGCAATCTCAATCATAAATGAAGAAGAAGATTTGTTTGAGACTCCTGAGCTTGATTGTCAGGCCCAACAGATACTGCCACCATCCACAACTTTGCCAAAACCACCCACAAGGGCATCTCAGCTGTGTGAGACATGACATTATCAAAAGTTACATGTTGACTGATTGAAACAAAATGAGGAAGAAGCAAAAGCATGAAGCATGGATACTTTTTTTGGTAATAGTTTTTTTTTATACTATGCACACGTACACATTTAATATGATACTATCATACTAGACAATTCAGAGACATCCACTAGTGACAAACCCAGAGTCATACAGGCTACTCCTGTAAACTTGAAAAGTAATACATGTAGTACCACAAGGCACATTTCACCAAGGCCAAAACAGATTATAGCAAGTGGAAAATCACCATTGTCACTTTCACATTCTGGTATTTTTTTCAGCAACAGGTTGATGTTGGCAAGTTGTTTTGTAAACTTTGCTCATAAGTTTGTTCATAAAGATGATTACTAGTTGAATTAACACATATATTAGTAATTGCAAGGGGTATTCTATTAACACAAGCACAAATATTTTATGAAATCATTTGTTAAATGCCCACACCTATGAATACAATAGCACATATAAGAAACACAGCTGGAAAGTTACAAAGGTTGAAAAACAAGCTCAATATCATAAGAGTAATACTGTTAGGAGGGATGATCATAACTTTGCAAATATAGATTGTTTATAAGATATCAGTAAATCTCCTATCATGTTTCTCAAATGGTTATTGTTATCTAATACTAATAGCTGTGTAACTATCTAGCCACATACCCATTTCAGAATTTCAGTGATTATTAAACAAATATAAAAAGACATATAAAGTAAACTATTTAGATTATATTCTTTCAAGATTTAGAGGATTATGTTATCATCATGGGAATTTCTCAGTTTGGAATTACTACCAAATTCTGACCAAGACTTCTAATTTGGAATGTTCCATCAATGTTGGAATATAGAGTTTAATTTTAAAATACATTTCAAATCCCAAGCTTAGATTTAGGTTTTAAAAAATTAAATTAGATTTATTTGATAAGGTAAATTATAACAAAACTAGAGATTTCATCACACTTGGTTACATTGGAAAAGGATACATGCTTCAATGTTTAAGCTATCTCAAAACATACAGATAAGGTGAGTGTGGGTACTACCACATTTAGAGTGTACATAACCTCGGAACTTACATAGAGGTTGATGTGGATACTACCATATCTAAAGTATATGTGATCTTGGAACTTACGGATAAGATGAGTGTGGGTGATATCATACCTAAAGTATATGCGATCTTGGAACTTACAAATAGATACACATGGATGCTATCACATCTAAAGTATATACAGTCTCAGAACTTATATAGGAATTAGTGTGGGTAATATCTTATCTAAAGTATATGCAGTCTCAGAACTTACGTGAAGATTAATGTGGGTGACATTGACAGATTGTTTACTCTATATTTAATGATTAGACCCTCTCAGACAGGTTATAGTCTATTCTATGGGCTCATAGATAAATAACTACTTTTGACATTTTATATAAAATTAACTAAACATTTAAGAACAGTAAAATTTTCAAGTTATGAGAATTGGAATAATTTAGACTAGTTGTAATAAATTTATTAAACCTTAATATTATAGATAAGTTAGTATGGTTAAAGTTAGTAAGTTGTCTATCTAGTTTCTATTAAATAAGTTTTGACGTGGAAGGATTTTAAAACCTTCAATACTTCAGATATATTGTCAATTATGATCATCCCTCACAAGTGGTCAGGGTTTTGTGTACTTGCTTAGTGTGTCCATTGACAAGAAGATGTTGTAAGAGATGCTTTAGGATGAGACAATGTAGGGGTTATTTAGGGGTAAATCAGGAGGTTTATGCTACAACTAATCGCAGTGAATGAGGAGGCTTTGATGTCAAAATTGTTAAAGGACTTGTTGGAGTTGAGGAAGAAAGAAACTGGCAATGTTAAACCAATTAACACTGTAGAAGAAAGACCAACTGCAAGCACTTTGCTATACAGTGGAAAAAGACTTTAGATGTGAGGACTTGACTTGAACTCTTCAGAGCACCAAACTCTTTAGAGCCACTTAACTTGGGGACATAAACTTGAAGATGTAACTTGTTTTTTTTTATTCCTTGCCATGGGGGGGTTTATATACATGAAAGATTAGTCATACATTGTCCATCAAAGGGATGAGGAACATGATGGAACATGGGGGAACATTATAGAATGTGAGAGAAACAGATAGAAAGTGTGAGAAATATGGTGAAGGGAATGGTGATATAAAAGGAAATAATGTCCATAAGAGGAAATAAAATAAATATAACTACTACTGAAGCTTCTGGAGCTTTCTACGGTGTTCTGCTTCCATGTGGACACTTCCATCTCCAGAATCTTCTATTCCACAAACTTCTGATGCACTCCTTTTCTTCCAGGCTTTTCTCTTCTGTGGGAGACATTCTGAGTCGCTTTTTGAGGAGTCAGGTGGTTCCTTCAGATGTGTGGGAGAGGGTGGAGGATCGTAGGGAGGGGAATTGGGAAGTTTGGGAACATACAGCCATTCAGGTCGGATATCAAATAGAGTATGGCTGTAGATTGTTCCTATCTCTGTTGAAGCGATGATATGTACTACTGGCCCTATATCAGGTGTGTGGTAACCAGAGCATCTGACGGAAAAGAAATTGTTGATCTTATACGTGTAAGGGTGACAGGGAATCTTGATTTCTTGTCCATATTCAAGTGGAAACTTTGCTTTGAACTGTGGCATATTCACAAGGTGAAGGACATGTGGGGCAGGGTATTCAAGCCATAAGGTTTTCTTATCAATTGGCGTGGCTTTTGTGGAGCTATAATAAACCTTGAGTAGCATAGTATCATCTGTAAGATAGGGAGTGTCGGAGGAAGGGAGGTCAATGTCATCAGGAAGGGGACTGTCAGTGGTGGTATCATTGTCAGATAGAATTGGGGAGTTAGACGAATTCTTGAGCTGAGGAGTATCTTTACAGTGCATGATGGGGATTGATGCAGCGTGTTGTAGGATTTTTGATTCTCCAACACTAATCCCATACATACCCTTTATAGATGTCTTCTAGAGTCCAGAATGTGGATGACGGAACATCAAATATCATGTTGTTGTATACTAAACTAGGATCCTGTTCAGTATATACAATCGATATTTGATTATAGAGGCCTTGGTTCTAAATAAGTCGAGCTTTGCCACAGAAATACAGAGAAGGGGTGGAAGGTGTTAGAGGGGAGTTTTGGTATGTTTTAATTGTAATAGATGTAAGGGGTAGAAAGAGAATAGTTCAGACATTAGGAATGACTTGACATTAGAAACACTTGATGTTAGAAACCACTTGACATTAGAAACCTCTTGACGTTAGAAACCATTAGGAACAGACCAACTATCAGCACTTCGCTAATAGTGGAAATGGTTTAGATGTTAGAAACCACTTTAGAGACTTAAGCTTATCCTGCACTTTAGAGGGATTGGTAAAACTTGTTCTCATTTAAACTACTACGAGAGTTTTTATACAAAGTTTAGTAATTATTATTTATTTAAATGAGGAAAATATTTTTAGAGGTTGTTAAATCTTTAAGAAGGAGAAATATGGTGAAAGGGGTAATAGGTGAAAGGGGCGAAAATGGATAACTGTTGTACAATAGAGAGAGGCAAGTGGAAGGACTCATAGACAGAGGACAAAAGAATGTTCAATTAAGGAAATACTCTCACAATGTTACCACTCAACTACCAAGTGATTCTGGAACTTTCTCAGCCCTTCTTTAGACACGCTTTTCTTCAGCCAGACTCTGATTCTTTCCCTTGAGCACTCCAATGGCGTAGGATCTGATTTTTGGAGTACCTTGTTTATTGGTGGCGTGGGTAGTGGGGTTGGCGCAGGGAAGGAAGAGTAGAAATGGTCTTCTGGATATAGACAGGGTGGCGTGAAGAAAACTTCTTCAAAGGGGATGAAGACATAACGAGAATGATAGGGAAGGGAGGAGTATGGTAGTACACATTCATAGGGCACATCAAACCCAATGTGCTCAAAGGTGATTCCTAGACTGGCAGTTGCAATGATTCGAATAATTTGGTAAGGAGGGGCACAGCATGAAACAGTAAAGTAATGGTTAATGTGATATTGCCCCTCGAAACCTTTATCGATGATGGCATCTCCATACTTAATGGTTTCAGAGAGACCAAGATCCAAAATCTTACTTCTAGTTGATATGTCTTTGGACATGAGCGGGTACTGAGGCCATAGGGTGTCAGGATTGATTGGGAGTTGACTACTCGAGCTTTGATATACACAAACTTCCATTTCAAGGTCTTCAATAGGAGAAGGGAGAGGGAGTAGTAGGACGAGTAGTGGGAACTTGATCATCTGTTTTCCGAATCAGACAGAGGTTGGTAGTGGAATCGGGAGGTATAGGAAGAAGAGGATCTGGAATTAGTTGAAATGTTTTGGGTGGTTACATTAAAAGAGAGCATTGTCTGAGTTTCGGGAGGTTGAGGCGAGATGGCGGTGTGAGGTTTTGATGGGTGATGTAGGTTTCTGGAGGTTGTTAGATATATGAGTCCCTTAGAGCTCCAACAGCCAGATTTGTTTTTGGGGGTAGTCTTCTATGTCGCTAAAGGTCCAAAATGCCATAGAGGGAACATTAAAGGCAACGTGAATGAATTGAGGTCCATATTTTTGGTGCGTGATCACCCTAGTGATTCCGACAGGGGTGTAAGGGCAACATTTCTTTAGGCTGTAACTATTTCCAATAACAAAGGTTCCTTGAAATCCTCGGATTACAATAGGTCTGGCATAGTGCAGGGTTTCTATTATCTCCAGGTCTTCTAGATCCTTATGGTAAGTCTTCATGGGAGTCGGGACTGGCCATGCGGTAGTGGGACTTATCCTAATATCAAGCCTTTCTCCAAGATCAACATATAATCGGAGTTCCATTTGGAACGGATGATAGCTGGGTTGAGTTGGATATAGGATGGGAGGGAAGTCAGAGTCTTTGGGAATGGGATAAGGGGAATCATAATTTGTTTCGTCCTCCAACAAGTATGTAGGGGAGGGTGAAGGGAGAAGGTGGTCGGGATGAAACTCTCGGTCAATGATATCATCTCAATCATAGGGGTCACATTCCCAGAACATGAGGGAAGAAGGAAAAAGGGTAAAGGGGATGGAGGAAAGAAAGGTCCAATTACTTTTTTATGTGTTTTTAGATTTTTAGAAAATATGAGGAAAAATGGTGGAAATAATCAAAAATTTTTGGGAAGGTGTTACAACGTATGTCTTCTAATCGGTTACTACGTTGAATAACCTATAACTACATATGACTCCTATTATGGCACATATGGGCAGCTGATGAAGGAGAGTGTGAGTTCTATCAATTCCTGAAAAGTGCCTCGAAAATCCTTTAAGCTGGAGATCGTTGTTGTAATCTGGCTGGGACTTTGATGTCAGAAAGAGTAACTTTGAATATTTCTGAGCAAAAGGGGAGGTAGGCCATAATGTAGTTTCGTCAATTGGTAGTCTAGCTCCTTGATTGAGGTACAATCATAACTCAGTTCTGAAGGGATGAAACATGGGAAAAGATGGGGAGGGGATTATTGGGATAAGGGAAAAGGGGGTGGGAATCGGATAAGTTAACTCGTAATTTTCTTCTATCACCCAATATTCTTCATCATAGAAAGGGGTGGGTTTGTCGTCTGTGGCATGTGGGGACATTGAATGGATGGGAGTGTGAACAGGTAGATAATACATCCAATATCCAACATTATATGTTGCCAGATGGAGCACAGAATTATTTGGGACACCTTGATGTTTCCATGTCAGATGACAATTTGCTTTCAGGTGAAGTTGATGGAATGTGAGATAAGAAGTTGAGATAAAGTGGTTCTGATAGGTGGGGGGTCAGCTGGGTGTGTTTGTTGGATCCAACACCATGGGGGTAAAGAAGTTGAAGGAGGTAATAGGGGTGAATGTATTCGCATGGGACGTCAAAGGGATAATGGTGAAAGTAGTATTGGCTATTTGATATAACCCATACTCACACTACCATCTCTTGTTGAGTTCCTCGATATACTGATATGAATTGTTGAACCTCATGTGCTTCTTGAAATCCTGTGAACCATAATCGTTGTCCTAGGTAGAATGGTTCTTCTGGTAGTAACCGAATAGTGGCTACGGTGTAACACCTTCCAAAAATTTTTTGATTATTTCCACCATTTTTCCTTATATTTTCTAAAAATCTAAAAACACATAAAAAATGTAATTGGACCTTTCTTTCCTCCATCCCCTTTACCCTTTTCCTTCTTCCCTCATGTTCTGGGAATGTGACCCCTATGATCGAGATGATATCATTGACCGAGAGTTTCACCCTGACCACCTTCTCCCTTCACCCTCCCCTACATACTCGTCGGAGGACGAAACAAATTATGATTCCCCTTATCCCATTCCCAAAGACTCTGACTTCCCTCCCATCCTATATCCAACTCAACCCAGCTATCATCCATTCCAAATGGAACTCCGATTATATGTTGATCTTGGAGAAAGGCTTGATATTAGGATAAGTCCCACTACCACATGGCCATCTCCGACTCCCATGAAGACTTACCATAAGGATCTAGAAGACCTGGAGATAATAGAAACCCTGCACTATGCCAGACCTATCGTAATCCGAGGATTTCAAGGAACCTTTGTTATTGGAAATAGTTACAGCCTAAAGAAATGTTGCCCTTGCACCCCTGTCGGAATCACTAGGGTGATCACGCACCAAAAATATAGACCTCAATTCATTCATGTTGCCTTTAATGTTCCCTCTACGGCATTTTGGACCTTTAGGGACATAGAAGACTACCCCCGAAAACAAATCCGGCTGTTGGAGCTCTAAGGGACTCATATATCTAACAACCTCCAGAAACCTACATCACCCATCAAAACCTCACACCGCCATCTCGCCTCAACCTCCCGAAACTCAGACAATGCTCTCTTTTAATGTAACCACCCAAAACATTTCAACTAATTCCAGATCCTCTTCTTCCTATACCTCCCGATTCCACTACCAACCTCTGTCTGATTCGGAAAACAGATGATCAAGTTCCCACTACTCGTCCTACTACTCCTCTCCCTTCTCCTATTGAAGACCTTGAAATGGAAGTTTGTGTATATTGAAGCTCGAGTAGTCAACTCCCAATCAATCCTGACACCCTATGGCCTCAGTACCCGCTCATGTCCAAAGACATATCAACTAGAAGTAAGATTTCGGATCTTGGTCTCTCTGAAACCATTAAGTATGGAGATGCCATCATGATAAAAGGTTTCAAGGGGCAATATCACATTAACCATTACTTTACTGTTTCATGCTGTGCCCCTCCTTACCAAATTATTTGAATTGTTGCAACCGCTAGTCTAGGAATCGCCTTTGAGCACATTGAGTTTGATGTGCCCTATGAATGTGTACTACCATACTCCTCCCTTCCCTATCATTCTCGTTACGTCTTCATCCCCTTTGAAGAAGTTTTCTTCACGCCACCCTGTCTATATCCAGAAGACCATTTCTACTCTTCCTTCCCTGCGCCAACCCCACTACCCACGCCACCAATAAACAAGGTACTCCAAAAAATCAGATCCTACGCCATTGGAGTGCTCAAGGGAAAGAATCAGAGTCTGGCTGAAGAAAAGCGTCTAAAAGAAGGGCTGAGAAAGTTCCAGAATCACTTGGTAGTTGAGTGGTAACATTGTGAGAGTATTTCCTTAATTGAACATTCTTTTGTCCTCTGTCTATGAGTCCTTCCACTTGCCTCTCTCTATTGTACAACAGTTATCCATTTTCGCCCCTTTCACCTATTACCCCTTTCACCATATTTCTCCTTCTTAAAGATTTAACAACCTCTAAAAATATTTTCCTCATTTAAATAAATAATAATTACTAAACTTTGTATAAAAACTCTCGTAGTAGTTAAAATAACAACAAGTTTTACCAATCCCTCTAAAGTGCGGGATAAGCTTAAGTTTCTAAAGTGTTTCTAATGTCTAAATCTTTTCCACTATTAGCAAAGTGCTGATAGTTGGTCTGTTCCTAACGGTTTCTAACGTCAAGTTGTTTCTAATGTCAATTTCTAACATCAATTCAGTTTCTAACGTCAAGTTGCTTTCTAACACCAATTGTTTCTAATGTCAATCGGTTTCTAATGTCAAGTTGTTTTCTAATGCCAAGTTGTTTTCTAATGCCAAGTTGTTTCCTAACATCAAGTGGTTTCTAATGTCAAATGGTTTCCTAATGTCAAGTGGTTTCTAATGTCAAACGGTTTCTAATGTCAAACGGTTTCTAATGTCAAATGGTTTCTAATGTCAAACAGTTTCTAATGTCAGAACTATTCTCTTTCTACCCCTTACATCTGTTACGATTAAAACATACCAATTTTCCCTTCTAACACCTTCCACCCCCTTCTCTGTATTTCTGCGGCAAAGCTCGACTTATTTAGAACCAAGGCCTCTATAATCAAATATTGATTGTATATACTGAACAGGATCCTAGTTTAGTATACGACAATGTATTCTTTCCATCGAAAGAACTGATGGGCTCTGTTGCAATCGCGAATCAACGTGGCGAGATCAAAGTCAGAATGACGATGGTGTGTCATGAAAAGCTCTTCATCTGGGAGTAAAAGTTCACCAGGATCCTTTGTAGGTCCCTCTGGAAAAATGAGCGTCTCGTCCGGTTCTATGATAGGAGGAGGTAGGAGGATAATGGAATAATGGGGAGCCATGTCATACAGATAGGCAGTTGCCAGGACTCTCAATGCCAAGGATGGCTTGTATGTCAATATTCTATCATAAATAGGCTCTGGGCATTTCCATGTAGGAAGGGAAAAGATAGTAATTTGACTGAAGTTGGTCACAATAATGGATGTGACCGATGGATTATAGTTGAAAGCTTTTGAGAGCACGTATTCAATGGGAGAGCTAATTTCTCCGTTTGCATGGAAAAAATCTTTGGCATTCTGATATTGAAACATATCAGGTTTTGTGAAAGATGAAAGGGCTTGAGAATAACTGTTGTTACCAATGCTAAAACAATGGGGGGAGCACCTTGCCACTCCCAACAATCCGAATCTGTTTCTACTGAAAATGTCACACTGTGGATAACTAACTGATATGTGAGTGTATGCAGAGACAGTGAGAGGGAACTCTTACATTCACCGAGGTCAATACTAAGACACTCCACCAGCTTTTTTACAGTCTTAAGCAAGTGTAATTGACTGAAAAGGTTTGCTGTCAGCTGTAATAGAGCCTTCAA
Organism: Clathrus columnatus; assembly: GCA_020884735.1. Classification (NCBI taxonomy): domain Eukaryota; kingdom Fungi; phylum Basidiomycota; class Agaricomycetes; order Phallales; family Clathraceae; genus Clathrus; species Clathrus columnatus. The sequence continues at coordinate 3,025,633 of BPWL01000001.1, forward strand.
ATATTCACCTGGTGTAAGACTGATAATAGTTATAGAATGGTTTGTTAGTTTTCCTTGATAATGATTATGTAAATGATTCTCACTTGGCAAGTGCTGATTCATCTACAGGCCATTTCACCTTGCATTTGTGAATGGTGTGTAATGCTGTTTGTAGACTTCCGAGAGGTCCACAATGTGATCCTTTAGATTCCTTCCAACTCAATGTAACTGGACATGGAGTCAATAGTGGCAGTATGGATTTGGTCCAAGGCTGTGGAAGGGGAGGAGCATTGGTGAAAATTTTGTCAGGATGTATTAGAGAAGAAGCAGTGCTTGACATTCGACAGTGAACTCCAAGAGTTTGAACAAGTCTGGCCATGCCTTTGTGGTTTTCTTAAACAATGGACAAACTCAAACTGAGGGTCGCATAGATTTTAGGCGCACATGATAGCCAGTCCAGTCACGTTAGTACCTGATCATTGAAGCCCAGAGTCCGCTATAGCTTTAAACTTTTACCCTGACACGTCTGAATTTGTGCTATGGATTAATCTAATATTATTATTTTTATAAATGAAGTGAAAAGGCCACCAAGCGGCGCGGACCGAAGCTCAGGTCGATGTAGCATTTGTATGGTACTAGTATAAGACTGACAATCTATGTAAACCTGCTGTGATCTACCACTAACAAGGAGAAGAAACCAAGTATTATATTGCAATGAAATCTAAAATACAATTTCTTGACAGACGACTGCCGGTGTACAGTATTGCCTTTGACAGTGCAAGTGAACTCTCCTTTGGTGTCGCAGAAATAAATCATTTGACAACTGGAGTCTGTTGTCTCTCCCAGTAATAAATCCTCTCAATGAACCAGGTATTGACGAAAATGTTTTAAGGGATTTGGGATTTGATAAATCACTATTCAGTAAAGTGGTTAGGTGGTGAGATGAGTCCTGTGCTGGTTAAGAAGTGCCAATGTCATAGACTCTCTGGGGATAGTGAATCCCATCCTCATATCCTCGATGTTTGTATTTCGATAAAGCTTGATCAAGGATTCAGATGGTACATAATACTACGAAGAAGCATGAGGGTGTCAAAAGGGAAAGAGAAATGGGAAATACACAGTATTTCCAGTGATGAAGTTCATCACAGTGGCTATAATGCCAGGTTCAAATCAGTCTGTCTGTAATTGTTGGATGTAAAGTCGACATGCACATTACCTGAACTACTTGTGAGGTACACAAACAGGGTTAGACATAGTGATTACTTCAGCAATTTTGTATTGATAATCGTGTGAATCCTGACAGACATTGGTACAATAAACTAACAATGAGAGGACAGCAATTATAAGCTGCGAGGTGCAGGGCCAGCAATACAGATCGAGGTTAGCTTCCTTCCAATCAATGTCTTGGGAAAATTGCAGAGCCTATTAATCTTATTAACATCAATTGGCACAGAAATGTACAATAGAGCCCAATAAGTAAAAACCCGTTTTTCTGTGTAACTGTAAGAATACATCTTGTTCGTGGCCACTTGGAAAATAAGAAGGAAGCAAGGTTTGGAAAATTGAGAGTTGTTGCAGTAAAACCTCAACAGCCATCGACCGTATGAGAGGCAATTTGTGCATCACCAATAAAATTTCCACAATGGACTTAGACACTAACAAATCATGTAGAAGGTCCTCATCACTGTGAGCAAGGTAGTGGAGTATGATGCTTAGCACCATTTTAGGAGAGGGTTACTCATCGAGAAGATTAAAAAAGGAGATTGAAATATTATGAAACAGAAACAAGGTTTGTTGTCACTACATGGGAAAATCATGGAAATTAAGCCAAGCACACAATCAGTTTTTTTTAATGAGTAGGAAAAAATGGGGGATATAGACTGACAAGACTGAGGACATTGAGACATAAATGCAAAATAGTATATTGACAGACTGAGGACAATATGACATACAAGGTCCCCAATGAAAGAAACTGTAGGAACAGATTAGAAAAAAATTGGCAAGTGCGTCCTCGGATTTGTGTACATGATAGATATGAAACCCTCTGTAAATGGTTGAGGGATAAGGTGGAACACCATCCAGAGAGGTCTGTTACGTTTCCAGTATGAAAAGTCATATCCTCCGAGATGCAGGCAATATTACACACAGTGAGATCAACAGATACGAGTCAGCAGCCTAATGCACAAACAACCGAATATGTTATTACACTTACAACTTTAGAGAAAGAACAAACTAGGATTTCATTGAAGACAACACATGTGTAAATAGTGAAGCAATTTGATATTTGAAGAAAGACAAGAGAAAAGACAGGATTGATTCAGGGTGATTAGAACAGACAGCAATAACAGCGATGCACAAAGATTATGTGAGTCAAAGCAGCAGACAGAGGGAACAGTAGGGAACAGTCAACGTTATATAATAGATGCTCTATCAGGTTTACCTGACTGTAAGTCTGGGAAATACAGTACCAAATTGAGCGAATTTCCTTATAAGTCGACACGTAACTGTTCTATACACCAAAGCTATCGCTTTGGTAATAATTGAAGGTTTTGTGAACCTAGCACCATATGTCTTTTCAAATCTTTTCAAAAAAAAAAATACTTCATTCAACTTTTTGTTTATTTTGAAAATTGAAATAAAAATATTCAGATTATGTCTGTCCGCATATAACATATAAAGGGCAAAGAATGTCTGTACATTATTAATTATCCAGCCCCTTTTCAGTACAACTCTCTACTTGTTTTGAAACATCTATCATGTCAATCTATCTGGCTAAGATGGCCCTTCTATTGACATCACAGGTGAAAGCACAGTATGGAAAAGAGGTTTACGTGAAAGTACAATAGGCACTCCAAAACAACTTGTACAAGATTACAACTGGTCTGAGAGGACAGGTTCCCCATGGATACATTCTATTGTATGTTTTAATTCATCAGCCATATTCTGCTTTTGCTTGACACCAAGGTCTCATGTTAGAACCAACTTGCACACCTCTCAATCTGATCCCAGACCCCATTTTTTGGTGAATGCTTATGGAGGTCTTGACAGCAAGGGGATTAGTGTACCTCTTGGGTCTATTCATGTATATAATGATAGTAATACCCAAACTTTCTCCATTCCCTGTGTGAAGGCCAGGGAGGTAAGTAGAGTCTGTTGAGCAAGCCTTGAACTCTACTTATTTAGTGTGTGCCACATAGGTGTATATATAGTGAAGAGCAGTTGTGCCACCAAGTTAAATACTCAATGGTATACCATATCCCCAAGATCCTGCTTTTTGAGAACCATTCCTTTTGTCCTTTCATAATTTCTATCCATAAGGTCAGTACCTTGGGGTTGTTTAGTCAGTCTCATAAACAATAATTAGTATCAAGATCCATACTGATGAGTTGGCCAGGGGTGGTGTTTGTGGGTGGCTTGGTCATAATTTACATAATAATTAACATAAGCAATCCCTGCTCAACAGTGGGGGGGGTTGTGGGTGTGGTGGACTGTGGGTCGGGGGTTTGTGGGTGGTTTCCAACAATAAACTGATTCACTGGTGGTTGATGTGGCCTCACTCATTGGCTGGAAGGGGTTTTGATCATTTGATGGAGACTGTTAGGGTGACTGCTTGGAGTAGGTAGTACTAGCAGGAGGTTTTCCTAAGAGATCAAGCTTAGGGAAACTCTGCTAGGCACTACAAGGTTATATATGCATCGATAGGCTCATCACCATATCGAGTCTTATCACCGAAACCCTTGGGGCTCCAGCCCGAGGTTGCCCAAGAGGTTAGCACCTGGGATTGGACGAATCGAGACAATGCATATCGAAATAAGAAGAAATGGGAGGGGGGAACAAGGAAACGAATAGTGATCATATGTAAAATGATGAAAAGGAATTAGAACCGAGGGTAACAAGTGTGAATAAAGAAATAAGTGAAATAGTGACCATGACCAGGTCGACATATACCTGGATCACGTGGAAGGGTGTAGAAAGGAAGGAAATGGGTTTTAGGTTCTAAAGGGGAGTGTAGAATAACATAGAAACCGAGGCAAATGAGTGTGAATAATATGGAAAATAAATAAAAGGAAGGATAACCTGGGAGCAAACCCTGACAGCCATGCTCCACCTGAGTTTTAGTTGATATGCCTTTGGGGGCATATAGTAAATGAATAAGTAGCATACTAGTTGTAACAGAGATTACTTACCATCATAGTCAGCCTACAGGCTTTGGTAAACACATGGATATTACCATCAGCATAAATGTGAATGCACGCAATGGGAAAATCAATGCCATTAGGATCCAACCCATAAGTGTCCACTGTATAATGAAATACATGGTCAGATCTGGAGGAGTGGAGATCAGTTTTATGGGAAAGTGGTATCAAGAGAAGTACAATATGTCTGATAAACAAAAACATTTAATATGTTAAAATGAACCCCTGGGGATCTTGTCCCCAGAGACAAGCTCTAATCTCGGGCAACTTGTTTTCGAGAATCTGCTTTACATTCATGTAAACCTCGTTTCCATAGTGTTTTTTTGCTTGTGAGGACAATAGAAGAATGTTCTTCACAAGATTGATCAACATGCTAGATGTGTAAAGAGTTCTTCTGAAGTTTGAGATTCTGCAACTCCAAGTCTGAGGAGGATGGATAGTTTGGAATTAGACAAACACATTTAACCCTTTATACATATTTTAAGAGGGGACAGATTTATTTTGAATATTTTTTTCTTAATTTTGAAAATTAACAAAAGTCAAACGAAGCATGTCCTCGAAAAGGCGTACAACGCTTACAAAATTCTCGATCATTTACTAAAATAAATATTAGATTACTTATTTCATGACTGTTTTTCTATTCAAACCGGTGTCGGGGTAAAAAGTGGTACATCGATGATGTACCGTTTTGAGCTGACTGATCCCTGCACCTTTTGTCCATTCAATTTCGTAGAAGACCATGTCGACCGGACCGGGTTGCCTAGGCGCCTAAAACGTACCCGACCCTGGGGTTGAAGCGGGTCCATTGTGAAAGAAAACCACAAACGGATGGCCAGACTCATTCAAACTCTCAGAGATCGTTGTCGAATGTCGAGCATGTCGAGCACCATGTCATTGTCTCTTATACATCCAGACAAAATCTTTACAGATGTTCCTCCCCTCCCACGACCTTGGACAATATCGCCACAATTGACTCCAAGTCAGGGTTCAAGTGTTTCGTTAAAATGGAAGGAATCCAGAGGATTGCACCGTGGACCTCTCAGACGTTTCCAAACAGCACTACGCACCGTTCACAAACGTAAGGTGACATGGCCTGTAGATGAATCGGCGCTTTCTGAGTGAGAATCATCCTCCGATGATGATGAGAAAACTAAAAAAAAAATTTATTGAAAGTCTTCCGCCAGAGAAATACTTGAAGAGTTTAATGCAGCCGATAGCAGACCTTTTCACCCAATTACGCTCACTCAAGGTGGTAAAGAGGCCTGTAGAATGTATTAGTATTGAACTCGGTGAATGTAAGAGTTCCCTTTCTTTCTCATTTTGTTTTCATGTGCTCATACTGGGTAGTTATATATGGTGTGACGTTTTCGGTGGAAACGGATTTGAGCGGATGGCTGGGTACTCCTCCCATTATTTTGGCACTGGTAATGTTATTCGGTCTCTTCCGTATTTCCAAATTTTTATTTTTTTCATATTCCCGTATCAGAATACCAAAGACTTAGTCGATGCAGACGGAAGGATCGGTTTTCCGGTTGAATACGCTCTATCAAAAGCCCTGGATTACAATCCATTAGCCACTTCCGTTATTATGACTAACTTCAGTCAAATTATTATTTTTTCTCTTCCTGGATGGAACCGCCCAGAACCGATCTATGATAAGATATCAACCGACAGGCCGTCTTTAGCATTGAGAGTCCTCTCAGCTGCGTATCTGTATAACGTGGCTCCAGATTACTCTATTATCCTCGAACCTCCTCCTATCATAGAATCTGACCCTACGCTTATTCTTCCAGAAGGCCCACCGGAAGATCCCAGCAAACCATTGCTCTCTGATGAGGAGCTTTTCGTAACACACCATCGTCATTCCGACTTTGACCTTGCCACATTAATTCGCAACGGCGACAGAGCCCATCAATTCTTTCGATGGAAAGAATACGTTCAACGAAGTTATCCAAAGGTTGTCGCTCATTCTCAGGATGTACTTACCGGTTCAACGAACAATATCGGGAATATGCTTTTTCCAAAACACTCTGGTCCCATTTATCCTTATGACCCCTCCGAAATTCCAACAGATACAGCAGAGCACCTCAAATCTATCCAACGCGAATCGCCTCTCGTATCATGTGGAATAGCCGACTCATTCGCGAAAAGCAAGACATTTACGATAGAAATTCAAAATGTGATCGCAGAAGGCTCAAACCGTGGTTTCTGCATTGTCTATAAATGTCGGCTCACTTCAATTGACAATGAACCTATATCGCGACCATCGGCCCCACCTTTATATCTCAAGTTATTCGATGATCGTTTCCAAGTATTAGAAAAACCAGATCCAGTGGATGACGAAGAACGTTATGAGAATCTTTATATGTGGTTCGACACATTTATTGTCGCAGAGATGTATGCTCTCAATGAATCTTCGGTATACAACAAACTTCGATCTGTTCAAGGAACTGTCATTCCCTGGTTTTATGGTATGCATCAGGTAAGAAACGTGCCAAACGTGCCTACGTTAAGACTTTCTGACCATGACAGTTTACCCTACCAAATGGGATGATATTATATGGTCTTCTTATGGAATACATCGATGGCTGCGAATTAACGTCCTCTTTGATACGAAATATGAGCGTCGATAGACAAATCAAATTGATGAGTGTATACTGTAATGTATGTTATAATCAAGGGATACGATCCTCTGTTAGATAAATAACTGCCGTCACGCATCCCGTGTTTTGGACGTCGCCGATGTTGCTCAACGAGACTGGCACCCAGGTCAACTCCTTATACACAACAAATTAGGAACCGATATTGATCATGCAGTTTTAATCGACTTCGCGATGGCAACTCAAACGTGGTCACTTGACGAACCGAACCTACTCTCGAATTATTTTGGTGTCCTTCGTATTTTATCAGAATCATATGAAGGTGGTCCAAGTGGTATGGATTGGAAGTTTGCATGGAAGCATTTTGGAGAGCCAGATGATTGGGATCCTATTATGGCGTTTCGTGGAAAAGATCCTGAGAGTAAGGAGGTCATGGTCCTGGAAGCTCGAGACATGTTTCCGTATATCTCTTCTGCTTAGTATTTGAAATTTAAATTATTTTCTCTGAAATGCTGCCCACTACTCATTGCTTTATTTTCAAAACTTCGATATCCCCCTTCGCGTCCGTTATATACCGGATAAATATTTGTTTAAAAAATACTTCCGTGTTAAATGTCATTTATCTATCTCTTTACCTATAAAAAAGCCGTCGACAACGATAAACCACGCGTGCGGGAATAACTTTAATTTATGGAAATAGGAGAATGAGGGAGAAAATATTTGTATCCTTTTGAGGGATAATTTATCGACGGACGAATAGAAGTGTTTAACGTGCGTTTAACGGTCAAAATGTAAGTAACGACCGCAAAGCCGATTGTGCAACATAGTGTCGTGTTGTACCTTAACATGCGTGCCTACAAAACGATGGTACCTCGCTTCGAAAGACATCCCCCAGCCACAACCTGGCATCGCGTCATCAAGTACCAATTGTTACGAGGATAAAAGTGAACAAGTACCTAGGCATAATCGCGAAGTGATGATCACCTATTTCAAATAAATACAAAGGGGGCATGACATGACTCAGGAGAGCTTCTTCTCGATTTTCATGCAAAAAAAGAAGGATCTTAAACTCCACAGACGCGGTTTGAATCAGTTTCAGACAAACATGACGAAAGGAGAAATTCTGAGCAAAGCAAAGCCAGCTCTGTTCTCGTAAACCGATTGAAACAAGCGTTATAATCATGCTATGCATTTGACGTGTGTGAGAAACATACCCTAAACGAAAGTTCTAGAGGATGGTGTTTGAAACATCGGTCGTCATAATGATGACATTTACCGCCTTTTTCCGGAAAATAAAAATCAGACTCTGACTCGAAGTCATGTTGTGGATACCAATAATCAGTTTGCTGATCGAAAATATACAAGTGATAGCCTTTCTTGGTGAACCAAGATCGTAGCTGGTCCCAAGAAATGTGGATGTTCCAGTGGTTGTCTGAGGAGATTATTGTTTACAGAGTTTCTGAGATTCATTTATTTTAGTGAGAGAATGTAAGTTAACTCACCTACAATGGCTTCATCTTCATCATCGTCCCCCATGTAGAAGTACCAGTGCCTCGAGTCGGAACTAAAGCGCGTTGTCACTATCGTCACAAGGTCACAGTTTCGGGCGACGTGGACTTGTCCGAAACTCGAGACCAACATACACCGACGATTTTTACCAGCGCCCGCCTTACGTGAATTGTCAGTCAAACGAATAATTCGACAGGATTGATAAATTTGATTCCAATGTCCTTTTACTTTAGTCACACTGTTTCTTTCTAACGTTTCTTATAATTCCTCTCTTACTATACGTTTTCTGCACCCATATCGATTCAAGTTTATATAAATAAACATGGGCGTTGTCACCCTGATATTTTTCCCACTCCCCACCGTCCATGTTCTTTGCCCGATATTATCCTCATCCAAACAATATTTTCACAGCTTAAAGGTCCCGGTCCCTTAACCTTCCTTGTTGTTTTATTAAGGCAGGGTATATTCGGGATACGTGCCCGCTGATCTTCTATCGTTCGAAAAATAATATTCATGCTATTCCTAAGTGAAGTTAGCCTACTACTACGCGGATCCTATCCTTACTCGAAAAAACAAACAAACAGAAACCACAGTTTTATAGCATTTCCCGGCAATTCTGATAGCGTTAAAATCCCTGCCCAGGCCCAGATCTTGTTGAGCTTCTGTTTATATTGAAATAAACTACAATTTGAAGTAGGTGGTGCGAACGAACGACTGAACACGCTGATATCAGGATTAAGAATGGGCACATGGAACCTTTCGGGTCCTGCATAGCCTTAAGGGTGGTATTTTTCTTATATTTTATTACTCTCCAAGTCCGGCAGTAGTTAATTTGTGATTTGGAAACAGTCTTTCTCCCACAGATGTGGTTAGATTAGATCATATCGTAAATGTATACTCGAAAAATCCTCTTACAGCAATCCGTTTCCGGCCGTCCCTGACCATTCCCAATTTCAAGTCTGATTGCGGTGTAAGGTGCAGTGTTTAATAATCATAATTTACATTTTTCCTCCTCACAACTCCTGTTGAAATTGAAGCTATTGAGGATCAGGCATAACATGAACTCATAGGATCGTTATGGTGTCATAAGATAGTTTGGTCAAGCCATGCCACAAGCCATGGTCTAAGGAATTCGTCCACTCGCGTATCCAGTTTAGGATAAACATGTGTTTCGCTTCTAATGAATCAATTAACTGATCAGGGCTATTCCTTAGTTCTAAAAAAAGCATCCCTAATTTGAGAAAAACAGGTATGATTTCAGAATAAGCTAGGAACACGTTGCAATCGATCTTTTCTCTCATGCAAAATACTTGATATGTGTTTGAAGGTCTGTTTCACTATGAATGCATCCGACTCTTACCTCAGATCACTCAAAAGTAATTCCATCTTTGAGACGTAAGAAGAGTAAAATTTGAATATGAGTTTATAACCAATGATGTTGACGATGTCCTCACCCAAATAGTAAGTTTAGTACCAGGGGTCGCGAATTTAGGCCGGTAGGCAGCCTAAAATGTATACCAAATATCCCAAGAAATGGAAGTTGACTCTGCTTCTCCAAGTCCGATACGCGTGGTTTGGGTTTGGAGTAGCACCAAGTCCTGATTAAGACCCCGTCACCAACTAATAAACAGGTGCCCGTGAGATCAGCGGGTGAAGAAACGGACTAGAAGATTTTGCTTGGGTTGGTTCAGGAGTCCGAAACTATAGACATATTGAGAATCACAACACGAGGTTTTTTTTTTTTGACAAGGCCGACTCGCGGTTTCAGGATAAAGGTATTTATAAGATCTCGAACAGAATTACTATTGTTCTCGATATGCAGGGTTCCCAAGGAAGACAAACTTCGATCGAAGAGTGTCATTTCTGGGTTGTTTCAAACTGATCATGGCCAGTGGTTAGTTTTTTTTCTTAGAATTCTTGTAAAGGGCTGATCACTCATAGAAGCAAGGAGTCCGACGAGCGGCCAAGCAAACTTTTATAGCCTGTGGCATTGTCCATTCAAGAAAGTAATTAGAGCGCAATTGCTACAGTGAGGTTTTCACTTCACATTACTTCAAATACTGAAATTTTTAGGGGGAGTCAGGCGAAAGAGTGGATGTCAAATTTATTTTATTCAAAAGATACTGGTTTTTTTCTAGAGAACTTTTTCGGCTGAATTTAATTTTAATCTAAAAACGTGGTCAGGGTACCGAGTTAATTAACTAGTTAAAATATCGTCAGGCATCTCATATTGCAACAACACAGGACAGATCCTTCATGCTGGGTATATGCTTTGACAGCCAAGGGGTGTGGTACGGGCAAGTCAATGATTATAGGTACCACACCTGAAAGGAAGGAACGAGGGTTTTATCAAAGAGCTAAGTACGAATATTGTGAATATCAAAAATAAATAAATAAATATGACAGGTTTTATTGTGGGTTAGAGGTTAGGCCGGTAGCGACGGTCAGAACCGTCAGATCATATAATATACCAATTTGGGTTTGACAGTACTATGCCATAGGTCTGATCATACAAGTAATTTATTGCAGGTTCACCAACTGAATCGTTGAATAAAGATGTGTGTTAAACAATGTTTAACTGAATGAGAATTTTATGTAATTATCTCCCAGTTCGCTGTTGGTAGATCTTTTGTGATATATAATGACAGTGAGTAAGAGATCGATGCTTGTTATAGGAACGACTACTTGCCGCCATAACTATGGCACGAGGCCTGGCAAAACTTGTAACCTCACCATCGTCATAAACATGAACAGTCCCAAGAGGCAAATCCTCGCCAGCGCTGTCCTTGGCATAAGCGTCCACCAGATAATGGGGTGTGGGATCCGATCGCGAGGTGTGCAAGTCAGACCTAATATGGAACTGTAATGTCAAGCAAGAGTGGAAGGAATGAAAAATCGAAACTTACGTTAAGTCAAACCGTTGGGGAGTTTCTCCAAGATCAGCTGTAATTGAGAATAATTTGTTTTCAAGAGTCTGTTTTACCATGGTATAAATGGCGCGTTTATACATTTGTTTCGCTGGAGAGGATAGTAGATAAGGATCGATTGTGAGATTTATGGACATAACAGATATTCTGAAGAGAGTCAAAGAGTTATTCTGTAGAGAATGAATTTACGCAGACACCCTTTAAGCTTCACCTTTTATATGAAGACGGACCTCATCTTAGTATTTTATTTCAGGTTCACAAATAAAAAGAAAGAATTATTTTGAAACGACATACGGGTTATACTCAATAAATTCTCGATTATTTATGAAAATAAAAATATTAGATTAATCGAGGGTACCAAAGTGTCGACCGGACCGGGGTTCCTAGGCGCCTAAAACCTTCCCGACCCCCCTTGGTAAAAAAAGGCATCAGCCTGAGCGCACAGTGGCCAAGCTTGTTTGAACTCCTTGTTTGAGTTCACTGTCGAATGTTAAGTACTATGACATTGTCTCTCGTATATCCCGACAAAATCTTTACATATGTCCCTCCGCTTCCACGACCTTGGACAAAATCCGTACTGGTGGTCCCGCCACAATCAAATCCAAGTGAAATTATTACGTTCAAATGGAAAGAATTTAAAGGACTGCACCATGGACCCCTCAGACGTCTCCAAACAGCACTCCGCACGGTTCACAAACGAAAGGTGAAATGGCCTGTGGATGAATCGACACTTTCTGGGTAAGAATGATTCCCAATACCATAGTTATTAACAAAAAATGAAAAAAAAATCCAAAGTATTACACCCAGTGAATATTTAAGAGCTCTATTAGAGCCGACAGCAGACCTCTTCAATCAATTACGCTCACTCAAGGAGGTAAAAAAGCCGGTGGAATGTATTAGTATTGACCTCGGTGAATGTAAGATTTCCCTTTTTTTGTCTCTTTGCATACGCTCACATGTTAGTTAGTCATTTATGGTGTGACATTTTCAGTTGAAACGGATTTGAGGGGATGGCAGGGTACTCCCCCCATTATTTTGGCACTGGTAACGATAAACTTTCTCTTTCCCCAAGTTCTAATATGTTTTCATATCAGAATGCCGAAGACTTACTTGACGCAGATGGAGAAATCAGTTCTCTCGTTGAATATGCTCTCTCAAAAGCATTGAGTTACAAACCATCAGTTACTTCCGTGATCGTGACCAACTTCAATCAAATTATTATTTTTTCGCCTCCTGTATGGAACCGCCCAGAACCGATTTATGATAGGATATCAACGAACAAGCTGTCGTTGGGATTGAGAGTCCTCTCGACTGCATATCTTTATAGTGTGGCTCCCCATTACTCCATCATCCTCCTACCTTCTCCTATCATAGAGCCTGACCCGACGCTCATTCTTCCAGAAGGACCGCCAAAGGATCCCAGTGAACCATTACTCTCTGATGAAGAGTTTTTCATAGTACACCATCGTCATTCCGACTTTGACCTTGCTACGTTAATTCGCGACGGCGACAGAGCCCATCAATTCTTCCGATGGAAAGAATATGTTCAACGAACTTTTTCAAAGACTGTTGCTCATCCGCATGATACGCTTACAGGTGAAACGAACAATATCGGGAGTATATTTCTTCCAGAAGATTTCCGTCCAATTTATCCTTACGACCTTTCTGAAATTCCATCAGACACGGCGGAACATCTCAAATCCATCCAACGCGAATCACCTCTCGTATCGTATGGAATAGCCGACTCATTCACGAAAAGCAAGATTTTCACAATAGAGATTCAAAATTTGATCTCGGAGGGCACAGAACGTGGTTTCTGCACTGTCTATAAATGTCGGCTCACTTCAATTGACAATGAGCCTCTATCGCGATCGACATCCCCACCTTTATGTCTCAAGTTATTCGATGATCGTTTCCAAGTAATCGAGAAGCCAGATCTGGTGGATAACGAAAAACGCTATGAAAACGTTCATTGGTGGTTCGACACATTGATTGTTGCAGAGACATCTGCTCTCAATGAATCTTTCGCGTACGACAAGCTTCAACCTGTTCAAGGAACCGTCATTCCCTGGTTCTACGGTATGCATCAGGTAAGAAACATGCAGACATCTTGGTCTACGATTTTTTGATCAATGCAACATCTGAATAGTTCACCCTGCCGGATGGAATGATATTATATGGCCTTCTCATGGAATACATCGACGGCTATGAATTGACATCCGATTTGATACGAAACATGAGCGTTGATAGACAAATTAAATTGGTGAGTGGATAATGTAATGTATGCTAATTAAGACGTACGATCTCTCGCTAGATACAGAACTGCCGTCACGCATCCCGTGTCCTCGACGTTGCTGATGTTGCTCAACGAGACTGGCACCCTGGTCAACTCCTTATACACAACAAACCGCAAACAGATATTGATCATGCGGTTTTAATCGATTTTGCGATGGCAACTCAAACCTGGTTCCTAGATGAGCCGAACCTACTGGGGAATTATCATGGTGTCCTTCGTATTGTATCGTCAGCATATGAAGACGGTCCAGATGGTATGGATTGGAAGTTCGTGTGGAAGGAATTTGGAGAGCCCGACGACTGGGATCCTATTATGGTATTTCGCGATAGAGATCCTGGGAGTAAGGAGGTCATTACCCTGAAAGCCAGAGAAATGTTTCCCTATATCTCCTCAGCTTAAAAAATTTATAACATTTTCTTTGAGATGCTTCTCCGGGGCTTAGTATTCAAGACTTAAATTATTATTCCTTCTGAGATGCCAGCGCTGCTCACTACTCATTGCTTTTCTTTCAAACCATTCTATACTTCGACTCCTTTGCGTCCGTCATAGATCTTCAACACACTTGCTCAAACATACTTTCGTGTAAAACGAATAGATATTAGCTACAGTGACAAGACAAGAATGAGTGATATGCAATGAATACAAAGTGCCTAACACACTGTGTTTCCTTGCCACTTTGCCCGTGTTTTCCGATTAATTCTAACACAACAGTTAGTCAAGAAGTGCTATAATGTAATGGTGCACTGTCGAAACCCATAAATGATCTCCCGGTCTAAATCACCTTTAATAGATCAATTGTTACGAGAATAGAAGTAAACCAATACCTGGGCATAATTGCAAAGTGATAATTCCCCATTTCCAAGGAATTCAAAGCAAGACGTGATTTAACAGAGCTTCTTCTCAATTTTCATGCAAGAAACGAAGAATCTTATGTTTCACAGACGCGGATTGGATCAGTTTTAGGCAAACGTGGTGAAGGAAGGAATCTTGAGCAAATCCAACTTTATTCTTATACACCGTATGAGAGAAGAATGAGAATAATATATATATGATGCATTTGACGTTTGAGAGACGTACCCTAAACACTAAATTAAAAAGTTCAAGAGGATGACATTCAAAGCATTGGCTGTAATAATGACATTTACCACCTTTTTCCGGAAAATAGAAATCTGAATCCGTCTCAGCGTCATGTTGTGGATACCAAATAGTCAGTTTGTATATCAACGATATATAAGTGGTAGCCTTTCTTGGTAAACCAAGGCCGTAGCTGGTCCCAAGAAATGAGAATGCCCCGGTTGTCGTCTGAGAAAATTATCGTTTCACAGAGTTTCTACTGATTTTTTTGCTGTGAATAAAGACCGATTTTTGAGTTATTTCACCTACAATAGCTTCTGTTGCATCCCGGACATCTTCTAATGTAAATTAACCCTCAGTTGTTAACAAGCAACTAATATATATGCAAATATAATGTTATTATAATATATATTAAAGGTATAATTGTTAGAATTTAAACCCATGATATTATGACCAATGATCATTAGATTATAATGAGCTGCAATCCTGACAGCCACCTACCCCATGTTTGCCATCATGTCAAGGTCTGATACCTTAGGTTGATAGTTGATCTTGCAATCGATAATTCTTTCGAGATTATTGATTGGAAGTTCAACTGAGTCGGGGACATGGCCTCAGCTTATATGCTGTGCCCTCTTCCTAGACCCCGAGTGTATGTCCCCAATTTAATGGTGACAATGCTGACTATAGTAGTCAACAATGGAATCAGATGAAGTCGAGGTCAACGACTACAGTAGGAGTAAGATTGAGAGGAGTAACTTAGTGTTGACAATGAGCAAGACTGTCAAGGTTGAGTCGACAACAGCTGAAGTTGGAGATAGGTTAATGAGAGACGAAGAAGAACAGATAATAGTTTGTTTATTAGATATCGACCAAGGTCAATATCAAAACTGAGTCTACATCGTATTTACAAGAAGGTTTATATACATGTGAGACCCAGGGAAAACATGTGATACATGAGTGTCGTTACAATCATTAGTAATCAGTGAAACAAACTTTTGTTCTCCGTCTATGAGTCCTTCCACTTGCCCCTCTTCATTGTACACAAATTATCCATTTCACCTCTTTCACCTATTAACCCCTCGTCATATTTCTCCTTTCTTAAAAACTTAACAACCCTTAAATATTTTCCTCATTTTAAAATAATAATTATCAAAATTGTATAAAACTCTCATGGTAGTTAAAATAAAAACAAGTTTTATCAATCCCTCTAAAGTGTGGGATAAGTGACAGTTTCTAAAGTGTCTTCTAATGTCTAAAGTCTTTCCCACTATTAGCAAAGTGCTGATAGTTGGTCTGTTCCTAATGGATTCTAATGTCAAAGTCCAAGTCAAGTCAGTTCCTATTGTCAAGTCGGTTTCTAATGTCCTTGTTATGTAACAGCTCTTTCTCCCAACAAAAACATTATAAAATGCTTCCACAGCATCAAACTCATCAAAACATTAAATAATAATTAAAAACTGTAATTTTCCTTATTTCTTTTTCTATCCTTTCTTCGTGACGTTGTCACTCATTATTTTACTTCCTTTTGGGTTGTGCCACAACCATTCTTCCTGCTTATTCTATTCATCCTATTCAATTGTTTATTCTATTCTCCCTGCCCCTATTACATCATATTTCTCTTATTATTGCACTTTTTTGTATTTTTGTATAAATAGGACTTAGTTTCATTGTATTCTCCACCTTTACACTTTACACTATTGCTTAATACAGGGCCACAAGCCGAAGTTGTAAAGGTCACCTTGTTTCTTATTTTCTTTCTCTTTCTGGGACTTGTGGTGTCAAGTCCCCTTCTATCCTGCCTGGTTGAGGTCTAAACAACATGTTCACTCGGAAACACTTGCCACAGAAGTGTTACCCATTCTCATCTCCTTATCGGATATTGGAATCTGCCCCCACTCCCTTTCCAATAAGTTATTCCCCTAAACTCTTCTCCACCATAACTGTTGGTTCTGTGCTTGAGAATCAACAGTTACATAACAGTCCTCCACATCCTATTCTCTCTACCACTTCTTACATCTGTTACAATCAACCTACAAATTTCTCCTTTTACACCTTCCATCCCTTCCCATATTTCTGTGGCAAAGCTCAACTTATTAAGGACCAAGGCCTCTATAAACAAATATCGATTGTATATACTGAATGGGTTTTAGTTTAGTATACGACATTGTGAATCAACCTTGTTTAAGTATGAAACCTTGACAGGGTTGAATAAATACCTCTGGAGTTCCCTGCCCACCATTTTCAGTCCATCAATGACCCTATATGACATGTTGGGTACCAGTTATTATGCAAAAACTGCAGTAGATGACTTAACTCTCTATGTTTCCATTACAACTATGGTGGATATCAAAAGTGATATCAAAAGTTAGCTTATCTGCACAGGGACAGGAAACACTTGGGGATAAGCATCCAGTTGAAAACCCAATTTAAGTCACCCCTGACCATTGTGCAGAAGTACACGTCAGTGCAATTTTTCTCATTTTGGTAGGTAGCCTACTGAATCTGGATATCAGATCTGTTGCAAATGGAGTCAGTCAGTTGATAAAAATATTCTGGTGGGTAGGGACACTGTACCATTTAATTTTATCATACATATATACCCTTCTGGGGTTTGCAGGGTATGGGAAGCTTGGCAATGATGCAGGGAATGTATGAGAATAGCCAAAGGCAAACTGGCTAACATATGCAAGGGAAAGCTGGTACCTGGCCACTTACAAAGCATTTGTTCATGCTTTAGTACCCTTATACAGTGACATGTGTGTGACATCTTGAAGTTCATGACTGTCAAGGCCAAAGTCAACCTCACACCGAATACTGCATTCTTCTATTAATTTTCTATTCCTAATATAAGGACTCATAATGACAAAACCATAAAACAAATCACCCAAATCCACAAACTACTCCTAGCACCATTGTTTGATAAAGCAACTCTTTCCAAGGATACTAATGCTGAAGATGTTAATAATAGCTGTACAGACACAATATACAAAACTTTGTCCAACAAACTGATACAAAAGACAAAGAGGGATGATCATAATTGACAATATATCTGAAGTATTGAAGGTTTTAAAATCCTTCCACATCAAAACTTATTTAATAGAAACTAGATAGACAACTTACTAACTTTAACCATACTAACTTATCTATAATATTAAGGTTTAATAAATTTATTACAACTAGTCTAAATTATTCCAATTCTCATAACTTAAAAACTTTACTGTTTTTGAATGTTTAGTTAATTTCATATAAAATGTCAAAAGTAATTATTTATCTATGAGTCCATAGAATAGACTATAACCTGTCTGAGAGGGTCTAATCATAAAATATAGAGTAAACAATCTGTCAATGTCACCCACATTAATCTTCACATAAGTTCTGAGACTGCATATACTTTAGATAAGATATTACCCACACTAATTCCTATGTAAGTTCTGAGACTGTATATGCTTTAGATACAGTGCCTTGAAAAACTGTACGCACTTTCAGAAAATTTCACATGTAACTTAAATAGCTTTCGAAATAAAATAGATAAATTTATGAAAATATTTGAGTGCAGAGACATATATCATAGCTCTAAATTCTATTATATATGTTTGGTCTAATTTTCACTTGTTGACAGTATATACAGTGATTTCCAGCACCAGCTCAGATGAATAGTTTTGCTGGTTTTACCAAAATTACAAAGATCTAGTAAGTTGTATAGCCACCTTTGGCTTTAAGAACTGCCTCTACTCTTCTAGGCATACTTTCAATTAAATGCTGACATGTTTTCACTTCCAATCCATTCCAAACCTGTCCAACCTGGTCCCAGAGCTCATATATGCCCTTTGGGACTGTTTCATATTCGGTGAGTTGTCTTTTGAGAATACTCCATAGATGCTCAATTGAATTGAGATCAGGAGATTGTGGGGGCCATACCATGACGCTCATATCATGATTTTGAAACCAGGATTTCGCTTTTTTTTGAGGTGTGTTTGGAATCATTGTCCTGCTGGAAGATGATCTCCTCCTTCATTTTCCCGAAATATTCCAGGGAGCCTTGTAAATCGTCTTTGAGAATTTGACAATAAAGATCTGCATCCATATTCCCATCAATCTTTACTGCTACACCTGTCCCCTCCCAGCAGAAACATCCCCATATCATAATTGAGCCACCACTATGTTTCACAGTTTTGTCCACAAGCCAGTCATTTAGACATTCCCCAGCCTTTTCCATACCCACTTTCGTCCATCTGAGCCAAAACGATTAATTTTAGTCTCATCTGACCAAATAATTTTTTTCCAGTCCTCCACTGTCCAAAATTGGTGTGCCACTGCAAAGTCAAGCCTCTCCCTCTTGTGTTTTGCTGAGAGGAGTGGTCGCTTTGGCTTTACTATTGGCTTGAGCCCTGCAATTTTCAGGTATTGGCGAATGGTATCAACACATGGAGATGTGTCATATGTTGCTTGAATAATTTGTTGGACTTGTACAGCTGTGTCTGCCTTTCCAGATGTGATGCAGCGAATTGCCTGCTGGACATCTGAGGGGGAAAGTGACTGGGGACGACCACCAGAGGCTTTAGGAAGGTATGGTCGATGATTTTTTCGAATCTTAGTGACACTTCCATGACTAACACCAACTATCCTCACAATCTCCCACACTGTTTTCCCCAAGTCGAGGAGGGAGACAACACCATCAACTCTTTCCTGTGGGAGCTTCATCACACTCATTTTTCTTGAGTCTTCTGGTCTCAAAAATTTCTGATGATATAGTAGATATGATATTATGATCACCTGACTCTAATTCAATAGCAAAAATTTGTGCTAAACCTTAATTTACTTTCCACTTTCCACTACACGAAAAACTGTACACATGATGTCAGCCTAAAGGATCCTACATATCTCATCGACAATCAATAATGACCTCAAATAATATTAGTAAATATTGTAGCTATTATATTCACCTATTTACATAAATATTTTTGAGAATTTAACTATTTTATTGGTCGAGTTATTTTGGTTATATGCAGAATTCACCAAAAGTGCATACAGTTTTTCAAGACACTGTATGATGACATCCATGTGTGTCTGTTTGTAAGTTTCAAGATTGTATATACTTTAGATATGATATTACCTGCACTCACCTTATCTGTAACTTCTTGAGATCACATACACTTTAGATATGGTAGTATCCACATCAATCTCTATGTAAGTTCCAAGGTTACATACACTTTAGATATGATAGTACCCACACTCACCTTATCTATATGTTTTGAGATACCTTAAACATTGAAGCATGTATCCTTTTCCAACATAACCAAGTGTGATGAAATCTCTAGTTCCATTACAATTTACCTTATCAAATAAATCTAATTTAATTTTCTAAAACCCATGTTCAAGCTTGGGATTTGAAATGTATTTTAAAATTAAACTCTATATTCCAACATTGATGGGACATTCCAAATTAGAAGTCTTGGTTGGAATTTGGTAGTAATTCCAAACTGAGAAATTCCTGTGATGGTAACATAATCCCCTAAATCTTGAGAGAATATAATCTCTGATAAGTTCCCATTGAGAAATATAGTCAACTAAATATCTTATTTTATATGTCTTTTTATATCTGTTTAATAATCACTGAAGTTCTAAAATGAGTATGTTATTAGATAGTTACATGGCTATTAGTATTAGATAACAATAACCATTTAAAAAACATGATAGGAGATTCACTGATATCTTATAAATAATCTATATTTGCAAAATTACAATCATCCCTCAAAGGACACTTTAGAGTTTGTTTGTGAAGATATTGGTTTGACAGTCAAAGGATGTGTCAAGGTTGGTACCTTGGGGTTGTTTAGTCAGTCTCATAAACAATAATTAGTATCAAGATTATCAAATAAGAGATGGACAGGGTTTGGGGATGTGGCCTCAGCTTATGTGCTGTGCCCTCTTTCTAGACCCAAAGTGAATGTCCCTGATTTGAAGGTGACAGTAACCAACTATAGTAGTCAACAATGTTGAGGGACGAAATCGAGGTGTACAACAAAGATAGGAGTAATGATAAAGATAAGAGATAGACTTTGTGTCGTCAATGATTGAGACCAATGAGGTTGAGATAGTTTGACAGACACTGTAGAGAAAGAAACAAAGAACGATGAAGAAGTGAGTTATTTATTAGATATCAACCAAAGTCGATATCAAAACTGAGTCTACATCATATTTACATGAGGGTTTATATACATGTGAGACTCAGGGAAAACATGTGATACATGAGTGTCGTTACAATCATTAGTAATTGGTAAAACGAATGAATGGAGAAGGTAACCCAAGGGGTTACCAGAGTGAAAGTATTTCCTGTGGGAAATACCAAGGAGTCTGAGGCAATTGGATTGGTATTGAGTTGGTGTATTGAAGGTGTCGAGGTGGATCGAGGGAGTTGAGGATCAAAACAAAGTTTAATGACTGAAGATGAGTACGGGGGTAATTTGATATATCTGATCTTGGGAGATTATGTGATACTTACATATAGTTGTGTGTCAGTTCATGACACCCCCCATGGCTAGAGAATAGAACAAGTTACATCTTGAAGTTTAAGTCCCCAAGTTAAGTTGCTCTAAAGAGTTTGGTGCTCTGAAGAGTTTAAGTCAAGTCCTCACATCTAAAGTCTTTTTCCACTGTATAGTGAAGTGCTTGCAGTCAGTCTTTCTTCTCAGTGTTAATTGGTTTAACATTGCCAGTTTCTTTCATCCCTTGACTCTAACAAGTCCTGTTAATTTTCTACATCAAAGTCTCCTCATTTGCTGTGATCAGGCACTCACTTGTCATAGCATAAACCCTTATCATCCCCAAATCAACCTCCACGTTGTCTCATCCCAGACATCCCCTTTTTAATATCTCCTTGTTGACAGATGCACTGAGAAAGTACACAAATCCCAAACTGCTTGTCAAGTTACACCCAATATTTTCAGCTTGATGTTTCACAACCCTCTTCGTGTTCACTCTTATCACCTTTTGTTTCCTCAAACTTTCCCCTTCACCACATAACCTTTTTCCTATTAGAATTTCTGCAGAAAAGCTCAACTTATTTGGAACCAAGATCTCTATAATTAAATATCTTATTGTAAATACTGGACTACAACTCTATTTAGTTTAGTATACAACACCGGATATGGTTTAAAGAAAAAGAAAGTGCAGTTTGTATGTTAGTTCAACTCAGCAAGCACCCATAACAATCTAAGGGGGTTTCACGCTAGTAAATTCGCCTTAAATTCGCATTAAATTCCATCAATAACTCCTTCCTGAATTCTTGGAGTTAACCAGTGAGTTCAGACCGAGTTTGGCCAATGTGAAACTCCCTAATGATTACATATCTTAACTCATACCTAATTTCTAAGTATACTATATGATATCCGTCGATGTGGTCGTAGACAGCAAAAACTATGAACGAAATTTATGTAGATGCCTACAACGGGATTTATACAAATACATTTGCTGGAAAGTAAAAATTAAGGAATATAGTAACTCCCCTCTCATGCGTCTTTTTTCGACTACTCGACCTATTGTTTAGATGTGCATCCCAACCTGAGTCCAAATCTACATGTATGCCACCAAGACCGGGTTTGGGAAATGGAAATGCCAGAATAAATAAATAGGATGAAAAAAAGATCAGTACAGATTCAGAAATCTGGTTATGTAAGTATTATGCGGCATGAGAAAAGTCGTGAAAAAGTCTAGGATATACTCAGTCACGAGCAACAAGTTCTCATATGATAATGATTAATCGATCTCCGGCTCAGTCTTGATGGTAATATTGGGGAAATCCTTATGCAACAACAGACGAAACATATGCAAAGTCGGAATAAAGGTCAATAAATGACTTAACTAGTGAGCTTGAACGAACAAAGGATTTAAAACAGTGATATTCGTTTATTCGAAGCTAAAAAAAATATCCGTCTTTAGGTAGGGTTTTTATATGCTTTTACTAGATATAGAAAAGGAAAGGAACATGAGTGAGCTATATATTGATAAAAAGAAACATGTTCGGGACGAGTCAAGTTTCGGTGGCGAAACTTTCACATGTTGCCCTTGCAAGCTAACGGGAAGAACATCATCTAAGCACGATATGTCCTCTTGTCACAAATCATCTTTCCATCTGCGTCCCTTCTGTCTAACAGCACCCGAATACGCTCAGGTAGTTGTTCTCGAGTACCCGCTGACAGATCGACCCATCCATAATCGACAAAAACTAGTTTAAAGTTCTCCCCTTCCTCTCTCCTTTCGAAAGCGTACCACTGAGATGCGGCTATAACGCCGTTCGTTTGATAGGCGCAGCTGTTCACTTCAAAGCTGCCAGTGTCGTGGAGATTCCCAAGCCAGTTTTCTTTCAGAGCCGCCAACCTATCAAGTCCAAACTTCTTGGCTAATTCCAGCCGGGCATACTGGGGCTCGAGAACGCAATCAAGATTCGCAGATCGACTGAAAAAGTTCGGATTCCTATCCGCATCTGAGATGTATAATTCTTGTAAGTATATAGGTTGGCCGACTATCGGACCCGGATACTGGATGAATAACTGTTCCAAGTCGAAATTGACGGTTTCTCTGGCCTTAACATAAAGTTGGTACAATTCGGACCTTATTGGAAGAATTGCTCCATAATTGCAATCTCCTGCCGAGATTGGATAGTACTCAAATGCACCCATTTATGCAATGCTATATGCTGTGACCTGAATCCTTGTCAGTCAGTCAGTTGAAAACATAAATATCAGCCATATATAAGAATGACTCAACGCAAAAGAAAAGGTTTGTGTCAAAGGTAAGTTGAAAGAAAAGATATACGTGTAAGTCTTTCAAGTAGTAAGACCTAATGGTTTGTGAGGGTTTATATGGGGGTTTATATAGAAGAAATCGCGTCATATTTCTAGTCAACGTTCCTCCGAGCCGGCGTTGGTCGGAGCCGATTACTCGCGAAGCTCAATTCAAGGTATCCACACTAAAAGAGAAACTCGTAGACACGTGAACTTCTAAAAATTTCCTAGTGTGTGAGCCTCAGAGTTCTGAGGAGTGGCAACTGGATTCGAGTTGGTGGATTGGTAGAGACCGAGTCTATCAACTGTTAGCTCCCTGTCATCTATCATATTAAGGATGATGTGATGTTTATTAAAGCCAGAGGTCATATACACAGCTGTCTTTCCTCTAATCTGTACGATAAAACTCGCAAGCAGTCTGGTTATAATTATAATTGAAGTTTGCATCACCGCCCATGCCAGTGAGCTTCGCTGGAGTGAATGTGAGGTTCTTTCCGCTTTTCGCTAATTTGGGTTTCTTCAACGATGAGCGGAAATCAGAAGGCACGGTGCATATAACTCACCGATTATAAAACGTCTTAGACTACTCCGTCTCCTACCCAAAGAAAGCAAAACTGGGTACGGAAGTGATTCTATATTTATTATTCTTCCCATATTATTCTTCAACATATTCTTATAAATGGTAAGTCTTCCGCTTGTTATAGAGATAAAGTGACAATGAACCACGAAAGTTACAAAGATCCTTCTAACATCATAAAACGCGAATCCAGAAAACAAATGCGGAAAACGTTCAAAAAAGTTCATCTGAAGCACTGCGTCACTGGGTTTATCACGTACATGGCTTTATTTGAAAAGACCTCACTAATCCTATATCTTATTATAGTTAATTTAGCTTTCCCACTTCTTTCTTGATTTGATTGGTGGCAATTCGAAGCAAGATGTCACGGAATATAGGATTCGCCGAACTCCCGATAATATCTTATCTTTCAATTTCAGAACTCAAAATATGAATATGTCAACTAGGAGTGTAAGCATCTAGATATCGACTTGAGCACACGCCACCACACAGACCAGCAGCCTACCATAGAGTATTCAAGATCCATCAGTACGTGGTTACCCCCCCAAGATTATACTTCCTAGAAAACGTCATGACAATTACACACCACTTCTTCAGAGCTACGAGCGAATTGTGCAACGCGCAAAACTCATCTGGTAGTCGAACGTAATCGGACCTGGTGCTTATCAAGGGAGCTTATATTGTATTACTTTGTTGACAGCGGGAGAAGCAAAATAAAAACAATCAAGCGAATTCGCGGTACTTCGGCGTGAGCACGTACACAACTTCCCAAACAAATCCAACATTATATATAGAGCAACTTCGGATCGAGCTTCATGTGTTTCGGGATACGTGAAGTAAATTGAGTCTGTGACTATCTCGATACTCCTTTGATTATACTTGCAATATTTTTTTGCAAAAAAAAACATCTTCACGATCTTGGAGTCTTGTAATTTTTTCAATGAAAATTAGCGTTCAAGTTGTAGCTATGAGAGCGAGGTCTATCGCAGAGGACATATTGACTTTCTGAAGCATGCCTGAAAAGATAATATATTTGAATATTCGTTTGCCTGCTTGACGTTTAATTTGGGAGTCCGAAAGCAGTACGGCCCATATTATTCTATTCTGTAGGCGTGAATACGAGTTTGGTCGTACGTAAAAATACCGATTACCTGTCAGCACATGAGATTTATTAGGGACAATTACGACATTACGTGACTTTGAGTGAACTGAAACTCTTAAAATCTCACAGTACAAGTTAGATCTTGGTTGGAAAAGTAATTCCGGTGGCTCTCGCTTGTGTGCATAACTATGACCAAGAAAAGCAAATTGAAGCTGAAGATTACACATGAGATAGAACAAAAGGTATTTGCCGAAGTCCACTCACTTTATACACCACACCGAAACAAGACAACCAGCCCCACTTCTCATTAAGGCGGCAGCTATTCAAATTCTCGTTTTTCAAACGACTGGCCGCTCAACTAACTAAGGCCCAGGAACCCGGAGAACCCATTTTACTATTGACATCACGCTTCGCAACCGTGCTTCGTTAGCCGTGATACTCCTCGGAGGGGCTGTCAGTTCCTCACCTTGTTCGAAACACAATTTCTCTTATTGTCTTCTCAGATAAGCTCTCTGACTGAATTCAACAATGGAGAATTAGATGTTAATTCGATATTGCCATGAAGGATCTTCATTTTAACTTTGGGGCTCCATCCCTGCAGTGCCTGATTCCAACTAGGATCCACTTCGGCAATGATTTTACCCAGGGACTTGGAGGACACATTCCTCATTCGTAACCAAAATCCTGTCAATTATTCGCGTACGCCTGGACATCTACATCTCGCTTGTACTGAGTTCTCAGTCATTCGGCCCTCCAAAATGAACAAATACCATCGCTCCCCAGTTATAATCGAAAAATGCAATAGATAAACACTATATAGGCTTTTTATCAGTTGACAGATTCGATTTATTGACGAGCATTGCGAAATTCGAATAGAATGACAATATTTACGTGTGTCCAGATGTGATGATGGATGCCACGATGTTGAGCTGGCAGTGAGTTCAGAGTCAGACAGTTACGTCCCGCGTCACGCGTCACATGCATGTAATAAGTTCTGGCTTTTTCCAAAATCATACCTATTTCCGAGTCAGGACCTTTTTGATTCATTGTGCTACTGTTGGTGATTTTCACTGATTTTTTTGGTTTCATTTTCTTAAGATGCGCTGTAATAAAATTCCTGTCTTTTGAAACAACCAGTCGCCTCTCCAGCACTCGTTACATTGTCATTGTCAAAGGCCTTGTGCTATATCAACGTATATATGTCGACACACCTCTATTTTTATGGACCTCTCACTATTAGATGTCCACCATGAACAACCTAATCAATCTGATTACGCCAACTTTTTGCCACAAGCCTGCTCTAGTGAAGGGCATACGGCTTCTTCGGGCATGGAGCATGGTCGTTGCAAATTGAATATTAGCACGTCAACGACATGCAATACAATTGTTCAACTACTTCACACCCAACGGCAATCCAACCCTGGTACGACGTTATGAGATACTCTCATTTCCAATTCTTCAGACTGGGGACAAGGGCTCAACGTAGAACCAGTCGAGTGGAATCATTATTACGAACCTCTCTGACGGTACTACTAACTGAATCCCAAACTCTAGTGAAAGGCACCACGACCTCTTCGGGAATAAGGCATGGAGCACCGTCGTAATTTAAAGTTGTCAATCGAATATAAACAAGTCACTGACATGCTATACGATCATACAAACAACTTCACATCCGATGGTAATCCAATCCCAAACGTAGAACTTCATGCGGTATCGTTTCGAGTACCAGTACCTTTACCACAACAACTCCGTCGCTGCACCACCATCGAGGACCTTTGAGTCCAGGATCTTGAGTGTTGTTTAGACAGCTACTGCATCGCTTTGTCCAATCTCCCTCTTCAACATCAAACGCCATCGATGAGCGTCACAGACGAGCTAAAGACCTTTCTCCGTTGCTTATGAACATCCTACGGAATCCACCGACACCGAAGATTAACTCTTCCAGGATTCCTACCGGTCAGAGTGAGGCTGATCAGGATAAAATTGCCAGCAATGTCGACTTGAAACGACGACAGGAGAATATGAGAGGATTAGTGTTGTTTTCTGTCAAACCAATAAAGGATAAGGCCGGGGAGAAACACTCTTGTACTACAAACTTTGAAAAGAGAGCGTTTTAAATGAGATAATGAACATTCCATCCGTTCGTCACAACAAGGTTGGAAAAACCTGGGTAACACATAACGGACAAGCATCATGTAAGTTGTACATCTTTTTGTTTCGTTTCTTGAGACAATAGCGGCATATGAACAAAACAGGCTTGTATGAAAATTTCCCCTTTCGTCAAACAATGGCAAGCAGGCCGACACCCATCTGATTTCATATTTCCACTTCATACTTCAAGCATGTTGGAGAACGTTTATTGGTATTTTTATCTCCACTAGACTACATATTGACGATATCGTTTTTCGCTTTAGAGACAAGGATGTCGCTCTTCGCAACAACTCGAATGAACATCGCAGGACAAAAAGTCTCCGTGCTTCATGAAGCGAACCCGAAGATTGTCAAAACAACAAACTGACCTGGCAAAAATAAAGTGGTGTTACGCTTGGAAGATCCCGACTGAGAAACGAATCTCGACGACACAGGTTTTTATATGCATTGACATGACTCACTTATTTTATTGTTCAGTTCCGCTGATTAGTATTTACTATTACTCTATTACTCGCCAATGAGAAAAAAATGTGCAAATTAAAAAGAGAAAACTAACCACAAGTATTTTTGGTTTAATGGACACTCATTGTGAAATCATGATCGTTATGCGTATTTTTGATTCCGTCTAATACAGTCGCTTCGGCATATTGAGGCCGGTCATTCCACTCCTGAGTCCTTTGTCTTTAACCACGAGAACCACACGCACAAAGGCGGTTTTATTTAATACAAAAAGATCATTTTACAATTATACTTTTAATTCCACAACCTCACTACGTCCTGCAAGCAACCCGCGCCAGATTGATAACCATTGATGATCATGGATATCTCAAGCTTTGCTGAGAAATTCTTCTCTTACCCGATGTCAGGGCCAAATATCTCCGCCTAGGGGAAAATATCAAAGTCAATATAGAGCACAAGTGTTATCGCAATAATCGGATCGGACTCACCAGCATCCAATGCACGCCAGCTCTCTGATAGGCCTGGTGGTTGCGCGCGTTCAGACCCTGGGGTGGGGGCCCCTCCCAAGGTAAAAGTTGAGGAGGCTGCACCATTTGGGGCAGGTCTGGGATGACGTGGGGTACGGGTGGCGGGGATGAGGGTGGAGTGGTGGCTGGACTCGGAGCTGTGGACTCATCATGCGGAGGGCTATTCAACCGTGGTTGTCGAGTATGATCGGGCGACCTATTGCGGTGGAAAAAGGATGTCGATGATGAAGAAAGCTCAGAGTCGGAAACTGTTGGAGAAGGAGAACGGGACGTTGGAGACGGAACTGAGTTTTGTTCGACGAATTCGGGCGTCGTCACTTCGTGTTCATTGACAGTAGTAGATGGATTTAATATGTACAATAACTCCATCTTTGGATGGCACATGGTCGTCAAGGAAGATGGTGTTGGATGTGGTTCTGGGTGCGGAAGAGAATCATGGGGGACAGTGTTGGGATCATGGGGTTGAAGAGGGGAGGGACGAAAAAGAGGAGGATAGATGGAAGAGCGATCATGTGAAATCTGCAATTCAGTACTGTCCGGATTCATGAACGAGTTTGTGCCCAAGGCACTTCTGGAATCATGATAGTTTTCTGGACCGTTAATGGAGTTGTACAAAACCGAATACTGTGTCGATTCGGACGAAGAGTCTGGTTCCAAACAAGGGAGCAAGGAAATGGGGGCCTGGAACAAACTCCGCGAATTCTCAGACGGAGAGCTACCGGAGCGATGATATGGATGTGGATGAATTAGAGAATATGGTGATAAATTAGTTGAAAGGTCAGGGATAGAAGAAGACGTCGAGAGCAAGTCCCTCGACGGTAATAAAACTGGCAGTTCATGTCCGCTCGAGTCCGGAGACGGCGCTGTAGCATTGGGCAATAAAGAGGACCCTATGAAATCAGACGACAAGTCCGGGATCAACGGTGAAGTTACCATATCTCCAAAATCAGACAAGTACTGAGAGGAAGGACAGCCTGACACAGGTTGTTCGCGAAGAGGAACCGGTTCAGGTTCCACAGGCTGAATTACAGCAGGTTGCGTCGGAGGATAGGGATTTAAGATGTACGATAGACGCATTTTCGGATGTTGCGGGAGTTTTCGACGTGTTTCAAGAGGGGAAGATGGCTTGTTGGGAAGTGATGTAGACATGTTAAGGTTATAGCACAATACGACTGGATGAACGGTGTGGAAGAAGAGTGAAGGCCACCACAAGCTCTACATGTCTCAGTTTTATAGACAGTTGAGCTGGTCTACATCGTCGAGAACGGACGTGCCAAAAAAATAACGGACCTGGATAGTCTTGACTAGCTTGTCCACATAGACCGAGAGACAACGCGACTTGGGACAACAAGCAACAACTGCCAACAAGGACAGATTGGGTGCAAAGATACTTGCGTATTCTCAAAACCTGAACCTAGACGTGCTAAAAAATAAAGAGTAAAACTACTCGCACGAAATGATTTTTACAAAAAACCCACAAATGAGTATTGACGCGATACTGTAAAGTCCGTACATGCTGGAGGCTGACAAGCAGCCCGTGACAGTCACCGTCACAAAAAAGCTTCGTCTTTTACCACCATCGGGATCGAGTACCATTGATTTCTTTAACCATAATCATAATATGGCATCTAAAATTAAAGAAAATCAGCTTCAAAATACAAAAATAACTTGAAGCCATGCCGAATGTGGATGATGTCAGGTAAGTACCTCACTAAGTATACTTTTTTTTAGTAAGGTTAATAATGTATTAGAGTAATTTTGATGTAAAAAAGGAACGAGAGAAACTCGAAAACATGCTCGATGAGCATTTAATTACCTCAAGTTACATCGTCAAGCTAAAATCCCATCTAAACATGCTTGTGCCCATCAACAAGCTACCTGTAGAGCTTTTCATACATATCATTCGCCTCACATCAAAAGAAACGAGAAAAAAACGTCCATCATATGTCCCATGCACATGGGTGTGTCATCATTGGCGATCTGTCCTCACCCAAACTCCTAATCTTTGGAAAGCACTTCAACTTGGAAAAGCAGGCCGCACTGGGGGTCTACCCATAACCCCATTCGATCACGAGTTCCTCAAACAATCCAAGTCCGCTGGATTGGACATTGATCTATGGTCTGACTTTGATAGATATCTACCAATGCTCGAAGAATTTTTCACCAAGGAGAGCAGCCGCATTCACAAACTAAACTTTCACGGAGATTCCAAAGGATCAATCCCACCCGTGTGGTTGGCAAAAATCCGTTTTCCTTCATTAAGGGAGTTTGTTGATCATAGCTCGCCTCTCACCAATGACCTCTATCTCTTTCTTCCCTGCATAATTGCCTCAGATCATCTGGAGACACTTGGACTGCAGTTTTGGGAACATTTTTCGATAAAAATGCTTGATCAGCTAACACCCAAATTCCGCCGTCTTCGAAGGTTGAGTCTCATTATCTCCAAAAGAGGAGTCATTCAGCTCATGTTGGATGCATTACAGAACAACAACAAATTGCGCACATTGAAACTGATAGCACCCGACATGCCTGCCATCTGCAATGAGATTATCTTACCGGAGTTAGAGTTCCTATCCACCAATGACGAAACTTTACTGCAGAATGTCCAGGCTCCTAAACTGTCAGCCCTAAATCTATGTTCCACCTTCCGAATACTCTTAAAAATAATTCAATTCTCGAGAAGTTCGATTACTCATCCATCAAATATTTATGTATCCTGAGCTCTTGGTCTCTAAACACACATTTTATTGGGCTCAAATGAAACCGTACATTCCAAATCCGCACTTTCAGTGACATCCGAAGATTTCCTTGACCAAGTTGACCCCATTAATGGTTGCAAATCTGTTGCCGGGACCGTTCTCTCTGACACGTGGAAACACGGCTGTTTTCGTCTCGAATTTCCAACTAAAGAAGCACTCGTCCAAACATTTTTCAATGATTTCCCCTCAACTTAAAGGCCTTTCGGAAATTTGCTTAATGTCAAACGCTCTGTTTGAAGTAATTCATTTCGATAAAATCCTCATCCAACTTGCTTCCCTCGAGAAATTGATCGTATTTGGTAGTGCGTTGGTGGAGTGCATTCGTCGTCTATGCAATACTCCTTTATTATGCCCTCGGCTTAAGTATCTATCTTACAAGATAGTTTATTGGGACGACATAATACTGGAAGACGATGAAAACGAAAACTTTACTGAAGATCTTGGGAAATTACTCGTAGAGTGCCTTCAATCTCGATATAAATCATATGGAAACACGCTGGAATACATTGTTTTTGGAAACTGTCCTCTTCTTCCTGACTATTGGCTCGATGAATGCAAAAGGTTAGGTACGACGGTCATCACTGAAAGGGGTCTCGAGGTAGGCTACTTTTGCTTTTGGTAACTAGATTATTTAAGCTGGTTACTCTTTAGAGGATTGAATTCACCAAAAAAGATAATTCGGACTCAGAAACTACTTACAGATATTCATAAGCGTTTGACGAGTCTGAGTCTGAAGATTATGAAGGAATGGAATAAATTTGAAATGATACGTTATTATACAATCTAATATAATACTCACACATCCTGGTACCAATCAAACTTTAAGATATTCTGCAGCTTTTAGACCTTTGACCCATTGCATGACTGACGCTTCGCTTGCCAATGGCATGTTCGGCCTCTTCCATTTGAGCTCGCGATAGTCACAGTCTTGAACAAACTTGGACCAGATCGACATCTTTCGTCTCGTTTGATAGTCTAAAAATTCACAGATCCAATAATTTGAATAACTTTTACAATGTATTAGAATATTTAAACCAAAGGAGAAATCATACCAAATGCCGGTTGACTAGGTAAGCTTAATCTTACCTTCTTCACAGCCAGTCCTTAAGACAACTCTTGTAGCGTTAATTCTAAACAACGTGGAATACCGAATCAGGAAATGGATGGACTTCGTCAAGTTACCTTCAGCACCCTCTTTAAATCAAAAATGCTCCCGAACGTCTTCGTGATCCTTCCCAGTTTCCTGTTTACGCAACTGCGAAGAAGTGGAGAAATCCTCAGTTATAAGATAGAATCAAGGTGGAGATATTATAATTTGGAATACACGTGTGTGAACCGTGCGACGAATGTTTCCAGACCAGACTTCGACACCCGCTCTGGCTTTCTCGATCTCAGGCACAGAATTTGTTGTTGTACTATGCAAGCCGGCTCTCATCGGTAGTTATTTTATTGAAATCAATGTCATCCTGACTTAAGAAATATTGAACGGTTCATTTGTTTGCTACTTTGATATGGAAATGGATTACTGGGAAGAGCAATGCTGCGTGGTATTTCCAAGATAAAAAATATGTGACGTCGGAAGAGGAAGAAAAGTTGGAAAGCGACTTTGAATATAGATGAGATACTGGGGATAGAAGGTCAATGACGAGTACCTTCAAACATCGAACGCATTCCCTTCTCTTGTCTTGCTCCTGGGTTAGACATTGTATAAAGATCTGTGGACTAGCCGGACGTCTTGTAAAAATATTGCAGTGAGCTTCGAACCGTACGTTACAACCATATTCTTATGCCTCGCTCCTTAATTAACTGTATCAGACATTTACCTCCTACCACATATTCTCAACACTGTTGTATCACCGAATTTTGGAGGAATTCAACTAAGTCTTGTTTCGTCACAGTGCAATGTGTGTACCGTGTGTACTGTGAAGCAAGCTAACTCGCTGCGTGTTTTCAAACCGGGTCGAATGTACACTGATGATCAATTGAATGGGAAGCATCCTTGTCCTACACGATATAGTATAATACTGATGGTACTCTAGAATAAATATAACCGGATGACATTTTAGTAACAACGGAACACCCAATTTGTGATAACCAATCTCTCCTATCGTTCCCCTCAGGCATAAATGTAACAAATAGCCAACAACTCCACCCCATCATCGACCACCTCTTTAGTTGCGTCGTCGAGAACCTAACACTGGTCGCCCACGACCATGGTGATCAGTGAGGTGACCTGACGTGTTATTTCATAAATTTGGCCTTGTGGCATTGGTGCTATTGCCTCTCTTCTCGAAACGTTATTAAAATTTCCCGTGGTTGGGCTCAAAAGGTATGGGGTTGAACCCAATTGAATTAACAACGCAACTGTACCCTCACGCCGGATTGTCTACCTGGCCAGCAGATAGCTGCTCGAAATTCCGGCAAATGGTTTGTGCCGCAGTAAAACGACTTTCTGGCAAGGTCATTAGCACAGTTGAAGCCAACGACGAGCTTTTTTAATGGTTGTAGTAAGACACTTACACCGAATTCGTGAAGGAAAAAAGAGGCCACTCTCGCTGTTAAGGTCATATAAATTGATTGAAAGTTGAACAAAGGAAAAAACTACTCCAGCTATTTTTCGCAGATGTACCAGTGACGTTTCGGTTGTTGTTGGTATAAGCTCGGGTTGCTGGTGTCCCGACGGGATCGTCATCGTCGGGAGACATGCTGAAATGGTGTAGACGTAAAGATATCATGAAATTTCAAACCAGATCGTTTATGGGAGAGGGTAGTGAATGGTTTTTAGGCGGGAGATGATTCCTTATACTTATACTTATATACTTCTCTGCTCCTATGAACTGACAACGTTGTCCATTAAACTTAGCTTTTATGGTCCAACTGATTTTAAGGGATCCCGGTTTTACGAATTACATTGTCCATCTACGATATATCTATAAATATATTTACGTCTTTGTTTCAACATACAGACAAGACTGTCCATTAATTTTTCTTTCTGTCGTCTGATTGGTTTCGAGGAATCCTAGTCCTTAAAACTAAACCTGTCCATTATTGACAGAGTCAAGGACATGATGTCACTGTTCCAACAAACAGCCTAAAGACTTTTGAGGTGTGCAAGTCGCATTAATACGGCTTCGACATTCCCGGACCCTGTATTAGACTCACTCGATGTATCGTTTATCTTTGACTTATCGCAATACAATGTGAATGAAACCAGTACTTGGCAAATATATTTAAAATGCGAGTAATCACTAATACTATTTTCTATAAATATCCTTTGGCAAGCTAATTTTTTCGTGGAGCGGATGTTGTCGTCTAACGTTTAATTGTGCTGACCTGACGATATCAAGAGATGGTATTAGTCAATTTGTCAAACCTCAATATTTTATAAGACAAATATAAACCGATTTTCATGCAGGTCAAACCCGTAATATACGAATTGAACTGAGGACATGGCACGCACTTGTCAGATTATTATTCCATTCTCATTTATCCTGAAGACAAGTCGAGATGTCGACACATTTTCCATTAGATTTTTTTTCTGTTACAAATAGCTTACCAATCCTTTATAGCAACCTTGAGACACCATTACAAAGTCGCATTTGTTAAACTATATAAAACTCATTTACAAAACTCGGAGGTAAAGGAGACTCCAGATGAAGACGGGTTCCCAATTTCGCTGCCTCTGCGATACATTCTTCGGCTATTGGTTCTCCTCCCACTATTTCAAATGTCTGTAAAGCCTCATAACCTTGTTCTCGCCGCGCCCAAAGGAAATTCACAAATTTTTCTCCCAATTCATGTCCGCTAATATCGTAATCAAACTATTCGTCAACATGAAAGCCGATTTGGTTCAAGTTTGATAACGCGGGGTAGGTATTGTTAAGTTCAGAAAATATCTGTAATAAATCGAGATAGCCCCACCGATCTTCAAAAAAATAAGCCGTCGGGGCTTGATCCAAGTGAGAATACCAAAGATCGTTTTGATGAATCCCCTAAAGGATTCAATGTCTTCGGTGTCAGGCATTTCAAAGCAAGGATCTATGTTTGAAGCCTCAAACGGGTTTATTAAAATTGTTTCGGGAGGAAGAAGTTTTGGGAGAGATTGTTGATATTGTTCAAGTAACGAGCGGGAAAGCAGGATTGAGTAAGTTCAGAAGATGAAATGAATGGCAAGAGTTCTCAACGTCGACACCGATAATTTCGAATTGGGTTAATAGAATATTTAATCGATATAGTGATTAGATTGAATCAGTAGAGCTCGTAATCTGTATGTCAGAAGGCTTCAACGTGAAGAGATCAAGACCTTCAATATAAAGGCTTGTTATAGACGACACATCGTATTCATAAAAAATTAAATGCTTCTGTTGAGTGGCTCCGAGGTCCAGGGGTAATGCACCTTGATTTTTTCAACCCCCGGTGCACGAATTTGATGAATACATGAATAGTAGTCAGTATGTAAAAAGATCAATTTCGGAAGGGTTGTCGCTAACAGGGGCAAAGATCCATTTGCAATTTCTGATTGGTTTGACTCTGTGATCGTGATCAATGATTCCAAGTTATAGCAGAGTGGTAAACATGTCGAGAAAAAATTTGTCGTATCTGAGGAAGACTTAAGTGTGATATGTAGGCCCCTAAAACAAGATAATGATAATGATGAGTCAGGGAAACGGTCGGTTCTGAGATATATTGAAGATGTTTTGCTGATTGTAGACTCTGAATCCCGAGTGGTTTCATCAGCTCTGTAGAACGGAACACAAAGGCCTTCAGAGCCGGAAGGTTCTTTCCGGATAGTGAATTTGGTAACTTATTACCCGAATTTCCCGCGAGAGCCAGAAATTTGATTCGGTAGCCTTCGCGCTCGAGCAAACTGTCAAGCACAGGCAGAATTTCATTTACGCTTAGCTGACAGCCCAAACTATATCCCCATTTTTAGTTGATTCTGCTGAGCCTGGACGGAAAATCAACTCTTGTATAAATGATTTCCCTTTCCAAGGTAAAAACATGATCAATTAACTATTTGTCTCCAGTGTTGACAGACTCATGAAAGACGGAAATGAGGATAAAATCTGGTTTTGGAGCGGTGAGTTTGTTTGTCGCTCAATAGGAAGATCTGAACCAATAGTTCAGTAGGTATTTTTTGGCTGAGTAGAACTCATAAGTCGATCAGGGTGTGTGGTGGATGAGAACAAATTTGAAGTCGTTGAACAACAGTTGTCAGTGAGCCTATACGTCCTGTCCACGTGCTGGGTCTGGGTCTGAACTTGAATTGTATAGTTCCTTCAAAAAACTTTCCGATGGTTTTGCGAGAATCAGGAATAGCACTTACTATAATACAGTATACAAACCAAAAAGTATGTTTAGGAACACATTTAATCTACGACAGGTACTCATGAAGTAGCTACGAAAATCCTCTCTTGAATTCCATTCCCGCGATTTCCTCGCTAGTCATTGATAATTATCTGAATTGGCGACGGGACATTTCAAATTTATTAGACAGTATTAATTGCCATCGCATTTTTTCATAATACTAACTATTCTGCAATAATAGACAAAACAGTTTTAAAACTCTCGTCCTGGGATGGTGATCAACCCAGAAATGTTCTCGCATCAATTAGACAAAACAAAACACAGCAACTCTCGCACTTGGCCGATGATCGAATCCAAAAAAACGTGTTGTAAACGCCCCCTCGTTCAAGTCTTTAGTTTTGAAACAGACGACCCAGAACGTTTGATCGAGCCGACCCGTTATGATCCTCCCTCGAGTTACTTGTCCCACCAGAGCTTCCTGAACTAAAACCAAAACCATGATGGAGTTTATGGGAAGAGTCATGGTAATGTTTTGCCACAATGTCCTGACCAGCAGGTGATTGTTGTCTATATCTTGATGCAATCGTTTGTGCAGCCGTGAAGCCGCACCCTATGTGGGTTGGTTTAGTATTGCTCACGCGACGCTACCGGCCACTCATGAGACATACCTTTCTGGCTTTTGACAGGACATATAATGCAGCCCAACATCAATAATAAAAGTGGTGTGCCCCCACAGAATGACGTTTCGGTTGTTGTTGGTATAGTGATGGGGAACGAGCTTGGTATAGATATTGGTGTCTGAAGACATGAGTGATACTGAAGGATGAAATCTAGATGACTTGAATGCGAGTTGGGGATGGAAAAGTTGAGTGATGTGTTTTTTGTCGAAATAGACTCGTTTTTATAAGTTTTGAAGTTTTTGGGATTGACCAAGGGTCTATGTCAAAAATCATCTCAGACAGGGACCATAGATCGGCCTTTCAAACTAATCCCCCCTCCACCGTTCTCCTGTCCGTAATCCAAACAGTTTGTTCGTCTTTTTCAAAATCGGACGCAGTGATCCATTTCCCTACAGCTCTTCACCGTATCGTATCCTTGTCATTCACGAGAAAAAATCCTTCTCTGGTCGTCTAAATGAGTATGTCCCTCATCAGAGACCACCTCTTACAGGACATTGGAGATGCGTAACATTATTTTTTGTAGTCCACAACTGGCACTGGACCTTAACACCATGAAAAATTTATCTCCCGAATTTTACACCGGACTAAACCATGGCCGGGATCAGATAGAACATAATAGTCATGTAATTCTCTCTTTCTTCCAATTATCGGAAAAACTAACACACGTGTCCAGATTTCTCTGCCCGAACATTCATTTAATTTATATATATATTCATCAAGTCCTCATAGTCAACCCTCATGCTTTATTGAGTCCTAAGCTAACCAAACACGCCCTCAATTAATCCCTGGCTCGCTAGAGATCGTCGTCATATCATCGTCTCGTACGTGCACCAATGTGCTAAAAGAACAAAGTTCTTTCCGATTTTGTTAGACAATTCATTGCAAGATTGATTTCCGGCGGAATTTTTTTTTTGCTGTCAACAATTTCACTGTTAACCCTGGTGACCTGCCATTATCTCGAGACTTTCTCAAACATAAATACCATCTGACAGTCTCCTTCATCCTCGACATGAACATACACTGTCGGATTCTCCATCACCCCTACCCCGGAAAAAACACAGGCATAGCGAAACACCGGTCATGGTGCTTTCCCTTGATTTACGGTTTTCAAATATGGCAACTTCTTCTCTCAAAGAAACAATAAAGAACTTGAGACCCTTTAGAGCCATGCCAAGTGTCGATAATGTAATATAAAACTTCATTGTCGACCTGCTTTCTCAAAGCCATAATACGATATCTCAGTTCGTACATCGGATCTATCCCGAATTACATATCCATCCCACTCCATCCTCTTTATTTTCATTCCTAACGAATATATTTTTCCCCTCTTGTCAAAATGCCTTGCTCAACAGAAACCGCTTCCTTCATGGTAAGGAATTTGAAGAAACCAAGGCTCTTCTCTAATTAACGAGTGTATCATTTTGGCCTATTAGTTTAATCACACAAATATACGTGTGAAGGATCCGGAAATCTCTGTCGAATTTTACACAAAAGTGCTCGGAATGGAGCTTATTTCAGGTATGATAATATCCTATTCTTATTGTTTTACCTCGTCATCTGAGTCCGCCTACAGAACTCAGGTTTTCCGAGTTTACGCTCTACATGTTAGCCTATGATCACTCCAATGGTAATGACTCTCTCGAGACTAAACAAGAGAGAAAACTCAAGCGTGAAGGTACTTGGAATTCACCTTTCTTTTCATATTTACACCCTTCATGCGCATATAATTCAAGGTGTTCTCGAGTTGTCTCATTATCATGGAACGGAGAGTGATCCCGATTTTACGGGGTATGCGAATGGGAACACCGACCCTCGTGGATTTGGTCACATTGCGTGAGCGGATACTTTTTTCATATATGAAACATGAAAACATGAAAATGTCATTTTATGATCTTTACAGAATATCCGTTGACAATGTTGAAGAAACATGTGAACGGTTTGAGAAGCTAGCTGTTACCTTTGAAAAGAGGGCGAGTGAAGGGGATATAAAAGGTATTGCTTTTATTTGTGATCCCGATGGCTATTGGATTGAGGTGGAGTATTTTTGACATATTTCTTCTTGAAATTAATTGAAGGTTATCTACACAGATCGTCCCAAAAGAGTTTCTTTGGTTTGTTGAAAGCAGCTAATTGGTAGCATGATTCTACCAAACACTATGGTGAACTTGAATATGAATGTTAAAGTTTCAGATCGTGTGTATGAAACCTTACATTTTTCGGTGACATTTATTTCTCCAGCATCAAGGTTTGATATATACAGACCAAGAAATGACAACTGCAATTGCCATTGTTGAATTCCACACCAGCCTCTTCAAGTTTGTGTCTATCCGCTATACTGTGAATATATATTCCTCAGACTACGCTTCAACTGCGGCTAGGTATACGACATACTTAACATTTGTAGAGGGCTATTTCATATCTAAGCTCAATGGAAACATCTCAAAAAAAAATAATTACAGGTCGGTGTCGTAGATCTCGACTTTCATGTAAAGGCTGTGCTTCTAAACGTATTACTATAGAAGATAAGAACTGAAAGCTTCGTTCTGACACTGTCAGCGGGACTTGGGATCCTTGACTAGCTGGGTACCCCCGAGCTGATATTGATGTCAGTGAGGAATTGAATATGGTCATGGAGGATCAATAACCTTTAATGTATTTCCCCAAACTATGTCTTTGAGCTTTGAGACACCAATACCTCCATATCGGTAGCCCCGTTCAAAAACCAGGTACATAACCATAACCTCGTGTAACACTCAAAGCCTTCCCTCCCGTTTTCCATCGCTCGTCTTTTCACTTGTATTTGAGGACTTCCTGAATGACATTCAATGTTGAGAGTTGAAGTTGACATAAAACGTCCCATGTTTTTCACGTTAATTCGTTTAAATTAAGATCGCAAAAGAGTATGTCTGATTCACTTACAAATAGTATTCCACAAGGAAAGGAAAATAATAATAATAGGAACACCGAGTTGTTTAATTGTAAGAGGCTGAATAGATTGCGAGATCTTTTGCTAAATACTATTGATTTTGTTTTTCACATTCGTCGGCACCGACTCTTGCAGGACGTTGGTCAAATGCGCGATTTATTTTGAGTCAACATTAAATTGGCTATAAACAATGTGTTTCAATAAAAAGATTTAACAAAAAAAAAACACAAAATTAGTAATGGATTAGTTGGACGGGTTAAGGTATGCAAAAAACTAGTCGGCATTCGCCGCGCTTACGTGGTTCAAACCAAAACCACATGAGTGACATTGAGGTTTTTTCAATGATCATTGATACAACCTTTGAAATGTCAGTGCGTCAGGATTGGATGACACTGTCCTTGTCTGTTTCCTTTCAAGTTTTTTCTCCATATGTAATAAGTGAGTCTATGAAGATATCAATACCAACTAGTATCAACAGCCTGAGCTGTTGAGCCTTGACAGTGATGAGACACAATGTCGAATGGAATAATCTGACGGATGTGCCATGAGGTTTCTCATTTGTGTATAATGTCCTAATTGATCTCCCACGTCACATATACCAGCTTGATTCCAGGTCTTCCTGATTTCTCAACGCGTTATGTATATCTTCTTTAACTTTGGCTGCTTAGTATCACATTTGTCGCCGCGGCGTACTTGTCAAGAGCCTTTGCCATTATCATCTCCTGCTATCATTGAGCTCGCTCAATGACATCCGCCCTCCGACTGATTAGCTTTCCGAGAGGACAACTATAGTGGGCAGTAGTGAATACTCGCATTCCAAAGATCTTTGCAAAGTACTGAATGCGAGTGTTATTGTGTTGAGATTAGGA
The DNA here is from genome assembly GCA_020884735.1 of Clathrus columnatus. Lineage (NCBI taxonomy): Eukaryota > Fungi > Basidiomycota > Agaricomycetes > Phallales > Clathraceae > Clathrus > Clathrus columnatus. Next base: position 3,066,357 of record BPWL01000001.1, read on the forward strand.
CAAGTAAAGATAAACTGGCAGAAACACGGTCATATTGAATGAGCCCAATGCCAGAACGTTCATTGGAAAATGAAACACGACATGCTTACATCCTGTTTGTTGGAACATGGACCTTATGTGGACAGACTAGTTTTCGGGACTGTTATTTCTCGAAATCAACCGGACAAGCTGAGAAAGGAAAACTATTGGACGGTTTTGTTGATTCCGTCCATAGAAGAAGAAACGTATATAAAAGAGTCAATGTCAACTCTCATCAAGGAACCGTTCGACTACCATCTTGCATAACCCACATCGAGTCTAAATTTTCCTGAATCTCTCACCTCTACACTATTCCTAAAATGTTGCCTGACAATGGTGACCTTGCTCAGGCAGCCAGAACTTATACCAACAACAACTGAAACGTCATCCATACACCAATACACCTCGTTCTTTCTAAATTCCGTGTAACATTACAACCAAAACATCCGCCCAACATCCTCAAACCGTAAGTAGGATCCCAGACCTAGCTTAGAAAAGGGCACTGTTCACGTCAGACTGTGCTAATGACCTTTCCACAGAAAGTCGCCTTACTGCGGGGCAAACCATTGGCCGGAACTTCCGGGAACTATCTGCTGGCCAGGTAGACAATTACGGCGCAGCAGGGTACAGTTGTGCGACTAATTCAATTGGGTTCAACCCCAAACCTTTTGAGTCGGCCAACAAGTCAGGCGACCTCAATCATCCCCATGGTCGTGGGCGACAAGTGTTGGGTTCTCGAAGACGCAACTGAAGACTACGTGTGGTGCAGGGTTGGGTGGAGTTGTTGGGAATTTGATACATTTATAGCTACCTGTACTTTACAGGGTGTGAAGGATTAGATTGGTTGCTATATTAAATGGGGTGTCCCGTTGTTACTAGAATGTTGTCTGCTCAATTACATTCATTTTCCTACAGTCGTGTCAATAATACATTGTATGAGGTCATGGCTCTGCTTGATTCAACAGATTTTGTTCTGGACTTGTATTGTCTAAACGCTTTATTGAAAGTTGAAAGGCCCAAGCATGTATACTCCTTCACAGTTTTACGAATAAATATTCCAGTATTATATACACTCAATTAACATATTGCACACACTGTTTTTCAGAAACACCATCATTGTGCGGGATCCCCAGTGTTGCTCACTTGTACTCAAGCATAAAAATGGGGCAAAGATCAAAGTGTAAATGCTGTTTAGGAATAAAGTTCTGCCCATGTTACATAACCGGAATTTGACCCATGCCACTCTTTAATCTCGAAACCTCTTTAGAACATAAGGTCATGGTTGATCACGAGCTCAATGGAGGAACAAGTTTGAAACTGGGGAGTTCTAAACCTTTTACTTTATGGTTTGAAGTTCATCATATTCCCTCAGTGTCAATGTACCAAGAAATGATGTCATATTCGGACACAAGAAACAAGACCGAGACAAGACAAGATAACAAGAAAAGATAGAACATACTTCAGCGGACACAAGAAAATGGCACTACTTCAACAAGCTATTGAAAATGCATCCCCACATCTAATGATCGCGGGTAAAAGTGGCAGGGCTGAACGCATCGGGTTCTGCCTGCGTCATCCACCTCTTTCTGACTATTGTCATATCATCAAGGAGTTGGAAACTAAGGAGTTCCCCCTTGACAGACTTTAAAAGGGGTCTCCTTCGTCAGATGGGGAAAAGAAAGGAAGTGCAGTAACAAATAAGTAGATCCAATAACTGAATGCAGCAACGCTAGCCAAGGTCTGGTATTCAGAGGCTGAAAAGTTGAAAGAGACGACGACAATCATAGGTCTGTAAGGACACGGAGTATCCATGAACCTCCCCAAGAAACTGCTCATTACATAGGTGCTGTAGCCTTGGCCCGTCTCGTTTTGGGTAGTGCCTGTCAATGATTGTGCGACGAGGTTGGCTATAGCACTGTGGTCAAGGACTACTCCAGGGATTCCTGCAACAGCTGCATTAAGTCTGGTGAGAATCAAAGGTAGCATGTGGTTCCGTTGCTGAATGTGGGCCGTGTAGTAGTAACTGACTCTTGAGTTGTAAGACAGGATGCTGGGGTCAGTGATTGGGGGAGGGTCAGTTTGGGCCGCTGTTCTGTACCACAACATCATGAGATCCAATATCTTTCTGTCTTTCCATGCCCAAGTCGATATTTTGTTGAATATCTGGAGGTTGGCCACCCATTGTTTAAATAGTGCCCTAAAGCCTATTGTCAGTCAATTAAAACCTTAGCCAAACATGCAATAAGAGAGTAACTCAACGCAAAGAAGGGGGGGGGAACGTTAATGTTAAAGAAAAAGATGAGTGTTGAATCGACAGGTAAACGAGACCTGAAAGTTGCAAGAATATAACTGATTTTACTTGAGGTTTATATAGTAAAAATCTTATACTCTTTGCCAGTTCACAAGTCCCAGTAAACATCTCCTTGGGTTCATTCCGAGTTGGACTCGGAGATGATGATTCTCCGTCTCAGTGAAGCTCAATTCAGTTAATATTATTACCTTAAACACAGATATTGCTCACATAAGAAATTCAATCAAGGTTTTTGGTGTGAGAGTGCGCAGGTTGACCCAAGTGAGGCTGCCATCAAGTCCCTTGAATGCTTAATTAAAAGACGTTATGCGATATTTGTTGTGACATCATATATGCTACAACGGATTTTATTCTGTCTTCCAGAGCCTTGTCAGTGATTTGATTCAAAGTCAATACTTATCTTCTAGACGAAAAACCACAAAATCAAGTCTCCCGGGCATAACCACTGTCAGTGAAAAATTATTTGCCAGCATACATTTGGTACTAGATATGACTTGAACTGAACTAAAGATTTAGTTAGACTGAAGTGACAAGGTCCTCCCTTATGCGAAAGGGTACTTCCCCAGGCCAGATAACTACTACGGGTAAAAGGCACGGCCACTGCCAGTGAAAAGTACGAAACAATCATCTGCCAACATACAGGTTTTTTTTTTCACAGTATTATACATAGTCGGAGTTGGTGTGAAGCCGCATGGCACTATTACGAGAAGTCAATATTTTGATATTATATATCCATGTCTGGGGTCTGACTCATTAAAAAACTAAAGATAGTATTTGACTTTCCTATACCCGATGCCTGTTGGTAAATAAGGGAAAATCCATTTAAAACTTTCTCCCTGATGACACCTCTTTTAGTTAGAAGGTCCTGCCTTTTTCCAAGGGATGCTTTTTCAGGTCGAATAACTAACAAGAGCGGAGAAAATGCATAGCCACTGTCAGTGAGAAGTATGAGATAATCATTTACCCAAGTACCTTTCTTTTCTTCACAAGAAAAAAACCTACACAGTTGGATATTGGTATCAAGCCCACGGCATTGGTACTTTTTAATATTATATATCCATGTCTGAGGTCCGAATCATTCAAAAATGAGGCTTACATTTCTAGATTTAGACTTTCTTCATATGTCATGCCACTTCCTGGTAAAGAAAGAAAACTGATAATATACAGTAGGTTATCCGGACGTGTCTAGTGATAAAATACACAGAGATTACGAAAAAAAAAGGATATAAAAGAGAGACTATTCTGGCATCAATTAGGCAAAGCAAAACAAAACTCTTGTCCTTGGGTGATGCTCAAATGCAAAAACACGTGTTGTAAACACCCCCTCATTCAAGTCTTTAGTTTTGAAACAGACGACCCAGAACGTTTGTTCAAGTCGACCCATTATGATCCTCCCTCGAGTTACTTGTCCCACCAGAGCTTCCTGAACTAAAACTAAAACCATGATCGAGTTTACGGAAGAGTCATGGTATTGTTTTGCCACAATGTCCTGACCAGCAGGTGATTGTTGTCTATATCTTGATGCAATCGTTTGTGCAGCTGTGAAGCTGCACCCTATGTGGGTTGGTTTAGTATTGCTCACACGACGCTACCAGCCACTCATAAGACCTACCTTTTTGTTGGAAAGGTTTGACATTTTGATCAGATGTCGACATGATATAAGGAATGATAATGAGTATAAAGAAGTGTAAAGAAGTGTGTGAAGGGTTTATACTATCAGGACGGGAAGACAATCAATGTTATCCCTGATAAAAGTTGCAAAATAAATAATGGCGAACAATGAATGGTAGATGTCAAAAAATTTTTGAGTATCGAAACCGATTCTTGACGCTTTTTATACATATCCTCCACAACGAACGACAGTTTCCAGTGTACAACCTGAACACAAAACAACGAATCCAACAAAGGATTATCGTTTACACAAGCAAGGAAAGGATATTGCAACTCATAAAAGAGAACATGAGAAGGAGTAAACAAAAAAGGAGCTTTAAAATTTTTGAAGTAAACAATGGACATGTTTATATGACTAGAAACAATCGGTGGTTTACATGCGGTGTCGGCATGTGGTGGTGCCCGCTGACAACAAACGTAAGGTTCTTTTTCAGAGTTCTTCCTTTCTTCCTTTAAGTCCTCCGTCCTGTATGGTAAGGAGATTTTGCTGGACTGCTCTCTGCTATCATTGAAGATAATTGGTTAACGACGGAGGAGAGCGAAATTAGAGCGACATATATGCTACTATTGAAACATTTGTGAACATGATCTTCCCAGTTTAAATACCCAATAAGCTCATATATACAAAGAAATATTTCAGTAAAACGTCTTTGTTTTGTTTTTCCTTTCTTTCTCCAAGGAGTTGTGTCTCGTGTATCGACCGTAATCATTGTCTTTCTATTCAAATTTTTCTCTATTGAATCTACCGGGTTTATAACCTAACTCAGGATATTGAAACATGTAGATTCTCTTTTGTCGTAAATTCATGATGTTGTGAATGGAATTGACAAAGAGCTTACTGGATCAAGAAGCATGAATTCCATTCGCAAAAATCAAATCCCTAATACCAACAATGTATGACATCTGAATGGTACAAAAGAGTAATATCACGGTTGGAAAAGAAAAGGGTTGTTTTGGAAAAACATGTGGTCCTAAACGCAACGCATGTGTCAATTGATCTGAGGAATCTAGATGATACGTACGCAGCAAGTTGTTCCTTGATAACATACTGCATTTCGTGCCAGCTATCCCATATCACAAGAAACGTTATACTCTGATCTCCAACTATTGATGTAAAAGGACACTCTGGATTATCAGATGCAGAGTATGACAGGTAAAGCTTTCAGCGATGCTCGATCTAGTCTTGAGTTCCGACGCTGCAAGATTGAAGGAGACAGAGACAACCATGATTCAGAGTTAAAATAAACAATCTTTGCCTTTGAATTTTCTCCTTTAAGATTTGGGTTTGTAAAACACAAGTACTGAAACATTGATTTGTTTCTTTTCCAGTGGTGTCTGCCAATGCTGGGTGGCTTCTTTGTACCACATCTTCAAAAACTAGCTTTCTTTTTCTATGCGTATTCGTTAGCATATAAGTTACCCCTCTTATAAAAATCAGGTACTTGTTTTTATCTTTTAACAAAGGCATTACATAGCTAACACTTTACAATAGTTTCTTTCGTGAAAAGAAAATTGTCTGCATATTGAGACGAAGCTACCAATAATCTTCATTCTCTGAATACATTGTCCGTCGCTCAGTTCATTCTTTGCATTCTTAATAGACACCTTACTAAAGCACACCATTGCAGGATAACTAAACATGAGGAGTTTGTTCAATGTTAACCACAGCCATAGCATGGCATTATCATCAACAAAAAGGACCATCACACCATTTATAAGTCAAACAATAATCAAACCATGAATGTGAATCTCTACATTCAATCATTGCGAATGCCCCAGATCAACATTATCTTCTGATTTAGTAGACGGAAACGTCAAAGTGTTCCACCAACTTGTAACAAACACGCTGAAGTTTCAAATTGTGAACCCGCTTTTGAGGGTAGTACTGTTCAATCCTCGCCTTTATAACAGAGTGCACGCCTGTAAAAACTGTTCCAACATGGTTTTGTTTATAATACGCGAAGGCGGAAACAGGAGGACTCACCGGGGATACTACGAAGAAGACCACCGGTGAGCGCTAGTGAGCATCACCAGTCACGATCACGCGTCACGGCGCTAGCGTTTGCAACTGTAGTCAATGTACTAAAAAATTTTCTTCACGCCGGTATTAGTTGCTGTTTTTTTAATTTTATTTTGCCATTTGTTCTTCCCAGATCGTTCTTAGAGACAGCCTTCCTCGAACCTCTTGTTTTATCAATAGCAGGATATCTGCCGATTATCATGGATGAATCCTGAGTCTGCTCATTTGAGTCATTTCTTCCTACATAGCGTTTCTACGCCAAAGTTCAAACGAGTAACCCCATCATGCACCAGCTTGCCCAGGTTCAGCTAAACACTATAGCTTGTTGCATAAAAGCAACGAGTCGAAGTAGAGGCCGATTTGAACAACGAATCACACTGTTTCTTTTTCCCCTAGAATTTCTATCTACAAGTGAAAAGACACTTTGAGTCGTACATCGTGAGTTCTCAGTTTACTAATATTGTTCTACGAGTCAAACTTCTAGCAATTCTTTGGATCTTGATCTCTTTTTTTTTCAGAATCTTAATAATTGGTCTTGATGACCGACACATAATACTACTTACTATTATTATGTTTCTGGACCTGCGTAACCACCGACTTAAGACAACGGCGGTCCTACAAATACTTAAACGTCGATGCATGTCAAAACTTTCCAAAATTTGACTTATCCGTTGATTAAACCATCACCAATGCGTTTATGAACTCTGGTGCCGTTTGCGAGGTCATCCGAAGGTTGTGTATATGACTCCGACGTTGTCATTTCGTCAACGGGAAAAAAATCATTCGAATCCAGGCGCTGTTGGGCTCAAAAAACGCCATAAGAACAAATTTGTGAGGTTAAGTGAACGTTCAGCCCACTGGCACTGACAATCTAAACCAGAAGACCCGAATTTTGACAGATGCATCAACTACGTAGACACGGAGATTTCCTTCACTAATTGATCCTAATTGTTTATCGAAATGGTATAGATCTTGTAAGATGTCTTTTGATGATTTCATAACCGATCATTCACCTGACATTTAGCACACTTTGAACCCCGAGCAAAGGTTCCATTCTAAGCCACATGGAGGTTCAAGTTAACATTGTGATCAAACAAATAGTTCCAACCCAACAAGTGGATCAATTCTTGAACTCGGGATGAAAATACAAATACACTGGTATTAGGTTCGTGGTGGTTTACTTTCTCTCCAGGAAGTGTTCTTTTATTCCTATAATACAAGGCGATTAGCAGGCTCGGAACAGATTTTAAAAAAAGGGATCTACAAAGGGGCGTTGATCGAGTTGACAAGTTAAACGTGGCAGTAAGGAGTCAGGTACGCATTTACCACCCCGCACAAGCCCGGCTTACTGGTCAAGTCCTCAGGTTTATTTCGGTCATTTAACTATGCTTGAAGTTTAGGCATTTAATTCATTATAACTCAAAACTAAAAAGAAACTCATCTTCGAATCCCCGCATAACACGTAGCAATCTCTTTAAGATCTTATTACTCCCATCTATTCCCACCTGTTCTCGCAACAACTCTTTACCGAAAACAGTCGAATATTGTTCAAACAAAAGAAAAGAAAAGAAAAACACAAACAAACATGACGTACTTTTGACGTATAAGATAAAAAAGATAAAAAAAAGATCTAATATCCGATAGTCGACCCCAACAAGTTGGTTTCCCTTTATTACTCACAGATGTTTTGCGTGAATTCCATCATTATTTATATATCATTATTTATAACCGTAAATTATGACTTAAATATAGGTAGATCTAAGATAGATGGGGAAGAAGAAAAGAAAAAAAGAAAAAAAGAAGAACAGAGCCCAGTATGCACGTTGGCTTTTGATAGATCTAATCCAGGCTTGACTTACCTTTTGAAGAAATATTTTTTACGCACGCGTCCGCGAAGCTGCTAGCAAAAGTTTTTTGGGCGAACATAAATCGTGGGTTTATTTGTCCTCTTTTTGACAAGGCTTTTGTTCGCTTTTAATTCGTCCCGTACTGGATTTCCATCTTTCCGAGAATTTAGCAAAAACAAAACTCACGTGAACGGGATTTACCGAGCTTGACGTATGAAACCATGCTCCGTAAATATTTATGCATCTTATATATGTTCTATTTAGACAAAACAGTTCACATCACCTATGTGAATAGTAAAAAAAAGTAGTTTCCTTTTTATTTTATTTTTTGGCAATTACAATTGAGTTATCATACAAAGTGAAACATGATTATTATTACGGACAACTCGAGTAGGAAATGGAAGTATTTAAAAAAAAAAAAGAAAAACCTACAAAAATAAAATAAAAAAGGAAATAATAGTCAAATAGAGATATTAATGATAGAGTGGGTGAGATGCACGAAAGCAAGTAATAAATGAAATATTAAGAGAGTGGTGAGGAAAAGAAAGAAATAGAAGAGAGGTATATATCGGTATCGGTTGACAAATAAAAAAGTGCACACCAAGTGTGTCAAAGACCCATATCCATAGATATGTCTATGGAATCATCCAAATCGTGTTGAGAATCAACGTTATACTCGGACCCCGTCGCGGAGGTTGCTGTTGACGTCGACGGCGACCTGTGAAACGGAAAGTGGGGATGAGTGGGGGTGTTGTGGTGACTGCGATTGGGGTTGTTTTGGGGAAGATTGAGATGTCGATTTGATTGCGTTGTCGACGGCGCTATGAATTGCTGAAGACTTTGATGAGGGGGAGGATGATGAGAGGGGGATTTTGAGACGCTGAGAGAGGAAGGTGATCGAGTATCGGAAGCGACCTGATGGGTTGTTGGAACACCTCGTACTCTCGGAGATGCTGTTGGAGTTGCACTTGAGATTGAACTGGAGGAAGATTTCGGTTCAGATTTTGTACCGACGGTTGCTGTTGCTGTTGTTGATGTTGCTGCTGCTGCTGCTGTATCATTTGCTCCTCCATCTCTTTGTCCAGCTCTAGCATCTGTGCCATCGACAAATTTGACAGAGCTTGATACTGATCTCGCGTCGCGTTCTGAAGGTGAGTCTGAACGATCTGCATTTGCTCCTGCAGTTGTACCTGCTTCCTCAGAATGTTCTCCTGCTCTTGTCGGAGGTGTGACATTACGTTCGCCTTCCCATCCTCTTGAGTTGTCTCCTGGATAGCCGAATGCGAAGGGAGACCCTCCAGACGAACCAGGTCTAAGGGGTGACGGACCGGGGTTAACTCCTGCCGCCGCGAAAGAGATACCAGATCTTGGTGGAGGGAGGACTCGTGAGTCTGCAGTGGTCGGTCTCGAGACTGGAAGGAATCTTCCTGCGCTACTTCCTGGTGGGACAACGTCGTTGCAAATTTCCATAACGGTGAGCCGTCTAGATTGTGGACGTGAGGCATTTCCCGTGTCAGGTCGTCCAAAAGCAAAGATTCCACTTCCACCTGATGTTGTGGGACGTCCGTAGCTTTCGAATTCTGAATCTGGTGCTGCACGTTTACGTCCACTTGATGTGCTTGGAACTGTTGCTGCTGAGGACGATTCGCCACTAACACCTGGTCCTGTGAGAGGTCGTTCGAGTCCAGGAGGGTGGAATGAAAATGGGGATTCGGACGTGTATTCTCGTTCATATACTCCACCTCCGTGTCTTCCCATCCCAGAAGCTCCGTGACCGTCCATTCTGTTGGACCCTGCCGGTCCATATGGTGGGTATGGGTATGGGTATGGTTGCGGGTGGTGTTGTGGGGGGTATGGGTAGGGAGGCGGGTATTGCGGATGGTATTGGGGATACCCCCAACCGCCATATCCTCCATAGGCATATTGTGGCGGCGGCGCATATTGGAATGCCGAATAACCGCTGCTGCCGTAGCCGCCATATCCACTGCCAGAGGTCCCCCACGACCGACCTGCAGGGGCAGTGACGGGACGTCCTCCCCATCCGCCATCATTTGCTTCGTCGCTGTCGCTGTCATATTCTTTAGACCTACTGTCGTCATACGATGCGTGACGGGGTTTGCTCCTACTTCGGCTCCTCCGTGATGAGTGGGCATCATGGGGAAATACTCGGTGACTGCCTCCGCTTCCGTCAAACCTGCCATCATATGAGGGGACATGCTCGTATCTGACGCCAGTCCGAGATGACTGAGGCCGTGCGTTAGAGAAATGCCTGTCGTGAGGGGAGGCGTAAGCGCGTTCATGGGTCGATGTTCGAGCGAGTTCTGCACGAGGGGAGGCATCTGTTGCTGAAGGGATCGAGGAAGCTGGTGAGGGAGGTTCTGAAGAAGTACTGCTTCTTGCTGCTGCTGATGTTGCTGCTGACGACCTCGAATAGCGTTGGTACTGTTCGGCCTGCGAAGGGGCGCGGTGAGTGGAGGATGATGATTCTGATGTACCCCCTGCTGTCGATGGTGGGTACCGTCTGTCATAGCCGTCATCATACCCGCTGATTGCGCGTTGTTGTTGTTCATATGGGGGATACCCAGTCGAGGAGAAGCTGTAAACATCCCTGCTTGACCCCGCAGTTGGTGAAATTGTTGCATACTGCTGAGCTGGTCCCGACGCTGTGGAATACGCGGCACCGCCAGACCTATACCATTGAGATCGAGCGAAAGGTTCAGATGGTTCGCTCCGCTCCTTCTCGCGGCGAGAGGAGGTCGAGCTGGCTGTACGGGGAGAGTCGTCATAGTCGATATCGTTGTTTCTGGTCCTTCCACCGAGAAAGGAATGGCCCCCACCGCTTCTTGGGGGTGGGGGCTCTGACTTTGAAGTTTTGGATGTTGTGTGGGTGCTGTGTTGGGTATTTTTGCTGTTATCGTCATTACAATCGTCATTGTCTGTTCCAAGTCCGCCTGGAGATGGAGAAGCTCCGAGTGCTGTCGTGGCTGTAGATGGTGGATATGTACCCTCTCCTTCCTCTGTAACTCGTCGACCTCCTCCTCTACTCCCAACCGACGACGTGGAACCTATACTTACAACATTAATCAAAAGTGTATCGATTTGTAAAAAATAAAAATAAGTCATGACTCACCTAACTCATCCGCTCTTCCTCTCTCAAGAAACGACCCGTCCTGGTACGCCAGACCACTCCCAATGTTCTGCTGTCGGCGGATTTCCAACTGTTGCTGCTGTTGGTAAGGAGATGTGACCATGCCCATTCCCGTATCCATGTCCATGTCCATGTCCATGTCCGTGTTGGATGAGGTGTTGTTGGTGGTGTTGGTGTTGATGAACGAAGGCTGCTGCTGGCGAGGCGAGTCCGAGTCCGAGCCCTGCTGTTGTGGGTGCATGGTGATGCCCGCCATTTGAGCTCCAGTCCCAGAGAACTGGGTGGGTGGCCTCGAATGGTGGTGGTGAGTCCCAAACCCCGCCTCCGACGCTCCCTGTACTGCTCGTTGTTGACCCAGCCCTCGTATTCCTGACGATTGCTCCGTGTGATGCATGGGGTGATGCCCCATTGGGGACCCAAACCCCGCTGGATGCTGTTGTTGCTGATGATGTTGTTGTCCCATCTGCTGCTGCTGCTGGTGTTGTTGTTGTTGTTGCAACTGTTGTTGAGTCGCCGTCCCCTGGACTCGCTGATTGGAGTTGTTCCCAAACCCCGACTCCTGGCGTGTTGATGATCTCTGTTGGTCCGACACTACTCGTCCCTGTACTGTGTTCTGATTCCCCTGGGCTTGCAACGCTCCACTCGTAGGGACCGATTGCGGAGGGATGGACGAAGCCATCGACTGTGGTGTTCCCATTCCAATCTCCGTGTGCTGCTGTGGTGGTGGATGTTGGTGGGTCATTCCTACGCCCATCGGCATCATACCCATTCCCATTGCTCCCATCCCACCCCCTGCCGTCCCCCCTCCTCCATCCCGAAAATCCTCCTGGGGCGGTGGATGAGTGTGTGCTGTCGGAGGCTCGCGAAAACCCGGCTGTGAAGGGTGTTGTTGTTGCTGCTGCTGCTGTGCTTGTGGATGGTGCGGATGACCGCTGTGTCCTGAATGAGAGGCTGCGTGAGGAGGGGCATGTGCATGATGATGGCCGGGATGATCGAACCCTCCGTTCCCGCCTCCTTGCGGCTGATTTCCCGCACCACCAGGACCTGTTCCTGGCCATCCTCCTCGTCGTGGATCATACGTGTGTGCATCGAATCCTATTGAATAAGGTGAATGAATAAAAACGGAGATGAGAGAGAGATAACATGAGAAAGGAAATGAAAGGGGTGAAGAAAGAGTATTAAGATTAAGGATAGAGAAAATGAATTAACGGCATAATTGTAATGAAAAATGTGTATATGAACATTATCGGGATTGGTTTAAGCGGGGAAAAGAAACACGAAGTGATAAAGAGAAGGTAGCACAGGAAAAGAAGCTAAGGTTGCTGTTTCTGTTGTTGCTTGTAACGTCTCAGGAACATTGTCAAAAACCAAATGAAAAAACTTGGTTGATTCTTTCAGCACCCTCCCGTCAGAATAAAAAATAATGATCTGCATATGCAGGAAACGAAGAAACTAGTCTACTGTCGCTTAGTGTGGGGGTAAGGCAATATATAGGGGAAGGAGCAAAGAGTGGGGGAAAGGATGTAAAAAGAGGATAATGGGGTGTGCAATGCTTACCGCTACCCTCATATCCAGCACTTGTACCAGGTCTTCCACGACCATATCGAGGTGTTGCTTGATGTTGTGGTGCATCAAATGGGAGAGCACTCATACTTTGCGCGTGCATATGACCTGGATTGTCAAGATAAGGATTGCGATTTAAAATATGATATAAAACAATTGATTCACCTGGGAAGACATGTCCAGGTGGAGCAGGATAAGTCGCTAAATGCGCGGGAGTTGTTCCACCCATGGGAAGCATTGGTGTTGGGATAAGTGAAGGGTGAGGCGAAGTATGGGGATGAATAGAAGGATGCATCGGTGAATGTTCTGCAACAATCGGAACAGTTCAATGAAAAATGTGATATTGAAAAAAAAACCTTGCTTCACTTACGTGGACCGCCTGGAACCATACCGACAGAACCTTGAGAAGCAGAAGCAGCTTGTACGGCCTTTTTGCGGGCATCTCGTTTTGCACCTTGTGAAATCGTAGTATGTAATGTCGTCAATTCACGCATCATACGTTCATTTTGTTCCTGTATAGTGTGATCAATGTCATAGAACTATTCATTCAATAGTAAAAAGACAAACTAAGGAACGTACTTGTTTATCGGCGTGTACGGTCTGGGCATGTTGTCTCAGATTGTCAAGTCTCGAGAATTGCTTTCCACAATGACACGCAAAAGGACGTTCACCCGTATGTTTTCTGTTTGTGAAAAACGACGTGAATGAATGTTAAATCAACGCTAAAAGTTCAGTGGTTTCACGCACCGAACATGCCGCGCAAGATGTTCACTACGAGAAAAGACCATACGACATTCCCCATATCCACGACACGCGAAAGTTTTTGCAGGAGTAGCGCGATATCGTTTGGTAGTTGACGGTGCGGAAGGAGCAGAAGCAGAATTAGCTGTATTTGTTGTTGTATTAACTGAATTATTGTTGGGAGATGTGGCTGTCCCTGTTCCTGTTCCTGCACCCGCAGAGGACACAGGTGGATTCGAAGACTCCATAGTTTCCAAGGCACCAGGAATATTGTTTGAAACGTCGTCCATTCCTGCGAGCTGTTTTAAATAACTGATAATCTTTGCTCTCTCTCGTCGTCGCTGAAATTGTTCTTTGACGTCGCGGCTCTAGGAACGATAGAAATAAACAAGAGATAAAAAAGGGGGTAAGAGCGTGAAGAGATGATGGATGGTTTTCGATGTGCGGTGCTAAATGTATTAAGGGACCGAACCAACCGAGAGATTGAAAAAAAAAAAAAATTATAACGAGTGAAAAAAAAAATTATTATTTCATTGGCTTCAGACGCCGTAATTACCAAATATGGTATCGCCCGGCGTCTCATGTCTTTTTTAAGGCTCAGACATATATAATATCTCCGTTCACGCATCGCCGGCTGTCTGGGCGCCATTTTGTGGGTTCAGGGACGCCAGGCACAATTCGGATGCAAACTAGCGCTGATATCTTAGCAGATCTCGGAAGCCTTCGCCTTTGTACCTTTGCCTTTGCAGAGTGCGTGAACTTAATAATCGCCTCGACGTCGGTGACAGTCAAAACTTTGCTATTCGCATCCCAACTGTATTATTTTGCTTTACCTGTCTTTTTGTCGTCGTTTACTTATTCAGTTTTCACGTTTGGCCGTCCTTGGGATCTAGAACCTCCTGGCAGATCCAAAAGCAGATCCCCGATATCTTTTACACCGCTTTTGGAAAAAAATTTCTTTCTCTCTCTAGCACATGAGATGAGATTTACTTGTAAGCCGCTTGCACTCTTGTGAGTGTGTACCATATATGTATTGTCTGTTCGTCTGAACTAGAGAGGATGAGTACATTTTGGTTCGTACCAAAAAAATAAATCAAAAGGTTGAAGCGAACCCAATCGCGACATTTTCGGATATTTCTGTTTAAAAAAACCCATAAATACACACCAGGTTAAAAATCGACCACTTGACTGTTTACATAACCGTTTTGTATGGATTGTTTGTTTTTGATTGACAGCGCTGCTCTTGGCCGGAGTCCGCACATAACGCTTAACGGGCGACGTCCAATGTTGAAACGCGAGGTGAACATTCCATCATCATCAGCATCATCAACACCTGTCGAAAAAAAAAAGCATCCATCAAACCAGATCCCTCCCTATTCTTACCTTATGGTCTTGCAAAGTTTGCAAATACTTACTAGCAAAAGCTTTTTTGCGGTCGACTAAACTTTTTACTCTGCGTAATGTGTCAACTTTAATCATCATAATCATAACCCCATAAGCCGTTATAAAGCCACTAACCCCATTCATAGTGCGTAATATGGCGGTCCATTTTGTGTACCTGATTTCCCTTCCCGCTCACCTAATAAGTGGTTCTTCCATCAGCCATGTCTCGATTGTGGAACGGAAATCCATTCACGAAACGAAGGGGAAGACGCAGATGCGGAGAAAGAAGCAAAGCGGTTATGGTACTTTATAATCAATTCCAACTATCTAAGCTTAAATGATCGTGCCATGAATATTGCCACATGAGGGTGATATGATCTTCAGGACCCAGGTTCCAAAATGTAATTCTCAATTCAATTCGCATTTCAGCTCCACTCCACTTCTACATACCTAATCCAATCAATAGGATGTGCCTTAAAGTTTAATTGTCTTTTTTACACATCGTTCTAGACTTTACAGAGTTCTCTTTCTTTATAGAAAGGATGTTGACAGAACGTTTGTTTTGACCTTCATGTCCCCATTGACGTACCAAAAGCAGAAGAGTTGTTGTATACCCTTTGTCCCCACCTCCGCTCACCGGAGCTTGCTCACGAGGCCCGTATTGTACTTAATGTTATTGACCGTTATTGGCCTACGGGAGCAAAAAAAAAGCTGATAGCTTGTCTTTTTTTAACGAAAACGTTATAATCTCTCCCACGAAACCCTGCTTCTTGATTTCTTTATAGCCCGTAAACCGATAAACGCTACATGTCAATCGTCACCCGAAATCTCACCTCTTTTGACAAGATTGAGCACTACTACTATTTATGTCAAGTAAATAATAATGTCTTATTCTTATTTACGCCGGTGTAAACCGACCTCATCTTGTCTCATGATCAGGCACAAGAAGTAGCTCCGAGAAGACCATGGAGAAGCGTTTACATATTCCACGTGCTCGGGTGGAAGTAAGCGGAAGATTTTTACCATCTATAGAAATAAAATTTACACAAGGCTTTATGATTTTTTTGTTCATCATAATTCTTTTTCGTTAAAACGAATGCGTGTTTCAAGTCGACGTTATGTAAAAAACCATGTCAATCGTTACTTTAAACCCGCGACATAACGGACGAAAACCAACGGGACAACTAGCCCATTCTGCAAGTACGAAGTTCTTATTATCTACGTACATCAGAAAAGAACACCGCGCATACGAAGAGCACCAGCGTATTAGAATATATCAAGTCCGTACAACAGTGATAATTCCCAAGCACATCCTAACAGAAAAAAATCGAAAATGTTTTAAATTTAACAACTCCAAATGATTCGGAGTTGCGACCCGGCCGCGCGGTATACTATTAGCTCTTTACACTGTAAGTCATCGCAGTCTAAGATTAGCACATTATGCATCACTATTGACCATATTTGCACACCAATCATGTTCGTTAAAAGAAAGTAAAGACTCAGTCTGTTTTTTTTAATCCTTTACAAGCGGTTGGAGAAGAAGCTTAAGGGCATGCCGTCAGAACTCCCACATACATATATAGATTCTTTTAGAGCGCATGGCCCCAAAACAAGACTTTAATTGAAGAATCTTTATGTTTGGCGATTTTTGCTTCTTCTTCGCGATGCGCTGTTAAGTAACTTATGGATTATGCTTAACTTCTATATATCACGCAATAATATATAAAAATGGTAATGCGACGCTCACCCGCAACACCCCCTTGAGGACAGTTTGTCTACAGCACTTGACAGACAGTTGACAGTCATAATTCTTTATTTACGGAGATCCATCCTTCCCTTTCGTATGTGTATCAGGATTTAATTATATTCCGCGCCCTAGAATTCTTTCTTTGACATTAATAAAATGCATTATCAGACAGTGGGTTAACAGATAACCCGAGTCATTAACTCATTTTATGGGCAAACGCCACATCCGCCAGAAGTCGTTAATATTTAAACAAGTGGGCGGAATAGCCAACGATTGATATAGCCAGACCCTATTGAGATCAATTTCACCAACCCATTTGGCAAGTGATCTCTTTTTTTCCTTCCTCTGGCTCCTCTTTTCTCTCCGGTCTTACGAACAACACTTCTTCACCCTTTGTTTCGAGATATTGATAGTGCAAAGAGAAGGGTTTTTGACTATTGTTCCCATCTCATTATTATCAGAAAAACGAAGCGGAGAAGCAGCTGCATGAGCGGGGACCTCGGTCAAGCGGAAGAACGAAAAAAAAAAGATCTTTGCCAGGCGTCTGGGACTTAGCGCCGAAAGTGACTTATAGCCATTTGGAAACATTCCTGAACGCAAAAACGGCTCTCCGAAAACAATTAGGAGAAAAAATTTTATTTGGCTCTTTTTTAAAATGAATTAGGATTCGGGAACCATACTTTAACCCCAGATGAAGAAATGATACAAGCCAAGAGTCCCCCAGGTTCACAATCTGGATCCGGTAAAAAAAAGGTCTAAAGTGTTTTCAGTTAGGACAGAAAGTTCCCCCCCCCATGATTTAGGCAAATTTTTCAGGATTTTCAATCGTGTTTAAAACTTCACACGGTTAAATACATTTACCGTGTCTTTCAAAGACCCAGACTCCCATGGTTCCAGTGTTCTGACGATCTCGTGATTGGACAAGCCGATCATCATGTTCTCGAAGAACCAATGGCAACCAACAACTTGGTAATGGGTATGAGTAAATTTATCACGGACAATCTTATCTCGTTATTTAAACAGAGTACAACACTGCACCCACCTTGATCGCGATCAACGATCGACGGGCAGTACCTCATCAACTCAAATACCGTTATATTCCGCAAGCAAATCAAGACTCCCGATAAAGCTTTTAAAATGTTTGTATTTTTGATGGACAGTTGAATACTTATTAAGATCTACGATCGAACCAATAGTTAGCCATCACAGAAAGTACACAGCTTAGAGCTGTGATAGATGAAACCGACGGATAGGTGGACAGGTGCCATATCAACTTTTGAATTCGACGGTTGGTTAACGTCAGTTTAAATATAAACATATACTTACCTTTAACGCAGGTGCCCAACTATCATATCTTCAACGCCGGTTGATACGGTCCGGACTGCCGGTTATCCAATGAGCATGCATGTAAAGTAAGTAAGTCGTTCTCTAACTGAACACCATAAAGTAAGTAATGTCTGTTGTCAAACTGAAACCCCATCATTAATGGTCAAAACATCATTATACTGTAGGCCAGTCGTATCGACTTGCGCCAGGTGTTAAGAAAGACCCGTGCTCCAAAGAATCTAGACTCTTTTTTCAACACGATGAATTGAGAACGGTCCGTGATTATCGGAATTATTGGTGAACTTGAATCTTTAGTTGTCGAAAGGCAAAAGGAGGAAGTTATACCGTTGGATTATCGGAACTTTCGAAAAACTTTCATTTGCTGATCTTTGAGGAAAACCACACACACAGCCTGGTGCCATTGAGACGCACGTCTCGGTATTTAAAAGTGGAAGGGTTTATTATTATCAGGTTAACATGTCCGACACTTCATCGTGGTCTTATCAGCATTCTACCGATACTATTTAGTCGTATTTGAAGGGCTCACCATAAAATCGGTGTTCAACGGACACCACCCTAAACCTCCTGAAGCTCGAAGCGGAGACTCGGACAATTTATTGCACAGACCTGATAGGGAATGATAGCCTTGTTTATCCTCCTTTATTATCATTTCGTCCCTGCACCAGAGAATGACAATCCGTATATATACATACGGACTTTCAAAGTCTGGTTTGGCAAAGATACAGTGGTCGAGTTTTTGTTCTAGACCAATAGTAGGTATTTTACGGACCGATCGTTATGTCTCAGGACAACAATGAGCACTAAAGTAAATTGTGAGTATAAGAGGAGAACAAAATTTTCACATGTACCTACGTAGACAATAATGATATGAATACGCATTTCCAGTCAGGTATTTTAGCTCACCCTGTGGCGTAGGATATCAGGTCCCATTAATCCGGGATCCCAGAAAGGCTTAGTCTTGGCTTCCGTGCTTCGTGGACCCTGAAGTAATAAGAAATAAGTAAAACAGTCACACCCTTTTCTTTCTTGCATCTTCTCGAATTCCGAATCATTCGCAATTAGAAGTTCACTTTGCCCTCAACTAAATTGTGAATGCTGATGCGAGGCTTTGTAAGGAATTTTGAGTTTGACGAAAGTTTAACCCTTTCGCCCATGAAATAAAATGACCACCAAAGTATGTTCAACGTTGGTGCAGTTATACCAACCTCACGGTTCATAACTCTCCCTCATTTGTTTGAGTTGGCCATTAGATGCCCGTGATATGTGACATGGGATGAGTAACAAATCAGGATGACTAACTACCCGATTGGCGCCCGAACACAAAGGCTCATTCTTAACCTCACTCCAATACACGGTATTATTTGTTCGCTGCAGGTTGTGATACATAATGCATAACTCCTTATGACAATCTTGTGATACCTTCAACTTCGGAACTCAAATACTTCCGAGCCTACGCTATTCTCGATTCATAATATCAGCACTAGCCTAAAGGTTGGCTTGAAAGTTTGAGACTTGTGTTGCAGCTTTTTCCAAACCGACGTCAGGTTTCGAGTTATCAGATGATACATTTCGGATCGCCTCGGATGGCTCTGAAACTGAACAATAAAGTTGATACGGGTCTACCGAAAGCGAACCAATATCGTGATTTTTTGTTTTTTGATTGCTCGGTTCCGAGATTAAAATATGCATATGGGTATCACAAGATCTATACCAAAACGTAGGGCATGATCTTTTTATGAGAACTAAGTTATTACTGGGTGGCTCTATGTACTGTAATACGAAGACACAGACTTCAGGCAGAGCTGAACGTATTACATATTTAGTACTTGGCACCATTTTTCGGATAGCAAGGCCAGCTGAACATTATGAAATGATAACCTATATTGCATACTGAGTGCTGTTATGACAAATTGGACAACAATTCCCAAACGTAACATTCTTGCCAAGTTGGTAAGTTTTGAACATGAACATGGCTGACATCTAATTTGGCTGAAGTATCGGCGTTTGATTTGAGTGCCAAGGTAGATTCTTAAATCAGTGAAAATCGGATAAGTATGACTTTGGGAGTTGATAGATGTTAAATGTGTCATGTCCTAGCGCGGAGGACTTCTTGTTCCGCTCGTGGAGGCATAAACTTTCTTAGGCTTAAATTGTCTGTTTTACGAGTCCAACATTCATTTCCCCGGTTTACGGTACGAGTATACCATACCCGTCAGCGATAACCCAAGTATCGTTGATTCCTTATAAGTGGTTCGAATGAGAAGACGTTTTGCCCATAGCTTCTCGAAATAGCACGGGCTCTGGACCCCATATTATTGAGGCAGAATTTGGCAGTTGGGCGAAGTTATTCGGTTCAAGTTTTGACAGTCAATCCCGTGTCCATTCGTAATCTCATTCTCAGGACTAGAGACAGGTATAAAATATAATTATAAATCTTCGACCGTTTATGGACTACCGAATTGCTGCTTACAAGATTATCACTACAATTGTTGGTCAGGTTTCCGACTAGTCCTAGCGATTTTCCTGCGATTTTATCGTCTCTTTTGATATGGATACACATCTATGATAAATGTATAATGTCAGCTCAAACCGACCGCAGAGATCTCCATCTAATGTTTTCACAATCTTCCTCGACTTCAAGGCTTGGAGATGACTTAAGTAGTGGAAACAAGAGAGCCCTCAAAAATATTCCAAATTCGTCCGTTTTTTTGTCGTAATAACGGTGTGTACAATAAAATTTTAAAGTAGCTGATAGAATTGTGACTGCTAAGAAGACCCTGAGCCCTACTCTTTCCAATCTCCCTGAAACTCGGGCACTTTCCTGAATAGTTTTATCTCGTCTTCCTTGATATGGTGAATACAGACACTGTTCCACTCAACCGAACCTCCGATCTCTTCTACATTGGCTCTACCCGGGTAATCGTGCCATCCATCGATATCATTAACAACGAGAGTATCGATGATATTAGGATGGAGAGGCTGTGGGCTAATTGTGGTATCAAGGTTCCAGTCGTGTTGACGAGATACTCGGAAACTATGTTCGGGATCCGGGAACGTTTTTAAAGATGATATCCAAGAACCAATCATAACATCGTCGTTCGGGAAATGGATGTGGTGTGGAAGAGGAACTCGGGTGGTCACCATTGATTTTACGAGTGATGAGCTGTGAAAGGTTTAGAAACGAACTTGAAATAGGGTTGATAAGAAAGAAGACATACCTTAACATGTATCCTATTCCTATTGGGTATGAGTACCATGGTCCATCGAGACGGAGGTCTTGGTCTGTTGAATCTTGGTTCTGGTCCGAAACAGTTGTTACCCAATGCCACCAGTGGGGGCGCATCCGTGCAATAATAATGGGGTCCTCTCTAGGGTTAACGTTTTTGCCTTTTAATACGGTAGGAAGACGTCGGGCTAGAGGACCGAAGCGGACGAAGGTATCAGAATCTAGATTCATGAAGTAGTCATAGCTGGTATTAGAAAAAGAGTCTGCCTATGATTAAACGACTGGTTAGACTTAAACATAGATAGATACAAAAAGAACGCACCCATTTCAGGGCCGCAAACCGCTTTTCCGATAGCCTGTTAAAGGCCTCTTTAATCTCTACAATTACTAAATCACCCTTTTCCTTTTCTTCCTCTTTCAATTGTTCCACCTTCTTCTCTACAACATTGTCACCATCCACAGGTAAACCAACAAGAAATCGGTAATCGATGTGTATTTCATTACGACGAACCCCTTTGAATAGATTATCGCGGATAAGCTGTCGGCGTTGAACTTCTTTTGGGTGGGATAGGACCGCGACGCGGAGTGATAAAGGTGGTTGAGTGGGAGGAGAATCCATCCATAATGGGCGGGATTCCTTATCAAAAGCAAATATAGTAGGGTCAAGTTCGGTCTTTTCAGCTGGAGGAGGACTTTCAGAAGGGGGAGGGGTAACAATCGGAATATCAACTGTACCCTCTCCTCTTCGATAAACTACGATAACGCCCGTGGCGACGAATAAAGTTGCTATGATAATTGGGATTTTGAAACGATGAACAAGTCTAAAAAAATGGGAAGAGTATGACTTTTTGATTGGCCAGCTTCCATTTCCACCTTCTGAATCACCAGTCGGAAGTTTTGTATAGGCAAACTGTTTAAATATGAAGCTCATGAAGTGTTGGCTGGAAAGAAAAAAAGAGGAAGAGGGTAACCAGGAAGAACAGGAACTGAGACCAATGAGACAATTCGGATAATACCGGCAAGCCAGCCACTAGTTTGATATCTATAGATACTCCACGAAGAAGCGACGCCTAATCAAACTTCTTTTTTTCTCTGTATAATACGAATTTAAAATATTCATCCAGCAGCGTCGTGAAAAGTATACGGATGAGGAGCAAACCAGAAACTGAACGAGGGATTACCGCAAGCCAAGTGACCCAAGTCCAAGATGAAGTTGATCGTTTAATACTTCTGTCCTCACCGCATCCACGTTTCAAGGCGTTGTCCAATTTGATTCGATGTGTATAGCCCATCTAGACTCTGGTTTGCCGAGCGCTATGAAATATATTCGTTTCTTTCATTAACCGTGTTCATGTGACTGGCTGCTGGATACCAGCTCCTGATTTTCAATCGTAAAGAGCGGAAACTTGCTCGTAGCCTAAAATACGTTATATAGACAAAATTTGAATTAGATTCAAACCCTCAATTTCAAGTAATCAATATAGAGACGAACTCAAGATGAACTCCAAAAAAAGGGTTTCGACCAGCGCTAAATATACGTTACTATTTTGTGACGCCAAGCCAGACATTCCTTTGGAATCCAGTCAACCCCGCCTCTTGGATTTCGCTCCAGTGCGGTAGAAAAGAAAACCTTATTAGAAGTACAATCAACCTGGTTCTACTTTGGAATGCACAAAATAAGACTCAAGTCGTTTATCTGTCGATTTACAACATCCAACACGCTATAAATTCATTTATCCGGATTTTTACTGAGGCTTCCTTGGCACAGCCGGTAGTGCGTCAGTCTCATACGCGGTATGATGCTGCTTTGTCAGCAACAATCTGAAGGTCGCCAGTTCGATCCTGGCAGGGAGCAATTTTTAATTTTTTGTTTTTGCCTGAAAAAAGAACACAATGAGACCCACTCTGAAGGAGCAACCATATGGGCTCGGTATTTTTGCCCTTTGCATAATAAGAGAACTACCCGTCTCAGCTTCAATATTGACCTAGTACTGAGGAGTACTTACTAGTATCACACGACCCCACGTCGTGTCACACTCACGTTCATCCCTAACAAACAGTCCTTCCGTTGGGATCCATGTTGACCTCTAGTTGATCTCAAATGGCTTTATCTCATCTTGCTTCCAACTGGTACGTTTTTATGTTCTACAGTTGTCTATGCTCATAATCTAATGATATATAGGTTACTGGTCATCTCATGTCTTTTTTCGCTTCTCCTAGCTGTCCTATATTTGTTTTATGCCAATAGGCTTTTGGCGTTACTGATAGGCTATGCACTTCATTTAAATTGGTGGACGGACTCTCATGATAGGATATGGGTATCGTTAGGTGCGTATCAACAGCACTTACTCTGCCAGTAAGACGATCACTGACCATGACGTAAAGAATCGTTCCAACTATCCTTGTTGGCTGGTCGTATTATGATAAAGGATCTTCGTTATCATTCTAGTAATCAATCTTTTCGCGCTGTAAAATGCTCTATAGTGTGGAGATATTGGATCTGGAGGACCAGGAATGATTTCGTGAACCCCGACAGAGGTGAAGACGGTGTCAAAGGTACCTTTGTTTCAGAGAATTTTTTGCAATGAACCCCATTACAAACTATTTTAGATTTAAGCAAGGAATCCAAGCTTCCTAGTCGGATCTACGTATCTTTGGAAGGCGTGGAATGGCATTTGTACAACCGCACGGCCGCTTTCAACGATATACTGTCACATATACAACAAGTCAATAATGAAAAGGGCGGGTCAAGCATCCGTGCTTTCTCTTCGCGTAGTGAGACGGACAGACGGAATATTTTATGTCGGTTTACTTTTGGTTTTATTATCCATTAAGAAGTTGACGCTTACTCAGCGCCCCATGAAACCATAACGTCTTCTACCATAATCCGAGAGGCCGCCTCTAAAGTCAAAGGGCTGAAAGATAAACTAACCTCTTGGTTAACCATATTACAACCAGAACTCTATGAGATCCTACCTATTGATGTTTCTGTCGTTCGAGGCGCTATCCTCTTCGGTAATGGCGCGACACCACGGCTTTTGGTGGCAAAGTTTTCTGCTGGAAGTGGATCATACAGCATGGTTCCCGTATGTTTTACTATTATCTTCCTTATGCATTTAACTGATTTTAAGATGAAACAGTCTAGGTCTTTGCATGATAAATATAAGATTGTGGTCGATGCAAGATTCCGAGATGCTAAAATGGATTTGGAACGGAATCACAGATACCGTGGCTCATTATCTGACCAAGGTCGTGTCATAGCAAAACGTTTCAAAAAGTAAGTTAATTTAAACTATTTCACCTGGACGATCGTTTTAACTTTTATAAAGCGAGTATCTCCCGAGCAGGCTGACTTATTCGGTGTTTCGGGATATGTGGACAAGTACCAAACGTCGCGAAGCATTGGATAAGATAGAAGACATGTATTCCCGTACAATGTTTGAACAGCACGAGCATCAGAACCACTATGCAGTTGTTGAAACTATCCTGGATACTCCAGAGCTGCAGCTCTCATATCATTGGGATATTCCAGGTAAAACGTTTCGTCTACGTTTGGGGCTCAACTCGAAATTTATTATACAGGTGCTGTTCCTTCGGCCCCAGTAAAAGAAGAATTCAAGGGTGATATCCATTCACAAGTTGGGAACGGTGATTTATCTCCTCAATTTGGTTTGGACGTCATTGTGCATGGAGGAATAATTCGCTACGGACCATGGGCGGACCGACAACGGTCCGTACTCTTATCTCTAAGACGAGATATTAGTCCAACTCTTTTTATTTAGAATTGAGTTGCAGCGTATTTTCTTTCCACAAACGTATAGGACAAATACCCCTACAGCATCTTTGAACCCTGGTGATACTCGAATCTATACCGAGATGAAAATATTCATCGAGTTACGCGATACCACTACACTCCATATTCCTTTCCGCGAACCTTCCAAGGTACGTTATAACTAGTGGAAATCATTTTTTACATAACGTATAAACAGGATTGGCAATATAATGAAGGAAAATTTTCTGGAGCTTCCAAAAAACGGAGAGAAGCTGGTTGGATTGAAATCCATGCTGGAGGAAACTCGACGATCAATTATGTGCTCCCTTGGTTTGCGACCTCTAGCGGATATGATGTATTGATGCAGCTTCATTTGGACGAAGTCAAAATTTTATCTAGTGTCAATGAGATGAAACTTCTTTCAGCTACATCCGCAAAGGTAAGCAATCATCCTACGAAGCGTTCACGTTACGTCTCGTTGTAAAGTTATCTTTTCTTAGATTCTGTGCGAAATGCCCACCCCTCTTCATTGGAAAGACTTTCGTCATTGGATTTTTGAGGTTTCACTCCAAGCACCGACGTTTCATTTGATTCGTGATCATATACATCTCTTGACTGACTTAGGGAAGGACTGGATATCTGGGCCTCCTACTGATTATGAAAAGTGGATTCCGATGCGTTACACAGCTAACATTGCGATCAGGGATTTCGAATTCAATCTGTACCTTAATGATCAGAATCTGATTACTCGTCCGCATGCGCGCGATGCTAACTGTACGTGCTATTATACCTTGAAGATTACCCATTCAACATCTCTATTTCGCAGCTATATTATCTCTCCGAGGCAAGACCTTACGCAGCGCTGTTGACATCCCTTCAAATACGTTTCGACCATCATATGTCAAATATCCTTTTTGGGTTGAAAGTCCGAATGTTAACTTGGTACTAACATTACCTAACTGGAACACTCATGCTATGTTCTCTTCATTCAGGACGAGTGATTTCGGCGCATTACGGGCCTTCCGCCTTGAGGGCTCTTACTTGTCTCATTCTGAAGTTTTACCAGGCAATATTGATCAACTGAAATTCAGCATAACTGTAAGTCTTGCATATTGATTCACTGGGTTGTACTGTATCCTGTAATCTTTTCAGGGGTCAGATGTAGTCTTCATCGCTTTCGGTTGGGTTATTAGAAACCTTATGAGCCTCCGAGAGAATTATTTCGGAAACTTCACTCACTTTTCAACTCTTGACGAATACGTATACAAACGAGAACATAACATCCCCGTGGGCGATATTATTGAATCAAAGTGGAAAGAAGGACGTGTACGCATGACACAACTGTTTTACTCTCAATTGCTAATTTCTTCCCTCCAGTCAAACGTCTTTGAAGTGACTCTTGATGTTCTTTTTCACCGTACCGTTGTTGTCTTCCCGGCTGGTCTAACGGGTTACGAGTATTCGGTGGATCCTTGGTCAGACAACACGAGCTCCGGAGAAGCTTATCGAAGTTTGGGAACTTCCGTGTTGATGTTACAGCCCGAATTTCAGCTTTACTTACGGACGCATGATTTCTCAATGGGTACGCCTAATGTCGAATTTCTTATATGCGTTTATAACACTCTACCTCAGAAATGGATGTTCATACAAGTCCAGTTAAACTTTCAGTAGTTGAACATCTATCCCACAGTCTCTTATATGAGCCTTATACTGTCCTTGGCCGCCGGAAGCTACACTTAGATGGTACGTTCTTGAAACTTATTCACTTTACAATTTTTAAATTTGTATTTCAAGGCCTGAACATTGTGGCGCATCGCCTTTTTGGTCCCCAACCACGGACAGCCACCTATTTATGTCTATGGGAGTTTTATATACAGGGACTGATGGGAAGTATTTCTTTAACAGAACTCCAAGGCCTTCTATCTGCGATGACTTCTTTCCGTTTGAATTTTGTTGATGCCGTTAATGCACCCGCTGCCGAGCTCACTCTTCCATCGGATCCGGATGGTGCGTGGTTTTATAGGTTGATCATGATATTCCGACCTTTAGTCTGCATCCAGTTACCTTTTTGAAGCTCGATTTGAGTCATCTAGATGTAGCTCTGGACGCTGGAAAAAGCGTGATACAGCTATTCTTGCAGAACGGTATCAAATTCGATTATAACGATCTGGCTGGAAATTACTACAAAAAAATGATCGAACTTCGTATTCCAACCTGCGTACTGCGTGGTTTGTTGAAAGCAAATATTCATCCAGAACAGTGGTATGAAGCCAGCTCTATTTCTTTCGACCTCGCTATGGATATGTATTTTTCGCCTGCGCATTGGGAGGACTTGGCAAGAGAGCAGAGGGATTTTATTGCTGCTGAGGATGCACCTACTCGACGAGCATGGTTTCTTTATGAATCACCCAAAGATAAACCAACTTTTCGTACTTCCGGTATGCTAAATATCATACAACATTTCTTTATTACTAATACATCACATTCGCCGTAGGTTACAAAGGCGGCGTACATTTGCCTCAACCAGCTTTCCCGGGCATGAAAAAAAGGGAAAGGAAGCTTTCTATGGTATCTCAACGATATGCGCGCCAGAAACCCAGCCTTACGATCCATCGTACTGTTGATTCAGATCAAGATGAACATATATCAGAAGCTGATCGGGATGCCCGCTTAGCGTAAGCTTCCAAAATTTTTTATTAGGAAATTTACTAATTTATACAAAGCTATTCCCGCCCCACAACTCCACTTCCCACGATGAACAATTTCCAAGACCCATCCACCTCTGGTGAGTCGGATACTGAAGACTACAGTAGTCACGGGACCAATACCGACTTTGATGATATCACGAAACCGACTCCTCATGGTAGTATCAATCTAATTAAGCCACTTTTCAGTCTAATTTATTTCAGGAAATGCTCCACCGGAAGGATATCCGCCTCTTGCCTATTACCGCCATATCGTCAGGAAATATGAATCTCATATTAACGATGCCTATATTCATTCACCGTTGTTTACGGTTCTTAAGGTAAGTTGCTTATTCATCTTATCAGGTATGCTTTTTATCTCATCATTTTATATAGGACCCAACCTCCTCCTTGGAGGATATACCGGTTCCTCCCGAAGAAGATTCAAGACCATTTAATCCTAATACATCGGATGAGTCTCCATCTTATCCGAACCAGAGTTGTACTACTATTTCGATACGAAATAATCATTTGATCGCGCTTCTTACCCCACTTTGCATTCATATCGGATTGTCCTTGATAGAGGATGTTACCGCATATGTCAGTTAATCTCTATTTTTTTTGGTTTGATCACGTACTAAACTTTTTTAGTGGCGGTCTTCGAGTATCGAATCCTTGGTTGATTCTTTAACTGCCGACTTTTTGGCGACTGCCGGCCTTGAACCTATCAATGTACCATCCAGAACCGACTTTAACCTTGAATTTCAGACACTACAACTGCGTATTCTTCAAAGTTTAATGACTGTAGGGCAAACTCTGTCTCCGGTCGTCGACCCGCCATCAAACACTACTGTAGCAATATCCCACGATTCGAGAATAATCTCCGACGCGATCGTAGTCATAAATGGCTCCCAGACTAGATTTTCGAAGATAACATCTCAAAAACAAAATTCCGTTTTATTCGGGAGCTCTTTTGCCGTTCTCCGATCTCGAGTGGGAATTTATATCGTCCATGATACTTCTTTCACAAGTCGAAATATGAAATTGCTTTCTCAATCAAAGTTACGGTTAGGTGGCAGCAAGGCTGCTGTATCGCCAAGTTCTATGCATGCCAATATAGGGAACCTTAATTTCGAGCTATTAGGAAATGCTTCGGTGGAAATAATATGCGCTACTATCCAAAATTTAATTCGTACATATCATGATCTTCGACGACCATTTTCTATTTGCAAAAAAACTGTTCATACTGCGCAATGGCGTCGTGTCTGGGGCATTCTTCAAGTTTCACGTGCAATTCCAATAGACGACCCTCTGTCTCAAATCCAGCCATCCTACCTGATTCAAACTGGGCGACCCGACCGATTAAGATATGACCCTTCCTGGAAACTATTCATGTACCTTCGCCATTGCCTTCGCTTATTAGGCCCTGGTCATCGACGGACTTTGATGGAAATGCCGCGGTTCGATGAAGTGGGGCTTTTGCCTCCTACCCCCCAAGAAATAAGCCAAGTCTTGGAAAGACGTTTGGGAACATGGGGATATGATCTCTCCAGAGAACATGTTATGGCTCTCCCTTTCATGTCTTGTTGCTTCAGTCCTATCATTCAACCGTCATCCTCTACGCAAGGCCGAGGACCATGCACGATACCTATATTCGTCGATACTGGTATTATTGCTGTACTGATTCATGGCGTCGATTCTGTTCCCTCGGTAAATACAGGAAACGTATTCACTATTGGACCACTGGCCGCCTCGTATCGCACACGTAAGCAAACTGTTACCGCGCAACCCCTCAACAAACTCCACTCGATACACACCCATATTCTGGACGGCGAGTATCTTCCCGTGCATCATCACGTGTTAACACTTTCTATGGGTGATATCCGATTCTCTTTCCACCCTAATTTCGTCATTTTTCTACAACGTTTGTTGCCATTATACTCCGAATATCTCGCACCTGTTCATGAAGGACCATCCGCTTTACCACTCAACTCCAAAAAAGCTTTGATGACGCATAACTTATGGGAATGCTTTGTTAGAATCTCTCAAGTCGCTATCCAAGCTGCCGTCGAAGGCATGGTAGCGGAAATCGGGTTCAAAGATATGGATACGACGGGATCTGTATTATCTAGTTCGGCCATAGCTCGCAGTCAACTCCGAAGTCGTTCCTTTGCTTCGGGAAGCTGTATTTTACGGTTTTCGGAATTATTTGTTCGAGTTAGACAAGCACAGGATAAACACGATCCTTTCCGGTTCAATGAACGAGAAGTCTTGGCAAGTCTCGTTCTTACTCAGGCTTCTTTACATAATAGCTGTCGAACTCTTGGTGGTGATGCCGCACCGGATGGCAGTTGTCTCCTTGCCATGCAAAGTGTTGTCATAAGTGTTCCACGAAGCGTTCTGTTGACATATCAATTGATAGAGGAATGGCGGGTACAATATTTACCGTAGGTTCTCCAGGATTCTTATACCTTCGCTAGCTGAATCGACATATAGTAAAGTCCATGCTATGAGTCGTGATTTGGTATCCGAGTTGAATAAACGTCATAAGCAACACGTGAATAAACCCAAAGGAACCATAAAGCAATTTATGACTCCAACGATAGACTTCCAATTCTACGTGCGACGTGTTGGACTTCTACTTCAAGTAATGCACGGAACCTGGTTTTCGTGGGACGTAAATAATACATTGGGATTCCTCAAATGTTCTCCTGTCAGCAATCAATGCAGGCTCACGTATGGCGTTCGGCTTTCAGATCAAAGAATAAAAATCACTTCACATTCTGCATATGATATATCTGGAGACCGAGTTATTAGCTTCCGTCTCCCTGCTTTCGAGGCCGCAGGAAACTATGAAGGAGGACGTGTGCGATCTCATGCAATCATCGACAAATTCTCCATCCACCTGAAACCGCAATACATGGATGACATTCTCGTTGTACAGCACAATCTAGGAACACATTTTTATGATGTTCTGGATTTGATTTCGAAAAACCGCAACAAACGGTCTCCTACACGAAGCAACAAAGCTGGTTTTGATATTAGATATGATGTTGCATTTATGCTGCGAGGATTTAGAATCGACATAGATGGGCCGACTACAGTTTTGGATTTAACCTGGGCCGAAATGACTGGAACTGCAAAAAACGAGCCAAACCTAATATGGAATTTCGCCGTGGCCAGTCTCGCCCTGGGATTATCTCACCATTCCACGGAAAAACGCGTTGCTTCGGATTTCGATCGTCGTTTCAGGACTGCATATATGGTTCTTGACATGAAAGCCAGATCGTTGAGCTCTCCAGGGTTGAGGGGTAATGCATCTTCTGTGAGACACACTTTGCAATTACAGATTAGCAGAATGCATGCTGTTATGTCTCCTAATTCAATTGGCGAGTTAGGAGATTTGATTGATCATATTCAGGCAGGGTTTACCTTTCTTTTTGTTTCTCCTTCGATGTTCATCATGATCTTATAGGCCGAGAAATTCATTCGCCAAGAGCGACGTGCCATCGAGTTGGAAGAGATTAAAAAGAAGACACAACGCGTTATCCGCGTTTTCGATGTACCCAAAGCCGAAGTGACTTTGAACCGCTCAGCGTCATGGTTGGATAAATATTCTTTAAGTGTCAATGTGACTGATATAGGCGTTGCGTTCCCTCTCAAGCTTAAAAACGAGGTGGAAGTTGATTCGATTGGATCCGTACCTGCGTTTTTATTAGCTATCAAGTCTGCCATGTTTTCCAGCAAAGGAAGTCGTTCTGGTCAAGCTTCTATGGAACGTTTGTCACTTCAATTTGTGGAAAGGTAGGTTATGAGATTCGTATGCTATATATATGAAGCATGTTGCTTACGTGTAATTCCTCTAGATTTGATCAAACTGAGCCACAACAATTTGATGGTGATCGTCATCCAAGTCGAAATAAACTTCTTTACCCGCACATGAAAGCCAAGTTCCGATCAGTGGCTATGGTTCCACCAAGAGAACTTCATTTGGCAGCAAATGTAGACGGGTTTATCTTGGATTTGGATCCTGGCATTGTAGACAACGTGTTCAGCCTGATTGATGTCTACAAACGGGGTAAAGCGCGTATTGAGAAACTATCCTATCTACCGCAACGAGCCTCAACAAGCGACACGAAACTAGAACGAAGAACGTTTGGATCTTTCTCGTCGACTGATACAGGTTACCAACCTATCATGGCATCTCATGTCCTGATGACCCTTGTGTTCCATACTGGAGAGATGCACCTTCGTGGCATGTCGGAACGGCTGGGTGGAGCGAAATCACCTCCGAAATATGATCTCCCGGAAATTATCCAGTTTCCTACAATTACCGTTTGGGGTGAATATCGCGCCAAGTCTCGTTTAAACAATTCTTTGGAAGTCGATTCATCACTTCTCACGTTCAGAACACAAGTTCACAGTACTATCAATCATATCAAACCCTCGATGCTAGATTTCGTAATTGGCATTATGGATCGTTTACAAGATCAACTACAACTCCCTGAAACCAAAACTCAAATGAGCGATGATATACCTCATACAGAAGTTTCAGAGATTGTTAGTCACGAGAGTAGTGAATTCCTTTCTCCTGGGGTGTTGAATGGGATTCAACTGAGCTTCAGCCTTCGAATCGATTCCTCACGGTTGGAATTATTATCCGATTTAGATGTAATCGCTTCTGTCGTTTGGGAGAGTGGTGGATTTTTGGTCACTCTTTCTCCAACTACAAGAACATTGCAGTTCACGGGTTCGGTAACTGGTTTGAAACTGGATTTACGACATACGAAACATCAAGCTGGTGCTGTTCAAACGGCTCATGCCGATGCTCGTGGTCTGGCGTTTTCAGTATCCTATTCTCAAAACGAGGACAATCGGGAACCTTGTTTATCCGTGGTACTTGACACCGAATTCGATGCTGGATTTAGATTCGATCGACTTCAAGATATTTTAATCTTTAAAGCTGTATACATCGATCGTATCCCGGTTGCAGCTTCATCCACGTCCAAGAAATCATCACCATCTCCAGCCGTGGAGAGTAATAATAATAACCATGTTTCCAATCTCAACACCGTCATACTAGTTCGCGCTCGGCAAATCAAACTCACAGCTGATTTAGGTCATAATATTACTTCCGCCGTGGCTACATTCAAATCTGCCATTTTTACAAGTCGAATAACACCTATTACGACGGATTTCAGGTTTATCATTGCTGCTCTCGATCTTGATCTTGCAGAGGATAGGCCTTTGGGAGGTTATATGCGTCTTCCAGATTTTTATTTCACGACTTCTCGTGGTCGGAGTGCTCGTTTGGAGTTAACCAAGGGTGCGTCTCAGATGCTTGATGTGACGTTGGGAAGTGGTCCATTGGATATTGTTGTGCAATCGGAAAAACGCGTATTATTGCAGTATCAGTACGTATTATGTTATTTTCCACTGATCGTTAAGTTATAAATATTTATTTGTTGTTGTCCAGTGCTGATCCGTTCTTTACACATATCGCTGATGATTGGAGTGCTATTGACTGGAGACTACCTTCAGAAGACCGAGTTTTGCGTCTAGAATTCTCAGTAACCGGGAAAGAATTATTGATCATCGCCAATCTTCAATCCGTCCCTCGACTTTTGATGCTATTGGATAAATTACGAAGTGATTTACAAACACAAGAAAAAGAAGCTCAAACAGCTTTGGACGCATCTTCAATGAGGTATTTACCTCGACCGGACAATACTCTCACGGAGGTGGCGGATGCTATGATTCGGTCATCGCGAAAGAAGATTAGAGATTCATCAGCATTGACATATACAGTTATTCAACATATGAAATTACAGCTTTCCAGTCTTCGAGTTGCGTTATTCAGGACTCCGAATGATTTGGAAATGGCCTTATTCCAGGGACGTGATGTTCAAGCTGAATTGGACAGGCTCATTCATTCTTTGGACTCACCTCCTAGTCGATCGTTGAGATTGGCGTTTTCCTCGCTTTATCTATCCAAGTATTCGTCACTCAAGTATCGGGCTGTTGGGGACGAATTACTCGCTTCACCTTGGTTAGAAAAACTTTTGAAAGGAGCGAGTGAATGGACGATCGCACGTCTCCCTGCGATGAATTTGGAGATGAACAGTGATGTTGAGTATGACGCCAGTGGTCGACAAGAAATTTTGTATTATGATCTTGTGGCGACTCCGGATGAGAGGGTTCAATCGCTGAGGAGCATTTATGTCTCACTCAACTTATCGCTTTATATTTGGGCGGGTGCGTTAGTCAAGGGACTCGGAATCGAAATTGAGAAAGCATTGGCTGCTACGAGTTTTAGTAATAAAACTGCTATAAAGGACGTGGCGGCTTCTATTGCTACACCTCCGACTTTGGTCAGTTCGAATACTGCCGACTCTTCACTCAAAGTATCAGATTATCTAGCCGTACCGCCGTCTGCATCATCATCATCCACGCTTCAGCCGCCGCCGCGAACGGTCCCACTGGCAGCAGATCAACGACTTCCGCGTAGATATCATGCACGATCGGAGACATCTATTGATTATGGGACGATTCAACAACTTGGGGAAGCGACTCCTGATGCTCAGGCACCTTGGTTGGGTCTCAAAGAAACTGTCCCGCCTCGAGTTCATGAATATGCTACGTTACCTATGGAAGTTTTGATGAAGATGCTTTTGGAGATATATAATAAACAATTGAAGATGGCTACTCGGAGTCAGATATTATATTCAGCTAGGGAGAATGGGGAGGAGTCGATATCGGGAGAGAGTGAGGATGATGAGTTGTAGAATTTCATTTCATTGAATTTGGTTTTTTCGTTCTTTTATACACAATTTTTTCATGGGACTGCTTTTTCCACATAACGTTATTTTTCATACTAATAGAACAATTCTCATTCTCAAAGGCATACTCATGTTTTACATCTTGGTACATTCAGTTTATGTTTGTTTCTTTCACAGCTTTCCTTGAGAATTCTTATTAGAGATAGAGTCTGGTTTGAGTCAAACTTCACCCGCTCCCAAGTTGAGTCGAGTCGGGACGATCTGTTCAATGGAGATCCAATTAATTCAATAAAAAAAAAGGGGAGAATAAAAGACAGTACCTCAACCCAATAGCCATCAGGATCAAGGATGAAAGCAATGTGTCTCATTTTCCCATCGCTTGGCTTTTTTTTGAAAGTCACACCGAGTTTCTCAAAGCGTTCACAGGCTTTTTCAACATCGTCAACGGAGATGCTGGAACAGATGTTAATATTAGAGGGATTTAATTAAATAATTCAGGATAAACTGACGCGATGTGGCCAAAACCACGAGGCTCGGAGTTTCCGTTATGGTATCCCTGGAAGTTGGGGTCGTTCTCCGTTCCGTGGTTGTGAGTTAACTCGAGGACGCCTGAAAATGTACGATAATGGATGTAGGAGTATTATTGATCATTAATCCATACCTTCACGGTTTGTTCTGTTCTGTTGTTTGGTCTCCAGAGAGTCGGCACCATTAGAGTGGTCGAAAGCCAAGAAGTAGAGAGTAAAATCGGAGAAATCGCTCTCTGTAACAAAGAAAAATATGAGAAGGTCTATAACATAAGTTGAATAGTGGGGATTATATATACGTGAAACAAGCTCCATTCCGAGCACTTCAGTGTAAAATTTGAGAGAGGCATTTGGGTCTTTCACACGTATCATGGTGTGATTAAACTTTGGTTCCATACAAATTGCAGATGAGCCCTTGTTGATCTAGAAAACAAATTTTATAATTTTTACCTGAAAAGAGGCAGTTTCAGCTGTACGAGGCATATTTCTGAGTACTGATGAGTGAAATTGTCTGGTTCTTAGGACTAAAGAGGATGAAGTGCGATAGAGATGATGATGGAGATGGCCTGTGAGATGTCGAAGAGATAAAACCATGGAGGAAACCGGCCAGATGACGTCATATGACCTTTCAGCTGACTAAAGTGTGTTTCTAAAAATAGTACTTGCGCTCTCACGAAAATCTACGACAAAACTTGGATGTTATTATGGATACCGGTATGTTTTTTTTTTTTGAATGAAAGAGTATATTTCAATCCAGTAACCATCAGAGTCATGCACCATAGCACCCATCGCTCGGGCCTGACACCGGCTTCGTTCCAAACGGTTGTACGGTACATTGAGATAAATTCTTAAATTGTTCATCTGCAGACTTTGTCGTTAATACTATAAGGAGTTGGAGTACATGTTCAAATTACGCAATGTTGCCGAATCCAAGAGGCTCATGCAGTTTCATATATTCCGTCCCGTGGATGCGAGTTATGTATTTTTGTAGGTACTATTGTTTTTACCTTTCCGAGCCCCTTTTTAACTCTCGGTAGAATCAGCTCCACGTCTTAGGCAAGGAAATAAAGCAAAAGAAGAACGCCCGGATAATAATGAGGTTTGTCAGGATACGGCCGAAACGTGTTCCGCCCTGAGTACTTTTTGGTGAAAATCAGAGTCTCGAATCTTTAAGTTCATGTATTTCTTCGATGAACAAGCGTGAAAAATGTGGTTTCTGCTGAGCGAGGACCCATAATTAAACTAGGCGAAGGAGATATGTTGTTAAAGATAAAGTCCAAGGGATACGAAATGAGTTTTCATGTGAAAAAGGAAAACTGTTGGGAAAGAAAACTGCCGATGATCAAGTTGTATGATAAATTTCCAATGAGCGAATGTTTGAATGGCAAAGGGTGTTGAAGGGACTTACAACGCGGTTCCGATACTGGCGCGGGGTGCCGCACAAAATCGGTTGGTCCGTCTCGAACCAACTGACAATATTATTAAAGGACAACGTTCGTACAAACTCCTGGACTGCTACACAATGGACAGGAGAACGATAGGATGCTAGTTTGAAAAGCCGATCTATGGTCCGAGATGTTCTGTTACATGGACCCTTGGTCCATTTTGAAAGCTTCACAATCCATATAAATACGATGCTGTTTTGACAGAAAAACATCACTCACATTTTCCACTCCCAAATCGCTTTCAAGTCATCTAAATTTCATCCTCTTCAGTATCAATCATGTCTTCAGACACCAACATTCGTACCGAGCTCAATCCTCATTGCTATACCAACAACAACCGAAACGTCATTCTGTGGTGGCATACCACTTTGATTATTGATGTTGGGCTGGAATATATTTCCTGTCAAATGCCAGAAAGGTAGGTCTTATGAGTGGCCGGTAGCGTCGCGTGAGCAATACTAAACCAACCCACATAGGGTGCGGCTTCATGGCTGCACAAACGATTGCATCAAGATATAGACAACAACCACCTGCCGGTCAGGACATTGGGGCAAAACATTACCATGACTCTGCCCGTAAACTCAATCATGGTTTTGGTTTTAGTTCAGGAAGCTCTTGTGGGACAAGTAACTCGAGGGAGGATCATAACGGGTCGACTCGATCAAACGTTCTGTGTCGTCTGTTTCAAAACTAAAGACTTGAACGAGGCAGCGTTTACAACACGTTTTTTTGGATTCGACCATCGGTCAAGTGCGAGAGTTGTTATGTTTTGTTTTGTCTAATTGATGCGAGAACCTTTCTGGGTTGATCACCATACCAGGACGAGAGTTTTAAAACTGTTCTGCCTATTATTGCAGAATAGTCAGTATTGTAGAAAAAATATGGAATGGCAATTATTACTATATAATAAATTTGTCACCAGTTCAGACAATTATCAGTGACTAGCGAGGAAATCGCGGGAATGGAATATTCAAGAGAAGATTTCCGTAGCCATTGGTTGAATTCATGAGTACCAGTCGTGAATTAAACATGCTCCAAAAAGATACCTTTTGATTTGTATACTGTATATACGGACTATTCCTGAATCTCGCGGAACCATCGGAAAGCTGGAGGAAATTACAAAAATTCAAATTCAGACTCAGATACACGTGGACAGCGCGTGTTCACTGTTGTTCTTCAAGCTCAAGACTTCAAGTTTGTTCTCATGGACTCCACCACGCAAACTAATCAACTTATAAATGCTACTCAGCCAATAAATCGATTACCTATTGAACTATTGGTTCAAATCCTCCTACTCAGCGCAGAACAAACTCACTATTATTCCAGACATTATTATTCTCATCTCCGTTTTTCATGGGTCTGTCAATACTGGAGACGAACCACCATTGAATCGCCTATATTTTGGACAGTAATCATGTTTTTACCTTGGAAAGGAAAATCATTCATACAGGAGTTGATTTCCCGTTGAGGCTCAGCAGAATTGACCGTCTTTTTTTCACGGAATAGTTTTGACAGTCGGCCACTAAGCATGGACGAAATTCTGCCCGTGTTTAACAATTTGCTTGAACACGAGGGTTACAGAATCAAATCTTTGGCTCTCGATGCAGATCTGGGCGACAAAATGTCAAATTTATTATCTGGAAAAAACCTTCCGGCTCTGAAGGCCTTTGGGTTCCGTTCTACAGGGGTGATGGAACCACTCGCGATTCAGAGTCTACAATCGGCAAAACATCTTCAATGCCTTAGAATCTCTCGTTTCCCTGGCCCATCATTATCTTCATTCCAACTATCTTTCCATTGTTTCAAAACTCTACATATCGCATTTAGCTCTTGCCAAGATACGACAAAGTTTTTCTCGACATGTTTACCCCTTTGCCATAACTTGGAATCATTGATCGTGTTCACAACGTCAAACCGATCAGAAATTCCACATGCATGCCCGCCTCTTTCCCTTCCGAAATTGATTTCTTTACGTACTGATCACTATGTGTGTGTTGATCAAATTCATGCGCCTGGATTGAAGAAAATCCAGGTGCATTATCCCCTCGCCCTCAGGACAACTCAACATAAGTATTCAATTTTTGATGAATACGATGTGTCGTCTGTGACACGCCTTTATATGGGGGGTATTGATCTCCTCTTGTCGGAGCCTTCTGTTATAGAGATCGGTGGCACTTCTGGTTCAACCGAATCACTAGGTTTATATCATATGATGTCTGAGAGCCTTGATTTCACCGAAGCGCTTTTGCCATCTATTCCATCTTTTGAACCCACTCGGTTCTCCTTTTCCGCTTGTTACCCGGATGATGTCGAGCGTCTCTCCAAAAATTCTTTCCTCCCAAAATTCCTCTCAAAACCTCAGAATCTCGAAATCATCGCAATCAACCCGTTTCAAACCACGGACATATCCTTGCAAAGAGTTGACTCCGAAGTCGAACCACTCAAAAGAATCATCAAAACGATCTTTGATAATATCACTTCGGTTAAGCTCCGACAACTTATTGAAGATCGGCAGGGCGAACTCGATGTACTACAGATATTATTTGACCTTATCAATACCTATCCCGCGTTATCAAGTTTGAACGAAATCACTTTTTACATCGATGAAGTGTTCGATTATCATATTAGCGGACATGAATTTGGAGAAGAATTGGTGGGATTCCTTCGAGCACGGAGAGGAGCAGGTTATGAGGCTTTACATGTATTTAAACTGGTGGGAGGAGAAGAATTGACTGGAGAATGCATTGCAGAGGCGGCGGGATTGGGAACTCATGTTCATCAGGAGTCCCCGTTTTCCTCCGACTCGGAATAAATTTATAATATATAGTTCAACAAATGCGAGTTTGGAATAATGTCTCAAGGTTACTATAAAGAATTCGTCAATAAACTACTTATTTTCTGGAGGGTATCTATGTAGTGGAGAATGTGTCAAGATGTCAACTTGTCTGATTGATCAGTGAGTGTGAGTTCTTGATTGACAAATCAATAGACAGGACCCTAATAGGACAAAAACTGAGAATGGAATAATCCGATGGACATGTGCCATGAAATTCTTCAATTTGTCACTATGTGTGGCGTCCTAATTGGCTTTCCAGTCAACATGGATATTATGCGCGCGCTTGACTTGTACAAAATTCGGTTTATATGGAGAACACTGTTGCATACTTATTGGCCACTTCCATCTCTTGGTATCGTCGAGCTCGCACAACCATATCCGCCCTCGTTCTAAATATCTTTGTGAAAACTACCAGTTTGGATACCAACAAATACGAATATTCATATTGCATTGCGATGAACCATAAGCTGGCAAAAATTAAATGAAACAGTATATATTAGGGATGGGGAAGCGACTGCCGGGATGTTTAGCGATAATCAAAACATTCCCTCATCTCTCCCAGACCCTAAGTTGCCTCGCAGATGTTTTTGTTCTCGTCAAATCTGCTAATGACCTCAGCAGAAGGCCGATAGACCCACTGCAATGGGCAGGCAATTTATAATCTAATATGTCTGAGTAAGTGAAGGCGTAGTATTAGCGCAACGTGGGGTTTAG
Source organism: Clathrus columnatus (assembly GCA_020884735.1). Classification (NCBI taxonomy): domain Eukaryota; kingdom Fungi; phylum Basidiomycota; class Agaricomycetes; order Phallales; family Clathraceae; genus Clathrus; species Clathrus columnatus. Next base: position 3,106,136 of record BPWL01000001.1, read on the forward strand.
AGTTTAAGGCTCTGGCTGCAACACTTTAAAACCTAAGTACTTTTCTATGACAGACTGAACCTAGGTTATCGAACTTTGAGATTTAGTAGGATTTTTGTTGGATAATCCTCCAAAATCGAGCGGACACGAGCTTGGATCATGCAGTCCACATCGCTCTCGTTACAGTTCACACTCCCTGTCCCTAATACTGGCGTCTGGACTTAAAGCCACCACCTAATTCTTTTGTCCCTGACCATTCGTTCCAGTTGTTACGGTCTTCATTAGCGTACAACTCAACCGACCACCCAGAAAACTATCATGATTCCGAAAATGCTCCAGGCACCCCCTCTCCCATGATTATGATTCAGGAAACCACTGAGTCGCCAATTTCACCTGACCGCGTGCTCTGCAATTCATCCTTCTCCTCTTCGTGTTTCCCTCCTTCAACCTCGTGATCCCAACACTTCCCTCAACACTTTTCTTCTACATCTAGAGTTGCAACAATGCAACACCATCCTGTTCGAGGTCATACGTTAGTGTTAACCTCTCCTGTAACACCCTTGCATACCCCAATCTAGAAGAACAGCAATAATCAAACGTATGGACAAAACTTTATGAACATCGCTAAAATCTAAGTATTATTCGTCATTGTTATACACATTAGTACATTAGTACAAATTAGAATAAGAAACTATTAGAACCTATTACATGACGAGACAAAGCGAAAGTATCATTATGTAAAAAAAAGGAATATATTTAGAAACAGACCGTCTAGAGTAAGTGCTGTTGGAAAAGTCAGAGCATCATAAAGCCAGAATTTGTGTTTGAATGGGATCCGAATGTGTGAGACGAATTAATCGAGTGACATGTTAGAATGAGGCTTACTGGTAAATATATGGTTTACCCACCCGTTACACCATGACAGAAAGGAATTAGACACCGTTGAGAACACAAGAACTTGTCCACATCATTGCAGCACTACAACTTGCACAGCTCAGTCCAGCTGTCATGCAACGTTGCTAACGCAAAGCCTGACTTGTATCGCATGATAATGACACAAAATCCTTTTTTTTCTGGAAATTTACCTGCATCATTGTTCCCATGATCTAAGGATTGGGATTGGGATTGGGATTGTTAAAACTCAGGGCCCAGGCTCAGACTATTAGTTTTCGGTTTAAGGATGGCCAGCGTTTACTGTTGAGAAGACTCGCAACCTATACGATCTTGGACTTTCATAACTATTCGGGAGAACTGGTGAATATAACCTAAAAAGACATCTGATTCGTCTCAATCTATACATGTTGTAAACACGACATGCTTAATCCCAAATCATAATAATATCAGTCTTTCAAAACTTAAAACCTCCTTGCAGGTAAATCCCTCAAAACATTAAGAAGATCCTGTGCTGCTTGGGGTCGATTAGGAGCAAGATGAATGTCAGTGAAATTGATAGGGTCCCGGATGTGTGTCGTAGTGGGCCTGACAAACCCTTGACAGTCTTGGAGGCCCAAGTTTCTTGCTGTTGTGCAGTCTCGAACAAGCCTGTTATACCAAAAAGATTACTTAATTTTCTTGTTTATTATAGTATTTTTGTTACCGATTATATTCTTCACTGGTTCTAGTTATGCCCAGCCTAGTCAGCGCCGTTCTAAAAGCTGTGGCTCCTTGGAAAAACTCTCCGGTAAACAGAGGAGCCCGTACGACAAAACCTTGGCTCCTTTGTGGCCTATTGCTGTTTCTCCGGGTAACTTCGACGTTGCCTTGCTCGACGATTACGTTTCCAATAGGAAGCCCCGCGTTTTGGGCAGTGTTATAATCTCCTCTGACCCGTTGAAAGCTTCTGCTTTGTGACATGATCTTCCAGACTTCTCTGCCATGAAACCATACGCCGAGTGCTTCACGACTAGTTCTATCAGGTCCCCGGTTGAAGGTTTGACGAAGACGCTGTCCGGTAAAGGTGACTGATGTAATTGGATTTTGGTTGAAAACATTAAAAGCTCTTTCTTCTTGGCTAAAATCAGTTTCTTCCTGGTTAGGATCATTTTCTTCTTGACTGAAAACATTATCCTGGTCTGCATCTACGGGATTGCTCATAACCTTGGTATGGAGTGATAGATGATGAAAGGGTTATCACAATGGAATGAGAAGGTAAGATCGACTTACAGCTGACGTTCGTTTGGGAAGATTTATTAGTTGGATAATGAGAGCATGGTATGTTTCGACGCAATTCCTTTATATGCCCAGAGGAGTCCGAGGAGAGCGTGTCTGCTTGTCAAAGAATCTTTCATCATGATGACTTATTCTTTGGTGTCAAAGTCAATCTGAAAAAAACGATGAGATCAGTATCTTCCGATAAACGAATTGAAAGATAGGGCTGAAGATCCGCCATCTGTCATCGGCATCAATTAGCCATCGATATCATCGATTTCAATTGTTAGTGCATTCACATTCATTTTCATAAAACGGCATGAAAAACATGCATAGTGGACTTATATTTTTAGTCTAAGCAAACTCGTACCACCCTTTTTTAGACAAACTTCCGACTTTTATTTATTCGTGACCCCTTTTGATTGAGAGGCTCTTTAAATAAAAATCGACATTTTTCCGAACAAGAAGAAAAAGATCCTTATTTATCTCTTAAATATATCTCCGAGATTACCGATTAATGAAACACTGGTAAAACACACACCTCGATGATTTAGATTTAAAGATCAGTAGTCGATTAGTCGATTAACCTTTAATGATCGTTAATTTTAAACTATGAGATTCAGTGAGATTGAGGAACACACAATAACTATGTATATTGAAATATTCGCAAGTAATATTCCTTCGTTGTCAGAAATTTGAACAGGAAGCACGGCGTACATAAAGTACCGGCCGAGATAATCCGTAGTTTCACCTGTCGTGTTGCTATCTGACAATGACCACAAGTTTGCACACTGTCAGCAAGCTCCATTGTTCTTTCTTGAGCAACGACTGAGATGTAAATCCACCCTGATTGGGCTGTCACCGAAGATCTATGTTGTTATTTTGGTTTATCACCTGACATCACGGCAGAACTGCGCATGGCGCAGCTGACCATATCACATGGACAATAGTTAGTAATACGTACACACACTAGTGCACAGACCATTTCTACTTGTATATTAAGTGTCTCCCCTCAAGGACGTAACCCTTGAGGGTGAATACCAAGTATTCAGCTACACTCACCAGTAGTTACGCGTGTCTCCGGTCTACCCCGTAAATTCACCTCCACACCAAAACCAACAATCTACGTTGAAATTCGACCCTATCAAAACGGACTAGCTGGATATTCTAGGAGAATGGAAGATAAAAAATCGGAATCTAGATCTAGCCGGATTTGTGTAATGTCCCGAGTTCTTTGATTCCGTTTATGACAGATTGAAGATAGATTGATATATATTTAAGATCTACAGTCGACTGTGAATACCTGAGAGGGATACCTAAACATGAAAAAAAAAATTGAGGCCACCCCTCCGAAATCTCTGAAGCAAGCCGATCCGTGATCGCAACCACCCCAGAAATAACAATTTACATACCGAGAGAATTTAACAACCTCAAAAGTTCATCCGGGTTTAGAAGTAATTTTCTTAGCACACAATGTTATAATTGTTCTTGAGATTTCAAGATGGCAGTGTAATATTCTATATTCAAGATAAGGGTAAAATTGAGATCGTATTTTTGTATCATCATCGAAAAATGAAGCACGAGAAATTTTAAGCAGAAAAGAAATACCAGAAGTTTAATCATGCCACTGCCATTTTGGAATCCTAAGGCGGACGAGTTTAAAAATTGAGGTTTTACAATATATATTTCTAACTGCACAAGATAATCATGAACTCTCTTTTGTAATAGTTTTGTACAGTAATTATCCAGCATTGACAGGTTTTTTTACTGAACTTATTCCTGTCAAGTGTTTTGAAGAATTTATTTTTATCAAACAGCGCGCGCCTTAGGATTCGAAAATGGCAGTAAGTTCAATACCTAACTTGCTAATTAAACTGCAAGGCCGTTCAACGCATGGTCCAAGTTTCGCCGCCAAAACTCCACTCATTCGCGATTCAGAAATGGAAATGACTCGTCTCTCACATTAAAATTATGTCCCTCTTCTGTTCTATATGCACTTAAAACGTATAAAAACCATACTTGTAAATAGAATTTCCCCAGCTTCGAATAAACGAAAAATCAGAACTTTCATTCTCGATACTTTCTTAAGTCTTTCGTCTGTTCGCTCAAGCTCACAAGTTAAGTCGTTTGTTTTTATTTTATTTCTTTACACTAGTACTACTGCCCTGATGAAAGGCGTCCGCCGTCAAGTTCATCCTTCGTCGTGTCAAACCTCGGAGGTTTTTCATTGATCAACACCGAAACTGAATTTGCATTTGGTGTAGCCGTAACAAGGAGGTAGACTCTGTTTCGTATTCCTGCTCCGAGACGTTGAAAGAAACGACGACAACCAGGTGTTTATATAAGCAAGGTTTGTCTTCAAAATTTCCTTCGAAACTTTTAAAATTAGGTACCATACACAAGATTCGTTTGAGATCTGGTGGTGTCAGCCAATGACTCAGTAACAAGACGGGATATTGAGTTCTTCGACGACTAGAGAATGGATGATACTCCTATCTTCGACATCAGACGTGAAATAGTAGGGGGTTCATGAGATCTAACAATATGCTCTGTCTCTCCATGCCCTTCTCGATATTTTTATGAAGGTCGGGTCCTCGGCATGATTTCCAATCCATTCGTCAAATTGGTCTGTCAATGTCATGAACATTAGTGGCGGAGTTACTGTAATTGGAAGACTATCTAACCTAAGTCGAAAAATATATCGTATGGCCTGGTCACCAAGTTTTCTTGTGCTTATATAGAATCTAGTAGAAGGCATTCTTTAACTATCCGAGGGGAACGGTATTTTTTTTATTTTAAGCCCTCAGTCAAACTCATGACCAATCGATATCAATATTAGTCTCAAACATCGATACACATCATGATTCATGTGCTGGCGACGAAACATGTTTGACCAGGTTTGGAAATAGGCCTTACGTTTTGGGCTCAGATTTGCATCAGGTCAGGTTTTCGATTTTGATTGAAGAGAGAAGCCTCACTATCTACTTCGTACCATCATATTACGCTTTGCCTCCTACCTTTTGTGAACAAATACTCCTTTTCACACTTTACCACCGAATTATACCACACTAAACAATGGGAGCCACATCCTCCAAAACCGATCTCGAACACAATGTCAAAGCAATGGAGAGAAAGAAGAAGATGGAGGCACTCATGTACCAGTGGTACGAAACAGTGACACAGACCACTCCTCCACCCACCAACGATCCGAATTTGCTATTTCATTTGGCCGTTACAAGTTATTATTACACATCCAATATCCGCCCTGAATTATCCGTTGACTTTCCCATAAAGAAACTACCACATCTCGAAATGACATTTAACGTTGCTGCAGTTGTCAATACTATTTTATCGTCGTTGGCGGATACTACAAAACATCAAACTGATGAAGGTTACAGTACCTGTGTAATACACTCCTTTGAAGGAACGTTTGACAAGAAAAAGTGTTTATTCAAACTTATACTCGTGGCCATTTCCTTCAATTTTTCATCTTCGGAATACAACACCGATCAAGACGTGGCTTTGTTCAGTTATTGGGTTTACTTTCTTCATACTGAGAATCCTTTAGGGTATGGTCGGGACGGGGAACAACTTACACACAAGATGTTGGAATATGAGCGTGCGAGCGTTGGTCGCTCTCGGTCCGTTTACGGACATACAACGCCGTCTCATTTATTAGTATAAAAACTTTTATTTGTTTTATTTCGTTCTCTACTGTTTGTAACCCATACCGCCAGTTACAATATTATTTGTTGTATTATTCGACCGTAAAATCCCACACAAGATTCCGGACGATATAAGTATAATAGGGATGCCATATATGACAGTAGAAGAACTTGACAAATACAAACCTTAAATAATATTTTCGCTGTCCACTTGTTTCATAGCTTCCTCTTTTTTTGTCTGCTTTTATGTTTATGATCTTGTTGAATTAGCGGTTGAGATGTGTAGGGGTTTTAAACTTACTTTGTATGCATGTCACTGGACTTAATAGGACTGTTTTGTTTACGTAGGTAATCAATATTGAATGTTTTTCTTGGAGAAAAATATGTCGTAAGGAATGTCGTCTAACTTCCAACTTCAGTACTTCAGCGCCCGAGAGATAAGTTACATACACTGAAGCGACCATAATTTCTCGGAGGTTCTCACAATCCGACGGCTAACTCCTATCAAAACAAGTCTGCTACCAAAACAAAAACTCTAATTTTCACAGGCGTGAACATAATGACGAGTGAGACTTGTGTAATAACGAGATATAATACAACAGAAAAACAAACTTAATCTATTGATTCCAAAATGATAACCTAGTAACGAGACTCCCTGCAAGAAAAAGCACAAAATATCTCAACGATAGCCCACCAGTAACTAGTGATCTGTGAATAAAGGTTGGGTATCAGACACCGGAAGCGAGATTGGATACGTTGAAAAATAATAAAAGAAACTAAATAGAACACAGCAACGGCTTGAAGACCACTGTCACGGTGACGAATCCCTGTTTCTGTTGGTTATCATCGTAAGTGGCTGTAATCTGAAGCTGAAGTCCGAGAACGCGACAAATATTAGCGCTCAAAAATCTGAAAGTATCGGAGACCTCGTACCTGATGAATGTTTAGTTCGGTATTTTGTGCTGCTGTGAAGCCATGGGCCACTCTCTGCATACGTTCATTAGCATGTCCTTATACAAATGGAAAGGAAACTGAAACCTACTTCTTTGACCAACCAAATTCTTCACGGGCGTAATGTCCATTGATTCATTTATCGAGTTCGTTAGTCGATTTTATGGACAAAGCCCAAACTTTTTGGGTGCGCAATGTTTGTTCAGGCCAGACCGTTGAAAAAAAACTTTTTGTTTTCGGCCAAAATAACTGTTCCAATGGATTGCGCGGTCCACAGTTTCGAAGTTGAGAATGATGACATAGTATCTGTATTTCACGGACCAAACCCTGTGGACTCCTACAGTTATAAAAAATGGATGCAGACTTGCAACCTAACCCGAAAACTGAATCTCAGGATTTGAAGAGGTGAGAGGTGAACGAAACGAATATAACTGGGGACTTGGTGTTGTCCAACGGTAGTTCTTGATACGACAACGTAAGTTGTTTTGTAATTTTTGTAATATTCAGGTGATTTCCCTGGAAGTAGGACAAGTGAAAAAAATGCATTCCGTATGAGAAATTCTGTGTCAGATCATAAGTACAAGATTGTCGATTATGTTTCTAATCCTTTAGGTTTCTGGATAACCAGGTAAACATGGTAAGCAAGCCGAAAATAACGAGTTTTGTCTGTAGATTCGAATTCGTACAGCTTGGACGCGTCTGCGGAATATAGTGCGAGAATCACTTCGTACAAGACGTTGTCTCCGAAAAATGTTCCTGGATAAGTGGTAGAGCAATAATCGCCGAAAGTCCTGTTTAACTTGGCGTTACCGACGAATACAATGAAAGCTTCAGAGATATCGTTGATAACCGTGAATGTATCTATTGATAAAGGTAATCCTTGAATTGCGTTTTCCACGCTATATTTGACAGAGTATTTGATGATGTTAGAGTCTTCCAACTCACTAACATAATAAGTCGCAATCCTTGACTCGTAGGATAGGACGGCGGGGTCTAAGGCAGAGGGAAGATGAAGCGTTTTAACGAAATCGTCTGCCATCTCCTTGAACTTGATAGTGAATTTCTCTATCTCCTCTACTTTCGATGGTGGTACAGTGGGAGTTGTACAATACATCTCTGAATAGATTCATTAGCCACAGGATGTTATGAAAAGTGAAGAGTACCAGTTACTTGAAAAAGACGTTGGCGACGATTTTTGAAAATTGAGGGACGAGTACTTGTGGGTGCTTAAATACTCGTTAAGATAGCAGCGTCAGTTCGTATGAAAGAACAGCCCTTACGTTTCATGTTGTTGATACATCGTTGCAAATGTCTTCCAAACTTGTCAGAGGATCATTTCGTTAGTACAAAGCATACCTAAATATGGTCGAATCACGAAAAAAAAAGAAAAAGAAGTAAAATGTAACTTACCTCATGAAAGATCATCCCTGTGGAAATGGAAGAGATGCTTGCCTGAGTATTATGGCAATGAGATCGCTATTATGTTTGATATGGATAAGCCATACTCTTATTTTCCAGCGTTACTGAAAAAGACAGGTGATGTTGAAGACATTGTGACAGATTTCGGTAATTCGAGTGTTTTCTTATGCTGAAACTCGTAAGACACGCCCCAAAGGGACAATCCACGGTCCAGGCTGTGAGTAGACCCGAGTTGCTATTTGTTAAAATCCAGAGACCACGGTCACAGCTCAATGAAACCAATTTGGTATGAGCCGAGAACCTTTGCACACATTTCTTGCTGCGGAAACAGATGGGCAAGAGGAAAACCTGTTGAAAAATATCGGCCTCCATCCTTTTTTGGTAGAGCCATCAAATTGTCAGAACCCATCTCTAGCTTCAGAAGTTGAATTGACAGGAATGTTGCCCATTTAAGACTTGGGCACCTAGACCTCTGTGATCACCGACTCGGTATGGACTTTTATTGGTGCAAAGTCGTTATGAATGTGTTGGTTATTGCATTTACAATATAAACATGCTTTGAAACGATATACTAGACTTCTAGAGCGTCAGAAGGTATGTTCTTCGCGTAGAGAGTCTACAGACCCTAATAACGTAACGTTAGTTAAAGCCGGCACTTGATTTTCCTAACGCAATTGTTGAAGACTGTAACTTCATTTTAATTTTTATCCATCCCTTGACAAACCGTTGGTGTCTGTCGTGTGTCGGTGGATATACCGTGTTTCTCTTTACAACGGACCAGTATCTTGAACGCAGAGTGAGTGGACGTGTCAAGTCGATTACGTAATCAACCTTACGTAATTTACCAACCCCATCAAGTCAACGTCTGCCAGCGTTCGCCAAACGCAACCCCCAGAATCACTGATCCCTTCTCACCCTGTCTAATCCATATATTTCGACTCATCTCCACAGACAAATGTAGGCAAATGTTTAACCCTTAATCCCAGAATTAACTTCGAAACGTCTCCTTAGCCACCATCCCCGAATCTCGAAACTGTACATATGTTGTATACATCGTTTGTATCAACACATTAACAACTTTGAACTACATATGAAATGAAATGCACCGCCCGTCGACATACCTTTCTGGAGTCGAGAAAGAAGAGAAGAAGAAAGCAGGGACCCGGACATCGCCATCAGGGTTTAGTTTACTTATTAGTGATGGTGACGGTTTTGGGAAGAACAAGGGTGAAAGAAGTGTATCTCTATCTGATTATCGATATGAGAGTGAGGATGGGAATGGAATCGGGGAAGGTTTTGATGATGATAATCCATGGGTTAATTCTCGTACCGTATCGACTGCGACTTTGCGCAGTCGCCGACAGTATCAGCGAAAGGAGTCAGGCCGCGAAGTCGGATACGTGTACGATGGCGAGGATACCACAGCACATTCTAATGGACATTTACATGAACACAGGCCCCTATCAGAGACAAGAAGAAGGCGACGGTCGCGTAGTGCTCTCGGAAGCATCTCAAAGCATCCTCTATACGTCGATACGAGCGCGGACGCCGAAGGTGATAGCAATGTTAATTTCGATGGGCATCCCTCAAGAAATCGTCTCTATTCATCTTCCAAATTGCCGTTCTTTAGTTCGTATTCTCGGGAAGGATCATCATCATCTACACCCGGATTGGCAGATCACCAAACAAGACCGTCTTTACGGCGTGCTATCGGTAGTTGGGAAGGACGAAAAGATGTGGAAAGAGATAGAAGCAGCAAGGGATCTGGAGTGTCGGATAATGACGTGGATGTCGTCGTGCACAAGGTGTGTCTTTATGCGGTTTCGCTCAACCGTATGTAATTAATTGTTCGCTTTATCTCTTAGGTCATGCGTACAGATACATTGGCAGGTATCTCGCTTAAATACAATATCCCGCTGGCCCAACTCCGTAAAGCAAACAAATTATGGACAAATGACAGTATTCATCTCAGAAATGTTTTATACATCCCATTACGTGACGTATCAATATCGTCGAGGTTATCACCAAATATCTTACCTAATAACTCGGATTCGGCATCCATTTCCAAGTCGTCCACACACACAAACCTACCCGAAACGGCCTTTACCTCGAGCACACAGGGCGAAATACATAAAGTTCCGATCTCACAACTATCCTTCTTCCCTCCATCAGGTGGACTCAATACCCCCACATCGATACCCAATACGCGTCCTAGAACCAATACCCGACAAAGGACAACACCTAATCTTACACCCCCAACTCGATCCATCGCTTCTGGTGGTTCCTCCCCTAGTTTCTCATTAGCATTCCTCATTCAAGGTCTTAACAACGCTTCTCAGGAAATCAAAAGCCGTTTATCGTTTGACTCTAAACATTCGTCCGAAACTGGGGAAGAACGCGGAGAGATCGAGATGGACCCGGTGAAGAACAGAAGTGGAAAAAGAAGCGGCGAGAATGGTGTTGATGGATCTTCCTCAATTCCAAATATATCTTCTACATCACAATATTATCCGCACTCCCTGTCAAGAACGACGTCGTCGACATTGTCATCGTCATTTGAGTCGCCATCCCGTAAAACAGTGATACGGTCTGTACAATTACAACCTAGTCCGAAAATGGTAATTCCGACTGCGATAGAAAGGGATAAAGAAAGAGGACAGCTGGGTTTGAGATTGCGAGAAGCCGTGCTGGATAGTGATACTGAGTAGGGAACGGAGAGAGAGTACAAGTACGTCATGTTTGTTCTTGGGTTTAGGTTCACGAGATGCTAATGATCCATCAAGTTATCTGATACCGAGTATTTTATTTATCTTGTAATAACATCCATCATCTTTTCGTAAGCATTTGAATGTAGGAAGGCGGTTTATATATCGGTTGTGGTTTCGAGTTAGAACCAAGGCCCTGGGTTGTGCACTATCTGTTTTTTTCTCCATTTTCACCACTTGACAATTATGTCGTTCGATTGAAATGCAGTCACCATCAGCGACATCTAACAGATCAAGTGCTCTTATTTTGTCAGCTCCCCGCCCCCCTAAATTGTGGCCATTCAAAGCTATACGATCCCCGAGCATTTTACATAACGACACAAGTTTTTCGAACGTAAGAATTTCTCAAGTCTGATTACAGTAATTTCAGACATTAATTTATAGCTCATCACGGCCTTAACATTGACAAATCATCTCTTCTGATGCGCCGAGTGCGATCCAAACAAGTTAAACCATCAACGATGCGTGACATTTCCTACTTCGGAGGATGACCCACTATGTAGGTTTTTTAGTTCGTTTGTGTTCACGTTGTACAGAATCTACTGGAACAAGACAGAACACGATTTGGAGGCAAGAAAACATTATTACATCGAAAAGAAAAGAGAAGTCATTCTCGTAACCGATTGGTTTATTGTGAGTCAATGCGACGGGGGCGCTTTCGTCATATGGACCTATTGTGTTGACGAGTTGGAAGAGTCCGACATCCTCTGATCGTTTGTTCATAGCGCCAGGAATGCCAATCAGGAGAATGAATACCCATCGCCGTCGGCTTGTCAACATGCATGATATAATCTAAGAATCCCTTTGCAAGTATTGCCTTCCCTTACCGCTCATCCGCTAGACCAGTAAATATAAAACAAAACAATATTCCATTGAACGAAACAGCATATAGAGATACTAAACAAGGCATGTTGCAAATCTACTGTATGTATTTACTGTTCATATTTATCGAGTTCCTCCACAGTCATATATTTCTGTCCCACAATATACATGTCCTTCGGAACACTAAACTCGAGTGCCTTCCCATGAACAGACTTCAACTGAAGGAATCCATCATCATCGGACACAGGAGAGTCTTTAAGAGAACGAGATGTACAGAACAAATAGATCGCATAACCGAATGCTGCTACGTTCTCTTCCGTCTTGACGAGTTGGGGGAGGATAAGACACCTAGATCGGTGGTTGCGGGAGGAGTGGTCTAGATGACTTCCTTGTACCACTTGATCATGAGGTCGAGTATCTTGTCCTGCCTTTCAATTCCTATTTCGACATTTTCACGGAGAGGTGGTTTAGGGCATCCCAACATTGTTTAGTCTAAATTATTTGGATGAACCAATAGCGATAATGAAGTTTACGTTTTTGTAAAGAACAACAACTTGGCTGAGCAGTGAGAAATATATGTTTATGGTCGTTGAATTGTATGCTGTATGAAACTTTTTGTTAGACATATATAGAGATTTGCCTCTCACCAAATTCCTCGTATAGTAATGTGTAATGTGTTATATTTTTGAAATCTTTTTACCCCTTCCAACATATCTTGAATATTGTTTAACCGACGAGCCAGGGTACCTGACAGCATAGGTGCCTCATAGATGTCACGTTCAATTGTACGAGTGTTGCAGTTGTGGTCTCGACGCCTCGATGCAACAAATCCCAAACGAAAAACTTCCTGTCCTTCTTTGCCGAAGTCTGGCCATCAACGGTTAAACACAGGCGTTTTCAAAACGAATCCTCAATGGCGTTAATTAGCTGTCACCGGTCCTCCGTAAGAGCTTCCTTTACGTTTAAGAATTTTGCGTGGCAAAGGGAGTTTAACTAAAGGTTTAGGTTTTCTTGGGTAGTAGCATTTCAAGGAACCCGTGGACGAACATGCCCTATACTAGTAAAATAACAAGCTTCGCATAGGTAGCACTTCATCTTTTAATCCAAAATCAAAACAGCTTTGAATCGCGGTTCATAGTACCTTTTACTGCTTCACAAGCCTTCTTTCCTTCCGATAGGAGTCGGTTTGCTGTCGAAACACCATTGCAACGAAAATTGGAAAAGGAAGGTCGATTATCAAGGATTTGATAATCCGGAAAATCAGTTTCAGGGCAGGCCGACGTGAGCCTTTCAACCTCGACTGTTAATATTCGGAATTAATCGAATAAAGGAAATCACTACGGAACCAGGACACACACTTGTGCAACTTCGATGACTCGTGATTTTACATAACTGATGAAGTGCGCAAAACCAGGGGTGGTCTCGAGGTTAAAATATATGGGCTTGATAGTTTTTTTTTTTCATTGTGCCTTGTTGTGCTTCATGACTGTTCTCTTCCCATGAGCCGATCCATGAAAATGAACGCTGTGGATGTAAACTCGTCGCAGACTAGACATGCAATCAACTTGTTGTTAGAATATGGATATGGATATGTTAAATCTTTTGTTCCTGTCAAGGATGTCGATGAACGGTTGTGGTTATATCTCTGGTCAAGGAATACGCAACCGAGACAAATGCTGCATAGCATACTGGTACATCATTGAGCCTCTTCGAATCTCTTTATGCATTGTGGGTAGACAAGGCTATTATGACACTCTCAGAACTTCGAATTGTAATATTTGAAACAAAATGAAAACTTGGTATTCTTACATTTTTCCCTGCCCCGTTGCACATTTGAAGATACCTTGAACTAAGGATAAGTTACGTTATTGACCAACTAAAAAGCAATTCATGAGATCCAGATTTATGTAACAAATAGATAGGATATAAACACGTCACGCATCGTTTGCGACTCGTCAGAGTGAGATTGCGCTTGTTGCCCCCATTCAGAACGTGTATGAGATTCTTTTTTATATCGCACATTTTCATTTTATATTTTCATAATCTTATGTTTTTTTCCAGACTTTCAACGCTTCTTATTTGCGAATTCACTATAGACCTCCGTCGACGGAACAGGGAACACTCAACATCTAATAACCAGCCTGGATCTGCTATGGATTTTTGTTTACCAAACTTGTCGACCCGTGAGAGTCCTGTTAATTCAGTAAGATCTGTACTGAGACGGTTTCATGACAACATTGTAAATGAGATGGGAGAGAGAAATGATTGCGGTCACGATGATGAGTCAATTTCTGGGTAACTGGATGGTTTTCTCAATGCAAAGGAGTTCTTAACTACCTTATTCATGAAAAATGGTAGAGAAACCGGTTTTCATATAAAAAAAAACTGTTGAGCTCCATAATAATGTTTGGAATAGAATTCGCATTTTCATTCATTGTTTCTTGGCTTAGGAAGTCAAAATCTTGGAGTATATATCAATGCAACGAGTCTTAAAGACACCTTGATGTCGACAATAAAACGTGCTATTGGCAGCCGCGGGATTATTATGAAGCTAGTGTCTAGTCGTTTAATCATAGATAACAGATGAGAAAGACAAAACGACCACCATAAGTTATTATTCGATGATATTGCTATACTCCCATTCTGGTCTCGTTCCAATTACCCTCATAAATATGCTTCAATCGCGTTGGCTCCTAATTATACAGTGCCCCGAAAAACTGTACGCGTCTCCGACACTTTCCGCGTCAAACTAGCATAGCACCTCTAATAAAATATATAAACTCACAAGAATATTTTTGTATATAGGAATCAACGTGAACTATCATTTTTACCATACAATTTTAAGATATTTTTTGTTTGTTCACAATTTATGAAGTGAACATTGACCCCGGCTCAAATGAACAGTTTTGCCGGTGTCATAAAAAATACAGAGATGTGCCTATATCTAGTAATTTGTATGACCCCCTTTCGCTTTTATCACCGCTTCCACTCTTCTAGGCATACTCTCAATTAAACTCTGACACACCTCCACCTCTAATGCATTCCAAACATGCCCAACTCGTTCCCAGAGCTCATGTATGCTGGTTGGGGCTGTTTCATACTCGGTGAGCCGTCTTTTGAGCGTACCCCATAAATGCTCAATTGGATTGAGGTCTGGAGACTGCGGAGGCCATACCATGAGCTCCATTTCCCGATTTTGGAACCAAGCTTTGGCTTTTTTCGAGGTGTGTTTCGGGTCGTTGTCCTGCTGGAAGATGATCTCATCATTCGTTTTCCCGAAGTATTGCATGGATTCTTGTAAATCCTCTTCTAGAATACGACAATAGAGATCTGCGTCCATTCTTCCATCAATCTTGACTGCTAGACCCGTCCCCTCCCAACCAAAACACCCCCACATCATAAGTGAACCACCACCATGTTTTACCGTTTTCTCCACAAGCTGATCATTTAGGGATTCTCCTGGCTTTTTCCATACCCACTTCCTCCCATCAGATCCAAGGCGATTAATCTTTGTCTCGTCTGACCAAACGACTTTTTCCAATCATCTATCGTCCAAAATTGGTGTGCGATCGCGAAGTCAAGTCTTGCTCTCCTATGACGAGCTGAGAGGAGTGGTCTCTTTTTCTTTACCACCACCTTTAAACCGGCCTTTTTTAGGTGTAAGCGAACTGTATCTGCTGAAAGAGATACATTGGATAAAGCTTGAATGAGTTTTTGAACCTGTACTGCTGTGTCTGCTTTTCTGGAGCCGATGCAGTGGATTGCATACCGGACATCTGAGGAAGAGAGTAGCTGTGGATGGCCACCGGAAGCTTTGGGAAGGTCTGGTCGATAATATTTTCTGATTTTAGTTACACTTCCATGACTAATACCCACTCTCCGGACGATCTCCCTCACCGTTGCACCCGAATCGAGGAGTGCGATGACACTGTCAACTCTTTCTTGAGGGATCTTCACTGGACTCATTTTTCTTGGGTCTTTCAATCTCAAATTCTTCTAGTATTATAGTAGTTTAGATATCATAATCACCTGACTCGAATTCATTAGTGGAAAGTTGCTATAAACTTTATTTTACTTTCCATCCACCAATACCTGCAAAACTGTACATGTGATCTCAGCCTAAAGATTTATATATTTCACAGTGACAATCAATGTGAGGCACTAATAATACTTAGGAATATTGTAGTCAACATAATCACCCCTATATACAAATATTCTCGAGAATTTTGTGATTTTATTGCAAGAGTTATTCAAGGTATATACGGAGAGTCCCGAAGATGTGTACAGTTTTTCAGGGCACTGTAATTGGACATCATTGTCTTCAAAAGAATGTGTCAATTAGATAGAATCCATAGAGTTAAATGCGGCTTATGCTGCCAGTTGTGAACCACTTGACTCCCACGACCCGGCATTCGTTACTGATTCATACCCTTCTCCCACTTCCACCATAATACTCTCATGTAAACTTCCTAATACAGATCATACAATTGAGAACTTGAACTTTCTTGGATTGATAATGTTGGTAAACTCAGAATAGACTAATTCAGGACTGACTTGTTGTATTATTCCGCTGATGGTCCAGGAGATCTAAACTGAATTCCCAAATAAGTAGTGACGAGAGGCTGAAAAAAGAGATATATGGTAATGTTTGGTATAAATTATCCCCACACGTGGATCAGTGCGAGTTGGGCTTTCTCAACTAGAGGAATTGAGGCATTTACCAGTGAGGAGAGGATCGTTTCATCAACCCGACATTACGTAACTTTTTTTTTTTTTGCTTCACTCCTGCCAGGTTAATTCTTAACTGCCCAAATACCATACCCATTCCCGATGCCAGGTCTAGTTCACAGTTGTCCTAGACGTCCAGCTTTCGGGAAAGGGCATAAATCTGGAGATTTACAAGATTATACCATGTAATAGTAGCAAATACTTTCATCATGGCGTGAGTGGAACTATGGTGTAATATGTGGAATGTTTTCTGTATGTCTGAGTCTTCGAGAAAAGAAATAATTGTGCTGACATAAGGAATGGCTGAATATGGGTACAACTGGGTTTGTGCATAAGAATCGGTCCTGCAGGAACAGACTTTTGAAGGCTAATTTCAGCTTCAGAGGAGTCAGTTGCTCAGAACCACCACTCATATCCAAAAGGACTCATTAATACCCCTGTTAGGACAACTGCACAATGTAGATACTAGCAGGGGGATAACCTAAGAGATCAAGCTTAGGGAACCTCCACTAGGTGGCTACATGGTTATATATGCATTGGTGTTATCACTGATATCCCATGGGAATAAAGACTGAGCTAAGCCAAAGGCTTAGTGCCAGTGTCGAATGGATTGATGCAGTCGATTGTGTCGACAATGGAATAAATGGGAAAGAGAGTGAAGTATGAAAATGAGAAACACTGTCAAGGTCTGATACCTTAGGTTTGTAGTCAATCCTGCAATCAATAACTCTTTCAAGATTATTGATTGGAAGTTTGACTGAGTCGGGGATGTGGCCTCAGCTTATATGCTGTGCCCTCTTCCTAGACCCCGAGTGTATGTCCCCAATTTAATGGTGACAATGCCGACTATAGTAGGAGTATGATTGAGAGGTGTAACTTAGTGTCGACAATGAGCAAGACCGTCAAGGTCGAGTTGACAACAGCTGAAGTCAGAGATAGATTAATGAGAGACGAAGAAGAACAGATAATGGTTTGTTTATTAGATATTGACCAAGGTCAATATCAAAACTGAGTCTACATTGTATTTACATATAGGTTTATATACATGTGGGACTCAGGGAAGACATGTGATACATGAATGTCGTTACAATCATTAGTAATCGGTGAAACAAATGAATGGAGAAGGTAACCCAAGGGGTTACCAGAGTGAGGGTATTTCCTGTGGGAAATACCGAGGAGTCCGAGGCAATTGAATCGGTGTCGAGTTGGTGAATTGAAGGTGTCGAGATGGATCGAGTTGAAGCATGGTAATGTAATATAATAAGTGAAGACAAGTACAGGGAACATTCAGTATATTCGATAATGAATGATTATGTGTTACGTATGAATAATCATGTGTCAGTTCATGACAAACACCGACTATGGAATTGAATATAGAATAAATGGGTAGTTGGTGGTAACGAGCATGTGAAAATAAGAATTGAAGAAATGGAAGTAAAGGAATAGGGGGAATAGGGGTAAATAGGAAAAAGCAGAAATGAACCCTGACAACCCCTCTATTTTATGTAACTGCAGCAGCATGACTTTGCAAGACTTGGAAATAGATACACCTAAAGCGATAAATGTTGAATTTCCTCAAGAATCTATTATCCTACTCAAGACATTCTTAAAACTCACAAAGTTACCTAAAGCACCTCTGATCAATACCACTCCTGCTTGGAAATTAGAGATTGATTTAACTTGGCTTTCTCAACTTAAATCAACTTTGGAATCAGATGGGTGGTAGGTTGATAAACTTTTGGAAGTGGTTAATTCATGGCTGAATTATCTTGTGAGGATGAAAGTGACTGAAGAAGAATTTGTTGATCTTCATTTTATGCATATCAAAACTGGGAAACTGAATGCTATTCCCTTGTTGATGGTTCATGGATGGCCAGGTATGTCATTCTCCCCCAACACAGTGTGTAGGATTAACTTCACTTGAAAAGATTAACCAGGCAATTGACAGGCACATTCTGGGATTTCTACAAAGTTATCAAACCTTTGACCAATCCTCCAGCTGGTCAACCAGCATTCATGTAAAATAAAAGAAGAATCATTGCTTTGGTTGAACTTTTTTCTCTTCTTTTTTTTTAGGTTTGACTTGATTCTTCCTTCGCTTCCTGGTTACTGTCTTTCCACTCTGCCTCAATGATACAATTGGACTCTTGTCCACATTGCCACTCTTTTTCATAAATTGATGACCAAGATTCTGAAATACCCAAAGTACTGTGCTCAAGGAGGTGATTGGGTAAACTTCTCAAATTAAAGAATATGTGTAATAGTAGGCTAATTGCCATTTTCCTATCCTAGGGCTGTTATATTGTTAGAGTGCTAGGATGTCATGAACTGACACATGATCATTCATACGTAACACCTAATCATTCATTATTGGATATATCGAACATTCCCCATACTTGTCTTCACTCATTATATTACATTACCATGCTTCAACACCCTCGATCCACCTCGACACCTTTGATTCACCAACTTGACACCAATTCGATTGCCTTGGACTCCTCGGTATTTCCTGTGGGAAATACCCTCACTCTGGTAACCCCTTGGGTTACCTTCTCCATTCATTTGTTTCACCGATTACTCATGATATTAATGATATCATGAATTGATTGATTTCTGGCAGGAAATTTCTTTTGCCATCAACAATCTCACCATTAACCCTGGTGACCTGCCATTATCTCAAGACCTTCCCAAACATAAAGACCATCTGACAGTCTCCTTCATCCTCGACATGAACATACACTGTTGGATTCTCCATCACCCCTACCCCGGAAAAAACTCAGGCATAGCAGAACACCAGTCATGGTGCTTTTCCTTGATTTATGGTTTTCAAATATGGCAACTTCTTCTCTCAAAAAAACAATAAAGAACTTGGGACTGCTTTAAAGCCATGCCAAGTGTCGGTAATGTAATATAAAACTTCATTGTTGACCTGCTTTCTCAAAGCCATAATGTGATATCTCAGTTTGTATATCAGATCTATCCCAAATTACATATCCATCCCACTCCATCCTCTTTATTTTCATTCCTAACGAATATATTTTTTCCCTCGTCAAAATGCCTCGCTCAACAGAAACTGCCTCCTTCATGGTGAGGAATTTGAAGAAACCAAAGCTCTTCTCTAATTAACGAGTGTATCATTTTGGCCTAGTTTAATCACACAAATATACGTGTGAAGGATCCGGAAATCTCTGTCAAATTTTACACAAAAGTGCTCGGAACAGAGCTTATTTCAGGTATGATAATATTCTATTCTTATTGTTTTACCTTGTCATCTGAATCTGCCTACAGAACTCAGGTTTTCCGAGTTTATGCTCTACATGTTAGCCTATGATCACTCCAATGGTAATGACTCTCTCGAGACTAAACAAGAGAGAAAACTCAAGCATGAAGGTACTTGGAATTCACCTTTTTTTTCATATTTACTCCCTTCATGCACATATAATTTTGAGTTGTCTCATTATCATGGAATGGAGAGTGATCCTGATTTCATGGGGTATGCCAATGGGAACACCAACCCTCGTGGATTTGGTCACATTGCATGAGCAGATACTTTTTTCATATATGAAACATGAAAACATGAATATGTCATTTCATGTTCTTTACAGAATATCCATTGACAATGTTGAAGAAACATGTGAACAGTTTGAGAAGCTAGCTGTTACCTTTGAAAAGAGGGTGAGTGAAGGGGATATAAAAGGTATTGCTTTTATTTGTGATCCTGATGGCTATTGGATTGAGGTGGAGTATTTTTTGCATATTTATTTCTTTTGAAATGAATTGCAAGTCATCTACCCAGATTGTCCCAAAAGAGTTTCTTTGGTTTGTTGAAAGCAGCTAATTGGTAGCATGATTCTACCAAACACTATGGTGAACTTGAATATGAATGTTAAAGTTTCAGATCGTGTGTATGAAACATTACATTTTTCAGTGACATTTATTTCTCCAGCATCAAGGTTTGATATATACAGACCAAGAAATGACAACTGCAATTGCCATTGTTGAATTCCACACCAGCCTCTTTGTGTCTATCCCCTATACTGTGAATATATATTTGTCAGACTACGCTTCAACTGCTGCTAGGTACAACATACTTAACATTTGTAGAGGGCTATTTCATATCTAAGCTCAATGGAAACATCTCAAAAAAATAATTACAGGTCAGTGTTGTAGATCTCGACTTTCATGTAAAGGCTGCACTTCTAAACGTATTACTATAGAAGATAAGAACTGAAAGCTTCATTCTGACACTATCAGCGGGACTTGGGATCCTTGACTAGCTGGGTACCCCCAAGCTGATATTGATGTCAGTGAGGAATTGAATATGGTCATGGAGGATCAACAACCTTTAATGTATTTCCCCAAACTATGTCTTTGAGCTTTGAGACACCAATACCTCCATATTGGTAGCCCCATTCAAAAACTAGGTACATAACCTCGTGTAACACTCAAAGCCTTCCCTCCCGTTTGATCTCCCCCTCATTTTCCATCACTCGTCTTTTCACTTGTATTTGAGGACTTCCTGAATAACATTCAACATCCCATGTTTTTCACGCTAATTCATTTAAATTAAGATTGCAAAAGAGTTTGTCTGATTCGCTTACAAATAGTAGTCCATAAGGAAAGGAAAATAATAATAATAGGACCACCGAGTTGTTCAATTGTAAGAAACTGAATAGATTGTGAGAACTTTTGCTAAATACTATTGATTTCATTTTTCACATTTGTTGGCACTGACTCTTGCAGGACATTGGTCAAATGCGTGATTTATTTTGAGTCAACATTAAATTGGCTATAAACAATGTGTTTCAATAAAAAGATTTAACAAAAAAAAAAACACAAAATTAGTAATGGATTAATTGGACAGGTTAAGGTATGCAAAAAACTAGTCGGCATTCACTGTGCTTACATGGTTTGGTTTGAACCATGTGAGTGATGTTGAGGTTTTTTCAATGATCATCGACATTGATACAACCTTTGAAATGTCAGTGCATCAGGATTGGATGACACCATCCTTGTCTGTTTCCTTTCAAGTTTTTTCTCCATATGTAATAAGTGAGTCTATGAAGATATCAATACCAACTAGTATCAACAGCCTGAGCTGTTGAGCCTTGACAGTGATGAGACACAATGTCGAATGGAATAATCTGACAGATGTGCCATGAGGTTTCTCATTTGTGTATAACATCCTAATTGATCTCCCACATCACATATACCAGCTTGACTTCCAGGTCTTTTTGATTTTTTAATGTGTTATGTATATCTTCTTTAACTTTGGCTGCTTAGTATCGTGTTTGTCCTGTACTTGTCAAGAGCCTTTGCCATTATCATCTCCTGCTATTATTGAGTGAGCTCAATGACATCTGCCCTCCGACGGATTAGCTTTCCGAGAGGACAATTATAGTGGGCAGTAGTGAACACTTGCATTCCAAAGATCTTTGCAAAGTACCCAATGTGAATGTTATTGTGTTGAGATTAGGACAAGTAAAGATAAACTGGCAGAAACACAGTCATATTGAATGAGCCCAATGCGGGAATGTTCATTAGGAAATGACACACGACATGCTTACATCCTGTTTGTTGGAACATGGACCTTATGTGGACAGACTAGTTTTCGGGACTGTTATTTCTTGAAATCAGCTGGACAAGCTGAGAAAAGGGAAATTATTGGACAGCTTTGTTGATTCTGCCCATAGAAGAAGAAACGTATATAAAAGAGTCAATGTCAACTCTCATCAGGGAACTGTTCACTACCATCTTGCATAACCCACATCGAGTCTAAATTTTCCTGAATCTCTCACCTCTACACTATTCCTAAAATGTTGCCTGACAATGGTGACCTTGCTCAGGCAGCCAGAACTTATACCAACAACAACCGAAACGTCATCCATACACCCCGTTCTTTCTGAATTCAGTGTAACATTACAACCAAAACATCCACCCAACCCCCTCAAACCATAAGTAGGATCCCAGACCTAGCTTAGAAAAGGGCACTGTTCATGTTGACTGTGCTAATGACCTTTCCAGAAAGTCGCCTTACTGCGGCGCAAACCATTGGCCGGAACTTCCGGGAACTATCTGCTGGCCAGGTAGACAACTATGGCGCAGCAGGGTATAGTTGTGCCACTAATTCAGTTGGGTTCAACCCCAAAGCTTTTGAGTCGGCCAACAAGGCAGGCGACCTCAACCATCCCCATGGTCGTGGGCGACAAGTGTTGGGTTCTCGTAGATGCAACTGAAGACTACGTGTGGTGCAGGGTCAGGTGGAGTTGTTGGGAATTTGATACATTTATAGGGTGTGAAGGATTAGATTGGTTGCTATATTAAATGGGGGTGTCCTGTTGTTACTAAAATGTCATCTGCTCAATTATATTAATTTTCCTACAGTTGTGTCAGTAATACATTGTATGACATTATGGCTCTGCTTAATTCAACAGCTTTTGTTCTGAACTTGTATTGTCTAAACACTTTATTGAAAGTTGAAAGGCCCAAGCATGTATACTCCTTCACAGTTTTACAAATAAATATTCCAGTATTACATACACTCAATTAACATATTGCACACAGTTCAAAAACACCATCATTGTGCGAGATCCCCAGTGTTGCTCACTTGCACTTGAGAATAAAAATGGGGCAAAGATCTAAGTGTAAATGCTGTTTCAGAATAAAGTTCTGCCCATGTTACATAGAATATAGTAACCGGAATTTAATCCATGCCATTCCCTAATCTCAAAACCTCTTTAGGACGTAAGGTCATGGTTGACTACAAGCTCAATGGAGGAACAAGTTTGAATTTGGGAAGTTCTAAACCTTTTACTTTACGGTTTGAAGATCATCATGTTCCCTCAGTGTATCAAGAAATGACATCATATTCGGACACAAGAAACAAGACTGAGACAAGACAAGACAAGAAAAGACAAGAAAAGATAGAACATACTTCAGCGGACACAAATGGTACTACTTCAACAAGTTATTTATGAAAATGCATCCCTACATCTAATGATCGCGGGTAAAAGTGGCAGGGCTGAACACATCAAGTTCTGCCTGCATCATCCACCTCTTTCTGACTATTGTCATATCATTAGGGAGTTGGAAACTAAGCAGTTCCCCCTTGACAGACTTTGAAAGGGGTCTAGTTCCTTCGTCAGATGGGGAAAAGAAAGGAAGTGGAGTAACGAATAAGTGGATGCAATAACCGAATGCAGCAACGCTAGCCAAGGTCTGGTATTCAGAGGCTGAAAAGTTGAAAGAGACGACGACAACCATAGGTCTGTAAAGACACAGAATATCCATGAACCTCCCCAAGAAACTGCTCATTACACAGGTGCTGTAGCCTTGGCCCATCTCATTTTGGATAGTGTCTGCCAATGATTGTGCAACAAGGTTGGCTATAGCACTGTGGTTGAGGACTACTCCAGGGATTCCTGCAACAGCTGCATTAAGTCTGGTGAGAATCAAAGGTAGCATGTGGTTCCATTGCTGAATGTGGGTCATGTAGTAGTAACTGACTCTTGAGTTGTAAGACAGGATGCTGGGATCAGTGACTGGGGGAGGGTCAGTTTGGGCTGCTGTTCTGTACCACAACGTCATGAGATCCATATCTTTCTCTGTCTTTCCATGCCCAAGTCAATATTTTGTCGAAGATCTGGAGGTTGTCCACCCATTGTTCAAATAGTACCCTAAAACCTATTGTCAGTCAATTAAAACCTTAGCCAAACATGCAATAAGAAAATAACTCAACACAAAGAAGGGGGGGGGAATGTTAATGTTAAAGGAAAAGATGAAAGTTGGATCGACAGGTAAACGAGACCTGAAAGTTGTGAGAATATAACTGATTTTATAACTCGAGGTTTATATAGTAAAAATTCCCCTCACCTTATACTCTTTGCCGGTTCACAAGTCCCAGTAAACATCTCCTTCACAAGGGTTCATAAACATCTGAGTTGGACTCGAGACGATGATGGACTCCATCTCAGCGACGATGCTCAATTTGGTTAACAATATTACCCTAAACAGAGATATTGCTCACATAAGAAATTCAATCAAGGTTTTTGGTGTGAGAGTACACAGGTTGACCCAAGTGAGGCTGCCATCAAGTCCCTTGAATGCTTAATCAAAAAACATTGTGCGAGATTTGTTGTGACATCGTATATGCTACAATGTATTTTATTCAGTCTTCTAGAACCTTGTCAGTGATTTGATTTGAAGTCAGTACCTATCTTCTAGACGAATCTTTGAGAAAAACTACAAACTCAAGTCTCCCAGGAATAGCCACTGTCAGTGAAAAATTATTTGCCTGTATATGTTTGGTACTAGATATGACTTGGAATTGAACTACAGATTTAGTTAGACGGAAGTGAGAAGGTCCTCCATTATGCGAAGGGGTGCTTCCCAGGCCGGATAACTATAGGTAAAAGGCATGGCCATTGCCAGTGAAAAGTATGAAACAATCATCTGCCAACATACAGGTTTTTTCTTTTCCACAGTATTCCACATAGTCGGATGTCGGTGTGAAGTCGCATGGCACTGGAACTTATTACGAGAAGTCAATATTTTGATATTATGTATTCATGTCTGGGGTCCAACTCATTAAAAAACTGAAGATAGTATTTGATTTTTCTATACCCGATGCCAGTTGGTAAATAAGGAAAAATCCATTTAAAACTTTCTCCCTGATGACACCTTCTCTTTTAGTTAGAAGGTTCTGCCTTTTGTGAAGGGGTGCTTCCTCAGGTCAAATGACTAACAAGAGTGGAGAAAATGCATAGCCACTGTCAGTGAGAAGTACAAGATAATCATCTGTCCCAAGTATCTTTCTTTTCTTCACAAGAAAAAAAACCTACACAATCAGATGCTAGTATCAAGCCCACGGTGTAACACCTTCCCAAAAATTTTCGATTATTTCCACCATTTTTCCACATATTTTCTAAAAATCTAAAAACATATAAAAAACGTAATTGGACTTTCATTCTTCCATCCCCTTTACCCTTTTCCTTCTTCCCTCATGTTCTGGGAACGTGACCCCTACGATAGAGATGATATCATTGATTGAGAGTTTCACCCTGACCACCTTCTCCCTTCACCCTCCCCTACATACTCATCGGAGGACGAAACAAAATATGACTCCCCTTATCCCATTCCCAAAGATTCCGACTTCCCTCCCATCCTATATCCGACTCAACCCAGCTATCATCCATTCCAAATGGAACTCCGATTATACATCGATCTCAGAGAAAAGCTTGATATTAGGATAAGTCCCACTACCACATGGCCAGTCCCGACTCCCACGAAGACTTACCATAAGGATCTAGAAGACTTGGAGATAATGGAAACCCTGCACTACGCCAGACCTATCGTAATCCGAGGATTTCAAGGAACCTTCATTATCGGAAATAGTTACAGCCTAAAGAAACGTTGCCCTTACACCCCTGTCAGAATCACTAGGGTGATCGCGCACCAAAAATATGGACCTCAATTCATTCACATTGCCTTTAATGTTCCCTCTACATCATTTTGGACCTTTAGCGACATGGAAGACTACCCCCGAAAACAAATCTGGCTGTCGGAGCTCTAAGGGACTCATATATTTAACAACCTCCAGAAACCTACATCACCCATCAAAACCTCACACCACCATCTCGCCTCAACCTCCCGAAACTCAGACAATGTTCTCATTTAACATAACCACCCAAAACATTTCAACTAATTCCAGATCCTCTTCTTCCTATACCTCCCGATTCCACTACCATCCTCCGTCTGATTCGGAAACAGATGATCAAGTTCCCACTACTTGCCCTACTACTCCTCTCCCTTCTCCTATTGAAGACCTTGAAACAGAAGTTTGTGTATATCGAAGCTTGAGTAGTCAACTCCCAATCAATCCTGACACCCTATGGCCTCAGTACCCTCTCATGTCCAAGGACATATCAACTAGAAGTAAGATTTCGGATCTTGGTCTCCCTGAAACCATTAAGTATGGAGATGCCATCTCGATAAAAGGTTTCGAGGGGCAATATCACATTAACCATTACTTTACTATTTCATGCTGCGCCCCTCCTTATCAAATTATTCGAATCATTGCAACCACCAGTCTAGGAATCGCCTTTGAGCACATTGGGTTTGATGTGCCCTATGAATGCGTACTACCATACTCCTCCCTTCCCTATCATTCTCGTTACATCTTCATCCCCTTTGAAGAAGTTTTCTTCACGCCACCCTGTCTATATCCAGAAGACCATTTCTACTCTTCCTTCCCTGCGCCAACCCCACTACCCACGCCACCAATAAACAAGGTACTCCAAAAATCAGATCCTACGCCATCGGAGTGCTCAAGGGAAAGAATCAGAGTCTGGCTGAAGAAAAGCGTCTAGAAGAAGGGCTGAGAAAGTTCCAGAATCACTCGATAGTTGAGTGGTAACATCATGAGAGTATTTCCTTAATTGAACATTCTTTTGTCCTCCATCTATGAGTCCTTCCACTTGCCTCTCTCTATTGTACAACAGTTACCCGTTTTCACCCCTTTCACCATATTTCTCCTTTCGTAAAAATTTGACAACCTCTAAAAATATTTTCCTCATTTAAATAAATAATAATTACTAAACTTTGTATAAAAACTCTTGTAGTAGTTAAAATAACAACAAGTTTTACCAATCCCTCAAAAGTGCGGGATAAGCTTAAGTCTCTAAAGTGGTTTCTAACATCTAAATCATTTCAACTATTAGCGAAGTGCTGATAGTTGGTCTGTTCCTAATGGTTTCTAACATCAAGTTGTTTCTAATGTCCAAACTATTCTCTTTCTACCCCCTTACATCTATTACGATTAAAACATACTAAATCTCCCCTCTAACACCTTCCACCCCTTTTCTGTATTTCTGCAGCAAAGCTCGACTTATTTAGAATCAAGGCCTCTATAATCAAATATCGATTGTATATACTGAACAGGATCCTAGTTTAGTATACGACATCGCATACACTTTAGATATGGTAGTACCCACACTCACTTTATCTGTAAGTTCCGAGATTGCATATACTTTAGATATGGTAGTATCCATATCAACCTCTATGTAAGTTCTGAGGTTACATACACTTTAAATATAGTAGTACCCACACTCACCTTATCTGTATGTTTTGGGATAGCTTAAACATTGAAGCATGTATCCTTTTCCGATGTAACCAAGTGCAATGAAATCTCTAGTTTTGTTATAATTTACCTTATCAAATAAATCTAATTTAATTTTTTAAAACCTAAATCTAAGCTTTGGATTTGAAATGTATTTTAAAATTAAACTCTATATTCCAACATTGATGGAACATTCCAAATTAGAAGTCTTGGTTGGAATTTGGTAGTAATTCCAAACTGAGAAATTCCCATGATGGTAACATAATCCCCTAAATCTTGAAAGAATATAATCCCCAATAAGGTTTTATTGAGAAATACAGTCAACTAAATGGTTTACTTTATATGTCTTTTTATATTTGTTTAATAATCACTGAAATTCTGAAATGGGTACGTGGCTAGATAGTTACACAGCTATTAGTATTAGATAACAATAACCATTTGAGAAACGTGATAGGAGATTCACCGATATCTTATAAACGATCTATATTTGCAAAGTTACGATCATCCCTCTATACAAGATGAGTGTGATCTAGGTGATGATAAATTTGACCGGGTGACAGAGCAGGTAGATCCACTTGAGTATTTTGTATGGCTATCTGAGGTTTGTAAAATTTTTGGAGTATATAAAATTTCAACTTACAATATGTTTGAATATCTGAATTCTCAGTTTGACTGCCAGTTTTAATAACAGTAGGATTCCATTGATGAGCACATGCTTCTTGATGTTTGTTGAATCTTTGATAGGGCCGGATGCTATTGCAATAATGACAATATCGTCTATGTTCTGGAACATTAATATGAGATGGCAGAGCATTTCTTATAGAGTCGGACTCCATAAGTCGAATGAATAAAACTGGATGATACTTAAAAAAAGTACATGTTATGTACGTGTGATGTCACTATAACACTTGCATCAATGTTTTTGAGTGCTAATCTATCAACACCTTCATCCATTTTCCCCTCCACAACATAGCCTTACATGATATCAAATTGCCCAGCTTTTATCAATAATAATGATGAAATTGTTCATCAATCTGACAGACCTAGAGATATTGATACAATGTCTGTTCCTTTACTTTGAGAGGTATGATTTTTAAATGCTTTCATCAACATCTCATTCTTTTAACTTACCATATATTAGACTGCTTGGGAATTGACTGCTACTCAGACTACTTATTCCAAGAAGATGAATGAACTGAGTATGCAAATAGCAGATCTTACCAATAGGCTGGAAAAATGAAAATCAATCAACTCTGAACAACAAGTTCAAGGAAATACGAACTATTGGAAAATGCTTTGCTTATACAAGGTCATTATGGCTACGCGATCTAGGAAATGCCTTTAAAATAACATTTGATGAAATGTATGAACCCACTACATGTTTTTCCAATCGTAACAACCTCTTGCAAGGTCAATTTCGTGACATTCTTGAACAGACACCAGAGGATCTGCATAGCAAATTGCCAGGTTCAGCATTTATGAAATATGTAAGTCTTTTCTTATTATTTTTATTTTTATTTTTCTGAATCCTTTCTTTAGTTTATGGCTGGTATGTCAGAACAGTGGTCTAATGGTGCTAGCTGGGTTCATGGATGCAAGACAAACATCTTTAAAGAAAACAATATCAATTTTGATGATCCTCATGCTGTTAGGAAAATTAATGGCTGGAAATCTACAAATTCTACTGGTACAAAAGGATCTTATTTTACATTGGCTCTGATTCTTTATATTGATTATGAAAATAAAGAGGACAAGACAAAGCTGTTTCTTAATCCAGCTTTATTCTGTGTAAGTTTGTATTCTTTTATCGTATATCAATATATATCATTTTTTAAGATATTCAAAGCCCTACTCTATGGACTGTCATCACTTCAAGGTTGGGTGGTTGGTTCCTCAGGTGGACGGAAAGCATTGGGTGTTGATTGGAATCTTGATAAGGTTACTCCAGGAATGATTGCTACCTGTGCAATATATGTGAGTAAATGATACTGATTTTACTGTATCTCAATAGCTAAGAGCATTCTGTCCTTAGGCATGTTATCTTCTTACCAATGACACACATTTTCAATCTACAGGTAATATATCTGGGATCAATTATCAAAATACTTTTGAAGACTACCTCAATATTTTCTCTATTGGACTTAACAAGCCTGATCGTGCTATCGTAAACATACTTGTAACATGGAACCAGGCATTTTATCCAAACATCACAGTCACTAACATCCCTATGGATTATCTCCAGCAACAGGAGATGAACAACCTTTTTGACACATTTACATCAGATGATGATTATTCCGAAAATGCACAAGCAATTCCAGCTAATGTCCTAATCAGACATGCGCAAAAAAAACAAAAAAGGTTAGATGATGCAGTACAGGCTGGGTCTCAGGGTTTAGTAAGTTTTGCAATGATTTATAAGATATAATATATGACCTATTTATTATTTAGCCTTCTAATTTAATTCATGGTATACAAGTAAATGAGTTTGAAGACAATGCAGGTGGTAATGGATCAGAGCCAGAGGTTGACGCTGATAGTAATGTATCAGGACCACACTTAAATGTGTGTTACACTTTTATATCTGTTTATTTCTCTCATTACTTGTTATGATCTAGTCAGATCATCTTTTGAACAATAATCTATCTCAATGTCAGCCAGAAGATTTTGAAGATAACACTTATGGAAATATGGTAGAACTCGCACTGGAGATTAATGACAATGTCCCGAAATCAGTTCATATATGTTGCTTTCTTAAATTCATATATTTTTCTATTATATATCTAATGGCTAGCCCACTAACCTTTCAAACTCTCAAGCACAATATGATGCTCATTCCAATACAGCATCACAACAAGTCGTAAGTAACTATGTATGTTATAACTTTGACTGTATATTTCACTTATTAAATAATCTAGTCTACTATTTCTGGTTATTCAATTTGTTGAACTTATGTCAATAAAGGTATATTATCTCCCACTCAAGCAAAACAATCAGAGACTTGTTCTAATAGAATAGCGTTAGAACCAGAGGTATGCTATACTTTTTATACTTGAGTAACTTTTGTTAATAGAATAATCTAGAGCCTGTCTGCATCAGGTTTGACTGTCGCTGTCTTACAAGACATTCATTCCAACATGCCATTGACCACTGCTAATGGATGCAAATGTCCCAGAGACATAAATACTGCAACCACTGTGTGCTCTAGTTGAAAAAAAACAGTAACTACTACCATGCCTTTGCAACCTACTCGGAAAAGCACAAGGACAAAGTGTTAAAAATATTGGAAAATAAGGATAGTTTCACTTTAGATTTCTTCATTCTATCATTTAGATATGAAACTCTGCTAATATAAGATTTGGTTAATGAATAATATTGAAGCGCTACAGTATAAAATAATATAAACTATAACAACTAATTAGGGCATTGTGCCATTCATCATATGCTGAAGCACATGAGCTAATGTGATTAATCTTGTAGCCTCATTTTGGAGAGTTTGCTCGTAAAGATCCTTCATCTCCTCGAACAAGTTTTGCATTTGCTGCAGGTAATGGAAGATCTTGTAAAAGATAGTCATCATCTTTTCACTTAGCCTATCTTCACCTATCTGATAGTCATCACGTGGTTGAGCCTCAGGAATGATTTTTGGAAGCTTGGACAACTCTAAAGACATGTCCTTTAACTAAGAATTATTAGTCTATATCTGTCTCTTATATATTACTATTCTCATACCTGAGGAAACATGGCGATTATTTCTTTTAGCATTTGGGTGTGCATCTCATCGAGAGCTGATTTCATTTCTGTTAAAAATAGTCAATAAGTAATGCACCATATCAAAGAATGGAAACTTACGCTCTGGGGTTGTGTTGCGTGGTATATCAGATGCCATGATTGAAGGGGCTAGAAAACAATAGCTATTGAAACTAGAGTCATGACTGACTTAACAGTGAACTTACAATTTCCAGAATCTGAAATCGTCTCTGGAATAATTTTAAATACTTCAGTGGTAGTAGATTCAAAAATATCATCGATATTTATAGACATGGCAATAGGGTTATGCTACTGGAATTTTGGTGTTGTGAGAGCTATTGAGATAGGGACATGTAAGTTGAAAAAAAATAATTTGGAAGATAAACTCTGCTCAATGGAAAAACTTCACAATTAATAGAGGACAGACGCTAGGACCTGGTGGTCATCCTCTCTTTCTTTTATTTTGTCTCAATTCATCTACAACAATGTTGAGTTCATTCTTTTATGCTTAAAAAAACTTTCCAGTCATGTTACTACAGATTGCAGTGCAAGAAGGCTCCCAAGGAGACCTATTCATCGTATATTTAAATCACCTTGCTTGCAAGGTCTCTCCCAGCCTTGAATGAAACCAATTTTCATTGTTTTTTCTCACACTATTTTTTTTCGAACTCAGATATCATGTCCCATTATCCTCACTTCATCGGTTTAACAAAATGTATGTTGCATATCATGCTTTGGTGCTTGCTGTTGCTCACACCACTTAAGTATTTTAGTTTGGATTCACCATTTGAGAAGAGGACGGATACAACGCTCGATATACAGCGAAATATCCCCAAATGTCCTCGGAATGATCACTTGATTTATGGTGAATTTCCACCTAACTACAGTCAGTAAAATAACTGGGTCAGTTCAGAAATCTGCACATTCCCCCAATTTATCTAAATCAACACCATTTCATTTAGGTTCAATCAGTCTGAATAAACCACAGATTCACCCTGCCATCAGTAGAAGTGTCCGTCATCACCTAACTTGAAGATACCTGTTAAAAAAAAATTCTTGGGTTGGGGGGTGTATGAAGATGATGGTATGTTTGTCCTATATATTTAACATGTGTTCTGGCTTTTATAACCCATACTCAGCTACCATTTCTTTGTCTCTTCATACCGTGAACTGGAGAAGAATTGTAAGGAGACCTATTCATCATATATTACAAAAGATATGTTAATTGTTAGGTCTTACAGTCACAAATAAACAGTATAATATTGCAGCTTGGTAGGTAAGGGCTACAAACAGTGAAGAACAACAGTATGAGATAAAATTTTCATAGGAAAATAATTGGGGTGGTGTAGTATCCCTGTTATCAGTCCAAGTGAGACCAACACTCACACACTCAGATTCCAATATTAATGTCTTTTTTATTTGCAAACTTGAACTAATTTACTTTCAGCACTCAAGCCCATCTAACACTGCTATTTTCAATAAGAAAAACATGACTATCATGGATAGTGTCTGCAAGGAGATTTATTCATTGTATATTTACAACAATTTTTTTATTGCGAACTCAAGAAGGCTTGCAAGGAGACCTATTCATCATACATTTACAAACAGTACATTAATGCCTTTTTAATCTGCAAACTTGAACTAATTTATTTTCAGTGCTTGAGTCCATCTCACACTGCTATCAATATGGATGGCCATGATGGAAAAAGACTCACAAGGAGACCTATTCTTCATATATTTACATCAACTGTCTATTTTTTATCACGAACTCAAGAGGGGTTGCAAGGAGACCTATTCATCATACATTTACAAAAGGTATGTTAATGCTTTTTTTATCCGCAAACTCGAACTAATTTATTTTCGGTATTTGAGTCTATCTAACACTGCTTTTTTCACAATATGAAGACATGACTGTCATGCCACAAGGAGACCTATTTGTCATATATTTACAATAGGTATCTATCTTTTATCATGAACTTGAGCTAATTTACTCTTAATCCTCCAGCAAGTCCAACCTGAAACCGACATTTTCATCTAGTGTTTGACTTGGTTTCTATTTCATAAAATTCGACTCTTGATACTATCTCCCCCTGACTCTCCGGTTGGCAGTCAGGAACAAATTGTGTATACATAATTTAATAAATAATGCTGTTATATTAACAACAATATGGTGAATTTAATCCTTTTTTTTTCAAACATGAGGAATTGGATGACCAGCTATATAATACACACTGAGTATGTCTATCATGGCTGAACAGCCAAAACTAATCACCTGACAAGTTGATATTGTAAAGTCTTTGGACCGTAATCTGAGTTATGCTGAAGAATACAAATTTAGATCCCTAACATCTTGAACAACCTTGTTTAGAGGAGCTGGGCTAGATATATTGTTGATTGTCTTGAGCAACTCAAACTAAATATGTCAACTATATCATAGCTTCGACTTCTGGCAGAGCTGATAAAGTGCAACAGTGCCTAACCTACCTTAAGGACTTGATATACCTTAATAAACTGAACGGGATTTTTGCGACACGCGGCGTGATGTGGAACTGAAACACTCAAGGTGGACGGTAGCTTTCAAGGAAATCACGGAGGTATTGATATTGAGATCATTTATAATCTTAGATGTTTTTATTGTAATGGATGATCCTTGTATACTCATATTCTATGATAGTCTTAAGTTTGAGGATCACCAGGTTAAGATTTAGGACTATCGGTGAGTTCTTTGCGATGACGTTTATTCAAGAAACAAAGCTTCCCTTTGTTTTTGAGAAGAACAAAGTTATAATTTTCAAAACTTCGGAACTCGGACATCTTGTGGATATTTATTACTTGTCAATTTCATTCCTGATTTCCCTCTATTTTTTAATTAATGTTTTATGAATGGAAGGGAAGGTAATAATAATAATAATAATAATAATACAATGGTTGAGATTAAAAGTACTAAAAATGGAAGCCAACTTCCTATTGATGATGGCTGAGATCCAAAGGATCAATTTGCAAAGCGGTAGTGTCATGATGTAAATCTGCAAAGTAATCACCTGAGAAATAACCCATGCAGGTTCTGACAAGAAGCACACGGAGAATCAGAATGGCCATTGCTAATTTTACACTTAAAGACAATGTTTGGACATTTGTGGTTATGTCACAAAAACCTAAAGTGGTATATCATGCCTAACAGTGATGTTAATGGGTCCAGGTGTCTAACTATGGTCTGACGATGGTTGATAAACCTTTATTAATGCCAGAGGATGCTGATTAACATAAATCAAGGTAAATAAATGGTGGACACGAAAATCAAAAACATAAGTTAAAGGTTCACAGTGTGTAGTTCTATCACCACTGACTTACTGGCAACTGCTGGTGAATTTTAAATCTGAAGTTTGAACACACACTGTGCAAATGGTGAACTGCGAAGTGCGACTCTTGACTCTTGAACACAAGTCCACAAGTATTCGCAGACATCAATGAGGCCAACTGAGTTTTATTTGATCTCTCATACCTTATCTTTCGTCTACAAAGAGTTCTTTGGTCAGTCATGGAGAAGCAACTAAAGTGTGAGTACTTTAATAGATTTTCCTCGTTTAATTCACAAACTAATGCGCCATGATTTATTTCATTGAATAGGTACACAGGTTGTTTCCACACAACTGAAGTTCTATTTGTTCAACAAGGTGACTCCCACTCTAATAACATCAATGGGACTTAAACTGATCGTGTTTAAGTCCTTTGGTATGTGCCGACTTCATAAATATGAACTCCACCTGTTAACCATGTATGGTTTCAATATAATTCTCCATATTAAATTGTGTCTTAAGGCTGGCACTACTTAAAGTCATACATTTTTTCTATCTTCTTCAAGTTCACCCATTATCGTTTCGACTTTGTTACTATGACATATTTCAGGATCTCACATATAATGTTAAGTTTCATTCTCTATTTGAGGTGTCTTTATTTGGTATGTTTTTTCTATTGGAAAAATTTATCTGCTAAGAGAGGTTCTGTCATGTAGGATGCTGTTTTTGTTAGGATGCAGTCCTGTCTGAGACTTCCCGCAACTCGACTTCTTTCATCGTACCTACAGAAGTGATAATGACCAAACGAGAGAAATGCTGGTATGCAAACAAATATCAATTTCTTTAAAACTAGTAACATTTTTATGCAGTTTGATTTTTTACATTTTCCACAGGTGAAGATCGACACTCCAAAGCTGCCAACCTTCATATGCTAAACGATAAAGGATGAAGACATCGAGTGTTCAAAATACTGTCTACTGTAGCAGTACTTATGCTTAGTTAGATACATACATTGGTACTTACTGTTGGAAGGAACATATACTTAAAACTGTAATAATTGTTTGAATAGAAAATTTTACTTTTCAATATTAGTTATATTGTGTGCTCTAAGTATTGCCCAAAGAAATAAAATACCGGCCAGTAAATTTAGCCAAGTTGATTTAGGTTGATAAACCTTGGTCAAGCTGGCATCACCTTGATCATACAAGTCAGAGCTTCGCCAATATATCAGACTGATCAACTAGGTCGATGCCTGACTTTTTGATAATGGTTGATTTTGGTTGATATATTGAATTGGATTTTTGCGACATACTGATCTCGATCTCAATACCATGTGGCCGCAAATGTCAAGGATGAGTTTCTCTATCAAATCCAAACAGAAACAGAAACAGAAACAGTTATTATATTAACAAAACCATTTCAAATCCTGGGATCGGAAATTGTTTCTGGCACAGAGGTTGAGTCTGAATCGGCAACTCTTCCCATAACATATGGAAAAGGAAGACAAAATATAATATGTTATTTACAATGAGTTCTAAAATAACAATAATTGAACTGACATGAGAATAATGGCCTAACTACTAACTAGGAAGTATATATAAAAGCTCTTTTTCTTCTTCTACTCTATATATAACTGATCCGAGATGTCAGATGGGCCATCAAAGAACCTGCGAAACTTTTCTTTTCAGACGAAGTTGCTGATTGGACTGATCACTGATGGTTATTTTCAAAGCTCTAAGGTATGTTTCCTTTTTTGTTGTATCAATTGAATAAAGGATTCCCAAGAAAAAATGCATTTCATTTGTCAATGGCAACATGGAATTTCTGAAGTACAAACATATCTAATTGGCTCTCTGAACAGTCAGAAAAGTGTGGTAAGCTAGTTCGAAAACACCTCCTGACTCGGCATCATACAACCTGGATGTGTCAGCAATATACACTGCTAAAATAATTTTGAACGAGCAAGCTCGATGCCTGGCAAGCCGGGCACCCACTCAAGTTTAATCCCACACAGTAATTTAAAGTTATAACCTTGATTTTTTTCAGTTTGATTTTGAGTTTTACAGTTTGAGTGTGTTTTTATGTTTTGTGGTATTTTATGTTTAGTTTTATTTACATTTAGTTTGATTTTATATTTTGTTTTAAGTTTAGTTTGGTTTTATATTTTGTTTTAAGTTTAGTTTGGTTTTAAGTTTAGTTTGGTTTTAAGTTTAGTTTTGTTTTATGTTTAGTTTTGTTTTACATTTAGTTTTGTTTTACATTTAATTTTGTTTTATGTTTAGTTTGGTTTTACGTTTAGTTTGGTTTTACATTTAGTTTTTTTTTATGTTTAGTTTTGTTTTATGTTTAGTTTTTTATGTTTTACAGTTTTTAAATAGTTCAGAATTTATAGTTGTTCTATTTTCTAATTTTTATTTGCCATTTCAAATTTCTATTCTATATGCTATGTTTTTTTATTTTCTATTTCCATGTTCCTTATGTTCCTTGTTACACTTAGTTCCCACTTTCCACTCCATTTACTATTTACCATCATTATATTCTGTTTTCTGATAAAAAAACATATTTCTCTCCCATGTATGCCATGCACTCCCATGTACAAATAACAACACCTGTAAACATTTGTAGACCCCAATTCCACAATCTGTGACAACTCTCACTCACATATCTTCATGTAAACATAATTGCCACCATCTATTTAATTATATTTCACATCCCACCTAAACCATTCCTCATTTCATTTAGTTAAAATCATATAAAGTAGAATACAAAAAGATGTAATTTTCTTTACTTGAACAAATATATCCTTACAATCATATTCCAATTGATAGAAACCCTCCTCACATCTCTCACCACTTAAACCTCATCACAGGGCCTTGTCTCTGTTACCAACCTCTATCTCATTTTATTCCGGTAGTAATCATAGAGAACTGCAAGGTAAGTATTCTCAGACTTGGACCAATATCTGAATTCATAGACACAGCATATAAACTGAGGTCATTGTCCAACTCCCATACTCAGTTGTACTCACCTGTACTCAGTCATACTCACCTGTACTACTTCCATAGTAGTTATGTAGTGACTTGTACCCTTTGTAGATTACTGATCCTGACAGTTTTACAACTTTTTAAATAGTTCAGAATTTATAGTTTGTCTATTTTCTGTTTTCTATTTTCCATTTTCTGTTTTCAAATTTTCAAATTTCCATTCTACACTTAGTTTCCACTTTTCACTCCATTTACTATTTACCATTTTCATCTCCATTTTATACTTGTTAGATTTTATTTTCTGATGTAAAACATAATTCTGCTCAGTGATAACTTACATTTGATTTCAATTAACAGTGTTGACATTTTCAGAAAGCTCAAAGTTAGAATTTATTTTCGAGATTATAAAATTAACCCAGAATGCATGAAACTCACTTCGAAGTTTAATAATTATTTTTCAAGTAAAGTTAAAGCAACTTTCACAGTTGGAGTTTACAGATTAAGATTGACAATTAAGTTCACAATAAATTTACAGGAGATAGTTCAGAATCATGGTTAGTTTTACATTTACAATTTTATAAGGTATAATAAATTTATTAGTCAAAGTTGTACATAGATTGTTCTGTTCATTGCAGTAGATACCCCCAGTTGCAACTTGGACTGGCCAGGAATCAAACCCATGAGTTGAACCCATGAGCAATCCTGGAGCCAGCCAAAGATGCTACCATTGCACTACCAGACTGTTTTATCAAGGGTCTCCATCAATCGATCAAAACCCCTTCTGGCCAATGAGTGAGGCCATATCAACCACCGGTAAATCAGTTTATTGCTGGAAAGCACCCACAAACCCCCGACCCACAGTCCACCACACCCACAACCCCCCACTGTTGAGCAGGGATTGCTTACATTAATACTTTATGTAATTATTACCTAACACCACTCACAGGGATACCTGCCACCCAACTCATATAGTGACAAGCAAGCTTGATGGGCAGCAAGCTGCCCACTCGATTCAAGTTTAATCCCAGTAATGTAATTCAAAGTTAAAATTATATTATACAATTGAATGTCCTTTGTTTAAATCTAATGCTTCTGGATATACTACATTTACAGTTTTTGTTTTGTCTCTGTTCAATAAAACCTTTACTCTTCCTTCATTTCTTCCTCGAGAGAGAGCAACATACAATTGTCCATGGGAAAACACTTCAAATCGCAAATCTATTCCAACTGTTCCTAAAGATTGTCCTTGTGATTTATTGATAGTCATCGCAAATGTGACTCGCACTGGAAATTGTCAATGATAGAGTAAGAAAGGTAATTGTGTTCCAGAGTCAAATGTGATTCGAGGTATCAAATGGAAATTTCCAGTCCCCGGTCCAGTTATAATTTTAACATAGAGAACTCTGGTGGACATCGGATGTATATGTAGGCGGGTTCCATTACACAATCCCTCTGCTGGATTTAAATTCCTCAAAAGCATTATGGGCATTCCAATTTTTAACTCTAAAATTCCAGAAGGCATTCCATTGAGTGAGATAGAAGTCAGGTAATCAGTGGGATAGGGGATATCTTCATCAGCATTTCCAGCATCGTCCTGTACACTGTCGGCACTATGGAAGACTTGAGCTTGGCCAATAAATTCATCTTGAATAAACTTGTTAATCTCATCAACTTCAGCATTCCAAGCACAAAGGATGGCACACTCCAGGAAAAATTCATCTGAACTATTGTTCAGGTCAGGATAGACTGTGTTGACCAAGTCCTTGATTTCAAAACCAATTTGCATGTGAGGGCGGAGGGGAATCATACCATCGGGAGGTAAATTTCTTCCAGAACCAATATCCAAAAGCCAGTCAGCAAAATCACGTGACTCGACATCAACACGCATATTCTGTCTGAGATGTAGGATCTTCATTTTTAGCCATAATTCAGAGCTATTAAGGCAGGCATTGACAATGTCAGTCCTGGATCCCTTTGGAATAACAGGAAGTGTCTGCTGGAAATCTCCCCCAAAGGCAACAGTGATTCCTCCAAATGGTTTAGTAGGCTGATTGCAAAAGTCTCTGAGAGTGTTATCGACACATTCGATAACATGACGGTGTTGCATGGGTACTTCATCCCAAATGATGAGATCAGCCTTGGCCAACATCTTTGCTTTCAGACTGTCTTTCTTCAGAGAACAAATGGAGGTGGAGGTAATTTCGATGGGGATGCTGAACATATTATGTGCTGTTCGACCACCTGCAAGAATAAGGGATGCGATACCGGAAGATGCAACGCAAAGGACAATTTTATTCTCCACTCTCAAAGCACTGGCAAGGGTGTTCCAAACAAAAGACTTTCCAGTACCTCCTGGACCTGTAAGGAAAAAGACTTTTTCCTGTTGTTCATTGGCCGAAGTGAATATTTCATCAAATGTGTTCCGTTGATCTTGATTCAGAAGAGGTAGGTTACAATTGAAGATCACCCACTGCTCATTTAGGTCATAATGTTGCTGGGCAAGGTGAGGATTGAGGTGAAGAAGTTCTTGCCATCATGCTTGCATTTGGGATACAGGCATGGTTGGGAACTTGGCCAGACTTGTATTTGCTTGTTCAAGGGTTTTATTGAGCTTGAAAAGTCTCAAATCATAAATCTCCTCTTCTGTAGGATTGGGTATATTGTAATGACGGATTAGCAGAACTTCCAGGTCATCGCAGATATGGTGTTTGAAATCATTCCACAACCGAAGTGGTTCTGCAGGCCAACAGAAGAGAAGAAGAGTGGCAAACAAATAACGAAGTTGGCTTCCAGTTTGAATATCGACAGCTTCTGTGAGACAGGCATACCATTTGGCATCATCCTCAATCAGACCACATGCCAGACAGGCAGCTTGGAAAGTAGTATGGATGGTGGGACCAAAAGTACGAAGAGCTTTGAAAGAGGTAGTGCCTCGAACAGTAGTAAGAAGAAGACGAAGGTAATACCGCTCTCCAGCCATGGGACTGACCCAATGGAGTCGACTGATAGAATCTCCACGCTGCCTCATTTTCCATTCATGCTTTTGTGGATGCCAGGTATAGAACTGTGGAATATCCACATAATGGCACTGACACGCATGTTCTTGCTGATGATTGAGAGTGAAGTATGCCATGAGCATGGTATCCTTTGCGATAGCTCTGGCATGAATTTCCTCTATAGACTCATCCTCTCAAAAAACAACAGTTTGCTCGTTCTCTAAATGGACAGGCAGAGGGATGACAGAAGGGTGCATGCCATGAAGGTCAAATTCCATGACATGCCAAAATGCCTCATGAACACTCACATAGCGGGCATTAAGATATTGTTTGACCTCATCTTGAGCCCTTCCAAACTGCATAGTGGTACAGTCATGTCCCTTATAAATGTACTTGTGCATGTACTTGATGGATTTGACATTGAATGTGAGTTCAACATTGATATGACATTCAAAAATCAACAGCAAAAGCCAGTTATAAGGGACCACATAACCATTGTGAAGAGGATGATGGCGGGACCGACTGTTATTTGGGTGTGCATAGAGAGGATATCCAGCTTCGTTGATGGTTGTATAGTTCTGAAAGGCTTTAGGGAAATATTTCGAACACTGTTTATTGACCATGCATGGAGCCTCTGGATTGATATCACCGCAGGGACCATGCATCATATGTTTGGTCACCAAAGCGTGAAGACGGGGATGAGTGACGGGATCAGGAATCTGAGCAGAAGTGAGAGTGTCAACATCATCAGGGGTATGGAATTTATTCTCTCTGTCCAACCAAACCAATAGGTGCATGTGAGGAAGACCGCGTTTCTGAAATTCTATGACGTGAACATGAGCGGTGACATTTCCAAGGATGTGTTTCTGAGTGATGAGATACAGGAGCTGTCTTTTCTTCATGTGAAAAACACGATCAACCAAGTCTGGTCTGTCAACAGTTGTTTGGCCAGGGAGTAAGCCTGCGACAATCTCAGGCCACTGAGGATTGGCAGTCATTGTAATAAAGACATCTCCAGGACCCCTGACTCTGATAATAGCAAAGGAATTTTGAAGTTTCATGCGCATGTACCATGTACCACCAACATGGGAAGCGGGAAGTATAAATTTTTGACCGAGATCTGCAGGAGCAAGAGTACCATCATCAGCGAAAAGAGTCTCTTCGACTGATTTATAAAGGTCAGCACGGAGGTCTTTTTGGTTCCTTCTAACATAGTCCAAATGCTGCTCCTCCAAAGTAGCCCATCCATTGACAATATACTGCAAAAACAGTTTCTCAGCCAGGA
Source organism: Clathrus columnatus (assembly GCA_020884735.1). NCBI lineage: Eukaryota > Fungi > Basidiomycota > Agaricomycetes > Phallales > Clathraceae > Clathrus > Clathrus columnatus. The sequence goes on from BPWL01000001.1 coordinate 3,148,037, forward strand.
AAAGCTTATTGGTTGTATTTGGATGCGTATGAAGATAATATGCCAAGAACTTGACCAAAGTGAGCTTTCCATCTTGCTCTTCCCCATAAAGCAAACGGGCATGCCAACCAAGTTCACCATGAGGGAATAAAAGAACATAGTGAAGAGGCATATATAAGGCATTGAGAGAAGAAATCCTAAAGAATTCACTGGTGGTGCACTGGATGGCCACCTCTCGAAGTTGGAAGTTTCCAAGGTTGTCGGGTAGCATGGCTACAATTTCATCACCTCGAGGTAAATTATGAGTTCGACAATCCTGGTTAGGGTTGTGGGCAAGGATGAGTTGAATAGGATTATTGACATTGTTATTTTCACATAAGTGCTGAGTGGCAGTTCTATACTGATGGACATAGGGATTGTGCTGTACCATCATTTCATGAAGATGACCCATGATTGTAGGATCGAGGAGAGAATTATTACCCATTCTCACATTCTTTGCCTGAGCAGCATCGAATATATAAAGCTGAGCATAAGTGGGAGCATTATCATCTTGAGGTAGCAGGGGACCATGTTCATGGTAAAGATTGCCCATTAAATTGAGAGCGTAAATACCACAGCCTTGCAAAATGTTACGATCGAATTTGGCATGGATTGAAGTAAATGCCAATGCAGAATTATATCAATGGATGTTTTCTCTAAACTTTTTGGCTTCAGGTGTTTGCTCTGAGAGAAGACCAAGTAAAGGAAAGGGCACTTCCTGAAGAGGGGGAAGTTGTATTGTGTTTTGCAAACAACACATTCTGAACCAATGGTTATTGAGAGTAGAATCACTAAGTCTCTCCATGTACCAATGTAAAGCATGACAGTGAGGACACTCAAGGTTCATGGGACCGCAATTATTCCTTGCAACGTTATCCTGAATAGGATGATGTGTGTCAAGTAAGGCAAGCTTCAACTGGTTCTCACTGTAATTTCCCCACTCGTGGTGCTGGAATGGTGTGATGGGGAATATGTAAGGAGGGGGAGTGGGGCAGGGGCATGTGGAAATGTAGGTGGATGTGGCAGTGGAATGGCAGGCTGTGATGGAGTAGGGGGACGCAATACAGGGACGACAGGTGGTATAGGTACATGAGGCTGAGGAATAGGTGCAAGATTTGGCTGTGGAATATGAGGAGGTGGAATTGGTGGTAATAGAGGTATAGCAGGAGTTGTCCGAGGATGACCACAACCATGACTTGGTCTCAAGGCAGCATTGGTAGCATTTGCAGCAGCACGTAATTCAGCAAGTGCTGCAGATCCAACTGTGATGTGCAGAGGATGAGGGGCAGTGGTCGGTGCAGGTAGTGCCAGTGCATGAATTCGGACAGCTGCAGTGGTTGGGGTAAGTTGTGCAAATCCAAATGGATCATCATTAAGAATTTGGGGTCGGAGCTCAGGAGGTGGTATGGGAAATGGTTGTGGAAGGGGGAGTGGATGGTTCTGAAGGTCCATAGTATGCTGACGTCTCTCTGTAAGTGGAGTTATGATACAGTTATCACGATCAGCAGCATGTTCTGCAGCACGATTACGCTCTGGAGTAGAAGGTGGATCCCTGTGCAAATTATTAGACTGTAATTTAATTATTGACAAAATACCCACATTTCACCCTAAATTTTATTCCAAAAGCAAGTAGATTGAGATCAATTGATAATTGGGACTATGTTTCAAACCAAGAAATTAATTTTCTTTTTTTTTTCTAAAAAAAAAAAAAACCCCACATTTGAAGTTGGTATATATTTCACTGCTGTTCTGCAACTGCCAACAAATTAATTTTTTTTATTTAATTTTTTTATTTATTTCAAAAGCAATAAACCCACATACATTTAAATTTGTATATTTTCACTTTTTGGAACTGTGTTTGCCTGAGAGGTTGTTCCAACTTCCTCTCATATAACAGCCAAAGTGACTCTTTCAGGGGCATGTGGGCTTTTCTGACGACAGGGACTGACAGTTGCAATTGTCGACACCCCGAAAATGCATGGGAAAATGCCACACGTGCAAGAATTCTAAGTAATTGCAGCGATTCAGGTGATTATGTTGGATTTTTCCTGCCCCAGCAGTCAAAAAAGTGTCTTTTCAAGGGCCCCTCAATTTTGACACATTGACATCAAAAAAAATTTCTTTTTTCTACTACCTACTGACTGCTTATATTAATTATTGTATAAATGATGACCAAACCACCCTGAAAAAACTTTTTTTCTTCATCTTTTTCTTTTTTCTACTACCTGGTACCGACTGCTTATGTTAATTATGACCAAGCCACCCACAGACACCTCCCCTGGCCAACTCCTTAGTAGACAAGCAAGCTGCCCACTCAATTCAAGTTTAATCCCACACAGTAATTTGAAGTCATAATCTTGATTTTTTCAGTTTGATTTTGAGTTTTACAGTTCAAATATATTATATTTTTATGCTTTGTAGTATTTTACATTAGTATTTTACATTCAGTTTTGTTTTACATTTAGTTTTATTTTGTATTTAGTTTGGTTTTTATGTTCTATATTTTCTACAATCTTGAATCTGTCTGTGAATCATTCATTCAATTACAATGGTTCCAATATTCCATTTTATATTTAGTTATATTAGTTTTTTTACATTTTTGTTTTTTTATGTTCTTGTCATGATTCATGACATGTACCATAAACATGTTTTATGTAGAGCATATTTCTCTCCCTTGTATGCCATGCACTCCCGTATCTCCTGTGTACAAATAATAACACCTGTACTACCCTGTAAACATTTGTAGACCCTGATTCCCCAATCTGTGATAAATCCCATTTGTGTATTTTCACGTTTCACATAAACATAATTGTGACCATCTATTTTAATTATATTTCACATCCTGCCTAAAGCATTCTTCCCATTTATCACAACTCATGACACACCATTGTAAGTACTCATATTTGAACCATAAGCATGATACATGTAAAATATATTCATATCTGTCAGGGTTCATTTCTGCTTTTCCTTATTCTACCCCCTATATGCCTCTATTCCTTTACTTCTGTTTCTTCAATTCTTATTATCCCATACTCGTTACCACCAACTATCCATTTATTCTATATCCAATTCCATAGTCAGTGTTTCCCATTTTCATATTCCATTTCCTCTCCTATTTATTCCATCGTCGATGTGTTCAACTGTGTCGATCTGCTCAACACTGGTTCTGAGCCTTTGGCTTAACTCAGTCCTTATCCCTGCAGGATATTGGTGATAACACTGATGCATATATAGCTGTGTAACCACCTAGCGAAGACTCCCTAAGCTTGATATCTTAGGTTATCCCCCTGCTAGTATCTACATTGCGCAGTCACTCTAACAGTATCATACTCTCATACCTCCCACTTGTAGACAGCAAAATCCGTATCACCCCATAATTCCTGTAAACCCTGATTTCCTGATATATGACAAACCCCATTTGCATAGGATAACCCTTGTCAATTTCACATTTCGTCTGAACCATTCTTCCTGTTACTGGGGATGATATTTTGGTTTTCCTTTGTTCTCAATCCATCTTTTCTATTTAGTTCAAATTATATAAGTAGAATAGAAAAAAATGTATTTTGCTTTAGTCTGAAATCAACTTAGATAAATAAATCATTTACTATCAAGTTCTCTTTGTCAAATTAACTCCTTATCTGCCCCCTATTCTAAGTGAGAGTTTTGTCTCTTACACTAACCTCATTGTATTCACTTGTAGTCTCTGTAACATCTACATATCCATACTCATAGTTGGGATACACATCTGACTTTGTAAGCACAGTGTATTAGCTGAGGCTAAAGTCCTACCCCATAACCCCACTCGTACTTGGACATAGTACTCTCATAGTCAATGTAAACTCCTGATCTTGACACCATTACCAATAATCATTTTCTCTTTGTTCTTAATCCATCATTTCATTTAGTTAAAATTATATAAAGTAGAATATAAAAAGATGTAATTTTCTTTAGTCTGAAATTGACTTGGACAAATATATCCTTATGATTATATTCCTCCTCATATTTCTCATCACTTAAACCTCATCACAGGGCCTTGTCTCTGTTACCAACCTCTATCTCATTTTATTCCCATAGTCATCGTAGAGAACTGCAAGGTAAGTATTCTCAGACTCAGACGAATATCTGAATTTGTAGAGGTCATTGTTTAATTCCCATACTCAGTCGTACTCGCCTGTACTACTTCCATAGTAGTTATGTAGTGACTCGTACCCTTCATAGATTACTAATGTTGACAGTTCTATAGGTTTTTAAATAGTTCAGAATTTATAGTTGTTCTGTTTTCTGTTTTCCATTTTCTATTTTCTGTTTCCTGTTTTTCATTTTCCATTCTCAAATTTCCATTCCATATCTTATGTTTTTTATTTTCTATTTTCATATTCCACATTTGTAATTTTCCTTGTTACACTTAGTTCCCCTTCCTACTCCATTTACTATTTACCATTTTCATCTCCATCTCATACTTTTTAGATTTTAGATTTCTGTTATCGTATTCTGTTTTCTGATAAAAAAACATAAAATAGAAGATGTACACTCCATTGTACTTGGCTATAATTTACATTTGATAGTGTGCACATTTTCAGAAACCTCAAAGTTAGAATTTATTTTTTCAAGGTTATAAAATTGATTCAGAACTCAAGAATTACATTTCACAGTTTAGAATTTACAGGTTGAGATTAATAATTAAGTTCACAATAAATTTACAGACAGTTTGAAATTCAGTTAGTTTTAGATTTACATTTATAAGGTATTATGAGGTATAATAAATTTATTAGTCAAAGTGGTACATAGGTTATCATCACAGTATCCAGCCAATGAGTGAGGTCATATCACACTGGTGAATCAGTTTATTGCCAGAAACCACCCACAAACCCCCCAACCCACAGTCCACCACACTCACAACCCCCCTCCCACTGTTGAGCAGGGTTGCTTACGTTAATTATTACGTAAATTATGACCAAGCCACCCACAGACACCTCCCCCTGGCCAACTCTTTAGTAGATATAGCATTTCCTCCGAAAACTACTCCGCGATATGATGTAGTACTGAAACCGCTAAAGGTAGGTGTAGCTTTCGCCCCACCTACGAAGCTGTTGATGGTGTTGACAAGATCGTCTACAATTTCAGTAGTGTCAACCGTGATACCCAGTCCCCTGATTGCATTTTCCAGACTATCCTGGACAAATGGTCGAACGATGTTGGAATCTTCCAACTCACTAACAATATAGGGCCCGGATTTTGATCTGAAGGCCAAGACGGAAGGGTCTAAAGGAGAAGGAAGCTTGAGCGTGTCAATAAAGTTGGAAGTTTGTCTTCCGAACTCCTTAGCAAATGCCGCCGCTTCAGCGGTGTGTGACGGTGGTACTAATGGACGAGTGCAAGTCATGATTCCTAGATGTCAATGAGGAAGAAATATCACGAAAGAATATAGAAAAACTACTTGTGGATGAAAACTTTGGACAAGAGGTAATGAGGGAGAAAATAATTTGTAGTTGGTTTAAATAGACTGTCAATTGAATTGGAACAAGAACTTCGTTCCATTTTCCCAAATTCTCGTCTGGTGTGAAAAGTAATGGATGAGATGTCATCGGCGATTTCCACACTCCGTGACACCTTTATCTTTCCACAGATTTCTGTTAAGCAAATAAACAAAAATAAAAGAAGCTAAAACTACCTTCAATTTCAATTTTGGTTTGTTATGAAAAAGTTCATCATTAGCTTACCTCCATCCACCAATCAACAACCGAGGACTAGCGAACCTCTTAACACTCTCACACATCGACAAACGTTTGCTCATGTGAATTATATCTTTGTTTTTGGGTGAAATCCTTTTAGCGGCTTCGCTGAGGACGGTGAGTGACTGGCCCCCGACTAACACGAGCTCGGATAAATTCAAGACGTTTGACCATATGCGATTTATTTTCTATACAAAAGTTTCAAACCAAGCCGAGAGAACTATCACTTGACAAGTCAAACACATACCGTTTTATTTTTATTTTTTTAAAGAACCCTTTTCTCTTTGGCTGTGCGTTGAGTTACGGTTACGTAATTCTCGACGATGTTTCAGCTGACGGGCAGGTACAGACAGGTAAAAAAGATGTCCTGTTTAAACTCAGGATCTTCCACCAAAATCTCGACTTGGGGGTAGAGAGAGAAAAAAGATATGGCATTGAGTGCGATCATCCAAAAGACCGTGACCGTGGGTATTTTTTCCCGTTCGCTTGTATTATTTTATAGACAATTACAGTTTCCTCAGTACTAGACAACGATTAGTTATTAGTTATTAAATCACAAGTGAAAACATACGAGATTTACCAAATAGTACACCCCCACTTGAATTTTGTACAAAAATTGTACTTCCTCGTTTTCAAGGACCGTGATTGGTTGTTGAGGTGATTTTAGCGCTCTAATTCAGGCACATCTATTCAGTTTTTGAATAGAAAATCACAAGTACAATTTTTGTACAAAATCCGAATGGTGGTGTAGGAACACGCACCGTTTGAACGAACGAGTCGGAACGACGAATAACGCCCTTTGCTGCCGTAAGCTTTCCACGAATGTCACATCCGTTACTGTCACTGCCACGTACGTACCTGTCTGAGGCGCAGGTCTCGCAGTACACCACAGTTATTTGCATTAGCTGCAAGGAAGACATTAGCATTGAATCTCCTGAAATACGCTCCGGAATACGTGGTCGATCTGTACCGCTAAAAGGACGGATAACGCGTTGCTGCCAGTGTACCAGCGGACACGATGACAAACTTGGAAAGATCGTTAATAATTACAGATGTGCTTGTTTTGATGCAGGATCCTCTGTTGATCTAGTTTCTTAACTGCAGTTTTATGAAGATCTTTACGATATCTGGGTCTTGCAGCTGTTTAGTAAGATACACCCTACTTCTTGATGTATAACCGATTGAGCGTAAACGGAAGACTGAGTTGTCGAGTGAAGTTGTTGGTCAGTTTCCCCAAATCCTTCAAGAAATTCAGTGAGTGTTATCCATAGTATTAACTCAAGAGCATCACTACTTATGAAAGACTCGATAAGGTGTAAAAGTACAATGAACTGATGGAGGAAATAATTAGCCTCTCTGACCTTTCCCGAGTAGGACTGTAAACGACACCAACAGGTTCAGACCAGTATGACCTAAGTCTAAGTCCTTTCGTCGGCGACCAGTTCGCGTGTTCACCACATCCTTTACATGTAAAAGTCTTTCAAGTCAATCTTTTAGGACCACCTTGAAACGCTGAACACAGTTTTTCCCCCTTATCTTGTTCATTGGTTCGACGACATATCAAGATCCATTGGACTTTCCGGACGTCTTAAGCTTGTAAAAAATACTGCAGCCAAAGCTTTCTTTACGTTACGACGCTACTACGCCTCGCTCAAATCCACCGTATTAGACTACACGGATTTTCAACGCTGTCGTATTGTGCTAATTCGGAGGAACTCCAATAATTGTATACACAGACATACATCGACAGTGGGTAACTTATGGGTGTGAACCGTGAAACAACCTTATTTTTTTTCCTTCTCAAACAGTATCTCGGCATGCTTCATAGGTGAGACCAAAGTTACACCTATCCTTGTCGGCTTCTGCACCAATCCGTATCGCCGAACAGATCTTGATTTTGAGAAGGATACTATATTCAAAAGTACTTCATTTTAGCGCTGTATATCGCTGACACGTCTATGATTCCGAGTCGGGAAGTGTTTTCGAACTGGCTTACTATGCTTTTCTGACTGCTCAGAAAGCCGACTGGCTGGTCTCTTAGTTCAGTTGATACTAAAAAAGGAAAATGATGGGATGATGGATTTCCATACCCCATAGAGCCTCTGAAGTGCCGCTGGCAAGTCCAAGGACCAATCAATTTCGTCTGTCCGAAGATTTCGCAGGATGATTGATGTCATCCATTTCATAGGTGGTAGTCATTCCCATGTCAATTGGATTGCTTTAAACTAACGTATTATGGTATCTAACGACACAGGAAACCACCTGTCAATTACAAACAAGGTACAAAACGTTGTTCTTGATAAAAATAGAAACGGTCATTTTGAGTCTCCGTGTTTGAATAACTAGTAACTGAATGGTTTGTTTTTCAGATGATCTTCAAAAATCAATACAACAATCTTCATCTGTCTTTTTTGAGCTCGGTAATTTAAAATTTTGATTAGCAGCCCCCTTGTTAATTAATATCAATTTCAGCTATTGTGTTATTTTACGTACTCTTTGGTTCAAGGTCAAACCTCACATACAGAACAAGACAGGGAAGAAGTCTCATGGTTCCCGATTAAGGGTGAAATTCCCGGAGTGAAAATTCACAGGCGTCCTCCGAGTCCCTCCCGCATTTCCGACCCTCCTCGGAACGGAGTGGATTTTCTTTGTCAGGAGGCATCACATAAAAAAAAGGTAGACTTCAATTTTCGAAATGGGTCGGACCCCAGAGACGGATATATAATATCAAAAATTGACTTCTCGTCGTAAAGTGCCAGTGCCACCGGCTTTAACATCAATATCCGACTATGTAGGATCTTTTCCTTGTGGAGGAGAGAAAAGTATGTTTGCGGATGATTATTTGGTACTTTTCATTGACAGTGGCTATGCTTTTTCTCCGCTCTTGTTATATAATTATCCGAGCTGAAGAAGTACTCCTTCGCAGAAGGGAGTACCTAACTAAATTTTGGCTCGGTTCCAAGTCACGTCTAGTGTCAAACGTATGCTGGTGGATAACCATTTCGTCTTTTTTACTGATAGTGGTTATACCTTTTTCCCGTAGTCATCCGACCTATGGAAGCACCCCTTCGCATCTTAATTGACATTCCGAGTTACTTCTAGTGCCAAACTAAAAGATAAAATCATTGGCGATGTCTGCACACAGTGACAGTTCTCTACGGATTTCCGTTAATCAAATCAAAAAGATCTTAAAAGGAATACGTCAATTACATTTAATTTACTGTGTGTACACTTCTCAGGTGAATTTTATTATATGCCACTAAACCTTTGCGAGTGGTGGCAAAATGAATGGACGGGTAAGAATAATAAATAGAGTAACTTCCTTTGCTGGGTTTGCTAAAAGTTCCGTCCAGAAGATATTAGGTACCATCAGTGAGTTGTATACTCCATGTGATGTTTTTTAACTTCGAATCATAATCACTTAGCCTGGAGCGTAGGAAGAAGACGGAATAAAATAAAATTCTGTGTAACATGTGTGTCAATGGTGAAAATTTTGGCTCAGAAGAGCTTCCTTAACTGCCATCCATTAAGTGTTTAACAAACTCGACGGAAACCAGCTGCACACTCCCACACCCCAAGCCCTGAGTGAGCAATATATATTTTTTAAGGTGAAAATATCACAGGTTTATTTTTTAATTGAGATGGAGAATCATCATCTTCGACTCCGACTCGGAATGAACCTGACTCCAAACTTGAGAGGCCGTTTCCTGGTACACATCCAAAGGCTTTGAACCGAGGCGATTTTTCTATATAAACATCAAAAAAACTCACAGAATTCTCACAATCGTCGGGACTCATTTACCTGTCGATCTGAGCATTTATCCTATCCTTTAACATTAACGTTACTCCGTTGAGTTATTGTTATTCTCATGTTTGCCTAAGGTTTCAATTGACTGACAAAATATGACAGGTCTTAGTATACGTATACTACTTAACAATGGGTGGTCAACCTCCAGATCTTCGACAAAATATCGACTTAGCCATGGAAAGACAGAAAAAGATATTAGATCTCATGACTTTGTGGTACAAAACAGCCGCTCAAGTCGATCCTCCCCCAGTCACTGACCCCAGCATCCTGTCTTACAACTCGAAAGTCACTTATTACTACACGGCCCATATTCAGCAACAGAGCCACATGATAGGTTTGGTTCTTGCCGGATAGCAGTTTGCAGGAATCACCGGAGTAACCTTGACTACAATGGCATAGCCAATCTCGTATCACAACTTGGCAGACACTACCCTGAACGAAACGAGCCAGGGTTACAGTACCTGCGTTCTCAGAAGTCGTAGGAAGTTCAGGACATTAACTGCCTTTCAAACTATGGTTGTCGCCGTCTCTTTCAACTTTTCAGCCTCTGAATACCATCCTCGGCGGACGTTGCTGCATTCGGTTATTGGGTATACCTGTTCGTTACCGCACTCCCTTTCTTTTCTCCATCCATGGAGCCCAAGGCTCCATTGAAGTCTGTAAGGGGAATCTTGAGTTTCCAATCCCTGATGACATGGAGATAGTAGGAAAGAGGTTTATGACGAAGGCAGAACTTGATGCGTTTAGTCCCGCCACTTTCACTCGCGATCATTAGTAAACGTAGGGATATGTTACAACATTTTGAAGGACTATTTTCTTGAAATATGTTCTGTCTTGTCTTGTTTTCTTGTCTTCTTGTGTCTTGTCTTCTTGTTGTCTTGCGTTGTCCAAATATGACATCGTTTTTTTGGTACATCCGGGGAACTTGGGTGAACTTTGAATGACTATCGGTGAGTATTAGACAGGTAACAACTTAGGGAAAGTGGAAAATAATTTCATTCCCAAAATGAATTCACACTTCAAGTGTAGCTTCATGTTTGAGTACGAGCGGGCGACACTGGACATTCTGGTGTTGCATACTCTCATTGGTCAAGGCGGCAACCCATCAACCCAATTCATACACTGTTTTACAACGTCTTCGTCACCTTTGAAGTATTTTGGTTTACGCCTGATTTCATCTTTCAATACAGCGTCTAGACAGGCATGTAAAAGCAACCTTACCCGGTCAACGCATGGTCCAAGTTTCGCCACCGAAACTTGACTCGTCCCGAACACGTTCTTTCTTGATATCAATATGAATCGTCTCCTCATGTTTCTTTCCGTTTCTGTATCCACTTAAAGCGTATAAAACCATACTTGTAAATGGAATTTCCTCACCTTCGAATAAACGAAGAAATAGAACTTTTACACGGACAACTATAAACTTTGCATTTTGTATTCCGACTCAAAACGAAGAGTAAGTTTTTGGTAAATTGAGTAAGGTGTACATGTACCGTACCGACTTGAGTATTAACTCTGCTTGTCAGGTATCCGAGCACCAAACAAAAAGTAGTGAAGTAATAAGCGAGGTCCGACTTGAACCGAACGATGACGATAGTTCGAATGTTATGTTCATGCAACTGCAGACGTTGATTCAATTTCGGTGAATCCATAAGATTAGTCCTTTTCGTTCTTTGATGGTGGCTAGTTCCGTTAATTTCTTCAGTTCTCTTTACTAGTGTACTGCAGCTGGAAAGTCCTTGCGATCCGGTTCTTGACATATTCATATTCAAGAAAAACGTCCCAGATTTTTAAAAAACGAAATACTGGTAGTAAAAGAGTGTCTCGTTTCCCTGAAAAATATCAATATCTATAAGGAATGAAGAAAAAATTGATCCCCCAGTTGGTCAATGGTACAGAGCGGATAAATCTTTAAGGATCATCTTTGTTGAATTGTATCAGTTTCGTTTCTTATAGTGGTAGTTACCACATCTGGATGGGATTGTTTTGATGATTGAAAATCTAGATAACCAATACTTTTGATATGTCTGTATACGACCTTAATGGATCAGTTCGAGCTCCAAAAACCATTATGGACGCTGGAGGGGATAATAAGAGAAAATGTGAGTAATGGCAACTAGAAAATTAACCCGTCATACGAATTATTCCCAACCTAGATTAAGGTTAATTATCTCTAGGAAATGTGTTTTGAGAAAGATTTAACTTGAAGGAGACAACAATTGCAAACTTACAAATGGATTATTTTAAACAATAGTGAGGAACGGACTGTACCAGTGGTGAGACGTTTTCTTGGGAGTGATTTTTCGTAGTTTAACTTATAATGGATCATATACGTGGTATTTCTTATGTCTGATTCTCGCAGAACAATCGGAGAGTTGGAAAGAAGATTATAAAGATACAAATTCAGACTCAGACAGTTTTCCCACGTGTCGTTTGTTCTTATCATGGAGTCCACCACGCAGCCTAATCAACTTATGAATGCTGCTCAGCCTATTAATCAATTATCTGTGGAAACATTGATTCAAGTATTTCTACTTAGCAAAAACCAAGAACGCGCTCACAATATATTTTATCCTCATCTCCATCTTTCATGGGTCTGTTAACACTGGAGACAAATCATTAATCAATCGCCCGTATTTTGGACCGTAATCACATGTACCCCTTGGAAAGGGAAGTCGTTTATCTAAGAATTGATGTCCCGTTCAGGTTCAGCAGAATTAACTGTCTTTTTTCCACCGAAGAGCAAGGATAATCTTGGCAATCAGTTAAGCATGGACGAAATTCTGACGGCATTTGAAAGTTTATTTCAACATGAAGGCCACCGAATAAAACTTTTGGACGTCTGTGTGAATCTGGATCATGCATTACCAAACATACTGTGTCGAAAAAAAATCCAAGCTCTGAAGGTTTTTGCGTTTCGTTCTGCGACGGGGCCAATAGTGGACACCCTCACGAGTCTACAATCGGCAAAACATCTTAAATATCTCACTATCTCTCTGTTCTCCGGGCCATCATTATCCTCATTCCAACTATCTTTCCATTGTTTCAAAGGCTTGTATATTACATTCAACTCTAACCAGATGGTCTTTCGGTCACCCGGGGCTGATTTATAGGTGCGACTAGAAATTGATTTTGATATTTAAATCAACCAATTACCACAAAATCCGTGCAAAGGAGTTCTAAGCTACATTATTTATTACAAAAGGTGGACAAACTGGTTTTTGGAAGGGAGAAAAACTTCACTTGAGTACGATAATAGTGTTTGACATGGAACCCACTTTTTCTTTTTTCAGCGAGTCAATATTTTAAGGCATATAAATGGGTCTCGAAGATACCCTAATGTCGATGACAAAACGCGCCGCTGGGCCTGGTTCATACCCCTCTCCTATTTCAACCATAATGTTCTCATTCAATCGTTCTGATGCAGATTCATGGTGTGCAAAATTTTTCGGAACAATAATGTTAGACTGATTAAAAACCGACTGTTTTCGAACTTTGTTGAAGATCTAAAATGAATTCGCAAATGAGCGGTGACGTGTGATCATATAGAGGATGCGCTTTTGACAGCACTCAGAGTATACGCCCCTACCCTTCAGATAAAGTGTTTATTTTTTGGCTGAGCTCCGAAGCAAGAAGAAAGTGGTGTAGTTTTATCAACTTCGAAGTGTCCACTGTGGATATAGTTGTTTTGCAGGACCAGAGCATTGTAAATCAGATAATCCGGGTCTGAAATGCACCAGGCGTTCACTGCTGTCGAAGGTAGTGAACTACATAGTTAACAGCGCGACTCCAAGCGCCCATGACTACAATAAAACTTTCGCACGCGCAACTGAAGCCCAACCTTGCTCTTCTTGAACTTCAGGTGCGCTTCTATTTCGTAGCTAGACATATTATACACACTAATAATATAAAACCTTTCTATTCTTGAACTTCAGCTTGATCGTTGCCTTCCCTCGCAACAAACAACTCTGGTCTCTAGATAGCCAGATAGGAAACCCTCAAGAGTCAAGACATCATAGTAGGGAATCAGCTCCTCATCAGGTACAAGCATATTGTATACGAGCTTGCAGGAACGAATAACACCAAACAGCTAAGGGCACCCAGCTGGTATCGCAATCTTTCATGTTCGTAGCACTTGCGGGCGGCATAGGGACTAATCTTGAATTATTGATCCAAACGGGAGATAGCAATAATGGATTGACATCCCACCTCAATTCTAATTGGGCTGCGCTATGGAGTACCACCCTTAGACAATCTCCCGCAAATATCTTTCTCGTCAAGAAACACTTTTCACCTCGATGATTGAACGTGGTCTGACGGACCAAGGTTATTCAGCTGAACTGGACAACAAGATGGGCCTTCTTCAGATCCAAATCGATACCGAGATGGAGGTGCATGAACCGGAAGATCGGAAATCGAGCACATATTCCTCCATACTGTGATCAACGTTGTGCTATCCAAACGCCAACTGGTATTGGAGCAGGTACGATATTATGCATGCCAAAAAAGTTCATTTTTTACATAACATTTTTTTTCCAGAATTTCTCTTCGACGCCCAATGTGTAGTCGTTAGTTCTTGTTGGCGTTTGTTTTCAAGTTGTGTTTATAAGTGTTCGCTTCTCTTGTTCAGAAGGATGAATGGCTCATTCTCATCTGAGACGAACAAGAGATCAGAAATGTGGTGTGTACGAATCGATTATTTTATCAATGATTTGTGTTGACATGCTTTCATAGTTTTACTTTCTATACCATTTGGATATTTAAAAGGCAGCTCGCCCAGCTGGCTCCAGACAGTGTGAGTTAACTTAAGGAAAGTCGACATGTGTTTGTCAGTGTGTGTCCGTCTTAATGTTCAGAATGGCCATTCTTGTCTAGGAGAGACAGGAGAGTAAAAGCGAGGGTAATAGTGATTGTGTCATTATTCATGTTCAATTTCTCCGGATTTAGTCGACACGACGCAAAGACCGAAAGCAAGTTCTTGTTTCCCCTGATCCAATATTAATTTTTTTCATATTCGCACTCCTATTCCGCATCAACCCTTCCCCACATTCTTGTCCGTGGATATGCTTCATGTCCACTCTACCAGATCTCCCATTGAACAAATCTATCGTGTACAAGTCCCATCACCGTCCCGAGTTTGGGACAACGATTACAATGTGTCCACTCCCATATGATCTGTGCCACCGTCCGAAATCCTATAAAATCCATAGGTGGGCACTTTTCACTTCCGTTCCCTCGTTTTTCCCTTAAGTCACACAACCCTTGCGCATATTATAATCATCCTCCCCACCTTTACTCTTCTCCCAAATGTTCTCGGAAGATGATCTGGACTCTATATTATTTGGGCAACCGGGTGATCTCTCGGCGGATGAATTTAAATATTTTGATACGCCGGGTATTGGTATCAGTGACGCTGCTCTCCCTTTTCATGACGAATCATCCTTACTTTTTGGAAATGATCAAGTCGCGTCTTCGTCGAATTGTAATGTGGATCTGTTAGGTGTCGATGGTAATACTTTCATTTATTCGTAGCCTCTCATTCCGATGGACTTACACTCCATGTAGACATTATTGACCGTGGAACGTCTTCCAACACAAACACCGGTTCCACACCGCAAAATGGTACGTCTATCCTTGTATGGATGTTCTCCTTCTAATTGACGTGTGTCTTCACGAGTAGACAGGTTGCAAGACGCGTCTTTTGCGACTCAAACTCAACTTTTACCCAACTACGGTTCTAATTCACAATCTATAACACAAACCAATGGTCAGTTTTCTTTTGAACATTCTTCGGGGACCAAGTTCTGACATCTACCTTATAGCACCTCAACTATCTACTTTACCTTACGATTCTTCGCTAAAAGACACTGCAGGATTTAATATTCCCACTGTACAACCATTCACGACGTCTTCGCTTCAAAACGAGAACGCTTCATTGGAAGGCCCCACGGGGCCGCCCAGAGAGCGACAACGATCACCCTCATCTTCAGCTCCCTTGGGAAGCTGTTCAACAGCACAGTCAAACGCGTCCACGAATCTGGATTGGAATTCCATTTATCTCTCTCTGGGACTAACAAGCTCGCATACTTTTGATCCTGCGAATGATCCATCCTACTCGTCGGTTTCTTCAAATACTCAAACGGCTGTTGAACTACCTCCAACGAACGACGCGTTTGACGCGATTCAATTCCCTGGTTTCGTTGATAATAATGGTATGTCTCAAATAAAATCTGTTTGATCCTATTGACGCGTTTTTCAACTGTTAGACGCGTCATATACCCAATCAGCTGCATCACCCACAAACAATGACGTGTTTGACGCGGTTGAACCTCTATACTTTAACAACAATTCCACCCCGTGTATCGATAGTACGTGTCATCTTGTCGTTAACTATCTCTGAGTTTTTGACGTGTTTCGCAACTATTAGATACTCAGTCGGCCGAATTACAGCCAAACAACTACGTGTTTGACCTGACTGGACCTGAATACTTCCCTTCCCCATCTCCCCCCAAACAAATCTCTCCTTTGCTGAAAATAGAACAGCAGACGCCTATCAACGGTAAACATACTTTTAGGTCTTTCTATGAATCAATTGTTAATCTAGTTTGCTAGCGCCACAACCGCCTGCTGTTGCACATCAATGCTTTACGGCACCTAGTACCAATCGTATGTCTGAACTTTTTTTCTTAAGAAAATCCTTTAAACAATACTGATGTTTTTTACTAATAGCCACTCCGTTTCCTTCATATACCCAACCGACCAACTCCACGGCGTATCCTGCTATCCAACCTGAAAGCCATCCCTTGAAGCCAAGTTCTAGTCCGGGAAATACACGACAGCTTGTATTCCCAAATGGTAAATTAGCTTCGCACTCATGTTTCGTATATAGTGGCTTACTAGACTTACCTTTTTAGCGGCGCAATCATCAACGTCTTCCATTCAACATTATTCTTCATCACTGGGTATCAATGGCATGTCCAAACCCGTTTCGCAAGATTTTTTCATGCGCATTGACAAAATCTTCTTCAATTAGAAAATACTTCCACTCAGGCTCCTTTACATTCGCAACAGCCAACCCAAATACCCCCCAGTCAGGTCTCATCCGAATCCTTACAAGTGTCTCAAGAAAAGCAAAGGAGGGTTATGAATAGTAAATTTGTTTCATTTTCTTTGTATGTAAAACGGTTTGTAAATTCGCACTTTTAGTGCCACCACCTCAGGCCACTCCCACAGCCAATGCTCCACATCAGTATTATCCGATGCCTACTCCTAATGGTATGTTTTAACCTTTCTCTTAGTATAATATCCTTATTTTTTCTTTTTTTTCCAACCAGAAAACACGCCAATTCCCTCACAATTGCGGGCGAATCAAGCATCTGTTAACAACTTGAATCCTGCGTTTTTCTCGACTCCGCCTCAACACGGGTTTAACCCAGACGTTCAATCGCACAGTATGTCCCAAAGGAGCATGACGAATGGTAAATTTGATTCATGTAATTTGTATGTAAACAGTTTATTGATCCGGACTTAGTTCCACATCAGCCATCTGCTGCTCCCCTTCCACCAAATGGGAGGCAGCATATACCGGGATCCATTCCAACGCCTCAAGCCCAAGGGCTATCTGTGAACATGCCCCTAAATAGGCAGCAGATGTTGCCGGGTCCCGGTAACGTTGCACAAAATCCTGTCAACTGTGTGTCAAATTTTATTAGACATTATGATTTTCAAATGGAAATTGACATTTTTCGGTCAATATAGTTCCGATGACGGCGGACTATGGAGTGCCCAATTCACAACAGCAACACGTCACTCCGTCGAACAAGGATTCTCGCCCCCGTCAAACACACAATAATGTAATTGTTAACAGTGAGTTCAGTTAACGTTTATAATATACATAACGACTCAGCCAACCCGCTTAGATGATTCAAGTGTTGCAAACAATCAACGCTTGAATACGGCACCCAATACAATATCGACGACCGGATACAATGCCAATGGTATTGTACCCAACCCTCACGTGCCTCCGACATTGGGGGTATCAAACGTTGAACCGGTCAATCAGCAACTTTTTCACCCCACGCCTCCAGCACATGCGGCTGTGGCTCAAGGAGGACCTCACCATCCTCCCTCCAATAATTCCTGTCCCCATCCCATCCCTCCTCCTTTTCCTACAATACTCGACACCACTCATTCATTACCAACTCGTCAGCCCCTCATTCATCCCTGGACTCAACAACCGGTATATATAATGCCCCCCTCCGTTCCCAAATCCCGATCGACGTCTTCTACCCCGATCCCGTCTTCCTTCACCTCCGATTTGGTGATAACTCGTCCTCGAAAGAAACGCCAACGGCCCCAGGATGACGGAGAGTCAGCTGTTAAAAACACTCAGAAAAGGAGCCGAGTAGACCGGCCGGCGGAATATCTTTACGAGGAAGTTAAAAAAGGCAAATATACCTGTCGGTACGCGGGACCCGCACAGCCCGGAGGATGTAAGGCTCCCACCTTCACCTCCATGTCTAGTCTTTCCACACATATCATGCTCATTCACGCTAAAAGCGAGACGGAGATGAACTTACCGGTGGAACAACGGACAGCTTACAATGGCCTACCACCAAGCCTACGATCAGTGCATGTGGTATGTCCTCTCCCGGATGCAGAATTGGCGCGTTGTAAACATTTTCACGAACATGGTCGGCGATGGGAAGCTCATGTGATGGATACGGCGGAGCATGCGGTTCATTCACATATTGCCTCCAATCATGTGTGATTGATTGAGTGGACCAACATCTTCCTTTGACGAGTATAGTTGTACTGTATAACAATTTGTAATCATAATTCTGTGACTTTTTATATAGGGGCACAAAACCTACCTTCTTAACCATCTGTACGGGTAGCCGTCGTTTGTAATGAGAATGAAAGACTATTTGCGATTAAGCGAAAAAAAAGCCTATGACAATTTTGATGTTCCACTATATACCTTTTCTTTGAACAATAGCAGGTCAAAAACCCCTTGTAAGGAATGATATTTAATTGTACTTACTCTGAAGGCACGGAAACAACCTGCTTCCACATTTTCGACCTTCTCCCTATTGTCCAATGTCGAACCGGCCCGTTACATGACAAAGGGTTTATCTTCTCAAAAGTATTCGGTTGTTAAACATACGTGTATGACTTATGAGACCGAGACGAGGATGGAAAAGGAACTTTTTGGCAAGCCATCCACTGTATGTCTGTGGACAAAGGGACAAAAGCGCCGGCACGCTGCGTCGTCAATGATTCCAGACAAAATTCCACCACCCTAGTAATCATCAATCAGTAGTTAACCCGATGATACAGTACAGTCCTCAGTATTTACTAGTAAAGGATGATCACGGCGATCAAGAAAAGAATGCACTTCCCGAACTAGAAATCTAGGATGAATGGCATCAGAAAAACATCTTGCTGCTAACCCGTTTCTCTATTAATTTATTGTTTAACTGACTTACTCGTACCCGTAATCAAACAGAAACTAAACAGAATTGATATGATGAATGTTACGTCGTTATCAGAAAACAAGACGTAATTACTAATCAGGTCGTTGTTACGTAACGTCGCTTTTCAGCTAGCCTTTCCCATTACGACAGATACACACACACTTTTTTTGACCACCCCTTGTCGCAACTTGCGCTATTTAATTAGGGAAAACAACTTGTATTTTAGATAGTAAAAAGTAAAGCTTATATATTATTTACAGGAGAATGTTCTAGTGGATAGTGCACAGCGAAGCTGTGCGCACAACAGTCCATCCGGTTTGTACCAAACCGGATTCTTTCTAATCATTAGTAATTCCTTACTAACTCTTACTAACACTAACACTCCTTCAATCCCTGTTGATCCATGGGGTTATAGTAATATTCCACTCATTGGTCGACAGTGGCTTTTGGCTTTAAACTTGATTCGATGAATTGTAGATCCAAGGAAAAATGCTCCACAGTTCTTTCAACTGGACCAATAATCGTAATGGTATTATTACAACGGCTTTTTTATTTTCACGAATGAGAGGGAGAGGTTAGTATGTGATCATATAACATCACCTTAACACTTTTCTGGATTATTGCGTTGGCCGTTTGGAGTTATTAACACGGTGCGTATGGTGTACTGGACGCGCCAGGCTGAAATTTTTGATTTTTTGATTTTTGTGAGTGCTCGTTTCCCTCAGTATAGTATTTTTAGCTTTTTAGGTTTCGAAAAATTGAGTAACTTTAACTGTGTGATATAAAATAAATTAGACGTGAGTTAATAAAAAATTGGAAAGTATGTTTTTACTTCTTATTTTTTACATAAAAAATACAATTTAAGTGAGAGCTTGGGAAATGGTTTATTGTTGGTTTACTAGTTTTACCTTTTTTTTCTACCTTTAAGTATTCCAAAATAAATTGTAAAAAGAACCTTTTTTTGTACCATTCACATCACTATATTTCATTTTTGGGAAGCCCCAGAATAAAGACCCAGTAAATTCTATGTTCTCAACGTTAATCATCTATTTGTTATAAAGATAATTGATATAACAACACAATGTTTAACATAGAAGGAAATTTAATACCTTTATCGTAAGTTCCTATAGCTTAGTGGCGAAACTGAGTTTGCTGAAGGATCTGCGGGTTCAAGCCCTGATGCATGTAGTTTTTGAAAACCAATCTGCCTTTAGTACCTTTGCACTTTATAGTGTAATTTGGGAAGTGATGCACGAGTTACTTGGCTTGGCTAGGGCGACCAATTGGTTTTGTAACATAAATCTGCTAACAGGCCTTCAAATCTCAAGTTATTTCCCTCTACACTGGAGGCATAGCATGATTTTCCCATATGAGAAGACATTAAGTAAACAGTAAGAATATATAAAATTTTCATAGAGTTTTCTAAACTATTTAAATTCCAATGGAATTTGAAGTTTGTCTAATGTTTTCATGGTTTTTCTAAGAAAACAATAAGAAAACACTAATTTTCCCAAGATTTGAATGACTGGGAAAATTGATTGAAAAATTCATATTATTTTAGCATTTATTCAATGTTTTCTCATATAGAGGGATGATCATAATTGACAATATATCTGAAGTATTGAAGGTTTTAAAATCCTTCCACATCAAAACTTATTTAATAGAAACTAGATAGACAACTTACTAACTTTAACCATACTAACTTATCTATAATATTAAGGTTTAATAAATTTATTACAACTAGTCTAAATTATTCCAATTCTCATAACTTGAAAATTTTACTGTTTTTAAATGTTTAGTTAATTTCATATAAAATGTCAAAAGTAGTTATTTATCTATGAGCCCGTAGAATAGACTATAACCTGTCTGAGAGGGTCTAATCATTAAATATAGAGTAAACAATCTATTAATGTCACCCGCATTAATCTTCACATAAGTTCTGAGACTGCATACACTTTAGATAAGATATTACCCACACTAATTCCTATGTAAGTTCTGAGACTGTATATACTTTAGATGTGATAGCATCCATGTGTATCTATTTGTAAGTTCCAAGATCGCATATACTTTAGGTATGATATCACTCACACTCATCTTATCTGTAAGTTCCGAGATCACATACACTTTGGATATGATATCACCCACACTTACCTTATCTATAACTTCCGAGATTACGTACACTTTAAATATGGTAGTACCCGCACTCACCTTATCTATAACTTCCGAGATTACATACACTTTAGATATGATATTACCCGCACTCACCTTCTCTGTAAGTTCCGAGATTTCATATACTTTAGATATGGTAGTATCCACATCAACCTCTATGTAAGTTCCAAGGTTACGTACACTCTAAATGTGGTAGTACCCACACTCACCTTATCTGTATGTTTTGAGATAGCTTAAACATTGAAGCATGTATCCTTTTCCAATGTAACCAAGTGCAATGAAATCTCTAGTTTTGTTATAATTTACCTTATCAAATAAATCTAATTTAATTTTTTAAAACCTAAACCTAAGCTTTGGATTTGAAATGTATTTTAAAATTAAACTCTATATTCCAACATTGATGGAACATTCCAAATTAGAAGTCTTGGTTGGAATTTGGTAGTAATTCCAAACTGAGAAATTCCCATGATGGTAACATAATCCCCTAAATCTTGAAAGAATATAATCCCCAATAAGGTTTTATTGAGAAATACAGTCAACTAAATGGTTTACTTTATATGTCTTTTTATATTTGTTTAATAATCACTGAAATTCTGAAATGGGTATGTTGTTGTATACTAAACTAGGATCCTGTTCAGTATATACAATCAATATTTGATTATAGAGGCCTTGGTTCTAAATAAGTTGAGCTTTGCCACAGAAATACAGAGAAGGGGTGGAAGGTGTTAGAGGGGAAGTTTGGTATGTTTTAGTCATAGTAGATGTAAGGGGGTAGAAAGAGAATAGTTCGGACATTAGGAACGACTTGTTGTTAGAAACTGTATGACATTAGAAAACCACTTGATGTTAGAAACCGACTTGTTGTTAGAATCACTTGACATTAGAAACAACTTGACGTTAGAAACCATTAGGAACAGACCAACTATCAGCACTTCGCTAATAGTTGAAATGATTTAGATGTTAGAAACCACTTTAGAGACTTAAGCTTATCCCGCACTTTTGAGGGATTGGTAAAACTTGTTGTTATTTTAACTACTACAAGAGTTTTTATACAAAGTTTAGTAATTATTATTTATTTAAATGAGGAAAATATTTTTAGAGATTGTCAAATTTTTACGAAAGGAGAAATATGGTAAAAGGGGTGATAGGTGAAAGGGGTGAAAATGGGTAACTGTTGTACAATAGAGAGAGGCAAGTGGAAGGACTCATAGATGGAGGACAAAAGAATGTTCAATTAAGGAAATACTCTCATGATGTTACCACTCAACTACCGAGTGATTCTGGAACTTTCTCAGCCCTTCTTCTAGATGCTTTTCTTCAGCCAGACTCTGATTCTTTCCCTTGAGCACTCCGATGGCATAGGATCTGATTTTTTGGAGTACCTTGTTTATTGGTGGCGCGGGTAGTGGGGTTGGCGCAGGGAAGGAAGAGTAGAAATGGTCTTCTGGATATAGACAGGGTGGCGTGAAGAAAACTTCTTCAAAGGGGATGAAGATGTAACGAGAATGATAGGGAAGGGAGGAGTATGGTAGTACGCATTCATAGGGCACATCAAACCCAATGTGCTCAAAGGCGATTCCTAGACTGGCGGTTGCAATGATTCGAATAATTTGGTAAGGAGGGGCACAGTGTGAAACAGTAAAGTAATGGTTAATGTGATATTGCCCCTCGAAACCTTTTATCGAGATGGCATCTCCATACTTAATGGTTTCGGGGAGACCAAGATCCGAAATCTTACTTCTAGTTGATACGTCCTTGGACATGAGAGGGTACTGAGGCCATAGGGTGTCAGGATTGATTGGGAGTTGACTACTCGAGCTTCGATATACACGAACTTCTGTTTCAAGGTCTTCAATAGGAGAAGGGAGAGGAGTAGTAGGGCAAGTAGTGGGAACTTGATCATCTGTTTCCGAATCAGACGGAGGATGGTAGTGGAATCGGGAGGTATAGGAAGAAGAGGATCTGGAATTAGTTGAAATGTTTTGGGTGGTTACGTTAAATGAGAACATTGTCTGAGTTTCGGGAGGTTGAGGCGAGATGGCGGTGTGAGGTTTTGATGGGTGATGTAGGTTTCTGGAGGTTGTTAAATATATGAGTCCCTTAGAGCTCCGACAGCCGGATTTGTTTTCAGGGGTAGTCTTCCATGTCACTAAAGGTCCAAAATGCTGTAGAGGGAACATTAAAGGCAACGTGAATGAATTGAGGTCCATATTTTTGGTGTGCGATCACCCTAGTGATTCCGACAGGGGTGTAAGGGCAACATTTCTTTAGGCTGTAACTATTTCCGATAACGAAGGTTCCTTGAAATCCTCGGATTACGATAGGTCTGGTGTAGTGCAGGGTTTCCATTATCTCCAAGTCTTCTAGATCCTTATGGTAAGTCTTCGTGGGAGTCGGGGCTGGCCATGCGGTAGTGGGACTTATCCTAATATCAAGCTTTTCTCCAAGATTGACATATAATCGGAGTTCCATTTGGAATGGATGATAGCTGGGTTGAGTCAGATATAGGATGGGAGGGAAGTTGGAGTCTTTGGGAATGGGATAAGGGGAGTCATATTCTGTTTCGTCCTCCGATGAGTATGTAGGGGAGGGTGAAGGGAGAAGGTGGTCAGGGTGAAACTCTTGGTCAATGATATCATCTCGATCGTAGGGGTCATGTTCCCAGAACATGAGGGAAGAAGGGAAAAGGGTAAAGGAGATGGAAGAAAGAAAGGTTCAATTACATTTTTTATGTGTTTTTAGATTTTTAGAAAATATGAGGAAAAATGGTGGAAATAATTGAAAATTTTTTGGAAGGTGTTACACCGCATCTGAATCAAATGGAGGTTGGTAGCGAAATCGGGAGGTATAGGAAGAAGAGGAATTAGAATTAGTTGAAGTGTTTTGTGTGGTTACATTAAAAGAGAACATTTTTGGGAGTTTTGCGGTTAAGGCGAGATGGTGGTGTGGAGGTTTGATGAGTGATCATGGAGTTTCTGGAGGTTGTTAGTTATATGAACCCCTTTTTGGGCTCCGACAGCCGGATTTGTTCTTGGGGTAGTCTTGCATGTCACTAAAGGTCCAAAATGCCAAAGAGGGAACATTAAAGGCAATGTGAATGAATTGAGATTGAGACCCATACTTTTGGTGTGCGATCACCCTTGTGATTCCAACAGGGGTGTAAGGGCAACATTTCCTTAGGCTGTAACTATTTCTGATAACAAAGGCTCCTTGAAATCCTCGGATTACGATAGGTTTGGCGTAGTGCAGGGTTTCTATTACTTCCAAGTCTTCTAGCTCTTTATGGTAAGTCTTCGTGGGTATTGGGGCTGGCCATGCAGTGGTGGGACTTATCATAATATCAAACTTTTCTCTGAGATCGACATATAATCGGAGTTCTGTTTGGAACAGATGATAGCTGGGTTGAGTCAGATATAGGATGGGAAGGAAGTCAGAATCCTTGGGAACGGGATAAGGGGTATCATATTCTGTTTCGTCCTCTGACGAGTATGTAGGGGAGGGTGAAGGGAGAAGGTGGTCAGGGTGAAACTGCTGGTCAATAATATTGACTTGATTGTAGAAATCATGTTCCCAGAACATGAGGGGAGAAGGGGAAGGGTAAAGGGGATGAGGGAAAGAAAAGTGTTATTACGTTTTTAAATGTTTTTAGTTTTTAGAGAATATAAGGAAAACAGTGAAAATAATCAAAAAATTTCTGAAAGGTGTTACAACAAGTAAGATTAAAAGATATAACTTAGTGTCGACAATGAACAGGACTGTCAAGGTCAAGTCAATGACAGCTGAAGTCAGGGAAAGATTAATGAGTGATGAAGAAGAACAGATAATGGTTTGTTTATTAGATAATGGTTTGTTTATTAGATAATGGTTTGTTTATTAGATAATGGTTTGTTTATTAGATAATGGTTTGTTTATTAGATATTGACCAAGGTCGATATCAAAACTGAGTCTACAATGTATTTACATGAGGGTTTATATACATGTGAGACTCAGGTATAACATGTGATTCGTGATAACATTAATATCATTAGTAATCAGTGAAAGGAATGAATGGAGAAGGTAACCCAAGGGGTTACCAGAGTGAGAGTATTTCCTGTGGGAAATACCGAGGAGTCCGAGGCAATCAGATTGGTGTCGAGCTGATGAATCAAATGTATTGAGGTGGATTGAGGGTGTCGAGGATCGAAACCAAGTTTTATGAGTGAAGACAAGTACGGGGAAACTTCAATATAACCAATCATAAATGATTACATGATACTTATGTATAGTCGTGTGTCAGTTCATGACAAGGTGGATCAAGGGTGTCAAGGATCGAAACAGAGTTTTATGAGTGAAGACGAATATGGGGAAACTTTGATATATCTGATCATGAATGATTACATGATACTTACATATAGTCGTGTCTCAGTTCATGACACTATTCAAAATTGGGTTGTACAATGCAGGATCGACCTGATCTAGATGATTATAATGGTTGGTGTCGAGCTGTGAGAAAATTCAATCAAGACCAACTCACGAACCTCGCATTCAATGCTGCACAAGGGAGAACAGTCAATTGTGCTACCCCCAACCCAGTTCTGTGTAATGGGTATATACACTACATGCGTATAGAACTTAGAATACTGTAGTATAGTAATAGTAGTTACTTAATGTGGACACATTAGTGCCCACACTGTATTATATAATACTGTACAGTCGCGTGTGTAAGGGACATCTTCTTACACTGCTGTCATATACTAAACTAAATAAAGTTGTAGTCCAGTATTTACAATAAGATATTTAATTATAGAGATCTTGGTTCCAAAATAAGTCAAGCTTTGCTGCAGAAAATTCTTGTTGAAAGGGATAGGTGGTGAAGGGGAAAGTTTGTGAAAACAAAAGGGTGATAAGATTGGACACGAAGAGGGTGATGAAACGTCAAGCTGAAAATGTTGGGTGTAACTTGACAAGCAGTCAGGGTTTCGTGTACTTGCTTAGTGTGTCCATTGACAAGAAGATGTTGTAAGAGATGTTTTAGGACGAGACAACGTAGGGGTTATTTAGGGGTAAATCAGGAGGTTTATGCTACAACTGATCACAGTGAATGAGGAGGCTTTGATGTCAAAATTGTTAAAGGACTTGTTGGAGTTGAGGAAGAAAGAAACTGGCAATGTTAAACCAATTAATGCTGTAGAAGAAAGACCAACTGCAAGCACTTTGCTATACAGTGGAAAAAGACTTTAGACATGAGGACTTGACTTGAACTCTTCAGAGCACCAAACTCTTTAGAGCCACTTAACTTGGGGACTTAAACTTAAAGACATAACTTGTTTTTTATTCCTTGCCATGGGGGTTTATATACATGAAAGATTAGTCATACATTGTCCATCAAAGGGATGAGGAACATGACGGAACATGGCGGAATGTTATAGAATGTGAGAGAAACAGATAGAAAGTGTGAGAAATATGGTGAAGGAAATGGTGATATAAAAGGAAATAATGTCCATAAGAGGAAATAAAATAAATATAACTACTACTGAAGCTTCTGGAGCTTTCTACGATGTTCTGCTTCCATGTGGACACTTCCATCTCCAGAATCTTCTATTCCACAAACTTCCGATGCACTCCTTTTCTTCCAGGCTTTTCTCTTCTGTGGGAGACATTCTGAGTTGCTTTTTGGGGAATCAGGTGGTTCCTTAAGATGTGTGGGAGAGGATGGAGGATCGTGGGGAGGGGAATTGGGAAGTTCGGGAATATACAGCCATTCAGGTCGGATATCAAATAGAGCGTGGCTGTAGATTGTTCCTATCTCTGTTGAAGCGATGATACATACTACTGGCCCTATATCATGTGTGTGGTAACTGGAGCGTCTGACAGAAAAGAAATTGTTGATCTTGTACATGTAAGGGTGACAGGGAATCTTGATTTCTTGTCCATATTCAAGTGGGAACTTTGCTTTGAACTGTGGCATGTTCACAAGGTGAAGGACGTGTGGGGCAGGGTATTCGAGCCATAAGGTTTTCTTATCAATTGGCAGGGCTTTTGTGGAGCTATAATAAACCTTGAGTAGCATAGTATCATCCGTAAGATAGGGAGTGTCGGAGGAAGGGAGGTCAATGTCATCAGGAAGGGGACTGTCAGTAGTAGTATCATTGTCATTGTCATAAATATTATATGTTTCATCATCAGATAGAATTGGGGAGTTAGATGAATTCTTGAGCTGAGGAGTATCTTTACAGTGCATGATGGGGATTGATGCGGCGTGTTGTAGGATTTTTGATTCTCTGACACTAATCCCATACATACCCTTTATAGATATCTTCTAGGGTCCAGAATGTGGATGACAGAACATCAAATATCACGTGGATGTCTTCTAATCCACTACATTGATAACCTATAACTTGTATGACTCCTATTGGCACATATGGGCAGCTGATGGGGAGAGTGTGAGTTCTATCAACCCGAAAGTGCCTCAAAATCCTTTAAGCTGGAATCGTTTTCCTTGTTGTAATCTGGCTGGGACTTCGATGTCAGAAAGAGTAACTGAATATTTCTGAGCAAAAGGGGAGGTAGGCCATAATGTAGTTTCATCAATTGGTAGTCTAGCTCCTTGATTGAGGTACAATTGTAACTCGGTTCTGAAGGGATGAAATGTGGGAAAAGATGGGGAGGGGATTATCGGGATAAGGGAAAAGGGGGTGGGAATCAGATAAGTTAACTCGTAATCTTCTTCTATCACCCAATATTCTTCATCATAGAAAGGGGTGGGTTTGTCATCTGTGGCATGTGGAGTCATTGAATGGATGGGAGTGTGAACAGGTAGATAATATATCCAATATCTAACATTATATGTTGCCAGATGGAGCACAGAATTATTCGGGATGCCTTGACATTTCCGTGTCAGATGACAATTTGCTTTTGGATGAAGTTGATGGAATGTGAGATAAGAAGTTGAGATAAAGTGGTTCCGATAGGTGGGGGGTCAGCTGGGTGCGTTTGTTGGATCCAACACCGTGGGGGTAAAGAAGTTGAAGGAGGTAATAGGGGTGAATGTATTCACATGGGACATCAAAGAGATAATGGTGAAAGTAGTATTGGCTATTTGATGTAACCCATACTCGCACTACCATCTCTTGTTGAGTTCCTCGATATACTGATATGAATCGTTGAACCTCATGTGCTTCTTGAAATCCTGTGAACCATAATCGTTGTCCTAGGTAGAATGGTTCTTCTGGTAGTAACCAAATAGTGGCTACGGGAAAAACCTGTCCAGGATAATCAGGCCAGTTGAGTGTGTAGTCAAATGGTAGACTTTGATCAGAACTGTAATATGATCATACTTCAGTTAGGAAGTAGATCGGATCAGGATTGTTGAATTGTTGGGACATAAGAGAGTTGGTCGTAGGTGATGAGGTGATAGCATGGTAGGGGATATTCAAAGTCTGACAGCATGGTGTTAGCTTTTAGTATAAAAATAGCACAATAAAATTAAAATTTTTCAAAGGTGTTATACCACGACTATAACATAATAAAACAGATTGGAACTGTTAGTTGTGTGAAATCGCCTGTAAGAGAACACAGTTTAATCCCTTAAACCATTATACCATACAAAAAGGGAATTGAGAAGGACCCCACGAGGACACTGTTTCAAAGGCCGTTCCACTCCTTCATGCACTCAGAGGGAATGAGGTCCACAAGGGTGAGTGGTCAGAAGACCAGGACATCATCTACTATTGAAGCAAGATATATGTTTCAAATGTTGATGAATTACACCGGAAAATTGTCGAAAGGCATCACGACTCTAAAATGGCAGGTCATCCTAGTCAATTCAAGACCCTAGAACTAATCTCTCATACCTTCTGGTGGCCTGGAATCACTAAGTACATCCAATGATATGTCCAAGCCTGTGATCTATGCCTACAAACCAAACCTGCTTGACATGCTCCATATGGGAAGCTCCATCCTACTGAGACTCCTACAAAACCCTGGGAGGCCATTTCTGTCAATTTCATTGTCAAACTCCTGGTTTCAATGCAATCCTCACTGTTGTTGACTCTCTCACCAAACAGGCACACTTCATTCCGACATTTATGACTCTGGATGCTGTTGGTACTGCTAATCTCTACCTGCAACACATTTGGAAACTCCATGGACTCCTGGAGAAGGTTGTCTTGGATCGAGGAATGCAGTTCACATCAAGATTCATGAGAGAGTTATCTTGCATCATGGGTATCCGACTTGCTCATTCAACAGCATATCATCCCCAAACCGATGGTCAAACTGAACGTGTAAATGCTGAGATTGAACAATACCTTTGACTCTTCACTTCGGAATGACAGGACGACTGGGACACCCTTCTCCCCATGGCTGAGTTTACATACAACAACCACACACACTCAGCAACTCATGCGACACTCTTTGAGCTCGATATGGGTCATTCTCCATGTATGGGCTTTGAACCTCAGTTCCAACCATCAAAGATTGTGTCAGGGTTCATTTCCGCTTTTCCTTATTCTACCCCCTATATGCCCCTATTCCTTTGCTTTCATTTCCTTAATTCTCATTACCTTACACTCATTACCATTGACTACCCATTCATTCTATATTCAATTCCATAGTTGATGTTTCTCATTTTTATATTCCACTCTCTTTCTTGTTTACTCTGTCATCGACAGGATCAACTGTGTCGATCCACCTCGACACTGGTGCTAAGCCTTCAGCTTAGCTTGGTCTTTATCCCCTTGGGATATCAGTGATAACAACAACATATATATAGTTAGGTAGCTGCCTAGCAGAAGTCCCCTAAGCTTGATCTCTTAGGTTATCTTTCTTAGGGTTGTTAGTCAGTCTTGTAATCAATAATAGTAACGAGATTATCGAATAAGAGATAGACTGGGTTTGGGGATGTGGCCTCAGCTTATGTTCTGTGCCCTCTTCCTAGACTCAAAGTGAATGTCCCCTATTTAAAGGTGACAACAACCAACTCTTGTAGTCAACAATGTTAATGGACAAAGTCAAGGTATACGACAAAGATAAGAGTAAAGATAAAGATAAGAGGTGGACTTGTGTTGTCAATGATCAAGACTGATGAGGTCGAGATAGTTTGATAGACAAAGTCAGAGAAAGAGTAAAAGAACAACAAAGAACTGATAATGAGTTATTTATTAGATATCAACCAAAGTCAATATTGAAACTGAGTCTACATGGTATTTACATGAGGGTTTATGTACATGTGAGACTCAGGCATTACATGTGATTTGTGATAACGTTAATATCATTAATAATCAGTGAATGTAACAGTTTAAGGGATTAAACCATGTTCTCTTATGGGTGATTTCACACAACTAACAGTTTGTTATGGTTTAAGGGATTAAACTGTGTTCTCTTACAAGCAATTCACACAACTAACAGTTCCAATCTGTTTATTATGTGTGATGTTTCCTGAGATTGCACTTGATGTATGCTTGTCGATAATTAATATAATTGGTAGAAATTAATTGTGTGAATGCTGGAGTATGAGAATATGACAAAACGAGATGCAAAAATGGGAGAATCGAAGGCTTGTTGTCAAAGTTGAAAGATTCGAGGATTTAACTAGATAAAATGTAGTTTAGACTTTAATGCCTTGCAGCACAAGTTGAGTGTTGGAGTTTTAGTGTTGAGAAGAAGAGAAAACCAAGAAAAGCCGAGAAGTTTAGCCTAGGGGCGACTGTTGTGTGATGACACAAAAATGTATTAAGTTAAGATTAGATTAATTACATAACAACTGAGCCCATTACATATACACAACTGGGGCTAAACTAATTTAGAGAAAAGGAAGCAAATGACATAATAAGATGAAAACACTGGTGAGAGAGAGACATAAAAGGAAAATGATTAAATAAAAGAGATGAAATGAGTTCAAAAAGAATAAATGATACTTTCAGCTACTGGGGGAAGTGGATACATAACATTATGTTATAGTCACAGTGTAAGAAGATACCCCTACATGTGTGACTGTACAGTATTATATAATACAGTGTGGGCACTAATGTGTCCACATTAAGTAACTACTATTACTATACTACAGTATTCTAAGTTCTATATGTGAGTAGCATATATACCCATTACAGTGAAAGTAATGAATGGAGAAGGTAACCCAAGGGGTTACCAGAGTGAGAGTATTTCCTGTGGGAAATACCAAGGAGTCTGAGGCAATCAGATCGGTGTCAAGTTGGTGTATCAAGGGTGTTGAGGTGGATTGAGAATGTCGAGGATCATAATGGAGTTTAATGAGTGAAGACAAGTATGGGGAAACTTTGATATATCTGATCATTGAGATAACATAATACTTATGTATAGTCATGTGTCAGTTCATGACACCCTGCTAGTATCTACATTGCACAGTCACCCTAACAAGTGCCAATGAACTTGACCTGGTCAAGTGGTTGTTTTGACCTCGAGAGTGATTGGTTGTTTTCCCAGATGCAGGAAATGTTGTGCCCAATGTATTTTGAGGACACCACATGCTGACTGTCTCTGGGATAATCTTTTCTTCATCTTTTTTTTTCATCTTGTTGTGGTATTGGATGTTTGGTTTTCATGGTGAGTGTTGTTTTCATAGCTACATAATGTTCCCTTTGATGATTCCCAAAAAAAAATGATTTAATGAGCCCAACCTGTCATCAAGCATTGACAGAATTTGACAATACTTTTCGCATTTACATGAGATTCTTATTTCAAACCTTTCACAGGAGACATAGTAGAGTTTACCTATAAGTAAAATTATAGAAAAATATTATTCTGAGGCATTCTTTATCAAGGATTTTATATACCTGAAAAAAAGTGATATAACTCTTAATTTAATTACAATCTAACTACATAGTTTACTGTAAAATAATTCTGATATAATATCAGAATAAGATATTGTTAGATCTAGATTTTTTCAACATGTTTCTAAATTTTTTCCAAATAGAATATTCTTGAGATTTCTATTGTCTTATTATAGTTTTCTCAACATTTTGAAAGTTTGAATAGGAAAATTCTAAGAAAGCAGTGTAAAAATTAAAAATATTCTATTTACCAAAATACTAGAAAAATGTTGGAAAAACCTTAATGTCGCAAAGTGTTACTTTAAATAAGATTAGATCACCTCAATTTAATCATTTTTCTGTTCTATATTATTTTAATCTGACTCTAACTTATATCACCATTTTCACATATATTTAAATTCTTAATTGAGAATGACTCTGGATACCATTTTTATATAGTTTTTCTTTTGGGTAGACTCTACTATGTCTCCTGTGTTTGGATATGTTACGGTCGTATTAACAATTATTATTTATCTCTTAGGTCTGATTACTTCTATTGTATTTATTATGCCGTGCCTATGTTCAATATAATTCCTTTAAACACCTACCTTTCTGTCTTTCCACTGTCCACCAGTTGCCTTTGCATTTCGCATCATGGATGAGTTTCTCTGTGAATGCTTCAGCCGTGTATCCAATACAGGACATCATTCCAGGGCAATACGATATATGCATTTTTGCATATCACTGTGTTGGGGATATTCCCGTCAAGTTGTGCATAATCCTCGACTCCTTCAGACAATACAAAACTAGGACGACAAGTGACATCATGTCGGTTTGTACATCCAATGGTATAGAAAAGTCAAGGCGAGGATAATAACAAAACAAGATTAAAAGTAGACGTGACTCTAAAGAGTGCATTCGCCGGGAGATATGGGGAGTGAGGAATGAATAGGCATAAATAAGGACCTATGATATAGAGAAGGGACAATATAGGGGCGTAGCAATTCAAAAACGTGCCTACTATGAGCTTGTTATCTCTTCGACCTTGACCGAGGTTGTTGCTCTCTCCGAACTAAATTTGTCGTGCCAAAGGTATAATTCAAACGTTTTTTTACACATGGATATTCCAGAGGTTCTTAAAAACGAACATCTGGGTTTTTTAGAGATTTTATGTGGGGATCTTCCCAGTGTTCTGCTTAGAGTGGAACCTGCCCGGTCAAAATTGATCAATCGGTCTTAGACAATCGACTGTTTCTCATTTTTTGAAAAGATGTATTTTACTTTGTACATATTATATATATTTTTAATATGCATGATGCTTTTGCGGTAATTATTACACGCTATATGTCCGAACGGTCAACTCTTTGACCTTGTTTAATGCTTCTTGGGCGGAGGGCGCTGGCACTGCTTGCAACCATCTCCCCAGTTCCCTCAGTTCCGAAGATACATCCAATCCTTCGCATCGAAGTATCAACCCCCCAACCCCCCACATATCCACCTCCGCGCCGTGTCCGTCAACGAAAATAGTGGGGGAATGTGTCTCGTGAGCGAAACTGGGTTGCGCGAAGGTCGGTGGGCTGGCGGCGTCCTCCCAGTCGATAAGAAACCACCTATTATCGTCGTCGAGGCGTCTCATGACATTCGGCCAACGAATGTCTCGGTGAAATAGTGGAATAGCGTGAATGACCTACAATCAAATCAAATATTTTTTGTTTTTCTCCCGGAAATCCATCATATACAAATACTTACCTGGAGTGTTTCCAGCACACATGCAACTGCTCCAAGGAGTTCTTGTTGCGTTTTAGGGACCCGGGAGATACCTCTTGGCGAAAGAATAATTCTTCCACCTTCAGTGAGGAGAGGGCGGTCAGTGTTGGGGATTTTTTTCTCTTCAAGGAGGGCATAGACGTTCTGCAGATGCTCCACTCTTTTTGTGTCCTTGTACGTCTTAATAACTGCATAACTAACGATCTCGACAGTCGAGTTATCCCTGTAACAAGTTGAATTCAAAACTCTTAAAAAAAACATACTGTGAAGAACAGAACCTTTCAAGAACTTCAAATTCCGCATCACGGTTTCGTACGATATCAGCAAGCGTATGAAGAATTCCCGTCAAGTTTATAAGGCGACGAAGGTTTACTATCCTCGCTTTTCGTGATCTAAGGTCGGCGTGGACTATATCGTGGACGACTGCTTGAGTTTTGCCTGGGGGTGGACGGCTTATTGCGGCAAGGGCAACGCTGGTCCCTGTAGCATAATAACCTGCCAAAAGTGATGGTCAACTATATACCAACGGAGGAAAAAAACGGCTATCAACCCACCTAGGACATACGGTGCCGGATCATAAACCCATTCTAGCTTCTCTGCGAGCTCAGCTTTAGGATCGCCAGTGCTATTAGGAGCCTTCTCTTCTCCTCGGAACGGGCAAAACCCGCGTAGAAGGAAGGCATAATCTGGACGCAGAGCTTTTGTAGCCGTGTTCCGGTTGCTGTTGCGCTGCGGTTTTCCATTCGGAAGAATAACCTCTATGATATCATTTATGTTCCTATCCCAGAAACTGTGATATCTGTCTTCGGTTCCTTCGGAAGGTGGATGTGATATAACAGCAGTGTAGAATCGGGCAAGTGCCATGTCGCTTTCGTGATTGCTGGCACGAAACAAAACTGCAACGTCGGCGGCGGTACAAATATCGTCTAGATTGTGAGAGATAAGCGATATCATGGATTTCTTCGAAAGCGGTATCTTCTCTTCTTCCGACAACGGGCGGTCTGCTATGCTTGTTAATTCGGATAGAGTTGGTAGTTCAGCCTTGGCACGCTTGGAGCGCCATCGTTCTACTACATCGAGACCCTCGTTTACTTCACCGTCTAGGAAGTGGTCAGGCTTAGACTTGAACATACGCATACAACTGAAACTCGCACAACTTACCGGTTTCGACAAACTTCCTCTTTCCTAAGACTTTGGGGTTGATTAGTATCTGCTCCCACTTAGAAGTACTCAACCAACCTTCCTCATTTGCCGGCAGCTGGACGACGACATGGATGGAATTGCTGGATAATGGGAGATGAAACTGGGACTCGACTGTCAATGGGGACTGGAGAATGGTTGCCATTTCGTTTTCTTCTTTTCGTGTTTTGCGGTTTAGCTTCCATTCTTCAATTATTTGCGGGAAGGTCTCGAGTGGAAGGTCGTCTTTCGGCCTCCACAACAATAGTTCAGCTAACTTGATTGAGTCATAAGGCCATGGACCCTCCCTATAGACTTTGTCTTTAAGTTTAGCTATGGTATCACTTGGTGCCACCTCCACAGGAAGTATGTCCGCTAATGTTTCGGAGTCGCGAATAAAGATACAGTTTAATGTGATATTTTCCATGAGGACTAGAGATTAAGCTCAAAGAAGGGCACACCTTGCGCTGAGTGGCGCGCCCGTGATAACAAATGTTACATAACATTGACAACCCGACGCGTCCAAAATTCGAGCGGCGATAGAAAAAGTAACTGTATATGACGTGGTAAGGCCGTCAAGCGGCGGGGAACCAAAGCTTGGACAAAATACATTATACAGAAAATACAACGAAAAAGGTAGTCTTGCGTGTACATAACTATCGACGAAATAAAGTAAAAACCCAGAGAATAAAAATGTGTTAGTATTAGAAAGAGTTAGTAAGGAATTACTAACGATTAGAAAGAATCCGGTTTGGTACAAACCGGATGGACCGTTGTGCGCTATCCACTAGAATATTCTCCTGTAAATAATATATAAGCCCTACTTTTTACTATCTAAAATACAAGTTGTTTTCGCTAATTAAATAGCGCAAGTTGCAACAAAATGCATTCTCAAATCTCCGCGTCCCCCCCTGTAGAGAGAACTCACATCCGCGAAGCTCATAGCCTCATTCAAGACGACGACCTCCTGTATATTGAAATACATGGCTTTCCGTCACCCCTTCTCGTACCTGTCATACAGATCTTTCTCACTCTCGGCCGGACTCCAATCAGATAATCTCGCTGTGAACGTTAATAGGACTGGAGAGTCGATGGTGAGCTCTGTGTCAATTTCCGGAAGATTCAAAATATTGCTCAGTTGGAATGCAGATCGCCCGTCTCTTATAAGAACTATTGATGTGGACTTCAGCCAAAGGAGATTTAAAATTGAAACCTTAATAGATCACCTTTGCACGACGACCTTATAGGAAAATTTCTGCTAACAGTTGTCTCGTTGTTCCCATTAGCGTTTCAAGTACCCTAAATAATAAGTCAACGAAAAGAGACCCAAATTTTGGTCAATACATGTACGACCAGATGCCGTTTGGAAAGGAATCCCGTTTTGAAACGTCCTGACAAAAAACTGGCTAATGTTGAACCCACGTGCGATGTTATTTCGTACCCGATCCCAGGCGAAATCCAAAGGTTTTACGGTGTAAATGTTCAGTTTGTTCCTCGGATCATTTAAAGTGGGATACGTGACAAAACCCGTCAGAAAAAATGTAGAGGCAACTGTAGGTTGACTTGATTGTTTCAAAAAGTTCCGAGAACTCGTCAAATCTTTTGGGTTGACAGTCAAGATATTCACGGCATTTTTACAACCGTTACTTAAAGTTCGTACCACCAAGCGCCTGCATTGTCAATGTTACCATCGCTCCCATCATCATACCGAAATGTCGAGACACTGTATACTGGTATCATCTAAACCGATCCCATCCAATCTGTGAGTTCGGATAGGATAGACTTTGTTATTCCAAGACGTAAACGAAGAGCAATCACTACCAACTGTCAGTATACGAAGACAAAGATGTTCGACAAAACCTCTTATGATATATAAGCGAGACTCCCGAGGATCTTATTCACGTCTTCTCTCCACACAGTCAGATGTCGAAAAGTGAGACTACAGACCTATGTAGGGAAAAAAACCCATTGTTTTCCAAAAGGACGAGCAACATACGTGAATGAGGTTTGACCACAGTCCACCCTGTATTGTTTTCCCACTTTCCCCGGCACTGTGTCAACCTAGAGCTAGGCGGTAAGAGTGTTTCACCAACTGCTCGGCGCAGCATTAATCATCGATAAAAAAATTTCAAGTGAAGTCGGACTGTTGATAAGCCTCGGGCACAAAAAACCATGCTGCCGACAAGACGAAGGATCTATTTAGTATCCCCATCCTTATCTACCTTCCCGTTTAAACGTGATACCGAGATACATCCATGAATGAATCAATCGACTCACTGGCTACATTGTTGGACCAACCGAAGATCCGTAAGAATCTCCTACTTCCCCACCATTACCCATCCACCTAATATGTTAATCAGAAATGTTCTAACCGAAGCATATTCCAACGCTAGTAATGGCAGGTATAGCATGTCGCAACTCTGTAGATTTTATGACATAGACACTGTGAAGGAGAGTCTATACTGTGTCGAAGACAACAGGAACGTAGGTAGACTATATTGGAAGCAACTGGACTGCGAAGCCACATTTAAAGTCCAAGGTATTATCTCTGCACACAACCTGCCAGTATTTCTGAACAATCGGTGAGATACGAACTTCATCTTGTTTATGCAGTTTACTCACCACATATCCAGGCAACAATTTAATCCGGGAATTGCTTGTCAACAAATCGACTTAATGGGAGGATGCGTAAAAAAGTTTCAAGAAGTATTGCTAGCTATCGAGACGATACACTCGTTTTTCAGAGGGTTGTATACCGAAGGCCTTGTGTTGGGCTATGAAGCAGTCTCCGTTGGAACATTGCCTGCGATGAAGTTTAGGACCAGATATTTTTCTCGCAGAAGCGGAGACGTGTCGGATGCCATTGCTATTCCACGCTCAATGGATCCGTCTGGCAATCTCACTCGTCGTCTGCAGCAGCTACCAGGATTCAAATTTACCCTAGAAAATTTGGTGGAATATGATAGGCGAACCCTCAAAAATGACGGAGATTCGTAAGTTTTTACCATCCTTTATGGCTTTTTGCATCTCATGTCTCTAGATCCGACATAAATAACAGTTATACGGTTATCGAATCTGTTTCTCCCAAGTATGTCTGTCGCGGACTCCTAGTTGAGTTAGATGTCAGCTTCGTCCTCGTCAATACGCGAGGCAGGAAACGGATGATCCCATCTTTCAAAAAGCTTACAATTCTTGGCGACGGATGTGTTTTAATGAGTCCTAAGGAGCCTAGAACGACGACAGACGTAGATGCCTAACAAAGTGTGTACATATGTAGGACCTCAAACCTCCCGCGTTGCTTCAAAGTGTTCAGAAGAGAAGATGCTCAGATGTTGACGATGCCACCTTTTCTAGGATGAAGCTCAATCCTGCAGCTACGTCTGGATCAGGTAGTCAATAGGTCTTTTCAGATCATCCTATTGCTACCCCAGGGACTCCTTAACGATAGCTGCTCTCTTTCTCGTAATGAATATATTTGCCCTTTTTGCCCCAGGTTTTCGGGTCATGTTACCGGAACGAACTCGAACAAGATATTTTCATTAGTAACAGAGGTCTTACAGGTTAAACATACTGAAGAGATAATAAGATAACAGAATTCAGAGATATCTAAGACACTACAAAGACAGAACATGTACAAATTCATCCTGTGCGTAAATGTGAATGTGATTGGTTTTTACATCTGCCTTCAGAGTGAACATGCACAGAAGTGACTGTCGCAAAAATCGAAATGGCCTGAACAGACCATATCCGGTAGTATCAGGTCATCACGCAAAATTTGCCTGACGGTTGGAACAGATTGAAGAACTGGATTTGGCAGATACCCGTCTGTTCAGCTGATGAGGACTGTTATGGGCTGATACAGCTCATGTTTACGGATACGACAGTTTGTTGTACGATATGGCCGGATCTGTTTTCAAGTACAGATCATTTTTAAAAAAAGGTTATCCGGAGTAGAAATTAAATGGTAGCTCCGAAAGTCATATATGACAAGAAATTTTTTAATCTTTTATTCACTACTTAAAACATAATTATATAACTAAGTTAAAGTGTAGAGACCGTTGATCAGATGTTAGATGATCCTGATCAGGCATGTCAGCGGTCTGCCGGTATCACACATACCTGTACTGTATATTGACGATTAATACCCAAAACACTAATTAATTTGTAAGGATTAGCAAATCCTTACAAATTACACTGTATCAGTGGAATGAAGGAAAAAGAGTGGTGGTAGCACGATTTGTCGGCGGTCTTTTATATCTTTGTGGGGAGGCTTACATAACGTGGGGCGCCCAAAACGGAATCTAATTCCACTTTGGCCATGCAGTCAAATTGATTGCGTAATTGCGATTACGTAAACTGCCAACCCCATCAAGTCAACGTCTGCCAGCGTTCGCCAAACGCAACCCAGAATCACTGATCCCTTCTCACCCTACCTAATCCATATATTTCGACTCATCTCCACAGACAAATGTAGGCAAATGTTTAACCCTTAATCCAAGAATTAACTTCAAAACGTATCCTTAGCCACCATCCCCGAATCTCGAAACTGTACATATGTTGTATACGTCGTCTGTATCAACACATTGACAATATTGAATTACATATGAAATGAAATGCACCGCCCGTCGACATACCTTTCTGGAGTCGAGAAAGAAGAGAAGAAGAAAGCAGGGACCCGGACATCGCCATCAGGGTTTAGTTTACTTATTAGTGATGGTGACGGTTTTGGGAAGAACAAGGGTGAAAGAAGCGTATCTCTATCTGATTATCGATATGGGAGTGAGGATGGGAATGGAATTGGGGAAGGTTTTGATGATGATAATCCATGGGTTAATTCTCGTACCGTATCGACTGCGACTTTGCGCAGTCGCCGACAGTATCAGCGAAAGGAGTCAGGCCGCGAAATCGGATATGTGTACGATGACGAGGATACCGCAACACATTCTAATGTACATTTACATGAACACAGGCCCCTATCAGAGACAAGAAGAAGGCGACGGTCGCGTAGTGCTATTGGAAGCATCTCAAAGCATCCTCTATACGTCGATACGAGCGCGGATGCCGAAGGTGATGGCAATGTTAATCTCGATGGACATTCCTCAAGAAATCGTCTCTATTCGTCTTCCAAATCGCCATTCATTAGTTCGTATTCTCGGGAAGGATCATCATCATCTACGCCCGGATTGGCAGATCACCAAACAAGACCGTCTTTACGGCGTGCTATCGGTAGTTGGGAAGGACGAAAAGATGTGGAAACAGATAGAAGCAGCAAAGGATCTGGAGCATCGGATAATGACGTGGATGTTGTCGTGCACAAGGTGTGTCTTTATGCAGTTTCGCTCAACCGTATGTAATTAATTGTTCGCTTTATCTCTGAGGTCATGCGCACAGATACATTGGCAGGTATCTCGCTTAAATACAATATCCCGCTGGCCCAACTCCGTAAAGCAAACAAATTATGGACAAATGACAGTATTCATCTCAGAAATGTTCTATACATCCCATTACGTGACGTATCATTACCGTCGAGGTTATCACCAAATATCTTACTTAATAACCCGGATTCGGCATCCATTTCCAAGTCGTCCACACACACAAACCTACCCGAAACGGCCTTGACCCCGAGCACACAAGGCGAAATACATAAAGTTCCGATCTTGCAACTATCCTTCTTCCCTCCATCAGGTGGACTCAATACCCCCACATCGATACCCAGTACGCGTCCTAGAACCAATACCCAACAAAGGACAACACCTAATCTTACACCCCCAACTCGATCCATCGCTTTTGGTGGTTCCTCCCCTAGTTTCTCATTAGCATTCCTCATTCAAGGTCTTAACAACGCTTCGCAGGAAATCAAAAGCCGTTTATCGTTTGACTCTAAACATTCGTCCGAGACTGGGGAAGAGGGCGGAGAGATCGAGATGGACCCCGTGAAGAACAGAAGTGGAAAAAGAAGCGGCGAGAATAGGGGATATCACAGTGGCCGTTTATTGGCCGTTTCTGTGGTCGTTTCTGTGGCCGTTTATGCTCCGTTTTTTTCTTTCAAAAACGACGCAGAAACGGGCGCTGAACTGTGATATCCCCCGTTTCTCATTGTTTCTGCTCCGTTTCACTTGATCACAACTCTGTATATTTAGCTACGGATCAACCCGGCCATCGTAGGTCTAGATTGTATATATTTAATAAATACTGTTTTTAGGTATCCCTTGGCAGACCCACCAACAAGTGATTTTTGTGCGCCCTTCCTCCCCTTTTACTAGTACTATGTCACTATGGGATTGTTACTGTATTCTTATGACTTTTGAAAAAAATGAAAATTAGATAAAGGACAATTGAGTGAAAGCTAGTCATTCCGGCTGAAATCTTATCTTCAACTTTTTTATTCAGTAGAACTACTATATATCTACAATATATCACTTCGTAAAGCTCTGAGAGTCTGTGAGAGTTTTCCCGAGAATTAGTTTTGCCAGGGATAATGGCCGTGGCAGGCCGCAAACGAGAAACGGCTTGTAGAAACGGGGGCAAGAAACGAGGTGAAACGGCTCTTTATCCGTTTCGCTCGTTTCTGCACTCTGCTCCATAAACGACTTCAGAAACGGCCAATAAACGGCCACTGTGATATCCCCTAATGGTGTTGATGGATCTTCCTCAATTCCAAATATATCTTCTACATCACAATATTATCCGCACTCCCTGTCAAGAACGACGTCGTCGACTTTGCCATCGTCATTTGAGTCGTCATCCCGTAAAACAGTGATACGGTCCGTACAATTACAACCTAGTCCGAAAATGGTAATTCCCACTGCGATAGAAAGGGATAAAGAAAGAGGACAGCTGGGTTTGAGATTGCGAGAAGCCGTGCTGGATAGTGATACTGAATAGGGAACGGAGAGAATGTACACATATGTAGAGGTACGTCATGTTTGTTCTTGGGTTTGTTCACGAGATGCTAATCATCCATCAAGTTATCTGATATCGAGTATTTTATTTACTTGTAATAACATCCATCATCTATTGGGAAGCATTTGAATGTAGGAAGGCGGTTTACTCGAGTTGAAACCAAGGCTCTGGGTTGTGCACTATCTGTTTTTTTTTTTTCATTTTCACCACTTGACAGTATGTCGATCGATTGAAATGCAGCCAACATCAGCGCCATCTAATAGATCAAGTGCTCTCACTTTGTATACTCCCCGCCCCACTAAATCGTGGCCATTCAAAGCTATACGATCCCGAGCACTTTACATAACGACGCAAGTTTTTCGGACGCAAGAGATTTCTCAAGCCTGATTAATTTCAGACATTAATTTATAGCTCATCACGGCCTTAATATCAAAAAATCATCTCTTCTGATGCGCCGAGTGCGATCCAAACAAATTAAACCACCAACGATGCGTGACATTTCCTACTTCGGAGGATGACCCACCTTGTAAGTTTTCTAGTTCATTTGTGTACAGAATCTACTGGCACGGTGCAGAACACAATTTGGAGACAAGAAGTCATTTTCGTAACCGATTGGTTTATTCCGAGTCAATGCGACGGGGGTGCTTTCGTCATATGGACCTGTTGTGTTGACGAGTTGGAAAAGTCCGACATCATCTGGTCGTTTGTTCATAGCGTCAGAAATGCCAATCAGGAAAATACCCATCGCCGTTGACTTGTCAACGTGCATGATATAATCTAAGAATCCCTTTGCAAGTATTGCCTTCCCTTGCCGCTCATCCGCTAGACTAGTAAATATAAAACAAAACAATATTCCATTGAACGAAACAGCCTATAGGGATAGTAAACAAGGTATGTTGAAAATCTACTGTATGTAATCGTATTTATCAAGTTCCTCCAGTCATTTCTGTCCCACAGTATACATGTCCTTTGGAACACTAAACTCGAGTGCCTTCCCATGAACAGACTTCAACTGAAGGAATCCATCACCACCAGACACAGGAGAGTCTTTAAGAGAACGAGATATGCAGAGCAAATAAATCGCATAACCGAATGCCGCTACGTTCTCTTCCATCTTGTATTCCGTAGATGAAAAGTTGAAAGAGACTGCAACCACCATCGTTTTGTATAAACATGATTTCCCTTCGAAGGCCTTGGATGTTTGGTTTGTTTTGAACGTTTTTGGTGTAATAGTAGCTGACGGACGAGCTGTGGGAGGACAAGACACCTAGATGGGTGGTCACGGGAGGAGTGGTCTGGATGACTTCCTTGTACCACTTGATCATGAGGTCGAGTGTCTTGTTCTGTCTTTCAGTTCCAATTTGAACATTTTCACGGAGAGGTGGTTTAGGGCATCCCAACATTGTTTAGTCCAAATTATTTGTCGATTCATTGGAATGAACCAATAGCGATAATGAAGTTTACATTTTTGTAAAGAACAACAACATACTCAAGTTGGTACGGTACATGTACATCTTACTCAATTTACCAAAAACTTACTCTTCGTTTTGAGTCGGAATACAAAATGCAAAGTTTATAGTTGTCCATGTAAAAGTTCTAATTCTTCGTTTATTCGAAGGTGAGGAAATTCTATTTACAAGTATGGTTTTTATATCCTTTAAGTGCATACAAAAACGCAAAGAAACGTGAGTTTAAAATGAGGAGACGATTCATATTGATTTAAAGAAAGAACATGTTCGAGACGAGTCAAGTTTCGGTGGCGAAACTTGGACCATGCGTTGACCGGGTAAGGTTGCTTTTACATCCCTGTCTAGACGCTGTATTGAAAGGTGAAATTGAGCGTAAACCAAACTCCTTAAAAGGTGACGAAGACGTGTTAAAACAGTGTATGAATTATGTTGATGGATTGCGGCCCTGACCAATGAGAGTATGCAACACCAGAATTTCCAGTGTCACCTGCTCGTACTCAAACATGAAGCTACACTTGAAGTGTGAATTCAGTATGGGAATGAAATTCTTTTCCACTTTCCCTAAGTTGTTACCTGTCTAATACTCACCGATAGTCATTCAAAGTTCACCCAAGTTCCCCGGATGTACCAAAAAAATGATGTCATATTTGGACAACGCAAGACAACAAGAAGACAAGACACAAGAAGACAAGAAAACAAGACAAGACAGAACATATTTCAAGAAAATAGTCCTTCAAAATGTTGTAACATATCCCTACGTTTACTAATGATCGCGAGTGAAAGTGGCGGGACTA
Organism: Clathrus columnatus; assembly: GCA_020884735.1. Classification (NCBI taxonomy): domain Eukaryota; kingdom Fungi; phylum Basidiomycota; class Agaricomycetes; order Phallales; family Clathraceae; genus Clathrus; species Clathrus columnatus. Next base: position 3,192,118 of record BPWL01000001.1, read on the forward strand.
AACGCATCAAGTTCTGCCTTCGTCATAAACCTCTTTCCTACTATCTCCATGTCATCAGGGAGTTGGAAACTCAAGAGTTCCCCCTTAACAGACTTCAATGGAGCCTTGTGGCCTCCATCGGATGGAGAAAAGAAAGGGAGTGCGGTAACGAACAGGTATACCCAATAACCGAATGCAGCAACGTCCGCCGAGGACTGGTATTCAGAGGCTGAAAAGTTGAAAGAGACGGCGACAACCATAGGTTTGTAAAGGCAGTTAATGTCCATGAACTTCCCTACGAAACTTCTGAGAACGCAGGTACTGTAACCCTGGCTCGTTTCGTTCAGGGTAGTGTCTGCCAACGATTGTGATACGAGATTGGCTATGCCATTGTAGTCAATGGTTACTCCGGTGATTCCTGCAACAGCTGCATTAAGTCCGGCAAGAACCAAACCTATCATGTGGCTCTGTTGCTGAATATGGGCCGTGTAGTAATAAGTGACTTTCGAGTTGTAAGACAGGATGCTGGGGTCAGTGACTGGGGGAGGATCGACTTGAGCGGCTGTTTTGTACCACAAAGTCATGAGATCTAATATCTTTTTCTGTCTTTCCATGGCTAAGTCGATATTTTGTCGAAGATCTGGAGGTTGACCACCCATTGTTAAGTAGTATACGTATACTAAGACCTGTCATATTTTGTCAGTCAATTGAAACCTTAGGCAAACATGAGAATAACAATAACTCAACGGAGTAACGTTAATGTTAAAGGATAGGATAAATGCTCAGATCGACAGGTAAATGAGTCCCGACGATTGTGAGAATTCTGTGAGTTTTTTTGATGTTTATATAGAAAAATCGCCTCGGTTCAAAGCCTTTGGATGTGTACCAGGAAACGGCCTCTCAAGTTTGGAGTCAGGTTCATTCCGAGTCGGAGTCGAAGATGATGATTCTCCATCTCAATTAAAAAATAAACCTGTGATATTTTCACCTTAAAAAATATATATTGCTCACTCAGGGCTTGGGGTGTGGGAGTGTGCAGCTGGTTTCCGTCGAGTTTGTTAAACACTTAATGGATGGCAGTTAAGGAAGCTCTTCTGAGCCAAAATTTTCACCATTGACACACATGTTACACAGAATTTTATTTTATTCCGTCTTCTTCCTACGCTCCAGGCTAAGTGATTATGATTCGAAGTTAAAAAACATCACATGGAGTATACAACTCACTGATGGTACCTAATATCTTCTGGACGGAACTTTTAGCAAACCCAGCAAAGGAAGTTACTCTATTTATTATTCTTACCCGTCCATTCATTTTGCCACCACTCGCAAAGGTTTAGTGGCATATAATAAAATTCACCTGAGAAGTGTACACACAGTAAATTAAATGTAATTGACGTATTCCTTTTAAGATCTTTTTGATTTGATTAACGGAAATCCGTAGAGAACTGTCACTGTGTGCAGACATCGCCAATGATTTTATCTTTTAGTTTGGCACTAGAAGTAACTCGGAATGTCAATTAAGATGCGAAGGGGTGCTTCCATAGGTCGGATGACTACGGGAAAAAGGTATAACCACTATCAGTAAAAAGACGAAATGGTTATCCACCAGCATACGTTTGACACTAGACGTGACTTGGAACCGAGCCAAAATTTAGTTAGGTACTCCCTTCTGCGAAGGAGTACTTCTTCAGCTCGGATAATTATATAACAAGAGCGGAGAAAAAGCATAGCCACTGTCAATGAAAAGTACCAAATAATCATCCGCAAACATACTTTTCTCTCCTCCACAAGGAAAAGATCCTACATAGTCGGATATTGATGTTAAAGCCGGTGGCACTGGCACTTTACGACGAGAAGTCAATTTTTGATATTATATATCCGTCTCTGGGGTCCGACCCATTTCGAAAATTGAAGTCTACCTTTTTTTATGTGATGCCTCCTGACAAAGAAAATCCACTCCGTTCCGAGGAGGGTCGGAAATGCGGGAGGGACTCGGAGGACGCCTGTGAATTTTCACTCCGGGAATTTCACCCTTAATCGGGAACCATGAGACTTCTTCCCTGTCTTGTTCTGTATGTGAGGTTTGACCTTGAACCAAAGAGTACGTAAAATAACACAATAGCTGAAATTGATATTAATTAACAAGGGGGCTGCTAATCAAAATTTTAAATTACCGAGCTCAAAAAAGACAGATGAAGATTGTTGTATTGATTTTTGAAGATCATCTGAAAAACAAACCATTCAGTTACTAGTTATTCAAACACGGAGACTCAAAATGACCGTTTCTATTTTTATCAAGAACAACGTTTTGTGCCTTGTTTGTAATTGACAGGTGGTTTCCTGTGTCGTTAGATACCATAATACGTTAGTTTAAAGCAATCCAATTGACATGGGAATGACTACCACCTATGTATTATTTTTGACCAGAAATGGATGACATCAATCATCCTGCGAAATCTCCGGACAGACGAAATTGATTGGTCCTTGGACTTACCAGCGGCACTTCAGAGGCTCTATGGGGTATGGAATCCATCATCATCATCCCATCATTTTCCTTTCTTAGTATCAATTGAACTAAGAGACCAGCCGGTCGGCTTTCTGAGCAGTCAGAAAAGCATAGTAAGCCAGTTCGAAAACACTTCCCGACTCGGAATCATAGACGTGTCAGCGATATACAGCGCTAAAATGAAGTACTTTTGAATATAGTATCCTTCTCAAAATCTGTTCGGCGATACGGATTGGTGCAGAAGCCGACAGGGGTAGGTGTAACTTTGGTCTCACCTATGAAGCATGCCGAGATACTGTTTGAGAAGGAAAAAAAAATAAGGTTGCTTCACGGTTCACACCCATAAATTATCCACTGTCGATGTCTGTGTATACAATTATTGGAGTTCCTCCGAATTAGCACAATACGACAGCGTTGAAAATCCGTGGAGTCTAATACGGTTGATCTGAGCGAGACATAGTATCGCCGTAACGTGAGGAAGGCTTTGGCTGCATTATTTTTTACAAGCTTAAGACGCCTGGCGAATCCAATGGATCTTGATATGTCGTCGAACCAATGAACAAGACAAGGGGGAAAAACTGTGTTCAGCGTTTCAAGGTGGTCCTAAAAAGATTAACTTGGAAGGCTTTTAAATGTAAAGGATGTAGTGAACACGCGAACTGGTAGCCGAAGAAAGGACTTAGACTTAGGTCATACTGGTCTGAACCTGTTGGTGTCGTTTACAGTCCTACTCGGGAAAGGTCAGAGAGAGGGTAATTATTTCCTCCATCGTTTCATTGTACTTTTGCACCTCATCGAGTCTTTTATAAGTAGTGTTGCTCTCGAGTTAATACTATGGATAACACTCACTGAATTTATTGAGGGTTTGGGAAAACTGACCAACAACGACAACTTCACCCGACAACTCAGTCTTCCGTTTACGCTCAATCGGTTATACATCAAGAAGTAGGATGTATCTTACTAAACAGCTGCAAGACCCAGATATCGTAAAGATCTTCATAAAACTGCAGTTAAAAAACTAGATCAACAGAGGATCCTGCATCAAGATAAGCACATCTGTAATTATTAACGATCTTTCCAAGTTTGTCATCGTGTCCGCTGGTGCAATGGCAGCAGTGCGTTATCCCTCCTTTTAGCGGTACAGATCGACTATGTATTCCGGAGCATATTTTAGGGGATCCAATGTTAATGTCTTCCTTGCAGCTAATGCAAATAACTGTGGTGTACTTGCGAGACCTGCAGCCTCAGACAGGTACGTACGTGGCAGTGACAGTAACGGATGTGACATCCCCGGAAAGCTTACGGCAGCAAAGGGTAGTTCTTGCCATCCGTCATTCGTCGTTCTTTCAAATGGTGCGTGTTCCTACTATTTGGTAAATCTAGTGTGTTTTCAATTGTGACTTAATAATAATTAATCGTTGTCAAGCACTCAGGAAACTGTAATTGTCTATAAAATAATACAAGCGAACGGGAAAAAAATACCCATGGTCTTTTGGGTGATCGTACTCAATATTTTTTTTCTCTCTCCACCCCCAAGTCGAGATTTTTGTGGAAAATCCTGAGTTTAAACAAGACATCCTCTTTACCTGTCTTTCTCTGCCCGTCAGCTGAAACATCGTCGAGAATTACATAACCATAACTCAACGCAAAGCTAAAGAGAAAAGGGTTCTCTAAAAAATCAAAAATCAAAACGGTATGTGCTTGACTTGTCAAGTGATAGCTCTCTCGGCTTTGTTTGAAATTTTTGTATAGAAAATAAATCGCATATGGTCAAACGTCCTGAATTTATCCGAGCTCGTGTTAGTCGTGGGCCAGTCACTCACCGTCCTCAGCGAAGCCGCTAAAAGGTTTTCACCCAAAAACAAAGATATAATTCGCATGAGCAAACGTTTGTCGATGTGTGGGAGTGTTACGCGGTTTGCTAGTTCTCGGTTGTTGATGGATGGAGGTAAGCTAATGATGAACTTTTTCATAACAAACCAAAATGGAAATTGAAGGTTGTTTAGCTTCTTTTATTTTTGTTTATTTGCTTAACAGAAATCGGTGGAAAGATGAAGATGTCACGGAGTGTGGAACTCGCCGATGACATCTCATCTATTACTTTTCACACCAGACGGGAATTTGGGAAAATGGAACGAAGTTGTTCCAATTCAATTGACAGTCTATTTAAACCAACTGCAAATTATTATTTTCTCCCTCATTAACTCTTGTCCAAAGTTTTCATCCGCAAGTAGTTTTTCTATATTCTTTCGTGATATTTCTTCCTCATTAACATCTAGAAATTATGACTTGCACTCGTCCATTAGTGCCACCGTCACACGCCGCTGAAGCGGCGGCATTTGCTAAGGAGTTTGGAAGACAAACTTCCAACTTTATTGACGCACTCAAGCTTCCTTCTCCTTTAGACCCTTCCGTCTTGGCCTTCAGATCAAAATCCGGGCCCTATATTGTTAGTGAGTTGGAAGATTCCAACATCGTTCGACCATTTGTCCAAGATAGTCTGGAAGACGCAATAAGGGGACTGGGTATTACGGTTGACACTACTGCAATTGTAGACGATCTTGTCAACACCATCAACAGCTTCGTAGGTGGGGCGAAAGCTACACCTACCTTTAGCGGTTTCAGTACCACATCATATCGCGGAGTAGTTTTCGGAGGAAATGCTATATTCAAAATTATTTTAGCAGTGTATATTGCTGACGCATCCAGGTTGTATGATGCCGAGTCAGGAGGTGTTTTTGAACTAGCTTACCACACTTTTCTGACTGTTCAGAGAGCCAATTAGATATGTTTGTACTTCAGAAATTCCGCGTTGCCATTGACAAATGAAATGCACTTTTTCTTGGGAACCTTTGGTTTGATTGATACAAGAAACATATTAGAGTTTCTAAAATAACCGTCAGTGACCAGATGAAGGGCTGATCCTAACCTAAACCCTAATGGCCCACCTGACATCTCGGATCAGTTATATATAGAATGGAATGGAAGAAAAGAAAAGAGTTTATATACTTCCTAGTTAGTAGTTAGGCCGTTATTCTAATGTCAATTCAATTATAGTTGTTTTAAAACTTATTGTAAATAACGTATTATATTTTGTCTTCCTTTTCCATATCTTATGGGAAGAGCTGCTGATTCAGACTCAACCTCTGTGCCAGAAACAATATCCGATCCCGGGATTTGAAATGGCTTTGTTAATATAATAACCGTTTCGGTTTGGATTTGATAGAGAAACTCGTCCTTGACATTCGCGGCCACGTGGTATTGAGATCGAGATCAGTAACCACAAATGTCCAAATGTTGTCTTTGAATGTAAAATTAGCAACGGCCATTCCGATTCTCCGTGGGCTTCTTGTCAAAACTGCATGGGCTATTCTTCGGGTGATTGCTTTGCAGATTTACATCATGACAGTAATACTGATTTGCAAATTGACCCTTTGGATCTCGGCCATCATCAATGGAAGTTGGCTTCCACTTTTGGTACTTTTAATCTCAACCATTGTATTATTATCATTATTATTATTACCTTCCCTTCCATTCATAAAACATTAATTAAAAAATAGAGGGGAATCAGGAACGAAATTGACAAGTAATAAACATTCACAAGATGTCCGATGTCCCGCCTCTGTTACCCGAGTTCCGAAATTTGAAAATAATAACTTTGTCCTTCTCAAAAACGAAGGGAAGCTTTGATTCTTGAATAAAATTCATCGTAAAGAACTCACCGATAATCCTAAATCTTAACCTGGTGATCCTCAAACTTAAGACTATCATAGAATACGAGTATACAAGGATTATCCATTAGGATAAAAACATTTGAGATTATAAATGATCTCAATATCAATACCTCCGTGATTTCCTTGAAAGCTACCGTCCACCTTGAGTGTTTCAGTTCCACGTCACGCCGCGGAACATGCTTCGAAACGCCTGCCATATACATATGAAACGTGATTCGATGGCGATTTTCCACACGCCATCTGAGAGGTTTCGTGAGGTCATTGATGTCATCCAAAACGGAAAGGTGTGTTTCTGTAATCAAGGAGTCATTCTCATGTCAATTACAAAACTTACTCACAGAGCTACAAGTAGCATAACGTATTGTTATTGTTGCGTTCTTCTTCTCATTATAGGACCAGCATCCCATGTAAATAAGTATCCAGAATTCTTTAATTGACTGAGCTTTGCTGATATATAATCGTTTGGAGTGGATAAGGAAATTCAGGCCTGATTACTTAGTCATTAGGCTGTGTGAAAGTTCCCAGTCCATCAACCTCGATAACTTTAAAGCCAGCACCTTGTAGCATGAAGAGGCTGCCTAGCCGCACGTCATGTGATCTCGAGATTAGTTGACACGCGAAGGTATCATTCAATTGAACAAAATCCAAACTTGCCTCTTGACAAAAATAGAAAACGGACATTTTGAGTCTCCGTGTTTCAAGTCTAGTAACGGAATGGTTTTTTTTTTTTTTTCAAATGATTACTTTTGCAGAATTAATATCATACTTTGTACCTGACTTTCTGAAGTTCGGCAATCTAGGTTTTTAATTTGGTTAGCACTCCTGTTATTTTTGGATTAATATCAGTTTCATGTCCTATTATACGTATTCTTCAATAGATATTTAAGGACAAAACTCACGGGATTTCATATACAAGATCAAAAAGACCGGGGAAAATGTCTCATCGTTCTAGATTGAGGGTGAAATTTACAGACGCCATCTTTTCCGCGCTTCCAACCCTCACTTCTGAAGCTTGGAACAGATTTTTCTTTCTTTACCAGGAAGTGAAATGACATAGACATATGAAGAAAATCTAAATCTAGAAATGTAAGCCTCATCTTCGAATGATTCGTGGATATATAATATCAAAAAGTGCCAGTGCCGTGGGCTTGATACCAACATCTGACCTATGTAGGTTTTTGTTTTTTTTCTTGTCAAGAAAGGAAAGGTATTTGAGCGGATTATTCTCTCGTACTTCTCACTGACAGTGGCTATGCATTTTCTCCGCTCTTGTTAGTTATTCGATCTGAGGAAGCACCCCTTCGCAAAAGGCGGAACCATCTAACTAAAAGAGAAGGTGTCAGGGAGAAAGTTTTAAACGGATTTTTCCTTATTTACCAACAGGCATCGGGTATAGGAAAATCAAATACTATCTTCAGTTTTTTAATGAGTCGGACCCCAGACATGGATATATAATATCAAAATATTGACTTCTCGTAATAAGTGCAAGTGCCATGCGGCCTCACACCGACATCCGAGTACGCAGAACACCGCGAAAAAAAAACACGTATGTTGGCAGATGATTGTTTCGTACTTTTCAGTGGCCGTGCCTTTTACCCGTAGTTATCCGGCCTGGGAAGCACCCCTTCGCATAAGGGAGGACCTTCTCACTTCAGTCTAACTAAATCTTTAGTTCAGTTCCAAGTCATATCTAGTATGAAACGTATGCGGGAAAATAATTTTTCACTGACAGTGGCTATGCCCGGGAGACTTGAGTTTGTGGTTTTTCTCAAAGATTCGTCTAGAAGATAGGTACTGACTTCGAATCAAATCACTGACAAGGCTCTGAAAGACTGAATAAAATACATTGTAGCATATACGATGTCACAACAAATCTCGCACAATGTTTTTTGATTAAGCATTCAAGGGACTTGACGGCAGCCTCACTTGGGTCAACCTGCGCACTCTCACACCAAAAACCTTGATTGAATTTCTTATGTGAGCAGTATCTCTGTTTAAGGTAATAATATTAACCGAATTGAGCTTCGCTGAGATGGAGAATCATCGTCTCCGAGTCCGACTCGGAATGAACCCAAGGAGACGTTTACTGGGACTTGTGAACCGGCAAAGAGTATAAGGTGAGGGGAATTTTTACTATATAAACCTCGAGTAAAATCAGTTATATTCTCGCAACTTTCAGGTCTTGTTTACCTGTCGATCCAACACTCGTCTTTTCCTTTAACATTAACGTTCCCCCCCCTTCTTTGCGTTGAGTTATTCTCTTATTGCATGTTTGGCTAAGGTTTTAATTGACTGACAATAGGTTTTAGGGTACTATTTGAGCAATGGGTGGTCAACCTCCAGATCTTCGACAAAATATCGACTTGGGCATGGAAAGACAAAGAAAGATATTGGATCTCATGACGTTGTGGTACAGAACAGCAGCCCAAACTGACCCTCCCCCAGTCACTGACCCCAGCATCCTGTCCTACAACTCAAGAGTCAGTTACTACTACACAGCACACATTCAGCAACAGAACCACATGCTACCTTTGATTCTCACCGGACTTAATGCAGCTGTTTCAGGAATCCCTGGAGTAGTCCTCGACCACAGTGCTATAGCCAACCTCGTCGCACAATCATTGGCAGACACGACCCAAAACGAGACGGGCCAAGGCTACAGCACCTGTGTAATGAGCAGTTTCTTGGGGAGGTTCATGGATATTCCGTGTCTTTACAGACCTATGGTTGTCGTCGTCTCTTTCAACTTTTCAGCCTCTGAATACCAGACCTCGGCTAGCGTTGCTGCATTCGGTTATTGGATCTACTTATTCGTTACTGCACTTCCTTTCTTTTCCCCATCTGACGAAGGAACTAGACCCCTGTCAAAGTCTGTCAAGGGGGAACTGCTTAGTTTCCAACTCCCTGATGATATGACGATAGTAGGAAAGAGGTGGATGACGCAGGCAGAACTTGATGCGTTCAGCCCTGCCACTTTTACCCGCGATCATTAGATGTAGGGATTCATTTTCATAAATAACTTGTTGAAGTAGTACCATTTTCTTGTGTCCGCTGAAGTATGTTCTATCTTTTCTTGTCTTTTCTTGTCTCAGTCTTGTTTCTTGTGTCCGAATATGACGTCATTTCTTGGTACATTGAGGGAACGTGATGAACTTCAAACCGTAAAGTAAAAGGTTTAGGACTTTCCAATTTCAAACTTGTTCCTCCATTGAGCTCGTGGTCGACCATAACCTTATGTCCTAAAGAGGTTTCGAGATTAAAGAGTGGCATGGGTCAAATTCCGGTTATGTAACATGGGCAGAACTTTATTCCTAAACAGCATTTACACTTTGATCTTTGCCCCATTTTTATGCTTGAGTACGAGTGAGCAACACTGGGGATCCCGCACAATGATGGTGTTTCTGAAAAACAGTGCGTGCAATATGAATATGTTAATTGAGTGTATATAATACTGGAATATTTATTTGTAAAACTGTGAAAGAGTATACATGCTTGGGCCTTTCAACTTTCAATAAAGCATTTAGACAATACAAGTTCGGAACAAAATGTGTTGAATCAAGCAGAGCCATGACATCATACAATGTATTACTGACACGACTGTAGGAAAATGAATATAATTGAGCAGACGACATTCTAGTAACAACGGGACACCCCATTTAATATAGCAATCAATCTAATCCTTCACACCCTGTAAAGTACGGGTACCTATAAATGTATCAAATTCCCAACAACTCCACCCGACCCTGCACCACACGTAGTCTTCAGTTGCGTCTTCGAGAACCCAACACTTGTCGCCCACGACCATGGGGATGATTGAGGTAGCCTGACTTGTTGGCCGACTCAAAAGGTTTGGGGTTGAACCCAATTAAATTAGTCGTGCAACTGTGCCCTGCTGCGCCGTAATTGTCTACCTGGCCAGCAGATAGTTCCCGGAAGTTCCGGCCAATGGTTTGCCCCGCAGTAAGGCGACTTTCTGTGGTAAGGTCATTAGCACAGCTGATGCGAGCGACGCGTTTTATTAAGCTAGGTCTGGGATCCCACTTACGGTTTGAGGATGTTGGGCGGGTGTTTTGGTTGTAATGATACACGGAATTCAGAGAGAACGAGGTGTATTGGTGTATGGATGACGTTTCGGTTGTTGTTGGTATAAGTTCTGGCTGCCTGAGCAAGGCCACCACTGTCAGGCAACATTTTAGGAATAGTGTAGAGGTGGGAGATTCAGCAAAATTTAGACTCGATGTGGGTTATGCAAGATGGTAGTGAACAGTTCCCTGATGAGAGTTGACATTGACTCTTTTATATACGTTTCTTCTTCTATGGGCGGAATCAACAAAGCTGTCCAATAGTTTTCCTTTTCTCAGCTTGTCCGGTTGATTTCGAGAAATAACAGTCCCGAAAACTAGTCTGTCCACATAAGGTCCATGTTCCAACAAACGGGACGTAAGCATGTCGTGTGTCATTTTCTAATAAACATTCCGGCATTGGGCTCATTCAACATGACCGTGTTTCTGCCAGTTTATCTTTACTTGTCCTAATCTCAATGCAATTATATTCGCATTCAGTACTTTGCAAAGATCTTTGGAATGCGAGTATTCACTAGTGCCCACTATAATTGTCCTCTCCGAAAGCTAATCAGTCGGAGGGCGGGTGTCGTTGAGCGAGCTCGACGATAGCAGGAGATGATAATGGCAAAGGCTCTTGACAAGTACGGGACAAACGCGATACTAAGCAGCCAAAGTTAAAGAAGATATACATAATGCATTAAAAAATCAAAAAGACCTGGAAGTCAAGCTGGTATACGTGACGTGGGAGATCAATTAGGACATTATACACAAATGAGAAACCTCATGGCGCATCCGTCAGATTATTCCATTCGACATTGTGTCTCATCACTGTCAAGGCTCAACGGCTCAGGCTGTTGATACTAGTAAAAAACTTGAAAGGAAACAGACAAGGATGGTGTCATCCAATCCTGATGCACTGACATTTCAAAGGTTGTATCGATGTCGATGATCATTGAAAAAACCTCAACGTCACTCACGTGGTTCAAACCAAACCACGTAAGCGCGGCAAATGCCGACTAGTTTTTTGCATACCTTAACCCGTCCAATTAATCCATTACTAATTTTGCATCTTTTTTTGTTAAATCTTTTTATTGAAACACATTTTTTATAGCCAATTTAATATTCACTCAAAATAAATCGCGCATTTGACCAACGTCCTGCAATCGGTGCCGACGAATGTGAAAAATGAATTCAATAGTATTTAGCAAAAGATCTCCCAATCTATTCAGCCTCTTACAATTAAACAACTCGGTGGTCGTATTATTATTATTATTTTCCTTTCCTTGTGGACTACTATTTATAAGCAAATCAGACATACTCTTTTGCGATCTTAATTTAAACGAATTAGCGTGAAAAACATGGAACGTTTTATGTCAGTCAGGAAGTCCTCAAGACGAGCGATAAAAAACGTGGGAGGGGATCAAATGGGAGGGAAGGCTTTGAGTGTTACACGAGGTTATGTACCTAGTTTTTGGACGGGGCTACCGATATGGAGGTATTGGTGTCTCAAAGCTCAAAGACATAATTTGGGGAAATACATTAAAGGTTATTGATCCTCCATGACTATATTCAATTCCTCACTGACATCAATATCAGCTCGGGGGTCCGAACGCATCAAGTTTGGTCTTCGTCGTAAACCCCTTCCCGACTATCTCCGTGTCGTTAGGAAATTGGAACACAAGAGGCTGCCCATCAAATGACATAAAAAATGACCTCGAACGGCGCATACTATTCTCCTCTAGCGCTGAAAAGAAGAGAGGTTGAATGCAGAATAGGTAAACCCAATAACCAAACGCAGAAACGTTCGCCGAAGTCTGGTATTCAGCGGTTGAAAAGTTGGAGGAGACGGCAACAACCATAGGTTCGTAAAGTCATCTTTTACCCATGAACCTACTGTATCCCTTGCTTGTTTTGTTTTTGGTGGCGTCTGCCAACGACTGTGCTACGAGACTGGTCTTACGATTGAAGTCGATGGGTACTACACTGATTCCTGATACGGCTGCATTGAGTCCTGCAACAACCAAATATTTTTCGTTCTCTGAATGTCGTAGGTGTAATAATAAGTGATTTTGGGGTTGCAAGATAGGATGCTGGGGTCAGTGACTGGGGGAGGATCGGTTTGTGCCGCGGCTTTGTACCACAAGGTGTAATATCTTTTACTGTTTATTCCCAGATCAAGATTTTGTCGAAGATCAGGAATTGAAAAAACACATCTTTTTATCTGTCGTGCTTCTCCGTCAGTTGAAGCATCAGCCAAATACGATAACGGCAAGGAAATAGGAAGTAGAAAATTAAGAGAAAGGGTACGTAATCCAAGTTGTCAGGTGGTAAGACTAAACGATTCTCTCGGTTTCCTTGGGAAGTTTATGAAATCGCGTATGGTCAAACACTTTGGATGGGTTGAAGTTCCACTAAATCGCACCTCGGATTTCTCCGAGTCCAGGTCGTTGGAGTCGGTCATTCACCATCCTCAATGAAGCTCTTAAAGGGTTTCTAAAAAAAGATATATATCTCACACGATGAAAACGTCTTGCCCAACAAGAGGCTCCCCTGAATTGCATTGTCGAGTGGTAGTACCAGGCGGGCTGGCCCGCTGGGATATAATCAGAAAAGTGATTAATGGTCACTAGCACTCGGATAGTGACAGAAAGCTGTCATTGATGGGTTGCATGAAGCACTTTTTCTTCTCAGCCCTTTAGCCTACCGATACAGTAAGGTATAAATCTGTACAATCCAGGAAACGATATGATACGAATTTTCCTTCGAACGATTGCTAGTAGGATTCCCACCACCATACGTCCGTACAACTGAATCTTATTCTGTCATCTAACTATTTGGGGCTTAATAAATGGTTCTCCGCTCAGAAGGACGCAATAAACGATTTGCCGATAGTACCTTCCATTTCTTTTCAGACGGAGTAGGACCAAGAACTTACTAGTAGGTGACCCCATCCTTAAATAAATACTGACTGGACTTCTTTAGGGCGTCTCAAAATTGAGGGTGCTTTTTTCCACTTCTTTCTGATTGATGAATCAAATCAATGGAAAGATGCCAATGAGTGTAAAACTCGCCGATCCTATTATTTACACCTCCGAAGCAAACTTAGAAATAGAACCGTGAACGTAAGCAACTATTTATTGTTCTGAGTCAGTCCTTTTTGAGAGTGTGTATCCTATTTAACCACCCAAACTGTATTATACCCTTCCTCTCCACCTGTTGTTCAAGTTTTCATCCCCAAGTAACTTTGAATTCTTTGTGGCAGTGCCCCAGTGGCTAATTCTCCATTGACATTTAGATATCATGAGTTGCTCTACCCCCAAAGTACCACCTTCAAACGCCACCGAAGCAGCTGAATTTGCGAAGGAGTTCGGGAAACAAACGTCCAACTTCATTGACACACTCGAGCTTCCTTCTCCTTTAGACTCTTCCGTCCTGGCTTACAAGTTTAAATCCGGACCTTATTACGCTAAAGAGTTGGAAGATTCCAACATCGTCCAACCGTTTGTTCAGGATAGTGTGGAAGAGGTGGTCAGGGGGATAACCATCACGGTCGACACTACTGCAATTATCAGCGACGTTGTCAATATTGTGAATAGCTTGGTATGTGGTGCCAAAGTTACACCTACCTTTGGCGGTCTCAGTATCACCTCGTACCGGGGAACAGTTTTCGAGAGGGATGCCATATTCAAAGTTATTCTAGCAGTGTATATCGCTGATGCATCCGGGTTGTATGATTACGAGCCGGGAAGTGTTCTTGAACTAGCTTACTACGTTTTTCTGACGGCTCAGAAAGCTAATTAGCTGGTTTCATAATACTCTGTACTTCGAAATTCGAATTCTCTCTTGCAATTGCCAATATGGAATGTATTTTTCGTGTAAATTCTTTAAGTAATTGTAATTGTCTACTATTCAATTGATATGAAAAAAAAGATACTGATGGATGGCGGGTTTTCACCCTCTCTAGAACTTCTGGTAGTCGCTGGCAAATCAAAGTCCAAACAATTTCGTCCGAGAAGTTTCACGGGAGGATTGATGTCATCCGTCTCTGGTATTATGTGTGGGTTGGACTTCCTAGTTTTCTGTATCAATGCGTTTAAATGAAAAGAGTTACGTATATCCAATTCATCAGCATTTATTTCACTGATACCTCTCAAAGAGCTCGAGATGGGTGCGTAGCTGTATGTCTCGAGTCACGTGGGTATCGAGATCAGGCAGCACATTGTCCAAACTTTTGTTTCATCATCTTTGATTCTCCATGCCCTGTCTTCCAATGAGCACTAATACTAATATTAATAACTCACTCAGGTTATTCACATTTTCAAATAATTAATATATTGGTTCTAGAAGTGATAGTGATCCTTTGGATCGTATTCGTGGTGATGTAAGAAGTACCTAAAGCTCTATCTCTGGTTGATATTATTATTTTCAGCCAGCCTTTGTGTTTCACGTACTATTTATTTCTTAAAGATTAAAAGTAGAGAATTAGTACTACCATGACCCCAGAACCCGAACGCTCACAAGCGTCACCTGATCCTTCGTGTCCCTCGATCTAAAGCTTCTGACAGAACACTTTCATTTGCCAAGCAAACTCGAAATGAAAACTGAACTTCAATGTGGTTGTACCGTTAGACGGAAAAGGAAAGTGATTCAATAGCGGAATTTCATATATCGTCAATGAGAACCTAGAAGTTTCGCAGGATCATTGATGTTCATTTTCTGGTCAACAAAATGAATACAGGCATCTTCTTAATCGAGTAGTCATTCAGTTATTTGCGAATATCGTATTGTTTTTTTATCTATCACGCCATTTTTCTAAATTGCGTTCAGCATCAGCGGAGATTCGTACCTGCAATGTTTATTGGATATTGACGATGACCTCATCATTACCCACAGGCACAGAGATTTCTTTAACTGGGCGAGACTGATTAATCTTCGCCGATATATGAATCTCCATACCTCCAACAGCTTCGAAGTGTACCGCGTCCGAGCCGTATCAGGTCTATTTTCAAAATGAAATCGCAAAGTGAATGACTCATCATGCATTGTGCACGTGATATGGTTGCACATAGATTAATGATAAGCATCTAAATCTCTAAATCACAGTCACATCTGCAAAACAGTCCTAAATGTCTATCAGTATCCAAGGACCAAGCCAAAAATTCCATCGACATTCCGAATCAAGTTTCCAATACTTTCTAAAGCTTTCGCGAACAATGTGGGGGGAGGGGGGGTGTTTATATAAAAGGAGGATGAAAACAAGTAAATGTAAATTATACAAGCAAGCAATGGGGTATTGCCTTGGTTGTTCTAAGAAATTCAACTTCCTCGAGAATCTTTTGTGTTCAAAATGTAAAAAAATTAATGACGCATCATCTGAAACAGAAAAAGGTGTTGTCCAGGTGTGTAATATCACAATTAAAAGAACTGTTTAAATTAGCTTATAGAAAATGCCACAGTGTAGTGGTTGCGGCTGTGTCTACCCTCATTTGACACAGTTATTTTGTGGAAGTTGTGAAGAGCTTCAGGGAGGGCATGGTTAGTTTCTGTTAATTCTAATCTAACCAGTGCCATTTGTTGACATTTTCATTGTTTTCATATGACAGGACCACAGTCTACTCAAACGGATAGTTGTAAGTCAACTAGGTTCATAAATTAAAATTTTGAATTACTTATTTCTCACATAGTATCACTTGTAGGTTCATTGACACAATGCACACTAGCATTGGAACAGAATGCTACCCAAGTTCGGTTGAGCACCCCATTGCCTTTAAATAATGGACTCGTCAAAGGTCACCACATCAATCAGAAAGTTAATGTGTTGAAGAAAATACAAAAAAGTGATACTATTAGAATTCAGGCTTCTCTCATTCTCCATACAGTTACAAAAGGTGGAAAATGGAAGAGCCAGGCTGTAAGTCTTGAAAATTAATTCATTTTCATTCATAATAATTTAAACATTGTGTAGAGTCATCTTCCCACAGTAAACCTGACAATCTCCCCAGCAGAGCCAATGAATACTGTTATTGACACACTTCTTGCTTACTGTGAAAGCAGCTATAATGATTTCCTTCTAAAACTCAATGTAACAAAAAAGAAGCCCTCTTTTGCAAGGTATGGGTCACTTTGTTATAAGTATTTCTGCAGTCAAAATATTTCTTAGATCTGATGTAACATTTGGTGTCTCAACTGGAAAAGGAAAACCCAACAGTAATTTCTCAACTGATATTACTTCTTTGCAAAACCATAGTCTTGGTCAAGTATATGGAGAAGAAAAACGGAGACAAACAATCTGTGAAACAGACACTCGAAACAATATCTTTCATTTCCACATACACATTTATGAATCCACATCAGAAGTATGTACATGATTTTTTTACTTGTACCCTTGTTTACATCTGATTTTAGGAACTTCCGGAAGAGGAACCAGAATATATTAGTCGAGTCTCCAGCAGGATTACTTGTTCAAGTTCACACATGTTATCTACCAAATGCAAGCTCTCTGATATTGAAAAGACAGGTATTTGATTTACTATCAATTGTATTTGAGCTTTCCTCACACACTTACCGCGTCCGAGCCATATCAGGTCTATTTTCAAAACAAAATCGGAAAGTGAATGACACATGTAATGCTGCATGACAATTTTCAACTTCTGCCAAAATCTTCTTCTTTTTCTATTCTCGCCAACGTCATCTATCATGGCTGAGCCAAACGAAAGTTCCAAATCATCATGTATCAGATGTTGAAACAGAGGACGTGGGTCCTACTCAATCTCACAATCGGAATCCAACCGGCCATAATCCAAAACTGCTGTATGTGAACAAGTAATTAATAAGGATTAGGGTTGTGCTAAAATTTAATTTTTTTAATAGCATCTCGCGACAATCTGGCTGTTTTGAATTACCTTGTTGAATATCACAGACATAAACTTACGAACCGGAAGACGCTCTGTCCGAATCAGCTACTTAAGGTAGACTATGGAATACCAATGAGGTGTGTTCACGCTTTGGTTTTAATGGATTTAAAAACAGAAGTAACTGTTGCACGTCGATATCAACGACTCAATCTTTACCCAACTAGTCACACAACACAGTTTTTTCAGGAACAACAACCCAATGACAACTGGTGCTTGATCAGTTGGTGGCAGATCCTACAGGCTACAAGTACCGGAAGTCGTCAGAGAAGCAATTGCTAACACTGAACAGTACCCATATACATCTCACAAGGTGATTTGTTGGCTTTTTTCTTTATTTTGTTTTGCTGATTATATTTGTAGAGATTCCATCACTGAGGAAACGGATAAACCTGGTCATCTAGCAAGCACACCATACATCGCCGCATTGGCCTCCATCTCTGACACTCCCAGCTTGTGCCATGGCCTTGGCAGGGCTATCGTGGGGGCACACATCAGTCTATCGGTGCCAGACCCTCCGTCATGTCTCACCCATATCAGTTATATTATATGTATTTGTTTCCGTTCTCTTCATTATTCTTTGTTTCGTGTGCTAGGGTCATTACTTTGTATTTTTCCCTTATTTGTTTTTTCGCTACACCTCGCTAATTATACTTGTAATCACATTAATTTACTGCTGCTTGTCAATTATCACACTCTCGGGGGTTGGGTGCTCGTCCCAACCTCATTTTGCTCCTATGATCTAGTGACTCAATGAGGCAAATTAGACTGCTACTTAGAGATTCAGATGCATAATCTATGTGCAACCATGTCACGTGCACGATGAGACATTCACTTTCTGATTTCATTTTGAAAATAGACCTGATACGGCTCGGATGCGGTACACACTACTGCTAGGAAATGACAGTGGTGAATATACAAGTAGATATTGTCCATGTGCCAAGAAACATGAACTGAAATATGAAGCATATTCTTTTATGCACAAGACAGTGTGGCTCGAAAGTGGAAAGAGTATATGCAATATCAGTTCAGTTTCTGAAATAATTCTAGTGTCAAAGGAGTGGCGTCAGCCTTCCAAAGAAGGAAATAATGGGTTTATTGGATCTGGTTTGAATAAAAATGTTTTTCAGGTGTATAAATCTGATACTTATCATGCCAATCAAGTTTTCTAATTTTGTCAATCATAGGGACGCATTGGAATAATTGACTATGCTTTGGCTGAATATAAAACAGTTGCTACATATAGCATTTCCAACGAAGAGAATTCAAAAAACCTCTATGACCAAATGGTTCTCCTAACCTGGGGTGACTTCTTTCTTGATGGCTTTTATAACTTAGCAAAATCAGTCAATTATCAGGGTCTCCCACATATGGAAATTATTATTATTATTACTGACACACTAATATATATTCATAGAAATGACCTGGAACTTGAAAAAATCTTTCCTCAGGACATGCATAACCATTATAGACTTGGAAGGGGGAAATACTGACGAATCTGATTCAGATAAGCTTCGAGCAATCTGATATAGTGATTTTTTGGCTACTCCATTAATTACTTCATATGGTAATGAAGTAAGATTTTCGGGAACAGATGCACCTGGGGCTTCAAAGGACCACATTGGACATTGTGTCAACGCTTTTGCTCATCACACCATCATTGACTCACTTGGAGAAATGCTCTTCGTAGATTTGCAAGGTATGTTTTTATGTCATGTTGCGGGCATATTTGGTACAATATCTAAAAATGGTTTTCCGTTTGAAGGGTTTGTATCTGAAAACAGCATTATCTTCATTGACCCTCAGGCACATACGTAAGTTTTCAAATTTATAATATGCCATGTAATTGTGTTTACAATCTTATGCTAGCTTTGACTCTTGTTCCAGCCATTGGGACAAGGGTGGTAAATTAATCCAAGACTTTTTAGACCAACACAAGTGCAATCCAATATGCAAGCGATTAGGTTTAAATACAAAACAAATTATCATTCCTAAGGCCCCAATTCCTACATAACTCAGTAGATTACATGCGACGTAAGAGGAAATATTATAAGTGTCGTCTCCCAAGGGCAACCACAGTTGACGATAAAAATTTTTCATTTTTAAAATAAAAGTAGTTTCATATTCAATATTATATCAAAGGCAGCATTGCTCGAAAGATTTCCCAAACATTATGAAAACTTAGTTTTGAAATCCCAAGTCCTGAATAGACTACTTCCGCTCTTTCAGCATATCCCACACTAACAAAGCAAACAAGATCAGCACCTCCCAATTCCTCCATAAGGTCTTGTACAACATTGCAATCAACATGTTGAAGCATCCACTCCGCATTATACTCTTTATAAAGTGAAAGTGTGATATGAGGGGTCGTTCCAGAAGGACTGATCTTCATTCTGTCTTTGCATACTCTATGGTTATTCAAGCAATCTCAAAGTTCATCTAATTAATTCTTGATTAATAAGCTTTGGCCAAAGCCACTGAACTAGTTCACTAAATGTTATAAGAAAATTTATTATTCCCGATCTAAAGGTAGTTTCAATGTACAAGTGTTTCAGATCCTGTGGATGGTATATTCCTTCCCCGGCCTCCCAGTAAATTTTGACGTTATCACCCCATTGAAGCCGAAGTTGGAGCCAGCCTCGTTCAATAGTGATATTATTAACTGAATGAAGGAATCGATGTGCAGGTGGCGCATCCTCTCCTAAATGTGGAGCAAATGTTTCCCTAATGTTGTATCAAACACCTGCCTTCAAGACACAGAACATGTTTTGCATACCGGAGAGTGTTAACAAGGCCAAAAATCCTCCCAGTCTCACTTTCACAATCGGTTGTCATCTGAACAGGCATACCTAACAATTGTAACACATGTTAATGCTGAGTTAAAAAACAACTGCCATAACTTACCTTCGAGTTGCTCAACAAGACTCAGAAATATATAAGCAATTGCTGCCTTGAGTCGATTGTTTGGAACAACCCAAAGACCCAACCAAGCACCAGACCATACATCACGGACACCCCAGAGAGGGAAACCAATGGCAGAGAGCTTGTCATGTCCGTCACCACTCCATTCATGATGAGGTCCAAGAACAGTGATGGGTGAACATTTGGCTTTCTTGCTAGATGATTGTCGTAGTTCGAAACCTCCAGGTTCGTGTTTACGCATTTCTTCGGTGATGTAATCTCTACAAATATAATAAGCAAAACAAAATCTTAAAGAAAAAGTCAACAATTACCTTGTAAGATGTATACTGGTACTGTTAGCAATCGCTTCTCTGATAATTTTCAGTCCTTGTCAGTTGGTAGGATCCGCTGCTAATTGATCAAGCACTAGTTGTCGTTTGGTTGTTCCTGACAAAAATTGTGTTGTGCGACCACTTGCATAAAGGTTAAGTTGTTTACAATGACGTGCAACAGTCACTTCACTGTTTAAACCCATTAGAAACTGAAGCGGTCAAGGAATGACTTGGACACACCTCATTGTAATCCCATGATCTGCGTTAAGTAGCTGACTGATCGTCTTTCGGTTCGTAATTCCACATCTATGGTATTCAATGAGGTAACTAGAAACAGCTGGATCATCACGAGGGGCTATTAAAAATTTCAGCACAATCCTAATCCTTATTAGTTGTCCACATACAGCAGTTTTGGTATTGATTACGACCTGTTGGATTCCGGTTGTGAGATTTAGTAGGACAGGCATCCTCTGTTTCAACATCTGATGATTCAGAACTTTCATTTGGCTCAGCCATGATAAACGACATCGGTGAAGGAAGAAGGGAAGAAGAGTATGGCAGAAGTTGAAAGCTGTCACGCAACGTTACATGTGTCATTCACTTTGCAATTTCATTTTGAAAATAGACCTGATACGGCTCGGACGTGGTAGAAGTGGTATCAAAATATTAATCAATTATATTAAACAGGGTACAAACTTTATAAATATAGAAACAGACATTTTGTGTCTACGCTTTGTTGTTGTAATACCGGAGTAGACATATTAGTTGTGGATAAAAGTTATTATATTATAGAAAAGTAGATAAAATATTTTATACTCCGAGACTAGCTGTACAGTTCCTAATTATATGCTAATAGAGAAAACTACGCTAGTACTCTTTTATTATAGTCGATGCTGAGCGTTTACGTAATATAACAACACTCCCCCTCACACACGAGTGTGCAAACCCAACGACATTGCGAATCCTTCGATTTTTGGGTGTGCAAGAGCCTTCGTAAAGATGTCCATGATCATTAGGTTTGTGTTGCAGTATTTTAAGACTGCCTCGCCGTTGTCAATTAACTCCCGTATCCAGATGTACCGGATGTCGAGGTGTTTATTGCGTGCACTGTATCCTCCTTTGTTCAGGAAAGCGATCGTGCTTTGATTATCGCAATAGAGGATCATTGGTGTCGAGAACGGTCTAAATAACTCGCTGAGGAGGTTCCGGATGTACTTGAGTTCTTTTCCGGCTTGGGTTATCGTGATGAACTCGGCTTCTGTTGTTGATAGGGTGACCAACGACTGTTTCTTCGAGCTCCAGGCGAAAGCTCCCCCATCGAGGAAGAATGTGTATCCGGAAATCGAATGTTGATCTTCTTGGGATGCCCAATCGGCATCGGTATAACCGAAGATGGCTGTCTTCTCCATACCGTAGGTGAGTTTTAAGTCCTTCGTCCCTTTTATGTATTTTAAAACTCGTTTTGCAGCTTCCCAGTGAATATGTCCGGGGTTCGACATAAAACGCGCCAATAAAGTGATGGCAAATTGAATGTTGGGTCGAGTCATTCTTGCAAGGTAGAGTAATCTGCCAATTAACTGCTTGTAGGGGATTTTATTCATTTCTCTTCTTTCTTTGTCTGTTGTAGGACATTGCAACTTCGAGAGGATTAGTCCCGGTTCAAGTGGTGTTGAAACGGGTGCTGTGTTCTTCATTTGGAATCATTCAAGGAGTATTTCGATGTACGCTGATTGGAATATTGATAAGGTTTGTTCTTCTCAGTTTCTTTCGATTTTCGTTGCGAGTAGCCAATGAATTCTTCCTAGGTCGACTAAATCGAATGTTTTCCCTAGTTCGGTCTTCATTTCGGCAATAACATTGTCTTCATTTCCAACCATTGTCAGATTGTCGACATGAACGGCAACTATCTTTATCATTCCGTTTTCTCATTTGAAGAAGATACCTGGGTCTATTCTTGAGCAAGAATAACCAAGGTCAGTAAACATTTTCTTTAGGGTTAAGTACCATAAACGACCGCTCTGTTTTAGGCCGTAAATTCCTTTTAATAAGTGCCAAACGAAATCTTCTTTGCTGGCTTCTTCAAATCCGGGTGGTTGTCGCATGAAGATCATCTCGTCTATTTTGCTGTTGAGGTAAGCACTCTTGAAATCGGCTTGGTGTATTTCCCAGTTGTTCTTATTTGCTATTGCCAGGATAAGATGAATTGATTCCGGGTTCGCTGTCGGAGTGTACATTTCATTGAAGTCTACTCCAGGCTCTTGGGAGAATCCTTGTGCAACGAGTCTTGCCTTTGCTTTTACTGGTACGTTCTCATCATTTAGCTTCAGTTTGAATGTCCATTTACTTCCGACAATATTAGCATCCAGTGGTGGTTTTACCAGCTCAAAGATACCTCTCGCATGCATTTGTTCAAGTTCTTCTGCCATCGCTGTTGACCAAGCTTCTTTATTCGGACTGTGTAGTGCTTCTTCAACAGTTTCCAGCTCGAATATTGCTGCTGTTAGTGCGTATTCTGTTATGGTGATCTCTTCAGCTAGTTTGCTGCTTTCGCTCTCTGGACTATTGTTGTTTCGTATTCCGGTAGGTAAAGTTGGTTTATTTGTTTGTCCAGTTGCTGAACCTTTTCCAGATATTATATCCTGGACGTAATTCGAGGGTTTTATGTTTCACTGGCTTCGTCTTAGTCCAGTCGGTTCGAGTTGGTTTGTGGGAGTTTCAAGTCCTAACATGGGATCGGGCAACTCTTTGTTTTGTTTGGGTTCAGCAGTCTCTGTTGTTGTTTTCTGGTGAGTTTCAGGGTTGTTCCGGATGATTTGTGTGCTGACTGGTGGTGCTGTTGGCACACTCTCCAACTCCCCCTCATTCAGAACTCTCTTCTTCGGCTCAAAGATGACATTCCGTTTGACACTGATACATCCCGATTCTGGCCAATAAATTCGGTGGCCATTCCCATTACTCTCAAAACCGATCCAGCAACATACGATTGATTTTGGATCTAATTTGGAGTTCGGGTCAATTCGGACATGAACATTCTCACCGAAGGTATGTATGTCAGAGAAGTCTGGTTTCTTCCCAGTTCTTGCTTCATGTGGGGTTTTATTTTCTAATGCGCGAGTTGACAGTCAATTCTTGAGCCATGTTGCATGGCTAACGGCTTCTCCCCATAACGATCCTGGTAATTTTGCGGCAAAGATCATAGCCCAGGCATGTTCTACTAATGTTCGGTGCTGTCGTTCTTCAGATCCGTTTTGCTGGGGTGAATCATGGACTGTTAGTCAGTGTTTTATTCCACAACCTTGTAAGTATTTCTTCGTCGCTTCGCTTGTATACTCACCACCATTGTCGGACTGAAAACATTTAATTTCTTTTCCAGCTTGCTGCCAGCTCCACTTGACAAATGCCTTCATTTTCTCCAATGCTTCAGACTTTTCTGCCATCAGAAAAATGTGAGTTTCTCTTGTTGCATCATCAGTGAATGAAATAAAATATTTCTTCCCGCTCCAGGTATTTACTTTAGCCGGTCCCCAAACATCTGTGTAGACAAGTTCACCGAACTCCTTTGCTCGTTCTCCTTGTCTCTCTTTTGGGAAAGGGAGCCGTGTCTGTTTTGCTTTTGTGCAAGCTTCGCAAAATGAGTTGTCGTCATCTCCGGGAATTAATTCAATTCCAGTGATGTATCCCTTTTCAACTACTCGTTTCGCACTGATAGGTGAAATATGTCCCAGGTGTTCATGTAGCTGGCTGATCGTTAGGGCTAATTTCGCATGTTCAGTCGATGTTGTGAGTGTTGTGGGTATGAGGTAAAGGCTGTTGGTTTCAGGGATACTGAAAACTTCATTTCCTCTAGGATCCATTAGCTGGACTAAACCGTTCGTAAATATTGCTTTGTATCCTGCTTTCGTCATTCGGCTAACTGATACTAGTGATACTGGCATCTCGGGAGCATATAAAGCATCTTTTAATGTGAGTCTGACCTGACTGTTATTTTTCTTCGGGACAGTGAATTTGACATCACCCTGACCAGTCGCATAAATCATTCGACCTTCTGCCATTTTAATAGGTCATGGGATAATTTCTCGGAAGTTCTTGAAATTTTCTCGTCTCGGTTCGAAATGGCTTGTAGCTCCTGAGTCAAGGACCCGATTAATTTTCGGTTCAGGGTTTGTCTTCACAGCCAGTGAGTATTCCATTGCAGGGAAAGCATGGTCATCTGAAGTTTGATTTTCTGATGCTGTGTTAGCCTTTTCTTTATTTTTGCCTTTTCGTCTCATAGGTCATTGTCCTTCTTTTCCTCCACCTTTACTCCAACAATCCTCTTTCCAGTGGCTGGTCTTTCCACAATTGTGGCACTCGGATTTTGACTTGTCGGGACTTTTCGCTGATCCACCTCTCGACTTCACATATAGTGCCGAGTCGCCAGTTTTCCGTTCATTTAGGATGACATTGTGTTGGGCTGTTTCAGAGATGTGGCTTATGATTTCAGTGGGGGTAAGTTTCTTGTCTATTGCCTTATTTGCTACTACGAGTGAGTGTAACATCAGTCGATAGGATTCGGGCATTGCACTGAGGATGATGGTGATAAATTGTGCCGAGTCGAGCTTTCCTCTGGCTGACGCGTATCAGGCATGAAGGGTTTGTAGGGTTTGGATGGTTTCCCCGGGTCTCCATCTTCGGGACATCGAGTCTGGTACATCTGTACTAGCAAATCGGCTTGTACCATTTCGGATTGGTTGTCGAATTTCGAGGTAACAATTTTCCAGGCTTCTGATGCCAATTCTGTGGTGATGACTTCGATTTGTAGTGTTTCCGGTATTGTACTCATGATGAGTGATCTCGCGTGTTCGTTTAGGATCATCCACTCATCCAGTTTATTGTTATAGTCTTCAGTCTGGGCTTCAGTTGCCTTTTCATCAGGTTCCTTGGGTTTAGAAGCTTGTCCGTCAATATACCGGATCAGGCGACGCCATGTGAACATTGACATCATTCTCGCCTTATATAGTACCCAATTTCGTCCGTCTGCTTCCAGCTTCGGGGAGGAGCGACTTGTGATAGGGAGGAGGCGAAGTTGTCATTTGTCATGGTTCTGGGGCCGGGCCCATAACCTGTTGTTGTAATACCCATAAGTTGTGGATAAAAGTTATTATATTATAGAAAAGTAGATAAAATATTTTATACCTGTTGTTCCTAATTATATGTAATAGAGAAAACTACGCTAGTACTCTTTTATTATAGTCGACGCTGAGCGTTTACGTAATATAACAACATGCTTTCCCTCGTCCAATTAAAATAGTAGTGGTTTCTATATATCTGTACAAGGCTTCACATACGGAATCAAAAGGATTAAAGAGAAAGTCTCTTAGTTCTAATTTGAGGGTGAAATTCACAGGTCTGCTCTCTAACGGTTGCAACCCCGACTTGAAACGGAATAGTTTCATAGAAGCCTCATATATGAGAGAATTTAAGCTATAATACTTGAATACCTCTAACCCAGGAGGAAGCTAACGGCATACTAAGTATTAAAAACTGAATTCTCGTCTAAAGCGCCACCGGTTTTCCACCCCAACATCCGACAATGTAGAAGATTTTCTCTTGTAGAAATCAAGAATTTATGATATTTATTTTCATTAATTCCCTCTCTCCGCTCTGGTTGGCCATCCGAATTAGTGGAGCACCCCTTAGCAGACGGGAGGACCTTACCAGTCCCACCCCAGTACCTGATTAAATTGTATTTCAATTTTCTGGTGACAACATATTATTGACAAACTGGACACTACCTGACAGTTCAGTATGGATATCGGTCAAACCAATAAATCAAATTTCTATACATAATTACAATATGCTTCACGCGTGAAGTTCGCCGTATGCCACAATGACCTTTATGACCTCCAATGATTAAGGAGAAAAGACTTGTCTACGAAGAAATGAATAAATGAGAGGATAAGAGCATGTGCAATGGTGGGAACCTATCATTACAATATCGCAAAACGTTCCCCGAATTAAGAGCGGAGGTTTTACATCTTCTGAAACCTCCTTGAATGTCGTCCTTATGATATCGCCCACACGAAGAACATCAATTGAATTGTTTATGTGAGAGATAACTCTGTCTAGGGTGAAAATGACGTCGACTCTTGAATTAAACTTCATTGAAATAAAATGAGTCATCGTCTCCGACTCTCACTCGGAAACGAACCTGAGAGGCCATTTATTAGTAATATTTATCCTTACGCAGAGATTATGCGTTAAGGCAAGAATTTCTCTATATATAAATATCAAGAAAAATTAATGGAATTTTATAACCATCAGGTTTCGTTTACCTGTCGACTTAAGCATTGACAATTATCTTCTCCCTCAAACGTTAAAGCTAGCTCCTTTTGCTTGTGTTGAGTTATCCTCGAAATTATTTATTGACGTTTCAACTGACTTACGTGCATATCAGTTAAGAAATGGCCTGTGACAGTCCAGATCTTCGAGAAAATCTTGACTTGGGTATGGAGAGACAGAAGAAGATATTGGAGCTCATCACATTGTGGTACAAAACAGCTGCTCAAACCGATCCCCCACCCGTCACTGACCCCAGCATTCTGTCCTACAACTCCAAAGTCACTTACTATTACACCTACGACGTCCAAAAATCGAGCAACATCTTAAATTTGGTTATTTCAGGACTCAATGCAGCCGTAGCAGGAATCAGTGGAGTGGTCATTGACTACAATAGCATAGCCAACCTCGTAGCACAATCACTCTCGGATACTACCCAAAATGAAACGGGTCAGGGTTACAGTACCTGCGTAATGAAAAGTTTCGAAGGGGAGTTTATGGGTAAGAGATGCCTCTACAAACCCATGGTCGTCGCCGTCTCTTTCAATTTTTCGGCTTCTGAATATAAAACTTCGGCAAGCGTGGCTGCATTCGGTTACTGGGTCTACTTGTTCTGCACTGAACCTCCTTTCTTTTCCGCGTCAGAGGAGTATAATCCGCGCCGTTTCAAGTCAATTGAGGGGCAACCCCTTAAGTTTGAGCTCCCTAATGACATGGAGATAGTCGGAAAGAAGTTTATGACGAAGGCTGAACTTGATGCGTTCCCGCCCACATCTTTTACTCGCGATCATTAGTAAATGTAGGGAAATGGATATGAATATGTTAAAAAGAAAAAGTACCGTTTCTCCTTCACGAAATGTGTTCTATCTTACCTTGTTTTCTTGTCTTGTATTGTTCAAATATGAAGTCTTTTTTAGGATGGATGGGCGTGAGTCGGGTGACTTCAGAGAGTGAATATGAAGTAGAACACAGATCACGCCAAACTATAAGCTTCTGTCTCTTCGGTTTGGTCCGGTTGTAAAAAACCAGTGGTTGAGACATTTGAATCTGAACACGATGTCTGTCGACTAGTCTAACGGATCTTGATATGACGTTTTCAATTCAAGATCATGCAGAGAGATTTGTTGGTAACCGTTCCTCGAAGACAACAAAACAGTCTGTCCAATTGTGTTATGGATTGTGACCTTAAAGGGCCAAACCATGTCAGAAAGAGATCCTATTCCTACTTGCTCGTACTCAAAGAAAAAGTGGATTTCTAGGTGAGCACAGTCCAAAAAAACGCGAGTTCTATAACCATGGTTTACTGATCAACTAACGAGGCTAAATGGGATTTTGTTTAGGTTCCCCCTGAGTTCTGTCTTAAGAAGGGGTGTAATCGTGCCTATTAAAGTTCATCTCGTAAGGTCGGGCAATGTACCTATCTGGACAGGACAAAATCCAAGAAATCAGAGTAGGGTAAGGAAAACCAGGGAAAAAACAAGACAAACAATATTGCTATGACCCCAAGAAAACAGTACTTTAACGAGTTACTTAAATTAAACAGCGTATCCGCAATATCATACCCAGGCGTTTCGTCACGGTCACGCGTCACGAGTGAAAGGTGTAGCCTCATCATGTAGGATCGTACGCTTAATCTCTTGAGAAAACACTCGAAAGAGAACAAGGCTTATAATTTACTCACTTATTGCACCCGAGTCTGCAATATCTTCGTTCAATTTAAGGTGTTCAGCAGAACCCTGCCAGAAAGTCTTATTGAAATATAAATATTAACACAAGTGTGACCTCAAAGAAGACTGCTGGTTGCTAGTGCTCAATATCAATGATAGAAAAGTCGTTCAACACAGGGTGGGTATGAGTTGTCTCCAGTTTTAATAACGTCAGTTAAATTAAGTTTTATTGAAAAAGATGAACTTGACGGTCCGTTATATATCCGACTCAGCGTGTCAGTTGATGTCGATTGAATTTAACTCCGTATGGATCCCCTCACGAGGTATTTCATCAAAATTCCCGCCACTGAAAATGAAAAAGAACGTGAATCAAACAAGAGCAGAGAGTACACGGCGCACGCGCCGAGAAAGTGGAATTCTATACAAGTCAAGCCCGTGTCCAAACTTCCAGTTAATGATGCTTAATTTCATATAGAAAATTTGGAGCAAACTGGGGCGAACTGACATTGAGCACCAATCGTTTCGTCGCTGCTGACGGTTTGAAGAGGTATTAGTTATGGTGTCACTATCAGACCGCATCTCCGCCCGTGACCGTAACGGGTAACAAACCACGTAAGCGCGGCAAACCCCGACTCGCTTTGCACCCGATTCGTCGTTGTTCAGACAATCCACTTGTAAGTTTGCACCTTTTTTGTTAGGTCTTTCCACAAAAACCCATCCCTCAGAGATAATTAATCTTCACTCGGGAGTAAATCACACATTTGGCACGCTCCAGTTACCACCATCCCCGTTTCCTCCCATTTAAGTTATCCCCTTCGTCGTCCGAAAAATCGTTTTGGAGCTCGAACTGGTACATCGAGGCCATATGCAACATTTTGACAGGCATCAACTTATAATATATACTCATTTACCCGGCTTCGCGATAAATAAATATATCCCATCTAGAGTTGGTGCCAGCGATAATGGACCAGCGATGCGAGTAATGGCGTGATCGCTGTGGTAATTGACTCGATACAAAAAGAAAGCTGATTGAACAACAAGTCCTGCAGGATCATTGATTTCATCCATTCTTGTCAAAACAGAAAGTAAATAATAGATACTTCCTAATTGAGTAGCGATTCTCATGTCAACTAAGTTATTTAAGCACTCATCACAAATCACGTATCGTATCATTCCTCTCATTTGAGTATTTTTCCAAACTATTGATATGTTAAATGCATTCAGCCTCAGCGGAGATCAAAAGTGGCAATAACATCTTTATGGCGGCGAACAATCCTCACTCATGACGAGGCATCTAGACTTCAACTGTGTGACTCATTGATCGATTTTTCGGCGATATATCACCGTTTAGACTAGATGAAATTCGGACATGATTGCTTGAGCGCCATTTTGATTATTTGAAGTCCCATACCTTACTGGGCAAGACACGAATATGGTGTTCTGACAGACACTATCTCTCCAACCCCCACTTCCAGAAGATATACTTTTCTTTACCAAGAAGGCGCAACCTTTGATTGGTTGGGGCCAAGGAGAGGGCCAACAATTCAATATCAAAACTGACTTCGTGAAGTGCCACCATCGGCTTCACAGCAACATCCGACCGTGTAGGTTTTACTAAATCGTTTCCGAAAAAAAGTACATTGACAGATGAACATTTCGTATTTTTCGCCCACGGTGGTGGCTATGCGTTTGTTCCGCTCTTGTTAGTAATCCAAGCGGGGGAAGCGCCCCTTCGCAGAGGGAAGGACTCTCTCACACCAGTACTTAACAAAATTTCACTTATTTCTTACACAGGTAGTTATTGGTGAGATAAAACTGTATCGGCGAGTTCAAATGAATGTAGGCATGCTTCTCGGATGGATCTTCCCATATGCAGCAAAGCCTTTACGACCTCACAATCGCTATCATTACTTTATCTTTCAAAATGAAAGACTTACTGTTTACGTGGTGTAACCAAATGAACGAATGGGAAGGTAAGAATAATAAGAATGGGGTAATTTACGTTTCTGTTTTTGCTCCTTCCTGAATATGAGTACCCTCAGCGCATTGAACTTCTTTGTCTTCTGGAGAACCGACTTCAAATCATATTTAATTAATCCTAAAAGTTGCTAGAAAACAGAATGAAATCTACCATAACAAATGCGATGTTTCGAGCCTTAAAACATCTGGTTCGAAACAGCGGAGAGACTATCATCAAAGTTATGTAAGTATTGAGTATTCAACGGAAACCTACTTGCACGCTCCCACACCAAACAACTTTATTGAATTTCGCTTTTGAACAATATCACTCTCTAGGGTAAAAATGTTAACATTTGAATTGAGCTTCCTTGAAACGGCAAATCATCGTCTCTGACTCCGACTCGCGGGGTGAATTTGGGAGGCCGTTTACTGATACTTGTCTAGAAATGACACTGAGTCGGCCTGTTCCTATATAAATCTCAATGTAAGTTCAAAGAATTCCACAATCAATTATCGGGTCTCATACCTGTCGATCCAAACATTTATCCTTTCGTTCAATATTAAAGTACTCATGTTCGTTATTCTCCAAATTTTTATCGATGTCTTACTTGACTATGCGTTCCAGTTAAACAATGTCCTGCAAAGCTCCCGATCTTCGCCAAGATCTTGACCTGGCAATAGAGAGACAGAAGAAGATATTAGACCTCCTTTACGAATGGTACAAACAGATTGTCCAAGTTGATCCTCCACCAGTCGCTGACCCCAGCATCCTGTCCTACAACTCCAAAGTCTCTTACTATTACACTTCTGACGTCCGGAACTTGAGAAAAGTTTTAAAGCTGGTTGAGCAAGGGCTCACTGCAGCCGTAGGAGGGTTGCCAGGAGTAACCATTGACTTCGACAGCATAGTCAATTTCGTGGCAGAGACGCTGGTAGGCACCACAAAACACGAAACGGGCGAGGGTTATGGTACTGGTGTTATAAAAAAGTTTGAAGGGGAGATTGGGGGAAAGAAATGCATTTTCAGACCTATGGTTGTCGCCGTTGCTTTCAATTTCGCAGCCTCTGAATATCACACTTCGGCACCCGTTACTGCGTTCGGTTATTGGATATACCTCTTCGTTACTGAACCTAGATCCGAGGATGATCATCACCATCGCCATCATCATTTCAAGTCAATTAAGGGGCATACCCTTACCTTCGAGCTCCCAACTGACATAGATATCGTAGGAAAGAGGTTTATGACCAAGGAGGAACTCGATATGCACAGCCCTACATCGTTTACCCGTGATCATTAGTAAACGTAGGAATAGGATGCATAAATAACTTGTAGAAATATTGTTTTCTTGTGTCCGGTGGAATACTTTCTGTCGTTTTCTTGTCTTGTGTCTTGTGCAAATATGACGTCATTTTTTGATACACTAACGGAGCTTGGATAAACTTCAAACGATATTAATATTATTAGTAGATCAGAAACAGGTGGTGAGGGAAAAGGTGGACAGAGGCTTATTCCCGAATCACATCTACACTTTCGAAGCCACTTTAACGCGTTTCTTGTCTTTGAATACGAACCGTGTTATATGCTCTGTTCGGTCAAGGTCGTAAGCTATGTGAGACAATTGGACACACTGTTTTATACAAATATAGCCACTGTGTGCAATATCTGTTTATGAACTGTGAAGCAGTGCGGTTAGCTCCTTTCATCAACAGTGCATTTGAACACGTAATCGAGTACAAAGCGCAGAAAAATCGAGCAAAACCCGTTGAATTAGCGGAAACCACGTTCCAACGAACGGGACCTTGTAAGTTTTAAAAAAGTTGCTGGTTATTTCCACGTGCACATTTCTACGCTATTATTCAGAAAACTTGTCTGAACTATTATTACTTATTGCTTACTTTTTTGGGGTTTTTTTTTGTTTGCATGGTAATCCGAACGTGGCTGTGTCTTCAAACTAAATATTATGTTACATCCTAATTGGACAAGTAGGACCTAAATTCAAACATCACGGAAACAAGAAAATCGGAACTGTCAAACCATGTTTGATTCTTTTCTGAATTAGATGGACTAACCCCATCCATGGATTTCAATGAGTCAAGAGCCGGAGACGTTGACAGGTTGTTTATCAATGTAATCTCTTGAGAAAACAATACTCAAAAGAGAACAAAGTCTTTATCATTTACTCACTTGTTACATCCGATTCCGTAATATGTGCGAGTGTTGCTAAGCATTCAACAATAGAAAGGTCGTTCCGCGGGTAAAAAATAATCTCACACCTAGGGTGGGACCGGTACGAGTTTTGTTAAGATATCAGTTTTAATAACGTTAACTGTATTGAAAAGAATCAACCTATGGTCCATTAATATATGTAAAACCGAGCCGCTGTCAAATTTGGAAAGACGCATCCTCATGTCAACTGAATTGTGGTCCTTCCAGCGTAAGGTATCAGTTGTACAAAAATTCTTGTCACTACATGAGAAGAACCTGAACTAAACAAGAATGGAAAGAAAAAACGGGAATTTCATACAAGTTAAGCCTGACGGGGTGGAGAATTTGATGGCACGTTCGTCAGATTATCATTCCACACTCTCAATTTTTGTCTGAACATCGAGAATCAACGACTGTTGATGACACTTGGACCTCGATAAAACGACTGGATTAAATAGTACTGACAGTCTTGAATATCGACGCTGACGGTTTAAAGAGAAGAACACACCTTAGCTATGACCGTGACGGGTAAGTCACACATGTTCAAAATAAAACACGTAATCGCGGCGAAGACTCGTCCCGACTGGTTTTTGCGCCCATCCATCGTCATTCAAATGGCAGTCTGCCACTCCTTTGTTAAATCTTTTCATCAAACTCCATCTCCTAGAGCTAATTAATCTTGACTCGCAGTAAATCACACGTTCTGCCAGCACTCCAGTTCCCATTCAAGCAGAATCAAGCTATCCCTTTGAGTATCCGAAAAGTCGTTTTGGAGTTCGGACTAATATATCGAGGCCATATATAGGCATGCTGTGAGGATTAACTTATATTCCGTCGTTTGAATTTGCGATAAATAAATAAAATAACTTATTTAGAGGTAGTGTCGGCAACTGCGGGAAACTTGGAACCAGGATGCGAATGGTGATAGCCGCACCATCACTTTAACTTCTTTAAAGGATTGGAAATATTTCAATTTCTTGAATTTTCCCGTGATTTCGGTGTTTGAAATTGGTGACACGGAGTGTAGAACTCGCCGATGAGACCCTACCTGTTACTATTACTTTCACCCGAAACAGGAACTTTGACATAGGAATGTAAGCAACAAGTATTCTTGTTCTTGCGAGTCACTAGTCACCGTTTACTTTCAGACTTCTGGACAGTTAATTTACTTGACAGCTCATATTTAAACCCCCCAACTATGAATCATTCTTTCCCTCCTTACCTCTCGTCCAAGCTTTTATCCGCGAGTAGCTTTTAATCTTTTTTTCTTCAGTAGCTAATTCTCCATTGACATTTAGATACTATGAGTTGCACCACTCCCCAAGTACCACCTTCGCACGCCATTGAAGCAGCTGAATTCGCTAAGAAGTTCGGGAAACAAGCATCCGGCTTCGTTGAAGCACTTCAGCTTCCTTCGCCTTTAGACCCTTCTGTCTTGGCCTACAAGTCAAAGTCCAAGCCCTATTATGTTAGGGAGTTGGAAGATTTGGACATCGTCCGATCCTTTATTCAGGACAGCGTGGAAGATGCAATCAAGGGAATAACCATCACGGTCGACACTACTGCAATTGTCAACGATGTTGTCAGCACCTTCAATAGCTTCGTGGGTGGGGCCAAAATTACACCTACCTTTGGCGGTCTCAGTACGACCTCTTATCGGGGAACAGTTTTCGAAAAGGATGCGATATTGAAAATTATTTTAGCGGTGTATATTGCTGACGCATCCAAGTTGTATGATTACGAGCCGGGAAGGGTTCTTGAACTAGCTTACTACGCTTTTCTGACTGCTCAGCGAGCCGATTAGCTAGTTTTAATATTAGCTTGTACTTTTTGAGAAGAAATTTTGCACCGTAATTGTTATATACATATGTTGTGAATCCTTTGTGATCGTTTTAGTTGCCATAGAGCTTCTAAAGTAGTTGCTGGGAAGTTAAGTGATGGCATCCCTTTCATCATTGGTACAAAATTATATAAAGAAGAGAGTATATAAATCCTAATTTGGAATTTATCGTTAGCGTATTATTTATTATTGTTCTTTTCTTTTATATATATAAATCTGCCATCAGCAGAGTTCCACCGTATCTTAGCGATGTCATCAGCCTCTACTACTAATGAGTTCATTTTAGGGTGATCACTTTGCCGAATGAATCGATGTACTGATTTGGAACGATTCTTCGGATCTCGGTGATATAATAAGAAGTTGGTTACTACTTTCGTTACTTCTACTTTTGGTCAATATATTCTCACCCCCACTGTATCTAACGGACTTCTCCATTTTTAAAGGCAAACATCAAAAGATGAGGTTATTTCACATAATCAAAATGATCGGGGAGTAACAACTCACAGGCGTCTTCAAGCTCATTCTCAAGCCCCGAACAAAATTCCCTTTTTTTAACCAAATCAAAAAAGCTTTACGTAGAAAGAATGATTCAAAAAAAATTGAAAGCTTCTGATCCTTCAGTAACTCGTCCAATAAAGTGCCAGCAGTTTCACCATCTATTAAGCTTCCTCCCGTGAGACGTTATGTCGGCACATGATTTTTCACTGTCAATGGTGGCTATATGTCCTTTCTCCACTCATGTTATCTTAGCTGGGAAAGCACACCCAGCTTCGTAGCAGAGAGTCTGATGAATAAATCGGTAGGATCGCCGTTATTGTGAGCACATCCTTCCAACGAAAAACACCGAACATTTCTCTTCCTTATCCCTAGAAGTGTCGTGCACGTGGATATCTTTTCTGTCCATTTTCCGGCAGCATTCAATCGTGTCATTATATGTTTTTCTTCTTGAAGTTTCCAAAGGATTGGCCAGTAATCAACTGAGGCGCCTTGGACGTCGCTCTGATCAGTGAACGATTATCTCATGTGAAAGATCATACTCAATAACTAAATCTATGTATATGGAATACATTTTCCTTTCGAAGCGATTGTATCTGTTAGACAGAAAAGGAAAATGATTAGATAACCGGGTCTTCTAAGAAGTTGCGAAGGATCATTGATATCATTCATTCCTTGGCAAAAAAGTGAATGCCCTTCTAATTCTCATGTCAAAATCGACTTATTTAAAACTTCCGTGTTATTGCTCATTGGATATGGCATATGAAGAGCACCCTTGAAATCCAGATTTGCTCTTATCGCAATTGAATTTTATTTTCCGAAACTAGATGCCTATTCCGTGAAAAGTCAAATTGCAGGAGGTCATCTAATCTGGATAGTACTTTTCGCCATCAGTAAGTTTTTTTAATATTTTTCATGTAAATTGCATTCAGCATCAGCACCGATTCAGCGGAAACCTCGCACCAACAATATCATTTTCCTACCGAGATCAAATGGGACGTTCAGAAGCACTTTGTGGTAAAAGTCGATTGATAATCACTTTCTCCGGAGAACAATCGTAACTCCATGCGAATAGGCATCTGGCAGACTTCTTCTCCCGGGAAAGACTGTTTGTTTTTTGCACGTAAAAAACCGTTTGGGGGTGATAAGGAGTATTTGGTCGCCATTTGCAAATTGTCCTCGAAAAAAAAAACCCATTGTTTCGAATCCCGGGGTCCTTAGATTCTCTCCAGATAAGGACCAGTAAACTCAATGGTGTGTTTTGTGATTTAGCATCAGGGTCGGCTATTATATTATTATCACGTCGCGAGGATTTGGGTAATAAATTCAAATTGAGAACATTGGGAAGGAGAATTGTCATTCTAAAATGAGATACATCGGCGAAATTTTACAGGAGCAATATCTTCTTGTCGTAGGTCCATCGGTTTCACACCCAGATGCGACCATGTAGGATGTTGGTGTACTTTTCCTGCCAAAAACGTATGTTGATATTTTCGAATTTTTCACTGACGGAGGCTATCCCGTTTTTTCGCCCTTGTTAGCGATTCAAGCGGGAGAAGCACCTCTTGCACAGGGGAGGACCCTCTCACTCTAGCACATAACAGAATAATATCGGTGAGCTCTATACTCTGAGTCGGTGACAATTATGATTCTCTCTAAATTTCCCTCAATTCGCTGTGTTTCTCAGACCACTGCTACGAAACCTTTACGACTTCATAGTCGCCATCGTTACTACATAATCTTGTAAATAAGAGACTTACTGTCTACAAGTAGCCAAATGAATGAAAATGTATGGATAGAAAGAATGGATTAGCTTGTATTTTGAGTTTTGCTTGGTACGTTGTATATTCCATACCTTCCCACTTTACAGCCTATTTACTAATTAAAAACCAGCCTTACGTACCCGAAACAGCTGTAAAACAAAATTTAATATTAATTAACCCAAGAAATAGGCAGAGGAAATAATATTTACTGGATAACATGTGATAATGACACCATCATCGGATAACATTTCCGATGTTTCGGCTCGAGAAGCGGTATTGCAATGTTGAACCTTAAACTGACATCCTTACAATCATTATCCGGCTTGTGTATTTGAATAAGTATTCAACCTCGACAACGATCAGCTGTGCACACCCAGACCAAAAACGTTCATTGAATTTGGTATGTGAAAGCATGGCTGCTTAGTGTGAAAATGTCCACTTTTTGAATTGAATTTCGTTGGGACACCAAATCATCGCCCCGGAGGGAACCCGAGACATCGTTTACTGGAACCTTTCCGGGGTAGGGTTGTGGCCAGCTTTTCCTATAAAAACCTCGATAAAAACTCATAAAATGTCACAATCAACCACTAAGTCTCATTTACCTGTCCATCCAAGCAGTTTTATTTTCTTTTCATATAAAAGTGTTCGTGTTGTAGTTTATTATTCTCAAACTCTTGATCGATGATCTAGCTGACTTTGCGATTCAGTTTGACAATGGGTTGCAGTACTCCCGATCTTCGCCAAAATCTCGACTTGGGATTGGAGAGACAGAAGAAGATATTAGAACTCGTTACGGAATGGTACAAGGCCGCTGCCCAAACTGACCCTCCCCCTGTCACTGACAAAAGCATCCTGTCCTACAATTCGAAGGTCTCTTATTATTACACCTACGATGTCCAGCAAAAGAGCAACATCTTGAATTTAGTTATGACAGGACTCACTGCAGCAGTGGCTGGAATCACTGGAGTCGTCATCGACTTCAACAGCATAGCCAATGTGGTGTCACAATCGCTGGCAGACACCACCCAAAACGAAACGAGCCAGGGTTACAGTACCTGTGTTCTGAAAAGCTTCCAAGGAGAGTTCATGGGCACGAAATGCCTTTACAAACCCATGATCGTCGCTGTCTCTTTCAACTTTTCAGCTTCCGAATACAAGACTTCAGCAAGTGTTGCTGCATACGGCTATTGGGTCTACCTTTTCGTTACTGCACTTCCTTTCCTTACCTCATCCGAGGAGGGTTATAACCATCACAGGCGCCGTCATTATAGGACGATTCAGGGAGAAGTTCTTGATTTTGAGATCCCGGATGACATGGAAATAGTAGGAAGGAGATTTATGACGAAGGCCGAACTTGATGCCCACAGGCCTACATCTTTTATTCGCGATCATTAAGCGATTCGTTGCATGAATAACTTATACAAGTGCTGTTTTCCTGTATCCCCAGAAATATGTTCTGAATTGTTCCTCTTGTCCTGTTTTGTTTTGTCTTGATTTCTTGTGTCTTGTGTCTTGTCCAAATATGACGTCATTTTTTGATACATTGACTGAGAACAAAGGCTTTATCGTCCTATTACATCCTATTCCATAACACCCCCATTCAATTCAAGAATTAAACGGAGCCCTGCCAAGCATCATTCATTTTTACTTCTTATTAGGCATCCGCGGGGGGTTAGAAAGCTCGTACCATTCCTAACTTTTGCCATCCAAGAGACGTTTCTAGACATATTCATATTTCATGAGCAAAGTTACTACCTGGCCCATTAGCAGCTGAGTTACCTGTTATTTTCACGTCAGTCTTGCAGCCCGATATGGATAGGAATCCAAACCCGTAAAGGTATAACCGTTCGGAATTGATGAGAGAATTCAGACTTGACAGGTTAAAATTATTAGCTGTGAGAATCGGCACAGCCCCACAAAAATAATGTTCTAAAAATTTAACCGTCTTTGATTTTTAATAAGCCGGACTAGGAGAGGCAGAGGACGTAAAAAAAAAGAAATCCAAAATTCTACTTCTATCGGAAAGTTCCACCGGCTTTGAATCCTCCGATGTCATGGTACAAGCTAATGTACCAAATTTTATCCAAATAAAGTTAAACATAACTTAACTTGACAGATGACCCATTTCGGCACCCATTTCGTCCGGTGTTGCGTCCTTCACTCTCATTAGCGTTGGTTGTGATTGGGAAGAGCATCCCTTTGCGAGGGGCTGTAGTCCAATAGCATTGGTTCTTCCGTACCATCAATGAATACGAGAAGTCCAGAAGAAGAAGAATTATACAAATGTCCATGTTCACTTTTGACACCCCCAGTTCATATCCGAGCCCTTAATTTTTTTTTTTGCAGACAGCGTGGGAAGAGCATGATTCTTGAAAGAGCTTCTAAGCCACATACAAGCTTAAATCGAGGGTCAGAAAGTACGAACCGGTTAAACAAATTGGCCCGGGAAGTTGTGTCGGATAATTCAATGAGATTTCTCTTCTGGTCTTCAAAAGATTGGCCCGGCAGTAAGTTACCCGAGGTATGGCGTGTTGTTGACGTCGGTCTATCATTCTCCGATGATCTGTTAGTGAATAGTAATTAAGTAAGCACGTGACCTTTTACACGAGAGGGAATCCTCCGTACAAGTTTGAGAAAGGTGACCGGTGGCCCGGAGGTTCCAGCTACAACATAAATACTTGGACTTATCTCGAGTTGATCACGTACATTTAACATCTCTTACCTTGTATCATTTTTGTCCATTACGCCCTCTTACTTTGCCGCAGTTGACATAACCTTGAAGATTAAAGAATGGGATCGCAACTCAACCTCTCGGGAAATGACTTGGCGGCGGAGAGGATGGAGAAGGCGAACAAAATCATGTTGCAGTGGTATGAAACTGTACTGCAGTTTCCTCTT
Organism: Clathrus columnatus; assembly: GCA_020884735.1. Classification (NCBI taxonomy): domain Eukaryota; kingdom Fungi; phylum Basidiomycota; class Agaricomycetes; order Phallales; family Clathraceae; genus Clathrus; species Clathrus columnatus. The sequence continues at coordinate 3,231,691 of BPWL01000001.1, forward strand.
CCCTCCCTCGGCGACCCGGGTCTGATAAGTCAGTTCTCGAGCACGGGTTACTTTTGGACAAAAGAGATCACGACCGTCGACGGTTGGAAGACGATACATCACCCTTATATAATAGACCACCCTATGATATCCGTTGACTGGAAGGCAATTAATAATACCGTTTTACAAGTACTAGCGGATACTACCGGGAAAGACACAGGTCAAGGATACGGTTCAGGTGTCATAAAGTCCTTCGATGGAAGATTCGACGACAAAAAGTGTTTATACAAGGTCATCCTTGTCGCGGTTTCTTTCAGTTTTCAAACCTGGGAGTACAACATTTTTCAGAATGTCGCCGTATTCGGGTATCGGATAGATTTATTCCATACCGATCCTCCATTTGGGCATGCCGATCATGTTTCGACGCCAATCGATGCCATACCACTCGCATATACAATTCCGAATGATATGAGTGTAATAGGAAGGAGATTTATGACAGTTGAAGAACTAGATCGATACAATTAAATATGATTCTCAACTTCAAAGATTTGATATGTTTTCTTGGTTCATGTAACATTCTCTGCTGAACTTGTTCGACAAATGTGATGTATTCTCCGGTTTGCCTATACGATTGACATTAAAAACGGAAGAAAAGTTAAACAGGCGTACTTCACATAAACACAATTCGCATACGCAGTTTCTCTGTGGATTATTATAGGGTTCAGAATCTGAATAGCTTTGAATCAAGACATAGATAGTGTTCGACCTGTACAAGTTCAGATATACGTCCCCGTTAGTGATATGTACATTGATGCCACATTCCTTACTCGCTTTACTGTAGCCCGCTTCTTGGGATATGCAAGAGACCCAAAATGGGCTAGAATGACGAACGGGCTTAAACGAGCTAAACAGCATCAATCGGTAACATTTGTCACCATTTCTAGGAAGAGCAGCCAACCGTAACGATTGATAAGGATGTAAGTGATGTCCAGTAATGGTGGTAAAACAGTATGGGGATGGGTATAAAAGATTGATGAGCCCAATATAAAAAGTTCAATTTAAGGTTTAATAATGGGTTAAATAAAGAGGAATAACAGAAATAACGACTAACGGCTCTAGTTTCAAACGGATTGACGAAAGGGATGTTCAAGATGTACTTACGTAGTTAAAACTACGACAATTTCCACTCGCTTTCCCCATCGGTCGCTACATCCAAACACATCTGTAAACGATTCAAGTGTAAAACTCGATATACAACAGTCGTTCCATTAGTGAGATCCCTGACCGCCTTCAGCATTTTGGATGTTGTGGAACGAGAAGTGAGGTAGTTTACTTACTTAAGCGGTCACATGTGTGACGTCACATAGGTTGAAAGTTGAAACCAACACGGACGTAATTCACTCGACTCTCTTTTTCTAGAATATGCAGCATAGTAGATCGTTATTTTGGAATTTATGTTATATTTATTGAATAGGGAAGACCGAACTCTACCGCTAGTCACCAAAAATACTCGCGACTCTTCCATTGGTCTGTTTGACGTGATGAGTTCAAAATAATAATTCTGTTCTTGGGGATATGACATTAACTGAGTGCGTAGTGTGGAAAACTAAAAATGATATCACACATTTTAAAGTTCATTGCATCGGGCTCGAGCGTACCAAGAAAACAACATCATGTTTGAACAAAATAAGACGGAACATCTTTCAGGTTACACAGTAATTTATCTAACGTATATCCTATTTGTTTACTAATGGTCGCGAGTAAAAGATGTAGGCCTGAATGCATCAAGTTCAGCTTTCGTCATAAACCTCTTTCCCACTATCTGCATGTCATCCGGGATTTCAAAGTCAAGGGTTGCCCCCTGAACCGTCTTATAATAACGGCGCCGGTGATGGTGATACTCCTCGGATGCGGAACGGAAAGGAAGTGCGGTAACGAACAGGTAGACCCAGTAACCGAACGCGGCAACATTTGCTGAAGTCTTGTATTCAGTAGCTGAAAAGTTGAAAGAGACGGCGACGACCATGGGTTTGTAAAGACACTTGGTGCCCATGAACTCCCCTTGGAAACTTTGCAGGACACAGGTGCTGTAACCTTGGCCCGTTTCATTTAGGGTAGTGTCCGTCAACGATTGCGCGACGAGATTGGCGATGCTGTTGAAGTCAATGACTACACCAGTGATTCCTGCTACAGCTGCGTTAAGTCCTGCAATAACCAAGTTCAAGATGTTGCTTTTTTGTTGAACGTCATAGGTGTAATAGTAAGTCACTTTAGAGTTGTATGACAAGATGCTTTTGTCAGTGACAGGAGGAGGGTCGGTTTGTGCCGCGGTCTTGTACCACAAGGTGATGAGATCCAATATTTTCTTCTGTCTCTCCATACCCAAGTCGAGATTTTCTCGAAGATCTGGAGTACCGCAGGCCATTGTGTTAACTAATTATTCATAGTCAGTTGCAACATCTTTCAAGAGTTTGAAAATAACACAAACGACAATAACTTTAACGTTGAAAGAGAAGAGATAAGTGCTTGGGTGGACAGGTGAGTGATACTCGGTGGTTGTAAAATTCTGTGGGTTTTCATTGATGTTTATATAGAAAAATGGCATCAGTCCAAACTCTATGTTATCAAACCCAATAAACAACTCTCTGGACCTCCTCCGAGAGAGTCGGAAACGATGATTCACCGTTGATCAACATGTTAATGTTATCACCTCAGACAGTGATCGCATGAGGAAGTGTGTTTTTCGGTGTGGGAGTATCCGGGTTTTACGTGAGCTTTCCAGAATAGAAGGCGTGGGGTGCACAGCCGATCATATTGTTTTCTTTCCCCGACACCAGAACCAGAACTGTTAAGTGACCCCGCAGTTCTTTGAGAACTTCAAAATCTTCTGGCGGCTGGTGAAATTTGAAATCCTCCAATCAACCTTCTGGAAACACTCCCACCGTCACATCAACTTCGTTTGACATCTTATAGAAATGTCACGGAGTGGAAACTCTCCGATTCCCGCACAAGACTTGATAGAATGAAAATCAAGCATCTAGATATTTTTCCTCCTGACTCACGGGAGAGTATGTATTCCGTTTGATGGCTTATACCCCCTCTCCATCCGCTGTTCAAGTTTTCACCCGCTTAACTTTTTCTTTATAATATTCCGTGGTTAACTCCTCGTTGACCTAGATAACTAAATATATGAGTCATTGTACTACCACCAAAGCACCAACTTCAAATATTACTGAGGCATCACAATTCACTAGCATGTTAGTTCGAGGAACAAACACATAACTTCATAGTTGAAGCACTCAAGCTTCCTTCAGCTTTAGATCCTTCCGTCTTGTCCTACAAGTCAATTCAAAGCCATTATAGCGGTGTATATTGCTGACGTATCCAGGTTGTACGATAATAAGCCTGGAAGTGTTGTTCAGCTAGTTAACCATGCTTCTCGGACTGCTCGAAAAGCCGCTTAGCCATTTTTCGCAATAGTTTGCACTTACAACTTAGTTAGGCATATCCTTCAGTTCTTTTTTGTCAAGTAACTGAATCACTTGTTTGATCGTCGGGAAAGTGATACAATAGCGAATTTTCATACATCACCATCCGAGAAGTTTCGCAGGATCAGTGATGTCCATTTCTAACCAAAAAAGATAAGGATAGTACATAAATTACTTCTTAATCAGTTTGTTATTCCCATGTCAACTAAGTTATTTAAAACTCACCGGTTAGTAACGTATTTCTCATTAGATATTTTCCACATCAGCGGAGATCTAGAAAAGAGTGCTCACAATATCAAGTATCTTTTTATCCGAGAAACTTTCTGTCGCATGTTAACCGAATCATCTGTTAGAAGGTCAGCACGTATTTCATCTCTAAACCCGGCACAATCGTAATTCGATACCCGATATCCGATACGAATAGGAATCCAAACTCTTGATTGGTTTTCCCGCTGAAGCACATGAAGTTGATGAGGAAACTCGGGTTTGACGGGTTTAAGTTAAGCTCCATCACCTGTGCAGCTTGGCATGAAAAGAACCATCTAAATATGTATGAGTCGGACTTAAGAGAAAGCCGACAACGTAATTCGACTTCTAATCGGAAAGCTTCTACTTTCAAACGGATATGCTTCGAAATCATACACGATGAATGTATTGATCTGCTAATATGCATTGTTCTGACAGGTAATCAGATAGATCTATGCCATACTCATGCAGTGTACCTTTTCTCATCTCGTTAGCGCTCGTCGTGCAGACCAATGGTTAACATGTCAATTTAGCTCAGTTTTTACATAGGTCCGCTCACATACCGTCATTGGTACACAACGAAGCCCACGGTACACGTTTCTTCCGAACCGCCAACCAATACTAAAAGAGAACAATGCAGGGAATCAGGTCTCTTTTATTCGCCCCGAGGCCCCCGACTATGCACAACTCACATCCTGTCAATGGATTTGAGAAATACATTTTTCACAGACCGACGCCCCCGATAGGTTGCAGATAGTCGCTCAATATTATCGAAATACGCCGTCGGAAATTATTCTACATCATTTTCCGGTATGCTAGCATGCAAAAGACTAGTACCTCACACCTGTAGATAACAATGGAGATGAATCGGTGACCGGTGGATATGAAGTTTATTGAAACCGTTCGTACTGACATCGTGAGATATGTATGTCGTACTTTTTTGGGTCACAGAATGCCAATCAATTGAATCGATAGATTTAAAATGTTGTCTTCGAAAATCGATTAAAAATTTCTTCATTTAATTTCCAAAAGATTAGCCGAGGTTAATCAGACTCTTGGCTCATCATTCTCCGACGTTCTATACTAAAAAAGTGATTACTTACTTTCTCAAGAAGTAATCCTTCATATAAATCCAGAGTTGAATTCTCAGAATCCAAACCCTGATCATTGAGATTGGTTAGATTCCGAATTACGATATAAATATTTTGAGTTACGGTAAAAGCCAGTAGGCAACTGGCTGGCCAATCTAGATATTCAAAGGAATTCGGCTATTCCTTGAAAAAAATATGAGATATGGAAAAACCCACCCATTGCGTCGCCACGAAGGAATGAGAAAGGGAACAATGGTTTCGGAGTCTGAACTGTTACTGTTCGTCACGTCACGCCGGCACTTTTGATTCGCACCATCCATGGCATGCACGTTCAACATTGACTAGTACTGACTGATACATGCATGAAAGGCATGCCGCGTGCAAGGGTTGGGCATGTTAACTTATTTCAGATCGATGTTTTGATGATTGGAATGCATGCAAAAAAACAAATTCATCATTAACTTGAAAGGTATGCAGTTAGCAATCATACACGTAATACAAGAGTCAGGAGTCCAAGACCCCATTAACATACATTTCCATAAACGTTCCGATGAAGAGTTGAAAGTTGAAGTGAGGAAACGGATCTTCACGTTGTTCCACCCTACATCAAAAAAAAAAGAGCCAGCTTCGCGATATATTTCTTTTGGAAATAAAATACTCAGTTACCGTTGTAGCAGAACTCAATGATTTTGCTCTGATGGAAACCGGTGGAAAGACGTCACGGGTGTAGAACTCGCCGATGATATCTTATCTAATAATTTCACCACAGATGTGTACTTGGAATAGAACTGGGAAGGTAAGCAACTAAGGATTTGCATTCCGGTTCTGAGTCACTATTCTCCTACCGACTTTAGGAGATTAATTCACTTGACAGCCTATTTAAACCACCGAAACTATGAATCGTTCCTTCCCTCCTTATCATTTGTTCAAGTTTTCACCCGTAAGTAATTTTTAATCTTTTTACTTAATATCTTCTTCTCATTGATGTCTAGATACTATGAGTTGCACCACTCCCAAAGTACCACCCTCAAACGTCACTGAAGCAGCCGAATTCGCTAAAGAATTCGGGAAACAAACATCCAAATTTATTGAAGCACTCCAGCTTCCTTCGCCTTTAGACCCTTCCGTCCTAGCCTACAAGTCAAAATCCGGGCCCTATTATGTTAAGGAGTTGGAAGATTCCAACATCGTCCGACCATTTGTGCAAGATAGTGTGGAAGACGCAATCAAGGGAATAACCATCACCGTCGACACTACTGCAATTGTCGATAATGTTATCAATGTTATCAATAGCTTCGTAGGTGGAGCCAAAGTTACGCCTACCTTCGGCGGTTTCAGTACCACCTCTTATCGCGGAACAGTTTTCGAGAGGGATGCTATTTTCAAAATTATTTTAGCGGTGTATATTGTTGACGCATCCAAATTGTATGATTCCGAGCCAGGAAGTGTTTTTGAGCTAGCTTACCACGCTTTTCTGACAGCTCAAAGAGCCGATTAGTTACTTCCAGAATAGTTTGTGCTTTTTGCGTTGCTATTGCTATTCCCATATGAGATACCATTTTCTTGTGAACATTTGCGTGAACGTTTGTGGTTTAAAAATTTCTCGCAAGCACAACCAATTTCGTTTGAAATTCACAAGTGCCATCCATATGATATGTGAATCAGTTCTAGAAGGTTATATTTTCGTAGTATCGTATTATTGTTCTTTCAGAATTCTTCCTTCATTAGATGTTTTTACCCTCACCATCAGGTTTTAAAAATAATCTATCGCGTACCTTCATGAAGCCATCTGTTTAAACCGCTTAGACGTATTCCTATTTTATGGGAAGGGTTACTAACTCGACCACCAGAAGGAAACAATTATGTAAAGCCTATCAGCTATCAGTGATCGGGAAAAAACGTCCTTCAGGCAATCCACCAATGACAGTCCTTTTTCACATAAGCCAAAACCTTCAATTGAATAGAATGTCCTCCCGGAATAGGAAATCGGACTTATAGTTTCGCCAATATATCATTGTTCCGATTTGATCAAAAAGCCTTGACCTGCTCTGACTGACATTTTGATGGCGAACAGCTTTGAAGTAATTCACGTGCCAGGTATCGGTTAGCCTGCCATATACAAATTTTGTTTTTGATTTGAAAATAGCGGCCATTCTGATTTTCCGTGTCCTCTTGTTCGATAAAGGCTATTAATCACTTGGATGGTTCATGGGCGATCGCTTTGTCAAATCAATCAATATACTGATCTGCACTGCAACCGACTCCTTGGATCTCGGCGATGTAAAAACTTAAGGATTGGTTTTCTACTCCTGGATAGTTTTATTCTCAGCCATATATTAATTCACGCAACCTTCGGTTTTCCAGGCGAAGCTTCAAAGGATCGGGGAGATGTATTACGGCTTTGGATCAAGAGCGAGATTCACGAGTAGATTGAAATTCACAGGCATCCGATGTCTCGCTGTAACCCTCGTCTAAAAGCTTCGAACGAAGTATAATTTTCCCTCAAGTGGCTATGTTTTTTCTCCGCTCTTGTCGCGACTCCTGCGAGCTGCCAGAGGTGGGGCACCCCTACTCGGCTGCTATGTACGTAGTACGTAGAACTTGACCTCCCATTCCAGCACCGACTGACCCCCACTCATTTCCAACATTTATAAGTTAGGTATGATGATAAAAACGCTGAATCTATTATGTGGGCGATATCTTTATTTAAAGTAAAAATTTTGATTTTTGAAATGGAGACGGTGAATGATCGATCCCGACTCCGACTCGGAAAAAGCCCAGAGGTCGTTTGCTTGGTACTGGGATTGGATCCAAAGGGTCTTGACTGACGTAAAATCTTCTATATAAACCTCAATGAAACCTCACAGAATTTCACAATCATCGGGTTTCGTTTACCTGTCTACTTAAGCACTTACCTTCTCCTTCAAACGTTACTGTAAAGTTACTTTTCTTTGTGTTGAGTTATTGTTATTTCCAAACTCTTGTTCAATTTTTGAACTGACTGACAAGTTTCTCAGTCAGCAACATGGCCTGCAGCACTCCAGATCTTCGAGAAAATCTTGACTTGGGTATGGAGAGACAGAAGAAAATATTGGATCTCATCACCTTGTGGTACAAGACCGCGGCACAAACCGACCCTCCCCCCGTCACTGACAAAAGCATCCTGTCATACAACTCTAAGGTGACTTACTATTACACCTACGACGTCCAACAAAAAAGCAACATCTTGAACTTGGTTATGGTGGGACTCACTGCAGCCGTAGCAGGAATCACTGGAGTCGTCATTGACTTCAGTAGCATAGCCAATCTCGTATCGCAATCACTAGCAGATACTACTCAAAACGAAACGGGACAGGGTTACAGTACCTGCGTCATGAGAAGTTTTGAAGGAGAGTTTATGGGCAAACGATGCCTCTACAAACCTATGGTCGTCGCCGTCTCCTTTAACTTTTCAGCCTCTGAATACAAGACTTCGGCGAGTGTGGCTGCATATGGTTATTGGGTCTATCTGTTTGTTACTGAACCTCCTTTCCTTGCCGCATCAGGGGAGCACCATCATCATAGTCATTCTCATAATCATCATACGCGTCACTTTAGGACAATTGAGGGCCAACCTCTTGCGTTTGAGCTCCCCGAAGACATGGAGATAGTAGGAAAGAGGTTCATGACGAAGGCTGAACTTGATGCGTTCCCCCCCACAACCTTTACTCGTGATCATTAGTAAACGTAGGCTTCTAAGATATTCCATAATCACCTTTTGAAGTACTGTTTTTTTTTTATTTCCTGAAACACATTCTGTGTTCAGGCTCCTTTTTGTCTTGTCCAAATATGATGTCGTTTTCTTGTTACACTCAGGCTGATATAAGCTCAAACCAACTTCAAAACTGGATTACCATTTTCAAATCATATCACATTATTGGACGAGATGCTGCTAGATCGAAGGTGATGGGGAATGAGCAATGAGCGTGATTCTAGTAAACAGCCAATGTCAGCCATAGAACTCGTGAGTCGCTTTCCCTGTTGGATTTTTTAGAAGTAGAGCCGTGGAGTCAAATTTCAATCATGCTTGCCATGTGACCGCTTAAGTAAACTACGGACTTTCTTTCCCCAAAGATACCGAAGAGTCTGTACTGACTAGGAATATTATTCAACCGGATGGTCGAGATCTCGGTCACCCAGAAATAATCTGTTTCGTTGGTGTGAAACAGCTTTTCTTCTCCCACTGATTTGCTGAAAAACCGAACAGCAGTTTCCTCTGAGTGACAGTCGGAAACAATAATTCACCGCCGTTGGTCAACTCACGGGTTGAAATTATTGCCCCAAGCATATGGCATTCCTCACTTAAAGAGAGATGAGTTTGAGTTAGTATTGGAGTGTTCGGGTTTTATGGGATTAAAAGGCACAGGGTAGTATATCCACGGAATTTTCGACAGAACCATGACTATAAGTGAACCTATTCTTCCTCTTATTTTAAATACAAGTCTTTCGCCTCAGCAATAACCCATGATTATACTCTAGACATCACATAATGTTTTTCTGGCATCTGGCGAAATTGATCTACATAGATCACTCATCCATCAACCTTCTGGGAACACTCGTTACACTCGCGCAGTCACGCGTGAACTTAGCATTTGACTTCTTTTTAGAAAAATACACACACCGATTCCTAGATAGAATATAATAGAATAAGCAATCAGGTGACTTAGTATTCCGGAGTATTCTCCAGTATTCCCTTCTCTTCCCGACTCGTGAAAAAGTACGCATTCCACTTGACAGCTTATTTAACTACCGGGCCCATATTCTCTCCTTAGCAATTGTGATCTAGAGATAATGAATTGCACTACTCCCAAAGTACCGCCCTCAAACATCACTGAAGCATCACAATTTACTAGCAAGTTCGACGACCAAACATGCAACTTCATTGAAACACTCAAGGTCTTTCAGCTTTAGATCCTTCTGTCTTGTCCTACGAGTTAAGATCCGGGAGCCTTATCTCAACGAGTTGGAATTCTATGGTCACTGTCCATCACACGCCAATAGAACATAGCCAATACCGTGGCGCAATGGCTTGCAGACACTACTCAACACCAAACGGGCCAGGGTCACAGTATGTATGTTCTGAAAAGAACATCATATGCAATATATACATATTCCGGACAATACCACAAAAAACATTGAGCGGATAACAATTTAGTAACAACGGGACACACTTGGTTATAATAACCAATCTCCTATCATCTAACCGTTGGGACCTATTGGGCTTTACTCAAATACCCATATCACAACTTTCTTGAATACAATCTATCTGACAACCGTCTCAGCTATCCAAATAGCCCATCTTGCTCGCATTTTCGGGGGTTTTGCAGTCCAACACAAAGTGGTTATAGCTTGATTGAGTGTAAAAGTCTACCTGACTAGCAGATAGTTGCGAAAAGTTCTGAGCTATACCTTGGGCCGCTGTTAGTCGCCCTTCTGGTCAGGTCATTAGCACAGTTGCCGTCAACGACGCGCTTTCTAAGATCCGACTTACGGTTGCGAGGAGAGGGGCGGATGTTTTGGTTCTGATGAGACATCTACAGCCAAAGGTGATGGTGGAATTGGAGTTGAAGAAGGAAAAAAGATTATGAGTGCAGTAAAGAGGGAAGGCCAGTCAATGGTCCTATTGTGATATGCAAATAGTGTCCGGCGACTATTGCAAAGAGAGAGTGGTGGTTGAAGAGAAAAAGGTTGAGACGACGGCAGCAAATTGTGACGTGAATCGATGCTCTCTGTTGAAATAAGTTAGATTGGGCCACAGTGGGCTTGAAAAGAAATTTACTTTTCCCCACGGCAGCGATGACGTTTCGGTTGTTGTTGGTGTAAACTCGAATTGCTGGTGTCCCATACGGGTCGTCATCGTCAAGCGACATATTTGAAAGGGGTAGACGTAAAAAGATCAGAGGAATGTAAACTTGGGAGGGTTTATAGAAGTGAGCAGTGAGCAGCATTCTATTGAGGGTAGACTCTTTATATATGCCTCTGCTCCTATGGACGGAGTGCGCGATCTCCACAACTGTGTCCGGTCAATCTGCCGTCCGTTTGAATTCAAGTCCCGGAAACTAGTGTGTCCATACGTTGAGGACACATTGTCCATATTCTTGTACAGAAGTTTGCTTGTTTCGTTCAGGACGTTGTTCGGTCCCTGAACTAATATTCAGAATGGCAACGGGAATTTGTGTGAATTATAACACCTTACTTCTTTTTGCGTTTGCATGGCTATTTCGAACATGTCTTAGAAACAACTACCACATCGCAAATAGGACCTAGATTCAAATACGTGACAAACAAAAATAATAATTTATTAAACCATGTCCTAGTATTTTCCACAAATCAATTGCGAATCAGATTGAAATTAAACATTTATGGGAGTTAACTTCTTACATCGTTTCTAAAACAAGACGCTTTCAATTCCATTTTTTTTCTTTGCTCAGAGTAAGTTTAGTTATGTTATGCTGGTCTTCGTCAAGCCCCCTTCATGTATTTCATTGAACTACAAAGCTGGGGAAATCGGCAGGTTTGTCTATCAACGTAATCTCTTGAGAAAGCAATACTCAAAAGAGAACAAAGGCCTTATCGCCTTATCATTTGCTCATTTATTACATCCCATTCCGTAATACCTTAATTCGATCAAGGAGTTCAGCGGAGCTCTGCCAGAAGGTCCTACCGAAGTATGAATATGTTCAACGACCAGCCAAAACAACAGTCACTGGAGAATAGCCGCATGTTCTCTCACACTAGAGTGGGTGTGAGTGTTGGTTTTAATAACGTTACTTCAGTTTTAATGTATTGACGAAGATCAAGTTATACGAGCCGCTGTCAAATTCGGAAAGACGCGTCCTCATGTCAATTGAATTGAACTCCGTATTGCCTTTCCGCATTAGGTATTTTGGCAAAAATTCATTACTCGTCCTGAGAAAAACATAAGTTAAATAATAGGAGCGGAGGGAAGACACTTGCGAGATGTGAGAATGAAGGCCTGTCATTCACAACATTCATTCTTATCGCAAGTTCATTAGGGCCGCGATCGGCAGATTCCGCGACGGGTACTTATTTTCTTTGAAAAATATTTATTTCTCCGCCTCAGAAAGTGACCTTGGACACGGAGGTGGATAAATGAATCCAAACAGCGACAGGATCTGTTATTGCATATATTTGGCTTTTAGTAGAAAGCCCGTACCAGTTTAAAATCAACCCATTCACTCCCCTATCCCCCCGCCACGGGTGGATCACATACATTCACATATCATACTTTGTATTATCTTCGTTTACTTCACCTCTTCTTTTATCGGAAGCTGACAAAACCTTGCAGGTTAAAAAATGCAGGTATCCTCGCCTTTCGGACCCATCCTCTCGGGAAATCTGTTGGCGATGCAGAGACTGGACAAACTGGACAAACTCCTGTCGCAGTGGTATGAAACGACACTCCAGATTCCTCCTCCCTCACTGAGCGACCCAAATCTGTTATATCACGTGGATAACACAAATCACTATTACACGTCCAGCATTGTCCGTTGGATAATATCAATTCGGCTTGGTATAGAAAATGACCCTAGGATATCCGTCGACTGGAATGCGGTTAATAGTGCCATTTCACAAGCACTAGCGGATACTAACAAAGGAGACGCGGGTCAAGGGTACGGTACAAGTGTCATAAGGTCCTTCAATGGAACATTCAACAACAGAAATTGTTTATACAAGCTCATCGTCGTCGCGGTTTCCTTCAGTTTTTCAAGTTGGGAATATCTGATACCCCAGGACATCACAGTATTCGGGTATCGGGTATATTTTTTCCATACCGATCCTCCGTTTAGGTCTGGTGAAGAGGTTTCGGAACCAACCGATGTCAACACATTCGCGTATAACATTCCTAATAATATGAGTATAATAGGGAGGAAATATATGACGGTTGCAGAACTAGACCGATATAATCCCTAGGACACGATTTTCGCTTTCAAATATTTGTTTTTTTTTTCTTGGTCCATGTAACATCTTCTGTCGATCCTTTTTGTCGAATATGTAGTTCTCCAGTTTGCCTATACGATGTACTTGTACCTCTAAATATTGTTCAAAGGGGGAAATGGCTAAACAAATATACCTCCAACGAATTGATTTCGAGGATTCCAAATAGCATCGGGTTAATAAGTAGAAGGCAAGAATTCTTGATATGGGTAACCCGTTTTAATAGTCTGGCCCATTCAACACCCAGTTAATTTGGAAGAGCGATCTTAAAATAACTCGTCGTTAACCGGTGTAGGAGTAGTGTCGCGGAGATGCTCGTGGAGATGATGCCAACATCACTGTGTACTGCAAAAAAAAAGAGTAAAAAATATGATTAGCCTGAGGCAGTCAAAAGATGCCTATTTATCTAATCCGACCGATGGAATGGACTCATTCGCTTCCATTGAACAACCAGATTTGAAGTTTAAATATGATTTGAACCGGAACGGCCGTGAACCACCACGAGACAAGAAGCAAGCCGGATCAGAGTGGAACACTGCGAGTTGCAAAGAGTTAGCCGTTTCTGTCGAAAGAATAAAACGTATGATATCGAGGGGAGAGCAGAAACAACCGTCCGTATGACTTTTGTAAAACAATACGAGAAATAAACCCAATGACAAGAGGCCTTGCCTATCGAAAAAAGAGTCGTGGCCCTGGCGTCTGCCTCTAGTAACTTGCTGACTCGCATCCAACCACCTTCAACCACGCTAGGTAGACCAAGAGGAGCTATCACATGGGAGGCGTTCTAACAATCAATTCGAGATCCCTGAGGATATCCTACATGCGACGTTGAGGAGGAGCACAAGAGCGGGTGTGAAGTGTGAATATTATTGCTTTCTTCGTATAGCCATCTTGAAAATGAATCAATGACCCATCTACAGAGCGCGAAGAAAGCATTTCCCACCGATGTTTGAGTCCAACGGGACATACCAAATGTCATAACGACATCGACATCTATTAGGCCAACTTTGCTTTATCGGGTTTGGACTCCGCGTAAATGTACAAGCGCCAAGCGTCAAAATTTAAAATTGCCTGTTTTTCTCGTCTTAATGCGTCAATATCAATCGACGCCTAAACCATTCATTTCAACTAGAATATCCATCAAAGTGAAACAATGGAAAAGGTCAACTATGGCAGAAGCGGAAAACCCTGACATCATGAATTCAATACACCTTCTTTACCGACCTAAAAGATGGTTAGTTTATACCTTCTTGGGATGAACGAAGCATTTTCTATACATTAATTAGTGCTTCAGAAAGGCTGAAACAGCCGTAAAAGTGAAACAAAAAGTCACTAGAATTACAATCGGGTTTGTATAATGGGCGCAAGTCAGGGTGAAATTTTCATCCTTGCACTCAACTACTCAAGCACTCAGGACTCGACATGCCCACCTCAACCTCTTTACCACTCACGAAGGAATATGCCTTCTCATCTGGATTCGATGCTACCGAAAAGGATGTTGCGGTATATCCTCTCTTCTACCCTAACCATTCCCGCGAAACTCGTCTCTGATCCTGTTTTAGGCTGTGTTTCAACCTCTCATCTATCTCGAAAGTAATCCAGGCAAAGGGTTAGTAAGAAATGCTATCTTTGGTTCCATGTATTGATATCATAAAACTCATTAATGTAGGACCCGAAGTTTAATGATTAATGCATTAAATGTTTGGCTCAACGTTCTTCCTGATCAACTTGAGTCGATTATCAAGGTGGTGGATCTATTACATCATGGTAGTCTTTTGTATGTATACTCTGGGTTGCTCAGACTCCAGGTCGTTTTACATAATGTTTCTTAGAATCGACGATATTCAAGACTCATCCGAGTTGAGAAGAGGAAAACCTTGTATGTGATGCTGATGACATTAACCCATTCTCTTAAAACTCATTCTCACCCGCCGCCAGGTGCACATTTAATATTCGGGGTTCCATTGACAATCGCTGCAGCACACGGTTCTTTAGGATGCGCCTCTCAAGAACTTCATTCACTGGAACACCGACACCCCTACCTTCGAGACAAACATATAAGCCTAATCATGACCGGTATGTGTCTTTATTTTTCTCATATTTTTGAGAAATTTAATTCGCTGTATAGAGGAAATACAACGTCTCACCTTTGGACAAGGACTAGATATCTTTTGGAGGGATAATTTCCAATGTCCAACAGAGGAAGAATACATTAAAATGATTAAAAATAGTTCGTTGGGTTACGATGTTTTCTTTTTTCTCCGTGTTCTCACTACTTCTTTTTAATCTATATAGAGACGGGAAGCCTTTTCAGGTTAGCGATACGGTTGATGATGGCCTGTGCGACGGGCAGAACCAGCGATGTGTCAGTTGAAATCATTTCATTATCAGTTTTCTTTCTTCATAACGCTTCCTTTTCAGAGATTTTGTTCGTCTCGGAGACATAATGAGCGTATATTTTCAGATCAGGGATGATTATATGAACTTGACTAGTTCTGAAGTTTGTCGTTTTGCCTGGTCAAACGACCTTTTCAATGCTTAATTTTTTCCTAGTACACGAATGCAAAAGGATTTGCTGAAGTAACGCTTTCGTACTCCTTATAATATGTATACAGAAGGACTTATTTCTCCTTCTAGGATTTAACAGAAGGAAAATTTTCATTCCCCGTCATTCACAGCATAAACGCAGATAAATCTAACAAGCTAGTCCTAGGTTCGTTTTATCGTCCACAAGAGAAAACTGATATGTTTACATCTTTAATAGAAGCTTTAGAATCTCGTCCTAAAACGCCAACACAAAAGCGACGAACATTAGACTACATCACCAACGAAACTAAATCTCTCGAATATACGCGGAAAGTCATGTCTGATTTAGAAGGGGAGCTAAGGTTTGAAATCGGGTTACTTGGAGATAGTTTAGCGTTTGAGGATATGGTTGAACGTTTGCATGTCATTCATACCTAAACATGAAGTGGAATCGTATATTGTAGCATGTACATACATAAATACCCGATTAGTGTGCTAGTTATGTATGTTTTTTTTGGCACCCTACACTACCGAGGGATGTTCGTATCCATAGCGGAGATCAGATCCAGAGATAATGGTATTAAGATTTTTATTTATTTATTTTAATGCATCGAGAGCTATTTCGGCTTGCCATATACCAACCCGCCGAATGGCTCGCAACACCGCAGGGGCCGGTAAAATAAGAATGAAAGCAGGTGGCAAGAGAATTAATATACCCAATGCAATTAACAACGTAATACCCGGTTTGATGACGAGGAAATAGAATAACGCTTGATATGATGTTGGATCCCTGAACTATGAAAAAAGAAAACTTATTGAGAAAGATAGAATTGAAAAAACCTCAGAACGAACCATTAGATATGCTAGTTTTAAGAAACTAGTCTCTGGGACGGGTTCCCCCATTTCACTGTCTGAAATGGATTCGGGGGTACGCATTCTTGAGAATAGAGGGTTTGGTGGATTTGGTGCGTTGATTGATAATGGACCGTGAAAAAGTGTTTGCAAGTAAATCTGAAGAAATGATTCTTTAAGGGTGCGACGTAGCAAGGGATTGTACAAACCTCGCCTCTGGCAAACGCTCGGGCACCGATGAGATCGAGGAAGCAAAGTATTATACCCAATGGAAGGGTGATGAGTAAAGTCGTGCCCGTCTATGTAATATAAGTAACATGCATGTTGGGATAAGGGATGATGACGTACCAGGGTACCAGCAAAAAGATATATCCAAGCAACCAGTTCATAAGGAAAGTTGATGAACAAAAGATGAAACACCGCAGAATAGTACGCTCTTTTAACAAGGGGTCTAAAATATCTCCCAATACGTGTTGAAAACGAGACATCAGATGACAGACTCGTCGTCGTCGTTATGTCGAGAGTATTATCAGGATCCGATTGGAATAACGAGATAACATTCCTCGAAGATGATAGAACAGTATGTCCAATTGAATTAATGGATGGCGTCGTCATTGAAGAATGGGAAGCCGCTCGTCGACGGTTTACAGGTAATAACGGCGTCCTTTCCGTGTCTCCAGTCCCACCACCATCATCCACAACCGAATCTTCTATTACCTGGTTACTCGTTATCCGTACACTTCGAAGATTCGTCCTTGTCCGCCGACTTCCTCGGTTGCTACTAGGATATGGTGGAGGCGGGTCTGTACTGACGATATCAATGTCATCCTCCGCTAACACCTCCGCCACGTAATTCTCCCTATGCATTTGGTCTTGGTCAAGAGTGGGAGGTTTAGGGGACAATATTGGTTGTTGATCTTCTTCATCGTCATTAATGGAAATTGGAATTGGAATTGGAAATACGTTTATATTTGTACTACCGCTGGCCGCCATATGTATTAGGGACGAAGGTTGGAAGATAAAGAATGGTTACGTAATTACAATGTGTAAGCAAGCTGAGAATGAAAATGTGCAAAAAACTGTAGCTATAAAGTACGAAGTATAAAAGTATGTGTATAGTAACCGAAAAGGAAAACAGTCCAAATGCGTTATAATGCTTGAAGAATAAATACAACCGAACCTGAAAAGTCCAACAAAAGTTCGAAAAAATAACGTCCAATTTCAGCGTGCATGGTTTTTTTGTCTACCGGCGAGCGAGTGATGGTTTAGGGATACGGTTTGGACCACCAGGATATGCTCTAAGCATACCCTTTCCGCCTGTATAATCATCACCGATAGTGTCATCACCATTTCCAAAAGAAAAGGCTACAAAAAACGTTCTCAACACGGTGTCGATAAAGGCTAAAAGAGCAAGATGACAACGCACCCATAGGGGGACCCCTTTTGTCAAAGTTCCTTAAAGCCTCTTCTCCACGATATACGAGTAATGGTAATGGTTGTGGTCGTGGTTTAGGATTGTTTATGATTTTGTCGGAAAGCTCTTCAATGAAACTCTGGTGGTCGGGCCAAAAAAGATGCCAGCTCGCCGCCGTAAAAGGAGGTCCTCTTTTGACAATGTTGACACCTTGTGTGGCAAAAAGTAGAAAAATAAGCAAGAATCGTTAGCTTAATTGAAATGAATAACCTAGCATGATGATGGATTCATCTGGCCAATGAGTGAACCCCTGTTGACGTCGCGTCAACTGCGGAACAAGCGACTCGTCAAACGGAATACGTTTAAAACGTAAATAATTCTCGTCTGTCGACCATGATTCTTCCAATTCAAGTTGTAGCATCCATTTATCCCTTTTACGCCAAACTATTATCGAATAATTTCTCCATCTCGATACGAAAGGTGATAACGTTAACATTTTTAGTTTCCCAGGAGACTCGCTTTCTGATAACCCGCTTTGACCAAGGAACGATACGTTTCGCTTAGGCATAATGAAAGTGCAAGTACTTTTAGTGATAAACTGTTTTTTTTGTGTGTCTAGTTAAAAGAAAGTTTGTTTTGATGTGTTCGAGGATAAGGGGTTGGGGATGGTAGTCAAGGTCATAAATATGGCGTTGCAATTCCCATTGCCAATATATTTCCGTCATGATCAACCAAAAACCGTTCCGGAATGGTTCCGGCTTGTGTCGGCGCTTGAATTTCTCCTGGAGGTTTATAATGCTTATCGCCAAACGCTTCTTTCATATTTATTATATTGATTTATTCTCGAATGTTTTGATGTGCATGAATGGGTCAGTTCCCAAAAAAAAAACATAAGTAATTTATCGGCATAACTTTTTGCAGTTTTATAATTTGCATTTCCCCAAAAAAGGCTTACGCCGCTGCTACCGAAAGGAACGAGATTCAGTTCAAATTCAAATTCGGGGTTTTTATAAAAGTTCTCCGGCTCCGAATGACCAAGGATATTGGGCAATGATTTGACCGAAGGGGGCACGACATCTTTCCCATCTGGTATCAGGTCCTCCTAGGCGTGGTCTGACATGAATGTCAATATCGTCCACGTACTCATCCAGTCTCTAAAACGAAATCCAAATTTTCAAGAGTATCAGATGTTACTCGCTTTACTATCGGAAGACGAAGACTTACATTATCAGCATTATGGTCTTACTATGGAATGCGGCTTCGACGGATTCTTGACAATTCGGGAGCAGATGATCAGAGGAAAACGTTTATAAAGTGCAGGTTGGATCCATGTTAAAGAGTAGGAAAGAGAAAGATAAAAAAGGACGACTAGATGGCACGAGGTAGGCTTAACCTTAACTTAACATGACCGCAGGGACAGCAAGTAACTGCGTCACCACCTGTTTCCAGCTAAGGACCTTGAACCTGTTCTTTAATTACTATCACACCAATATACACGATTATTGCACTGTGTTTAACTTTTCGTATGTCGAAGCGAAGAAACTGATAGTCATCCGTAGTGCTTCGTCGTGAATCCATCACTTTCGGGTTGGACCGAGTTTTACATCACTAAGTTTACTCAACCAGGTTAAAATTATTCGGGACCATATGCATTAGGACCTCGGACATTTCTATAAATGAATACCTTGCCAGGAAGGGTCAAAGCCCGAAGGAAGAAACCACCTGTTTTTTTGAAGCATAACTCCAATAAAGACATACTCACTATAAAAAAGTGGTAGCCGAAAGAAAAAAATAATATCGAAGAAAGGGAAGCGAATCTACAAAGAGCCTTTGTTTGGTTACCCCACAAACATTTACTGCCGTGGATAATGCCGATCCGACGTAAACCACCGACGGTCCCTGCCACCCCATTGTCCCCAAATTATATAAACGTCGCGTCCAAACATTCCATTTCCTTTTTTTTTGTTTCTTCTATTGTTTTTTTTTACTCTTTCCTTTACTTAGGTCTTTTCGTTCAACTTCGTTTGTGCTTTTTGCATCTACCATTCTCTCCCTCCTTTTTTATGGCTGTGTTAACAACATATGCTTTCCTTTTGTAGTGTTATCCAAGAGGGATGCGTCCGTGCAAACAATGGACGCGTGTTGTCCGAATCATGAACGTCTTGCGTGGACCGCCATAGTGTTGTGCACTATAAAAACCCGCATTGGCCTGCATAATATGTCTCAACCTTTTTTTCAACCCTCTCCCTTTGCAATAGTCGCCGGACACTATTCGCATAACACAATAGGACCATTGACTGGCCTCCCTCTTTACTGCACTCATAATCTTTTTTCCTTCTTCAACTCCAATTCCACCATCACCTTTGGCTGTAGATGTCTCATCAGAACCAAAACATCCGCCCCTCTCCTCGCAACCGTAAGTCGGATCTTAGAAAGCGCGTCGTTGACGGCAACTGTGCTAATGACCTGACCAGAAGGGCGACTAACAGCGGCCCAAGGTATAGCTCAGAACTTTTCGCAACTATCTGCTAGTCAGGTAGACTTTTACACTCAATCAAGCTATAACCACTTTGTGTTGGACTGCAAAACCCCCGAAAATGCGAGCAAGATGGGGCACATAGATAGTTGCCACGGTCGTGGGCGATCAGTGTTGACTCCTCGACGACGCAACTGAAGGTCACAAGTTGTTGGAAGGCAGGGCGGAGTTTATACCTGTACCTTACTGAAGTCATTTTAATATGTTGCTTCTGGCAATCAAAACACCATTTTTTCATAAGATTACCACTATAACAACTCGTCTAATTTGTTGTCCTATATATGAGTGCTGTTTATTGTCTTTTTTAAGTAGTTTCAATTTGGGCGTTACATAACCTCAATGTTACTCTATGGAAAAATAAAGAACGGACAAAGGTCCGAAAAGCTCGAGATCATGTCCGAGAGGTAACGGGCGTGGAATAACGCAATGATTCAGGGAATTAAAATGGACCACCATTCAGAATGGCCGTCCCTCCATGAGAGCATAAGCATATATAAAGGAATCTATTCTACCAAAAGTTCCTCAGTTCACTTTTCCACGAACTACGAGTTCCTTGCCTTCCCTCACACTTTCGATCAGACTTCTTATCAACCTCCAAACATAATTAAACCAATGTCGTCAGAGCGGGGCGACTCAAAAGTAGCTGTTACACCAGCAAATATGTTTACCAACAACAACCAAAACGTCATGATCTGTGGTGCTGAGCTAGTAAGCGTTTTCTCCTAGAGGTCTTGCTTGGCGAGAACACCAGTCTGATGAAGTTACAGGGCGATTGTGCATTTTCTATGAGCACAATCATTCAAAACTATCTTTCACCCTTTTATTTCACAATCATTGAAAACTACCAAGCATCATGTCAACAAATCAAAACATCAGATCTACCCTCTCAAAAGGTAAGCCCAGCCCTATTTCAGACGTAATCAAGAATATGTCTTGTCGAGAAAATCAGTCTAATCAAATCACACAGACGGCAATCGGTACAATACAGCCGCCTATAAAATTGCGATGGCATTTCGTGATCTATCTGCTGGTCAGGTAGAGTCCTTCGGGGAATATGCCGGACATGAATCCCATTTTCCCGCCAAATACGGTCGCCGAGTCTCCAAACCCGGAGACGGAACTAGTTACACCTCAAGTTCCAGACGTGCGGGATTACGATCCTACCCTCACAATTAACCTTGGGGATGGATTTGGTTGCATTACTGATTTCAAAATGACGCGCATATTTTCAGATCAACAATGTTATGATTTATTGAAGAATTTTTGCTTTAGCGTTGTGAGAAGAGGAAGGGGGAAGGTTGATTGGTCTATTGAGAGGTCTCGTTGTTACTAGTATCTCCAGCTCTGACTAGCTCTTTATTGAATAAACTAGTCTATGTCACTGTATGATTGATCTGCTTCTACTCATGAGAACGGAGTCAAATGACGCTACTACCCAGTGGTCTAATGCTGTGAGGGTTTTAGAAAAATTGAGCTCCGGAGTCCGCAACACGGAAGACTTACCAACTACAACAAGTAAAATGACCCAATTTTACAATTTATTTCCATTTCTCGTCTCGTTTATTATTTCAGCAACACCGATCAACGGTTCAGAAACACTTTGCAGCCGATGGTATCTTCCAGTTGTAAGATGCCAGAGATGACTACCACCCACAAAAAGCTTCACAAAGTTAGATCAATAAATGATGAAGGATTCAGTTGATGTACTCTTACTTCAAGTCCATTGCAATAGCGCTTCAGATTGTCAGATACAATTAACCCTTTCTGAATCAGATTCGTCAAAATCGCTTTTGCCTTGTGAGTCACAATGTGTGTCAGGATATCAATAATACAATTAAAAATATTGAATTAAAGCGCCAAATACCTTTTCTTCTTCACCGATAATCAAACCTTTGATAAGACATTTCGCTGCAGATTCGGGGATATCATATTGTTTCATAAACATCGATACCGTGTTCTTCAAGTTGTCTGATTCCATCACTTTCTCTTTATCATACGAGAAATAGTCGTTCGTCTATACTCATGTCAACGAGATTAACTCATAGTGAGGAGTTAGCGTTACCAAGACAAGTATGTATCCTATAGATTCCTCTAACGGTTGTATGATCCGAAACTCGCCTTCGGTCAAAATGATGTCCAAGAGCCAGGGAAGAACTTTCCTTGAGAAGCTTAGGGCATTATTAAAGATTGTAGAACGTATAATATAATGGTATGAATAACTTACTGCCAACCACTGTCTTCCACTCGGAATATAAGAAAATCAGTCTGGAGAATGGATGAATATAGTTTAGAGGGTTTAGTATATTGAGATGGTGTTACCAGAGAGGTGAACTCTAAGTGAAGGCTTTGATTGACTGTGTTCTAATCCTTTCAACATCAGAGATACCTCAAACATGAGTTTCATATCGGTCTGATAAATAGTTAAAGATCAACGTCATTTTCGTCTGCTAAGAACTGAGGGCTAACAATACCTTGCTTAAAGATTGCATAAAATCGAACATTAGACCCTTGTGCGGTTCTAGAAACCGTTTGTATGTGTCTTTGATCTGGTTGCTATACAATGCGTCGATTAATAGAGTAGAAGCGATGTGTTTGTCTAACAACGAACCTAGTTCCATTAGTACCTAATGATGACGAATCCGTAAACAAATCAAATCCTGTCGAGCGGGCAACCATTTCTGTTTCGTACAGTTAACTATTGAAAACATGTAGAAAAAGCTTTTAGTCTTTGGCTTTACCATCGTATGTCAATCCTAATTCAATGAATTTGAACCACAGAGTCATCTTCTCCTTCACAGGCGCTTCGCACCACGCTAGAGCATACCAGCTCGCGGTATCAGGCGTATCGATATTTCTCAACCAGCTTTCTCTGACACGTTCGTCCGGCACAGGAGTTTCATCAATGAATCGTTTGATTTCCTCTAACAACTCGCCGTGTCGTTGAGATCGTCTGACGGGGAAGGTTGAAAAGAAACCGGGTATAGTGTTTGCATCGAATGGTTCGGAGCACACCAGATAAGATTCAAACATTGCTGGAATGGAGAAGATGAGAGTACGAGGGGAAAAAAAAAAGTGGGCGTTGAACTGGATATTTAAATAGCTGGATCTAAGGAGCCATGGTTGCCACATGTCAGTAAATCAGAAGACATGGTGGTGATCGTCAACAGCTCATTGAGTAGGTTCAGGTTTTTAAGGCGAAATAAATGTTGGAACTGAATGTGTACTACCACATGCACGGTCGGAGTCCGTATGACCAATGTATTATAAGTCCGAGTCATCAACCCATTTTTGCGGCTATTTCTTTTAATGAATGTGCTTGTGCATAGTACTCAATTTGTATTGATCCTATCATTGTGTACCTTTATGTTACTTTGAGTTGTACATGTTTTCCACTGGTTCGCACCTGATGTTCCATATCTAAATGCATATTGATAGATGGTTTCTGACAATAAAACACCGTTATCCATGAATTACCATGTAGTAAATTGCCCCACTGGAAGATGTTCTAGACGTTAATATCAATGTTATTTTAAAAATAATGAACGGAAGACCGCAGCGACTCAAAAGTAACTGTCACCCGAACAAATATAAGATCAAGTCCAATGAAGTTACACATATCTAGTAGCACTTACAATCTTTCTACCGCAAAAATATTAGACCTATACTCCCGAGAGAAGAGCGTAATCCTATTTCAGGCGTGGTTACGAACATGTCAAGAATATCACTCTAATGGAAGTTACACAGACAACGGTGTGTACAACACAACTGTACACAATATTGCGATGGGTTTTTACAACCTATCTGCTGGTCAAGTAGACCCCTTTGAGGAACACGGGTCAGGCTTTACGACTGAGACAGAACTAACCACACTTCAAGTTCCGGGCGTCCGGTGTTACGACCCCGCCCTCGGAAGAAACATGCGATTGCATAACTGATTTAAAACGACGTACACATTTTTGAGCCAGTGATGTTGCGATTTACGTGGTTTTGATAGACTTTAGCATTGTGATAGATAAGGTTGGTTGGTCGGTTGGTTGTGCAGGGAGAGGTCTCGTTGTTACTAGTATTTTTCATTTGGAAAGTTAAATATGTTGTTTTTGGAATAAATTTGTATATGCCATTGTACGGTTTGTCAACGGAATCAAATGACACTACAACCGAGTATTAGTCTATTCTGTAAGAACGGCCTCAGGAAAATTGAACCCGGCAAAACGTAGCACCTACCAACTACAGCAATTACATCATCTCTTGCCTCGTCTATAATTTCAGCAACACCGATCAACGGTTCAGAAACACCTTCTAGGCGATGGTACCGCCCACATGTAAGATGCCAGAGATGATTACCGCCCACCATAAGCTTTCACAACTAGATCAATAAACGATTAAGCATTCAGTTGATATCTTCTTACTTCAAGCCCATTGCAATAGCGCTTCAGATTGTCGGATACAATTAACCCCTTTTGAATGAGATCTGTTAAAATTGCTTTTGCCTTTGTCAAATCACGAAGATATTAACAATACGACTTAAACATTAAGTTAAAAAAGTCAAATACCTTCTCTTCTTCACCGATGATCAAACCTTTGAGAAGACATTTCGCTGCAGATTCGGGGATATTATATTGTTTCATGAACATCGATACCGTGTTCTTCAAGTTGTCTGATTCCATCACCTTCTCTTTATCATACGAGAAATAGTCGTTCGTCTATTATATCCTTGGTCAACGAGAGCAACTATAGTGAAAGGTTAGCGTTACCAAGACAAGTATGTATCCTATAGATTCCTCTAACGGTTGTATGATCCGAAACTCGTCTTCGGTCAAAATGATGTCCAAGAGCCAAGGAAGAACTTTCCTTGAGAAGCTTAGAGCATTGTTAGTGATTTTGAAACATATATAGTGATATGAATAGCTTACTGCCAACCACCGTCTTCCAGTCGGAATAGAAGAAAATCAGCCTAGGGAATGGATGAATCCAGTTTAGAAGAAGGTAGATTGAGATGACGTTACCAGCGAGGTGAACTCCAGTGAAGGTTTCATTTGACCTTGTGCCAGTTTTTTCAATATCAGAGGTACTTCAAACATGAGTTTGATATCAGTCTAATAAATAATTCAAGGTTAACATCATTCTTTCCCCGTCGCTTGAGAACTGGAGGTTAACGATACCTTGCTTATAGATTGTATGAAAGCGAACAGTAAACGTTTGTGGGGTTCCAGGAACAGTTTGTTTAGGCCTTTACCTTCTGATGTGGGGTTGCTATACAATGCATAAGCAGGAGTGATGTGTAATCTATCTAGTAACAAACCTGATTTCATTAGTACCTGATGATGACTTTGTAAACATATCGTGTCCTGTCGAGCGCGAGGTCACTTCTATTTCATAGAGTTAACACGTGGAAGAGTATTCTTGTTTTTTCAGCTTTACCATCATATATCAATCCTAGCTCACTGAACTTGAACCACAGAGTCATCTTCTCCTTCACAGGCGCTTCGCACCACGCCAGGGCATACCAGTTCGGAGCACCAGGAGTATCAATGTTTCTCAACCAGCATTCTCTGACACGTTCGTCGGGTACGGGAGTTTCATCGATGAATCGTTTAATTTCCTCTAATAACTCGCCGTGCCGTTTAGATCGTCTGACGGGGAAGGTTGAAAAGAAGCCTGGTACGGAGTGTGCATCGAATGATTCGGAGCACACCAGATAAGATTCAAACATTGCTGGGATGGAGAAAACGAGAGTATGTATAGAAAAGGAGAGTATCGAACGAAATATATTTGAAAGGACCTTGTTGTTATCAAAATTCACCACCCTGAGTTTCGGAATTTTTCCAGGCCAATGTCAGGATAGAAGACATCGGTTGACAAGATAGGCGTATGGTAGAGAAGAAAAGCCTTACTTATTGTGACGACATGTCAACAAGTGCGACAACATAGCGAGTGATCATCAACAGCTCATTGAGTTCTTTAAGGCGAAATAAATCTTGGAGCCGGATGTCGATATGGAAGGAAGTAAAAGAATTTCCCCATGTGACGCACATCAGTCACATGTCACATACATACTGAACGTTCTTTTGTCTTCGAACTCTTAGACATATGTGATATTTCTCCATTGCAAACAACAACGGAAATCAGAAATGAAACTAAACAGGCAATTGTTTTAGGTTTCTCTCTATGAGTCAAGTTTGAAAATTACGTCTCGACTGGAATTCTCATTGATTTATCCTAGTATATCTGACTTTTGTATGATGGGTATTTATTCATAGCTTTGAACTGTAACGTACACGTTCATCGGTGAACACTTAGAGACAATTATTACCAAAAAAAACAAAAGAATGGACGGTCTATCAAAGCAAAAATTCTACAATAAATCACAACATCATTATTGATCTGAAAATGTGCGCGTCATTTTGAAATCAGTAATGCAACCAAATCCATCCCCAAGGTTAATTGTGAGGGTAGGATCGTAATCCCGCACGTCTGGAACTTGAGGTGTAACTAGTTCCGTCTCCGGGTTTGGAGACTCGGCGACCGTATTTGGCGGGAAAATGGGATTCATGTCCGGCATATTCCCCGAAGGACTCTACCTGACCAGCAGATAGATCACGAAATGCCATCGCAATTTTATAGGCGGCTGTATTGTACCGATTGCCGTCTGTGTGATTTGATTAGACTGATTTTCTCGACAAGACATATTCTTGATTACGTCTGAAACAGGGATGGGCCTACCTTTTGAGAAGGTAGATCTGATGTTTTGATTTGTTGACATGATGCTTGGTAGTTTTCAATGATTTGAAATAAAAGGGTGAAAGATAGTGAACGTTCGTAATTAGATAAAATGAAGGACAGTCTCGAGTTGAGTTGGAAGTGAAGAGCGAAAGAAGAGATGCGTTGTACGAGAGGAAGCTGTATCGAGCTTTAATATTCAGCGACTGGGTCCATGTTCACAAAGGGTACAGAGAAATATAACTTCCGGTCGACGCCATGAAGGTGATACAAAGGATGACCCAGGGGTAAAAGAAAGGTAAATGTCAAACTACAATCGACGTACAACATGATAACACGACAAGAGAGCTAAAAGTTAACGATAGGACAATGGAGATACTTATATGGTTGAAAACAATGATTGAAGGCCATTAGTATCCAGTCGGCATTATCCAAGTCAGCGTATTTCTTTCGTCAACAAAGACGCTTTGTTTCTGTCCTGATACTGCATCTTCCCTGTTCCATATGTTATAAAAGCGAAAAAAGATATTTTCTGGGAGAAGCATAGTTAATCGTCCAACAGAGCAGAACAGAAGTCAAAGCGTACAAATGCCGAGCCAAGAGCAATATCCAAGTTTCATCTGAACTTCTGCTGGACCGTGATTTATGCCGTCTTGGCGATACTTGAGCATGAGTTATGATACACAGACGAATTGAAAAAAAAACTGGGGAAAGCTGCACAAGCGGCCTTTGCCGTAAAAGTTTCGCGTCCTCACGTGCCTACCCACGTCACGCGTCACTCGTCACAGTTTCCATCGCTTTTTTTCTTTCTCCAGTTCGGATCACATTCCATGCCAACTGCTATACTGTTTTATTGGTTTGAAGTCTTATTTTGTAGTCATACAACGATCAAATTAACAAATGACCCCGAACAAAAGATCGAAAATGGACAATCAAGTCTATTCGGGTTCGCTTGTTTAATATTTTATTTTCTACAATGAAGAAAGAAAAAACAACGCGAAATTCAACTCCATATTTGTCATCTCATCTGTTCAAATCACGTCTTCCGTTAGAGGAATCGCTTGCGTTCATGTTCCATCGCTTTCAGTCCTCAGTGTCGTTTTTAGTCCAGCTTTCCATTTTGTAATCTGGACCAGGAAAACTGAACTGTAGCCATTCTCATAACGGTCCACATACAAACCCTAAGCCTATAAAACCAGGCGAATTACCTCCCTTCAGCTCCTTCTCATGTCATCTCTTAGCTGAGCCTCTACATCTACAAATTCTTCTTTGTTTCTTAAAGGCCTAACGCTTAACCCTGACTCCCAAGGCGGTGACAATTCTCGCCTTTGGAAGCTCCACCACAGGGCGCTGCAACTCCTTTTAATCCTACCCCAAGTCGCTGTGTGATGTGAACCTTTTTCGAGTGGCAGGAGTTCTCTCTGACTTCGAAGTTGTTTTCCACATCTTTAATATCAGTGAAAAAACTCTCGCCCTTGGACGGGTTCATCGCAGATTCGCTTCCATCTTCATGTTACCCAGGGATTGATATTTTTCCTGCTTCAAGCATGTGCTCTCTTCATCTCCTTTCACCTCAATTATAAACGCTGTGTTTTCTATCATTTGCCACTTTTTCTCTTTATTTATCGGGATGAAAGTTGGTCCTTTGTTCTCCTTTTTAATTCAGGGTGGTCGCTGGAAAGATTCCATTTTTTTTATCCATGAGATATTTTCAAGCCAGATGGTCGGGCTTATACAGCAACAACATGAAAACAACAAATCTTCGTGTCCCCAGGAAGTGGGCGTTTTTTTGTCATTTGATTTCTTCATTCACAATTCTCCCAAAAGAAGTCTACAATTCCCAATTAACCCAGATGCCATTGCATGGGCCCAGATGATCTTAACTAGGTTCAACGCTCTTGTCAATCAATAGCCCTGATTTTTAATGACTAAATAAACAATGCAATGGGGAAATGGTGGTGCAGTCGCTTATTTTCAATTTTGGCAGGCGGGTCGACCATTCACATGTTCACAGGGGAGTCCAACACTTCTTCCGCTTTTTTGCGATTGTGCTTTTTAAAAGTTGCTGTCATCCAATGTCCGATATCGTCAGTTCGTTCTAGTGGTACACCAGCTAGGCCAATCAGCTGCGATTGTATTTAGCGTGCGATTCAGTGACGGGGTGTGACCATAAAACTTGGCTCTCGTCTTCGAGTTCGTCCCCGACATCGCAATGATCGCATGTAGGTAATCTCAAGGACAAGCAAACTTTTTTGTGAATCTTATCTCAAATTTCACAGGACACGTTCATCTGACGTGGTCGCGGGTAATTGGGTGCGACGTCAGCAAGTTACCAGAGGCGGATGTTAGGGCCACGATTACTCTACGATAAGCAACGACTCTCTGTTTCATTCATTTGATCCCAAAGGGATAATGTTGCTTGAAACATTCTTGGCTCACTACTATACTCCGCTAGTCAACGACGACTTACTTTGGTCTCCAATACTTTTGTTTTTAAAACGGAAAATTGAATGTACCGGACTATTAACTTTTGCCTTCTACTCATTGGTCTAAAGCGATTCAAAATCACCGAAGCTCATCGGAGGTGCATTGCGTAGGCAAACTGGAGAACTACATCATATTGAACAAACAAGATCAGCAGAGAACGGTTACATGGACCAAACAAACAAACATCAAATCAAAGTCGTATCCTAAATATTGTATCGGTCCAGTTCTGCTACTGTCATATATTTCCTCCCTATTATACTAATATCATTGGGAACTGTATACGAAGCAGCCATTGACTCCGAAGCCTCTTCACCAGACCTAAACGGAAGATTGGTATGCAAAAAATATACCCGATACCCGAACAAGGCGGTGTTCTCAAAGATGTTATATTCCCAACTTTGAAAACTGAAAGAAATCGCGACAACGATGAGTTTGTATAAACATCTCTGGCCGTTGAATGTTCCATTGAAGGACCTGATAACACTTGAACCGTACCCTTGACCCGTGTCTCCCCCGGTAGTATCCGCTAGTACTTGTGAAATTGTATTATTAACCGTATTCCAGTCGACGGATATCCTAGGGTCATCTTCTATACTAGGTGTAGATGATATTGTCCAACCACTGACGCTAGTGATATCGGACGTGTAATGGTAACTTGAGCTATCCACGTGATATAACAGATTTGGGTCGTTGAGTGGGGGAGGAGAAATCTGGAGTGTCGTTTCATACCACTGTGGCATGAGTCTGATCATTTTATCTAGTCTCTGCATCGCCAACTGATTTCCCGAAAGGACGGGTTGCGGTTTCGAAGGCGAGGATCCCATTCTTTAACCTGCAAAGTTTTGTCAGCTTTCTGGTGAAAAAAGAGAGAAAGTAAACGGAAATAATACAAGGTAAGATGTGAATACAGCCGGCGGTTGGGGGACTGGATTGGTTGACTTCTGGTGTAAGTCAAAAAAACATTTATGTTATAACAGATTCTAACGGTCACTTCTGTAACCTGTATGAAATATTCCCTCTTGAGGATGTAAGAGGTCACCTGCTTACTTATCTGCCATGTGAGATACTAATGAATTGTTTTTTTTTGTTTTTTGACACGGAACACCATGGAACATCGGAGAATAACGCAGAGTAGCATTCAATTAACCCATGCCATATTTTGCAATTTTAGACCAAAACATCTCCGTGATCAGATTCATTGGTTCGCATTTTCCCGACCTTCACTTTTAACTGTGGCTTATAAGCTTCGATGTATACTGTCAAGGGATAAAAGCATCATAATTCCACGATATCATACTAGTACCATCAGAGAATGATGTAGAGCAAACTCCGACGAAGTATCAGTATCCTGATCATATGCGGCTACCTGCAGATTAATTATCCCGCTGTCTCGATTTTTTTGACACTTCATGCTATGAATTGGAAAATTTCCCAAAGCGGTTCAGAAGCACTATGGATGACATCGGGGAATGATGTATAGCGTCGTCCGGCTCTAGCTCGGCTGGTTGGCGGAAACTCCCTTGGAAAAAACTGCTTGATTGGATTGTCTTATTCATACTTCTTCAATACGAGGCACGATTTAGTTATAATGCAACTTAGAGGGTCGACGGCTGGGCCAATATATATATATATCTCTTACGGTGCTCTCTGGTACGAGAAATATTTTATAAATTTATGATCATAAAAACATAATCGCTCACAGACATAGGAGACAATATTTACTAAATAATACAGCGCCGGAGAATAAGGTATTGAAAACAACATTTGACGAATATTTCGATAATAATCTTTGCCGATTTACCTCAAATGATTCGTTATCACGGGCGCAAGAAATTCTTCTCCAAACCGTTAACAGGATGTGAACTGGGCGAAAATAAAATATACCTACCCGCCTGCATAATTCCTCTTCCAAACCTCTCGTATTAGCTAGTGGTACTGGAGAGATGAGAGTGGGCACTGGAGGAAAGGTACACTGTAAGTAGAAATTGGAACATCTGTCACAAATTACCAGTTCAATACGTTCCTCATAATTTGATGTCGAAACAGTTCAAAGGCCGATTGGATGAAAAAACGGTATCTCGTCATAGTCCAACTCATCAAAGATCGAAAACAGTAGAAAGGGTTTGGATTCCTGTCACGATTGTTTGCCAATATAAAGTGTTGATACCTTATCCCGTATTAACAGATGATTTCGTTAAGACATGGAAGAGGTTTGTCTCCGATGAGATGAAATAATATTAATACATGGTATTGCGGGTACAAGCTTTCTAGATCTCCGCTGACGTGAATTATATCAATATCTAATGATGAATATGCTGCCAGTGGGTGAGTTTTAAATAACTCAATCAACGTGAGAATGGCAAACTGATTAAGAAGTACAAGTAATTTATGTATTATCACTATCTTTTTTGGTTAGAAATGGACATCACTGATCCTGCCGGACTTCACGGACGATGATGTGAGGGAAGTCGCTATTGCATCACTTTTTGACGATCAAACAAATGATTCGCTCACTCGACAAGGAAAGATTGAAGGAGTACATAACTAAATTGTAAGTACGAACTATTAGAGAAAGTCGCTAATTGGCTTTCTGAGCGGTCAAAAAAGCATGGTAGGCTAACTGAACAACACTTCCAGGCTTATTATCGTACAAATTGGATACATCGGCAATATACACCGCTATAATGGCTTTAAATACTGAATCACTTCCGAAAAATGTTCCACGATACGACGTTGAGCTTGACCCACTAAATGTAGATAAATTTTTGGCCACACCGACAAGGCCATGGATAAATTTGGTCATATTATCAATGATTGGAGCAGTATCCAGCGTGATAAATGGACCTTCGATAGCATCGTCCACATAATACTGGATGAAGGAGCGGACAATGTTGGGATCTTCTAACTCATTAACATAATAAGTGCCGGACCTTGTTTTGTAGGACAAGACGGAGGGATCCAAAGCTGAAGGAAGCTTGAGTGCTTCAATGAAATTACGTGTTTGGTCGCCGAACTTGCTATTGAATTGTGATACTTCAGTGATATTTGAAGTTGGTACTTTGGGGGTGGTGCAACTCATTATCTCTAGGTGGCAATGAGGAGTTAGCGATGGGGTGTTGCAAAGGAGGGAGGATAAAATTTACTTGCGGACGGACACTTGGACAATTGGTGAGAGAGTGCTCGGGGAATATGGACCCGGTGGTTTTAATAAGCTGTCAAGTGGAATGCTAGGGAATACTCTGGAATACTCTGGAATATTAAGTCTCAATTGCTTATTCTAAATCGGTGGGTTCTCACTCCGTGACATCCTTCTAAAAAAGAAGTCATTTAGTTCACGTGACTGTGCGAGTGTTACCAGAAGGTCAATCTCAGATGTCAGAAAAACACTAACAACGCCTATCGTCGTTTATCACACTTCGGCGCGAACTATCTTGCACTTAAGATAAGTGTAAGTGTCGCTCACCCTGGTTCTGTTGAAAGTTTCGCGGATATACTATCCTAAGCCGTCTAATCTCGAACATTCCGCCGCCAAAAGAAATCTATTTCCTTCATGTGAGCAATATTGCTACTTGGGGTCATAACTTTAACCCGTGAGTTAAACAATGGCTCGGAGGAAACTGATGTTTGATTATTGGGTCTACCTGTTTGTTACTATACTTGAGATCAATCGAGAGGCAAATAACTGATGGTCAGCAATAACTGTATGACAAAGGTTGAAGATGTGTTCACATCTACATTTTTGACTCGCGATCATTTATGCTACGTAGGGACTCGGAGTCCGGGATATGCAATCACATTTTTGGAAGTACTGCTTCCCTGTGTGAAATATGATCTGTCTATATATGATGTCGTTTTCTTGCTACTTGGACTGATAAATTAAACGAACTTCCGAAGATTGGTCGAGTTGCGTTGGGATCGATTTTAGTATTAATTATTAGTATTAAAGCAGCTGTAGATCATCCTCTCTGTACCATTGACTATGTCGGTTGTGACTGCTTACTGCGTCTTCAACCTCAACAATCGGTTCCATGTATTGTATAACAGTCTGTCAAATCCTTTGACGGTACGTATACGCTCTATACAGGTACCGGTACGGTGCCGACTCCTACCCAGGTCCATTGCACGCAACGTATCGTCAGGGATATCAGCGATCTGACTGCTAGAAACGGCTCGTATGCGAGACTCAGATACGGTTCATAAGCGAGATCGCGTTTTCTGTATCTTGGTCCATCTGACATGGTCGTGGGCGGTTGGATACGACGTCGACATCAGCAAAATTACCAGACGGACACATCCGTCAGGGCCACGATTCCTTTACAATAAGAACAGACTCTTTGTTTCATTAATTTTTATTACTCAAAAAAAGGATATATTATTTTACACAACGTGAAACCTTTCCGATTCACCGTTACTACATCCACGGATTGTGGACCATGCATTGGCTGTTTCTGCTTTCGTCCTTAGTTACCTTCTTTCCTTTATTCTTCCTACAGAGGCAGCTAGCTCTCTGCAACTCGCAAGGTTCGACCCCAACCCGGCTCTTAGTGTATCTGGCGATGGTTCTGGTTCACAGGACATAGGTAATGTAATGATAGAGGCCGTTACCTGAAACGTCTCAATTAATATAGTTAGAGTTACATCCTGGTAGCAACGCTTAATTCCCATTACTATGACTGTGAGAAGTAACCTACGTTCTAATGCTTTCACCTCCAAAATCTGTCCGTTGCTTCACAAACGTCTTCTGCATCCCATATTAACCGTTATGGTTGGCTCTCCTTATGTTTCTGGCTGATTCTCTGTCCGGCTCGTTTAAGCCCGTGTGTCTGCCATCCTCGCGGCTCTTACATGCCTTGATCAGTAGGGTAGGGTGAAGTGAGGATATAACGTCCATGTTTCACAATGGGGACCCTTACTTGAACTCGTACAGGGCGACCATATCATTTATTATGTAGGAGGCTAACGCTCCAAACCCTGATGTCTGATTCAGATATGAATCATGATAATTAAATACCAAGTGTGTTTACGTGAGATACAGGTCCACCTGTTTAATTCCTTTCCCATTCGAACATTAATTGTGTAGGCAAGGCAAAGAGATACATCATATTGGACAAGCAAATCCGGACATGGACCGAGAACAAACGTCAAATCCTTAGAAGTGAACATTGTATCTAAGGATTGTATCGGTCTAGTTCTTCAACCGTCATAAACTTCTTCCCTACTATACTCATATCATTCGGAACTTTATACGCAAGTGGTTGTGGTTCGACGTGGGTTGGCCCCAAAACCTCTTCAGCATACCTAAACGGAGGATCGGTATGGAATAAATATACCCAATAGCCGAATGCGGTGACATTCTCTATGGTCAAGTATTCCCAGTTTGAAAAATTGAAAGAAACAGCGACAATAATAAGTTTGTATAAACATTTTATGTCGTTGAATTTCCCATCGAAAGATTTTATGACACAGGTACTATACCCTTGACTCGTGTCCTTTCCGGTAGTATCCGCTAGTACTTGTGAAATGGTACTATTAACTGCAGTCCAGTCAACGGATATGGTAGGTTGATTTTCTATCCAATCGGGGTCATATATACGAGGTCGATTTGATATCCAATCCCCAATGCTCGAGATCGCATTCGTCAAATAATAATCTGTTTTCTTGGTGTTATACACCAGATTTGGGTCGCTGAGTGAGGGCGGAGGCATCTGGAGTGCTGTTTCATACCATAGTAGCATGAGTTTGTTCACCTTTTCTTCTCTCGCCACTGCCAACTGATTTTCTGAGAGTGCGGGTTTAGAAGAGGAGGATCCCATTGTTTAATCTGCCACGTTTTGTCAGCTTCCGAGGGAAAACGAGGCATAATGGACGAACGTGTATGTGATACAAGGTGGTAATAAATCGACCCGGGGCAGTGGAGTGGGGAGTAGATGGGTCGCTTTTTTTATGTAAATGAGTATCGTTTTTTATTGTAAGTCGAAATATTTATATCGTAGTGGTCACTTTTGAAATTATTCACCACCTTCAACGTCATTCCCAAATCTTGTATGGCGGATTCCCTTTAGAGGATACAAGGTGTGAGATACTAATGGATAGCTTTTTCCCACATAGAACCACGGAGAATGATATAGGGCGACATTTAATTAACGTAGGCCAATCTTTCGGAAATTAGATGAAATTTTTTTGAATCGGACATTTCTTTCTGGGTTATCGATTTTATTGGCTCGCATTTTTTGACCCTCAATCTTGTGTAAGGCCCCCGAGGATCATAATGTGACTTAGAAGTTCGATGTATATTTTCAAGAAGAAAAGGTAGTCATGAAATTCGTGATGTCGGTGCAAGAAATTTTAGGTAATAAGCTTCATATTCGCTCGTCATGGTTACATGAGCTCGTGGGGTAGTGCTTTTCTACTACCAGTTATCAGAGAATGATATAGAGCAATATCCAACGAACGATAAAGAAAAGTGGCTACCTGCAATCTACTCACCCGTCTCCTGTGTCTTTCAACACTTCGTATTATCAGCCAGAAATTATTGAGGGGGAAACCATGTCTTATGATGCGAGAAGGCGAAGCAACACCCGATGAACCGAACATTTTGATAGTGATATCTGGTGGCTACCTCAAACTGTCTGGTTATACGGGTACAAGGAATGTTCCCATCAAGTTCATACAGAATATTACATACTCAAACCGTCAACAGGATGTGAACTCGACGGGTCAGGGGAAGCGTTGAAGGAGACCTGCATAGATAATTCTTTCCCTAAACATCGGTTCGGGACGGAAGAAACGTGTCCAATAAAATTTGTCGGGGTACTACATCCAATGGTAGGTGAACGTATCAATGTACATTTCAAGTCGAGATGTTATTGGTCTACAACTTTCCGCGAAGAGAAGCCTCCACAACCATATAACTATGACGAGCGCTACTGAGAGTACACCTGTAAGTACAAGATAGATCTGAGATAGATTGAATGATGCGCAGGTTATCAGCCGAGGTATTTAAAGTCGAAAGAGAAGTCGAATTTTGATCTCTACGTCGTCCGCCTTCTCTCTAACTCATTCCGAGTCCGACTCATCGAAGATCAAAAGCTTGATTTTTCATTTTTAGACTATTTTCTACACGCAAAGCTATACAGGTGGGGTATCTTTAATATTTCACCCATCAAATTCGCATTTATTCACCGGCTTCACATTGATATCCCTGGACGGGAAACCAATTGACAATTGGAAGGATTTGGCTTCCTCTTGGTATCGGGCCACAGTCGTTAGCCTTAGAGACGAAATACATAAGCGTTGGTATCTATCTCCCAATAAATAACTTGGTTTAAATGCGGGGAAAGCGTTTCACAGATAAAGGAGTACTTAATACTCTTCGTACAAACTTTCCAAATCTCCGCCGATGTGGAAGAACATTAAATGAGAATAAAGCAATTATACATTGCCGATTGGTCAGTTTTGAATATCAATACCTTAATTCATATGTGAATGACTGTCCGATCAAGAAGTATTATCATTAACTTGAATTGTCCATCAATGATTCTGAAAATTTACCATTCCTCGTTTGGTCGCCAAGCACACACAGGCGATTTAATTACTTGACGTGAAAAATATGGATTCAGGAAGAGACAATTGCAAATTTAAACTATTATAAAAGCGGCCAATCGGCTTTCCGAGCGGTCAAAAAAACATGGTAAGCTAACTGAACAACACTTCCAGGCTTATTATCGTACAAGTTGGATACATCGGCAATATACACTGCTACAATAGCTTTAAATATTGAATCACTTCCGATAAATGTTCCACGATACGACGTGGAGCTTGACCCACTAAATGTAGATAAATTTTTGGTCACATCTACGAGTCCATGGATAAATTTGGTCATATTATCAATGATCAGTATTGATAAATGGGTCTTCGATAGCATCGCTCACACAATACTGGATGAAGGAGCGGACAATGTTGGGGCCTTCCAACTCATTAACATAATAAGTGCCGGACCTTGTTTTGTAGGGACAAGACGGAGGGATCCAAAGCTGAAGGAAGCTTGAGTGCTTCAATGAAGTTACGTGTTTGGTCGCCGAACCCGCTAGTGAATTGTGATATTTCAGTGATATTTGAAGTTGGAACTTTGGGGTAGTATAACTTATATTTTACTTTTCTAAACGTCAACGAGAAGTTGACCATGCGATATTATAAGGAACGCAAAATTTCACCATGTGGATGGAAACTTTAAATAAAGCCATCAAGCGGACTACATACATTCCCATGAGTCGGAATATTGAAGACCATTTCTCATTCCACGAAGTTCTTTCCGGGAATCGGCAAGTTCTCACTCCGTGACATCCTTAAAAAAAGAAGTCAAAACATAATTTTCACGTGAGGGTGGAAAGTGTTTTCAGAAAGTTCCCCAGGTGAATTTCACCAGATACCAGGTTTTGATAATGGGGTCACTTACCGATCTGGTTTCACTGTAGTTAAATGAAATAGGCGGTGTTATCGGCGAGTTGTTTTCTCCACGTCTCCTGATCTTAACAATCTCACGTAAAGCTAAACTAGCATACTCCTACACAAAAATTTATTTCCTCATGCGAACGATACCTTTTTTAGGTCATAACTTTAAACTACCGAGCAACAGTGAATGATCGTTTCTGACCCGGAGGGAGCGGAAAGACCGTTTACTAAGACTGAGTCCAACAAGTTTGAAACTGGCGTAATTTTCGAACATCGAGAAAGAGAAGTAAATTTCACAATCATCAGTTCCCATTCACCTGTCTACTTGTAAAGTCAAAATAAAATGATAATAAACGCCTTAACTTGTGAGCTTGAACGAATGGACGAAAGACTTGAGAAACTATCAAGAGTGAGGGTTCTAATTATTCGTTTATTCGAAGCTAAGGAAATAACTATCTACTGGTAGGGTTTTTATACGTTTTTAGATGATACGAAAAAGGAAAGCAACATAAGGGAATCATGAGGAATATGGGAGTCATAGTAAAAAGGAAACGTGTTCGGAACGAGTCAAGTTTCGCCATCGAAACTTGACCATGCGTTGTGGACGGTAAGGTTGCCCTTACACTACTCAAGTACTTTTCTTCCTTCGACGTTACATAAAGTTGCTTTTGTTTGTTTTATTTTTGAACTCATAATCAATGTTTCTGTTTCGGCTGACTATGAATATCAGTTAACAACATGGCCTCCGACAGTCCCGCTCTTTGGGAAAATCTCGACTTGGATACGAAAGGACGAAAAACGATATTAGATCTCATCACCTCCGACAAAAGTCTCGTATCACAGTCACTGGCGGACGCTACCCACCATGAGCAGAGTTACAGTACCTTTGCTATGAGAAGTTTCGAAGGGGAGTTCATGGGAAAACGATGCATTTACAAACCCATGGTTGTTTTCAAATTTTCAGCCTCTAAATACAAAACTTCTGCAAGCGTGGCCGCATTCGGTTATTGGGTCTACCTTTTCGTTACTGAACCTCCTTTCTCTGCCGCATCAGGGGAGTATCACCATCATCTTCACAATCATGATCAGAAGGCATGCCGCTTGAGTTCATTTGAAGGCAAATACCTTACGTTTGAGCTTCCCGCGAACATGGAAATGGTAGGAAAGAAGTTTATGACGAAGGCATAACTTAATGCGTTCCCGCCTCTAACTTTCAACCGTGATGGTTAGTAGAATTGTCTTTCATTTGTTCGAATGTGATACCGTAACTTGTTTTCTGACTGCACTCGGGGCCATACTGATACGACTTCAAACAATATAACGTACCTGAACAATGTAATATTTGAAACTGAAATTTGGACTCTAATCACTTCAGAACGGACCATATAATTGAACGGGTTACGGTGGGAGCGAAAGTTGTAATCGGATTCCAGCAAACAGCGATGAACGATGAAGCCTTATCTTCCTTTGGATAATTACACTCCTCTAGTATCATAAATTCTCCAAAATTGATAATCTACTTGCTTAAAACTAGATTTCCGGAAGAAGAGAAGTCGAGTAAATTACACCCGCCGCCCGCGTTGGTTGCAACCTGTCAAAGTCGCGACACGTAACGCGTAACGCGTGATCGCTTAAGTAAACTCCTGCCTGCCTTTTACCCTCGTTCCACAACGTCTACAAAAGAGTGAAGACAACTAGGAATCTTACTAATGAAACAACCGTCACATATGGTTTAAACGAGTTTTTCACTTAGACTGTCGATGAGTGTTATGCTCGGATGTAGCGATGAATCCGAACACGAGCGTACGTAGTACGTACTATCGTAAGTCTTAAATATAGACATCGACCATATTACTTCAATACAGTGGGAGAGGCTGAACATTATGTCCTTAATTATCAATCCAAATCTTTTTTAAAATTTAAATGCTATTCTCACATCTAATAATTGGGAAACTACGTATGCGAACTGTGATTACGTGAGGTACGTGTTGAATTATTTTTTCGCCATTTCTAACGTTAGTCGTGTAGAAGAACTAGAGAATGCATCATGTTTAAGGACTGTATCGGTCTAGTTTCTCAACCGTCATAAATCTTCTCCCTGTTATACCCATATCATCCGGAATTCTATACGCCAGTGGTTCGACATGATCTGGCCCCGAAACATGATCATCATGCCCAAACGGAGGGTCGGTACAGAAAAAATATACCCGATACGCAAATAAGGCGACATTCTGAAAGATCGAGTATTCCCAATTTGGAAAATTGAAAGAAACCGCAATAAGGACGACTTTGTATAAACATTTTCTGTCGTCGAATTTTCCATCAAAGGACTTTATGACACCTGTGCCATACCCTTGACCCGTGTCTTTCCCGGTAGTATCCTCTAGTACTTGTATAATGGTATTGTTAACCGCATTCCAGTTAACAGATATCCTAGGGTCATTTGATCTGTCATGTTGATGTATTGTCTTCCAACAGTCGACGGTCGTGATCTCATTCGTCCAAAAGTAACCCGTTCTTTCCCCTCGCAGCAACAAACTTGGCTCGCTGGGTGCGGGAAGAGGAATTTGGAGTATTTTTTCATACCACTGCAACAGGAGTTTGTCCACCTTCTC
Organism: Clathrus columnatus; assembly: GCA_020884735.1. Lineage (NCBI taxonomy): Eukaryota > Fungi > Basidiomycota > Agaricomycetes > Phallales > Clathraceae > Clathrus > Clathrus columnatus. Next base: position 3,272,094 of record BPWL01000001.1, read on the forward strand.
CATTCTCTTCCTCGCCAAGTCATTTCTCGAGAAGTTGAGTTTAGATCCCATTCTCTTTAATCTCCAAGGTTGTGTCCTCCTTGGTATAGTCAGAGGCGTAAATGAACGAAAATGATACGAGGTGAGAGGGGTTAAACGTACGTGATTAACCCGAGATAGAACAGTCGACGGGAAGCCCTCTGTTTTTTTAAGAGGTTGTAAAAAGCGACCAGCTACCGGTTCAGTCTATTGAAAATTGGACGAAAAAGAGTTTCACTGAACCATCTAACACGACTTTCCGGTTCACTTGATTTTACTGGTTCGTACCTGACTCAAATTGACATTGTAGAGAATCACAATGTGGCTCAGAAGCTCGATTTTATTTCAAGAATTATGCTCTTCTAACGCTGTCCTCACGGAAAGTTTCAGGGCTCAGATATGAATTGGGCACATCGGGACGAACACGCACGGTTGCTTGTCCCAGACTTTCTCATGTTCAATGTGGTGCGGAAGAAACATATTCCGTGGGCTTCGTTCAGAAAACCTCCACGCGATAACGATGGGTATCAAGCAATTCATGGAATGGCACGAAGTTGAAGTATTATTAGACTGAAGTTTTCATTCTTCTCAAGCATGACTGGCGCTAATGAAAGTGGGGACCGGACGTCACTTGTCAACTTAAACCTTAACTTCAAACGCATTCGGTTGAAGTTCAGTATTCTGTTCGACATATACATTTTTAGAAGATTATTCATTTATGGCTGTGCTAATTCTCACCGCTAATGACTTTGATCTGTTCTCATCGATTCCAAACGGCCATATATTTGCAGAAACGCCATTCAGAAGGGTTTAAATTCATATTCGCATCGGGCTGCAGCTGTTTGTTGAGACCGAGGTGAAAGTAATACTAAGTGATATGGTCCAGGGAGTAACTTTTCCCATGAGATATTATCTGAACGTTCTAACAGATGACTTCGTTGGGAGTGACTAGAAGCGTCTCTCGGATGACAAAATTTAGGAATGATATTGTGGGTGCAAGCTTTCTAAACCCTTGCTGATGGCTAATGAGAAGGAGGAATGATACTTCAGGCGAGTCTTTTAAATAACTCAATTGACGTGAGAATGACGGCCCGATTCAGGAGCATCTATATTACTGACTTTTTCTTTTTTTGGAACTGATCAGAAATAGCATCAATGATTTTGCGAAGCATCCCCAAAAAAGGAAAAGGTAAATATGAAAATCCGTTTTCACACTACTTTTCTTTCTATCAATCACACAAACGATTTAGGTCAAATTGGCGAAATAAAAAAATCTTTATATAGCAGTCGAAAAATAAAAAAACAATTTTTTTACATAAGGTGCGAACGATTAAAAAGGCAACTAATCGGCTTTCTGAGCAGTCAGATAAGCAGAGTAGGCTAGTTCAAAAACGGTTCCGGGCTGGGAATCATACAACTTGGATGCGTCGGTGATATACACCGCTAAAAGGATTTTCAATATGGCAGCCGTATCAAAAACTGTTCCACGATACGAGGTGGCACTGTAACCACCAAAGGTAGATGCAGCTTTGGCTCCACCTACGAAGCCTTTGATGGCATTAACAATATCGTTGACAATTGCAGTAGTGTCAACCGTGATGGTTATCCCTCTGATGGCTTCTTCCACGCTATCCTGGACAAACGGCCGTACGATGTCAGGATCTTCCAACTCCTTGACATAGTAAGGTGCAGACTTTGACTTGAAGCCCAAGACAGAGGAATCTAAAGGGGAAGGGAGATCGAGTGCTTCAACGAAGTTAGACGTTTGTTCTGCGAACTTCTTAGCGAATTCCACTGCTTCAGTGGCGTTTGAAGGTGGTACTTGGGGAGTAGTGCAACTCATATTCTTTGTGATTTAGAATGTCAACAAGAAATTAGTCAAGGTAGGTTCTGAAGAACGAGGATTACAAGTTACTTGTGGATGCAAATTGTGGGAAAGACTGGTGGAGAAGAAGGGTTCCAAGTTGAGTGTCTTAAATAAACCATTTCCGTCTGCGATGAAAATAAAAATAAAAGTAAGCTATCAGCGGCGAGTTTTACACTCCGTGACATCTTTCTACGGATTTTCTTTTATCAAACCGGCAAAAAATTAATAATTTGAGTTAGGTCTACATTCAAATTCACGCACCTGCGTGAATGATATTATGGAAGTCACCAGGTCTGTCGCCCAATTTCGTATTGCTGTCATTATAATACGTTATCTCTATAAGTGGGTATGGTAAAGAACTTACTTTTTCCAAGTCTTCAATGAATGGAAGTTTAACGGCTAATGAAAATGGGGTTAGTGGCGTTCCTGGTTTTGCGCAGAGATAAGAAGTATCGGCGAGTCGTATACCCGTCCCCTCCGACTTCGAAGCATCATCATAATAATCAACCCCAAATCACCCAGAAGACCGAATAGACGTCACTGTGCCCCCTGCGGTGGTACAGAATTTTATCCACGACATTCCGTAACATCCCCCAAATTTGGGCTCTGTCATAGGCATAAGGAAGAATGGAGCGTTCACATCCACATCTTCTAAACTTCCATAGTCGCCGGGCTTATCATATGTATCTCCCATAATCGGATGTTAGCTGAAACTACCAATCGAGAAAAAACAACCCCACGCACAAATTGGATGAACCCTTACCAAAAAGACTTCTTATCTCAGGTAAATCTTTTTTAGGATGTAAACGTAACAATGAGTTTCCTTTGGCGGTGCATCGGCGTCTCCAAGTCAGAAAGACCCGAGAGACCGCTTGCTGGGAGTGGATCCAACAAGTCGAAACTAACGCGATTTTTTTTTTCTATATAAACCTGAATGAAAACATATAAATTCATAATAATTAGGGTTTCTCCACCTGTCTGATTAAGCATTTTTCTTATTCAACGTTACATAAAGTTACTTTTGTTTGTGTTATTTTCAAATTCTTGATACTTGTTTCTTTTCGACTGACCTATGAATATTAGTTAACAGGATGTCTTGCAGCAGTCCCGATCTCCGAGAAAATCTCGACTTGGGTATGGAGAGACAGAAGAAGATATTAGATCTCATCACCTTATGGTACAAAACTGCAGCACAAACCGACCCTCCCCCAGTCACCGACAAAAGCATCCTCTCCTACAACTCTAAAGTTACTTACTATTACACCTACGATGTCCAACAGAAGAGTAACATCTCGAACATAGTTCTTGTCGGGCTCAGTGCCGCCGTAGCAGGAATCATTGGTGTAGTCATCGATTTTAACAGCATAGCCAATGTCGTGGCACAATCATTGTCAGACACTACCCAAAACGAAACGGGACAGGGTTACAGTACTTGTGTTATGAGAACTTTCGAAGGAGAATTCATGGGAATACGATGCCTCTATAAACCTATGGTCGTCGCCGTCTCTTTCAACTTTTCAGCCTCTGAATACAAAACTTCGGCGAGCGTGGCTGCATTCGGTTATTGGGTCTACCTTTTTGTTACAGAACCTCCTTTCCTTGCCGCATCAGGAGAGGCGCATCATTATCGTCATAGACGCTATTATAATCCTAACAACAATCCTAATCCGCAGCGCTTCAAGTCGGTCGAGGGCCAGACACTTGCATTTGAGCTCCCTGAGGACATGGAGATAGTAGGAAAGAAGTTTATGACGAAAGCAGAACTTGATGCGTACCCGCCTACAAGTTTTACCCGTGACCATTAGTAAATGTGGGCGATATGCTGTATAAATTACATTTTTTAAAGTACTGTTAGCCTCCATGAAATGTATTCGTCTTGTTCTGTTTAAATATGAAATCATTTTCTCAGTATTTAGTACACCGGTGCTGGTTTTAATCCCTGTTTGCAAAATTGTTATGCTCGGGTAAGCTTTCTTCTACTCGATGAACTTAGCCGAGGGAAACGATTTTGCAAAAAGACGAAAATGTCTGGCACCATTTCTTATTCCAAAATCAATCCCCTCCCCCCTTTCCCCCCAAACCCGTGTTACCACCCTCATTGTACTAGCGGATCTAAATGTTGAGGCAAGTAAGTGTAATTTTTCATCTCATTGTGTCATCTTCTTTATTCTCTCCGTTATTAACATGTTGTCTGGGACCCAAAGGCTGTTCTTGAACTTGAAGGACAATTATCCCATTCTTCTGCTTATTTATCAGCAACTTAAATAAAATAGAAACTAAAAATGTGCAAGATAGGATGTAAGTTATCTGTAATTAGAACGTTTAGAATTCAGACGTCTTTCATGGGAAAAACGACCGGGAGTTACTAGCTAATTATTTTTACCTCAACCTAAACAAAACGAATTGTAACTTGATGCAAATAAGAGTCCCAACCCCCTTTGATAGTGTTTCCACAACAATATAATCGTTTAGAGACGGATAAATAATTCGGACCCGACGGGTTAATGCTATTAACGGTGAGAACCCTCATAGCCACAGCTACACAGCTAAATGAATGATCTTCTAGAAATATAACCTTTTGATCTTCATTCTTCGATAAGACTGACCTAAAAGAAGGCCGATGGCAGAATTTGACTTCTATCGGGTGCTCCCACCAATTTTAGATGCTCCAATTACCCCAATGTACTAAACTCTATTGAATGAGTTAAAAAAGGCAGGTAATTGATTTCGGTCCTTCTATTCACAGTGCTTTCTCCCCCGCTCTTCTTAGCGCTGGTTATGCTTGAGAAAAGAAGTATCCATGGTAGAGGATATAGCTTAATAAATCCTAATTAGGGTCAGTGTGTGAATAAGTACCCACCATTATTGCGTGCGCGTTCTCCAACTCGAACGAAGCTCACGGAATACATCTCTTCCGTACCACCAATGAATACGAGAAGTCCTGGAGAAGAGTTGGATCACAAACGTGCAATTCACATTCTATTATCAGGTACTACAAAGACATACCGTTTTTTCGCACAGGCACGCCGTGAGATATATGTTTTTCTTTCTTTCTTAAAACCGTCGAGCTTCTAAGCCACATTATGATACGTTTTGACTTGAAGTTTTATGTCAAACAACCGATTGACGGAGAAAAATATCCAAAAGATTGGCCACTATTCAATCAGGCTGATGTCGATGTCGCTCTCCATCTTTCTCCGGAATGATCTACTATACGGAAAAACTATTTATCTCAGCAGAAAGCACCTGAGCCAACCTGTCACATGTCACATGTCACTGAGACCTCGAGGGTACATTCTATCTTGTACGTTTTTATTTTATTTTTTAAATTTGCCAATAAATAAGCAGAGGAATGGGATAATTTTTCTTCAAAGTTTAAACACATCCTTCAAGTCCCAGACAAATTCAAATTACAATGTGCTAACAATGACGGCCTTCTTTTAGGTCCGACTTATCGAAAGATGTTACACTTTTAGAAGATTTTTTTATTAATATTGTGTAATTACGAGAGTTCTCACCGCTAAGAAGTTTAACCTGTTGGGTCCGAATTTCCTCGTCCGTTCCAAACGCTTTTGCCTTTGTAGAAACACTATTAAATGGGTTTTTGATTCTTATTCGCATTGGGTTAAAATCGCAGTTGTTTATTGGGATCGAGATGAAAATAATAAGCCAATAACTGCAGGTGGTTTAGATAGCAAATTTTCCCATGAAATACGTCTGTAGCGTTTCTGTACCGCCACCTGTGCAGAAAAATATCAAATAAGAAGCAATAAACAATACTTGCGGTGGGTTTAAATAACTCAAATTGATATGAGAATGACCACTCAACTAGGAAACACCTGAAGGGACATCAATAATCCTGAGACCCTTTTGAGATAAGGTAAATATGGAAAACAGAATAAGCCTTACTTTCAAAAATTCCACCGTGTGATAGTACAGATCTTGATTACGATTGTGCTGATAGAATTGGATAATATTTTCGAAATGGGGTAGGCTGTGGAATGGAAGAAGGGGAGAATTTGACAGTTTTTGAACTTCTATAATTGCCGCCATTACGGTATTTCCATGTTGGAGGATTAGGATACGGAATGAAAAACGTAAATTTCCCCACTTAACTTGGATTCTCCCAACTACTCTCTTCCATTTTCACTTTCGAAATAAAATGCCTTCTAATTGAGGATTGCGTTGGACGGTGGATAACCGGCCCCGAGCAATTCCGACTCGCAGGACATCGAGATCCGGATTCCTGGAACGCACGAACCACAAGAAATTTCTATATAAAAAACTCCATAACTCCAGTCGATCTCACAACTCATTCGGTCTTACAACCTTGAGCATATTTCTTTCCTTTCAGCTTTGAAATTGACCTTTTTTGCGTTGAGTTTTATTCACATGTGACTGAAATTTCAGCCAACTGACCTAGGACACGACAGATCTCCTCATACTAGTTTGAACAATGTCTTGCAGCAGCCCTGATCTTCGAGAAAATCTCGACTTGGGTATGGAGAGACAGAAGAAGATTTTAGATCTCATCACCTTGTGGTACAAAACCGCAGCACAAACCGACCCTCCCCCAGTCACCGACAAAAGCATCCTCTCCTATAACTCTAAGGTTACTTACTATTACACCTACGACGTTCAACAATCGAGCAACGTCTTGAATTTGGTTATTGCAGGACTTAATGCAGCCGTCGCAGGAATCACTGGAGTAACCATTGACTTCAATAGCATCGCCAATCTCGTCGCCCAATCCTTGACGGGAACTACCCAAAACGAAACCGGCCAGGGTTACAGTACTTGTGTCCTTCAGAGTTTCCAAGGGGAATTCATGGGCACGAAATGTCTTTACAAACCCATGGTTGTCGCGGTCTCTTTCAACTTTTCGGCCTCTGAATATAAAACTTCTGCGAGCGTTGCTGCCTTCGGTTATTGGGTCTATCTGTTTGTTACTGCACTTCCTTTCCGCTCGGCCGACGAGGAATATAATCCGCGTCGTTTCCGAACGGTTGAGGGGCAACCCCTTGATTTCGAGATCCCTAGTGACATAAAGATAGTAGGACAGAAGTTTATGACGAAGGCTGAACTTGATGCGTACCCGCCTACATCTTTTACTCGCGATCATTAGTAGAAGTAGTGTTATAAATACTGTATGCCCCATAAACTCACCCTTCTGATGTACTGCTTTTTGTACCTCATACAATGTATCCCCGTTGTCTTTCTGCTTTAAGCTTGACTTGACTTATTTTCCTGTCTTGTCCTTTCTTGACTCATTGATGTTAGCCGAAATGTCGGAGTGTTTAGTGTTTTCACTTACCCAATCGACTGTCATCTCCTTTTCCTACATCCCCATCCCTAACCCGAATATGTCATGTCTTGCCGCGTCAGAAGGTACGACATTGTCGATCTTGCAAAAAGTTCGCCGAAGAATTGAACTTAGAATAAAAGCCTTATAGTTCAGTTTCTTCAAGTAGCAACAAAGGTAACTCACTAGTTTAACAAAAGGAAAGAAGAAAGTTGGACATTAATGTCAAGGTGAAGATTCCTAGAACTTGAAGAAGCGTTGAAGGAGTCAAATGAGCGAGAGTGCTGAACCGGCACTAGCGTCCTGCAGAGCGACGCGAGCGTCACTGAGGTAACGCATCACATTCCTTTTCTTCCCGCACCAGAACGTAGTTCGTCATCGTCGTATCATTTACATCACACATCAACTCTTTCCTTAATAATACCTAAATTTTGCACCCTCCCTTCCCTCCCAAAACACAATCTACCACGTACACTAAATCAAACCGAATCGACTTTCATAACAAAATTAAGTCGTTATCGCTGATCCTGAGACGAAATCCGGAATCGTCGACCTGTGTAGCCCGCCCACCCGCGGGCTACCCGGCTCCGCGTATCGAGCTAAAGCTCCTACACCCAACCTCACACGGATAAGTCCTCAGGTAGCAGAGCGAGACGAAGCAGGAACTCGTGTCGCGGAGTCTAAAACACACGTGATCGCGTGATCGCGTGACCGATTCCCTTTCCAGACTCCCACCATTCAAAACAGGGAAGGATTCCATCTTCTGTTTCCGGCTTATGACGCATTCAACATTATAACAGCTTGCGATGGTTATAACGCGACGTCAACAATGAAAATACTGACACTCAAAGCGGTGTTATAGTGCTATCATCGTCGTGATAGATATTTGACATCCTGTTTTTTCTCGTCCCTGGGAAATGTAAGCCGAATACATACGGCCAATATTTCTCCAGGACCTGAACTACGTGTACAAAAGGAGTATTGAGTAGGTAGCAGATTTTTGCTTGAAAGGCTGTACAACTTACTATCAGATATTTAAAGGCGGAGATCGTACTTAAGGATTGAAACGGTCCAATTCTGCGACCGTCATATATCTCCTCCCTACTACGTTAATATCATTTGGAATTAAATACCCAAATGGAACCGCCTGGCTTGGCTTTTCATCATTACTCCTGAAAGGAAGCTGAGCACGGAAAAAGTAGACCCAATAACCGAATGCAGCAACATCTTGAGAGGTCTTGTATTCTGAAGCTGAGAAATTAAAAGAAACTGCGACGACGGCTGCTTTGAATAAACAATCTTCTTGGTAATATTTTCCCAGGAAAGATTGTATGACACAGGGTACCGTATCCTTCACTTGTCTGACTTTGGGTCGTTTCCTCTAGTGCCGATGTAATGGTACGGTCTACCGCAGCTCTGTCAACGGTTATTCTAGGTGGTGGCTCTGTTACCCAAGGTAGGTCGTATGTCCGAGTTTTTAACCCGCTCCAAACAGAACCCCCAACTGAAATGGTACGCGTGTAATAGTAGTCCACCATGGACTCGTAAGATAACAGATGTGGGTCGTTAACTGGAGGTGGAGGAACTCGGAGTACTGTTTGATATCACTGGATCATGAGGTCGCTTAACTTCCTTCCTCTTTGCATTGCCAGCTGATTCGCTGACAGGCTGGATTGGGGCGTCGAGGACGAGTTTCTCATGCTTCGTCTGCAAGGTTCTTATCAACAATGTGTGTTTATTACACATGATGAAAGGTAAAAAATCCAATGATACATGTAGGTGATCAATTCGAGAGAAACAGAATGTGGTGTTTTGTAAAATATTACTGTAAGTTGAATTATTTATATTGTAACCGTGAGTTTGACGGTTACTGTTAAAAATTATCTAGCGCTCTCAACGTCACTTTTTTAATCTTATATGGAGGGGCCCTTCTGTTGGCGGAGTAAACGTAATTCGCCGGTCCTATCGACGATGATTCTCGGCAGGTGTAGAGTATTTTCCTACATTACAAGGCACCGAAGAATGTATAACCTCGCGTGTCTGTTAGCCAATTATTAGAAATCCAAACTCAATATATTATCCGATACAACTCTTCAATTCTTTGGATTGTTCCGGACTGTCTCCGAAATTTAAATTTACGGTCCTGTGAGAAATCACAACCATACAGTTGAGAAGCGCAACCAGTTCCAGGGAACGATGCATATCGCATACATGGTGTCATCGGTACGTAATTCCAACTTTAGCAAAATATTCTTTTAGACAGAATCACTGACAGTGATACGAATTGTATGTCCACGGGCGAGGAGGGACAGGTACCCACCAGATTTCATCGGATTAAGAACACGAAGACTCGTTTCTATTTTATCAAGGACAAAGTTCATACCTTGGTTCAGAATAAGTAATTTCCTGTGTCGTTTATCTAGATACCGTGTTATGTGTTATGCGCAAGTGTTTACTTTAAAGCTTTATACTCAATAATCGAAATGGCACCCCTGCGAACAACCAGGTCCGAGCTTCTACATTGATACCAAGCGGCCATATACCAGCAATAACCACCCAATTGAATAATTTTGGGTCTCTATTCACATGGGGTTACGATTTCTTTCTGGAGAAAATGGTCGTCGCTTTGCTTTTCTCTGAGCGCTTCAATTGATGGTCTCATTAAACAATAATATCGTAAGTTCGTGGATTCTACATTTCCGTTGATATTGAATACATGAAGATGACTGCAATTAGGAATTATACAAGTATTTACTTTTTTGACCGGAAATGAATGATCAAATCACTTTCGTTTTCTGGCTATCGGTACTGTCACTCAAAAATGGAAATACATTATATATGCATCAAATTTCTCAAGTACAAGCTATCAAGAAAGTAGCTAATCGGCTCTCTGAGCGGTCAAATAAGTGTAGTAGGCGAGTTCCACAACGCTTTTCGAATTGACATTATACAACTTGGATGCGTCAGCAATATACACCGCTAACAAAACTTTGTATATGGAAGGCGTTTCAAAGTATAATCCGCGGTATGATGTGGAACTGAAACTACCAAAAACGGGCGTAACCTTAGCTCCAATTACAAAGGTAGTGAAGATGTTGGTGAGATCATTGATAATTTCAGATGTATCCACTGTAATGGATAGACCCTGTATTGCGCTTTCTATGATACTCTTGACAAATTCTTGGACGAGTTGGGGGTTTTCCAAATCTTTAACGTAGAAACCCGCTGTTTTGGACTTGTAAGCCATAACTGAGCTATCTATCGCGGAAGGAAGGTGCAGTCCTTTAGTGAATTTGGAAACTTGTTCTTCGAAATCTTTGAGGAATTTGGCTGCCTCACTGTGGCAATTCGGGGCTGGTAAGACTCATGTTTTCAGTTATCTGGACGTCAAGAAGGAATCAGTCATGAAAATTAAAGAGGAACAAGAATTACAAGCTACTTTTCGGTGAACAAAAAGGGTCGAGGGGAGATTGACTCGTAGTAGGAACCTTAAACAGACATGCCTTAAATAGCAATCAAAGTGGATGATATGCTTTTTACTTTCTCTCCACAGATCGGAGTATAACAATAACAATAACTAAACTGCTTAGATTCGCTGCTTATTAGAGAGTTTCTTTTAAAAATTGGAATGAGAAAATCTTGTCAGCGCATTATCTATTCCGTGATATCTGGCCCCCAATCGCCACCAACTCAAGCAAAAAGAAGGCCTAAAAAACTGAATAGCTTAGGTCATCCTAAGGAAGAAGCCCATGCACGTGTTGCCACTAAGTTATCCCGTTTATTGAATTTTGTTTATTTCTTTAGAAGTGATAACTATTACTATTAATCCATCCGAACTCGATTGGAAGCCACGAAAAGAGAAGAGCGGAAGTATAACAAGAGCGGGGTTGCTGCAACTTCCCACGCTCTCATACACCTACACTTTCTCTCGCGGTTCTCGTGTCAAAATTTTCCGCTTTTCGTATCTAATTTTTGGGGGCCTGAGTCGGAGGAACCGAGACACCGTTCATTACTGGGAACCTGTCCAAATCATGTGAACTGACGCGATTTTGTTTATATAAATCCTACAGATAATCTCACGAATTATTGGGTTTTGCGATTTGACAACCTAAAAACATATAGCAACATTTTTGCGTTGAGTTATTGTTATCTGTATATTTGATTTAAGGGTTTAAACTGACTGACAAGGAACGACAGGGTTTCTAGCACCATACTAGTTGAACAATGGCTTGCGAAACTCCAGATCTTCGTCAAAATCTTCTTTCGGGAAAGGAAAGACGGAAGAAAATATTTGGTCTCCTTACCGAATGGTACAAAGCCGCTGCCCAAACCGATCCTCCTCCCGTCACTGACAAAAGCATCCTGGCCTACGATTCCAAAGTCAGTTACTATTACACCTCTGATGTCCAGCAAAAGAGCAACATCCTTGACTTGGTTTTGACGAGGCTTACTGCAGCTGTAGCAGAATTCACAGGACTAGTTGTCGACTTTAACAGCATAGGCGATCTCGTGGCACAATCCCTTGCAGACACTACCCGCCACGAAACGAGCCAGGGTTATAGTACTTGTGTTCTAAGAAGTTTCGAAGGGGAGTTTTCGGGGAAAAGATGTCTTTTCAAACCGATGGTCGTTGCTGTCTCCTTCAACTTTTCAGCCTCTGAATATAAGACTTCTGGGAGCGTCGCTGCGTTCGGTTATTGGGTTTACCTGTTCTGCACCGAACCTCCTTTCTTTTCCGAGAAAGTTGAAGGTGCTCCAAGTCGTTTGAGAACAGTCCATGGTGAACCTCTCGAGTTTGATATCCCCCACGACATGGAAATAGTGGGAAAGAAGTTTATGACGACGGCAGAACTTGATGCGCGTGGGCCTACATCTTTTACTCGCAATCATTAGTAAACGGAAGGATATTGCAAATAAGTCTCGAGTTATTGTTTTCCTCCATAAAATGTGTTGTCTTATTTTTTGTCTTGCCGTAACCTTGACTTGTCTACTTGACTTTTCTTACTAAGTATGATGTCGTTTCTTGGTATGCTAAAACAAACTCTTGACGAACGATGTTCGTAACGTAACTATTTTTGGTGAACGGTTTCAGTTAAAAAGTGAGGAGTCAAGACCTGAACAGGGCAAAACCAAAGTATACATGGTTGAGGAAGGAGGCCATTGAGACCACTCCTCCGCCAACCAATGACCCAAGCATGTTATCCTACAATTCTCTTTTCACCTACTATTTCACGGAGAAAACCTAGAATCAGTCAATCATCTCAAAGTTAGTCGCCGACAACTTAAATGCCGCCTTAGATGGACTCATGGGAGTAACCATTAACGCTTCCGCCATTATCAACGATGTCTCATTGGCTTTGGCAAACACCATGAAGGACCAGACGTGTCAAGGATAAAACACATGCGTTTGACGGTCTTTAGAGGAGGGGATGCTTGTACAAACCAATGGTTGTCGCCGTTTCTTTCAACTTTTCAGCTTCGGAATATAACACCGTGGCTGTAATGGGGTATGGGGTCTACTTACTTTGTATCCAGCCTCCTTTTTTAGGTCTGTTGGTGATGGAAAAACGTTGAAGTCGAGGACATTGCATGGGGAAGAACTCAAGTATAAAATTCCCCGGGACATGAGTATAGTATAGTGGGGAGGGAATATATGACGCTTCAACCACCAACTTGACCACTGCGGTCCTTACCGTATTGGAGTTAGGCATCAATTTATGATAACCTTCGCATGGTAGTGTATGCGCAAGTTGATACCGGGGCGGTTCTGTTCAATACCATGTTTTCTTTTTGGCTCAGGTGCTACTTACTATGCTAAGGACTAAACTGGCTTAGTGCCGTGAATCCCGCCGCAATTAGTCCAATGATCTACTTAAAGAATTATTGCGGTGTTCATTGCTGACCTTATTTAGGTTGTATGAGTGCGACCCGGGAACTGTCTTTTGAAATAGCTTGCTCTGCTTATCTGACTACTCAGATCGCACTTTGGTACGTTGCGTCGCCTCTTGTGTTTGATTGCCAGATATGGGTTACTTTATTTGCCAATTGACCGAAATCGTTTGTGATTTCATAATTGGACAGAAATAGAAAAGCGGTGTGATAGCAGATTTTCATATTTACCTTATTTAAAAAGCTTTGTGGGACCATTGATGTTATTTCTGATCAATTCTAAAAAAAAGTCGATAAAATATAGATGCTTCCTAATTGGGCTGTCATTCTCATGTCAATTGAGATATTAAATCTCACCATTTATTGCTCCGTCTCGTTGAGCATTTTCACGTGTCAGCGGAGGTTCAGAAAGTTGTTATCCAGAGATCTGTCGAATCTCAATGCTAGCGCAGTGAGACGTATTTTTACTAACTGGACCGTCCACATCAGCAGTCGTTCCAATCGCAGCAAGCAATTGCAACTCAATGCAGATAGGAAAACAATGGTTTTTACTGCAGAAATATATACCCGTTCAGAATCTACGAAGAAATTAGAATTTGACAGGAACAAAGGTGAGAATCGACATAGCTACATAAATAAGAATCCTTCCAAATACGTAACCTTTTCATCTTCGATGGATGGGACTAAGAGAAGGCAGACGACTGCCGACGACCTAAAATTCAAATTCGAGCTTCTATCGGACGGTGCCGCCAGCTTTGAATGCTTCAAAATCACACACAAGCGAATTTCATTAAATAAATTACGTTCCTTTCCCCGCTCGCATTAGCGCCAGTCATGGCTTGGGAAAAGCACCCCTTTGTGTGCAAAACTGCAGCCCAATGACGTTTTAGCTTCTGGTCAGTCCGCAACTAGAACCGCTCACCCACCGTCATTGCGTGAATGTTTTCCAAGCGAAGCCTACGGAATATGTTCCTTCCGCACTACTAATGAATATGAGAAGTCCAGGGGTTGAAACTTTAAATCATGCAAACGTGCATGCTCGCCCTGACACGTCCGATTCGTATCAGTTTTGGGAAGTAGTATATTTTTTTTTTAAAAAAAAAAGTTTATTGAAAAAACCTTTTTGGTCCGACAGTGTGGGAAGAGCATTATCTCAACATTGAGCTTCCAAGCCACATTATGGTTCTTTTACAGCTTCAATTTGAAAGTCAAAAAGTGGAAAATCGGCTAAACCAATTGGTCCAGGGAGTCTTGACAAATAACCCAATGAGAGCTCGTCTTCTACTCCAGAAGATTGGTCACCCAAGGTTAAGTCGTCGCTCTACATCAGTCGTCCGATGATCTGTCGGACAAAATGTCAAGTAACCACGCAATATTTTGCAAATTTTAATTTTGATAATGGGCTGAAATAAGAAAAGAAATAACAGTCAATAAATTGAGTTTCAAAACGGATTGGAGAGACTAAGTGTTGTGTCCCAGCCATTTTCTAATGTAAATTAAACCTCAGTTGTTAACAAGCAACTAATGTATTTAGTACCTAATGTAAATTAACTAAAGGAGCGGTTTAGTACTATAAAATAAGGAAGTAAATTTATGCGACTTACACCTCAGTTGTTAACAAGCAACTGAGGTTCAGTCTCCGAATTGAAACTGTATATTTATCGGTGAATCAACACCGGTACGAATAAAATAAATAAAACGACGTTTGAACTCCAGAGCTCAACATGTGACTAAGTGGTGTATCCACGATGGTACACAACACTGTTGTTGTAATACCGGAGTAGACATATTAGTTGTGGATAAAAAGTTATTATTTTATAGAAAATATAGCTAAATTATTTATACTCCGAGTTGCAGCTGTATAGTTGCTAAATGTATGCTAATAGAGAAAACTACACTAGTACTATTTTACCATAGTCGGCGCTGAACGTTTACGTAATATAACAACACTCCCCCTCACGCGCGAGCGTGTAAACCCAACGACGTTGCGAATCCTTCGATTTTCGGGCGTGCAAGAGCCTTCGTAAAGATGTCTGCGATCATTAGGTTCGTGTTGCAGTATTTTAAGACTGCCTCGCCGTTGTTAATTAACTCCCGTATCCAGATGTACCAGATGTCGAGGTGTTTATTGCATGCGCTGTATCCTCCTTTGTTCAGGAAAGCGATCGCGCTTTGATTATCGCAATAGAGGATCATTGGTGTTGAGAACAGTCTAAATAACTGAGGAGGTTCCGGATGTACTTGAGTTCTTTTCCAGCTTGGGTTATCGCGATAAACTCGGCTTCTGTTGTTGATAGGGTGACCAATGACTGTTTCTTCAAGCTCCAGGTGAAAGCTCCTCCATCGAGGAAGAATGTGTATCCGGAAATTGAATGTTGATCTTCTTGGGATGCCCAATCAGCATCGGTATAACCGAAGATGGCTGTCTTCTCCATACCATAGGTGAGTTTTAAGTCCTTCGTCCCTTTTACGTATTTTAAAACTCATTTTGCAGCTTCCCAGTGAATGTGTCCGGGGTTCAACATAAAATGCACCAATAAAGTGACAGCAAATTGAATGTCAGGTCAAGTCATTCTTGCAAGGTAGAGTAATCCGCTGATTAACTGCTTGTAGGGGATTTTATTCATTTCTCTTCTTTCTTCGTCTGTTGTAGGACATTGCGACTTTGAGAGGATTAGTCCCAGTTCAAGTGGTGTTGAAACGGGTGCTGCATTCTTCATTTGGAATTGTTTGAGGAGTGTTTCAATGTATGCTGATTGGGATATTGATAAGGTTTGTTCTTCTCGGTTTCTTTCGATTTTCATTGCGAGTAGCCAATGAATTCTTCCTAGGTCGACTAAATCGAATGTTTTCCCTAGTTCGGTCTTCATTTCGGCAATAACATCGTCTTCATTTCCAACCATTGTCAGATTGTTGACATGAATGGCAACTATCTTTATTGTTCCGTTTTCTTGTTTGAAGAAGATACCCAGGTCAACCAAGGTCAGTAAACATTTTCTTTAGGGTTAAGTACCATAAATGACCGCTCTGTTTTAGGCCGTAAATTCCTTTTAATAGGTGCCAGACAAGATCTTCTTTGCCGGCTTCTTCAAATCCAGGTGGCTGTTGCATGAAGATTGTTTTGTCAATCTTGCTATTGAGGTAAGCACTCTTGAAATTGGCTTGGTGTATTTCCCAGTTGTTCTTATTTGCTATTGCCAGGATAAGACAAATTGATTCCGGGTTCGCTGTCGGAGCATACATTTTGTTGAAGTCTACTCCAGGCTCTTGGGAGAATCCTTGTGCAACGAGTCTTGCCTTTGCTTTTACCGGTACATTCTTGTCATTGAGCTTGAGTTTGAACGTCCACTTACTTCCGACAATATTAGCGTCTGGTAGTGGTTTTACCAGTTCGAAGATACCTCTCACACGCATTTGTTCAAGTTCTTCTGTCATTGCCATTGACCAAGCTTCTTTATTCGGACTGTGTAGTGCTTCTTCGACAGTTTCTGGCTCGAATATTGCTGCTGTTAGTGCGTATTCTGTTATGGTGATCTCTTCGGCTAGTTTGCTGCTTTCGCTCTCCAGACTATTGTTGTTTCGTATTCCGGTAGGTAAAGTTGGTTTATTCATTTGTCCGGTTGCTGAACATTTTCCAGATATTATATCTTGGACATAATTCGAGGGTTTTATATTTCACTGGCTTCGTCTTAGTCCAGTCGGTTCGAGTTGGTTCGTGGGAGTTTCAAGTCCTAACATGGGATCAGGCAACTCTTTGTTTTGTTTGGGTTCGGCAATCTCTGTTGTTGTTTTCTGGTGAGTTTTGGGGTTGTTCCGGATGATTTGTGTGCTGACTGGTGGTGCTGTTGGCACACTCTCCAACTCCCCCTCATTCGGAACTCTCTTCTTCAGCTCAAAGATGACATTCCGTTCGACACTGATTCGTCCTGATTCTGGCCAATAAATTCGGTGGCCATTCCCATTACTCTCGAAACCAATCCAGCGACATATGATTGATTTTGGATCTAATTTGGAGTTCGGGTCAATTCAGACATGAACATTCTCACCGAAGGTATGTATGTCAGAGAAGTCTGGTTTCTTCCTGGTTCTCACTTCATGTGGGGTTTTATTTTCTAATGCGCGAGTTGACAGTCAATTCTTGAGCCATGTTGCGTGGCTAACAGCTTCTCTCCATAACAATCCTGGTAATTTCGTGGCAAAGATCATAGCCCGGGCATGTTCTACTAATGTTTGGTGCTGTCATTCTTCGGATCCGTTTTGCTGGGGTGAATCATGGACTGTTAGTTGGTGTTTTATTCCGTGACCTTGTAAGTATTTCTTCATCACTTCACTTGTATACTCGCCACCATTGTCGGACTGAAAACATTTAATTTCTTTTCCAGCTTGCTGCCGGCTCCACTTGATGAATGCCTTCATTTTCTCCAATGCTTCAGACTTTTCTGCCATCAGAAAAATGTGAGTTTCTCTTGTTGCATCGTCAGTGAATGAAATAAAATATTTCTTCCTGCTCTGGGTATTTACTTTAGCCAGTCCCCAAACGTCTGTTATAATGCCTTTGAAAAATTTTATTTTTTTATTGTGCTATTTTCATACTAAAAGCTAACACCATGCTGTCAGACTTTGAATATCCCCTACCACACTATCACCTTATCACCTACGTCCAACTCTCTTATGTCCCAACAATTCAACAATCCTGATCCGATCTACTTCCTAACTGAAGTACAATCATATTATAGTTCCAATCAAAGTCTACCATTTGACTACACACTCAACTGGCCTGATTATCCTGGACAGGTTTTTCCTGTAGCCACTATTCAATTACTACCAGAAGAACCATTCTACCTAGGACAATGATTATGGTTCACAGGATTTCAAGAAGCACACGAGGTTCAACGATTCATATCAGTATATCAAGGAACACAACAAGAGATGGTAGTGCGAGTATGGGTTACATCAAATAGCCAATACTACTTTCACCATTATCTCTTTGACGTCCCATGCGAATACATTCATCCCTATTACCTCCTTCAACTTCTTTACCCTCATGGTGTCGGAACCAATGAACACACCCAGCTTACCCCCCACCTATCGGAACCACTTTATCTCAACTTCTTATCTCACACTCCATCAACTTCATCTGAAAGCACATTGTCATCTGACATGGAAATATCAAGGCATCCCAAATAATTCCATACTCCATCTGGCAACATATAATATCGGATATTGGATGTATTATCTACCTGTTCACACTCCCATCCATTCAATGTCTCCACATGCCACAGATGACAAACCCACCCTTTTCTATGATGAAGAATATTGGGTGATAGAAGAAGATTATGAGTTAACTTATCCGATTCCCACCCCCTTTTCCCTTATCCTGATAATCCCCTCCCCATCTTTTCCCACATTTCATCCCTTCAGAACTGAGTTACGATTGTACCTCAATCAAGGAGCTAGACTACCAATTGACGAAACTACATTATGGCCTACCTCCCCTTTTGCTCAGAAATATTCAGTTACTCTTTCTGACATCAAAGTCCCAGCCAGATTACAACAAGGAAAACGATTCCAGCTTAAAGGATTTCGAGGCACTTTTCAGGTTGATAGAACTCACACTCTCCCCATCAGCTGCCCATATGTGCCAATAGGAGTCATACGAGTTATAGGTTATCAATGTAGTGGATTAGAAGATGTTCATGTGATATTTGACATCCCGTCTTCCACATTCTGGACCCTAGAAGATATCTATAAAGGGTATGTATGGGATTAGTGTCGGAGAATCAAAATCCCTCAACACACCGCATCAATCCCTATCATGCACTGTAAAGATACTCCTCAGCTCAAGAATTTGTCTAACTCCCCAATTCTATCTGATGATGAAAAGTACAATATTTATGATGATGATGACGATGAAACTATTACCAACAGTCCCCTTCCTGAGGACATTGACCTCCCTTCCTCCGACACTCCCTATCTTATGGATGATACTATGCTACTCAAGGTTTATTATAGCTCCACAAAAGCCCCGCCAATTGATAAGAAAACCTTATGGCTCGAATACCCTGCCCCACACATCCTTCACCTTGTGAACATGCCACAGTTCGAAGCAAAGTTCCCACTTGAATATGGACAAGAAATCAAGATTCCCTGTCACCCTTACATGTACAAGATCAACAATTTCTTTTCCGTCAGACAGTCTGGTTACCACACACCTGATATAGGGCCAGTAGTACATATCATTGCTTCAGCAAAGATAGGAACAATCTACAGCCACGCTCTATTTGATATCCGACCCAAATGGTTGTATGTTCCTGAACTTCCTAATTCTCCTCCCCACGATCCTCCACCCTCTCCCACAGAAGAGAAAAGCCTGGAAGAAAAGGAGTGCATCAGAAGTTTGTGGAATAGAAGATTCTGGAGATGGAAGTGTCCACATGGAAGCAGAACACCGTAGAAAGCTCTGGAAGCTTCGGTAGTAATTATATTTATTTTATTTCCCCTTATGAACATTATTTCCTTTTATGTCACCATTCCCTTCACCATATTTCTCACACTTTCTATCTGTTTCTCTCACATTCTATAACATTCCACCATGTTCCATCATGTTCCTCATCCCTTTGATGGACAATGTATGACTAATATTTCATGTATATAAACCCCCCATGGCAAGGAATAAAAAAAAACAAGTTATGTCTTTAAGTTTAAGTCCCCAAGTTAAGTGGCTCTAAAGAGTTTGGTGCTCTGAAGAGTTCAAGTCAAGTCCTCACGTCTAAAGTCTTTTTCCACTGTATAGCGAAGTGCTTGCAGTTGGTCTTTCTTCTACAGCGTTAATTGGTTTAACATTGCCAGTTTCTTTCTTCCCCAACTCTATCAAGTCCTTTGACAATTTTGACATCAAAGCCTCCTCATTTCACTGCAATCAGGTGTAGCATAAACCTCCTGATTTACCCCTGATTTACCCCTACGTTGTCTTGTCCTAAGACATCTCTTACAACATCTTCTTGTCGATGGATGCACTAAGCAAGTGCACGAAACCCTGACCACTTGTCAAGTTACACCCAACATTTTCAGCTTGGTGTTTCATCACCCTCTTCATGTTCAATCTTATCACCCTTCGTTTTCCACAAACTTTCCCCTTCACCACATAACCCTTTTCCTACTAGAATTTCTGCGGCAAAGCTCGACTTATTTTGGAACCAAGATCTCTATAATTAAAAATCTTATTGTAAATACTGGACTACGACTTTATTTAGTTTAGTATACGACAACAGGTGTAAGACAGCAAGTGCTTCTAAGAATATTCTGGTCTTAAGCATACATTGTGTCAAGGTCTGATACCTTAGGTTTGTAGTTGATCTTGCAATCAATAACTCTTTCGAGATTATTGATTGGAAGTTCAACTGAGTTGGGGACATGGCCTCAGCTTATATGCTGTGCCCTCTTCCTAGACCCCGAATGTATGTCCCCAATTTAATGGTGACAATGCCAACTATAGTAGTCAACAATAGAATCAGACAAAGTCAAGGTCAACGACTTCAGTAGGAGTAATATTGAGAGATGTAGCTTAGTGTCGATGACAAGCAAGACTGTCAAGGTCGAGTTGTCAACAGCTGAAGTCAGAGAAAGATTAATGAGTGACAAAGAAGAACTGATAATAGTTTGTTTATTAGATATTGACCAAGGTCGATATCAAAACTGAGTCTACATCGTATTTACATGAAGGTTTATATACATGTGAGACTCAGGGAAAACCTGTGATACATGAATGTCGTTACAATCATTAGTAATCGGTGAAACAAATGTATGGAGAAGGTAACCCAAGGGGTTACCAGAGTGAAAGTATTTCCTGTGAGAAATACCGAGGAGTCCGAGGCAATCAAATCAGTGTCAAGTCAATAAATCGAAGGTGTTGAAATGGGTTGAGGGTGTCGAAGCATAGTAATGTAATATAATGAGTGAAGACGAGTATGGGGAAACTTCAATATATCTGATAATGAATGATTATATGTTATGTATGTATGATCATGTGTCAGTTTATGACACCAATCCTAAACTAGTGGTTGCAATGACTCGAATAACTTGGTAAGGAGGGGTGCAGTATGAGACAGTGAAGAAATGGTTAATGTGATATTGCCCCTCGAAACCTATTATTGTGATGGCATCTCCATACTTGATGGTTTCGGGGAGACTGAGATTCGAAACCTTACTTCTAGTTGATACGTCTTTGGACATGAGCAGGTATTGAGGCCATAGGGTGTCAGGATCGATTGGGAGTTGGCTACTCAAGCTTCAATACACACGAACTTCCATTTCAAGGTCTTCAATAGAAGAAGGGAGAGGAGTAGTAGGGTGAGTAGGGGCTTGACCATCTGTGTCTGATTCAAACAGAGGTTGATAGTGAAATCGGGAGGTATAGGAAGAAGAGGTACTAGAATTAGTCAAAGTGTTTTGTGTAGTTACATTAAAGGAGAACATTTTGAGTTTGGTGGTTAAGGCAAGATGGTGGTGTGGAGGTTTGATGAGTGATCATGGGGTTTCTGGAGGTTGTTAGTTATATGAACCCCTTTTTGGGCTCCGACAGCCAGATTTGTTCTCAGGGGTAGTTTTGCATGTCGCTAAAGGTCCAAAATGCCGAAGAAGGAACATTAAAGGCGATGCAAATGAATTGGGACCCATACTTTTGGTGTGCGATCACCCTTATGATTTCAACAGGGGTGTAAGGGCAACATTTCCTTAGGCTGTAACTATTTTCAATAACAAAGGCTCCTTGAAATCCTCGGACTACAATAGGTTTGGTGTAGTGCAGGGTTTCTATTATTTCCAAGTCTTCTAACTCCTTATGGTAAGTCTTCGTGGGTGTTTGGGCTGGCCATGCAGTAGCGGGACTTATCCTAATATTGAACTTTTCTCCGAGATCAACATATAATTAGTTCCGTTTGGAACAGATGATAGCTGGGTTGAGTCAGATATAGGATGGGAAGGAAGTCGGAATCCTTAGGAATGGGATAAGGGGTATCATATTCTGTTTCGTCCTCCAATAAGTATGTAGGGGAGGGTGAGGGGAGAAGGTGGTCAGGGTGAACCTGCTGGTCAATAATATCATCTTGATCATAGAAATCACATTCCCAGAACATGAGGGGAAGAAGGGGAAGGGTAAAGGGATGAGGGAAAGAAAAGTCTAATTGTGTTTTTAAGTGATTTTAGTGAATATGAGGAAAACGGTGAAAATAATCAAAAAATTTCTAGATGTTACATTGTGGTCAAACTGAGACAAGTGAAAGAATGACTAATTTTTGTATCCTATCCCTGGTCACTTATGGAAGGTTCCGTATGGAGGGGAAAGAAAAGAAAAGAGCATATAAATGCTTCCTATGAATTAAGCTGTGGATCTCATAACAAATTACAATTAATTTAGTTTCCCTTACCAAGGAGCCTCACATATGAGAAGTTGTCCAGATAAGAACTCCAATCCCGGAATAACGTAGTGTATACTACTAGATCCCTACTGACTTGCCGCTAACATTAGATACTGTAAGTTCTATTGACCCCTTTTTTTTCACAAAGATAAAATCATGCATTTTTTGTGCCTTTTCTCCACTCTCATTAGTCCTCCAAGTGGGGGGGGGCACACTGCTTTGCAGGAGAAAGAACCTTCTTACTTTGGTACTCAACCAATTCTTGTGTTTGCTCCGTACTCAAACACTAGAATTGTCCATTAAAATTATTATGTAAACAATACTTTGGTTCACGGTAAAATTTTTGAAATTGAGATGGTGAAGAAACAGCTTGTTTACTGAAATTGGTTTAAACAGCTCTTGATCGATGTTTGAACTGACTGACATGCATGTTAGTTGAGAAAATGGCCAGCAATTCTTAAAATCTCATGTATATCTTGTTTATTGTAGAAGGTGCTTGAACCTTCGTAAGACCAAAGTAAGATCCATTCAACGATACTTGCTGTTTACAGTAATCCAATGTTTAATTGTCTTCAGTGGATGATTAATGACTAATGCATTATCCGAGAACTAGAAAGTTCGTCCCCACACTGATATCATTAACTTTTATCCGAGACATGTTTCCCTCAAGCCTGAGCTCAAGTTAGTTGAGATTTCATTCAATGGTCTGCAGTTTCCTGTGAAGAAACTTTTCACAAGCATGGCAAGCGCTAACGAGAGGAGCAGAGAAAGGTATTACACGACATAGATCACATGTCAGAATGAAGAGAAGTTAGCAGGTTAACACCCTTCCCTTGGTATAAAGAGGATGGAGCATTTCGCTTAGAAGTTGAATTGTGGTTTATCATTTTATGTCATCGGCCTTCTCTGAAGTCCAACTCATCCAGGTTGGGGACCAAAGGCTTAAATTTTTGGGTAGTTCTTTACATACAAAGCTGCACAGATGAAGGGGCCTAAAATGAATTTGTCAAATTCACATGTCTTCATCAATTCAAAAGGATGTGCCTCAGTTGGAAAATTTAATTAACATTGGATTCCTATGCATTTCGGGTTACGGTTGTTTGCCATGTTAAGAATAAAGCAAGTATCTTATCTTTTGTGAATGGTTACAAGTTTTCTAGACCTCTGCTGATGTAAAAACATCAATATCTAATGTGAAAAGGGTGATAATACATTGTGTGTGGGTGTGTTTTCAATGACACGATTGACATGAGAATGACAAACTCATTTTAATAAATAATTTATCTATCATCAAAATTATTTTTGGTTAGAAATGAACATAAATCATCCAGCAAAACTTCTCGGATTATGATACTGCAGCTGTACGAGAACCTGCTATCACATCACTTTCCAGTGTTTAAACAAGCGATTTGGTGACTTGACAGGAATATCCTGGAAAAACACATGATTAAATTGTAAGTATTAGGAAAGGTGGCTAAACATCTTTATGGGAAGTCAAATAAGTGTTTCAAGAACCGAAGAACACTTTTAGGCTCATTATGGGATATGTCAGCAATGTACACCATTATAATACATAACTTTGAATATTGAATTATGTTCAAAAGTTGTTCCATGATACCATGTGATTTTTAGCCTGCTAAATGTAAATTTAGACTTAGCTACATTTATAAAAGCATTGATAAATTGAATGTTTGATCAAGCATGGGGGGAAGGTTACATAAAATTAAAATAATCCATCAAGTGGAATACATATTCATATTTTCCTGAGTGTCAGTAAGAGAACAAACTACTAAGAATATCTAGTTGCTTACTTTTCATTCTATCAAGTTTTTTCCAGGAATCGGAGAGCTCTCACTCTATGACATATTTTCTAGAAAGAAGTCAAGTGATGTTTTAGTAAGTTCATGTGATGGTGGGAGTGTTACCAGAAAGTTGATTAGATGAATCTCCCCAGATGCCAAAACATTTTCAAGTTCTCAAGGAAATAAGAATGAGAATGGGGTCAATTCTGGTTCTGGTGTCAGGGAGAGAAGTAGACAGAATTATCAGCAAATTGTATACCCTGCCCTTCTAATCTAATTCTGAAAAGCTCACGTAAAACCTGGACACTCCCACACCAGAAAGAAAAAAACCACTTCTTCACGTGAACAATACTGTCTGCAGTGATAACACTAATCTGTTGAGCAATGTTTAATTATTGTTTCTGACCTCCGAATCAGAGGACATCTGAGGAGCTGTTTATTGGGACTGATCCAAAGAGTTTTGACTGACACAGTTTTTTCTATATAAACCTCGAATAATATCAGTGAATTTCACAACCATCAGGTTTCTACCTCACTTATCATCTCCTTCAATGTTAAAGCTACTTTCATTGGTGTTATTTTCTAATTCTTGATAGTTGTTGTTTTTTTCAACTGACCTATGAATTAGTTAACAAGATGTCTTGCAGCAGTCCTGATCTTCAAGAAAATCTCGACTTGGGTATGGAGAGACAGAAGAAGATTTTAGATCTCATCACCTTGTGGTACAAAACCACAGCACAAACCAACCCTCCCCCAGTCACTGACAAAAGCATTCTCTCCTATAACTCTAAAGTTACTTACTATTACACCTACAACATTCAACAATCGAGCAACATCTTGAATTTGGTTATTGCAGGACTTAATGCAGCTGTCGCAGGAATCACTGGAGTAACCATTGACTTCAATAGCATCGCCAATCTCATCGCCCAATCCTTGATGGGAACTATCCAAAATGAAACTGGCCAGGGTTATAGTACTTGTGTCCTCCAAAGTTTCCAAGGAAAGTTCCTGGACATGCCATGCCTCTGTAGGAAATCACATGATTGTATGTATGTACTCTGGTGGAACAGTCTAGATTAGTAGTGATGTAGTTAGACTGATACTGGGATTCACACCCTGGTGCACAGTCCATATGCACAGACCACTCCTTAGTCTGTTTAAGTAGAACCATTTGTACTGTAGATAGTCATCTGGTAATCTACTATAGATACACCATTCTATCTGCAATGCTCTAAGTCTTACAACTCCTCACTGCACTCAGAGGGATTCATCGTCTAGTACCATAGATTTCCCAGATTCCTTTAGCCTCTACAAACCCATGGTTCTCACGGTTTCTTTCAACTTTTCAGCCTCTGAATATAAAACCACTGCGAACATTGCTGCCTTCGGTTATTGGCTCTATCTGTTTGTTACTGCACTTCCTTTCCATTCAACAGAAGAGGAGTATAATCCACGCTGTTTCTGAACGGTTGAGGGGCAACCCCTTGATTTCGAGATCCCTAGTGACATAAAGATAGTAGGACAGAAGTTTATGATGCAGGCTGAACTTGACGCACACCCACCTACATCTTTTACTTGTACTCGTTAATAAACAAGTGGAGGCATATGTTGTCTAAATAACCTGATGTATTCTTTTTCCTGTGCACGGTGTGCCCCGATTCCGAAATATGTTCTCTTTTGTTTTTGTCATTTGTGTCCAAATATGATGTTGTTTTCTTGGTACACTGGGTCATGAGAGCTCAAACAATGAAAATGCCTTGGCAAGCCGGATGATCGACTGCATGTTCATAGAAAGAGAAGAACGATACGTGCATGTGACTGACAGCTTACATAAGTCAACTGCGGGTTTGCCCTTTGCCTGTTCCCCCAACATCCAAGATATCGAAGACAATCAGAGATCTCACTAATCATAGCAAGTCTCGTTTATAATTTGTCAACGGATGTCGTGTTCGGATGTAGCGATTAACCAGAACAGCGAGAAGTTGTTAGTTTTAGCTACCGCGCTTACGCCAGCCCTGAGCACAACATATTTTCGATGTAGTCTTTCAATTCGTTTGGGACCTCGAGCGGTTAGTCGTTACTTTTATTATTCTAACCATCCCAAGCCACATATCAGGCTCATCTTTCTTTAAACCCGTTGTATACTGTTTTTACCACCAAAGTCGAATACTTCGTACGCTCGGTTTACGATGCCTTTTTTTTTTTTTGCTAACAATCAAATTTAATGGTATACTTATATCTCATGCTTTGAAAAGACGGTGACGGAACATTAGAACAATCAACAGACGGCAGGGACATACATCAATGCTAAGAAGGGGGGACAACCATGACGGATGCGAACGTGTTCAATGCGAACCAACGTAACAAGTTGTGGAGGTGAAACCATCGCATTGTGGGTTACTTCTTAAAGTCATTGATTTTTTCAGATGACAAAATTATAATATGAACTCTACTTATTCAGCAGGTTGACGTCGAATCATCAGACCCGGGTCTGAACTAGTACCCCTGGTATTACCTATATATGTATCGGGGGTGGTGGATACTGTATCGAAAATCTAAGCTATCTTTTTCATTTTATTTCATCCTTTATCGTTGGGCTTAACATTGTCAAAAAGAGGCCCATCAGCTAAGATCGTTTTTGGTCCAAGCATTCAGCGTCATCGGACAACCTTGGAGACGAGATTACGAGTAATCAATAACCCCACTCTTATTACCGTTATTCCTATCCCGTGAAAAGGGACTTTTTAAAGAAGGGTTTTCTTACGAGGGTGTTTTTCCCAACCGGATCGTCGGCTTGAATGTTCTACAACCTTTTCCTTTCAAGATGACGACACCATCAGTGAATAAGACACGAAATGTTTAGAAACAATATTCCATCTTTCAGTTTTCTAGGTTGAACCTAATTTTAAGCTCTGTTGGCTAGTCCCGACCGGCGCGCATTGTTATGCTCGGATGCGACGATCAATCTGAACAACGAGAGTGAGTATTCCTGGTTACGACAGTTACCGCCAAAAGATCTCATTTATAACTGAGCGTCATTCCAACTTCGCCTTTTAACATCTGCCGTTGGTGGTTATTTATTCTTATGTAAAAAGTCAGATTAGGTTCGTCGATTCTATCACTTTTATAGAAGACCGAAATGTTCCTTCAGTGAATAATGTTCATTATACGTAGATAGGCCGATCCGCTTTGTTGGCCCTCGGTCTGTCACCTGGTTGATTGCGTTCGTCCTTGGGTAAATTAAGCTGAAGATTAATGTTTCTCCAACAGGATTTGGCACTTGAACTCGTCCACTAGCATCAGAAACTCAACTCTGTCATATAATGATTCTGAAGGAACTACGTTTATTGCATGAGCAAACCAGAGAATAAATCATCAGACGACAATACAGGGACAAAAAAAATACTTCAAATTTCAAAATGTGGAGATTGTATTCAAGGATTGAAACGGTCCAATTCTGCGACCGTCATATATCTCCTCCCTACTACGTTAATATCATTTGGAATTAAATACCCAAATGGAACCGCCTGGCTTGGCTTTTCATCATTACTCCTGAAAGGAAGCTGAGCACGGAAAAAGTAGACCCAATAACCGAATGCAGCAACATCTTGAGAGGTCTTGTATTCCGAAGCTGAGAAATTAAAAGAAACTGCGACGACGACGACTTTGAATAAACAATCTTCGTAGTAGTATTTTCCCAAGAAAGATCGTATGACACAGGTACCGTATCCTTGACTTGTCTGACTTTGGGTCGTTTCCTCTAGTGCTGATGCAATGGTACGATCTACTGCAGCTCTGTCAACGGTTATTCTAGGTGGCGTCTCTATAACCCAAGGGGGGTCGTATATTCTAGCTTGTATTCCGCTCCAAATGGGACCGCCCACGGAAATGCTACGTGTGTAATAGTAATCCACCTTGGACTCGTAAGCCAACAAATTTGGATCGTTGGGAGGAGGAGGAGGAACCCGAAGCACTGTGTAATACCACTGCGTCATGAGGTCATTTAGCTTCCTTTCTCTCTGTTTCGCAAGCTCGTTCGCTGAGAGGCTGGGTTTGGGTGTCGAGGACGAGGATCCCATTCTTTGGTCTGTAAAACTTTGTTAAGTCAACTGCGACGAAAAATACTAGTAATAAACACACATGATGAAAGGTAGGAGATTCAAACGATAATGGTACGTGTAAATGATCGACTCGGAGGGAATGGAATGTGGGGTTTTGTAAGCCATTACTGTGAGTCAAACTATTTATATTGTATTAACCTGGATTTTAATGTACACTGTCTGAAATTGAAATCTGTTAGCACCCTCAACGTCATTCTCAACCTTGTGTGGTAAGAGCCCTTCTGTTCTCGGAGTATAGGTGATCCCCCAGTCACATCGATACTGATCCTCGGCAGGTTTGGAATATTTTGCGACATAATAGGGCACAAAAGAATGAACAGCCTCTCGTGACCTGGTGGCCAATCATTGGGAAACTAAATTAAATGGATTACCCCATACAACTCTTCGATTGTTTGGATTGTTCCCGATTGTCTCCGAAATTTGAATCTATGGTCCTATGAGAATCACAATGTGGCTGAGAAGCTTGACAGTTCCAGCGAGAGAAAAAATAAAAATTTCACGGTGTTTTTGGTGCGAAAATCTATAAAAAAAATTATCTTTCACAAAAGCACTTAAAGTGATATTGATTGAATGTGTCAGGGCGAACAGACGGGACAGGTACGTACACGGAACTTGTTTAAATTTGTATGCACAACGATAACAGGTGATAACCCCATTTAATTCACAAACAACTTGAAGTTGGCTTGTTATTGATTCGTTATTAGACTGCCGATCTGCACAAGTGTGCTTCCCTAGCCTCGATGACTAACAAGAGCGGAGGAAGGACATAACCACTGTCAGTAAAACGTACGAAATGATCATCTACTAACATATTTTCTCACAAGAATAGAGTTCAATATATCTATATCCTACATGGTCAGATGTTGGAGTGAAGCCAGTGGCGCTTTATAACGAGCAGTCGGCTTTTGATAGTATATCGTCGGCTTTCTCTTGGGTCCGACTCATTGGAAGATCGGAGCTTACTTTTTTTAGATTTTTCATATGTAATGCTTCTCCGTCAAGAAAAGTATTCCGTTCTAAGCCTCAGAAGCGAGGGTTTGAGTGGGAAATCCCAGTGAACTTCACCCTCAATTTGGAACCATACTTCGCCCCGATCTTTCTAATATTTTATGTTAAGTCCTGTTCGGTTTCGCATTTATATGAGAATTATAAGGTACGTACAATAATAGTAACACAATGTCTGAGACAAATATTAACCACCAAAACAGAAGTAGTAACCAAGATCTTAAATCTTCGAGCCCCAAAAAATTTGATGCGTATTATTATATTAAATTGAAAAATTAATCACCCCAGAAACAAACCATCCAGTTACTAGATTTCATCGGACGAAGGAACGGAGACTCGAAATGACCGTTTCTATTTTTATCAAGGACAACGTTTAGACCTTGTTTGTTCGAATGGGAATTTCCCGTGTCACTTATCTGGATACCATCTAGCGTGCAGCTATAGCATGGTTTCCCTGCTATGCGTTACGTGTTTACTTTCAAGTTGCCAGTCTCCAATAATTGAAATAGCGCGAATTTCTTCATCCACTGGAAAAAATTTAAAAAAATCAATCAATCTCGCTTGGCTGAAGAAATCTGGATGCATATTCTCAGGGGATAAAGTAACTACTGGTAGTCGGCGAGTTGCTCCTTATATGGAGGACTTGGAAATTACGCGAGGAAATGGTATTATACATGCTGGTTTTCTAGATGTCCGTTGATGTCAAATGACATAGTTACGTTACTTGCGGTGGCTCTCAAATAACTCAATTGACACGAGGTTTTGACTAAAAAAAATGACACCAATGATCCTACGAAACTTCCCGAATGATATGTGAAAATCCGCTTTTCCTTTTCTGTCTAAAGATATGGTCACTTGAAAAAGAAAATACATTTCATATAATACTCGCAAAGCGGAATTCCCCCAATATAATTTGCCAGGGAAAAAGTAGCTAATCGGCTCTCTGGGCGGTCAAAAAAGTGTAATAAGCGAGTTCCACAACACTCTTCGAATTGGCATTATACAACTTGGATGCGTCAGCAATATACACCGCTAACAGGACATTGTATATGGCGGGTGTTTCAAAGTATAGTCCCCGGTACGATGTGGAACTGAAACTACCAAAGGTGGAGGTGGCTTTGGCTCCAATTACAAAGGTAGTAAAGATATTGGTGAGATCATTGATAATTTCAGATGTGTCCACTGTGATGGACAACCCCTGAATTGCGCTTTCTATGATACTCTTGACAAAGTTTCGGACAAGTTCGCGGTTTTCCAAGTCTCTAACATAGAAAGCCGCTGTTTTGGACTTGTAAGCCATAACTGAGCTGTCTATCGCGGAAGGAAGTTGTAATCCTTTAGTGAACTTGGATGCTTGTTCTTCAAACTCCTCAATGAATTTCGCCGCTTCACTGGCGTTCGACGGTGGCAATTGGGGACTGGAAAGACTCATTTCTCAGTTCTCTAGATGCCAATGAATCAGTCATAAAAAATTAACAAAGAACAAGAAATACAAGTTACTTCTGGGTTAACAGGGAATCGAGGAGATATAATTGACTCGTAGTGGGCCGCCCCACAAAAAAACAAACAGGCTTTAAATAATAATCAAAGTAGACGATATACTCACTCTACACAGGTGGGAATAATATACCAAGAAACCTAATTACTTAAACCCCCCCCGGTCCAAAGCTATGTCAGGGGTTAGGACGGGAAATATCATCGGGGAGTTCTCTACTCCGTTATATCCCGCTCCGAATCAGCAAAAATAGGTTAAAAAAACTCAGTTACCTTCAATTTTGGTCAGGTACTCATTCCTAAAGACCAAGCCCGTGCACGTGTCACCATTGTGTCAGTGTTATGTCGCTGCTAAAAGGTTGTTCAGATGAATTTTTAGAACGGTGTTTACTTTGCAAAAGAGTATAGACATTAAACTATCGGACAACTTACATTTTACAAGTCACCAAAAAAACGGGACCTATGTTCTTGCGACCCTCCACTTAATCTGTATGCTCAGGCTCCCACACACTAACAACGTCTCAGGTTTATGGCAAGCACTTCCCCCTTTTCATGGTAAAAAAATATTGATTGAAAGCACGGTGAATGATCGCTTCCGGTCGACTACCGACTGGGAGGAACCCGAGAAATGATTTAAGGTGTACTAGATGGCTCAGCTGATAGTCGAGCTCCGGCATGCCTTCCGAATTTCCCACCGGTATCGGATACCAGAGCATGATACTTGAGATAGTCATGGGGTGCTCAGAATGCGCAGAAGAGCTCCCCACCTTGAGTTCCTGAAAATGATTTAAGTGTCCGTTATGGGCTCAGATATCATGATATACTCTTGATCATCCTTTAAAGCCGGTGTCAAGTATTACCGTATGGTAAAATTCTCGAAAATCAAGAGGAGACGCCTTGTGCGTGATTGTGGAACACTGCTTTCGTCAGTTTTTATTGATTTATTGATTTATTCATATTTTGTATCTCAAAACAAAACGAATAAAGGGTTCTACATAAGTTCCGACTTCTCTTTAGCTAATATACTAGTATTCACTAAAGTGGTCGTTCCTATTTCAACGCGTACGACTTTTGACCAGCTCAACATTCGATCCTTGATCAAGTATACCTTCCTGAGGTATGCTGTCAACTTGATTAAAGTTTGAATTTCCATTTGCTGATCATGTTAACATGAGTTTTCAAACAAGAATTTTACTGGTGCAACCAATCAGGTTAATGTTTTAATGTCAGTTCTTTATTCGACATTTTTTTTCCTCTACTTTGTTTTGATGATCCAAATCTCAAGACCTCGAAAACACAATTCACATGCAGAAGATCGGCCCCCACCCTACCCAAAGCATAATATTTTGGTCCTGTTCCTTTATTTTCCCTTCCTTTATTTTAGTCTTCCTTTATGTTGCAGATGTTTCCCCTGCATGACGCGAAGCGTCATCCTTCTTTCATCTCAACAAACATAATCCGTTCCACATTTCTTTGTGGAACGAAGTTATAAAATCCTTGTGATTAGTTACGATAATATGAAGAACTTATAATACAAAGTTTGACCCATTTTAAATTGTCTGAATCCTCTTTTCTACTCCGAACCACAGGAATATTAAATTAATTATTTGATATTTCGGCTCTTGTTCTATTTTCCATATTACATAAATAGTATAATCAAGGCTATACTATTTGGTATCTCGCAGTAATTCTCCATGGTTCAAACTGTACTTTATGGTAAAAATGTCACATGTATCTTTGTTTTGCATCAAAAAATCTGGCAAATTGAGTAGAGATAGTGAGGGCACATGTTTGAATCAGCGGATACTACTAGACATGAACCATCTAATCTTACATTTTGCATGGCTTGGCACATTCGGTTGCTTGTTCAATTGTTGACTGCTAAATACCATTTTCATTAGGACTCGGTTCTTGAACTCTACCTGCACCCTTTGATAGTTTGGGGTACTTGATTCCTTGTCATAGATGTCAAAGTGACGATGATTGATATCAAACCAAAAAGAGATGAGCATTGCGACTATGGATCCGAATGTTCAGATCGTAATAAGTACTTGAAATGTTGGTCAATTTTCCCATTTGTCCCCGAAAAAGCTCTCACCTTAGACATCTTGTACTTCCCAGCTCACACAATTGTGTCGTACATGATAAAGCGATCTCCTATTGAAAAAGCTTGGGATTTTAAGACACCTCCACCAGCTTTGACTAATTAGTTAATGTTGTTGAACATTCGTCATTTGAGCCTGAGGTGCCAGAAATAACTCATGCTGGGAATGTTGTTTCCGCTATCATTCAAACACTTCCTCTTTAATAAATTGCATATATCAGGGCTATTGACAAAGGTGTGTAAGTGACAGTAGACTAAGTCCTGAGTTTTTATGCCAAAACAACTCCATTTTAAATTTTTGTTGAAGAATACATGAACCCGAATATGTTCATTCTGCCAGTACGCTACTTTTTCTTATTCCTGCTAGCAAACAAGTGGGCTGAAAAAAATCTGTCAGAAAAAATTCTACTTCATTTGTCTGTTAGAAGAGTACCAGTAATAGTGCAATCCATATCCTGAAAATTTTGCAACCATTTTCGGGATATGGATATGTTAAGAGAACTATAATGTCTGTGTCGACTGAAATGCAATCCCTTGAGGCTTGTGTGTTCTCAAGGATAATCTCCTCATCTTCCTAGCAAAATTTCACTTCTTCTTCATTCGTCAGTAAACAAAGAAACAAAAACAAAAATGATCACTGTTTGTGTGGACCCTTAGCTGAGCCATCCAGTACACCGTAATGATTTACTGGAACTGATCCAAATAATGTGGACTGATACGAGTTTCTATATAAAAGCCTCAACAAACAGGGTAAGTCGCACCAGCCATTAGGTATTATTATCTGACGACTTAGACATATACTCTTTGAAGTTACCATTTTTCCGTTGAGTTAGTCTTTTTCAATAAGGGTTTCAACTGACTGACAAGTCACGACAGGTTCTTACATACTACTTAAACAATGGCTTGTGGAACACCAGATCTTCGCCAAAATCTTGACTTAGGAATGGAGAGACAGAAGAAGATATTAGATCTCATCACTTTGTGGTACAAAACCGCAGCACAAACGGATCCTCCCCCTGTCACCGACCCTAGTATTTTGTCCTACAACTCCAAAGTGTCGTATTATTATACGTCCGACACACAAAAATCGAGCAACATTATGAATTTGGTCCTTGCTGGACTGAGTGCAGCCGTAGCAGGACTTACTGGAGTAAAGATCGATACCAATCTTATCGCCAATCTCGTGACGCAATCGCTGGCAGAGACGACCAAAAACGAGACTAGCCAGGGCTACAGTACTTGCGTTTTAAAAAGTTTCGAAGGGGAATTTATGAGCAAAAGATGCCTTTACAAACCGATGGTCGTTGCCGTCTCCTTCAACTTTTCAGCCTCTGAGTACAAGACTTCCGCTAGCGTGGCTGCATACGGTTATTGGGTTTACCTGTTCTGCACCGAACCTCCTTTGTTTTCTGCAAAAGTTGAAGGTGCTCCGAATCGTTTGAGGACAATTCAAGGTTATCCTCTCAAGTTTGATATTCCTCATGACATGGAGATAGTGGGAAAGAAGTATATGACGAAGGCAGAACTTGATAGGTTTAAACCCACATCTTTTGTTCGTGAGCATGAATAACTCTACTAGGCATGTGTTGAACAAATAGGTTGTGAAAATATTGTTTTCCCTGGGAAATGTGTTCTGTCTTGTCTTGTTTTTGTTTTTGTCTTGCCGTACTTAACCTTTCTTGTATAAGTGTGACATTTTCTTGCTATGACACTGAGCTTGAGGGAGCCCAATTAAACAAATGAGATGTATGTAACGTATTACGTACTAATTCTTTATGAAAGGTTTTGAATGCAAAGCCTGTGATTCAGGTCAAATTCGGTATGAAACCAACAAAGTGCCCATTGGGTATAGCGTTTCACTGTGACCACCTGGCTATGTAATTGACAAACAGAAATAAATATCTATCACTTACAGAGACAGTGACGACCCACAAAGATGGTATTGACGTCCCAATATACGCCACTCTTTCAAACCTGTTACGAACTTGACTTTTGATTATCATAATATTGATGATTTCAATTTAGATGCATATGATGACGTTCTATCCTGTTTCTAAAGAACACCGGATTAACATTCGCAACCGTATTCTCCTTTTTGAAGATTTTTCCGACCCCAAAGTAAAATACCCTCGTACCTTGAAACAGGTTAAAGCCTCTTCAGATGTTTTTATGACAAACTGAATTCCAATTTTCATACACTCGATGTATAACTTTGAAGAATCAACAATTTATAGAAACGAGTAAACCAGCTTTGTTGTTGTTTCACTCGTTTTTGCCTGGAAATGAAGATGAAACAATAAAAAAAAACCCTAAACGGGATATTCAGGTTGCCATATCCTGCTAATAAAGATTCCACACCTGCGGGTATATGCATCACTTCCCGACGAATGTAACCGAGTTGCTATTTGACTAAGACTAAACTATATATAAGTTTGAAGAAAAATCGAAGAAATCGTTGCATGCGGTTTTACATAACCAAGCACGTACTTTCACGGTTTGTCGCAAAAATCTGGAGGGGTTTATTTAGACCCAAAGCTCTGATTTTGCCTGATTTATGTTTATCAACCCATGATCATTAATTGTCAACCGTTGATAAACATAAGTCAAGCAAAACCAGAGCTTTGGGTCTAAACAAACCCCTCCAGATTTTTGCGACATTCTCCTGTCCCTTCTTCTCAAGGTAATTTCATATGAGTTTACGAGCATCGTTCTAACGACTAAACCTTTCGCTCTTTAGATTAATCAATGATATGCGATAAACCCGACCTCAGAAAAGATATATCTGTGGGGGTGGGGAGGTAGATAAAGATATTGAAGCTAATGGATTTGTAACTTTCATGACGGAGATGAGCGGCGACCTTAGAAGATGTGAACGCTCCAGTATTCCCAATGACAGAGCTTGAATGGAGCATCGTCGGGATGAAGTTTTGCACCATCGCAAGGGCCAGTGATGTTTACCCAATCTTTTGGCTAAAGTTAAAGATTTGTCAACGATGGTTCAAAGTCGAGGAACACGGGTATACGACTCCCCGATAGTACTTTATACTTCTTATCTTTAGGGGAGCCACGAATTTCACTGGTATTAGTTGGATTCCCATTCATCGAGGACTTCGTGGAAATTTCACTGTACCCATTGATTATAGAGATACCGTACTATAATGGCGGCAATATGAGATCTAGATAACAGACCTAGTGATTTCCATATCATTCACGCGCATGAACTTCTCGAAGCATTGAAAGTGAATACAACTTTTGACTTCAACTTTTTCTCGGTTCGATAAAAAGATCTGTCAAAAGATGTCACGGGTAAAACTCGCCGATGATAACTTATTCTTATCCTTCACTGCAGACGGAAACGGCTTATCCAAATCACTCAGCTCGGAATAGTTCTTCCCCACCAGTCCCAGCAACAGATGCAACCTACACAGCCGGTATAGGAATCTAAACCCTT
This sequence comes from Clathrus columnatus, assembly GCA_020884735.1. NCBI lineage: Eukaryota > Fungi > Basidiomycota > Agaricomycetes > Phallales > Clathraceae > Clathrus > Clathrus columnatus. Next base: position 3,308,563 of record BPWL01000001.1, read on the forward strand.
GACCTCTGGGTGATGTATTGCAAAGGTATAACCGTTTGGAATCGACGAGGAAATTCGGACTTGACAGGTTAAAGTTATTAGCGGTGAGAATTAGCACGGGAGTAATCTTCTAAAAAAATGTAATCCCTTTTCAATCTTCGATAAGCCTGATGTAAGAGAAGGCCGAGGACATAAAAAAAAATCGGTAGGTTCCACGAGCCTCGGAATCTTTGAATGCCCCGATGACACAGCGCAAGCCAATCTACTGAACTTTATCCAAATGAGTTTGTAGTTAACTTAACTTGACAGCTGACCCATTTCGTTTAGTGCTGTGTCCTCCGCTCTTATTAGCGCTGAATGTGTTTGGTCCCTTTGCGAAAAGCTACAGTCCAATAATAATATATTACAACTTCGTGTCAATCCGTGAATAGGTCCGTTCACTCCTCGTCATTGCGTGAACGTTTTCCAAACGAAGCCCACGAAGTACGTTTTTCCGTACCACCAATGAATACGAGAAGAAGTCCAGGAGAATAATCATACAAAATCGCCCTGGCGCGCCCATATCATATCCGAGTCCTCTTAGAGGTTTTGGGAAGCCATATCTTTTATGAGAGTTTATTGATTTTCTTTTCGTGTGGACGGCATGAGGAGAGTATGATTCTTGAAATACGTTTACGTTCGAGCTTCTAGGCCACATTGTGATCCTCTAGAGCCTTAGATCGAAGGTCAAAAAGTACGAACCAGTAAACCAATTGAACCATAATATTGCGTCCGATAATCAAATGAAAGCATTTTTATTCTGCTTTCCAAAAGATTAAATCACACGAGGCTGAGGGATAGTGTGTTGTTGATGTCGCTCTCTATCATTCTCCGATCTGTTAGTAAGTAAGCACGTGACCTTTTAAAAAGAGGGAATCCTCCACACGAGTCTGAAAAGGTGATCTTGGAGGTTCGAGTTACAACATAAATACTTGGACTTACAGTAAAAGTTAGTTGCCAGTTTTCCCGTCAATTTCTGTATCCCGGGTCGATCACATATATTTAACATCTCCTACCTTGTATCATTTTCGTCTATCACGCCCTCTTACTTCACTAAAGTTGACAAAACATTGAAGATTAAGGAATGGGATCGCAACTCAACTTCTCAGAAAATGAATTGGCGAATGAGAGAATGGAGAAGGCGGACAAACTCCTCTTGCAGTGGTACGAAACAGTATTCCAGATTCCTCTCCCCCCATCCGGCGACCCAAGTCTGTTATATCGGATGATAGGCCAGGGTTACTTTTTGACGGAAAACATCACGACCATCGACGGTTGGGAGTATATATATCAACCGCACAAGTCAGGCGACCCTAAAATATCCGTTGACTGGAATGCGATTGATAATACCATTGTGAAAGCACTAGCGGATACTACCGGTAAAGACACGGGTCAAGGGTACGGTACAGGCGTTGTAAGGCCCTTCGATGGAAAATACGATGGCCAAAAGTGTATATACAAGCTCGCCCTTGTCGCGGTTTCTTTCAGCTTTCAAAATGGGGAATATAATATCTTTCAACCCGTAGCCCTATTTGGTTATCGGGTATATTTCTTCCTTACCGATCCACCGTTTAGGTATGGCGATCATGTTCCGAGGCCCATCCATGACGAACCATACACGGATAAAATTCCGAATGATGTGAGTGTAATAGGGAGGAAAATTATGACGGTTGAAGAGCTAGACCGATACAATCCTTAGATACGATTTTCAACTTCAGAGATTTGATATGTTTTCTTGGTCCATGACATGTTTGTATAACGTAACCATACGATTTCTTGGAGCCTTATGAATTGTCATTCTTGCGTATTGTTTTAAAAGTGATCAATACCAGAAGTCTGTCTTTCTCATTGTTAGAGAGTTGCCATGCAACTACACGAATGGTTTTCACAGAGGGCCTCCGTTTGATCTCTGGAAGGAGATGAGAAGGAAATCTCAAAAGGGGGGTTTATAGGTATCAATACATCAGATCCAGGAGCGTCATGTTTTCTGCTGATCTTGTTCGTCCAATATGATGTACTTTCTGGTTTACCTACACGATTAACGTTAAAAAAGGGAGAAAAATAAAATAGATGTACCTCACGTAAACACAGTTCGCATGAGCAGTTTCCCTAGGGATTATATGTAAGGTAGGGTCCTCAGGCTGAATCAATAAGTGCAAAACATCTTATTTTGAATTTTTGAACATCCTACGTATATGGTCGGTCTGTACGAGTCCAACCGTTCGTGAAACATCGACGTTATATCCTCATCTCACTTTATCCTAACCTGATTCTCGGGACATGTAAAAGACCTGGAATGAGCCTCAACGACGGACGGACGGACGGGGCTAGCCGAGACTGGCAGCAAATCAATTTGTAACGTTATTCACCAGTACTAGAAAGGGATGCTAACCCTAACAGCTATTATGGCTGTGGACTACGTGTTGCGAAGGAACGGTACAGGTTGTAGAGGTGAAAGCATTAGCATTACAACGTAGGTTACTTCTTATAAGAATGGTGTAGGAAATTGGGGTGTACCGGATGGTACCGTACAAGGACAGTCGCTCCTAAGCGCCCGTCGTCAGACGCAAAACCAGCGCGCGATGCGCGCTGGTTTCCTCACTTGTTTACTCTTACAAGTGAGATAATAATTATCTTTAAATGGGAGTTAATCGCTACTAAGGTGTTGAAAATCAAATTAATTATTCTATAGTGCCAACATTTCGGTCTTATTATACAAGACTCACCGTTAAAGCTTTATTAAGTACTGAAGCAGTATATCAGTACTACAGTCTCTAACCGCCTGATTGGTAGATCTGCATTTGAGCATCTAGTCGGAGTACGCTTGTTTTCAGAGTATGAGATATAAATAAGTATCTATTAGATTTAACTCCTTGGAAAAGGAGGGAATTCATCATAGGCCGAACCGCGAGCGTACGAGTGTAACAAGAACAAGATATCCGGCTTGGGTGCCAATGAAACAGTATGAGGAATGGTTTAAAAGCTCGACGAGCCTGATATAAACAGTTCAAGCAAGATCAAAAGGACTTCGAGATGTGACCCAGATACTTATCCTTAGGACCTTAGCCCAGCCAAAGCCCAGCCACTCAAACCAACCCCATGTTAGTTTTTTAAATCAGTCGCTACATCACTAAATATGACTAACCGTTCCGTTAGTGAAATCCCTGACTGCTTTCGGTAATCGGTGGATGTTGAGGAAAGACTCGAGAGAACTTAGACTTAGTAACAAGAAATGACATCATATTTAAGCAAGTCAAGATACAAAACAAGTCAAGAAAGAACATATTTCAGTGAACAGTACGTCAAAAAGTCATTTATGAAACATATACATTATCCCTACGTTTCCTAATGATCACGAGTAAACGTCGTGGGGGGGAACGCATCAAGTTCCGCCTTGGTCATGAACTTCTTTCCTACTATCTCCATGTCCTCAGGGAGCTCAAACGCAAGGGGTTGTCCCTCAATTGTCCTGAAGCGGCGCGGATGGTGATTGTGATTATGGTGATGATGACGTTCCCCTGATGCAGCAAGGAAAGGGGGTTCAGTAACAAACAGGTAAACCCAATAACCGAATGCGGCTACGCTCGCCGAAGTCTTGTATTCAGAGGCTGAAAAGTTGAAGGAGACGGCGACAACCATAGGTTTGTAAAGGCATTTCTTGCCCATGAACTCGCCTTCAAAACTTCTCATAACGCAGGTACTGTAACCCTGACCTGTTTCGTTTTGGGTAGTGTCTGAAAGTGACTGTGATACGAGGTTGGCTATGGTGCCGAAGTCAATAACTACACCAGTGATCCCTGCTACGGCTGCAGTGAGTCCAACCATAACCAAGTTCAAGATGTTGCTCTTCTGCTGGACATCGTAGGTGTAATAGTAAGTAACTTTGGAATTGTAGGATAGAATGCTTTTGTCGGTGACTGGGGGAGGGTCGGTTTGTGCCGCGGTTTTGTACCACAAGGTGATGAGATCCAATATTTTCTTCTGTCTCTCCATACCCAAGTCGAGATTTTCACGGAGATCGGGACTGTCGCAGGCCATTGTGTTAACTGATATGCGCAGTCAGTTAAAATATCTATTAACGGTTTGAAAATAACACAAACGAAAGTAACTTTAACGTTGAAAGAGAAGATGAGTGCTTGAGTAGATAGGTGAATGAGACCCGATGATTGTGAAATTTTGTGCATTTTCATTGGAGTTTATATAAAAAAAATTGCGTCGACTCAAACTCTCTTTAGATCCAATCCCAGTCAACGGTCTTTCAGCTTCCTCCGAGTCGGAGTCGGAATCAATAATTCGCCGTTGCTCAACAGGTTAATGTTATCAACTCATCTAGCGATTTTGTTCACATGAGGAAGTGGGTTTTTTGGTGTGGGAAATCCAGGTTTTGCATGAGCTTTCAAAATTAGAAGGCACGGGATATACAACTCGCCGTTTACATCATCTACTTCTTCCCCTAATAACAGAATAAGGACCGTAAGTGACTTCTTATTCTTATTCTTATTTCTTTGAGAGCTTCAAAATCTAAGTCTTTTGCTTCAGTGCGGTAGAAATGGTAGACATGTCTCATCATAAACGTTCTCCTGGCATCTGGTGAAACCCACCTGATCAACTTTCTGGTAACACTGCCACCATCACCTGAACTTACCGAAATCCACTCTTTTGACTTCTTTTTTAGCTTGATGGGACAAAAGATGTCACGGAGTGAGAACTTTCCGATTTCGAGATTGCTGGCGTATCTGGCTCGTACGATAATGATAAGCCCACTGATGTGTTCGTCAGCTAGCTTACCATGTTTTTCTGAGTGCTCAGAAAGCTGATTAGTGCAGAATCATTAATGATCCATTTCTAATTGACAGAAGATAACACACTAATCCTTCTTAGTCGGGTAGTCATTCTCACGTCAATGGAGTTATTTAAAACGTCACCCAGTACATCAGCGGAGAGATAGAAAGGTTGTACCCACAATATAAAATATCTTTTTATGCCGAGAAACACTTTGCCGCATCTTAACAATCATTAATCATTTGTTAGAAGGTCAGCACGTACTTCATCATCGTACCTAATACGAGCAGGAATATCGACCCTTTCAACTCTCGATTGGTTTTTTCCGCCGAAGTATATCCATTTGAAGTTGACGAAGACACCCGGATTTGACGGATTAAAGTTAAGCTCCTTCACCTGTGCAGCTTCGCATGCAGAGTTCTGTTTTCGATCTTCGGTGTCGGATTTCGGAGGAGGCCGACGACGGAGGGATCAGGGTTCGACTTCTAATCGGAAAGCTTCATCCCCCTTGTCTTTAAATCCTTGGAAACAATACCACGAGGAATGTATTAATATTCCAGCTCGCCTCATCCTGACAGGTGATTTATGTCGTACCCAGTGTACCTTTCCCCGCTCTCATTAGCGCTGGCCATGCTTGAGGAAAGCGTTCTTCATGGAAGGCTGCAGACCAATAAACATCCTTTAACTCAGTTTTTACACGGGTCCGCTCACGTACCATCATTGGTGTAGAACAAAGTACTCGGAACACGTTTCTTCTGTAGCACCAGCCAGATACTAGAAGCCGGAAGGAAGAACTATGCGAACGTGCAGATCTCCTTTGTTCGCCCTGACTAAGTGTAATTCAGATCTTGTCAGCGGCTTTTGTAAACATATTCTTTTCAAAATTTGATAGAAATTTTCAGGTAGCCACCCGATAGTATCGAAGCTCGTCGTCGGAAGTTGCTTTTCATCATTCTCCGATGTACTAGTACTCGTATGTAAAAATGTCTTATACCGAGATCATGAGATATATCGTGTGCGTGTTTTCCTTTGAAAATGTATAATCGAGATTCTAAGTTACAGGTACTCCTCTGGGCTGGGCCTAAAAATTGAACCGATTGAACCAGAAAAATTATGTTTGATAATCGATTAAGGGTTAAAGCTTCTGTTTTTTCATCCAACTTCTAAAACTAGGCCTGGGTTAATCGGATGTCGCTCCACATCATTCTCCGATGTTCTATGTGAAAAAACTATCCATTAACATCTTACACCCGACAAACGTGTAGAGCTCAAATAACACACGATCACCTGAAGAAAAAATCTTTCATACAAGTTTGAGTTAAGAAACCACCTTGGAAGCGGTGAACAACCCCAACGGCTGTTGGAAGTTACGACATAAATATTTTGAGTTTGATTTGAGTTACAGTAAAAGCCCGCAGCCAGTTAGCTTTCTGGTCTAAATATTCGAAGAAATTCAGCTATTCCCTTGAAAGAATCCGAAACATAAAAAACCCCGCTCGATGTGTCGTTGAAGAGTCTGAGTAGGAAGGAAGAGAACAATAGTTTCGGATTGTTAGCCGTCACGTCACGCGGCCGTTCACTTGCGGTTTGCGTGCTTGCATCATCGGACTGACGAATGCATGAAAGCCAACTAGAGGCATACAAAGTGTTGACTTGGAAAAGTATATGTAGTCAGCAAATCACGATCCTGGCAATCATACACAGGATCGTGATTTGCTACAGCGGTAACTGGTGAAAAAAAAGTTTTACTGTCAGAAGCAGTGTATAGATAAAGGTAATTCAAACTTTATCGGCTTATCTTTGATTTAGTTATGGAAAGATGTCACGATACACGGAGTGTAGAACTTACCGATGATATCTTATCCACCACTTTCACTACCGATGGGAACTTGAAATGGAACTGGGAATGTAAGTAACTAAGTATACTCGTTGTTCTGAGTCACCGTCATCTTGCCAAATTTTGCTTTTGAAGGGTACGCATTTCCCTTGACAGCCTATATAAACCACTCAACTATGAATCATTCCCTTCCTCCTCACCCCTTTTCCAAGTTTTCATCCGTAAGTAGCTTTTAATCTTCTTGCCTTGTTATCCGTAGCTAATTCTCTATCGACACCTAGAGATCATGAGTTGCACTACTCCTCAAGTATCACCTTCACATGCCACTGAAGCAGCCGAATTCGCTAGGGAGTTCGGAAAACAAACGTCCAAGTTCATTGAAGCACTCCAGCTTCCTTCCCCTTTAGACCCTTCCGTCTTGGCCTACAAGTCAAAATCTGGGCCATATTTTGTTAACGAGCTGGAAGATTCCAACATTGTCAGATGCTTTATCCAGGACAGCGTGGAAGATGCAATCAGAGGGATAACTATCACAGTTGACACTACTGCCATTGTCAACGATGTTACCAATATTATGAGTAGCTTCATAGGTGGAGCTAAAGTGACACCTACGTTTGGCGGTTTAAGTACCACCTCCTATCGCGGAACGGTTTTCGAGACAGATGCCATATTAAAAATTATTTTAGCAGTGTATATCGCTGACGCATCCAAGTTATATGATTCCGAGCCAGGAAGTGTTCTTGAACTAGCTTACCACGCTTTCCTGACTGCTCAGAAAGCCGAGTAATTTTCAGAGTAGTTTTGTATTTATGAAATTTTGTGTCGCTATTTCCATATGAATTACATTTTTTTCTTGCTCATCGTTTCTGGGATCGCTTGTGGGTAAAAAAAAAGGTGATGGGAAAACGGATTTTCGTACCTCAGCCCTTATAGCACTGAAAATATTAATTCTGAACTTGACAGCAGTAAGTGAAGAGTGGAAAGGCCGTTTACTAGAAGTCGCTCAAAGATGTATTCTCAAGCTCTTGATCAATGTTTTAACTGGCTGATAGGCATAACAGTTAAAAATATGCCCTGTGACCCCCTAGCTTTAGACTTAACGTACCATATCATGTTTATTATAGACGATTACCATCAGTTTGTTTCGAAAGTGCTCAACCCTTTCGCAGGCTGAGGTGTGGTCCGTTTATCAGGACATGTGTAATACTAAATACGACTTCATTATTTTCGGTGGATGATTGAGGATCATGCACTAGCGGGGAGCTAGAAAGCTTGTACCCACAATAGTCATCAACTTTTATCCGAAGCACGTTTCTTCCAAGCTGAGCCAAGGTTGGTTGAGATTTTGTTGGTCTGTAGCTTTCCGTGAAGATAAGTTTCCACAGGCATGACGAGCGCTAACGAGAGCGGGGGAAATGTACACTGTAAGTATGACATAGATCACCTGTCAGAATGATGACAAGTTAGTACATTTATGGCATGATTTGGAAGCATTATCAAGCCGAGGAGAGCTTTCCGATGAGAAATTGAAATATTTTAATTTTACGTCATCGGCCTTCTCTTAAGTCCGACTCATCGAAGATCAAAAACTGACATCTTTAGATCCCTACATGCGAAACTGCACAGGTAAAAGTGCCCAACTTAAACCCGTCAGATCCAAGTTTTATCATCAACTTCAAACGGATAGCAGGATAACCAATCGAGAGTTTAACTGGTTGGTACTCGTGTTCTTATTCAAATCGAGTTACGACTGCGTTTTAACCGGTGACTTGGTTGTGATAGAAGAAGCGTTTCTCGGACAGAAAGATACTTTGTATTATGGGTACATGCTTTCTAGATTTCCGCTGATGTGAAATTAGTCGACAAGAGAACGGAATACTAAGAATATCCTAGTATCTAGTTGCTTGGTTTTCATTTTATCATGCTGTTCAGAAATTGGAGAGTTCTCACTCCGTGACGTTTTCGTTAAGTTCATGTGAGGGTGGGAGGGTTACCAGAGGAGGTTGATCAGATAATCTTACCAGATGCCAGAAGATTCTGAAGAAATGGGACCTGGTTTTGTCGTCGGGATAAACGGCATAATCGGCGAGATGTATACCCCGTGCTTTCGAATCTAGCAGTTCACGTAAAAAACGGATGCTCTCACACTAGGAAAACTCACTTTCTCATGTGAACAATATTACTGTCGGAGGTGATAACGTTACAATCTGTGAAGGAACGGTGAATCATCGTTTCCGACTCCGATTCGGAGGAAGTCCGAAGGGACATTTACTGGAATTGGATCCTGACGTGATTTTTCTATATAAATATCAATGAAAAAGAACAGAATTTTACAATCATCGGGTCTCACTCACCTGTCTCCTTAAGCATTTATCTTCTCTTTCAACGTTAAAGTTACTTTTGTTCGTGTTATTTCAAACACTTGACGATGTTTCTGTTTCAGCTGACTATGAATATCAGTAAACACAATGGCCTGCGACAGTCCAGATCTCCGTGAAAATCTCGACTTGGGTATGGAGAGACAGAAGAAAATTTTAGATCTCATCACCTTGTGGTACAAAACTGCAGCACAAACCGACCCTCCCCCAGTCACCGACAAAAGCATCCTCTCCTACAACTCCAAAGTTACTTACTATTACACCTACGACGTTCAACAAAAGAGCAACATCTTGAACTTGGTCATTGCAGGTCTTAATGCAGCCGTAGCAGGAATCACTGGTGTAGTGATTGACTTCAACAGCATCGCCAATCTCGTCGCGCAATCCTTGACGGATACTACCCTAAACGAAACGGGCCAAGGTTACAGTACTTGTGTCCTGCAGAGTTTCCAAGGGGAGTTCATGGGCACGAAATGTCTTTACAAACCCATGGTTGTCGCCGTCTCTTTCAACTTTTCAGCCACTGAATACAAGACTTCAGCGAACGTTGCTGCGTTCGGTTATTGGGTCTACCTGTTTGTTACTGCACTTCCTTTCCGTTCGGCAGACGAGGAGTATAACCCGCGCCGTTTCCGAACAGTTGAGGGGCAACCCCTTGCGTTCGAGATCCCTAATGACATGCAGATAGTAGGAAAAAGGTTTATGACCAAAGCTGAACTTGATGCGTTCAGGCCCACATCTTTTACTCGCGATCATTAGTAAACACGTGGGCATATGTTGAATAATTAACCTTTTTGGATGTACCCTTCTCCTATGTACCTTGAAGTATGTCCTGTCTTGTCTTGTCCCAATATGATGTCGGTTTCTTGGTACACTCAGGCTGATGCAAGGTCAAACGAACGAGCTTCAAGATGTCCGGTATCATCAGCCGCAGAATTCGGCCTTCCCTGTTTGGTAAATATAATCCCCCGAATTGGCGAAAAGATGATGATCAATTGCATGCATGCTTGAAACTGAGAGCTCCTAGAGGCGGAGGCGCGGAGGTGAATAATCACATCTGTGCCCGTGTAACGTGTTGCAACCTACGTGGCATGTGATATGTGACAGGTGACAAATGACAGGTGACCGCTTATGTAAGTAAACGGCTCGGCGGTTGCCTTGGCCCTTGTTCCTCAACATACAAGATACGGAAGACAATCTGGGATCTCACCAACGGAACGACTGGTCATATTTGCTATCTTGTATTGAGGATGTTGTGTTTTGAGGTAGCGGTCAATTAAAACAACAAGCCTAAGTCGTTTAGCTATCGCGGCCACGCCAGGTCAACCCGAACATCTTTTCTTACAATCCATTTGGCACTCTAACTGTTAGTTATTATTCTTGTTATTCTAACTATTTTACTCTACTCAAACCTTTAATATTAAGTTCATTGTTCTTTTAAACCTGTCTTACACTGTTCTGACTCGGATACCTGCCCTTATGATGCTTCCTTTGGTTAAGTATTGTTTTGATGTCGAAACTCGAACGCAAACTCTTACATAAACGAATCGCCATGTGGCTGAAATCCAAGCGAAGAACACATATTTCACGGTGTCATCGGTATACGATCCTAACGTATCTTATATTTCTTCATAAGAAGTACGGCACTCCTTGAAGCTCGTATTAAAAAGGATAACATGTCGTCCGGTTTTCTACTAACTACCTGGGGCTGGCTTGTTATTGGATTGCCGTCTTCGTCTTCTTTTATGTAAAAGCCGTTTCCAGTCTACAATCACACCCGTCCAATTTTTCATCTCAAGTTAACCGCGTAAACTAACGTCTCATTATTTTTGTTCGCTTACTCCTCGTGGGTGACAAAGCTTTGCAGATCAAAAGAATGGGATCCTTCCCTTCGAAACCCGTCCTCTCAGGAAAGAGTTGGCGATGACAAGAATAAACAGCTGGCTCACGCTGCAGTGACATGAAACAGTACTTCAAATTCCTGTTCCTCATCCGCTGACCCGAATCTGTGATACACTTTATCAATAACAAATAACAAAAGTGACTATTGGACAACCGATAGAACAGCGGGGGATTGGCTTTACAACGTTTTTCTGCTTTGGGTTACCTCGCGTGTCATTGGGGCGAATCGAAGGCCTTTTAAATCCCCAACTGCAAGAACTCGACAGTTCTGGAATACCTTGTGAATGGTCAACGTGCTTTCTTTAATTAGCTGAACCACCATCGTCATCGCCCAAATCATTTCGCTTCAAAAGAGTGTCTCTTTCGGCCGCTGTTTCTATCTGTTTTTTATTATTATTATTCACTATTCACCGACATTTGTAGACAAACGATCAGACCATGTGGCTAATTTAATAATAAACCGGGAGCACATATTATTACGCTGATCAATCATTCACCTATATAACACGGACAGACAGATTCAATAGTAAAAAAGAAACTTTTACACGCTCTCGAAGAAATGGAAGGCTTACGGGGATCCTCAGTCGCAAGAGGTAGATTTCCTTTAGCATGGAGAGAAATTTCCCCATTCCAGGGTCGTGGCACCGGCTCTTTGTCAAGTTGGCAATGGACTTAAAGCTGTCAATATTACGAACGAAGTAGGCCTCATCATGATCCCAAAGATGGAAAATGGGTTTGTTCCGTCGATTACTCAAATACGTGGGATAAGAAACGGATTCCGTTAATTCAAGCCTGTGCCCTGTTTAATGAAGCTTTGGATACAAAGTGGTTATGACTTTTTGAACATAAAGTTCTGTGTAAGAATCTATTCCTCCCAAACCAATAATTCAGTGAGATACGATATGAAAATCTGGCTACTGTAACTCAAACAGAACTTGAAATTTAAAGTCAAGAGTCGAGCGATGCCAATATTACTCGCCCTAGGTCCGGAATCGTTTCATTGAAACATGGAACTCAAAACGTCGTGAAGAGTTCCTCCACCTAAGCAAAGTTTTATACCCGTAGTACATTTTTGGGAAAAAAGTTATACTCATAGATGTTGAGACCAAACTAGAAGCAATAATTATTATCCGATCTAAGGACGGGTGCAATTTGAAAAGAAAATATAGAGACATAGTGTTCAAAGTTAAAAACAAAAAGTAATCAATGCTTGCCAACGAAACATAAGACTCGGTCTGTGATGAACCCATCCAAGGACGAGAGTTTTTTCACTGACTTTTGAAGAGGTGGAAAACAACAACTTTGAAGTCGGAGAGAACTCTTGCTACTTGGAAAGGGTTCATGTTAAAGACCAGCTTTTCACCTAGTACCATCGATGGGCAAGAGTTTTTTCCACTGACATGAACGAGGTGGAAGGCATCTTCGAAGTCAGAAAGAACCCTTGCCGATGACAACTTCGGTCAAAGATGCCAATGCTCAATTACGTGGGTGGGAACGTAACATTGGTTGTCGGTGAAGCCCTTACCTGGAAGCTCCACCGAACTGGCCACTAAACTGCGCGGCGTTGAGCTAGTGGAAGATATGAGATAAAGTGGGTTGAACTGAACTCGGAATCCAAATTGAATGTCATGTTACGTGGCAACATCTTTGGGCTCAGAAAATGTTAATCAACGCTTCCTCAGACCAGAGAGGTTACCAGGTGACATTACTTTCTATTTGTTTTCAGAGTTCAACCCAACCGAAGCGTTGACTGCCCTCTTTCTTAGCCTACAGACCCCCCCGGTGTAACAAGAATGTTAACCCTCAATCCCGTGGGAGGGAGCATAATACAGGGCGTCCCAGCACTAGAGGTCTGGAAGTTTCCCTAAACTTCCAACTGAACTGTGTGGCGTTCAAGATGGGTGCTACTTGATCGGTAGGTGTTCGAAAATAGTGGCGTGCAAGTGTTTGCGAGGTGCCACGGTATGTAACCAACGAACATCCTGGGCTATGGGTTAAAACATAGCAATGAGTTTTAAAAATTTCGGTTACAGGGCAAAATGTAGGTTGAGCTGACCTTGCAAAAACCGTTTAATATTCTCGTTCTACATAAAGTGAAAAAGTGAAGGATCGCCTGAGTAAAAATTAGTGTTTATGGATAGGTAGGACAATAAGTGTCATTGAATGACCACGTCCACCTACCAGCTGCCGGGGCTGGGAAGGGTGATATGTAGACTCGGTCCAGGCAACATAATATTGGGGTATTACAGGAACGCAAAAACTTACTTCAGAGCTTGCCCAAAGGTAATTTTCGGTTATCCGCTCGGCTGCGTACCACTGAGACTGGGGACTCTAGAGTCTAAAGTGAGGGTTTGAAATGAGATGAGATTGATGGGATTAAACTATTCGCTTGAAATGGTTTGCAGTGAATGAGGACGTGAGTAAAAGTGTAAAATGTACATGCCTTATATAGGTTTTTATCTTGACAGACACCTGAAGAGTTTAGTCCCTATTTCGTTGTCCCTTCCTTTTGTTCGGTGGGTCAATGATATGGTAAGACTGCAGTCTATGCTCCATTGTAGCCTGTTGGACCACATTAATTTACATTGAACTAAATATTTTTGGGTTATCTTCAAATTTTATGTAACTCGCCAATCCACCCTCTGTAACAGTTGAATGTATAGTTTTCACAGGGATCCATGTCCGGAAATGGATTACATCCAATCATTTTTATACCGGTATTATTCCTTTCCGAGCTTGCACGTAGGACATAAAAGAGAGTTTAAAAGTACTCATGCATGTTTTCATTAATATTCTTATACGCTATTCCTACCTTGATTATCCTTGTTTTAGTTCTTAATATTGTACGAAAAGTTCCTGTTGTACTTACGTTGTTGACCTGTTATTATTATTGATCAATTATTTTCTAAAAAAAAAAAAAAATCAGCGCTTCAGCTCTCAAGCAACGTTTCAGTTGGAAAAATAATTCTTGGATTTTTAATGGGGAAAGAGTCCGAAAGACTTGCTGTCCAATGTCGCGTCCACAACGGTTCATTGTGTGACATATAACGCATACGGCAAATGCCGATAGGTTTTTCAACCAACTTTTTTGCCGAATGCCGCGGCCGTCGAGGCTTATCAAAGGTCAAAAGGTTTAGTATAATCACTTCCGTTTCTCTAACTAATGGTTCTCGTTAGATTTCGCAATGGTGTACATAAGTATTTGTTAAGTGTATGACGAACACCCTTACGGATGGATGGCATCATCTAAACACCATACTGCCTTTCTTTTGTTATTAATGGAACGTGTTAGAAACAATCTGCTCAATAGTTTGTGAGAGAAATTTTCTTTAAACGGGACGGAATTAACTTTCAAGGAAAAAAATGACATAGAAAACAACACGTTAACGAAACCGATTAGCAGGAAAAAAGGAAGGATGATCGGTGAAAGAGCCTTTGTTTCACCAACGATTCACTTGCCGCGGTTGGGTAATGCCGATCTGAGGCAAAACTGTCTATGATACTTGATTACCGTACGACACCGCCGTTGTTCTTGCTCCTTTTTTCTCCTTTCCCTCTTCCTATGTGTCCGCTATGGTCTTACGATTGATCTGCTTTTCTCTTTGCTGTGTCAACAATCGGTCCTTGTGTTTCATGTGGCATTTACCGGAAAATATGGGTTGGTGTACGCGTGTCATCGTGAATATGTACCAAGTCGTCGAATATAAAAGACTCCAGAACCGACTTTGCCTCTTTTTCTCCAACTATCACCATTACCACTTTTTTCCTTTCCCCCTAGGGCTGGCCCGACGCACTCTTTACTATTTCCAACTTGAAAGAATCTATTACCCGCAATGTCCAGTAATGAGAACGTAAAGCCCACGTTTTCACAAGGTAATCACTAAGTTTCTTTTGGACCTGCAACAGCCACATCCCAACGTGGAAATGATTTTCAGAAACTAATTTTTCTTTTTTACACAGGAGGCGGAAGACCTGTTCGACGCACCGCCGCACAGACCATTGCGGGCAACTATTCTCAAAATTCTGCTGGTCAGATACAAACCAATATCACCCAGTTCGGTGGGAAGTTTGAAACTTCCAAACCTCCCGTGTTGGGACGCCCCGCTCTACGCCCCCACAGAGCCCACACACAAAATTGAGGGTCAACACTCTTTTTAAACGGGTAGGATAACTGGTCTAAGAAAAAGGCTAAACAACTGTTCCTTAGACTAGAGTTGTTACACGGGGCATTACTTTCTATTTGTTTTTAGAGTTCAACCCACACTCATTTTTAATTGATTCAATTCGTTCTATCCACACTTATTTTCCATAAAGTATTCTTACATATTACTCTACTCTTACTATGACCGCCTTGTCATTGGTCAATAGGGGTTATTTACGTAATTCATAAATAGTAATTCATTACTCTGATATTTAGGAAAGATAAGTTGTGCTATCCCGAAAGTATCAGTACCGCCTTCAAATATCACCGAAGAAGCGTAATCCACTAGGAACTTGAAGAAACAAACACAATTTCATTCAAGCACTCCTCCTTTTCTGCGCTTCAGGTCCTTCCGTCTTAGCTCGCAGATCACTGATAACGTGATAAACGAGCGCAACATGGGTTAGTTGTCTATCCAGAATGGCGTGTACGATGCAATTGAAGAGCCATTTATCAATGGCCTGGTCGGTGTGGCTAGATACTGCATCTACCTTTAACAGTGTTTATTCTCAACAGGGCTTCGTTGCTCAGTTTCGTAAACTGATATTACTACAATCCACTTGGCAGGCACTTGAATATGCGGTACCTCTGTTGAACACCTCCTTACAAAAAGCTGAGAATACAAAAAAATTCTCACATAATAGAAAGACAGATATTGATATTTATTAGTAACAACGAGACTCCAAAATTTGAACCCTCCCCCAGCAACGGTTTCCCCAAACCTCCCACACCCTATTGACAAGGCGGTCATAGTAAGAGCGGAATAATATGTAAGAATACTTTATGGAAAATAAGTGTGGATAGAACGAATTGAATCAATGAGTGTGGGTTGAACTCTAAAAACAAATAGAAAGTAATGCCCCGTGTAACATCTTTAGTCCAAGGAACAGTTGTTTAGCCTTTTTCTTAGACCAGGGATCCTGCTCGTTTAAAAAGAATGTTGACCCTCAATTTTGTGGGTAGGCTCTGTGGGGGCGTAGAGCGGGGCGTCCCAACACGGGAGGTTTGGAAGTTTCAAACTTCCCACCGAACTAGGTGATATTGGTTTGTGTCTGACCAGCAGAATTTTGAGAATAGTTGCCCGCAATGGTCTGTGCGGCGGTGCGTCGAACAGGTCTTCCGCCTCCTGTGTAAAAAAATATATTAGTTTATGAAAATAAACTTCCACGTTGGGATGTGGCTGTTGCAGGTCTAAAGAAAACTTGAATTACCTTGTGGTAACGTGGGCTTTACGTTCTCATTACTGGACATTGCGGGTAATAGATTGTCTCAAGTTGTTGGTTAGAACCTGAGGAAGTTTGACGTTTCGGTTGTTGTTGGTGAATTGTCTAGCTGACGTCTCGGCTTTGGTGCCACCCGGGTTTGGTGACATGTTTATGATAGAAAAAGTGGTAAAACAAATGCAATTGGGAGAAGTATCACTTTGAGTTTAGACGATTTGTGATGAGTGAGGATGTGAAGGAAATCGTGAAAAAAAGCCTCTCTTATATAGACTTTCATCTTGACCGGACAGCTGAATAATGTGATCCATTCCACAGTCGTCCCCTCCTTTGTCCGTTGGTTCAACAATAGTTGAGCTACAGTCCATGACCCACTGTAGCTTGAGGACCACATATTAGCGGACTGTCTAATCTAATGGATTAACATGTTACGTATGAAATAAACACGCAGTGCCACCAAGATACCTCCCTGTTTAGTTCAATTTATTTGCAATATTTGTGTTCCCAGTCGGTGTTAAATAACATTTTTCCTTGAGAATTCTTTCTGAACAAGACGTACATAAATGCGCTCATGAGTTAGTCCATCCTTTGAATTTTGATTCCGCGTGTGACATGTAAGTCGTGACACGTCACGAGTCTGAGAAGACGCTTACTATCACCATTCTGTGTTGTATGAGTATCGATCTTTCCATATTTTTCTTTTGAACCGTTTCTCAATCCAATACGTAATGACTTTATGGTTTGGATTTTGATCTAGTCAAGGCAAGTATGAAGAGTTCTATCCTTGTTTAGTATTTACTATCGTTTTGTTGTAATAGATGAACCGACGCAGCTACCGTGACAACAGGCCCTTAGTTGTCTGGTGAACTAACAAAGATAACATTTGTCATCCCGACCAGGCAGACCAACAATAGTTTTCTCTGCCTCGCGAATCCACCTGTCCGATTGGCTAGTTTCCTGCGTATTTTGCTCTACCTCAAGAAGAAAAAGTTATTCATACCACTACACACGTCTCACAATCCTCATTGATGAATGTTCCCCTTTCGATCTTGAACTACAGGATTCCACAGGATACATACTTGGTTTGGTAAAGCTAACTTTTCGCTATACATGGTGCTTTCGTTTGAGATGGATGCAGACGAACCGGCTACAAAGAGAAATCAATGGAATAAGACAAACTGAAGAATACGGTCTTTGATATTTATGAAACAATATCATCTCCTTGAATCTCCGACGAAACGCCTTCTCCAAGGTTTAATCATCAGGAAAGAAAAGAAGGTATCTATCTTTCCAACTTGATATTTTGATCATATTATGGGTATCGGTATCCTGACATATGTTGTGAGTGACAGGACAATAGCTATTTTGACAAAATCCCATTTACATATGGCCATCGATGGACTTATCTCAACTGAAGACATCGAACGAGCAGTGGATATGATACCCACGGCTCTTTCTTGAACCCACGACCATCTGCTTTTCCTTACTCAACTATTTGTCAATTTTTGTGATGCTCTGCGTCATCTCAATGGCTCGCAATATTTTCGGATTTATCCTGTCGCTGTTTTTATTTCCCGCGACTTACTTTCCCTTTTCCCGGACAAACCCATTCCTGTGAATGTAACGAGACAGTATACATACTCATGATCTCGCTTTGGGATTTTCGTATAATATTGCTAACTTTCAGATAATAACTAACTCAGAGGGACAGGTCACAACACAATATATCTACCCTGCGTGGCGGGAGTTACCGAGCGATTAACTTTGGATTAGGTCTTTGGATACTCAACACAATTTCTGGCATAGACCCGATAGGTAAACTTGCCAATCCGTTATTTTTAGAGCTTTCAAGGAAGGAAACGAATACTCAGGAGATTTGATTCGCAGGGCAGGGCCAATCTTACTCAGTGGAGAAGCAGATTCAAAACAACGGAAGTAAAAATAGATCTCCCAATACCGTGCTTGGTACTTACTACTAGTTTCCATTCTTCATCATTTAAAGAAAACTACTGAGCACGTCCTTTGTGTGTGTGTGTATTTATGGTCTCCACATCCACGGTTATCAGACAAAAAGACGCTAAGATAAGACAACATAAGCATACTATATAATAATTTATACCTCCGCGCCACATTAAAAGATTTATTTACGTTCAGGGTACCTAAAAAAAGAAGCTGTCTAAATTTTTTTTTTTTTTCAAGGGCAGACAATTAGGTTCTACAAGTTTGACACTCAACCCATTAGGAGACGCCCTTTTTGACACTTAGTGAATTAAAATCAAACCCAGAAGATCCGCTGGATGGAACCAAAGGACAATCAATTGTCAATTGTACATTTATTTGGCGTAAATTGGGTGGTTCGTCTCATTTTGGTCCGAGTGCTGAGTTCACAGTTTTGTGTCCAAAAGTTTGGCTAAATAGAACGGCCTGGAGAAGTACATGTACATATTCAGTTATTATATGGGGAGGATTATAGAACCCGATCTATATTAGTATATAGTTGGGGTAAAGGCGGCATTCGGAGATTTCAATTAGGCTCGCATATCTAAGTTTGAAAGGACATTCGCCATCGAACCTTCTCCTGGCACCACAGGTTTACATGATCACTTATATATATATATATATGATAAGTTTGTTTTCTTGATTTCACTGGTCAGCGAACGACTGATATCCGTGTTACATAAAGGAGTCATATTTGATAAATCTGCCTGCGTCGTGCGACCTAGACCTTGCGGTATATACGATCGTTCGGGCACGGCTGTTATCGGGGGGATGGGCTCGTGAGATGGGAAGTACCAGGAAGTACCAGAAGTTACTATTTTCTTATTGAATATCGGGAAGTTTGGGAAATGAAAACACGTGTCTAAATAGAATTGAGAGTGTAATCATTTTTTTTTTCGAATTCGGTCCGTATATTTAGTCCAGCGTACCTAATAAAGGAACGTGGTAAACGGTTGAAAGGAGACATTGAATGTACATACATAGACGCACCACTGTCAACCCTCATTTTGTGGACATTCAAAATACTTATTTATTACAGATCGGAGAATTCGGGATAATGTCATGCGTGATCAGGTAGTTTCATTACAAAATGATGGGCGGGTGGGAGGTGTCTGGTTCCTTGAAATGGAGGACTTTTTTTCTTGTTACGTATAGCGCCATTCGTAGGTACTACTACTCATAACGTATACATACACGTTTTTATGGCATGCGTGTCCCATGGTCGATCCTGGAGGGAGAAGATAAAATACTACGAAGAGCTCAAAACGACGGAGAATGCTGAAACATCGGCTACTGAGTCACGTTACTGTCTTCGGAACGCATATCATTTGATAGTCCCCATTAGAAGTTCAGAAGGGGAGGAGCCTATTAATTGGAAAAAAGCAGGATAGCCGAATGAGGGTATCAAAATGAAAGGCAGGACTAATTAAAGAGGCCGTGCATGTACATCCTGTACAACGAGACACCAATAAGGGACGACGAAGGAAATAAGCTGTACGTGTTGGCAGTTGCTTAGCCTCATCGCAAGCATGAAGCACTGGATATCTGTGGAATGTAACTTGGGAGGGGATCTTGTTGAGATAAGTATTGTAAAATGAAAATGTCAAATATGTATAAAAAAATGTAAGATGAAGAGTGTGTATGAAGTAAATCATTCTATCTGGCATCATGTGAGAACAATGAAAAGAAATTACTAAATTGCCATAGATAGTATCGTCACGGGCTTCTTCAGGGTGGTGGCCGGGACGACCAAGTATAATCTGCCGATTACCACTTTTCGTCACAAATCATCATCGAATTCCGTCGGCTGGTAAAATTGGTCCGATTCTCAAAAGTTTTTTCTGAGTCAAAATCCGCTATAAGTAAACGCGCTGGTGTTTTAGGCGTACGTGTGCACTTTTCTCTCCCCCACCACCATTACCGCCTCCCAAGTTTTGTTGTTGTTGCCAACGACGACAACAACAAGGACAAGGAACAAGGACAAGGTCGTGTTTACAAGTGGAAAAACCTTCCATTTCGGATCCTGCATACAATTAATTGTACGTGAATTCTCCAGCCAGTAAATATAACTCTTTTTCTTTTACGTGACTTTGACTCATTCGTTTCCGGAAGTCGAAATCCAGTCATTTTATCGCACAGCTTTTGAAATTCAATCAGGGACCAGATAAATACCTTGTCACATTCCATCAACAACTCGCCACAACTCACCCCCCCTCCTCTTTTGTCTTTTTCTTTCTCTCTCTTCCTCCTCTTTTGTTGCCCTGCCCACTTTTCGCCACAACATTTAACTCCATTCCTTGTCGTGCACTAGTTTAACCTTTTACTTCCCTTTCGCTAACGCACGCACAACGATGGATTTGTTCAAGTCGGTATTAGGTCCCTTAGGTGCTTCAGGTGTCATGGATACCATGAAACTCGTCGTTCTTGGTGGTACTGTTGAGACCGCCCGTCGTGTTTCCAGTTCTGCCTGGACAAGCTTCGTCAACTGTACGTAAAACCGCCGTAAACGTCAGCCTCAACAATGGGCGCGCGCGCGCGATGCATTCATTTACACCTCTTTCCGTATCTGTGTTTTATTAATATATTTACACACAGCATTCTTCCTCACGGCACATTTCAGTGAAGAGGACTACCCATTTGACTGGCTCATGTTGTGGCTTTCTAAGCGCCCGGAATGGCAACGGTGAGTTTCTTCCTACGGCGCTCCAGGCCCGGTTGTCAACTGACCCCCCACCTTTAACCCAAACCCCCTTTTCCTCTTATTTTTATTTCCTTCTCCTCCATCATCATCCTCATTAGATGCCGCGAGTTCGAGACCACCACTCGTACGCACACCATAGGTCTATCACGTAGCACCCCTTTACCAGGTGAAATCACTGATCCCGATGATCCCGGTATGTATTTATTAGCCATCTCTCGATTCCCCTCCCAAATCCATCCAAACATGTCTATATATGAATACTCATTTGTCTATTACGGAAGAATACCAGCAAAATGCAGAAGAAGAGGCCGAGGGAGAACTTACACCCGGGAAACAGACTATGCGTGTCGTATTCCAACCCACTTTTGGTAAGCCCCCTCCTTTTTTTTTTTATAGCTTCCCTTTCACGCATGCTTTTGTTTACTCTCGGCTAACGTGTTTTTAATAAAGATACCACTCATACTATCTATTATCGCGGTCATTGGTTACGTGTCCGCCGGTCGAAGAAAACAGATGGCAGCGATACCGAGCTATTGAGTATCAGGTACGGCACTTTTATTCTCAATACTATCATCATAACTAATCATACGTTTTTTTCCTTTTCCTTAGTGTTGTCGCACGCTCTAATGCTATCTTAAAACAACTCGTTCTCCAAGCTAAAAAGGAGTACGAAGCCGAAGCCGTTCATCGGATACAGATTTATTTCGCTGATTCGTACGTTTTTCTCTTTCAAAATAAAAACGTTTATCCTATTCCCCTTCCCATCTAATTCGCGCTCTTTTTGTAGACATGGTTCCTGGCGATGGACTGATAGCCGACACAAACGTCCCATGTCATCCATCGTTCTTGACCCTGGTGTCAAAGAGATGTTATTAGAAGATACTCGTGACTTTTTACGTAGTGAGAAATGGTACGCTGATAGAGGTATTCCGTTTAGAAGAGGTTATTTGTTACATGGTGTATGTATACTTTGTTTATTTCCGAGGATATTCCCGTTCCGTTTGCTGATACTCTCTCCCAAGGTCCCTGGTTCGGGAAAATCATCACTTATTCATGCTATCGCTGGTGAATTAGCATTGGATATCTATGTCGTGTCATTATCATCTAGCTGGTGAGCACCCTGCTATCCCGTTTCTTTACCTTTGTCACCCCGTTGTTTGCGGACATCATCTTTCCTCTTTTTGGTTTCCTCAAAGTAGCAGTCGTGTTTCTGACCAAGCTCCCCTTCCATTCTCTTTACTTACTAGGATCAATGACTCCACCCTCAACACCTTGATGGGCCGTGTTCCTGCCCGTTGTATATTGTTACTTGAAGATCTCGATGCCGCGTTCACACGATCAACTAGTCGTGATTCTAACTCTAATGGTCTTCCTACTACTAAAACCGATGGGACTGCTACCGTTAATAACAACAACAACAACAATAGTAACAACAATAACAATAACAATAACAACACTAACGGGAATAATAACAATAATGGGAATGGGAATGGTACGAATGAAGAAGTTAACACCTTGAGTTTGAGTGGGTTATTGAACTCTTTGGATGGTGTCGCTGCTGCTGAGGGACGGATTCTGTTTGCGTACGTGTGGTTGAATGACATGTTATCTATTACGACCTAACATACTTATATCTCTTCAGAACAACCAATCACTTAGAGCGTCTCGATCCCGCACTCTCCCGTCCAGGTCGTATGGACGTCTGGGTCGAATTCAAAAACGCAAGTAAATGGCAATGCGAACACTTATTCAAAAACTTCTTCCCATCCTCCGAAGATTGTTTCGCCAGTTCATCATCTGCACCTTTATCCGAACGTCCAAGTATCGATATCACTTCGTTAGACGATTTAGAGATACCCGGTTTAACTTGTGAAGTGTATAGCGGATCTGAATCTTCTGCCTCTGCCTCTACTTCTACTTCTGCAAAGGGGAAGGGTAAGGAGGTTGAAGTTGAGGGTGTTGATGCTGGTGTTGCGTCACCTGCTTTCCCTCCTACGCCTGTTACACGCAAGAAGAAAGCTCCACTCGATGCGGCTATGCTCGCTCAGTTGGCCAAGGACTTTGCGGAAGCTATTCCTAATGGTGAATTCTCTGTTGCAGCTTTGCAAGGATGTATGTTTTCGTCCATTCATTTCATATGGTATTCCATCTTTTAACGTCGTTCACACAGACTTGTTGAAGAACAAGACGAGACCCGAAGCTGCAGCTCGTGAAGCAGGTCAATGGGTCATCAGCGAACGTGACCTCAAAGCTCGTTTAAAAAGAGAAAAGGAAGAGAAAGACAGGAAAGAGCGTTTAGAGAAGGAACGAGTGAGGCGCGAGACTCTTGAAAGAGAGAGAGAAGAGGAAGAGAGGAGGTTGAGAAGGTTACGTGATGAAGAAGACGAACGTGAACGTGATAGGAGACGACGCGATGAAGATCGATTACGGAAGGATATGTCTAGTGTGGTATTACCGCCACCCATTGTTCCTCCTGTTGCAGCTGTAGCTGCAGTTACGTCTCCTGAAGAAGATAAGGAGAATCGAGAATCGTGGATCGTTACGAATGGTAGCTCTGGAACGTCTACTCCTGCATCTGCTGACGTTGTTCCGGTTCCCGATGCTGCTGCTACGGAAGTAGTCTCTACTATATCGGAGTTGGCTACTGTTGCAACTACCGAGCTCGCTGTAGCATCTGCGTGACTAGTCGATGATGCATGGGTCAATGTCGAGCGCGGCGTCGTCGATCATGACGAAGACCCCCCTCCGACGACTCTCATTCCTGCAACAACAAGAACAACTCCATCTATCATTACTACTATCCAACGCAAGCCACATCTTCCTATCGCTCTTCGTCATCTATTATGGGATCAATATCGTGTTTTAACCTATTATTTCTTCCACGACAACCTTGATCTTATTCACCTCGTTCCAACCACTGCCATGTTGTATCTGTCTGCCATCTTGGGTTTTGTCATTCGTGCATTTGCATTTCAGTTGTAGTATAAAATGAAGAAGAAAAAGAAAAGAAAAAAAAAGGAAACGCCATGTTGTTGTTGTTGTTTTTGTTTGTTTGTTTCGTCAGTCAGTTTTTTTCTTTCCTCCCTTGTCTTGTGTAAAACTCTTTCGTTCAATGTCTTTTCTGTCCTCCTTTTTGTAAATGGTGTTTTTCCTATATCTCAAATTTGTGTTTTCATCATCTTTTTTCTTTTTTTTTTTTGACCCCATAAATCCAGCGGGACTGCGTATCTCTTTCGTCGTCTCATCATTGAGTCATATTATATCTCTTTCTCTTCTCACTGTTTCAATTCTTCTGTCGCATAGCCTTTTCTCTCCTTTTATATATACATCAAAGTCATTTGTTGTCTTGTCAAAACAAGTGTGTCTGATGTGTGTGAACGAAATTTATTAAATTGCGCGCCCCTAGCCCGGGTGTGCCGGTTTTGAGATTCATGACAAAACTACATCAACAATGGGGGGGATAAATTTGGATACGAATTCGATATTATTATCCAACATTCCTCCAAACACCGTCCGTTCCTTGCCTTTCCCCCTCCGTCCCTAATTTTTCCGGAATTTACTCCGCCCACCGACGACAAAATCAAAATCAAAATCAAAAACCGAAAATCCCACTCTTGGCCGGGGAAAAAAAAACCCATACATACATTACAAGCCAATTATAATAAGGGCCTTCTCTTGGAAATTTGGCAATTGTATAAACTCAATAAGGTACCTGGCACGTACATACACCTGACCACCTAATAGGCGTTACCGTGTGATGGTAAGCCGTTTGGGAAGTAATGTTTGAATAATTCGGGGTAGTGTCGTTCTGCTACGTCTGGGTGGGATCTGAGAAGTGGAAAAAGTTTGTGGTGAGTAAGAGAAAAAGTAGAACGGAAGGGAAGTTTTTTCAGAGAAAGAGAAAGTAGAGGGAATACGAAAAAACACGTTGCAAGAATTATTAAGGTTTTTTCGTTTTTTTACGAGATTCTTTTTTGATGGAAAGGAAGAGAGATAAGATAGGTGTGGGTTGGGTATTCAAAACGTACTTTATCCGCCCGATCAGATTTACTTGCCCCGATGGGTCACGGTCGTATTCTGAGAAATTGATGGCTAATTTCAAATGATTATGTGAGAAAAAGACCGAGTAGGCTAACAACTTACAATCACTAGGAGCTACATCTCCACGAGTACGAGCTAGTTCTATTACTTCTTCTGGTACTGAATTTGTTGGAATGAATAACGCGAGACAACAAGAGAAATATATATACAACACATACAAGTTAAGATCTCATCGCATACACGAACAGTTTGACTGATATTTTGAAAGAGCGGGACTGAATATCGCGGGCCGGGAACCGATCCGGAACCATCCGAGGGCGAGACGACGCGATGAGAAGTGGCTTTTGCAACTCCACGTGTTGCGGTTTCGAGTCCTGTGGGATGTTATTACAAGTTACTATCTCTGTCTTGTTGAGTACAAGTACACTTACCTTTACCAATATTGACGACGAATGTACCAGGTATTGGGCTTGCAGGAATCCATTCGCCTCGAATGTTTTGGACTTGGAGACCTTCGTGTGGTGATGCTTGTAGTAACTTTTTTGTACGTTAGAATGGTACAAGTAAACTTGGATGAAATACATACGAATGTGAGAAAACTGGCATCATAATGAGGACCGACGCCTTGTTTGCTTCCTCCTTCATTGATCGGAGGATACTTGACGAGCTGAGAAGATTCATTTAGAATGATATAGATTACGAGACGTTTTCAATATACCTTGCACCGTTGTTGAATATTCGCCACAGTAGGAATGTTATCATAAAATTTATCAAGACCATTAGGTGGTAAACCCAATGCTTCAGCGGTTAACGATACGAATTTGAAGCTCAATTCTCCAACTTGGTTGATGTACGTCTCCACTGTCTGACGGAAACCGGGTATTAGTTTGTCATCAGGCCACTTTACAAAACAAAGTTAAATTAGCATTAGACATAGAATAGAAGACATCCATACCTGAGAATCGCCCCACAACCTTAAATACTCCGGTTTACCTGGTTCCCATCTCGAGATATATGGACTTGCGAAATCAAATTGCTCGCGCAGATCGGTCGATCCTTTGGTGAATTCGGAACCAAACCGGTTGTAGCCCAAGAAACATTGGCTATTCCGCATAGCAATTTTGTCCTTTTCTTCTTGAGGTAAAGCAAATACGCGAGGAATATAGGAAATCAGGTTATCAATCGTATCTCTTGGAACAGGTGGATTGGCGAGATAGAGAAAACTGTGATTTGATCCGATCCCTTTTCAGTCCAAAAGTAAAGTAGTATCTTTGTTAGCTCACCCGACGAATATAAGAGCATGTCGTAACTGCGCAAGAAACTTCGGTTTATCTATTGTAAAAATGATCAACGAGGATAGGCTATTTAAGAGACTTTTTCATACCCGTCTTGAGGAGATCGTAATCTAAAACAGGCACACTAGTAAAATCATCGAAGACTGGCATGTTGTATTGAGAGATGGTTTAAAAAGAGGAATATGGAAAGACCGATACAACACAGTTGTACTAAGAATGACACCATTTTCACATAGTCTTGTGATAGCAGCTGTCTTCTCTCTTACTCAGACTCGTGACGTCACATGTCACATTCGGAATCAAAATCGCTTAAAATGCTATCTATTTTTTCAGTGAGAACTTAATTCGAGGAAACACCCAAATTATAGAGTTGGAGAGATGTTGCATTATCTCCATTTACATCCTCGCATTATGATCAGAAATATCTGGGATGATTTCAGTCCATTTTGAATTATTCAGTAATAGTGTGGTCCCTAGTTCCGGTCATTAAGCTACATTGACGCATGGACTGGCAGACTGCAGTCCAATTATCGATGAAGCAACAGACGAAAGAAGGGACAATGAGGGAATGGACCACTGTATTCAGTTTTCCGGTAAAGATCAAAGTCTATATAAGGGAGGCTTTTCCCCCTCTTCCCTCACATCCTCACTTATCACAAACGGTCTAAAAGCGAATGGTTATCACTCTGGTTTTATTCACCTCCCTTCACATCATAATCATGTCGTCAAAATTTGGCACACAGATTGGGCAGTCCGCAAGTCAATGTCAATCTACCAACAACAACCGAAACGTCAACCCTATCCGGGTTCTACCCAAGGGTGTCAAATATAAGTATCTGCACCTCGATGTCTCGCCACGAGACCGAGAATGCTAAGCCCACCCTCCCGCAAGGTAAGCTTCATATTTCCTTCATATCGTGAGAAAGATTTTCATAAACTAATATTTTGCCCAGGAGGCGGAAGATCTGTTCATTGCACCCGTGCCCAAACCATTGCGGACAATTATTCTCAAAACTTTTCTTGTCGGGTGGAATTCAACCCCACTCAGTTCAGTCGCAAGTCCAACGACTTTCAGACCTTGGAGATTGGTAGTGCCGAAGACATTCCTTGAGGGCATACGAAATTATGGGGTCTCGTTGTTACTAATAACTATCTTTATATTATCTGAATGATATGGCTGTATGCTTTTTGAGTTTTTGTAACAAGTTGCTGAACATAACCAGTATTACCAACTTGCTTCTTCGAGGACTGTAGTGACAGAAATCAGGTTGGATCGAAGGCGTACAACATTTCCTGAGTCACTCATGATTTAGCTTATATAAACGATAAATAAGTAATGAGAAGAAAAGGAGGGGACAACCAGAAGTGGAGCGATTGCCCTCAATTAAAAACATTGTGAACTTCAAGCATGGCAACAACGACCGCTCACTAGGTACTTCACAACTCTCTATTGCATTTTGAAAGTTTCGGATGCCCGATACTCTCAATTCATCACTCTTTATGGTCAGAAACAGCTTGTGATCAGATGTGAAGGTAAAACTTTACTGCGGCGTTTGTCTTCATCTTCAACATGGGCAACCGTCAAGGCCACAAATCCTCGACGATAAATAAAACTGGTAGTTCCATGCAAAGAGGTCCACCGACTACGGCTGCAGCTAGGACTTCTTCCCCTAAGTCTCAGAAATCTTCATCATTATATATGCAACCCGAATCGAAGCTTGACATTTGAAGCCTCCCACGGAATTTCTCGCCATAATATACATTACCCTCCAACAATTGTCCAAGTTTTTGCCAAAGGTTTGTTGTGGGTGTATACACCTTTCGTATCGTACGAGGTCTTTGCACCGAGCGAAGCATGATTGGGCAATCTACTCGGAACGGTTTGTGCCACCAAAAAAACCAGATGGCAGCAATCAAGGTTGCATAGGCACAGGCCACCAGCTTGTTCTCAGTTAGGGGAAATGATTGGTCTGAGATTGCAGTTTTTTAGTGCATCACGTACCATCCTAATTATATAAAGTTGTTTGAAAAAGAAAGAAAAAAGGCTACGTTGTGACCGTCTGTCAACAATCTGGCAGAATACCTACAAAGGAAAAGGGAAAAAAACGTGATATTCAAGCACATTTAGACGTAACCTCTACCATACATGGCCGTGAACTGCTAATGCTAATGGAACTAAATCTATCTGTAAATTACCTACTAATATGTACATCAAACAGATGAAAGAACAGATTTCAACCCACTTGAGAAGAAATTAGGATACAAATCCAAAGGATTACTATTGTTACATGGTAAGATCTCCGGTCTAGAGAATCGTTGATTAGCCCTTTTCTTAGGCCATAGATCCTATTCGTTTCGTGGACGGGGACGTAGGACCGATCGCCCCAGCACGCGGGGTCGGGAGTTTCCCCAGACTTCCTACCGAATTGTGTGACATTGTAGGGCGTCGTAGGGTTCAACCGACCCCCGAGAAGATTGGACCTGACCAGCAGATCCCGATAAAATCCCGCGGCAATTGTTTGTGCGGCGGTTTGGCTACCAAGCGCTCCAGTACCTGTGGAAATTATTAGTTCGTCGAACTCATTTGTACCTGTCGGGGACGAATCTCGACAAAGTTTTGAGCTTACCTTGAGAGAACGGCCTGATGTTTTCCATTGGGAAGGAATCGGTGTGGAGGCGCTTGGTTTCAAAGAAATGAAAGATGAAAGAGTGGTGTTGTAGTAAGAGGATATTCGAAGTTGCGTTCGAATGATAGCGTCCAGCCGCGTAGGAAGAAAAGGTAAATGGTAAGTTTGAATGTCAGTGCCCAGCCCCGTAGGGAAAAAGAAAAAATATCAATAGTTGGAGAAAAAGATACATAGTCGGTTCTTGAGTCTTTTATATTCGACGACTTGGTCCATATTCACGATGGCAGGCGTACACCAATCCATATTTTCCGGTAAATGCCACAGAAAGAGAAAAGAAGATCAATCGTGAAGTTATAGTTGACACATAGGAAGAGGAAAAAGTGAGAAAAAAGGAGCAGGAACAACGATGTTGTATGACTGTTGACAATGGTCGGATTTTATAAACAGTTTTATGTAAGTACCTCGAATCGGCATTACCCCCAGGTCTTTTCCTGATCCTCGTTTTCTTCCTGTTAATCGGGCTCGTTGAATCGTTCTTTATTTAAAGCCCCTAAGAAGGGAACGCGTTGTTGATCTTCTGCAGCTATCACCACCATTTCTAAATGCTCATGCTTTGTTATTAACAAAAGAAAGGCAGTATGGAGGTTTAGGATGGTGCTATCTATCCGTGTTTTCGTCATATCCTTGACAGATACTTATGTATACCCTAACCATTAGTTGAAATAACTATACTTAACAACCTCTTGACCTTAATTGGTAAACCTTGATGGGATTGGACAAAAAAAGTCAGGTTGACAATGGGAGCAGTGGACTCGAGCGCAAAACTTATCGGCATTTGCCGTACATGTACACATCACACAATGGACCGTTGTGGATGCGACCGTCACTGGAAAATGAAATCTTTCTCCTTTTGTTCAAGAATTATTGCTTCCAATTGAGGCGTCGTTGGTTTCGGTTCCATACATTTTCGGGGTTGATTTAGTCTTTATGGGATAAACTATGGAAATTGTAATACGCAGATATTATAGAATGGTTAACCAGTCAACAACGTAAGTACTAAGTAAGTGCAATAGGAACTTTTCGTACACTAAGAGCCAATTAGAGAGTGATAACAGATGAAAATAATGAAGAGAGTTTACTTCTAGAAAGTTATGTGTAATATATATAACATTGAAGCTGGCACAAAATGAACTCATACGCAAAACTGTTGTCATAAATTTAAATACATCCAGTCCTGATTCAATCCACATGTGGGATGGCTGATAACCAATTAATATCAATAAGTGCCCCTGAAGAAAGTTTCCTTAGCGAAATAATAGCCAAAGTAAGGATGATAAGACGAGCAATGATATACAGTAACGTGATTGTAGCAAGAGCAAATGACGAAATCTGTGTAGAATAACTACGGTCGTCCTTAAGTATTGATATTGGCCAAAAGGAAACTAAAGGAGCTCCAACGATAACTAATGAAGAAACACGCTAAAGCCATAATTCAATAGGAGTGGGGAAATCATAATTCCACGCAAAAAGGTGAACTCCACCGAAGACTGCTGCGACTACGAGTTCTGCAACGAAATCCCAAAAGTCTCTGCTGCGATAGTTGAAGTAGGCTGAATAAAAGGTTGGAACTTGAAGTCGTCCTCGGAAATCGACATCTTCAGATACAGAACCGTGTAGGAGTGGTTATGTTCCACGGGTTCGGTTGATGTACTTCTCGTGTTTTGTGGGGGATCTCTGAACGAATCATGATTGGCTGATCGACACGAAAGGGTTTATGCCACCAAAATAGATATATTGCGGCACTCAAAGCTTCATAGGCACAGGTCATGAGCTCGATTTCAGTCAAAGGGAGATGCTTAACCCTGCGCGCAATGCAATGCACAACGAACCAAGTGGTTTGGGCCAATGCAAATGATTTAGCAAAAGAGTCTTGTTTACTTTTATCTTCAATATCCTCTTTTAGACAAGACTTCAAAGTCTTCCGAATGCCCAAGTCTCTGTCCCGTAAGTTGTCCTGAAGCCTGGTCCGGAGGCTGTCCCGAAGCTTTTCCCGAATTCTATCTCGGAGCCAGCTTGGAACTCTGTCTTGAGGTTTATATGAAAACAACTCATCATTACTATCGTATGCTTCCTCTACCTCCCATTCATCTGCCACTATGTTCAACGCCATGTCCACTGCTACTGACGCTGCATCTATTGCGGTTTTTTCAAATTCGTTCAATACTATCTCGTGGTCAGTCTCAAATAACACAGACTCCAATGCTACCCCGAGAACTACATTCGTTATTGCATCAGCTACAGCAAGTCTAAGGTTGGTCCCCGACGTCGAGCCGGCTGATCGAGGAAATGCCACAAACGGAAATCCTGCCCAATCATCTTTGAACTCCTTGTCAGCAGCAATGGCTGTTTTAGTGGAGAATATAGTATCCTCAGAAGCCTTGATGCACATACCAGATTGAGTTTTGACGGCTGCCTTGACTGAGCTTTTCAGGGTGAGGAGGTCAAAATTGGGTGAATCCAATACCAATAAACGGACTGGAATTTGTTTTTCATCAGTTATAATAAACCCTTCCATTAAAGAAAAGAAAGCGTGGGTCATCGTTAAACCTATAGTGATGAAAACCTGTATCAGGTTCATGATGCGAGTATAACATCCACACACCTTCAACATTAGATTTTTTTGATTATACTCCTGGCAGCCATATATTGTTGTAAAGCCCACATAACAATGACTTCTGGTGCGATGAGAGCGATAAAAGGGATTTTTATCTTTATAGTCATTGGCATTTGAAAGCTCGGCCAAGCTTTTTTCCACCACTTTTCGGTCGTTTCACGTTCATCAGCATCTGATTGCTGTCCCAAATCTTGCTTCATTTTCAACAACTTCTCTCCATTAAACAAGATATTTGGGTGACAGGAGACCCAAGTACATGCGAAAATGGTCATCAGTGAACTCCATACGATGTTCAAAACGGTTCGGCTCCCTTCAGTGGAATGACTATACGTAGACCCAGCCTGGTTGATGGGGCATTGAAGTGAGTTTATGGAAAGGTTGTAAGCGTTGGTAACCAAGTCGCCACTATAACACAAGCAATGTGTAATATTCATAGCTTCAGACAGAGGTGGGTAAATGGGATGGAAAGGGTCAAGGTTGTTTGAGAGAGAGTCACCTCGTTTGTTGAAACACATGATATTGGATATAAATACTGCCTCATCACGCCGTGAGTGTAATTGTTTCCGTTGGTGATACAGCGGTGTCAATTTGACTACTGTACATACGCTCATATTCCAGCAAACAAAGTGTGAAAATACCAATAATACAAGTTAAAGATTGAGTTGAAAGGATAAATACCTTCTGTTCTTCATTACGTGAATTATAATAATGTTTCATCAATATCGATACCGACTTCTCTAATACGTCTGATTCCATCACTTTCTCTTTATCATATGAGAAATAATCGTTCGTCTGTGTTCATATCAACGAGAGCAAAACTCACTTCCCGTCAAAATGATGTCCAAGAGCCTAGGAATAGCTTTCGTCGAAAAGCCTAGAGGAGGCTTCTAATAAGGTTTGTGAAACATACTAGTACCTGATGATAGAAATGAATTTCTGCCGTCCGTGACATGGAATAGAGGAAAATTGGCTGGGGGCAAATGGGTCAACTACAGAAAAAGTCGTATTGAGGTGACATTACTAGCGAGATGAACTCCATTAAAGGCTCCGATTGGGTCTTTCAACATCAGAGGTACTTCAAACCTGAGTTCGATGATCCGATGTTAGTCTGATAAATAAGTAGAATTCAACATCCCTTTCGTCGCTTGAGAAACTGAGAGTTTATATTTGGCGCAAAGATCGCACGAAACCAAAAAAATGAAACCTTGTGAGGTTATAAATAGTTTAGTGGCCTCTGAGGGTTGCTAGAATATATTATTGAATGGAGTACTGGGGACGTGCATAACCGGTGACCTGTCATTTGTATCTTTCATCACCTAGCGCTGTCTTGTTGAGGTGGCCGTTAGGAAATTTATTGGCTGTTGACAAGTGGCTGGTCGGCTTGTCTCATCACAACTCATTCGGATTCAAAGAAATCTACGACGTATGGTCTCCTTTGTAGTGTTGCCCACGGCTGGCTATGGCTGGCTTATCAGCTAAAATTATCACACGCGGAATCAAAATTCAAAGGATGGACTAACTCATGAGCGCATTTACGTCTTGTTCGGAAAAAATCCTCAAGGAAAAGATGTTATTTATCACCGACTGGGAACACAAATATTGCAAATAAATTGAACTAAACAGGGAGGTATCTTGGTGGCACTGCGTGTTTATTTCATACGTAACATGTTAATCCATTAGATTAGACAGTCCGCTAATATGTGGTCCTCAAGCTACAGTGGGTCATGGACTGTAGCTCAACTATTGTTGAACCAACGGACAAGAGAGGGGACGACTGTGGAATGGACCACATTATTCAGCTGTCCGGTCAAGATGAAAGTCTATATAAGAGAGGCTTTTTTTCACGATTTCCTTCACATCCTCACTCATCACAAATCGTCTAAACTCAAAGTGATACTTCTCCCAATTGCATTTGTTTTACCACTTTTTCTATCATAAACATGTCACCAAACCCGGGTGGCACCAAAGCCGAGACGTCAGCTAGACAATTCACCAACAACAACCGAAACGTCAAACCTCTCCAGGCTCTACCCAAAAACTTGAGAGTTCCTTCCCAATGGAAAACATCAGGCCGTTCTCTCAAGGTAAGCTCAAAATTTTGTCGAGCTTCGTCCCCGACAGGTACAAATGAGTTCGACGAACTAATAATTTCCACAGGTACTGGAGCGCTTGGTAGCCAAACCGCCGCACAAACAATTGCCGCGGGATTTTATCGGGATCTGCTGGTCAGGTCCAATCTTCTCGGGGGTCGGTTGAATCCTACGACGCCCTACGATGTCACACAATTCGGTAGGAAGTCTGGGGAAACTTCCCGACCCCGTGTGCTGGGGCGATCGGTCCTACGTCCCCGTCCACGAAACGAATAGGATCTATGGTCTAAGAAAAGGGCTAATCAACGATTCTCTAGACCGGAGATCTTACCATGTAACAATAGTAATCCTTTGGATTTGTATCCGAATTTCTTCTCAACCCGCTTTCAGTGGGGTTCACTTCGTGTGTTACATAATTGTTAATTGTATTGGTGAATCATAGATAAACTTAGTTTATGGGGTGGTCACGAATGATGGGAGATGGGTTGTTTGGTGCATCTGTACATTCAACGTTGTTCAACGTTATCGGGTCTCGTTGTTACTAATCAATATCAATGCTTTTGTTATGGCTGAGATTTTATGATGTTCTTTTATTAATGTACCTGCTGTTTTCCCTCTAACCCTGCATCGATTTGGTAATCTTACTTACATCGAGGGGCAGGCAACGTCTTGATGAGACAGTGCATTCAGAATTTAAAATGGCCCCCCCTTGATGAAGGATCATGTTACTGTAATGTACACCTGGAGATTTGCCGAAAATGGACTCCAGTAGTTTGATATCTCACGCTACATTAAAGGACTGAAAAAGCCGGTAGCAAGCGGTTTGGCAGTCCCCTAACTGCACTGTAACGGAATGGATGGAAAATGCACAGAAGTCTGCGGACCCTACCAACCCTGACGGACAAAGGAGCGAAAACATATCATATACAAAGAGTCGTTTTTCTCAACAGTTGTCTTGCTCACACTCCCCGAGGTACATCGTAGTAGTTACCGCCTCCCAACCTTTGCTCTCAGGTTCTCATATTTCACACCATAATTAAAAATATGCCCTCCGAGCGTGTCGACTCAACCACAGCTGTTACCCCGCTCGATATATATATATCTATATATATACCAACAAAACCAAAACCTCATACCCGCCGCAGAGAGACGGTAGCCTTTCTCTCACTTTTCTTTCTTGCCGACAAGATGGAACCAATGAATTTACACAGACAGTACTACGTCCAACACCATGATTTTAAAAGCCGCATATAATCTCGCAACGGGATTTCGGGGCCTATCATCTCATCAGCTATATATACCCTTTTGAAGAATATACTGAGCTTGAATCCAATTTACGGTTAAATGTGGTTGAACAAGTCCCCAAACCACCATGACGCTGCAAGTTCCGGATGTCCAGGACTACAACCCTGCCTTTTTAATTGACTCGCGGAGAAACGTGATAATATTTGTTTTGGTAGACTTTGGCGTTGTATTCGGAAATGTTGACGTTGGTTGGTTGGTCTTTTTGTGTAGAGAGAGAGGTCTCGTTGTTACTAATATATATTTTCAATCTGGAAAATCGGATAGCTTTTTATTATATTGAATAAAGTTCCATGCCTCTGTCTAAACTGTACGGTTCGTTTGGCTGCAACGAGGTCAAATGGCCCTGTCACCGAGTGCTCTAATGTTGTGGGAAGGGCCGAGGAATATTGAGCTTTGCCAAACGTAGCGCCTACCTCACACAACATTGACATTTTCATTCAAGTTAACTGATTCCACCACTTTCCGCCTCCACTCAACGAGAGCAAATAAGTATAGTGGAAGATTAGCGCTACAATCCTGTAGCGGCTGTAGGATCCAAAGCTCGTCTTCAGTCAAAACGGTGTCAAAGGCCAAAGAGAACTTTCCTTGAAAAGCATCACTAAAGGTTATGAAACGTAGTTGCGTGAAGAACTTATCGCCAACCATTATCTTTCGTCGAAATAGAAGAAACTTAGCCTGGGAACAGATGAATCCAAGTCAGAAGGTATATTGAGATGACATTAACATGTTCTGATTACTTCTTCCAACGTCAGAGGTACTTATAACCTGAGTTCGATATTCGATGTCAGTCTGACAAAAAAAATCCACGATACATTATCGTTGGGGAAAAAAAGGAACAGTGTCAATATGAGTTGGGGATGAGAAGTCTTAAGGAAGCTGTTTCAATTGAAGGGAACCTTCATGCTCAACGACCGGGTCCATCTCTACACAATGTACGGAGAAACATAATTATATATAGCAATCAGCCCCTTTAGCGGTGATACGGAGACGGGAAGAAAAAAGCTTCTTAAATGAAAAAAACGCAAATGGAGCCGACGTTCACGATAAGATAAAACGCCGATCGGAAGCCAATCATGATGTTTTACACCCGATTTCAATTATCTAAGATAGTAAGTTATGACTGACCAAAGTGGACAAAATTACACAAAAATGTCCAGCTCAATACCAAGTGGGAAGTTTCATGGAAGGCTACAACTGCTAAGTACGCGGTTATGTCATTCAGGAATTCGTGAGATGCCTTTGGTTAAAACATCATTCAGGATGTATGTTAGAGGGCTGTTTTGAACGAGATCAATACAAGTTTGTCGTCGCACACATATAAACCCAACCAAAACCCCAAGTTCCAAGCTTAAAAGATAATCATTTTGGAAGATCGACGATCGTCATCGGTTAAGTAACTTAGGAACGTTCATGACATTAACCACGTTGTATGAACAATAAGTATTCGGTTGTCTTGAAGCTCAGTGATTACTACTATCCCTCCAAGTGGAAGCAATGCAATTGATGATTGCGCGTACTGGCATGTGTAACGGTAAGCGAATAGCCTCCTTCCGGCGCTTCCCGAGTTGAACTGTAAATCATACCGACAGTCCGGCCCAGCCCGACTTAACTTCAAGTCCTTCTCCAACCACGACATATACCAATTCCCACACTCAAGAAAATCCCTAAAGTGGCCTCAAACTAGATATAGATATGTATGTTAATCTCGTATAGGGTTTTATGGCTCACTTACTGGGTGAAACTTTGAGAGTAAAAAGATTTTACAACCTTGACGACCCGCATCATGCACCGCGAAGACAAGCGCGACCGTTCTCATAATTGATCACATCACAGAAAATATAACAGAGCCTTTTGAATGCTTTTAAAAGCCTTGGAAGCAACTATCCCACCAATTAGTGTAAATTGCGAGCGCCACATCTTAGGCGGAACAATCCATGACCAAATTCAAGGAGCGCGGCAAGAGATTCATCCTATTCGTGGATAATTTAAACTTGTTCGTTCTCAGTGACAGACTCTTGATTCCTGTCAATATAAACCCCAATGATGGGACACATGGCTACACCACCCTTCCTTGTATCGTATCTAACCCCTAAGTCATGGTCAACGTAGAGCCACTGTTCGTGTGTCCAGACTCTATCATTTTTGACTTTATTGATTTTGACACCCCCTAGCTTCGGTCCCATGCTTATCGGTGTCTTCCTTAATGCTATTTTATACGGCGTAGGTGGTTCCATTTCCCACGAAACGACAGACTCAAGGGTTGTGATGAATCTTTTTAGGTTTTAATTGTTCAGGCAAGTACTATATCATTTTTCTGTCACTTAATCTTGACAATTTATTATAGGCTATCATTTATTTCCAAGATTGCAAACGGTATTTCTCTTGCATAATTTGTGCGCCGGTTCCCTTGTTGAGATAGTCCCCAGAGATGCACGATGGATTAGATATCTAGTATGTTCTTCTAACTTATACCTTGACACCGGATTCTCAAGCCTTATAGATCTTGTATCTGTTTATATGCGAAACCATAAACACAGTATGCGATATCGGGATGATATACGAGCCACTGGTGGCCCGCTTTGGTATTGCTGTTTCGTCAGTCACAGTTTCGGGGCTAATTCATGTTTGTTAGGAACCGAAAGAGCAGTCACAAGAACTCCTATCTGTATGTTTTCACCTTTAGTTATCATATAGATCTCATCGTTTTCTCTACTAGTGTTTACAGCAGGTACGAACCCGCTTCTTCGCATTCGACGTTAGCTAAGCTCACCTCTCAGATCCCCTATTGACCGTAAAGTTTACTTCATGATTTAACGAATCCGATCTAAAACATACTAGGTTATGATCTCGACGCCCGTTCAACTATTTATTTGCTGGCGGATAACCGTATTACTCAAAATATTCAGTTCAAAGATAATGCCGGTGGCGTTTGCTATTGCCTTCCTTTCGCTCTGTTCTTTCGGTTAGACCTTTTTCCGGTTTAACTTCAACTTATTTTATTTTTATTTTGATAAAATTTTAAATTTATAGTTGGAGGGGTTGGAGTTACAGTTTATAATGGCCAAATTCCAAAATTTACTCAATTAGCCGATTCTCGCTGGGCTGTGAGTCTTTGGCTTATCTCGTCGACGGTTTCAGACATATCTATAACAATATGTCTGGTCTGGTCATTGGTGAGATTGACCGCAAGTATGCTTATCATGTCTGACCTTGATCAGAAAAAATGTCGGACAGGTGTTGAGAGGACCGACAACGTCATAAATAGAAATATCCGATGTAAGATCATATTTTCTAAGCTGTCTCTGTACAACATGTTGATATGGACCCCCAGTTGCAATTCACACCGGCGCTCTCACTTCTTTATTTACACTTTTGGATTTTGTCATTTTTCAAGCCGCCACAGTAAGTGCAAACAAAAAGAAAAAACATATTTAAATAATGATCTAATCGCTTTTAGAACACTTCAACGTATGTTGTTATTTGACAATAGACAAAAACATAAAAAAAACTTTTTTTAGTAACTTTGCGTTCGATTTTGCTCTCGCGAAGTTATACACGAATTCTCTATTATCCACATTCAACGCAAGAGCATTATCTAAAAATGATAAATCAGAATACAACGTTCTGTTTGGATCACCGGAAACGCAGTTATTGGTGAGATAGCAGTTACACTCGTCATATCTATTCAATCTCTAATAATTTACAGTCTCCAACCAAAACTGCTCCGTTATCAACGAATTTCAGTCTCGGGAACAGTCTTGAATCGGGTATGTCAAGTATTGATCAAACGATCGTCATATCAAGGCAATAGTATTTGAGTCGTCGTCTATCCGCTTGTACCACTATCATTCAAGTTATTTATAATTGACAGTTTTGGTTGTTTAACGGATCGTCAATGCGTTTTTTTTTTACTTTGTTGGGACGGCTCTTCCTCCTGATGGCATATGATTCCCTTCTTTGGGGCAATGATAAGGTTCAGATGAAATGATGGTATCATTTGACGACGATCGGTGGGACCAAACCTTTAAAAAAAGCCAGTAAAAGACTGGGAAAAGATATGTCTATTTTCATAGCACTTCCGATTCAAGCAGGGGGAAAGTGGGAATCCGGATGATTTCTGAGGCTGGATGGGATGACCAAGTTCAAACCACATTCTTCCATTTTGCCACCCCTTTGATAATTCACGAAATGCATTGGCTACTTCGCGCAATTGGGAGAACAAAAGCGGATTTTGCCATACATCAACCATGTATGTCTCAGGTTACGCGTCCGATCCCTGACAAGTAGCACCTTGTTTTTGTGCCAAAGCTGCCCTCATTCTGATATTATTGAAATTTCTCCCGCCTTTCAACTAACAAGGGTGTGCTTTAGGCATCGCCTGGCACCTTTTCACTAGTGCCCACCAATTAAACTGGGATTGTGCATATTCTATGCACGATTTTGCTTCTATTTATAAGCCAAGCTCAGGAAGTTTTCGTTTTCTTCTCAATTCTGTTTGTATCAATTTGAACCACGGTCTAACAAGAGGCAATGATTAGAAGCCTCACGCTATGGAGTCTAAACCGTCAAGTAGGATTGCGCCTTTCTGACGCCACCCATATGGTGTCCAAGTAAATTTAATTATGGAGCTTTCATTCAGTACCTCATCAAATACATCAACACCTCAGATCATATCATTCACTCCCTTCAAACCTGAGCGGCAATCCTACCCATGGTGAGAAACGGAAGCCAATCCACGGGCCCCGGCGCCCCTGTGTTTGGCATCCCGCAGGCCATTCCTGAGGTTGGGTCTCAGTCAAAGTCATAATTCATTCATATGATAAAATGCTTCCATGATAAGACATAATAGTACTCACCCTTCCCTTACCTCTCATATTGACACCTAAGGCGCAATGATCAACGTAGAGCCAATGTTCGTGTTTCTTACGCTTCATTTTTTATCTATATCATCGACCATGACGTGTGTTTAGCTTTGGGCCAATGCTTATCGGCGTCTTCCTTAACACTATCTTATATGGTGTAGGTGGTTCTATTTTACCATGAAACAATCATATTCTAAAAGATTGCGACGAATTTCGTTAGGTTTTAATTGTTCAAGTGATTCTTTAAATTCTGTTTCCGTTTTTTTTTTCATTGCTTAGGGTCTCGGACAACTTTGTTTTTGTAGACTATCATCTATTATCAAAATCGCGGACGGTATTTTTTTTCACCTTAAGTTCTTTTGCACACATTTCTGACAGCTCTTTTAGAGACGCACGATGGATAAGATATCTGGTAAGTTTTTGTCAACTTGTACTTATTTCAACACCTCATCCTCAAAGCTTTATACATAGATCCTGTATCTATTCATATGCGAAACCATAAACACTCTATGCGATATCGGTATGATATATGAACCACTGGTGGCCCGTTATGGTATTGAGATTTTGCTCATTTGTCTCGTGGCGGTCAAAGCGCTGACTCTTGGTTCTCAGGAACTGAAAGAGCAGTAACAAGGTTTCCTATCTGTACGTCCACATTTTATTTTATACTCAGATGTTAAGGTCTAATCGGTTCTCTTTTAGTGTTTATAGCGGGTATGATTTTGATCCTTCGTGTTCGACCGTTAGTTAAACACCCAACACCTCCAGATCCCTTATTAACGGTAAAGCCTGAATCATAATACAATGCAACAGAAACAAACTTAAAAAAAACACGTCAGGTTCTGATTTCTACACCCGTCCAATTATTCATTTGCTGGCGAATAACCATACTACTCAAAGGCTTCCGTTCAAAAATCATACCCATCGCTTTTGTTATCGCCTTCCTTTCTATATGTTCTTTCGGTTAGAAGAATTCCCTTTTACAGTTTGGAAGGCAGATTCTCAACGAAACTTACTTTACAGCTGGGGGAATTGCCGTTACAACCTATAACAGTCATATACCCAAATTTACTGAATTAACAACGTTTCGGTGGGCCGTAAGTCTTTGGCTTATCTCCTCAACGATTGTAGATGTATCCATAACAATATGTCTGGTTTGGTCATTGGTAAGACTAAATATGTAAGTATGTTACACAACTGACTTTGGACCAGCGGAAATACCGAACTGGCGTTGGGAGAACCGATAGCGTCGTAAATAGAAATATTCGATGTAAGATTATTATGTTGCATCTCTTCCAAATAATTGATAAAGTTAATGTTATTTAGTTGCGATCCATACTGGTGCTCTCACTTCTTTATTTACAATTTTGGATTTTATAATTTTTCAAGCCGCTTCGGTAAGTGACAAAAGAGACAATTCAAGAAAGCCTTCTTTTACGCTCTTGACCCGCCCTTAGGACACTGCT
Source organism: Clathrus columnatus (assembly GCA_020884735.1). Classification (NCBI taxonomy): domain Eukaryota; kingdom Fungi; phylum Basidiomycota; class Agaricomycetes; order Phallales; family Clathraceae; genus Clathrus; species Clathrus columnatus. The sequence goes on from BPWL01000001.1 coordinate 3,349,960, forward strand.
GCGTGCGTATATCATTATCGACGATTTCCAAAACTAAAGTCTTTTCAGTAACTTTGCATTCGATTTTGCAATCGCAAAGTTATACACGAATTCTCTACTATCTACATTCAATGCAAGGGCGCTATCTAAAAACGATGAATCAGAATACAACGTTTTGTTTGGATCACCGGAAACACAGTCACGAGACAGCAGCCGACCCTCCCGTCATATTTGTGTTTTACCACTCAATCCTATGGAAAAATTGCATTCTCCGATAAAACCTATTAGTAATCCGTTCTCACAGGATTTCAGCAGTAGCCTTGAATCGGGTATGTAGCGCTAAACCAATGATCGTAATCCCAAAGGCAATGGCAATAGTACCTAAGTCTTCTATCCATTTGTACTAATACTACTATCTATTATTACCAGTTTCGGTCGTGGAGACCTATGCTAACCCAAAGGGTCCAACGGTTCTCCTTGAACAATAAACGCAATGTGTCTTCGTCTTTATCGCAAGTTGAACTACGAAACTAGCCGTGTTCTGAAAAACCATTAATGGAGTAAGATACTCATGGAGATTATACTTAAGCCCTAACGGTTCCTGCTGTAGTCTGTTTCTCCCTAAACGTGTTATGTGAGTTCTACTTGCTAAAAAAGCAAAAACGGGTCGATGAAGGGGTGGCGCCCGAGCCTTTCTGGCTTGCAAATATTCTTTCCAGCCAGCGTACTAATTTATACCATGGTCTATCAAGAGGCAATGATTAGATGCTTCTAAGCTACGGAGTTTGAATATAAAATATCGTGCTATCATCGCTTTTCTGGCGCCATCGACATATGCTGCGCAAAAAGATTTGATCATGGGATTGACGGTCTTCATTCAGTAACCCCATCAAGGAGAACAGTTCATAATATTATTCACCGTCTTCAATACTCAAGCGGCATTCTCACACATAGTGAACAGAAGCCTAACCGCGAGCCCAGCGCTCCAGAGACACCCGTATTTCGCATTTTGTCACGCCGTTCCCAGAACTTTTCACTTATGGTCACCCAGCAGTCGAGGCCAGCTCTCAGTTACAGTCATAATAAATGGTCCATGATCAGACATAATAGCACTCACCCTCCCTCACCTCTTGTATTGAATTGATAACGTAAGGCGCGACGATGATCAACGTGGAGCCAATGTTCGTAGTCTTACTCTTCTTTTTTTGTTTATACCAATCGATCTTGATGTGTTTAGCTTCGGGCCCATGCTTATCGGTGTTTTCCTTAATACTATCTTATATGGTGTAGGTAATTACATCCTTACTTGACAATGGCAGACTCTAAAAGATTGCCACGAAATCCGTAGGTTTTGATTGTTCAAGTAAGTCTGTTTTTTTTTCGTCACTTAAGAGTCTTAACCAAAATATTGTAGGTTATCATTTATTACCAAAACCCCAAACGGTATTTTATTTATTTTCTACCTGTTCTGTTGCACATTTTTTTTCTGACAGCTCTTCAGAGACGCACGGTGGATAAGATATCTGGTAGGTTCTTGTTAACTTGTACTTATCTCGACGCTTGATTCCCAAGTTCTTATAGATCTTGTACTTGTTTATATGCGAAACCCTAAACACTCTATGCGACATTGGTTTGATATATGAACCGTTGGTAGCCCGTTATGGTATTGCGTTTTTTTTGGTCTCATGGATGGACAAAGAGCTGATTCTGGGTTCTTAGGAACTGAAAGAGCAGTGACAAGGTTTCCTACCTGTACGTCCAAATTTATCTTATATGCAGATGTTAGGGTCTAATCGGTTCTCTTTTAGTGTTCATAGCAGGTATGATTTTGACCCTTCGTTCTCGACCGTTAATTAAGCATTTCTTCTTTGAGATCCCTTGTTGACGGTAAAGCTTGAATCATAAATCCAACAGAAAATAAACTAAAAAATTACACACACATTAGGTTTTGATTTCTACACCCGTCCAACTATTCGTTTGCTGGCGAATAACCATATTACTCAAAGGCTTCCGTTCGAAAATCATACCTATAGCTTTCATTATCGCCTTCCTTTCTATATGTTCTTTCGGTTAGAGAAGATCCTTTTTACGGTCTGAAAGACATATTAAAGGTTAAACTTTACAGCTGGGGGAATTGCGGTTACAGTTTATAACAGTCACATACCCAAATTTACTGAATTAACAACGTTTCGGTGGGCCGTCAGTCTTTGGCTTATCTCCTCAACGGTTGCAGATGTATCCATAACTATATGTCTGGTCTGGTCATTGGTGAGACTTCAAAACTAAATATGCAAGTATACTATATTAACTGACTTTGGATCAGCGGAAATACAGGACCGGTATGAGGAGAACCGATAGCGTCGTAAATAGAAACATCCGATGTAAGATTAAGGTTACGTTGCTCCTGTCCCTCGATATAGTTGCTAAAGTTATTATTATTTAAGTTGCGATCCATACCGGGGCTCTCACTTCTTTATTTACAATTTTGGATTTTGTAATTTTTCAAACCGCTTCAGTAAGTGTCAAAAAGATAATTAAGAATTATACTCTAACCTGGCGTCAGAATACTGCTGCGTGCGTTTATCATTATTGATAATTTTCAACAGATACATAGAAAACTAAACTCTCTTTCAGTAACTTTGCATTCGATTTTTCTATCGCGAAGTTATACACAAATTCTCTATTATCCACATTCAATGCAAGGGCATTGTCCGATAAAGATGATGAATCTGAATACAACGTTTTATTTGGATCACCGGAAACAGAGAGCAGAACCCCCCACCATATTTGTGTCTTACCACTCAGTCCTATGGAAAAATTGCATTCTCCAATAAAACCTACTGGTAGTCCGTTCTCACAGGATTTCAGTAGTAGCCGTGAGTCTGATATATAGTAGTGCCGAACCAACGATATCGTGATATCAAGAGCAATGATGGTTATATCCACTTGTAATACTACTATTTATAACTACCAGTTTTGGTCGTAGAGACACCTATTTATATGAGCCCCAGGAATCGTGCGTCTGGTTCTCCTTAAACTTCAATGGACGCAGTACTGTGTCTTCGTCCTTGAATTAACTAACGCTTTCACTTATCATCGTTCCAATGTCGGGCATGGATATGTACTCCAAAGAAAGCTTTGCGTCGTTCCCAACTGAGCAATGTTGTTCGGTTGTACCATTTCTGAAATTCTTTCAAAGAAATTTAACAGTCTCGCAAAAAAGGGTAATCACTTCGACTAGAACACGCAAATAATATACACGATTTCTTATTTTTACCTAAAGCGATTCGTCCAAAACAATGACAGGTTTGGCAATATTGTCACCCTTAAACGTGTCTATGAGCGCCTGTTCAGCCGACCCAAGACCGTAGTGCAACTGCTCTTTATGTTGAATCTTCCCCTCAGCTACTAATTTCGGAAATTCGGCATAAAAATCTTCCTTATGTGTTGCTATGGCGTCTGCAACGACGAACCCATGAATGGTTATTCTTTTCGTAACGGCGTGAAACAAGTTCTGTTTTGTGAGAGAGGTTTTTTTTTGTTAATAATAAGTTGTGAAATTGAAGAAAATTTATTGCTAACTTTGATACCGTATGGAGTCTTGGTATTGTACTGTGAAATCGCACCACACATAATAATACGCCCAAATATATTCAGAGCGTCGATAGCGGCTTCAAGGATCTCACCTAATACGGTGCATCATATTAATAGATTATAGTTCGTGTCGTCCTTGCAAGACTTACCTCCAACCTATTAAAGAAAAACACAGACTCTTTAGAGAACACGGACGGCAAAAAGAAGACAATCTTCTTACATTATCCCAATAAATATCAATGCCATGACCGAGTTCATCTAGTACCTCTCTAGTGGACTTGGTTTTATAATTGAATGCGACATCTGCTCCTAAGCTCTTGACATAATCGACCTTTTCATCTGAACCAGCTGACGCAATAACTTTCAACCCTTGAGCTTTAGCGAGTTGAACAACAGCCCTTTATATAACAGACATTAAAAACTTGAGGGTATGAATGAAAATGAGATGGAAGCTTACGCTCCCACTGTTCCAGCGGCGGTAGTTATAAATACAGTTTCTCCCTAGAATGAAAAGGAATGAGCATTGTTAAACAGGACATGAAAACGACTGAACACATACCGATTTGGCATAGGAATATAGCTTCCAACCGAAATATGCAGTTTGACCTATATGTGCATGATAGAGTGAGAAACTGGTGTTCCTTGACAAAGTACAGCCACCCACTAACCTGGCATGCCCAATGTTCCGAGGTATGCGCTCCATGGTAGCTTTTCTTCGTTTTTCAAAACTCTACAAGTAGTAGGATCTTTGATTATTGAATACTCTTGAAATTCTGGAAATATTTATTTGTCAAAACGGAAGGCCTAGGAATTTCAAACATAAACCCGGGGTACCACTCACTGAAATGATCGTATAAGTGATCTCCAACTTGAAAGGCGGGATTCTCGGAGCGGATGACAACGACAATTCCAAAGTTTGAAATGCTATTGTTGAAACGTTAAAGAACAACTTCAAAGAATATAAAGAAGGCTTACGGTTCGCCCAAAGAATAGGAAAAGTTTGGCTTAAAAACGTATTATAAGTCAGAATATACGAAGTAAATGTCGTCCCGTACTCTACTTACGATATAGCCTTTGGCTGAAGGGCCTTGCATCCGATTACGAAGATAAGGGTCTATTGCTAAGGCTTTCGTCTTTACAAGAATCGCTCCTTCCTCCAAGGGAGCATCCAGATCAATTTGTGAAGTGCTATCAAGCTTTAGAGTGACGCCTAGTTCAAGATAACCTAAAAGAAAACGGAGGTAACTGCCAACATGACAGAGAAAGGTGAAAAGTATTCATACCATCTGGAACTTCGTTAAACAGTAAACGTTTGTTAACAGCCACTGGAGACATTACAAGATGAAGAGATGAGAAAGATGCTGGTGAGATGTTGATATAATCGAACTGCTTCTTATATTGTATCATCTCTGGCCAGTCATATGGTCGCGGGATTAGCTTAGGTATGTATCACTGGCGGCACTGCTCGTGAGAATAATAACAAAGCCAATTAATTCATGAACGGATGAGTGCATGAGTCATGTCGGATGTTGGTAACTCCGGGTGGGAAATAGCTGTTATCTCAATGTGGTTGATTTTGAATAACAACAATGTTTTTTACATTTGGTGGCAGAGATACCCAATCATCAACGTGGCTGAGTCAAAGCTTACCATACCGTGTCACGTGCTAACATAAGTTTGGTAACTTCGGTTTTACATACCATGATGCCATTGTCTTTAAAACAGATATGATTCATTTCCGTAACGCGGATAGTATTTGACTGTCTATAGCTTCTGGGAGGTTCTTCGTGAACCATATGTTGGTGCGCCGGAGGGGTCTGTGAAAAGCTAAAACTCACGGCGGAAACGCCACGTGATCGTGGGTAGGAAATCTCATAGTCATACGCAAGCCCAACTTTCCTTCAAACTTTAACGACCGAACCCTACTCAAACGACGTCCAGGGTCCTTACGTATTTTACGATATAATTAGTTGACTTGGGCTGTTGAAATGACTTGGGAAGGTAAGTACTGAACACAGATAAGACATTGAAGAAGAAGAGCTTGCTTAACCATTTTTACAGCTTGGTTGTTCCTTTTTTCGGCTCTCCTCGCTGCTGCTCTTTTGTTCACAATGGTTTTCTATGTGAATGACATATTCTATCTGGCATGTGTTCCCGTATTAAAACGATGATGAACGCAGATTATAATGTTTTCTGATTTGGAATGCGACTATATCAATCCCGTGGACTTGTGCAATAAATTGAACTTGGTTAGGATAATACACTTTATGGGGAATGAGACAGAACGGCTGATAGTGTTTCTAGTGTGTTCTTCCTGAAAACGCCGCTCACGCCTTCCTTGCCATCCTGTTTTTGTTCACTGGGCAATGGACCGCCTTATTATTGAATGTACCCCTTATCGCCTTCCACGTCAACAGGTGAGTGACTCAGTTGATGATTGATATTAATATTTGTATACTTACCTTCTATTTCTCAGGATAATGAAACAAAATCATATGTTTGATGCAACCGAAATCTTCAGGGCCCTACCTACTCACAAAAAGGAAACCTTCATCAAATTAGGCTACTACCTCTTGTCGTTTTTCTATTATCTATACAGGTGCGTAAATGTTATGCTTCACTAAACTACTTATCTAACGTCTGACTCTTGCTTAGGATGATTTTAGCGTTGATTTCAGGTATGGCCTCTTTTAACTTTATTTTTCGTATAAAAACAGGTTATTGAAGATCTTTTCAGAGCACGATAGTAATGTTTAGAACCACGTTTGATTCGTTTCGTATATCTCAATAAACCTAATTATAATGCTGGCCAGCCATATCATTTACGCTTCCGGAGGGAGAGCTGTTCATGCGAGAAAAATCATACGCAGGATTATCATTATATCCTTGGTTTGATGTACTAAATTATTATACCTGTCCGTACTGACAAGACAAAGTACAAATATTTTTATTATTGCGGGTATGCTTCGTCTTATCGTAATGGAGGTGAAATTTAAACTATGATAGGATGTAGGTTGATAGGCTAATAGCCGTATATCTTGTGACTGTTTGATGGAATGTCGATGGTTAACGTATCGTTCTGAGTTTTAGGGACGAGTAAATTGAAACTTCTCTATTCTGACTTCATTGACAGTTTTTGATTTTCTTCTTCATGGATAGTAAGGTTTCATCTGTCCACGACGATTGATGGGATGAAATCGAGAACGCCCTGGGGGACTAGGAAAGGTGTTCGCATCCTAGTATCGAGTCTTTCACGGTTTCACCCTTACATGAGCAAGACTACTACATATCTCATTCAGGCGGAGGGACGCATACTCGCCGATCGTCTATTTTCCTAGATTGTCCACGAATCCATTGACTATCTTACGAAGTCAAAAGATAAGGAACGGAATTCGCTGGATTTTGACTGTCCCCCAGGTGGAGCGAGCTTTTCATTCTGATATTCTCACCTTCCTCACCCGGTTCCTTGTATCAATTAACAAAGGTATAATTTGCAATCTTCACAACATGCAGGATATCCTCAGGGATGGTCGAAGGTGGTTGGATGCGAGTCAGCAAGTTACCAGAGGCAGACGTCAGGGCCGCGACTCGTTTTTGATAGCCAAGACCTCTTGTCATTGATTTTATTTCTCAAACAAAATAATATATCATTTTACAAAAGGTCATACCTTCCCGATTCTACATTCATGAACCGTGGACCCATCGCAGACGATACAATGGTCATTTCTGCTTTCGTCCTTGATTAATCATTGATTAGGAATACGTTTTATTCTTTCGACTGAAACGGGTAACTCTTTGCAACTCGCAGTGTTCCACTTTGGCCCGGCTTGCTTCCTAGTGGTTCAGGGCCGTTCCGGTTCAAACCTATAGAGGCGAATGGGGTGGAGTCGCAAGACCATCTATGCGATCGGTCAGATTAGAGACGTAGGCATCTTTTGACTGCCTCAGGCTAATCGTATATTTTACTCTCTTCTTCTTGCAGTGCACACTGGTGCTGGCATCATCTCCATGATCATTCTCCGCGACACTAGTCACACTACTCCTGCGCCAAATTATAAAAATGGGTTACGCATATCAAGAATTCTTGCCTTCTACTCACTAGTTCGAAGCTTATTTGGAATCTCCGAAATCTATTCATTGAAGGTACATTGTATAGGCAAACTGAAGAACTACATTATATTCGACAAATAAGATCAACAGAGAACGTTACATGGACCAAGAAAAACATCAAATCTTTGAAGGCGAAAATTGTATCTTAAGGGTTGTATCGGTCTAGTTCTGCAACCGTCATATATTTCCTTCCTACTATGCTCATATCATGCGGAATGCTATACGCGAGTGTGTTGACATCGGTTACTCCCGAGGCCTCTTCACCAGACCTAAACGGAGGATCGGTATGGAAAAAATATACCCGATACCCGAATACGGCAATGTCTTGGGGGATCATGTATTCCCAACTTGAAAAACGGAAAGAAACCGCGACAACGATGAGCTTGTATAAACAATTTCTGTTGTCGAATGTTCCATTGAAAGACTTTATGACACTTGAGCCGTACCCTTGACCTGTGTCTCCCCCGGTAGTATCCGCTAGTACTTGTGAAATGGTACTATTAACCGCATTCCAGTCGACCGATATCCTGGGGTTGTTTGGTATAAAAGGTCGAGATATTACCGAACCGATGAGGCCGAACGTGTAATAGTGATTTGAGTTATCCAAGTGATATAACAGTTTTGGATCGCTCAGTGAGGGAGGGGGAATCTGGAGTGTCGTTTCATACCACTGCGACAGGAGTTTGCCTAATTTGTCCAATCTCTGCATCGCCAACAGATTTCCCGAGAGGATGGGTCCGAAAGGCGAGGATATCTCCATTTTTTAACCTGCAAGGTTTTTTCAGCTTCCGATAAAAGAAGAGGTGAAGATAATACAAAGTATGAGATATGAATGTACGTATACGTGATCCACCCGTGGCGGGAGGATAGGGGAGTGAATGGGTTGATTTTAAACTGGTACGGGCTTTCTACTAAAAGCCAAATATATGCAATAACAGATCCTGTCGCTGTTTGGATTCATTTATCCACCTCCGTGTCCAAGGTCACTTTCTGAGGCGGAGAAATAAATATTTTTCAAAGAAAATAACAGCGCCCGTCGCGGAATCTGCCGATCGCGGCCCTAATGAACTTGCGATAAGAATGAATGTTGCGAATGACAGGCCTTCGTTCTCACATCTCGCAAATGTCTTCCCTCCGCTCTTATTATGTTTCTCTCAGGATGATTAATGAATTTTTGCAAAATACCAATACCTAATGCGGAAAGGCAATACGGAGTTCAATTCAATTGACATGAGGACGCGTCTTTCCGAATTTGACAGCGGCTCAGTTATACATATATAATGGACCGTAAGTTGTTCTTCTGCAATACATTGGAACTGAACTAACCTCATTAAAGTTGATCTTGGGAAAACCCATGACCACCCTAGTGTGAGAGAACATACGGCGATTCCCCTGACCGCTGTTTTGGCTGGCCGTTGAACATACTCATATTTCGGTAGGACCTTCTGGCAGGGTTTCGCTGAGCCCATTAATTGAACGAAGGTATTACAGAGTGGATTGTAACGAGTAAGTGATAAAACCTTTGTTCTCTTTTAAGTATGGTTTTCTCTCAAGAGATTACGTTGGTAGACAAACCTGTCGACTTCCTCAGCTTTGTGGCTTATTGAAATACATAAGGGCAATCGTAACTAAAATAACCCTCCTAGCAAGGGAAATTTTGGATTTGAAAGTGTCTTGTTTTTGAAACGATGTAAGTTAGCTCCCATATATGCTTAATTGGCATCTTATTCGCTATTGATTCGTGGAAAATATTGGAAAATATCAGGACGTGGTTTAACAAATTGTTGTTGCTTCCGTGATGTGTTTGAGCCCAGGCCTCCCCATCAATGGGATCTCAGAGTTGATTTGAAGACATGGTGACACGCTCGAAATAACCATGCAAACGCAGAAAGAAGGAAGTAAGCAAGGTGTTATAATTCACACAACTTCCCGTTGCCATTCTAGATATTAGTACAAAGACCGAACGACGTCTTGAACGAAACAAGCAACTTCTGTACAAGAATATGGACAATGTGTCCTCAACGTATGGATGCACTAGTTTCCGGGACTTGAATTCAAACGGACGGCAGATCGACCGGACACAGTTTTGGAAATCGTGCACTCCGTCCATAGGAGCAGAGGCATATATAAAGAGTCTACCCTCAATAGAATGCTGCTCACTGCTCACTTCTATAAACCCTCCCAAGTTTACATTCCTCTGATCTTTTTACGTCTACCCCTTTCAAATATGTCGCTTGACGATGACGACCCGTATGGGACACCAGCAATTCGAGTTTACACCAACAACAACCGAAACGTCATCGCTGCCGTAGGGAAAAGTAAATTTCTTTTCAAGCCCACTGTGGCCCAATCTAACTTATTTCAACAGAGAGCATCGATTCACGTCACAATTTGCTGCCGTCGTCTCAACCTTTTTCTCTTCAACCACCACTCTCTCTTTGCAATAGTCGCCGGACACTATTTGCATATCACAATAGGACCATTGACTGGCCTTCCCTCTTTACTGCACTCATTATCTCCTTTCTTTCTTCAACTCCAATTCCACCATCACCTTTGGCTGTAGATGTCTCATCAGAACCAAAACGTCCGCCCCTCTCCTCGCAACCGTAAGTCGGATCTTAGAAAGCGCGTCGTTGACGGCAACTGTGCTAATGACCTCACCAGAAGGGCGACTAACAGCGGCCCAAGGTATAGCTCAGAACTTTTCGCAACTATCTGCTAGTCAGGTAGACTTTTACACTCAATCAAGCTATAACCACTTTGTGTTGGACTGCAAAACCCCCGAAAATGCGAGCAAGATGGGCTATTTGGATAGCTGAGACGGTTGTAGGTGATCATGTAATTTCGTGTGGATTGTCAGATAGATTGTATTCAAGAAAGTTGTGATATGGGTATTTGAGTAAAGCCCAATAGGTCCCAACGGTTAGATGATAGGAGATTGGTTATTATAAACAAGTGTGTCCCGTTGTTACTAAATTGTTATCCGCTCAATGTTTTTTGTGGTATTGTCCGGAATATGTATATATTGCATATGATGTTCTTTTCAGAACATACATACTGTGACCCTGGCCCGTTTTATGTTGAGTAGTGTCTGCAAGCCATTGCGCCACGGTATTGGCTATGTTCTATTGGCGTGTGATGGACAGTGACCATAGAACTCCAACTCGTTGAGATAAGGGTCCCGGATCTTAACTCGTAGGACAAGACAGAAGGATCTAAAGCTGAAAGAGCTTGAGTGTTTCAATGAAGTTGCATGTTTGGTCGTCGAACTTGCTAGTAAATTGTGATGCTTCAGTGATGTTTGAGGGGGTACTTTGGGAGTAGTGCAATTCATTATCTCTAGATCACAATTGCTAAGGAGAGAATATGGGCCCGGTAGTTAAATGAGCTGTCAAGTGGAATGCGTACTTTTTCACGAGTCGGGAAGAGAAGGGAATACTGGAGAATACTCCGGAATACTAAGTCACCTGATTGCTTATTCTATTATATTCTATCTAGGAATCGGTGTGTATTTTTCTAAAAAGAAGTCAAATGCTAAGTTCACGCGTGACTGCGCGAGTGTAACGAGTGTTCCCAGAAGGTTGATGGATGAGTGATCTATGTAGATCAATTTCGCCAGATGCCAGAAAAACATTATGTGATGTCTAGAGTATAATCATGGGTTATTGCTGAGGCGAAAGACTTGTATTTAAAATAAGAGGAAGAATAGGTTCACTTATAGTCATGGTTCTGTCGAAAATTCCGTGGATATACTACCCTGTGCCTTTTAATCCCATAAAACCCGAACACTCCAATACTAACTCAAACTCATCTCTCTTTAAGTGAGGAATGCCATACGCTTGGGGAAATAATTTTAACCCGTGAGTTGACCAACGGCGGTGAATTATTGTTTCCGACTGTCACTCAGAGGAAACTGCTGTTCGGTTTTTCAGCAAATCAGTGGGAGAAGAAAAGCTGTTTCACACCAACGAAACAGATTATTGCTGGATCTTATTATTTCCCGCTAACAGCCAACATTTTGTTTAAACATTTGTTTTTCATTTACTGGATTTTCCACACAACTTATGCTTCTAAAACTACCCTGCTGCATTTATATCACTATTTTGTGACAAAAGGTACGCAGATTCTGACATAGTCAGGTGACTAAACATTTTTCGAAAAGACGAGAAAACAATGTGACCAATTGTTTTGATGGATTGGGACCTTAAATAGCCAGAGTATGTTGTCGTTGGTACGTACTCAAAGATGGATTTTATAGAAGTGGCTTCAGAAGTGAAGCTGGGCAGAGCCCGAAAAGCGTTCAGTTCTATCATTTATCTTAGGTTCTGTCAGTGTACCAAAAAATGACGTTATATTTGGACAAGACACAAGACACAAGACATCAAGACATCAAGACATCAAGACAAAACAGGACACAAAGAACAATTCAGAACATATTTCCGGGGATACAGACAAACAGGACTTCTACAAGCTATTCATGCAATGGATCACTTAATGATCGCGAGTGAAAGATGTAGGGCTGTGGGCATCGAGTTCGGCCTTAGTCATAAATCTCCTTCCTACTATCTCCATGTCATCCGGGATCTCAAAATCAAGAACTTCTCCCTGGATCGTCCTATAATGACGGCGCCTGTGATGGTTATAACCCTCCTCGGATGAAGTAAGGAAAGGAAGTGCAGTAACGAAAAGGTAGACCCAATAGCCGTATGCAGCAACACTTGCCGAAGTCTGGTATTCGGAAGCTGAAAAGTTGAAAGAGACAGCGACGACCATGGGTTTGTAAAGGCATTTCGTGCCCATGAACTCTCCTTGGAAACTTTTCAGAACACAGGTACTGTAACCCTGGCTCGTTTCGTTTTGGGTGGTGTCTGCCAGCGATTGTGACACCACACTGGCTATGCTGTTGAAGTCGATGACGACTCCAGTGATTCCAGCTACTGCTGCAGTGAGTCCTGTCATGACTAAACTCAAGATGTTGCTCGTTTGCTGGACGTCGTAGGTGTAATAATAAGAGACCTTCGAATTGTAAGACAGGATGCTTTTGTCAGTGACAGGGGGAGGGTCAGTTTGGGCAGCGGCCTTGTACCATTCCGTAACGAGATCTAATATCTTCTTCTGTCTCTCCATTCCCAAGTCTAGATTTTGGCGAAGATCGGGAGTACTGCAACCCATTGTCAAACTGAATTGCAAAGTCAGCTAGATCATCAATCAAAAGTTTGAGAATAATAACTATAACACGAACACTTTAATATGAAAAGAAAAGAAAACTGCTTGGATGAACAGGTAAATGAGACTTAGTGGTTGATTGTGACATTCTATGAGTTTTCATGGAGGTTTTTATAGGAAAAGCCCGCCACAGCCCTAACCCAGTAAACAGTGTCTCGGGTTCACTCCGGGGCAACGATTTGGTGCCCCAACGAAGTTCAATTCAAAAAGTAGACATTTTCACCCTAAGCAGCCATGTTTTCACATACCAAATTCAATACACGTTTTTGGTGTGGGAGTGCACAGCTGATTATTGTCGAGGTTGAATGCTTATTCAAACACATAAGCCGGATAATTATGTTATTGTAAGGATGTCGGTTCAAGGAAGCTTCAAAGTTGCAATACCCTCCGCTTTTCGAGCCAAAACTTCGGAAACGTTATCCGATGATGGTGCCATCATCACATATGTTATCTAGTGAATATTATTTCCTCTGCCTACTTTGGGTTAATTGATTTTTAATTTTGTTTTGAAGTGGGAAGGTATGCCAGAATATACAACGTGCTGATAGTATCGAGCAAAACTCGAAATATAAGTTAACTCATCCTTTCTATTCATACATTCCCATTCATTTCGCTACTTGTAGACAGTAAGTCTCTTATCTACAAGATTATATGGTAACGATAGCGACTATGAAGTCGTAAAGGTTTCGTAGCACGTGGTCGAATTCGTTTGAGAAACACAGTGAATTGGAGGAAATTTAGAGAGAATCATGATTGTCACCGACTCGGAGTATAGAGTTCACCAATATTATTCTGTTATGTGCTAGAGTGAGAGGGCCCTCCCCTCTGCAAGAGGTGCTTCTCCCGCTTGAATCGCTAACAAGGGCGGAAAAAGGGGATAGTTAGTGAAAAGTTCGAAAATATCATCCGCCAACATACGTTTTTCACAGGAGAAGTACACCAAGATCCTACATGGTCGGATCTGGGTGTGAAGCCGATGGCCCCACGACGAGATGATATTGCTCCTGTAAGGTTTCGCAGATGTATCGCACCCTCAATTTGGAATGACAATTTTTCTTCCTAGTGTTCTCAATTTGAATTTATTACCCGAATATATAATAGCTGATTCTGATGCTAAAATCACAAAACATTTACTAGTTCTTATCGGGCGAGAATCTAAGGACACCGGGATTCGAAACAATGAGTTTTTTTTTTAGAGGACAACATTTGAATGGCAACCAAACACTCCTTACCGACCCCAAACGGTTTTTACGGGCGAAAAACAAACAAACTCTCCCGGGTGAAGAAGTCTGCCAGATACCTATTCGCATGGTGTTACGATTGTTCTCTGGAGAAAGTGATTGTCGATCGACTTTTAAAAGTGCTTCTGAACGTCTCGTTTTATCTCGTCAAAACACGGGAGGAAAATGATATTATTGGTGCGAGGTTTCCGCTGAATCAGCGCTGATATTGAATGCAATTTACATGAAAAATACTCAATGAGGAAAGAGCAATAACACGCGAGTTTTAAATAAGTCGAGTTTGACATGAGAATTAGAAAGGCATTCACTTTTTTGACAAGGAATGAATGATATCCATGATCCTTCGCAACTTCTTAGAAGCCCCGTTTATCTAATCACTTTCCTTTTCCGTCTAACACATATAATCACTTCGAAAGGAAAATTTATTTCATATACATATGACAAACTCAGACAAAGCAAAGTTCCGAAATACAAATTATTACGAAAGTAGCTAATCGGCTCTCTGGGCGGTCAAAAAAGTGTAGTAAGCGAGTTCCACAACGCTTTTCGGATTGGCATCATACAACTTTGATACGTCAGCAATATACACCGCTAACAGGACTTTGTATATAGCGGGTGTGTCGAAGTATGTTCCGCGGTATGACGTGGAACTGAAATTGCCAAAGGTGGGGGTGACTTTGGCTCCGATGACAAAAGTGGTGAAGATCTTGGTGAGATCATTGATAATTTCAGATGTGTTTACTGTAATCGATAACCCTTCGATTGCGCTTTCTATTATGTCCTTCACAAATGGACGGACGAGTTTGGAGTTTTCCAAATCTTTGACATAAAAAGCTGCTGTTTTGGACTTGTAGGCCATAACTGAGCTATCAATGGCGGAAGGGAGCTGTAGTACTTTAGTGAAGTTGGATGCTTTTTCTCCGAACTCCTTGAGGAATTTCGCTGCTTCACTGGCATGTGCCGGTGGCAATTGGGGACTCGGAAGACTCATATTCTAAGTTTCCTGGATGTAAAGGAAGAATCAGTCATAAAAGATAATTAATAAGGGAAAAGATAAACACGTTACTTGTGAGTGAAAAGTGAATCGAGGAGAGATTGACTCGTGTGGGCCGCTTTAGAGAGAATTAGGCGGGCTTTAAATAACAATCAAGTTAAAGGATACTAGTGGGAATATAGCAATAAAACTAACTGCTTAGACACCTTTATTGGATCAAGATTCTGTCAAGGGTTAAGATGAGAAAGTATTATCGGCGAGTTCTCTACTCCGTTATCTATCCAAATTGCCACTAATTGAAGCAAAAAGAAGAAGTTAAAAAAACTAAATATTCAGGTCATCCTAAAGAAGACATCGATGAACGTGTCACCATTTCTTAAATTGTTTTTTCCAATCCATAAGTAATAAGTACTCCATGATCGGAAAACTTACACTCTCCCTCTCCGAAGTCACTAAAAGAAGGGGAGCCATGACAAGAGCGGGATTGGATATATGCAGCCCACACTCCCACACACCAACATTTCTCCCACATTTCTCATACGTTTCCCATGTCAGAATTTTCGGTTTACATTGAATTGAGAGCTCGGTTAGAAATGTGAGTGATGGCCTCCGATCGATTCCTTACTCAGAGAAAACCGAGACACCATTTACTGCAAACTGGCCCAAACAAGGTGATTTGAGACAATTTCTCTTATATAAATCCTCCAAATAATTTTCCAAATCAACCATATAACTTTTGAAAGTGACGTTTTTACGTTGAGTTACATATTTAATAGATGGGTTTGACTGACTGACAGGCCACCATAGGTTTCTAGCAATATAATAGTTGAACAATGGCTTGTGAAACTCCAGATCTTCGCCAAAATCTCGACTTGGGATTGGAGAGACAGAAGAAAATATTAGATCTCATCACCGAATGGTACAAAGCCGCGGCACAAACCGACCCTCCCCCTGTGACTGACAAAAGCATCTTGTCCTACAACTCCAAAGTCACTTACCATTACACCTATGACGTCCAGAAATCGAGCAACATCCTACCTTTGGTTATGACCGGACTCACTGCAGCTGTAGCAGGAATCACTGGAGTAGTCATCGATTTCGCTACCATAGGCAATCTCGTGGCGCAATCCCTTGCAGATACTACCCACCACGAAACGAGCCAGGGTTATAGTACCTGCGTTCTGAAAAGTTTCGAAGGAGAATTTATGGGCAAAAGATGTCTTTTCAAACCTATGGTTGTCGCTGTCTCCTTTAATTTTTCAGCTTCCGAATACAATACTTCGGCGAGCGTCGCTGCATTTGGTTATTGGGTCTACCTTTTCGTTACCGAACCTCCCTTCTTTTCCGAGAAAGTTAAAGGTGCACCGAATCGTTTGAGGACAATTGATGGCCACCCTCTCAAGTTTGATATTCCTCACGACATGGAAATAGTGGGACAGAAGTTTATGACGAAGGCAGAGCTCGACGCATTTCCCCCCACATCTTTTACCCGAGATCATCAGTAAAAGTATCAAGGAGATATTCATTCAATACGCTCCGAAAGTAGTACTTTCTTCCACGAAATGTATTCTGTCTTGTTTTGTCTTGTAGTAACTTGATCTTTTCTTTTCTTTTCTTGTTCAAGTATGATCACGACGTCACCGAAACACAATCAAACGAATGATACGCATGTAACGTCCCTACTGAAAGATACAAAAGCAAAATGTCAAACCTGAACAGGATTCAGATAAATCAAAGTGCCCAAATATCACGTGTCTCGCGTCGTGACCGCCTTGCCATAGATGGACAAATGGAATTGTTTTAGAAATTTATTATTTATGTGCATGAGAAGAATCTGTTGTAAACCTTAGATTTAGTTCTTAAGTACGATCTATCACATGAAATAATCGTTCACTGACCAGAGCGACGTCCGAGGCGCCTCAGTTGATTACTGCCAATCCTTTGGAAACTGCAAGAAGAAAAACATCTCGATAGTTTCCCTAGTTTGAATGTAAGATCTAGAAAACCATAATGTGGCTTAGAGAACAATCTCAGCTAAAATAATGACACGATTGAATGCGGTAGGAAAATGGACAGAAAAG
Source organism: Clathrus columnatus (assembly GCA_020884735.1). Classification (NCBI taxonomy): domain Eukaryota; kingdom Fungi; phylum Basidiomycota; class Agaricomycetes; order Phallales; family Clathraceae; genus Clathrus; species Clathrus columnatus. Next base: position 3,367,185 of record BPWL01000001.1, read on the forward strand.
ACGTACACGTGCATGACACTTCTAGTGATAAAAAAGAGAAATGTTCCGTGTTTTTCGTTGGAAGGATGTGCTCACAAAGACAATGGGAGATCCGACCCATTCATTCATTAGATTCTCTGCTGCAAAGGTGGGTGAGCTTTCCCAGCTAGGATGACTGACATGAGCGGAGACAGGACATAGCCACTATTGACAGTGAAAAATCATGCACTGACATAACGTCTCACGGGAGGAAGCTTAATAGATGGTGAAACTGCTGGCGCTTTATTTAACGAGTTGCTGAAGGATCAGAAGCTTTCAATTTTTTTTGAATCATTCTTTTTACGTAAGGCTTTCTTGATTTGGTTGAAAAAAGGAATTTTGTTCGGGGCTTGAGAATGAGTTTGAAGACGCCTGTGAAATCTGTTCCTGATCTGGTGTCATGCTACCCCTCCCCGATCATTTTGATTATGTATGTGAAATAACTTCATCTTTTGATGTTTGCCTTTAAAAATGGGGAAGTCCGTGAGATACATAGTACAATGGGGGTGAGAATATATTAACCAAAAGTAGAGGTAACGAAAGTGGTAACCAACTTCTTATATCACCGAGATCCGAAGAATCAATTCCAAATCAGTACATCGATTCATTCGGCAAAGTGATCACCTAAAATGAACCCATTCAAGTTAGTGGTAATAAAGGCTGATAACCTCGCTAAGATACGGTAGAACGCTGTCTGCTGATGGCAGATTTATATTATATATAAGGAAAGAACAATAATAAATAATATGTTAACGATAAATTCCAAATCAGGAAGTATTCATTTTATATACTTTCTTCCCTATATAATTTTGTATCAATGATGACAGGGATGCCATCAATTAACCTACGGAACTTCCCAGCAACTACTTTAGAAGCTCTATGGCAAACGATCACACAAAGGATTCACAAGAAAACTTTATTTCATACGTATATGGCAATTACGATGCAAAGTTTCTTCTCAAAAAGTACAAGCTATTATTAAAACTAGCTAATCGGCTCGCTGAGCAGTCAGAAAAGCGTAGTAAGCTAGTTCAAGAACACTTCCCGGTTCGGAATCATACAACTTGGATGCATCAGCGATATACACCGCTAAAATAATTTTCAATATCGCATCCCTTTCAAAAACTGTTCCCCGATAAGAGGTCGTACTGAGACCGCCAAAGGTAGGTGTAACTTTGGCCCCACCCACGAAGCTATTGACGGTGTTGACAACATCGTTGACAATTGCAGTAGTGTCGACTGTGATGGTTATTCCCCTAATTGCATCTTCCACGCTGTCCTGGATAAAGCATCGGACGATGTCAGAATCTTCCAACTCGTTAACATAATAGGGTCCGGACTTTGACTTGTAGGCCAAGACGGAAGGGTCTAAAGGCGAAGGAAGCTGAAGTGCTTCAACGAAGTCGGATGCTTGTTTCCCGAACTTCTTAGCGAATTCGGCTGCTTCAATGGCGTGCGAAGGTGGTACTTGGGGAGTGGTGCAACTCATAGTATCTAAATGTCAATGGAGAATTAGCCACTGAAGAAAGAAAGATTAAAGGCTACTCGCGGATAAAAACTTGGACGAGAGGTAAGGAGGGAAAGAATGATTCATAGTTGGGGTGTTTAAATATGGTATCAAGTAAATTACGTACTGTCCAGAAGTCTGGAAGTAAACGGTGACTAGCGACTCACAAGAATAAAAATACTTGTTGCTTACATTCCGAGTTCTATTTCCAAGCTCCCGTCTCGGCTGAAAGTAGTATATAAGGTCTCATCGGCGAGTTATACACCCGCTGCCACCGAATTCAATCACCCAAATCACGGAAATAGAAATATTAATATTTTCAATCCTCTAAAGAAGTTAAAGTGATGGTGCGGCTATCACCATTCGCATCCTGGTTCCAAGTTTTCCGCAGTTGTTGGCACTACCTCTAAATAAGTTATTTTATCTATCGCAAATTTAAACGACAGAATATAAATGCTCACAACATGTCTATATATGTATAAGGGATAGCTTGGATGGGAGGAAATGGGAGTGATGGGAACTGGAGTGCTGGCAGAACGTGTGATTTACTGCGAGTCAAGATTAATTAGCTCTAGGAGATGGAGTTTGATGAAAAGATTCAACAAAGGAGTGGCAAGACTGCCATTTGAATGACGATGGACGGGTGCAAAAACCAGTCGGGACGAGTCTTCGCCGCGATTACGTGTTTTGAACATGTGTGACTTACCCGTCACGGTCATAGCTAAGGTGGGTTCTTCTCAAACTGTCAGCGTCGATATTCAAGGCTGTCGGTACTATTTAATCCAGTCGTTCTATCGAGATCCAAGTGTCATCAACAGTCGTTTGTATGGAATTCCCGTTTTTTCTTTCCCTTCTTGTTTAGTTTGTTGTTGTAATACCGGAGTAGACATATTAGTTGTGGATAAAAGTTATTATATTATAGAAAAGTAAATAAAATATTTTATACTCCGAGACTAGCTGTACAGTTCCTAATTATATGCTAATAGAGAAAACTACGCTAGTACTCTTTTATTATAGTCGACGCTGAGCGTTTACGTAATATAACAACACTCCCCCTCACGCGCGAGCGTGCAAACCCAACGACGTTGCGAATCCTTCGATTTTCGGGCGTGCAAGAGCCTTCATAAAGATGTCCGCAATCATTAGGTTCGTATTGCAGTATTTTAAGACTGCCTCGTCGTTGTCAATTAACTCCCGTATCCAGATGTACCGGATGTCGAGGTGTTTATTGCGCGCGCTGTATCCTCCTTTGTTCAGGAAAGCGATCGCACTTTGATTATCGCAATAGAGGATCATTGGTGTCGAGAATGGTCTAAATAACTCGCCGAGGAGGTTCCGGATGTACTTGAGTTCTTTTCCGGCTTGGGTTATCGCGATGAACTCAGCTTCTGTTGTTGATAGGGCGACCAATGACTGTTTCTTCGAGCTCCAGGCGAAAGCTCCCCCATCGAGGAAGAATGTGTATCCGGAAATCGAATGTCGATCTTCTTGGGATGCCCAATCGGCATCGGTATAACCGAAGATGGCTGTCTTCTCCATACCGTAGGTGAGTTTTAAGTCCTTCGTCCCTTTTATGTATTTTAAAACTCGTTTTGCAGCTTCCCAGTGAATGTGTCCGGGGTTTGACATAAAACGCGCCAATAAAGTGACAGTAAATTGAATGTCGGGTCGAGTCATTCTTGCGAGGTAGAGTAATCCGCCTATTAACTGCTTGTAGGGGATTTTATTCATTTCTCTTCTTTCTTCATCTGTTGTAGGACATTGCGACTTCGAGAGGATTAGTCCTGGTTCAAGTGGTGTTGAAACGGGTGCTGCATTCTTCATTTGGAATCGTTCGAGGAGTGTTTCGATGTACGCTGATTGGGATATTGATAAGGTTTGTTCTTCTCGGTTTCTTTCAATTTTCATTGCGAGTAGCCAATGAATTCTTCCTAGGTTGACTAAATCGAATGTTTTCCCTAGTTCAGTCTTCATTTCAGCAATAACATTGTCTTTGTTTCCAACCATTGTCAGATCGTCGACATGAACGGCAACTATCTTTATCGTTCCGTTTTCTTGTTTGAAGAAGATACCTGGGTCTATTCTTGAGCAAGAATAACCAAGGTCAGTAAACATTTTCTTTAGGGTTAAGTACCATAAACGACCACTCTGTTTTAGGCCGTAAATTCCTTTTAATAAGTGCCAAACGAAATCTTCTTTGCCGGCTTCTTCAAATCCGGGTGGTTGTCGCATGAAGATCGTCTCGTCTATTTCGCTGTTGAGGTAAGCACTCTTGAAATCGGCTTGGTGTATTTCCCAGTCGTTCTTATTTGCTATTGCCAGGATAAGACGAATTGATTCCGGGTTCGCTGTCGGAGCGTACGTTTTGTTGAAGTCTACTCCAGGCTCTTGGGAGAATCCTTGTGCAACGAGTCTTGCCTTTGCTTTTACTGGTATGTTCTCATCGTTTAGCTTCAGTTTGAATGTCCATTTACTTCCGACAATATTAGCGTCCAGTGGTGGTTTTACCAGCTCAAAGATACCTCTCACACGCATTTGTTCAAGTTCTTCTGCCATCGCTGTTGACCAAGCTTCTTTATTCGGACCGTGTAGTGCTTCTTCAACAGTTTCCAGCTCGAATATTGCTGCTGTTAGTGCGTATTCTGTTACGGTGATCTCTTCGGCTAGTTTGCTGCTTTCGCTCTCCGGACTATTGTTGTTTCGTATTCCGGTAGGTAAGGTTGGTTTATTCGTTTGTCCGGTTGCTGAACCTTTTCCAGATATTATATCCTGGACGTAATTTGAGGGTTTTATGTTTCTCTGGCTTCGTCTTAGTCCAGTCGGTTCGAGTTGGTTTGTGGGGGTTTCAAGTCCTAACATGGGATCGGGCAACTCTTTGTTTCGTTCGGGTTCAGTGATCTCTGTTGTTGTTTTCTGGTGAGTTTTGGGGTTGTTCCGGATGATTTGTGTGCTGACTGGTGGTGCTGTTGGCACACTCTCCAACTCCCCCTCATTCGGAACTCTCTTCTTTGGCTCAAAGATGACATTCTGTTCGACACTGATACGTCCCGATTCTGGCCAATAAATTCGGTGGCCATTCCCATTACTCTCAAAACCGATCCAGCGACATACGATTGATTTTGGATCTAATTTGGAGTTTGGGTCAATTCGGACATGAACATTCTCACCAAAGGTATGTATGTCAGAGAAGTCTGGTTTCTTCCCGGTTCTCGCTTCATGTGGGGTTTTATTTTCTAATGCGCGAGTTGACAGTCGATTCTTGAGCCATGTTGCATGGCTAACGGCTTCTCCCCATAACGATCCCGGTAATTTCGCGGCAAAGATCATAGCCCGGGCATGTTCTACTAATGTTCGGTGCTGTCGTTCTTCGGATCCGTTTTGCTGGGGTGAATCATGGACTGTTAGTCGGTGTTTTATTCCACGACCTTGTAAGTATTTCTTCGTCGCTTCGCTTGTATACTCGCCACCATTGTCGGACTGAAAACATTTAATTTCTTTTCCAGCTTGCTGCCGGCTCCACTCGACAAATGCCTTCATTTTCTCCAATGCTTCAGACTTTTCTGCCATCAGAAAAATGTGAGTTTCTCTCATTGCATCGTCAGTGAATGAAATAAAATATTTCTTCCCGCTCCGGGTATTTACTTTAGCCAGTCCCCAAACGTCCGTGTAGACAAGTTCGCCGAACTCCTTTGCTCGTTCTCCTTGTCTCTCTTTTGGGAAAGGGAGCCGTGTCTGTTTCGCTTTTGCACAAGCTTCGCAAAATGAGTTGTCGTCATCTCCGGGAATTAATTCAATTCCAGTGATGTATCCCTTTTCAACTACTCGTTTCGCACTGATAGGTGAAATATGTCCCAGGTGTTCATGTAGCTGGCTGATCGTTAGGGCTAATTTCGCATGTTCAGTCGATGTTGTGAGTGTTGTGGGTATGAGGTAAAGGCCGTTGGTTTCGGGGATACTGAAAACTTCATTTCCTCTAGGATCCATTAACTGGACTAGACTGTTCGTAAATATTGCTTTATATCCTGCTTTCGTCATTCGGCTAACTGATACTAGTGATACTGGCATCTCGGGGGCATATAAAGCGTCTTTTAATGTGAGTCTGACCTGACTGTTATTTTTCTTCGGGACAGTGAATTTGACATCACCCTGACCGGTCGCATAAATCGTTCGACCTTCTGCTGTTTTAATAGGTCGTGGGATAATTTCTCGGAAGTTCTTGAAATTTTCTCGTCTTGGTTCGAAATGGCTTGTAGCTCCTGAGTTGAGGACCCGATTAATTTTCGGTTCAGGGTTTGTCTTCACAGCCAGTGAGTATTCCATTGCAGGGAAGGCGTGGTCATCCGAAGTTTGATTTTCTGATGCTGTGTTAGCCTTTTCTTTATTTTTGCCTTTTCGTCTTGTAGGTCGTTGTCCTTCTTTTCCTCCACCTTTACTCCAACAATCCTCTTTCCAGTGGCCAGTCTTTCCACAATTGTGGCACTCGGATTTTGACTTGTCGGGACTTTTCGCTGATCCACCTCTCGACTTCACATATAGTGCCGAGTCGCCAGTTTTCCGTTCATTTAGGATGACATTGTGTTGGGCTGTTTCGGAGATGTGGTTTATGATTTCAGTGGGGGTAAGTTTCTTGTCTATTGCCTTATTTGCTACTACAAGTGAGTGTAACATCGGTCGATAGGATTCAGGCATTGCACTGAGGATGATGGCGATAAATTGTGCCGAGTCGAGCTTTCCTCCGGCTGACGCATATCGGGCATGAAGGGTTTGTAGGGTTTGGATGGTTTCCCGCGGGTCTCCGTCTTCGGGACATCGAGTCTGGTACATCTGTACTAGCAAATCGGCTTGTACCATTTCAGATTGGTTGTCGAATTTTGAGGTAACAATTTTCCAGGCTTCTGATGCCAATTCTGTGGTGATGACTTCGATTTGTAGTGTTTCCGGTATTGTACTCATGATGAGTGATCTCGCGTGTTCGTTTAGGATCATCCACTCATCCAGTTTATTGTTATAGTCTTCGGTCTGGGCTTCAGTTGCCTTTTCATCAGGTTCCTTGGGTTTAGAAGCTCGTCCGTCGATATACCGGATCAGGCGACGCCATGTGAACATCGACATCATTCTCGCCTTATATAGTACCCAATTTCGACCGTCTGCTTCCAGCTTCGGGGGAGGAGCAACTTGTGATAGGGAGGAGGCGAAGTTGTTGTTTGTCATGGTTCTGGGGCCGGGGCCCATAACCTGTTGTTGTAATACCGGAGTAGACATATTAGTTGTGGATAAAAGTTATTATATTATAGAAAAGTAAATAAAATATTTTATACTCCGAGACTAGCTGTACAGTTCCTAATTATATGCTAATAGAGAAAACTACGCTAGTACTCTTTTATTATAGTCGACGCTGAGTGTTTACGTAATATAACAACATAGTTCAGGTTTCCTCTCATGTAGTGACGGGAATTTTTGTAAAACCGATACCTTACGTTGGAAGGACCAATACTGTATTCAAGTTCAATTCAATTGACATGAGGAAGCGTCTTTCCGAATTTGACAGCGGCTCGGTTGTACATATATAATGGACCATGGGTTGATTCTTTTCAATACAGTTAACGTTATTAAAACTGACATCTTAAGAAAACTCGTACCGGTCCCACCCTAGGTGTGAGATTTTTTTACCCGCGCAACGCTCGCACATATGGCTATTCTTCTGACCGTTGTTTTAGTGGATCATTGTTCAATTAAGAAGCTCAAACTTCAACGGAACCCTATCAGAAGGCCTTATTGAAATATGATTAAGTTCAATGATATTACAAAATCGGATGTAACAAGTGAGTAAATGATAAAGCCTTTGTTCTCTTTCGAGTTTTGTTTTCTCAAGAGATTACATTGATGGACGACCTGTCGACGTCTCCGGCTTTTGGCTCATTGAAATCCAAAGATGGGTTAGTCCATCTAATTCAAAAAATAATCAGACATGGTTTTTGACAATTTCAATTTTTTTTGTTTCCGTGGTGTTTAAATTTAGGTTTTATTTGTCCAATTAGGACGTAACATAATATTTGGTTTAAAGACACGACCACGCCACGTTCAAATTACTATCCAAACGAAAAAAAAAACCCAAAAAAAGTAGGAAATAACCGGCGACTTGTTTGGAACTTACAAGGTCCTGTTTGTTGGAACATGGTTTCCCCTAATTCAATGGTTTTGCTCAGTTTTCCTGCGGTTTGTGCTCGATTGCATGTCCAAATGCACTGTGTTAAATGATGAAAGGAGCAGACCGCATTGCTTCACAGTTCAAAATCAGATATTGCGCACAGTGGTTATGTTTGTAATAAAGCAGTGTGTCCAATTGTATCACATGACTTACTATCTTGACCAAACAGAGTATGAGGTTCCGTCCACGTCGTTTAAGTTGTTTTCTCTCAACACCTGTTTCGGATTCACTGATAGTATTAATATTGTTTGAAGTTTATCCAAGTTCTGTCAGTGTACCAAAAAAATGTCGTCATATTTGGACAAGACATAACAAGAAAACAAGACAGCACAGAAAGTATTCCACAAGACAATAAGACAAGAAAACAAGACAGGGCAGAAAGTATTCCACCGGACACAAGAAAACAATATCTCTACAAGTTATTTATGCATCCTATTCCTACGTTTACTAATGATCACGGGTAAATGATGTAGGCCTGTGCATATCGAGTTCCTCCTTGGTTATAAATCTCTTTCCTACTATATCTATGTCAGTTGGAAGCTCAAAGGTAAGGGTATGCCCCTTAATTGACTTGAAATGATGGTGGTGATGGTGATGACCCTCCTCGGATTCAGGTTCAGTAACGAAGAGGTATACCCAATAACCGAATGCAGTAACGGGTGCCGAAGTATGATATTCAGAGGCTGCAAAATTGAAAGCAACGGCGATAACCAGAGGTCTGAAATTGCATTTCTGTCCCCCGATCTCCCCTGCAAACTTTCTCATAACACAAGTACCGTAACTCTCCCCGATTTTGTGTCTGGTGGTGCTTACCAGCGTCTCTGCCACCAAATTGACTATGCTGTCGAAGTCAATGATTACTCCTGGCAACCCTCCTACGGCTGCAGTGAGTCCTTGCTCAACCAGCTTTAAAACTTTTCTCAAGTTCCGGACGTCAGAAGTGTAATAGTAAGAGACTTTGGAGTTGTAGGACAGGATGCTGGGGTCACTGACTGGTGGAGGATCGGATTGGACACACTCTTTGTACCATTCGTAAATGAGGTCTAGTATCTTCTTCTGTCTCTCTATTGCCAGGTCAAGATTTTGGCGAAGATCGGGAGCTTCACATGACATTGTTTAACTGGAACGCATAGTCAAGTAAAACATCGGTAAAAAATTGGAGAATAACTCAACACGAACATGAGTAACTTGGATATTGAACTGATAAATGTTTGGATTGACAGGTGAGACCCGATGATTGATTGTGAAATTTTTTAAACTTACATCAAGATTTATATAGGAAAAGGCCGACTCAGTGTTCTTTCCGGACAAGTACCAGTAAACGGCCTCTCAAGTTCACTCCGCGAGTCGGAGTCAGAGACAATGATTTGCCATGAAGCTCAATTCAAATGTTAACATTTTCACCCTAGAGAGTGATATCGCCCACAAGCTCAATTCAATAAAGTTGTTTGGTATGGGAGTCTGCAAGTAGGTTTCCGTTGAATACCTAACTTAATAATTACATAACCCCGATGGTAGTTCCTCTGTTGTTTCGAACCAGATATTTTAAAGGTTCGTATCATCACATTTGTTACAGTGAATTTTATTATTTCCTGCCTACTTAGAGAATTAATTAAATCTTCAAAAGACAGGGGGATTTGATGCGCTGAGGGTAGGAAGGAGCTTTGAGCAAAAACAGAAATGTAAGTTACACCGTTCTTATCATGCCATTCGTTCATTTGGCTACACACATGGACAGTAAGTCTTTCATTTTTAAGGATAAAGGATGAGGTTGTAAAGGCTTGGTGGCATACGGTAAGATTCATCTGAGAAGCATACCTAAATCCAATTAACCGTAACTTCCTGACATCGTTTTGAAGGAAGTCCAGAGAGAATTGAATTGACATTCGCTCGGAGAATAGAACTCACCAATACAATTTTATCTTTTGTTTTCTCACCAGACGTAATGAACTACCGATGTAAGGAATAAGTGAAACTTTGTTGAGTGCTGGAGTGAGAAAGTGCTTCCCCCGCTCGGAATACTAACAAGAGCGGAGAAAAGGCATAGCCACCGTTAGCCAAAAATACGAAATGTTCATCTGTCAATGTACTTTTTATTCAGAAGCAGTTCAGTAAATCCTACACGGTCGGATGTTGCTGTGAAGCCGACGGTGGCACTTTACGAAGTCAGTTTTGATATTGAATTGTTGGCCCTCTCCTTGGTCCCAATCATTCAAAGATTTCACCTTCTTGGTAAATAAAAGTATGTCTTCTGGAAGTGGGGGTTGGAATTGGCGGGAGATGGTGTCTGTCAGAACACCATCTCCGGGTCTTGCCCGGGTACCCCGGTGTTTACTTGTAAGGTATGGAGCTTCAAATAATCAAAATGGCGCTCAAGCAATCACGTCAGAATTTCTTCATCTAGTCTAAACGGTGATGTATCAGCAAAAATTGATCAATGAGACCCCAGTTGAACAGGTTTGAAGTCTGGGTGCCTCAGGCTCGTCGCATGGGTGAAGATTGTTCGCCGCTATAAATGTGTTATTTGATTTCCGCTGAGGCTGAATGCAATTGACATATCAATAGTATGAAAAAATGCTTGAGCGGGAAGGAGGAATGATACGTTACGTTACTTGCTGTGAGTTTTACATAAATAACTCAGCTGACATGAGAATCATTACTTGATTAAAAAGTACCTATGTATGTATTCACTTTTTTTTTTTTGACAAGAACGATCCTGCGAGACTTCAACCCAAACCATCGAGTCACTGTCTCTCTTTTCTGTCTCGAATGATGTAAATGTACAAAACGTATGACTGTACAGTAAATCTGTGTCGCAATAAATTAGTATGTTTGTATACGAGTGGAACATCTTACAATTCGTGTACTCTACACAAATTAGCCACACGAGTTAGGAAGAAAGAAAGAATGATAACGTATCAAGATGTTGAAGGCCCCGGGTCGGAGAACAAAAGTAATCCCTCCGTAGTTCTGTCCACATGTATGAATATATGTAGCTTCCTCGGCTTCTTCCTTCACACATTAGAAATAAGTATGTCCTAATTTGGAGGTTAACATATTATATTTGAGCCGGATTAGATTGTACTTACTACGGAGACAACAATTTTCTTAATATTCATAATGAGAATCGGAATTAGACAGGGTTGTTTCCATGTATAAGATTCAGATACTTTCAGATACGTTCGTCCGTAAAAACGTGTTATGAGTTACAAAATCACCAGGGCATAATCCGTGGTCCGTCTCACTCATCAATCTCCCCCAAGTCTAACTGGTGAATCAGATGATTGTGCGCCTAGTGATTGTCTTGTCCCAGAAAACAATAACTCTCACTAATTTGTAAGTATCCTTGGTTCTATACAATCGACAACTGTAGAAAACATAAGCAATGTTACTTTGATCGTTACTCAGTTTCAATCTTTATTTCGCGAGCTATTGGCCAACACAGAAAAAAAGGCTGATCATCACAAAATTATCAGCATTTAATATTCAATTCTTGTTGAGTGAATTGAGTCGCCAACCTTCAGAGTGGATATCGAATCATCGATGTTGAGCGACGAGCATAAACATGACTCGGATGCAACATGTTACATGTGTTATCAGCGGGCGCTTTTCGCCATGCTCCATAGCGCGACCATGACTGTACAGTCTGAATCCAACAGGAAACCGCAAAAAAACCAGTGAAAAAGGAAGAAGAAAAAAACACAATCCATACAGCAGCAGGTCAGTCTATCCTCGATGTCACTTCTTTTCACTCCTTGACCCGCTCGTCTGTTAGCCCTGAGGAAAGGAATTCAAGGGAAGCAAAATGCCGCAATGCGACCGTCGTTATAAAACCGTCTTTCCACCAAAATCCCTGTTATGGTACACATCTTTCGATTAAAATATCACATCAATCAGATTCAATCTTATGGTCCGATATTCAGGTCCACGAATTCATTCTTTTATCGAGCTTTTGGTGGTGTCATGTCAAAACGCTTTGCTTCGAAAATCTGAAGACTTCCCTATTTGGATTTTATGGCCTTTCCCCCCTTCGTTGGAAAACGCTTTCATCCCGACTTGCTATAGCAAGCGCCGAGAGCTTTCATCTCGAAACACTTCCCGGTCTACCACGTCGGTAAACCGTGGTCATAAAACTCGCGTTTTTGAACCGTGCTCACCCTACACTTTGGAACCCGCTTTATCGTTTGAGTGCGACAATGGAAATTTCTTTTTGACATTGTTAGGCTCTTTACGGTCGCAATCCACAATACATTCGAACAGACTGTTTTGTCGTCTTCGAGGAACCTTTACCAACAGATTTCTCTCTGTCTTGTTCATAGATCGAAAACGGCACATTAAGATCTATTTGGACTGGTTGACAGGCACCATGTTCAGATGTCTCCGAGGATAGTTTAGCGCGACCCTGTGTTGTACTAGTTGGCTATGCTATTGTAGTCAATAACTACTCCAGTAATTCCTGCTGCGGCTGCAATAAGTCCTGCGATAACCAAATTTAAGATGTTGATCGACTTTTGGACGTCGTAGGTGTATTAGGAAGAGACTTTGGAGTTGTAAGACAGAATGCTGGGGTCAGTGACGGGTGGGGGATCGATTTGAGCGGCCGTTTTGTACTACAGCGTGATGAGTTCTAATATCTTCTTCTGTCTCTCCATACCGAAGTCAAGATTTTCTCCAAGATCCGGACTGTCGCAGGCCATTTATTTAACTGATATGCGCGCGAGTCAGCTGAAACGTCGATAAAGCTCAACACAAGCAAACTTTGACGTTAAAAGGAGAAGATAAGTGCTAATGCTTAAGTCGACAGGTAAACGAGACCTGATGTTTACCAAATCTACTGATTTCTCTTGATTTTTACATATAGGGAATCGCCTCAGTGCGTAATCTCTGTATAAGGCGACGGGTACGGCCTCTCGGGTTCGTTTCCGAGTGAGAGTCGATGGTGATTCAATTTCAACGGAGATTTGGAGATCATTTCATCTGCCGTTTGTCTACGTATGATCAGACACCTAGCATCCTCTTCGATACATAGGCCATTGTCAGTCAACGTGAATCGAGCCTAGGCTTGACAGTGTTTTCCGCAACACGATATATGGGCGTCAGTGGTTCCATTTCCCACGCGGCGACTAATTGTTGCTCAGGCAAGTGCTATATCACTTTTTCTGTTACTTAATCTCAACAATCTACTTGTATATTATTATCTTATTCTCAAGGTTACAAATGGTATTTCTTTTACATTCAGTTGCTTGTTGTATACTTGCTGATGGCCTTCAGAGATGCACGATCATGGATCCAGATATCGATATCTCGATCTCGTATGTCCGACACTTCTAGCTGTTCGGACGTTGGATTCTCGAGCCTTATAGATCTTGGATCTATTATATGTGAAACCATATACCACAGTATGCGATATTAAGATGATATGCGCGCTACTGATAATATTGCTTTAAATGGTATTGCTGTTTCGTCAGTTACGGTTAAAGGGCGAATTTGAATTTCTTAAGAACCGAAAGAACAAACCTCCTATCTGTATTTTTTATCACAATTTAATATCTCATCGTTTCCTCTACTAGTGTTTCACAGCAGGTACGAACCCCGTTCCCCTCGCATCCGACATTAGCATATTTAATTAAATACCGCTTCTTTCAGATCCCTTGATTGACGGTCAAGTTTAGTCTATAATTAAATGCGCCCGATCTAAAAAATACTAGGTTATAATCTCGACGCCCGGTAAACTATTTATCTGCTGGGAGATAACCGTATAACTCAGAATATTCAGCTCATAAATAATTCCTGTCGCTGCCTTCGCCATTTCCTTCCTTTCGCTATGTTCTCTCGGTTAGAGGAATATTTTCACGGTCTATGTAGATCAACCCTTCTTCGATCGATTTTACAGCAGAAAAGATTGCACTAACAGTTTGTAACGGCCGCGTTCTGGTTCCTGGAGTTTACCGAACTAAACGATTCTCTGTGAGCCGTAGTTCTCCGGCTCGTCTCATTGGCGGTTACAGATGTATCCATAACAATATGGTCTCATTGGTAACATTACCTGCAATTTTAAGTATGTTATCATGTCTGACCTTTATCAGCGGAATTGTCGGACCGGTATCGAGAAAGCGGACAATGTCCTAAATAACACCGTAAATGTTCCTGCCCTCAATTCATTAATAAACTAATAAACTAACATATGTAATTTAGTAGTTGCGATTTACACTACTTTTACACTTGCGCCCTCGATTTTTTATATCTTTTACAATTTAAGACTTTGCGGTCCTTCCGAACCCCCTCCACAGTAATTTACTTTCTACGCCCTGACCCTCTTTAGTATTGACAATTCTAAAAAATCTCCTCAACTTTGCGTTCAATCTCGCACAAGGGCGTTGTCTAAAGCCGACCGATCTGATTAACAACACCGTTCTATTTGGATCACCGGAAGCGCAGTTGCTGGAAAATAAACCCCTCCTGTTCTTATCACTTATCCCCGTAACAAATTGGTATCTCTAAAGAAGACGGTCGTAAAACGGTATCATTCTCTCAGCATGTCACTTAAGCAGCCGTGACTCGGGTATATCAAGTTATTGGTCGGACGAGGCAATGATACTTTCTGTTTATACAACTATTATTGGTTGTCTAATTGCCGGTTTTTAGGCATTTTTTCGGGTAAACGTCGACGGGGATCATTTATTGTTAGGAATTCGCTTCGACTTGGACTGGTTACAGTGGAGTATAAATTTGTTCGCTCCTTGACTCCTACTCCTCCATTGACTCCATGATAGCTTACGTTCTGCTTCTGATTTCCTTATCATTTTAAAGAGGTGCCAACCCCTGAAACACAAAACAACAATAATGTTCAAGGTCAGTTTTGATGGTATCTCTTTACGAAGATCGGTGGGATAAAATAACTGCAAACTGAAAACAAAAAAGGACGTCTTAAGGGACTGGGAAAGGTATAACACGTTCCTGCCCGGTGGAAAACCATTTCCTACCTGAAACATGAGTGTTCGTGTTCTTATCGCTGAGGACTGAATTGTGCTATGCTGCGAGGCTCAGGACGAGATAAGTCCAGGGATGATGGGGATCCATCCACGGCCCCCACTGCCCGAACTTACCCACACGACCTCTATCAAGGAGCAGCGGGTTGAGATAGCGTAAATAGAATTTATTATATCATGCATTTTGTTCATAATTTCTAAATTTGTGCTGTTTATTTTTTCAGGTCAAAGTTCTTATCTCTGCGTATATAACATTCCATGGATCCTTCAATCACGAAGATTGATTGTATGTATTTGATCGCGTTACTTTTTCGTATGGTTGAAGGGACTTCGACTTCTTAACCTTTTATGAAATTAAGATTAAGTTGAAGAAGGCTATCAAAAACAAGAAGATTAATTAACTAGTAAGGGTGGCGAGGATAAAAGAACAAGTAAAAAAAAGGGAAGACGACCAAAATCCCGGATCTCAGGCACTTACCAGGTTTTTTTTTACACGATATCTTTTAAGGGTATTGCATATCTATGGAGGTTCATTGCACCATCTGATGCGATAGGGGTCTCCAACTCCATGCGAAAATTCTAGGGGAGTATATAGGTCTCCTTACCCACATTTTTCTGAAACCTCGCCCCTCCAGGCTCCTCCCCTCTATCAGCCATGACTCGCCGCAACGAGCTTCAGACTGCTGATGCCAACAATGTTGTCTACTCTAATGAAGCAGACCTCGAGACTCTTCCGAATATGGCTCAGCCTCAAGGTTCCTCTGCATCATCAGTTGACGAGAAAGAGGATTATGATAAGCTTGGCAAGCTTGAATCGACGCTTGGCCCTGATGTAACTCTTACAGCGGAAGATAAGCTCTATGACTCTAACGGGAAAGAGAAAGTCTTGGAAACGGCTGAAGATTTCGCCACTGCTTTGGTTAGTTTGGAGGACGATCCTACATTGCCTATCCATACGTTCCGAATGTGGTTTTCTGGTTTGGGTCTCGCTGTGTTCGGTGCCGTCCTTGCTATGCTTTTCGTAAGCCCCCTATCATCTTCTCTTTCTGGTGTATCCTTTTTCTTCATGTCTTTTTTTTGTCAGCAATTCCGTCCACAAGTTATTACCGTCTCACCGTTGTTCTTGCAATTGCTAGTCTACATGTTCGGGAAAGCATTCGAGTTTGTCATCCCAGGACCCGGTAGCAGATGGCATAACAATAACTGGTTTTGGAGATTCATGAACCCCGGTCCTTTCAGTAAATATAAATCTACTGACTCTTGATTTATAACCCTGACCCACTCATTCCAGACATCAAGGAGCACGCTGCCGCTCAGATTATGGCTAATACAGCCGCTGGAGCTGCTACGGCCTGTTTTGTCTTTGCCTCAGACGATTTGTTCTATGGTATCACTGTCTCCGTAAGTCTTGAGAACTTTCCCTTGAAATGCCCTCTTATCTATATTTATTTTAGGTTCCTAATGCAATTTTCACGGTTTTAGCTTCTCAACTCATTGGTTACGGTTTCGCCGGTATCTTCCGTACGTGGCATTTATCTCCGTTGCTGGAATGCAAGTACTTAGGACATCAAACATCATAGGGTCTTTCCTTGTCTACCCCACTGTTATGCTGTACCCTCAAAATCTTATTTCGGTCAGTTTGTTCGATGTTTTACATCGTTCAAAGGGCGAGTTGTTACAAGGCAAACGGTAAAAAAAATTCTTTATGAAACGTGCTTTTCGATTAACTCGTATCTTCTATCATAGGTTGAGATTCTTCTGGATTGTTGTTGGGATCGTGTAGGTTGTCGTCAAAAAGTTACCTTTTGGGTTATTGAAAAATATCGTCTCTTTCCAGTTTCGTCTATGAGGTAAGAATGATGCGGCTTGAAATCACGCGACCTTTTGTCTTATTTACGAAATCGTGCTATTCAGTGGTTCCCTGAGGTTCGTTTTTTCCTTTCTCTTCTCGCTCCGTATTCTTTATATTGACTTTTTGTTTGCAGTATATCGCTCCTTTACTCGGTTCCTTCAACATTGTCTGTCTCGCAGCAAGACACTCAGTTTGGGTAACATATATCTTTGGAGGTGCAGATGGTAATGAGGGTATGGGGCTTCTCGGATTTGGTTTAGATTGGGCGAGTACGTTGGGGTTTTTTTTTACTATTTTTTTTAGTCAAACGCCCTAACTGATCTATCTATCAATCACAAGATATTACGAGTGCTCCTTTCTATCAACCATTGGCTACTCAGATATCCGGTGTGTTTTTTCTCTGTCGTTGTTGTTTACTATCTCACTTCAGAATCACATAGTCTACCTCGGTTGGGCCATGAATTATATCATTCTACCCTTGGTTTTCGCTCGGAACGTTTGGTAAGCATGTGACTTCGCACGTTTATGATAACAAGTACGATAAGCTTTCTTTAACAAAAGGCACTCCAAGAACTATCCTTTCATCAGTCAAAACCTGTTCTGTAGGTGTCTTCTGCAACCCCTTGAAAATAAGAATCTTATTCAACAATCTTAGTTGAGAACGGATCCATTTACGATCAAACCCTTATTCTCAACCCGTACGGAAACTGTTTTTTACTATTTATTTAATATTTCATGTTTCTAAACGTTGTTTTTCTGGTAGTGATCAATCATTAAACCATACAGCTCTTGCAATCTTTGGAGCGCCATGGCAAAGTGGTTCTTCAGTGATTTTCAATCTTGGGCTTAACCTTGCTATTGGTAAGTTTTTCTTACGTTTATTTATTCATGGTATTCAATATTTTTACTAGGGGCTACCTTTGTACACATCGGTCTTTGGTTCGTGCTGTCTCATCGTCTAAAACTCAGGATAACAACTTAATGATGACTCTCATTTATTAGGCACGGTAAAGAAGTAAGTCTCTTTGAAGTGTGATATGTAGTTTCTTGAAAGTGGCTTATTTTTTTTTTTTTCAACAGATTTATAGTGCTTTCATATCCTAGTATGTTCACACGTTTGTTTTGCATTGGGACGTCTTCTCTAAATCAATACGTGTTTGCAGCTTCCAAGGCCATTTGGTCGACGATCCTCATTATCAAAAGATGAAGGTAAGTCAAAGTCTCTCACCCGTATAATTCTTAGTCTCTCCGGCTTATAATGTTTCTTGCTAGGTTTACAAAGAAGGTACGAGGGCGGGAACCAAGGCTACTGGATCAAGCTAACCGGATGTTGTTCTCCCCAGTTCCAATGTGGTGGTACGGAATTGTTGCACTGAGTGCTTTCATTGTTGCCAGTATGTGTTAGGCATTTTAGGTCATCTTTACGCAACTAACCAAAAACCTCTTTCTTAGTGGTTTGCATTCATACCGAAAAATCACAGTTCGTGTCAACTTTTTATATCCTTGTATGCCCTGTTTTGAAAATGACGGACATTTTCTTTTTTTCTACAGATTACCTTGGTGGGCTTTGATAGTTGCCTTATTCTTTGCCGTTTTGGTCCTTCCCTTTTACGGAGCCATGATCGCCATATGCTCGTAAGACTATATTCCTCTTTAAGATATTTATCTGACACTGGTATCTATGTAGGACCGCTCCTGGTTTCGATCAACTATTCCAAATGTTGGGATCTGCCGTTATCCCCGGTTCATCGCAAGCCAACATGGTAAAGTTATACGTTTCGTTTACGTTACTGAATCAAACTCATCTGAATTGGGGTTACATAGTACTTCCAATTGTATTCCAGTGTTTCTTTGGGACAAGCACAATTCATGCTGAGTGATCTTAAACTCGGTCAATATATTAAACGTAAGTTTTAAAATAAATTTTTGCTTTATTTGGAAATTAAATATTCTTTTCAGTGCCGCCCAGAGTACGATCAACAAACTATTTCCATATCACCTTCCCTAGATTAATATTTTATATAGGCCACATTCACTGTTCAAATGGTCGGAACTGTTGTCGGTGCCTTGTTGAACTGTGAGCATATTGTCTTTGCAATATTTGCTTTTTTAACTTGTGCTTAACCAATGAAATATTAGACGTCATTATGCAAGTGGTCGTAAATAATGAACGTCCTATCTTGGTAAAACGTTTTTAAATCCTGGTCCTGGTCCGACCGTTTTTATATATATACTCGTTAATTCTTAGTTAGATAATGAAGGAACCCGGGTATGGAGTGGACAGCAAGTACAGTCATACAATGCCAATGGTTCGTCAATCGTTTTTTCTTTTCTTTTATCAATAACCTTGTGTGTTGACAATGTTTTTCTTCCGTTCAGCTATCCTTTGGGGTGCCCTTGGCAAAGAAATATGTCAGTCCTTACGTTCATAAACATAAGTTCAAAACTGATAAATGTAAATGTCATAGACGGTCCTCACGGTCCTTACTTCATCGTCCCTCTCGGCATTGTCATTGGATTAGCCTTACCAGTCATCCCATGGTTACTTTACAGAAAGTACGGTTGGAGATGGTTACCTTACTTGAACACATCATTGATTGCAGGTGATTTCCCAATTCTTCTTCCCCAAAATGAAACTGTATCTTAGGTCAATTTTAGTGAACATCGGTGACTTGGCAGGAGGTACCAACGGATATATCAACACCTGGATGGCCATCGGTCTTATCTCGCATTTCTATATCAGAAAATATCATGCTGGTTGGTTCAGGAAATACAACGTAAGCCTCAAAACCACTTGTTCACTTTCAAACATATTTATCACCTTTTCCTAGTATCTCCTGGGTGCTGCAATCGATGGTGGAGCACAAATCTTTGTCTTCGTCTTTTCGGTAAGTCGGGCTGTTTTTTGTTTACCGTCGATATATTTATCACCGTCGTCTAGTTTGCATTAGCCGGTGCAGGTGGAAAGGAAGTTGATTTCCCAATGTACGTCAAATATTTTCTAGGGAGACAAAATAAAACTAATTGTATCATAAAAATTCTAGTTGGGCTCTGAATCCGGATGGAAATTCGGTATGTTTTTTCCTTCTCTTAAGTCAGAGAAGAAGTCCTGGACATTAACTATAACTCGTATATATAGGATTACTGTGCTGTCACGGGTTCTGAATGATTTTTTATACGAGCTTTTATGTTTCTTTCTTTCTTTCATTATAATAAAATCCCGATGTACCACTTTGCCTGAATCGAGACGACGCGTCCAATCGTCATCAGCGTCGTTCCGACTGACTAGGTTGCTTGATGACTTACGGAGAATGATTAAGAATCGGATTAATTATAGTTAAACTATGCTTTGGACGCATAGTGACTAACGCAACGACTGTGAATAACATTGAGTGATTTCGACTTGACTGTTTTGTGAATAAAAATCGACTTTACATTGACTGATATTTGACTATTAGGACCAAAACGCTATGACTTTTAGACTGACGGCAGGGCTGACTACGAATTTATTTATGTATTAAGAATTATCCGCTCTTACAGCATCACATAACAACACACGTAGATTTTTATTAGTAACAACGAGACCCCATATTTTTAAACACCCATGTCTCAATCAATCCTCAATCCTCAATTCCGTGGGCGGGAGCGTAGACGGTAGGATCGGATGGATCACCTTCGTATGGAGGGGATGACCTCCGGGTCTATGGAAGTGTCGGTGAACTTCTCACAAAACTGTGTCAACGTTGCATTGGGTTCAACGAAACCCCACCCCAGACCCTCCACAGCGGATGTTTTCGAAAGTACTAGTTATCCGCAATAGTTTGGGCCGCAATGCGAGTAGCGCACGATAATGCTTCCCTGTAAAAAAAAATTATCAGTTTTCATGAGTTCATTTGCACAGCGGCAGGATTAGCCGTTTTTTTTTTTCTGAGGCTTACCGTGGAAGAACAGGTAAGAGAAGAGTACTTCCGAAATCGTGCGGGTGCAACCCGAGCGGGTATGACGTTTTGATCATTGTTGGTAATTTGA
This sequence comes from Clathrus columnatus, assembly GCA_020884735.1. Lineage (NCBI taxonomy): Eukaryota > Fungi > Basidiomycota > Agaricomycetes > Phallales > Clathraceae > Clathrus > Clathrus columnatus. The sequence continues at coordinate 3,387,788 of BPWL01000001.1, forward strand.
TTAAGTGATGATGTCCTAGCTTGTTTGCCACCAAGATTTTGTGTCGACAAGATTATGAAATGGATGGGCTGAGGTAATGGATAGAAGTGGAAAATTCGCTTTTTAGACGGTTTTTGAAGAGTGAGGTGAAGACATGAAAATGGTGTTCCTTATATAAGGCTTTCATCTTGATGGACAACTGAATAATATGGTCCATTTCTTTATTGTCCCTTCCTTTCGTCCGTTGGCTTAACAATAGTTAGCTTCCAACGAGGCTTGAGGACCAGGCTTGGAACACACTATGAATCATGGTAGAATATATTTTATTTATAAACGCTCCTCCATGGGAGTTCACGAAAATATATTTATATATAACTTTTAAAAGGTAAAAAAAAAAACTCGTTTATTATAAAAGATAGCAATTGCAAAAAGACAAACACAGCATAAACGACAGATTACTATTACGTAACTTAGATAGCAAAAAAATTAGATCCCGAGCTTAACTATTCCTTCCGAGTTGTAATATCAAATGATCCCATCCTTTCTCCTGTAATCGATAAACACCCGGATCTAACATCATTACATCCTCTTGATCTTGATTACCACCATTATGCTTCGAGTCAACTGATATTGGACTTTGTACATCTTCAAGACATGAAAGCGATGCTGGAGATAACACATCAAGAGAAGATGGCGACGATGATTGTAAATCTGAGGCGAGGAAGTTTTCATAAGTCTCCTCAGCTTTTTTCTGGAGTCGGAATAGAGGGGGCTAAAATGTATGTTTTTAGTTGAAAAAAACTTAAGGGTGATCAATGAGCAGATTCAAAATTTCTCACCATTCTTGGAGCAAGATGTTTAGTAGCTGATTGATCTGCGGCTCTAAACATTTCGCAAGCCATATTAAGGTATCTTAGTGATTCGCGTGCGAATTGACTATCCGGTCTTAGTGTAACCATCGCACCCAGTACCAACTAAAAGAGTGTTAAAATGAAAGATCTACGAAGAGTAAAAAAAGAAAAAGAAAAACTAACCGATGCTGAATGACAATGACTCCAGAAAGAAGCGAACCTCTCCACAGCTTGTGGAAACGCTTGCCAAATTGCCAGTATACTCGTTACAAGCGACGAAGCACTACAATATCGTTAAAAATCATTTTATTTTTTGTGCCAACGAAGAATGAGGGACTAACCTATGATACGCAGCAACGACTGAACGCCAATAAGGATGTTTCATTAGTTCATGCCCAGGTTTCGACACAGCCTGCCAAAAATAGGGGCGATGTAGAACCATTAAAACTTTTTTTTAAAGAAAAAAAAACAATTAGTTCATTAAGTTCACGAAATGATGATGATAAATTCTTACCCATTTGTACAAGTATACTACCGAACGCTCGTTGTAAAGTTCTCCCGAGAGAATCATAACCCGTTTTTGACCCTATTCCCCCGTCTAGATTTGGCCATTCCATCCCTTTCGGAATGGGGTGTTTCCGTAACTGGCGATCAAATTTCAAAACGTCTTTATAAGAGACGGTGGATTTAACGGTGGTTTCGATTATTTCGGCCATTAATACTGCCATTGAGTATTTCCAAGTGGGGACTAGTATGATTAAATAAGAGCTTTGAATTAACATTCCTTTTTGGGATGAAGGAATGTGTATACACGTACATTCCGGGTAAAGTTCATCTCTATCATGCTCGGGCCATTGACAGGTTACAGCTGATGGATGGAGTGTTACCGGACGGCCGAAAAAGTAGCTCTGTTTATAGAACACATTCAGATAGACGAATAAAGAAAAAAAAATAATTCAAACCTGAAAAATATCTTGAGTGTAATATTCCCAAAAAGTTTGTTCTGCGCGACGAATACTCTCCCTATCTTGGACATATGCATATCTATCACGACCATTGGTATCTAGAAAAGAAGCAAAGGCCATTTAAGGATCCTATATATAGATCCCCTACGGGGTCAAATCTAAATATCACGCACGAAGTCCTAACTACGCCAAGACAATCAGTATTGTTGGGTGTATTTAGTTTTTTTTTTTTTTGTATGATAAAAAAAAACTTACCGACTGAACAAACTTGGCGACAAACCCAGAGAAAGCAAATTGGTAATCCATATTGCTATTGAATAATCAGGAACGCGAAATTCAGTTCAATTCAAAAATAAGCAAACCTGGTAGTTGGGCAGAAGCGGGAAAACCAAACAAGCAGAATCTAAAAAAAAGGGGGGGTGGGTAATTGAATTAGATTTTCAAGTACAATATCAAAGCCAGAAAAAAAAAGACAAACAATACACTGTATTCCACCAACAGTTGCGGATGAAGATAGAGGAACCGCAGACATTGCAGCTCTGGCCAATGTCCGATATTTACTACAATTTTCCGTCCTTTCCTCTTCGGTGGAGTATACATCCAAATAACTTCCTAATAGACAAACGGCAAATAGAATGGCTAGACGATGTCCCTTTTGTAGATCAATATGCTCAATAGGGCATTTATCCGGGTAGAAAAGGTCCAAAATTTCATGAAGGAGTGAAATGGGTATAGGGCATGTTCTACGAAAAAAAAAATTGATCCATAACATGACCGACGCAAAAACCAAATAAACTTACATCCAGGTTACATAATAAATATAGTTTTCAAACATCTGCCTTGCGTGTTCGTATTCAGGTAGATGGTGTAAAAAACGTCCAAGGTCCATTGGTGGTTGAGGCGGAGGCCAAGGGAATTGCGCCTCCAACAATATTAATTCGGGATAATTCTCAAAGCACTTGAGGGGAGGTGGTGAATTCACTTCCGTACCCGGTGAACGGCGTCGTTTCGTGATTTTATCAACTTGCTAAAAAAAAATCGGGATCAAAGATGAATATAGTTCTCGAACTATTTCTTGAAAGCGGTACGACATACCTTTAAGAGATACTATAAAAATTAAAGAAAGAATAAGGGAGAAAAACAACAGTACAGAACTGAGAACATACCTCCGCTGAAGCGGTAGGACCGACAAACTGCCCCTCTCCACTTTTCTCTCTGACTGACATAACTCCAAAAGCATCCGCTAATACATCCACTTCCAAATCTGTTGGAGATCTTTTCCCAGAATTATTTTCCGGTTTCACAACAGCTGAGCGGGGAGGTCGTGCTGGTGGAAGGGGTTGATTTCTTAGAGCCATTTGTGTCTCTAATTCAGCGATGGCTTGATAAAGTTGTTGTTCTCGTGCTTGTAATATAGTATAATTCTCATTTAAAGCTTGTCGAGAGTCAACCATAGGATTACGACTTGAGATAGAATAAGCCCCTCGGTGATTAAATGATAGAGCGAAAAAGACTAACCTAACACCTGGTATAGTCGTTATTACACGTTCTCCAGGAACTGCAGCTCGTTTACGACGAGGACGAGCTTGAGGTTGAGCATTGTTACTATAAATATATAATTCAGGGTTGTTTTTTTTTTTTTAGGAAAAAAAGAACATTTGCTACGACTACTAACCGAGCAGGATCTGAATTTTTTTTTTTGCTAAACACAACAACAGTTAAAAAAAAAAAAGAATATTCCCCACCTTTCTTTTTAGTAGGTTTACTTCTAGCATCGCATTAGTTAAAACTTGTGTGACAGGAGAGAAGGTCGTGTGGTTTCCTTACGGAGTTAAAACTTCTCTACACGCTGCACAAAGATCGTTGATATTGTTTATCGAAAGCGCTTTCAAATCCTCGAGCACGCCATTGCATTGACAAATGGGACAGGAACTGCTACTCATAGGAATATGGGAAAAAGAAGGGGGAAGGAGGAAGGGGATAAGGATGATAGCGCTAGTGCAGAAAAGCAAGAGCTTAAAAAAGAGGCGAATGGCCAGAACTAATATGACCGCTTGTGACCTTTCCGGAAATCAGCGGTAAAGCGATTTAAATAAAGAAACTCCGCTTTACAATTCAATTGCGGGTAACAACAACACAACACAACACATATGTAATAGACAGATTACAATGTATTTAAAAAGTATACAAAAAATTGTAATTGGGCGGTTTGATATCCGTCACTGAATCCCATCCATAAAAGGAGTTGGACGGATTAAGCCAAGTCAAAATCTGCATTTTTAGTGCCAAAACAAATTAGTCCGTCTCCGTTGTCCGTCACGGGTGCGTGGACAGAGTACGGACAGATAGTATGGACAAGGGGAGGAAGTGATTGTGGACGCATTAATGGACCGTACGAACAGGAGCTTTACAGTCCATCGTCCATGAGGAAAACAAAGCGGGACGATAGATATAAAAAACGTTGGAGTACGTTTGTCGATGATATGAAGATTCTCTTCCATTTGAATCTGAAAAGATGGAAAAAATAGAATGCGACGAAGACGATGACATCATGTCGGTGGACAAGCGACATGATGTCTTTGCGCCCGAGTCTGAGCACATCTCTCCTCCTCTCCTCCCATTCCTCTGTTCTTGCGGTAATCAAGCATGTCCCATAGAACACGATGGAATTTACTGTTCAATTGACTGCGCTCACCATGATACTTATCAAGCATTAGTTAACGGAAGCTCCACGTCACATTACCATCGAATACAGAAAATGAGAAGAAGCTCGTCGTTGTCGCCACCTGACTCTGTGGTTGAACTAGCATGTTCTGAGAAAGGACAAGTTATAGCCAAAACGGATGCTCTTCACGATCATGCATATATGAGTATTGAGGAGTGGGCCGCGTTCGATACCGACGTGGAGGATATAACTTCACCATCAGGTCAGTATATGATATAGTGGTAGAAACAGATAATAATAATCCTTTCAGATGCCGTCGATGCTACCTGGAAGAAAGCTGGAGAAGTTGCCCAGAAACACAGGAAAGCCAAAGCAGCGGATGCACAATCAACAGAACAGATTATTTCTCCTTATTTGGATGTCGACGACTCGGATAAGACATCGGTACCACAGCTTTCAACACCGCCCGCTTTTCCGAGGAGGCCACGAGGGAGAGTAGTGGATAACGTTCGCCCAATTCTCTAAAGTTGTATCATTATCACACTTGAATGTACATTATTTGTATGTCATACCACTATAAAGTAGCATCACGATCCCAAGGTAATCTTGATAGCGTGAATCATCTTTTCTCTTCATTGGAACCCAAATTCGTACAGTAAGTCGTTACAAGCCGTTGCTCCCCTATAAACGGACTAGTGGCCTGTCAAAGTCAAAAGCCGAGCTATTTTGGGATACGTATAAAACTCGGAAACACCGTAAACTCCTCCCTGACGATCGCTGAGGCAACCAAAGGAAAGTAAACTGTCATTCCGACGGACATCGGGGTCTTCTATTTTCAGTCGCGCCAGGTTGCTGCTACATACGTATAACCTTCATTATGACCCATCACCCCTGGCGATAAGGGGGAAAAAAGAACAAATTAGCGATCAGTAAATGATAAAAATAGAAACAAAAAGTGAAATATATACATACTACGTTTAGGAAATCCTTTCAGTGTCCATCTTTCTTTCATAGACAAGCAATTGAAAAGTAGTATCAGGTCTAGAACTGTAAGTAGTCGTCACCAGTGATTTCAAAAGTTTGAAACTTGGGTTCTAGCCAGGCGTCAGATTCCTCGAGTTCATTATCAATTTCATCTTCTTTCTCTACTCGAACCCGAAGGAATTCTTTCTTGCTGGAGTTTTTTTTTTCATGAAACTAAACCAAGGCCCAACAAATCATTTATAGACCAAAACTGCTAAGTCGAGTTGTCAAGTTGAGTTGGAGTAAGCTTTAAGAATACCGTTAGGATAGGAACAGTTACGCCATTCTTTAAGACGATGAGGGCAGGTTGATAGAGTTGTGATAAAGTCGAGGAAGACACCGTGATTCGGAGTTTGAAGCCAATGGCCACTCGGCGTCAAATAGGCCGAAGCTTCCGAATCTCCGAGCCCAAGATAGGTTAAAGTATTTATTTACTTTGAATACTTACGTGAAGTTACGTCTAGTTCAGAAGTAAAGAAAAAATGACATTAAATCAATAAATTAAAAGAACTCTATTCATTCTAGTATGAAATCAACGCATACATAATTACCCAAAAGCATTCAACGGTGGTCTTTTACATCCGAGATCCATCCACCCGCAAGGAAGACAATAAGAATAGGAAGAAATGACCATCCATTCAACTGAAGTTGTGTCATTATATCTTGGGATAGTACCAGATAAAACTAACTTGTCCGGAGTACGGAAATCATCCTTGAACGAAATAGGTCTTAGCTTTATCCAACCCCTGTCTGAACCCATGCTCTGCGTGTCCGCGGGTTCAGTATGAAGTAACCATACACCATAATAACTCACCGAACTCCCAAACGTTAGGACTACCTCCCTTCCCAAGTACATGCTCCGCCGTCCGGTTCTTCAACCATTGACCCACAAAACCCAGCTCGGAAACAGCATTAATAGAGTCTCCATTCGAATTAGACCTGAATTTGAAAAACAAAAAAGCGTCCTTCCATCCTTGTATAAACCCCTGTTCAAAACGCCAATTTTCAGATGTTTTTCCACCTCTTTGTGACCAATAATCACGATGGACCGCAAGAGCCAATTTAGCTTCCTGTGATGCTCTTTCATCATTGGCCTCCTGACTTTGTTCTCGTTCCTCTGGTCTTATACCAAAATAATTTGGCATAATCTCCGCTCGAACTGTATCCCTCAAACTCCATCCAGCATCCCATCCATTATCCTTCTTATAAGTCCAAAACCAAAATCCAGCAGTAGAAGCTTGAAAACATTCAAGTTCAGCCCGCGCAAACACTCGACGTTGTCTATCTTGTTCGGGAGGTTCTGAACTACGTAAAGATGAAGGATTGAGAGCTGCGGAAAATTCGGCTACTACCAAATTTCCTTTGGTTATTCCAAAACCGTCTATAAGAGCTTTAGGTGGAAGTGATGCAGCAAGTTGTTCCCCAGATTGTTTCATGTCATCAGAAGTATAACATCGATAGAGATGATGATCCAATACAACGAAATCATCCCGATTTTCGATTAATTTCGCGTACGGATATGTATCCCAACAATCGCTGATATACAAAGGAAGATCCATCCCAATATTATTGCGCAAAGAGTTCATTGTCTTTTCGTACCAATTTCCCAAGATACGATTATTCTGCGGTTCGTTGACTAATTCCAATCCTACGACGTTGGGTACGTTTGCGATTTGTTTGGCTAACACGTTTAAAACCTTTGTAGTATGTTCAAGATTACATTTCTCGTAGAATGTTATCGGTCCATTGACTCCACTATGCGCATCTGCGTTTTGTTTTCCTGGAGCGGCGTGCAAGTCTAACGGGCGATTGAGCACAGAGGTTCCTTTTGATATAAACTTTTAAACTGACCAATAAGCACCCCGATACCGTAACTATGAGCTTTCTCAATCGCAGCCCATATTCTCGACCATGCACCTCCAAAAACCCAACCAACATTGTTAAACGACGTTCCGTTGACGATAGCAGGATCCAGAGCGTATAGATGATAATACCCGATCTTAAACGTGTCAGGGAAGAAATATGAGTAGTATTACGCTTCTTCCTTACGGGTAATCGAACAGAGTTTATTCCATGATCAACAAACCATTTCCAATCACCGTCTGTAATCCATGTATCCCAATGATTCTCTAAAATCTCTTTAGGTCGATTTCCAGTTGCAACATCAAAATCGCTTGAAGCGGGAGGTGAAGCTTCACGAAATGGTTTATCTGTTATCCATCTTTCCAATACAAACCAAGAACCTGAGATTAGGATCAAGGTCAACTTGGTTCAAAACAACGAAATCAACACAAACCGAGGTTGACACCATATTGACGACGATAACGATATATATCAACTTCGCCTAAACTACGCTCGGAGAGAAAGACCCGTTGTTGTTTATCTTGAGAGGACCTATGACCGATATTTTTTAGAAAATCTTTCAAACCCATTGAAGAAAGTGAAAAAAGACGGGAGAGGTGGGCGATGACGTCACCCGTAGAAGCTCTTGGTTAAATACCTTTCGACAACCCTCTTATGGGCCATGGGTTTATCTGCGAAACGCTGCTAAGAGGTTACCCACAACGTAAGAGTAAAAAATAACAATAGGAGGTAAGGAGGTTCCGTCATCAGAGCTTGAATGTCTGCTGATTCTTTTTTTCTTTTCTCTTTGGCCGTACCTTGACTCCAATCGGTTGTGAACTATAACAGTAACAGAATAGACAACGCACATAATTAGATGTCCACTCAGGCATGGGAGCGCAACAATCAATCTCCTTTATTTGATGTGATATCGTAAAACCCGACGTCATGATAAAGAAAGAATCAGACCGCTAGTACTTGTTTTTTTTGGAGTATATATCTTGTTGAATTTAGTTCTAACTTTGATTGTGCGATTACATACCGGGGTTTAATATGGTGATCTATATGAAGGGGTACATACCTTATCCTAAATCACTGTTAGGAATGGACCAAAGCTTAAAAAATGGAACCAAATGTACTTACATCACATACATCCTTTTCCTATCGGAGTCGGAACTTAAGCTATACCTTGGAGTCATGCACACTTCTAGAATCTAGACCCCCTTCCTTTTTCGTTTTGCTAGAGACAGGTACGTAGTAAGCACAAAACAGGTGCCTGTGATAGCTTGGAGGTCATGGGTTTTCAAGGATTGGGGTTAGGACGTGGTAAGTATTGAAGCTTAATCGGGAAAAGCCGATGTTGCGACCCCGTCGGCGATCAATTTTACAATGGAATTTCCTCTTTAATTTCTTTTTTTCCATAATTGTACATTCCCCATCCCATGGAGTCACACTGTTAAATCACACTTGCCTGGGACTCATTCGCAGAGCTAACGTTGTTTACACTAAATTCAACCAACAAGCTGTGTCTCTCACTGTATAGGCTCTGCTCCCTACCTCAGAATATACTGTTGTTTTGAAGAAATTATTGATTCACGATCTCTTTGCTTAACGGCGAGAGAAAAGGGTCGGTAAAACGGCGTTTTATTGATTTGATAGTACCCGGGTGCCTAACTTACATAACAAACCAGACTGTAAATCGTATTTCAACAAGTGAAACATCAGTGGTACCTTTCCTCAAATTGCGCGATAGAAATAGGTATCTCTGGACAAGGCAAATAATGGGTATGCAAAAAACCATTCAACGCCTCGATACGGAAAGCAAAGGATACATATTCATTTCGATTATCGAACGTAATCATATCACAAAAATAATATAGACATTGCATGCATTAGTAACAACGAGACCCCAAAAAAGTTTGAGCGACCTCCGAGTCTGGAAGTGTTGCCGGACTTTCCACCAAACTGCGTTGCGTTGGGTTCCGCGACGAACGAGTTAATCCATGCCCGAATGGTTGAACGTTCCCATTCTCGTTCACGCTCTGTGACATGGAAGGAAAATAGATCGCGTACATAGAAAAAGATGTAGTGTCAGGACAATTAGTCTCGCCCGGTCCGTCCGCGGGATCTAATAAATTCGTAGAAGTCATCTTCTTCATACCCTTGGGGCGGGTAAATCTTGGTGGAAAGTGTATTCTGCCAGGCTGCGTAAAATCATAAGAACGCTTTACAATGGGCTATTATGGCACACAACAAAAATAAAACTCACTTAATAACCTGGGCAGGTATGACGTTTCGGTTGTTGTTGGTAAATTGACTAGTTAACGTTTCAGCTCGTGCGCTACCAGGATTTGGTGACATGAGGCTAAATCCAAAGGGGAATGAAATGAGGTTGGGAGAAGTAACGATTCGGTTTTAGGCTGTTTGTTTGTAATATGTGAAGATGAGAGAGACATGAAAGAAAGAATCTTCCTTATATATAGGCTTTCATGCTGACGGATAATTGAATTCCGTGGTCCATTTCTTCGTTGTCCCTTCTTTTTGTCCGTTAGTTTAACTGTAAGTAGTTAGGCTGTCGTCCTATTGGGTCAATTCCAAAGGAACAATCTTTTGATTCGGACTGTGACGCACGCCGAAGAAGACATTTGTGTGAGTTACAGGATATAGATACCGAATCTGGATCGTCTGAATCCCAATGGCATCATAAGACCTCGAAAGTTGAATGTCAATGGGACTGGGCTGGACTCAGATGTTGTCAATTCAAGTCCTTAATTTACTACTGCGTTATTTATTGTTGTTCAATACAGAACACAGCCTTCGATGCAAATAACCTTCCAGCGAGTTATTCGGAGATCTCCAGATTGTTTTTGAGTAAAAGTGATGATAAAGTCGAGAAAGACGTTAGTCTGAATCTTGATTAACATTGACACCACATACAGATACAAATTATAGCAAACGCCGGTATCTCTGCGGAAAAGATGACTTTGAATGCTTTGAATCACGGCCTTGAAAATTGGTATATATAGTTTCATGGTAAAAAAAAACATACGTTTCGTTACAATCGGAACAAAGGGGAAAGGCTACGCTAAAAACGCATTTAAGAAAATAAATCAATCCACTGACAACTGTGGCAACGGTGCTTGTTCAACTAAGACCTTTTTACACCAAACTTGAACGGTTTCGGACAACCATTTCTTCTTATTAGTATTACCATATGCTCTTTCATGTTCGATAAGAGTCTTTTCAGAAAGACAGATGGAATTCTTTCGCTGTCGCGATCCTGGTTCTCCATCTCCATGACTAGTATGCTTGTTACCAGATGGCTCTCCGAGGCTAGTATATTTACCATGTTTAGAGCCAGGTGTGGGAGAGCCTCCGCCTCCCATGTCCGGATATGGTCGTTTCTTGCCATTTCGTAAACGACGGCCACCGTCAGTGTCAGCATCGTTACCACCACCACCCCCTCCTCCGCCCCCACCTCCGCCACCGCCGGGACCGCCGTAGGTTTTATCGTTACTGGCCTCAGATGGTGGTTCACGAGTCCAGGCATTGTATATCTCTACCAACCGCCGTAAAATGGGGTAGCTCTCGGCCAAATCAAAAAAAAGAGATATATTTTTGGATAGCTTGCGACCAGCTTCGAGGATGACAAATCTTGGATGGACATGGCTCTGAAGTAGGGGCATATCGTTGAATGGATATACATGAGTGGTAAAGTCGGCTGCGGCTGGACGGGCGTCAGGATCTGGAATGCCATTCTGGCGATGAATAGCAAGTTTTTCCATTGCAGGTAGTAAAGGAATAAATTTGTATCGGAAATCTGTCCCATTCTAAACTTCCTTGTGAGTCTAGGAAGAATGAAAAAAAGACATACACGCACCGGGATATTTGGGAATGTCTTTCGTGTTGCAACCCACAGACCTTCAACACGCTTCAATGCTTTATGGTATTGATGAATGATGTTATTCTCTGGCACAAGCAAATAACTGTCATTGTCGAATAAACGGTGCACGGAAACGCCGGCTTCCAGAAAAAAATAAGAATTAGACCGATATATCCAAACAAGAAATGGACATTACCACGGAAGATGTTATGCGAGGAGTCAAGGTTTAAACTATAATATTTCATATTCCAATGCCATTCAATATTGCTCATCTTCGTGTTTCGTAAAGCAAAAACATGATGATTATGAGACAACACAACTTACCAAGTCCGATCGTTTATATGTGAAACTCCTCGGAACGCAATGACAGAAATCAACTGAGCGCAATTCCAAGCAATTTTCGATAAGACAACGGCCTTGATTAGGATCATTGGTTCTGACGCGATTCCTAGTTTCGTCATTGAGTCCGTGATCACGCTCAAGACGTGATGATGGTGTTGTCTCCAGCGCGCTAGGTTCTACGTCTTCCTCTTCCACATAGTCACGGTCAAATGGATCCTCCATGGTAGAGGTAGAGGAGCGGAGTTGGAAAGCGCGACGTCACAACAGTCGAGGCAAGGTGGTCACTTACAGCGATGAAAAATCGCGTCGTTTAGGAGCCTGTTTAATAAGATGTTGGTATTTAAACTGTCTTAAACTATTGTAGGTTTAAATCGGGAGAACAATAAAAAGTGTCTAATCCAAATGTACATAGAAGAGAGAAACCAAACAGGAAAACAAAAGAAAACAAACTGTCCAGGGAACAAATTACGGAATGTGTGTTTACGGCCAGTTTGGGCGAACAACAGTTGTGGAAGCAATCTAAAATCAATTTACTTACCGTTGCGTTTGGCAAAGGCGGATATTGTACAATACTTTTCCACACGATATTTGTTCGCTTCGTCGAACTTGTACGCAGTGTTAATACAGATCTCTCTCCCAGTTACTCGCTGTCATCCCCAACGACTCTACCATTGTCGTTCACATTGTCCCGTCGTTCGGGAATTTTCAGCCAGGGTCCATCTAGAATCTTCTCTTTTCAACGTCACATCGAATTCTCACAGTTGACTCATGGAATTTCTTCGGATTTTCCCAAACAATAGGTGTAAGGTGCCGTGACGCGGTATTTCATTTTACCTTTTAATTGAGCTCATATTTATAGAGAACAATAGTGTTTTGATAAAGATAAGGGGGCAATATTGGTCATTTTATGAAGTTGCAACGAACGACATCGACCCCCAGCACGGAGATGGACTCTAATCATCATAAACATATGATTACCAGCTTTTTGAATCATTATTCACAAAAATAATACATTTCTCTTTCGTTAAAAGCTGCGTGATTACCTACCAAATTCAGAACGAATGTGTTGGAAATTTGACCGAGATAGAGATGGGAAGGACAAAAGAAATAACTTTCAACCACGGCCTGGGTGGGCATAATTCGCAACATGACGAGATTGTCCAGTTTCAACAGATTCAACAACTCATAGTTCCTTAGTACATGCCCGTATCCAGACGGAATGGTACATATCTATCAAACTATATAATTACGTTTTCAGTGATCGTCAATCAATATGGGGAATAAATGTTAACCAATCAACATTGGAAAGTGTTCCAGCGGGAAGATTTCGAAGTGAAATAATGGATAAAATGAGAATGGAAAGACGAGCGACGATGTATGACAGGAAAGCAGCATAAACATAAATTCCGATCATTGAACGCGGAATCCAGAAAAGAGTGAACATTGAAATCAAAAAAATTGGAGGGAGTACAACAATTATCAGGGCTGAGACACGCCAAAACCATAATTCAACTCGGGTAGGGAATTCGTAGTTCCATGCAAAGAGATGAATTCCACCAAATACTACTGCGGTTAAAACTTCTGCAGCAAAATTCTCCATACCTTGGCGATCTCCGGTATTATATAGGCAACCCGGATCGAAGGTTGGCATTTGAAGCCTCCAACGGAAGTCATCACCATTATACACGCCATCCCCCACTAGTTGTCCAAATATATTCCATAAACCTGTTGTGGATGTATCCACCTTTCGCACCACAGGTGATATTTGAGAGCGAAGCATATTTGGGTAGATGACTCTGAACGGTTTGTACCACCAAAAGAAATAGATCGCAGCATTCAAGGTCGCATAGGCACAGGCCATCAGCTCGATTTGAGTTAGAGGGAGATGCTGAACTCTGCGAGCGATACATTGTGCGATAAACCATGTAGTTTGAGCCAACGCAAAGGTTTTTGCCAATGAATCGTGTTTACTTCTACCCTGAATATCCATCTCCAAAGTCTTCTTAATACCTTGGAGCCTCCCCGGAAGCCCTGTCCGAAACCGGTCCTCAAGGATAGCCCGAAGCCAGATCTCAAACCCTTCCCGAGTCCACCCATCTGACATATCTCCCTTACACTTCTCCTCTATAATCGTGCGTGTTATCTTCGCTGCTTCCGTCGCCATATTCGTCGCGAATAATTGCACTACCGCTTCGTGACCCAATAAGACCTGCAATAACTCAGATTCCGATACTGTCTTAAAAATCACTGTTAACAGAATGGCTGTTATTTTATCTACCGTTTCAGCGTCTGTGAAGTCTTTTGGCTTGCTGCCCACCGAGTCAGCTGCGACAGAAGCCTCGAAAAAGTCCGTGAGGAGAATCTTGAGACGAGCCCTGATATCATCATCAACCTTGGTAATAGTTGGGAGTAGGTCCTTGAAGTAAGGGTCTCGCAGATGAGACGGATGCAGAACAAGTACTTGGACGGGATTTTGTTCTTGATCGGTTATAACAAACCCGCCCATTATGGAGAAAAAGGCACTAGTCATCGTTAGACCTAGACGGTGAAGGAACCATATCAGTTTCGTTGAGTGAGAAGAATTACACAGTTACACATGAGATTGACCTTTGTTTCCCTTCACTATCTCCCCTGGCAGACACGTACTGTCGAAATGCCCACATGACTATACATTCCGGGGCGATGAGGGCGACAATAATAATTCCGATTATAGCTGTGGGGACATGAAAGAAATTTGGCCAACGCTTTCTCCACGATCTTTTCCAGGACATTTTGGATGTTTCATGTTCATTGTTTGATATCTGTCTTAAGCTTCCTTCCTCCGCTTTTAGCTTGTTGGGATCAAAAGAAATATTCGGGTGACACGACACCCAAGTACAAGCAAAGACCGTCATTAACGAACTCCATAGGATGTTCCAAAGTGTTCTGTGGCTTTCGGAGGATTGAGGAGTGAGTTGGTCAGCAAGACATTGAAGTGAACTCGAGGAAAGATTATAAGCCACGGTAGTGAAGGCGGTGCTATAGCACTGCAGCAAGCAATGGGTAGTATTCATAAAGTGATTGGCATTCAAGTTCATGACGCTAACTAACGGGTGAAAATGTGGAGGGGTTTAGTGGGACATACCCTTCAACCTTGAATATATACAAGTGTTATCGGATACCTACCTCATGTTGCAAGTTTTATGAAAAAAGGTCTCTTGCAACGTGGGTAAACCCTAGATCCCCAGCAAATCTTCACTTTTCTAGTCATATTCCATCTTAATTCCATCCTAAGTTGGAGATAAGTTGCGTTTGTGAAACAGATATTAAATTACTCAATACATCCTTCCATGAATCATGTAGAATTCAGCATGATACTAATGTCGTAAGTTGTGACCAGAAGAAAAAAGAGAGGGGACCACTTCGCGAGAATGGTGACAGTTTTGCATGTTGGCAATACATGGATAAAAATAACACAAGGCGTAAAAGAACCGTCATAGTCGTATGTATCTTATAGGCAGGTATGTTTAGCATCGACCATGAGGCTGTTTATTTTTAGCGCACGGTTTTCGTTCAAGGAATCTTCTATTTCTCCTTCTTGAATTCAAATTTTAAACTTGAAGGGAGGCTCATTTTGCTTCAATAATGATGATTGTGTCCCTAACAGCTTAAACAGTCCAAATCATTTAGTGTGATTTCGTGATGAGATAAAACCTCACTAACTGGAACTTTCCAAACTGAATAATGTGGTCCATTTGTTCGTTGTCCCATTCTTCCTTCCCTTGATTTAGTGCTTAGCCCACGGGAGCTTGTTGAACCATATCAACTCAAGAATGGACTGACTCTTTCGAAACATGACGGAAACATGTGAGATAATTATAATGCAACCGTCCCGACTCTAAATCACTACATATTGTTCTTGTTTGTACTTGTATGTTCAGCTTGTCTTCAAAGTCCATAGAAGGTTGGATAACGTTTTTGCCTCTGTTCCCCTAATCCTTTCAAAACCCATTCATGGTTTGATTTAGTACTAATAAGTAAATCGTTTTTGATAGAATACGATTCCATTGATTTTAATTACAATAAGCGCAATTTTTTAGGAGTTTCCTCTAAAGACAAAGGTGTTTAGGTTTGCTTTTCATAATTAATTGATGAGAAGCATACCAATACTGTGGAGCATGTATTTTTTTCAAGTTACAATGTGAGGCTGAATTTGCAACGCGCATCTGGCCGACGTTCAAGTTAGACCCCTCGACGAAAGACGAACGATATTGACGCTGTTAATCAACATCAACATCAATCCCCTGCGCGTTCCAGTGATTTTTTCTCCATTCATCATCGAGATCATTTATAGGTGCAAAATAACGTCTGTCTTACCAAATTAGTCAAAACAATTGTCGACGATA
The DNA here is from genome assembly GCA_020884735.1 of Clathrus columnatus. Taxonomy (NCBI): domain Eukaryota; kingdom Fungi; phylum Basidiomycota; class Agaricomycetes; order Phallales; family Clathraceae; genus Clathrus; species Clathrus columnatus. The sequence goes on from BPWL01000001.1 coordinate 3,403,723, forward strand.
CGAGACTCGTATGAGATCAGATCCTGTCATGTCCTCGGAAAAGTTTGAGATTGAGCGTCATTGAATATAATACACGACGGTAAACGTGGGCAATCTAAAAAGCTTTTTTTTTGTTAGTAGCTTCTAATCATAATATCATTTCGCAATTATTATCCTACCTGTGGAGTCTGTCAAATGGGTGCCGTCTGGCCTTTGGTAAGGTCTTCTTGACGGTACCCTGCAGAGTCCTATACTTTCGGGATAGTTTGTCTGCCAGACCTTAGGTAGTCGTGCCAAGGACCTGCCGAAATGACGCAAATGTTTATAGGCAAAGATGTATGTATTTCAGTGCAGTTTTCATCCATACCTCATCTCAAACATGTGATCCCTTTTCTGATATGAATGCAGAGTTAGTTTGTTAGGTTTTCAAAACCTGAATGTCAAACTAAATGAAGTTCTTCAGGGTATGCTAAATAGATCATGATTGAGATAAAAGATAAAGACTTACCTGTTGTTTCAGCATTCGTTGCTTGGGATTGAAGCGCAAGAGAACAATTGTTGGATTACGTAACCGCCAAAACAAAAGTTTTCTGAAGATGCTACCGCCTCGAACCTACACCACCACTCGTACTCCGCACTCGGATTTTGTACAAAAATTGTACCTCTAATTCAGGCACATCTATTCAGTTTTTGAATAGAATCTCAAGTACAATTTTTGTACAAAATCCGAGTGGTAGTGCAGGACGCATCAGTACTTTTTTTATATTTGGGAATGTTCTAAACATGATTACCCTATTTCATCTTCTCAGGGCACTAAGGAAAACCTGGGCAAGAGACCACACATGGCTCGCACGTACGTACATATATTGTCGTGGATTTGCTAAATCACATCATATGTTTGTATATGGCAGATACGATGCAACCAAACATATTGAGAATCGCATATTTATAAAACCAGATTGGGCTCCTGAATTGCCCGCCCAGTTAGGTTCCACTGCTCCATAGTCTCGACAAGACTGTGCATCTACTGTAAGTTGATATATGGTCCCGACCCGAATTGTTTTACAGAATTGCAGCAATTTCCATCCCATTCTCAGTGGATAATGTTCGGTTTTGGTTTTGTATGGGATGGAGAAACGCCGTACATAAATTTGTTTCCGGGCGAGATAACGTAACATCAGCGAATTTGTTCCGGGTGAATCCCATCCAAATGGACTTCTCAATGATTAACATTGAGGCAAGAGTTTGTGGCGGAAATGGAAGGTGTTTAAACCTGTAGTTTGGAGGGTGGAAACGCATGCTCTTACGACGAAGGTCTTTCAAGTATTACGATGACCCTGCGCATCAGGGGAAAAGGTTCGAACTTCATATCAAGGTTTTCAAACTAGGGAAATTTTCAATTTACAGGACCAAGGCGGCAACTAGGTAAACCCAGCCTCGAATGGGCTGATCATTGAAAGTACGGAACAATAAAAAAACATAGCGTGATTTAACAATAACATTGACATTCATTCATTAGTAACAACGAGACCCCATAACCCTAAACACCCATGTCTCAGAGGATACCAACCCGCAACCTCAATTCTGCGGCTGGAGGAATGGATCTCCTTGGTATGCAGAGGATGGCCTCCTTGGTTGGGACCCTTTTGAAAGTGATTGCAGAGGAGTTCCGGCCTCAATCGACATCCGTAGGTCTGCATCAGAGTTCACACCGAACTGTGTGGCGTTTAGTTCAAAGAACCCCCCGAGCATTACACCAGCAACTACGCCATATGGCCCACGATTATGTGCGCCGCCGTGCGATCGGAGCATTCCGTTTCCTGTAAAAAATTATCAGTTTCATAAAAATCATTTACACAACAGAGACCCGAATCAAGCTTACCTGACGAAACGGGGAAACGATTTTATATTAAACGGTCTCCGAGGAGAGCGAATGGCCTAGATCGCGTGAGTGCAACCTGGGAAGGCATGACGTTTCGGTTGCTGCCGGTAAATCGACTGGTTGACGTTTCAACTTTTGTGTCACCACGGTCTGGCGGCATGATTATGATGTGAAATGAAGTAAAAGGGATGAGAGTGATAGAAGTAAACCCGCTTTTAGACGGTTTGTGGTGAGTGAAGATGTAAAAAAACCTCTCTTATATATAGACTTTCTAATGTGTTCCATTCCTCCGTTGTCCCTTACCTCTCGTCCTTTAGTTTATATAAAAGCCCCTACATCGATACAGTATAGCCAGTCTTGTCGCACAATCGCTGACGGACCGAAATGGGTTTACAGTACTTGTGTCCTGTAAATTTTTCAAGGGGAATTCGTGGGCACGGAAATTTCTTTACGAATCCATAATTGTCGCCGTCTCTTTCCTTTCTTTCCTCAGCCTCTAAATACAAGATCTACCGCGAACGTTTGCTGCGTTCCGTTAACAGGTCCACTTGTTTGTTACGGGACTTTCTTTTTTCAATAACGAGGGGTATAATTCGTGATCATTTTAATTCAAGTGAATTGAGGAAGCAACCATGAGATGGCTAATGACGCGAGGAGGAAGTTTATGACAAACGCTGGACTTGAAGGTTGAAACTTGAAGGTTGATGCATGATGCTTTCAGGTCTTCTCCACAAAATGTGTTCTGCCAGTGTCTTCTCTTGTCCAAAAGTGGTGTCGATTTCTTGGTACACTCGGCCTGAGACGAACTCAAACGAACTTCAAGATGTCTGGTACCATTTAAATTCCCTGTTACCAACTTACTATCACCCATTCAGTTAGTACAACTAGTGTTATAACCCGAAAATCAAATCACATCGGGTGTTTATTGGACTATTCTCGGCATTAAAATGAATACGTTGGCAAACCGGATTTTAATAAATGTTACAGTAATAGAATTCAGGTTGTTTTCCCTATTTGATAAATATGTTTTTTTTTTGTGAAAAAAAAATCACCATCCTATGCTTAAAACTGAGTAATTTTTAAAAGGAGAAGCTGAAGCATATGTTAAAATTACAAGCTAAAGCAAAATTGCAATTTCCAACGAAGTCTTTGATTCCGTGCCATGAGTATGCAGTCGCTTCGGCGTATTGAGGCCGGTCATTCCACTCCTTTATCTTTAACCACGAGAACCACACGCACAAAGGCGGTTTTATTTTATAAAAAAAAGATTACTTTATACAATTATACTTTTATAATTCCACCACTCGAATCACATCCTACAACTTAACTTGTCGCAAGAGAGATGGCAACTGTCTTCTTACCTTACGACAACCTTGCCCTATCCGATGTCTGGACTGAATATTTCGGCCTATGGGAAAAATAAATAAAGTCAATATACATTACGAAATTTATCGCAATAATCAGACTGACCAGCATCCAATGTACCCCGGCTCGTTGGTAGGCCCGATGGTCGCGTGGGTTCATACCAGGGGGTGGTGCCCCCTCCCAAGGCAAATGTTGAGGAGGCTGCACCATTTGGGGCAGGTCGGGAATGGTGTGCGGTATAGGCCGCGGGGAGGAGGGTGGGGTCGTGGCTGGACTTGAGAGTTGGGACTCGTTTGGAGGAGGGGTATCCGAACGGGGGTATTGAGAAAGAACGGGCGACCCATGGAAATTAAAGTCAGACGTGACTGGTGAACTGACCTCAGATTCGGACAGAGATGGAGATGGAGAGCGTGACATCCGAGGGGGGACGGGTTTTGGGTCAGCCGGTTCGAGTTTTGTTTCCTCGTACTTGTCGACCATGGGATTTGGATTCAGTATGTAGGATAGCGCCATCTTTGGATGTTGCAGAAGAGGTTGGCTGATGACTGTTGAGGAAGATGGTTTCTCATTGGTGCTATGGAATTCTTGATGCATAGGGGAGCTGTCGGGGAGAGTGTTGAGATCACGAAGGTGAGGGGAGAGAGGGCAAGAGGAATCAAGGATGGCAGAGCCAACAGCTAAATTCGGCAACCCAATACCGCCTCGATTCATGGACGAGGGGGTGTCCAAAGCACTCCCGCAATCATGATATTTTGGTGGGTTATATGGGTCGCTCGATAAGGAATCATGTAACAAATCAAACGAAGGGTCGGGGACAAGAAAACTGGAAGGAGACTTAATATCGCCAGGTCCAAATACTGACGGGGAGTACGAACAAGATTGACTCTTGCCCGCAAGCTGTTGGTCGCTCGTTGTAGGAGACGGGGGTGTAGGATTATGTGATAAAAAGGATCCTACTAAATCGGCCGACAAGTCTGGGACACACAGTGGAGTCACCACAATGCCAACATCAGACAAGCAAGGAGAGGAAGGAAACTCTGAGATGGAGTCTTCGGGAAGAAGAGCCTGTTCTGGTACCACCGATTTAGCAACAGTAGTTTGCGTCTGAGGAGCAGGGTTTAAAATGTATGACAAACACATCTTGGGATGCTGAGGGAGTTGTCTGCTTGTCGTGACAGGTGGAGATGGTTTGGTGAAGAGCGAGGAAGACATGTTTTAGAGCTCAAGATAAGTGGATGAACGTTGGGGAAGAAGAATGAGGGCCACGATAGTCTCTACATGTCTCAGCTTTATAGGCGGATGAGCTGGTCCACATCTCCACATTGTTTAGAATGGACGCGCCAAAGGAAACGACGGACCTAGAAAGTCTTGACTCCTGTCCACACAGAATGAGGGACAACAAGGACAGATTGGGTGATTAGATAGGTAAGTGTAAGTTTGGACTTGAACGTTTGAAAATTTAAATTTAAAAGATAGAGATAGAATTCTTGTTACAAGAAGCTTAGAATAAACTTATTATAGATGTTGAAAAGTGGTCTAGTAGGGACAATCTTGGTGACATGCGACATGTAACCGCTTAGAGCCCGTTTGGCGCAGAGATACAATTATCTCTACCACGGTCACGGGCACAATCTGGGCCCCTCAGATTTTAGCATGACCGTGATTATGCCCAGATGCTGATTTGTTTACCAAACAACAGAAAATTTTAATTTCGTGACTTCCTGTAAGAATGTGTGACAGGGCGGTTTAAATTGACATGTCCAAGACGCATCTGTGAACCTCAACCATCTTTACCCTTCATGCATAACTCCATGAAAGAGAACCTCAAACAAAGAAGGCAGGCACGAAGGAGGACTGCAATTCTCGCCGGTTTATTAGTCCTAGAAACTGTTAATTTGTATTATAAAAAGCATATACACAAGAAGAGGCAGCATGACTCGTGCTTGTCTGGTCATCAATGGGTGATAGAATTATTAAATGGAAATTCTAACCGAATGAAGAATAATTTAGGGATGCATAAACATGTTTTCTTGAGACTGATGAAGGTTTTGGAAATGAAGGGAGGATTGTCACAAACATGCTATATGTCTTCTGAAGAACAACTGGCAATTTTTTTGTATACCATTGTTACAAATGCATCGAATCACAAGGTCTCAGAGTGTTTTCAAAGAAGTGGGGAGACCATCTCAAGGTTTGCAGTTTATAAAATTTGAATTCTCCAGATCTCATTCAGCCCGTAGATATTTTCATCATGTCTTAGAAGCCCTGACTACCCCAGCTGTATATGAGGCATATATTCAACTCCCCAAGTCAACAGATCCTGTTCCCAATGAGCTGTCCTATAATCCCAAATTCTACCCATTTTTTAAAGACTGCCAGGGTGCAATTGATGGAACACATATTGCTGTCTCCCCACCTGCAATTCAATGGGCCTGCTTCCGCAATTGCAAAGGAACTGTTTCACAGAATGTATTTTCAGCTTGTACATTTGACTTGCACTTTTGTTACATACTTGCTGGCTGGGAGGGTAGTGCATCAGACAGTGCAATATTTTTGGATGCATGCAAGCATGATCTCCAACTTGCGACGAACAAATTCTTTTTAGGAGATGCAGGGTTTCCCTTGTGTGGGGATTTGCTGGTTCCATTTTGTGGTGTTCGCTACCATTTACGAGAGTGGGAAAGGGCAAGTAAAAGGTGAGTAAGGAATTTTATCTTATATGAATTAATATTTAATCTATAGTAAGGCCACAAAATTACAAGGAGCTCTTTAACCTACGGCATTCCCAGTGTCGAAATGTGATTGAATGTATTTTCGACATCATTAAAAAATGTTTTGGCATAATGCGGGGAACAAATGAATATCCCATTGGAATACAGTCATGTTTGGTCTCAGCGATTTGCCTAATCCACAATTTCATTCATATTCATGATCCAGAGGATTTACCAGAAATGGAGGAAGAAAATTCCCCAGATATACCAGACCAACCTTCAGAGCACCGGGTCATTGATATTACATCACAAGAAACTAGTTTGGCCACTGCATTAAGGGAGAATATAGCACAGGAAATGTGGAAACAGTATCAAGTCTATTTATCAAAAAAATAGAGTACAATAATTAATTAATAATGTATTTAATTCTCCAACCTTTTTCAGAGCCATAGTTGCTGTGTTTTTTTGTTTCGCATTGTCATATACATATCGGCTGCTGATGTGCTCTTTTCAAATAATATTCCAACTTCTGCCATCTCATTTTCAGAAAACCCTTCTTCTTCTGCAACTTGAAAAGCTTTGGCTCAACGAAGTGGAGACAGTTCCAGTTGAGGTATGCTGCCACTTAAATCTGGTGCCAATAAAGCAGCTGCAAGCGATTCAACTGCTCCTGAGACAGACATAATTGCATCAACCCCAGTTACCTGCTTTTGACATTTGTGACTACTTTGGGATTCAATAGTAGAAGGACTACGCCTCTTTGGAGTTTTAGCAGGCATCTACAAAGAACATATGTTAGAGATTGAAATGGCAGCTGCAAAGTTTAAAATATACATCTTCAAAAGTAACACTTGAAATTGATGGATCATCTTCATCATTGTCTGATGTTTCAGGAGATGCAGGTTTTGTGGACTTGGCATGGAACACATGCTGACCGGTTGCAACTACTTCCCCGATGATCATAGCAATATCATCAAACAAAGGAAAAGCCTTCGTGCGCCATTTAGCAAGTTTAGGATGTGCCTAAAACAATCATAAAATATAAAATATAAAATAAAAAACTTTGGGTGCAACTCACTTGGATGTAGCTCTGCCAAACCTCAGGTTCTGCAGTTACTGTCTGCTTTGAGGCATCCCATCCAAATCCTGATTGCCCATGCAGCTCTTTCACTTGTTTATATTCACCTTTAAGCTACACAACCTAATAAATTTTACCAAAATAAATAAATGAGCAACATACCCTTTGCCACTGGCTCTTGCAATGGGTTGCCTGTTTGTGAATAGAGGATGGATGTTCCCTCTCCAAAGCAGAAACAACAACAGTCCAGACAATAGGCTTCCAACCGGATTCTGCTTGATTGCCTTGTTTCATCTGTTCCAGAAGGACTCCCACAAGTGTGGCTTCCTGTGCTGTTGTCCATGAGATTTTATCCTTTGTCTCCTTGTCTTTATTGGTCTTTTCTGGAGGAACAGAAGTTACCATTAGCTCAGGAGAATGTTGCGAATTGGTTGCAGAAGAAAAAAAAGAAAAATCTGACTACATATTGATGATGCAACTGGTTTAGGAGGGTACAGGCCGACTTGATCATGATCACCAAATATACCTCTGGACCTGTATCTCACGCAATTAGAAAAAATCTAGGTGTGATCGTAAGCGAGGATCAAAAAATTGTGCTCCCAAACAGCCTGTTTCCATGGTAATTTTTCTGTGGTCAAGAGATCACACTTTGGCAGGGATATCTCCACAGTATCTCTATGCCAAACAGGCTCTTACATAAACTGCGGACTTTTCTTTTTTACTACCTCAAGGCTAGGGGTTGGCAACATACCGTATACATGTACAGCCGTTGTAACACCTTCCCAAAATTTTTCAATTATTTCCACCATTTTTCCTCATATTTTCTAAAAATCTAAAAACACATAAAAAATGTAATTGGACTTTCATTCTTCCATCCCCTTTACCCTTTTCCTTCTTCCCTCATGTTCTGGGAACACGACCCCTACGATAGAGATGATATCATTGATCAAGAGTTTCACCCTGACCACCTTCTCCCTTCACCCTCCCCTACATACTCGTCAGAGGACGAAACAAAATATGACTCCCCTTATCCCATTCCCAAAGACTCTGACTTCCCTCCCATCCTATATCTGACTCAACCCAGCTATCATCCATTCCAAACGGAACTCCGATTATACATCGATCTCGGAGAAAAGCTTGATATTAGGATAAGTCCCACTACTGCATGGCCAGCCCCGACTCCCACGAAGACTTACCAAAAGGATCTAGAAGACTTGGAGATAATAAAAACCCTGCACTATGCCAGACCTATCGTAATCCGAGGATTTCAAGGAACCTTCGTTATCAGAAATAGTTACAGCCTAAGGAAACATTGCCCTTACACCCCTGTCAGAATCACTAGGGTGATCATGCACCAAAAATATGGACCTCAATTCATTCATGTTGCCTTTAATGTTCCCTCTACAGCATTTTGGACCTTTAGCGACATGGAAGACTACCCCCAAAAACAAATCCGGCTGTCAGAGCTCTAAGGGACTCATATATTTAACAACCTCCAGAAACCTACATCACCCATCAAAACCTCACACCGCCATCTTGCCTCAACCTCCCGAAACTCAAACAATGTTCTCTTTTAACGTAACCACCCAAAACATTTCAACTAATTCCAGATCCTCTTCTTCCTATACCTCCCGATTCCACTACCAACCTCTGTCTGATTCGGAAACAGATGATCAAGTTCCCACTACTTGCCCTACTACTCCTCTCCCTTCTCCTATTGAAGACCTTGAAACGGAAGTTCGTGTATATCGAAGCTTGAGTAGTCAACTCCCAACTGATCCTGACACCCTATGGCCTCAGTACCCACTCATGTCCAAGGACGTATCAACTAGAAGTAAGATTTTGGATCTTGGTCTCCCCGAAACCATTAAGTATGGAGATGCCATCTCAATAAAAGGTTTCGAGGGGCAATATCACATTAACCATTACTTTACTGTTTCACGCTGCGCCCCTCCTTACCAAATTATTTGAATCATTGCAACCGCTAGTCTAGGAATCACCTTTGAGCACATTGGGTTTGATGTGCCCTATGAATGCGTACTACCATACTCCTCCCTTCCCTATCATTCTTGTTACATCTTCATCCCCTTTGAAGAAGTTTTCTTCACACCACCCTGTCTATATCCAGAAGACCATTTCTACTCTTCCTTCCCTGTGCCAACCCCACTACCCATGCCACCAATAAACAAGGTACTCTGAAAAATCAGATCCTACGCCATCGGAGTGCTCAAGGGAAAGAATCAGAGTCTGGCTGAAGAAAAGCATCTAGAAGAAGGGCTGAGAAAGTTCCAGAATCACTCAGTAGTTGAGTGGTAACATCGTGAGAGTATTTCCTTAATTGAACATTCTTTTGTCCTCCATCTATGAGTCCTTCCACTTGCCTCTCTCTATTGTACAACAGTTACCCATTTTCACCCCTTTCACCTATCACCCCTTTCACCATATTTCTCCTTTCATAAAAATTTGACAACCTCTAAAAATATTTTCCTCATTTAAATAAATAATAATTACTAAACTTTGTATAAAAACTCTCGTAGTAGTTAAAATAACAACAAGTTTTACCAATCCCTCTAAAGTGCGGGATAAGCTTAAGTCTCTAAAGTGGTCTCTAACATCTAAATCATTTCCACTATTAGCAAAGTGCTGATAGTTGGTCTGTTCCTAACAGTTTCTAACGACAAGTTGTTTCTAATGTCAAGTTGTTTCTAACGTCATACGGTTTCTAACATCAAGTTGTTTCTAATGTCCGAACTATTCTCTTTCTACCCCCTTACATCTATTACAATTAAAACATACTAAATCCCCCCTCTAACACCTTCCACCCCTTCTCTGTATTTCTGCGGCAAAGCTCGACTTATTTAGAACCAAGGCCTCTATAATCAAATATCGATTGTATATACTGAACAGGATCCTAGTTTAGTATACGACACCATTCAGTATATACAATTGATATTTGTTTAAAGAGGCCTTGGTTCTAAATAAGTTGAGCTTTGCCACAGAAATATAGGGGAGGAATGGAAGGGGGTTTAAAAGGGGGAATTTGTATGTTGATCGTAACAGATATGAGGAGGACATTAGGAACCGATTTGACGTTAGAAACCAAATTGACGATAAAAAAAAAAACTACTTGACATTAGAGACCTCTTGACATTAGGAACCAATTGTTAGGAACAGACCAACTATCAGCACTTCGCTAATAGTGGAAAAGACTTAGATGTTAGGAAAACATTTTAGAGATTTGTAGTTTATTTCGCATTTTAGAGGGATTGGTAAAACTTGTTTTTTATTTTCAACTACCATGAGAGTTTTATACAAAGTTTGATAATTATTATTTTTAAATGAGGAAAATATATGTTTTTTTTTAAAAGGGGTTTTTGGGTTTTTCCAAGAAAGAGAAATATGGTGAGGGAAAAATGGGTGAAAGAGACAAAGTGAATAATTCTTGTACAAGAGAGGAGCAAGACGGAAGGTTTCATAGACAGAGAACAAAAGAATGTTTGATTTAAGGAAAATACTCTCACAATGTTACCATCCAACTACCAAGTGATTCTGAAACTTTCTCAGCCCTTCTTCTAGATGCTTTTCTTCAGCCAGACTCTGATTCTTTCCTTTGAGCATTCCCATGGCATAGGATCTGATTTTTCAAAGTACTTTGTTTATCGGTGGCATGGGTAGTGGGGTTGGTGCAGGGAAGAAGGAATAGAAATGGTCTTCTGGATATAGGCAGGGTGGTGTGAGGAAAAGTTCTTCAACAGGGATGAAGATGTAGTGAGAATGATAAGGAAGGGAGGAGTATGGTTGTACACATTCATAAGGCACATCAAAACCAATGTGCTCAAAGGCAAATCCTAAACTAGCTGTTGCAATGACTTGAATAACTTGACAAGGAGGGGTGCAGTGTGAGACAGTGAAGAAGTGGTTAATGTGATATCATCCCTCAAAACCTATCATTGTGATGGCATCTCCATACTTGATGGTTTTGGGGAGACCAAGATTCGAAACCTTACTTCTAGTAGATATGTCTTTGGACATGAGTGGGTATTGAGGCCATAGGGTGTCAGGATCAACTGGGAGTTGGCTACTTGAGCTTTGATACACACAAACTTCTGTTTCAAGGTCTTCAATAGAAGAAGGGAGAGGAGTAGCAGGGCGAGTAGGGGCTTGATCATCTGTGTCCAAATCAAATGGAGGTTGATAGCAAAATTGGGAGGTATAGGAAGAAGAGGAACTAGAATTAGTCAAAGTGTTTTGTGTAGTTATGTTAAAGGAGAATATTTTTGGGAGTTTTGCAGTTAAGGCGAGATGGCAGTGTGGAGGTTTGATGAGCAATCATGGGGTTTCTGGAGGTTGTTAGTTATATGAACCCTTTTTTGGGCTCCGACAGCTGGATTTGTTCTCGGGGGTAGTCTTGCATGTCACTAAAGGTCCAAAATGCCAAAGAGGGAACATTAAAGGTGATGTGAATGAATTGGGACCCATACTTTGGTGTGCGATCACCCTTGTGATTCCAACAGGGTGTAAGGGCAACATTTCCTTAGGCTGTAACTATTTCCGATCACAAAGGCTCCTTGAAATCCCTCGGGATTATGATAGGTTTGGCATAGTGCAGGGTTTCTATTATCTCCAAGTCTTCTAGCTCCTTATGGTAAGTCTTTGTGGGCATCAGGGATGGTCATGCAGTAGTGGGACTTATCCTAATATTGAACTTTTCTCCGAGATCAATGTATAATCAGAGTTCTGTTTGGAATGGATGATAGCTGGGTTGAGTCGGATATAGGATAGGGGGAAGGAAGTTGGAATCCTTGGGAATGGGATAAGGGGTATCATATTTTGTTTTGTCCTCTGACAAGTATGTAGGGGAGGGTGAGGGGAGGAGGTGGTCATGTTATGTATCCACTTCTTCCACTAGCCGGAAATGTCCATTATTCTTTTTAAACTCTTGCATCCCTCATTTTCATCTCTCATTTTATTTTATTTTAATCATTTCTCTCTTTCACTGGTGTTTTTCAGTTTATTACTTCATTTGCTTCCTTTTCTCCAAATTAGTTTAGCCCTGAAATGTGTATAAGTATGGGCTTGCTTGTTGTATGTAATCATCTCAATCTTAACTTAATACATTTTTGTGTCTTCACACAACGGTCGCCCCTAGGCTCAATTTTCTCAGCTTTTTCTTGGTTTTCTTCTTCTCTCAACACTAAAACTCCAACACTCGACTTGTGCTGCAAAGGCATTAAAGTCTAAACTACATTTTATCTAGTTAAATCCTCAAATCTTTCAACTTTGACAACAAGCCTTCGATTCTCCCACTTTTGCATCTCATTTTGTCGTATTCTCGTGCTCCGGCATTCACACAATTAATTATAATCAATTTTATTAATTATTGACAAGCATACATCAAGTGCAATCTTAGGAAACATCACAGATCAGGGTGAAACTGCCAGTCAATAATATTGTCTCAGTCATAGGGATCACATTCCCAGAACATGAGGGGAAGAAGGGGAAGGGTAAAAGGGGATGAGGGAAAGAAAAGTCTAATTATGTTTTTAAGTGTTTTTAGTTTTTTAGAGAATATGAGAAAAATGGTGAAAATAATCAAAAAATTTCTGAAAGGTGTTACAGTGTGGCCTATGCTATTTGACAATGTGCTTGCTCTGCAAGCACAATGGATAGAGGAACTCTGGGCTAAGAAGAAAACCCTGGAAAAAGAAGTTATGATGCTGATGGATGATTTATCATTTGCCAGATTAGAATGCAACAGGTACAGAGAAAGATGCTACACATCTATGAAGATACAACAAGACAGAAGGGAAGCCCCCTCCAGTTGTGAAGATCCCTCCCAATACTGTCAAAGAGAAGAATCTCCAACATCAGAAGGAAAGGGGAAGGGAAAGGAACCAGAATGTAAATGACCACATGCCGCTTACAAAGAAACAGAAGCCCCAATAGGTGCACCATTGTCACCTATTGGCACATATACTGCAGTGGTAAAACTACCACCAGGAAAACACCCTGATGATTATTCATCTGATGACTCAGACTTACCATGTACCAAGGAACAACCTGATGCACTGCATATCAGGTCCATATGTGACACCCATCCTCGACTAAGGAGAGGACTAAATGAGGCATCATGGCCAGTCTTCAAAGTAGGATATGATCCTACTATCATAAGAACAAATGGGGCACCCTGGACCGCAGTATGCCTCTTAGACAAACTACAGTTCGTTGAACTAATCAATGACCCCACTAGGGGATCAGAAGAGGAAGTTGCCACAGCAAAAAGGTGAATCAGATGGGCCTGGAAGGCCAAAAAGAAGATGTTTAAGCTGGACAAACCAGTGCCAGCAAACATCAAGTTCACAACACAACCACATGCCAACAAGGTCATATGTGAACAAATAATGATATGGAACCACAACTGTGGTTCCATCCTGAAGTTTGTCAGGGATACCCCTCCTCGCTGATAGACAAGGACATGAGCCTCTACCTATGGATTTCATCCATAGCACCAAGAGGACATGACTGCAGAGCAAACTGATGTCAATTCCTTAACATCACTTGCAAGCTGCTTCTAGACAAAGGTCTAGAGTTCTACTTAAAAACAGTAGAACAGCAACAGCAACATGACCACCCCACAGACAGTCAACCCATTCACTGGTGCTTCACAATGCACCATGACTTCTCAGCACCCAATGCTATGATATTGGATAATGTTGCTTGAACATTACACACAATATGTATATACAAGAACATACTGAATGGTCCATGTGTGGAAATGCATCATGGATTGCAGACCCACCCATCAACTTAATGATGGAACCTGCTGAACCAATAGCAACTATGTCAGCTATTGGTCAAGAAACTCAATGGGGATGGTACACACTGTCCATGCCAATAATAGAGGAAGCTGGCCCCTCACAACACAGAACCTTCGGAAACACTGAAGGATACAGAAATGGGTGGTGAACCTGATTACCCAACCCAAGAAACCATGGACATATACCATGGAAAATAACAAAGAGTGGAAGTTGGCAACCAGCCTCTGCACTCCAGAGTGGAAGTTAGCAATCAGCTACTGCACTCTGTCAAACTGAAGGATGAAAGATGGCAATCAGCCGCTGCATCCCAACTTGTGGAACACCTTCCACAAGCATACACACCATGGATTAATTGATACCTTACAACCCTCCCGGGTCCTGTCATTCCCTCACTTGATGATCTGAGCTCAGATCAGCAGGGGAGGGTGTAACAGCTGGATAATTACCCTACTTGTATACTTGCTTATGTAAATAACTGTACATTAGGTGCTTACGCAAGTCTTTTTCTTTAAATTTGCTTAGTGCATGAATACAGTAATTGGAACTGTTCATGCTAGTGCGATAATAAGAGAATAAGATTCCACAGTTGAACAACTTCAACTGTTTCAGTTAGTTTAACTGTAAGTAGTTAGGCTGTCGTCCTATTGGGTCAATTCCAAAGGAACAATTTTTTGATTCGGACTGTGACGCACGCCGAAGACGACATTTGTGTGAGTTACGGGATATAGATACCCTCTGGATCGTCTGAATCCCAATGGCACAATAAGACCTTAAAAGTTGAATGTCAATGGGACTGGGTTGGACTCAGATGTTGTCAATTCAAGTCCTTAATTTACTACTGCGTTATTTATTGTTGTTCAATACAGAGCACAGCCTTCGATGCAAATAACTTTCACGAGAGCTTCCAGCGAGTTATTCGGAGATCTCCAGATTGTTTTTGAGTAAAAGTGATGATAAAGTCGAGAAAGACGTTAGTCTGAATTTTGATTAACATTGACACCACATACAGATACAAATTATAGCAAACGCCGGTATCTCTGCGGAAAAGATTACCTTGAATGCTTTGAATCACGGCCTTGAAAATTGGTATATATAGTTTCATGGTAAAAAAACAAACAAAGACAGATTATGTTTCGTTACAATCGGAACAAAGGGCAAAGACTACGCTAAAAACGCATTTAAGAAAATAAATCAATCCACTGACAACTGTGGCAGCGGTGCTTGTTCAACTAAGACCTTTTTACACCAAACTTGAACGGTTTCGGACAACCATTTCTTCTTATTAGTATTACCATATGCTCTTTCATGTTCGATAAGAGTCTTTTCAGAAAGACAGATGGAATTCTTTCGCTTTCGCGATCCTGGTTCTCCATCTCCATGAGTAGTATGTTTGTTACCAGATGACTCTCCGAGGCTAACATATTTACCATGTTTAGAACCAGGTGTAGGAGAGCCTGCACCTCCCATGTCCGGATATGGTCGTTTCTTGCCATTTCGTAAACGACGGCCACCGTCAGTGTCAGCATCGTTACCACCACCACCACCACCACCACCACCCCCTCCTCCGCTACCACCGGGACCGCCGTAGGTTTTATCGTTACTGGCCTCAGATGGTGGTTCACGAGTCCAGGCATTGTATATCCGCAGCAGCAGCCGTAAGATAGGATACCTCTCATCCAAACCCAAATCCAAAAAAAGAGAGATATTTTTGGATAGTTTGCGACCAGCTTCGAGGATGACAAATCTCGGGTGGACATGGCTCTGAAGTAGGGGCATATCGTTGAATGGATATACATGAGTGGTAAAGTCGGCTGCGGCTGGACGGGCGTCAGGATCTGGAATGCCATTCTGGCGATGAATAGCAAGTTTTTCCATTGCAGGTAGTAAAGGAATAAATTTGTATCGGAAATCTGTCCCATTCTAAACTTCCTTGTGAGTCTAGGAAGAATGAAAAAAAGACATACACGCACCGGGATATTTGGGAATGTCTTTCGTGTTGCAACCCACAGACCTTCAACACGCTTCAATGCTTTATGGTATTGATGAATGATGTTATTCTCTGGCACAAGCAAATAACTGTCATTGTCGAATAAACGGTGCACGGAAACGCCGGCTTCCAGAAAAAAATAAGAATTAGACCGATATATCCAAACAAGAAATGGACATTACCACGGAAGATGTTATGCGAGGAGTCAAGGTTTAAACTATAATATTTCATATTCCAATGCCATTCAATATTGCTCATCTTCGTGTTTCGTAAAGCAAAAACATGATGATTATGAGACAACACAACTTACCAAGTCCGATCGTTTATATGTGAAACTCCTCGGAACGCAATGACAGAAATCAACTGAGCGCAATTCCAAGCAATTTTCGATAAGACAACGGCCTTGATTAGGATCATTGGTTCTGACGCGATTCCTAGTTTCGTCATTGAGTCCGTGATCACGCTCAAGACGTGATGATGGTGTTGTCTCCAGCGCGCTAGGTTCTACGTCTTCCTCTTCCACATAGTCACGGTCAAATGGATCCTCCATGGTAGAGGTAGAGGAGCGGAGTTGGAAAGCGCGACGTCACAACAGTCGAGGCAAGGTGGTCACTTACAGCGATGAAAAATCGCGTCGTTTAGGAGCCTGTTTAATAAGATGTTGGTATTTAAACTGTCTTAAACTATTGTAGATTTTAATCGAGAGAACAATAAAAAGCGTCTAATCTAAAGGTACAATAGAAAAGAGAAACCAAACAGGAAAACAAAAGAAAACAAAGTCCAGGGAACAAATTACGGAATGTATTTTACGGTCAGTTTGGGCGAACAACAGCTGTGGAAGCAGTCCAAAATCAATTTACTTACCGTTGCGTTTGGAAAAGGCGGATATTGTACAATTTTTCGTCCAATACTTTTCCAAACGATATTTGTTCGCTTCGTCGAACTCGTACGTAGTGTTAATACAGATCTCTCTCCCAGTTACCCGCTGTCATCCCCAATGACTCTACCATTGTCCGAGTCGTTCGCATTGTCCCGCCGTTCGGGAATTTTCAGCAAGGGTCCATCTAGAATCTTCTCTTTTCAACGTCACATCGAATTCTCACAGTTGACTCATGGAATTTCTTCGGATTTTCCCAAACAATAGGTGTAAGGTGCCGTGACGCGGTATTTCATTTTACCTTTTAATTGAGCTCATATTTATAGAGAACAATAGTGTTTTGATAAAGATAAGGGGGCAATATTGGTCATTTTATGAAGTTGCAACGAACGACATCGACCCCCAGCACGGAGATGGACTCTAATCATCATAAACATATGATTACCAGCTTTTTGAATCATTATTCACAAAAATAATACATTTCTCTTTCGTTAAAAGCTGCGTGATTACCTACCAAATTCAGAACGAATGTGTTGGAAATTTGACCGAGATAGAGATGGGAAGGACAAAGTGAAACTGGACAATCTCGTCGCGAGCTAATGTTGAGAATTGTACCCATCCCGGCAGGCCGTGGTCGAAGGTTATTTCTCGACCCTCAACAGATTCAACAACCTATAGTTCCCTAATAGTACATGCCCGTGTCCAGACGGAATGGTACATATCTATCAAATTATATAATTACGTTTTAGTGATCGTTAATCAATGTGGGGGATAAATGTTAACCAATCAACATTGGAAAGTGTTCCAGCGGGAAGATTTCGAAGTGAAATAATGGATAAAATGAGAATGGAAAGACGAGCGACGATGTATGACAGGAAAGCAGCATAAACATAAATTCCGATCATTGAACGCGGAATCCAGAAAAGAGTGAACATTGAAATCAAAAAAATTGGAGGGAGTACAACAATTATCAGGGCTGAGACACGCCAAAACCATAATTCAACTCGGGTAGGGAATTCGTAGTTCCATGCAAAGAGATGAATTCCACCAAATACTACTGCGGTTAAAACTTCTGCAGCAAAATTCTCCATACCTTGGCGATCTCCGGTATTATATAGGCAACCCGGATCGAAGGTTGGCATTTGAAGCCTCCAACGGAAGTCATCACCATTATACACGCCATCCCCCACTAGTTGTCCAAATATATTCCAGAAACCTGTTGTGGATGTATCCACCTTTCGCACCACAGGTGATATTTGAGAGCGAAGCATATTTGGGTAGATGACTCTGAACGGTTTGTACCACCAAAAGAAATAGATCGCAGCATTCAAGGTCGCATAGGCACAGGCCATCAGCTCGATTTGAGTTAGAGGGAGATGCTGAACTCTGCGAGCGATACATTGTGCGATAAACCATGTAGTTTGAGCCAACGCAAAGGTTTTTGCCAATGAATCGTGTTTACTTCTACCCTGAATATCCATCTCCAAAGTCTTCTTAATAACTTGGAGCCTCCCCGGAAGCCCTGCCCGAAACCTATCCTCAAGGATAGCCCGAAGCCAGATCTCAAACCCTTCCCGAGTCCACCCATCTGACATCTCACCCTTACACTTCTCCTCTATAATCGTGCGTGTTATCTTCGCTGCTTCCGTCGCCATATTCGTCGCGAATAATTGTACTACCGCTTCGTGACCCAATAAGACCTGCAATAACTCAGATTCCGATACTGTCTTAAAAATCACCGTTAACAGAATGGCTATTATTTCATCTACCGTTTCAGCGTCTGCGAAGCCTTTTGGCTTGCTGCCCACCGAGTCAGCTGCGACAGAAGCCTCGAAAAAGTCCGTGAGGAGAATCTTGAGACGAGCCCTGATATCATCATCAACCTTGGTAATAGTTGGGAGTAGGTCCTTGAAGTAAGGGTCTCGCAGATGAGACGGATGCAGAACAAGTACTTGGACGGGATTTTGTTCTTGATCGGTTATAACAAACCCGCCCATTATGGAGAAAAAGGCACTAGTCATCGTTAGACCTAGACGGTGAAGGAACCATATCAGTTTCGTTGAGTGAGAAGAATTACACAGTTACACATGAGATTGACCTTTGTTTCCCTTCACTATCTCCCTGGCAGACACGTACTGTCGAAATGCCCACATGACTATACATTCCGGGGCGATGAGGGCGACAATAATAATTCCGATTATAGCTGTGGGGACATGAAAGAAATTTGGCCAACGCTTTCTCCACGATCTTTTCCAGGACATTTTGGATGTTTCATGTTCATCGTTTGATATCTGTCTTAAGCTTCCTTCCTCCGCTTTTAGCTTGTTGGGATCAAAAGAAATATTCGGGTGACACGACACCCAAGTACAAGCAAAGACCGTCATTAACGAACTCCATAGGATGTTCCAAAGTGTTCTGTGGCTTTCGGAGGATTGAGGAGTGAGTTGGTCAGCAAGACATTGAAGTGAACTCGAGGAAAGATTATAAGCCACGGTAGTGAAGGCGGTGCTATAGCACTGCAGCAAGCAATGGGTAGTATTCATAAAGTGATTGGCATTCAAGTTCATGACGCTAACTAACGGGTGAAAATGTGGAGGGGTTTAGTGGGACATACCCTTCAACCTTGAATATATACAAGTGTTATCGGATACCTACCTCATGTTGCAAGTTTTATGAAAAAAGGTCTCTTGCAACGTGGGTAAACCCTAGATCCCCAGCAAATCTTCACTTTTCTAGTCATATTCCATCTTAATTCCATCCTAAGTTGGAGATAAGTTGCGTTTGTGAAACAGATATTAAATTACTCAATACATCCTTCCATGAATCATGTAGAATTCAGCATGATACTAATGTCGTAAGTTGTGACCAGAAGAAAAAGAGAGGGGACCACTTCGCGAGAATGGTGACAGTTTTGCATGTTGGCAATACATGGATAAAAATAACACAAGGCGTAAAAGAACCGTCATAGTCGTATGTATCTTATAGGCAGGTATGTTTAGCATCGACCATGAGGCTGTTTATTTTTAGCGCACGGTTTTCGTTCAAGGAATCTTCTATTTCTCCTTCTTGAATTCAAATTTTAAACTTGAAGGGAGGCTCATTTTGCTTCAATAATGATGATTGTGTCCCTAACAGCTTAAACAGTCCAAATCATTTAGTGTGATTTCGTGATGAGATAAAACCTCACTAACTGGAACTTTCCAAACTGAATAATGTGGTCCATTTGTTCGTTGTCCCATTCTTCCTTCCCTTGATTTAGTGCTTAGCCCACGGGAGCTTGTTGAACCATATCAACTCAAGAATGGACTGACTCTTTCGAAACATGACGGAAGCATGTGAGATAATTATAATGCAACCGTCCCGACTCTAAATCACTATTGTTCTTGTTTGTACTTGTATGTTCAGCTTATCTTCAAGGTCCGTAGAAGATTCGATAACGTTTTTGCCTCTGTTTCTCTAATCCTTTCAAAATCCATGCATGGTTTGGTTTAGTACCGATAAGTAAATCATTTTTGATAGAATATGATTCCATTGATTTTAATTACAATAAGCGCAATTTTTTAGGACAACGGTGTTTAGGTTTTCTTTTCATAATTAATTGACGAGAAGCATACCAGTACTGTGGAGCATGTGTTTTTTAGTTACAGTCTGAGGCTAAATTTGCAACGTGCATCTGGCCGACGTTCAAGTTAGACCCATCGACGATAGACGAACAATATCGATGCCGTTAATCAACATCAATTCCCCACGCGTTCCAGTGTCATTTCATTCTGTCGGATTTTTTCTGAATTCATCATTGAAATCATTTATAAATTAGAAATAATGTCCGTCTTTCCAAATTAGTCAAAACAGTTATCGATGATAAGAGACTCGTATGAGATCAGATCCTGTCATGTCCTCGAAGGGAAGTTTGAGATTGAGCATCGTTGAAAATTGTTGAATATTGTACACGATGGTAAACATGATCAATATAAAAAGATTTTTTCGTTAGTACCTTCTAATCATAATATTATTTCGCAATTATTATCCTACCTGTGAAGTCTGTCAAATGGGTGCCGTCTGGCCTTTGGTAATGTCTTCTTGACAGTGCCCGGCAAAATCCTATACTTTCGGGATAGTTTGTCTGCCAGACCTTAAGTAGTCGTGCCAAGGACCTGCCGAAATGACGCAAACATTTAGGCAAAGATATATGTATTTCAGTGCAGTTTTCATCCATACCTCATCTTAAACATGTGATCCCTTTTTTGATATGAATGCGGAGTCGGTCTGTTAGGTTTTCAAAACCTGAATGTCAAACTAAATGAAGTTCTTCAGGGTATGCTAAATAGATCATGATTGAGATAAAGGACAAAGACTTACCTGTTGTTTCAGCATTCGTTGCTTGGGATTGAAGCGCAAGAGAACAATTGTTGGATTACGTAACCGCCAAAACAAAAGTTTTCTGAAGATGCTACCGCCTCGAACCTACACCACCACTCGTACTCCACACTCGGATTTTGTACAAAAATTGTACCTCTAATTCAGGCACATCTATTCAGTTTTTGAATAGAATCTCAAGTACAATTTTTGTACAAAATCCGAGTGGTAGTGCAGGACGCATCAGTACTTTTTTTATATTTGGGAATGTTCTAAACATGATTACCCTATTTCATCTTCTCAGGCACTGTCAAGGAAACCTGGCAAGAGAACACACATGGCTCGCACGTACGTACATATATTGTCGTGGATTTGCTAATCACATCATATGTTTGTATATGGCAGATACGATGCAACCAAACATATTGAGAATCGCATATTTATAAAACCAGATTGGGCTCCTGAATTGCCCGCCCAGTTAGGTTCCACTGCTCCATAGTCTCGACAAGACTGTGCATCTACTGTAAGTTGATATATGGTCCCGACCCGAATTGTTTTACAGAATTGCAGCAATTTCCATCCCATTCTCTGTGGATAATGTTCGGTTTTGGTTTTGTATGGGATGGAGAAACGCCGTACATAAATTTGTTTCCGGGCGAGATAACGTAACATCAGCGAATTTGTTCCGGGTGAATCCCATCCAAATGGACTTCTCAATGATTAACATTGAGGCAAGAGTTTGTGGCGGAAATGGAAGGTGTTTAAACCTGTAGTTTGGAGGGTGGAAACGCATGCTCTTACGACGAAGGTCTTTCAAGTATTACGATGACCCTGCGCATCAGGGGAAAAGGTTCAAAATTTATATCAAGGTTTTCAAACTAGGGAATTTTTCAATTTACAGGACCAAGGCGGCAACTAGGTAAACCCAGCCTCGAATGGGCTGATCATTGAAAGTACGGAACAATAAAAAAACATAGCGTGATTTAACAATAACATTGATATTCATTCATTAGTAACAACGAGACCCCATAACCCTAAACACCCATGTCTCAGAGGATACCAACCCGCAACCTCAATTCTGCGGCTGGAGGAATGGATCTCCTTGGTATGCAGAGGATGGCCTCCTTGGTTGGGACCCTTTTGAAAGTGATTGCAGAGGAGTTCCAGCCTCAATCGACATCCGTAGGTCTGCATCAGAGTTCACACCGAACTGTGTGGCGTTTAGTTCAAAGAACCCCCCGAGCATTACACCAGCAACTACGCCACATGGCCCACGATTATGTGCGCCACCGTGCGATCGGAGCATTCCGTTTCCTGTAAAAAATTAAAATTATCAGTTTCATGAAAATCATTTACACAACAGAGACCCGAATCAATCTTACCTGACGAAACGGGGAAACGATTTTATATTAAACGGTCCCCGAGGAGAGCGAATGGCCTAGATCGTGTGAGTGCAACCTGGGAAGGTATGACGTTT
Organism: Clathrus columnatus; assembly: GCA_020884735.1. NCBI lineage: Eukaryota > Fungi > Basidiomycota > Agaricomycetes > Phallales > Clathraceae > Clathrus > Clathrus columnatus. The sequence goes on from BPWL01000001.1 coordinate 3,426,253, forward strand.
CGGTTGTTGTTGGTAAATTGACTGGTTGACATTTCAACTTTTGTGTCACCACGGTCTGGCGGCATGATTATGATGTGAAATGAAGTAAATGCGATGAGAGTGATAGAAGTAAACTCGCTTTTAGACGGTTTGTGGTGAGTGAAGATGTAAAAAAACCTCTCTTATATATAGATTTTCTAATGTGGTCCATTCCTCCATTGTCCCTTACCTCTCGTCCTTTAGTTTATATAAAAGCCCCTACATCGACACAGTATAGCCAGTCTTGTCGTACAATCGCTGACGGACCGAAACGGGTTTACAGTACTTTTGTCCTGTAAATTTTTCAAGGGGAATTCGTGGGCACGGAAATTTCTTTACGAATCCATAATTGTCGCCGTCTCTTTCCTTTCTTTCCTCAGCCTCTAAATACAAGATCTACCGCGAACGTTTGCTGCGTTCCGTTAACAGGTCCACTTGTTTGTTACGGGACTTTCTTTTTTCAATAACGAGGGGTATAATTCGTGATCATTTTAATTCAAGTGAATTGAGGAAGCAACCATGAGATGGCTAATGACGCGAGGAGGAAGTTTATGACAAACGCTGGACTTGAAGGTTGATACATGATGCTTTCAGGTCTTCTCCACAAAATGTGTTCTGCCAGTGTCTTCTCTTGTCCAAAAGTGATGTCGATTTCTTGGTGCACTCGGCCTGATACGAACTCAAACGAACTTCAAGATGTCTGGTATCATTTAAAATTCCCGTTACTAACTACTATCACCCATTCAATTAGTACAACTAGTGTTATAACCCGAAAATCAAATCACATCGGGTGTTTATTGGACTATTCTCGGCATTAGAACGAATACGTTGGCAAACCGGATTTTAATAAACGTTACAGTAATAGAATTCAGGTTCTGTTTTCCCTATTTGATAAATTTGGTTTTTTTTGTAAAAAAAAAAATCACCATCCTATGCTTAAAACTGAGAAATTTTTAAAAGGAGAAGCTGAAGCGTATGTTAAAATTACGAGCTAAAGCAAAATTGCAATTTCCAACGAAGTCTTTGATTCCGCACCATGAGGATGCAGTCGCTTCGGCGTATTGAAGCCGGTGATTCCACTCCTTTATCTTTAACCACGAGAACCACACGCAGAAAGGCGGTTTTATTTTATAAAAAAAGGAGCATTTTATACAATTATACTTTTATAATTCCACCACTCAAATCACTCCTACAACTTAACTTGTCGCAAGATTGATGGCAACGACCATTGCTATCCCCTTCCTCATGACAACCTTGCCCTATCCGATGTCTGGACCGAATATTTCGGCCTATGGGTAAAATAAATAAAGTCAATATATATCACAAAGTTTATCGCAATAATCAGACTGACCAGCATCCAATGTACCCCGGCTCGTTGGTAGGCCCGATGGTCGCGTGGGTTCATACCAGGGGGTGGTGCCCCCTCCCAAGGCAAATGTTGAGGAGGCTGCACCATTTGGGGCAGGTCGGGAATGGTGTGCGGTATAGGCCGCGGGGAGGAGGGTGGGGTCGTGGCTGGACTTGAGAGTTGGGACTCGTTTGGAGGAGGGGTACCCGAACGGGGGTATTGAGAAAGAACGGGCGACCCATGGAAATTAAAGTCAGACGTGACTGGTGAACTGACCTCAGATTCGGACAGAGATGGAGATGGAGAGCGTGACATCCGAGGGGGGACGGGTTTTGGGTCGTCCAGGTTGGGTTTTGTTTCGTTGACCGTGGGGGATGGATTCAATATATAGGATAGTGCCATCTTTGGATGTTGCGGTAGAGGTTGGCTGATGGCCGCTGAGGAAGACGGTGGTACATTGATGTTCTGGGATTTTGAAGGCGGAAGAGAATTATTGAGGAGAGCATTGAGATCACGGTGTTGAAGAGGGGAGATATGGAGGGATGAATGACAGATCGCAGAGCGATCAGGTGTGAACATCAACTCATTACCGTCCCGATTCATGGTCGAGGGGGTGCCGAGGACCTTTCTCGAATCATGATAGATTTCTGGGGATCGGTTTGGGTTGAACAATAAATTCGTTGTCAAATCGGATGCGAGGTCGGGGGCAAGAGAATCGGGAAGTGGCACTAAGTCCTCAGATGCCAATAAGGATGAAGAGCCTGACCGAGATGGAGGTTGAGTTGTGAATGAAAGCTCATGGTCGCCCCCAGAAAGAGAATGGAGTGTGGGATCATACAATAAAGTTGATCTTATCAAATCAGACGAGTAAGGAGAGGACGGAACGTCAACGTCTGACACGGGTTGTTCTGGAAGAGGAACCTCTTCAGGGACCACCGATTCAACAACAGTAGTTTGCGTCTGAGGAGCAGGGTTTAAAATGTATGACAAACGCATCTTGGGATGCTGAGGGAGTTGTCTGCTCGTCGTGACAGGTGGAGATGGTTTGGTGAAGAGCGAGGAAGACATGTTTTAGAGCTCAAGATAAGTGGATGAACGTTGGGGAAGAAGAATGAGGGCCACGATAGTCTCTACATGTCTCAGCTTTATAGGCGAATGAGTTGGTCCACATCTCCACATTGTTTATAATGGACGCGCCAAAGGAAACGACGGACCTAGAAAGTCTTGACTCCTGTCCACACAGAATGAGGGACAACAAGGACGGATTGGGCGATTAGATAGGTAAGTGTAAGTTTGGACTTGAACATTTGAAAATTTAAAAGATAGAGATAGCATTCTTGTTACAAGAAGCCTAGAATAAACTTATTATAGACGTCGAAAAGAGGTCTAGTAGGGACAATCTTGGTGACATGCGACATGTAACCGCTTACATAAACTGCGGACTTTTCTTTTTTACTACCTCAAGGCTCATTTCCACAAGATCCAAGATACGGAGGAAGACAGTCAGAGAGCTAGCAAACCTAACGTATCGAGGGTTTTGCCCACGGGACCAATTCTGGTCAGACCAAGTCCAACCAACTCCACGACACTGGTCGCACCCACATCCACCCATCACACACGTCAGTTTTTTATAATAAGTAATGCCTTTTTTATAATAAGTATAGATGAACACCTGCTTTTTTTTACTGATTTAATTAGCTTAGATAGAATCCAAATAAAGACGATTTCTTTTGCACATCTATCTTGATTCCCCCCTTTCGCCAGATGCTGTTTGTCACACACACCATAAACTCGGTTGCTTCTTCTGCTTTCGGCCTTTCTCTTACTCTTAGCAGCGAGTTTGCGCATTGCTTTGCTTTGTGAGTCATTGATAAATATATTGAACTGTTTCCTGAGACTTAGTATATCAATTTTAATTTCTTTAGCTCCACCGACAAAATTCTCCTCAATTATTGAAACTCCATCTCGTTTATGCTCTGAATAGGTTCTCGTAGCCGTTCTGGCGGGATACTTGCCTCTATGACCATGTTCATTGGCACTCGCTCATCAATATACCCTGGATTATTTCTTGGTTTCAGGGCAATGGCGTAGGACATGGTGTCATATATTACTCGTCCGGCAACTGATGCTTTGCTTATTTTCAAAACCGTTGACCTACATTCCTCAGGATTTTGAGATCTGTGAGTTAATCTCCATTTGTAATCTAGATTTCGTTTACCAAGTCTTTTGTCACAGGTATAGTTTGTCATTAGTATATCGCATGTAAATATCCACTAGCAGTGAAGTTTTACTCTATCAAAACACAACCTTCGGTCTCTGTATTCAAATTTTTGCACTCATAATGAGTTTACCAAACACGGAGTTCACAAAACATGAAATTAGTGAAAAAAGTAAGTATTAATCATCAACGGCAGCATTTTTGGATCACTGCAGTTGGGTATGTTTTGTTTTGCCTAAACTACATTCGCGTTTGCAGCCTCTGTTCTTCACCTTCCCCAAGCCACTGCATATCTCAAAACAAAGCTGTATGTGTAAACTCACTTTTACGAATATCTCAAGTTTAACATCAAATTATTAGACATCACTATGTCCAATGCTACTTTTGATCCTCTTGTTGTGCGTGAGCGTCTGAGGACGATATTGAGGGGACGAGAAAAACTTCCTGATCGAAAGAATTCAAATCAATAGCTCGTGGATTGGACAAAAGAATGGACTCAGACATCTGTCCATGAGAGGGTTAATAGGTGGACAACGGCAAACTGCGTCGGCACCAAAGAGCAGATGATTTTTGTCTCGCACATCTGTGAATACATGACAATCCTACATCGGGGGACTTATGGCCATAATGGTAACCTCAAAGTAAGCTGCAGTCCATTCAAAAGTTCAACTTTCTAACCACACAAGTAGAAATTACCGGAAGGTTTTCCCATATATGGGCCGGTCTTTTACCCCCCGACTATTGAATATTATAATTTAATGAAGGCAGTCACTCCTTGTGGGATTAAGAGGATGCTGAAAACCAAAGATTTTCCAGACAAACCAGTACTCTCTGTTGAAGATGTACTCGTCGAACCTGTTCACATCCTCAGCCCGATCTTTTATCCGAGAATGGGACTCCTTGAATTGAAATGTCCAGTGTCTGATTGCTCTCTTAGGCTGGAACGGAGCGGATTTACTTCTTCAGGCTTTCGTGGAATGTATGGTTTGCACTCAAATATGAAAGTCCTTGGAATGGATTTCAAATGTGCGGCACACAGAAAGTTTTCTACTGCATCAACTGATAAATTTTGGAAACACTTTGATCCGTGGTTACTTCGTATGGCCTTTGTTTTTTCAAAGTTCTATTTACTAAAAGCTTTCTATTATAGATGGTATACCACATTTTAATAAACGATCTGCGTATACACGCGAACTGTATGACCTCGTCTGTGAATTTCGCCTTCAAAGTAATAGTGGACAATTGACTGAAAATATATTTCGTAAGTGAGAAAAATATTAGATCCACATTGCCAACTAATTAAATCCCAATTGAATAACAGAACTTCATAGACTTGAAACCCGTCGTCTGCAAAGTGTCTGGCTCGATTATGCCATTTCAAATAAAAGGGAGCTCTTAGAAAAAGGATTTAGATTGGAATTTCCGGAGCTTCTACAGACATCTGCTAATGAGGACTATGAGGTTAATCCGGCACCAACCAACTGGTGTATACGTAGTCTTTATGACCATTTCTTTGAAAATCAGCACCGAAAAGAAAGTGAACAATACTTACGGACCTTGGCTGGTATGATATTGACTATTATTTGCATTGAAATTTCCTATATTTATATTTAGGTCATACTCTCGGTCTCGATGCAATGGTTAAGCTGGCCAACAAAGCAAATATCTACATATCTGCTAATACAACAGGCCATGATAGTAACGAAGCATCTGTTGAAGTTGAAACTCACAAGAAAAAGATAACTGTTTTCAATCCCTTTGGAGGTGGTTTGCTGACGGCTGTTAATGAAGATAAGGAGCTGGTCTTTTGGGTATAGTTTTAGTTTTAGCACTCCCTATATCTATGGTCATTTACCACTACAGTAGGAACTTATTACGACAAACTCTCCTGTTGAGATGCTGGCACCACTCTCCGAGTATGCTATACGGTGTGAGGCATTGGGTGTTGACTTTCGAAACATGGGGGAAATCTGTGTTGATCATTGTTGTGATTTCTGCCTTGCATTAAATTTGGCCCTTCCCAATGTCTCGGTAGTACAGGACCTCATGCATTTAAAGATGCGCATTCTTGATACAGTTCCAAAAAAATCAGCATATCGTGAAACAGTGAGTTCTGACCTCACAAAAGCTCTTGTCGTACAATCCGCTAGTGAAGGCAAGCCGGCCATTTATCACTCTATTGAAGAACAAGCTCAACAATTGCAATCTCTGCTTAGCAAATATCAGAAGACAGCAGGAGTCTGGACTTCGGTCTCAGAAACAGCTTTCAAAAATCAATTCACGCATATTGCCAAAGGATGTTTACAACGGCGACATAAAGACTTACCGTCACATACCTCAGGAAACGAGAACTGGCATGGTCGTTTGAATAGCCTCTCCCGTGGTGATGCATCAAGCCTACCAACAATTGTCTCACTTGTTACCGATGCTGTCTTGCGACTGAATCTGAAAGTGAATATAAATAACTTGTCACAACCAATTGACTCCATGTCTCGACAATTTAGAACAAAAGCTAGTGGCTCCCATCACCTTTATCTTTTAAATCATATCCTTCGCCAGACGGAAGAACTAACTGGTATCGATAAATTTGGACTTATATCTCGTGATGTTGAGTAAGTATCACTTGTATAAATGCTTCTTATATAAATCTGACTATTTATTAAAGACAAAGGTTCACGCATCCAGACTCTAAAAAATACTTTCAAAGGAGAACAGGAATTAACTCCCTCTGCAAATGAATTTATTGAACAGGTGACATTAAATGGTGAAGCCGACTGTTTGACCCCTCCGGTGAGTTTTATTGCCTATCATATATGAGTATTAATAACAATCTAATTTATCTATAGAGCTCTGGTGAAAAGCGATCATATTCTCAGTTTTCCAGTGAAAATGAAACTGGGTTGAGTTCAAATGCAATTATTGACAATGATTCACGCAATACCAATAATGACTCAATAATTTTGGAGAACCAAAAGTACCTAGTTTATCTCTGTTATGGTTCAATTTTTAATTTATTTTTTCATCCTAGTAAACAAATCAAACTCCCAGATGACAATGAAGATGTTATAATGTTCACATCTGTAACTCTGCCATCTAGCTCTTGTCAAGAAATAAGTCATAAGACTAAATATTTGTCTTTTTTGAAATATATATATATTTCTTTCAGCTATTTCCAATATTTCAAAACCCTCATTGTTGCTGAATAAAAACTCACTGTTACTACCAGAAAGCTTGAATTTTTCAGTTCCACCAGAGACTGCTCCCAAAAGCAGTCAACCAAAGTCTGAATCCTGCAGTGCCACAATGCTATCAACAGTGCTTACAACTCAATCTGCCACTGAGTATATCTCTTCGACCATGATTATTCAAGGAGAGCCTTCATATTGGCGTTTTGCAGCTTGCCACGTAATATTCGGTTGGAATTCAACAATATCACAACTACAATGGAAGGAGGCTGCTGCACAATATAATAATTCAAATACTTATATTCACCCCTCACTCTATATTGGACACAATCATCCCACTGATCCAAATTATCATGATGCTGAGACACTTAGGAAGCATTGCCTTGAGTTTGAGAGATCCATTTGATGTTGGAAGGAAAAGCAAGCTGGTGGAGAAAGTAAGTGAAATACTGATAAAATCTTTTAATTTTTCTTAATAATGTCTGACTCTAGAGCTTTTGACATGGGTTTTAAGACAGTTGACAGTTCCAATTCCTGAACCTTCTGTGCAACAGCCAGATAATTACCCTACTTGTATACTTGCTTATGTAAATAACTGTACATTAGTGTGTAAGCACTCTGCACTTACACAAGTCTTTTTCCTTTAATTTGCTTAGTGCACAAATACAGTAATTGGAACTGTTTGTGCCAGTGCAATAATAAGAGAATAAGGTTCCATGGTTGAACAACTTCAACTGTTTCATCTTTTTTAACAGCCAAAAAGTGTTAAAGCAAAAACATGTTTAAAACTCATACATGAAAAACATAGCACAAGCAACCATAGTCTCCACAAGATGAAAAAACTATGATTCCTGGAAATGCCTCCAAGGAACACAAGAAGCCATAACAGTGGAACTCCATCCACCATATCCGATGAAGATAAAAGAGATCTGGTTGAGCCACAAGAAGAAACAGCTCACCCAGCTGATGAAGAAGCACAAGCATCACCCATGATGCAGGAGAACCCCATAGATGAAGGGGATAATGTGTCAGAGGCAGAGATGGTACAAAAGCCTATGACAGTTGAAGAGCTGCAAGAAATTGCAGACAAACTCTTCGACCAAACAGACACATTCAATATTGCTGACAGAAGAGCTCAAGAGGGACTCAATGAAACGGTTTAAGGGGTTAAACTGTGTACTCTTATGGGTGATTTCACACAACTAACAGTTCCAATCTGTTTATTATGTTATAGTCGCAGTGTAAGAAGATAATTTTACATGTGCGACTGTACAGTATTATATAATACATCATGGACACTCATGTGTCCACATTAAGTAACTACTATTACTATACTACAGTATTCTAAGTTCTATACACATGTAGCACATATAACTGTTACATCCTCCCTGGCTGACTTGATTTATCAGGTCATATTAATTGGGACAGAGTGGTCTACTCTGATACTCTGTAGTCAATGTCCATTGACTCGTTGTCTTGGGCCCTATGTGAGAGTTTTACACTGTCTAGTGTATGGATTTCTTCTGGGGGCTCCAGAAGTTCGTCTATGAGGGATGATCATAATTTTGCAAATATAGATCATTTATAAGATATTGGTAAATCTCCTATCTGTCAGGGTTTACTCCCAGGTTATCCTTCCTTTTATTATTTTCCATATTATTCACACTCGTTTGTCTCATTATCTTACACTTCCTGTCAAGGTTCGATACCTTATGTTGATAGTCGATCTTGCAATTGATAATTCTTGTGAGATTATTGATTGGAAGTTTGACTGAGTCAGGGACATGGCCTCAGCTTATATGCTGTGCCCTCTTCCTAGACCCGAGTGTATGTCCCCAATTTAATGGTGACAATGCTGACTATAGTAGTCAATAATGGAATCAGACAAAGTCGAGGTCAATGACTACAATAGGAGTAAGATTGATTGAGAAGTGTAACTTAGTGTCGATGACAAGCAAGACCGTTGTCGTATACTAAACTAGGATCCTGTTCAGTATATACAATCGATATTTGATTATAGAGGCCTTGGTTCTAAATAAGTCAAGCTTTGCCGCAGAAATACAGAGAAGGGGTGGAAGGTGTTAGAGGGGAGATTTAGTATGTTTTAATCATAATAGATGTAAGGGGGTAGAAAGAGAATAGTTTGGATGTTAGAAACAACTTGACATTAGAAACTGTTAGGAACAGACCAACTATCAGCACTTCGCTAATAGTGGAAATGATTTAGATGTTAGAAACCACTTTAGAGACTTAAGCTTATCCCGCACTTTAGAGGGATTGGTAAAACTTGTTGTTATTTTAACTACTATGAGAGTTTTTATACAAAGTTTAGTAATTATTATTTATTTAAATGAGGAAAATATTTTTAGAGGTTGTCAAATTTTTACGAAAGGAGAAATATGGTGAAAGGGGTGATAGGTGAAAGGGGTGATAGGTGAAAGGGGTGATAGGTGAAAGGGGGTGATAGGTGAAAGGGGTGATAGGTGAAAGGGGTGATAGGTGAAAGGGGTGATAGGTGAAAGGGGTGATAGGTGAAAGGGGTGATAGGTGAAAGGGGTGATAGGTGAAAGGGGTGATAGGTGAAAGGGGTGATAGGTGAAAGGGTGATAGGTGAAAGGGGTGATAGGTGAAAGGGGTGATAGGTGAAAAGGGGTGATAGATGAAAGGGGGTGAAAATGGGTAACTGTTGTACAATAGAGAGAGAGCAAGTGGAAGGACTTATAGATGGAGGACAAAAGAATGTTCAATTAAGGAAATACTCTCATGATGTTACCACTCAACTACCAAGTGATTCTGGAACTTTCTCAGCCCTTCTTCTAGATGCTTTTCTTCAGCCAGACTCTGATTCTTTCCCTTGAGCACTCTGATGGCGTAGGATCTGATTTTTTGGAGTACCTTGTTTATTGGTGGTGTGGGTAGTGGGGTTGGCGCAGGGAAGGAAGAGTAGAAATGGTCTTCTGGATATAGACAGGGTGGCGTGAAGAAAACTTCTTCAAAGGGGATGAAGACGTAACGAGAATGATAGGGAAGGGAGGAGTATGGTAGTATGCATTCATAGGGCACATCAAACCCAATGTGCTCAAAGGCAATTCCTAGACTGGCAGTTGCAATGATTTGAATAATTTGGTAAGGAGGAGTGCAGCATGAAACAGTAAAGTAATGGTTAATGTGATATTGAGATCGCATCTCCAACCTTTTATTGAGATGGCGGGATCTCCACCAAGATACTTAATGAAATCTTACTTCTAGTTTCGGAGACCAAGATCCGAAATCTTACTTAGTTGATATGGGTGTCAGGATCAATTGGGAGTTGACTACTCGAGCTTCGATATACACGAACTTCCGTTTCGAGGTCTTCAATAGGAGAAGGGAGAGGAGTAGTAGGGTGAGTAGTGGGAACTTGATCATCTGTTTCCGAATCAGATGGAGGTTGGTAGTGGAATCAGGAGGTATAGGAAGAAGAGGATCTGGAATTAGTTGAAATGTTTTGGGTGGTTACATTAAAAGAGAACATTGTCTGAGTTTCGGGAGGTTGAGGCGAGATGGTGGTGTGAGGTTTTGATGGGTGATGTAGGTTTCTGGAGGTTGTTAAATATATGAGTCCCTTAGAGCTCCAACAGCTGGATTTGTTTTCAGGGGTAGTCTTCCATGTCGCTAAAGGTCCAAAATGCCGTAGAGGGAACATTAAAGGCAACATGAATGAATTCAGGTCCATATTTTGGTGCGCAATCACCCTAGTGATTCCAACAGGGTGTAAGGGCAATGTTTCTTTAGGCTGTAACTATTTCCGATAACAAAGGTTCCTTGAAATCCTCAGATTACGATAGGTCTGGCATAGTGCAGGGTTTCTATTATCTCCAAGTCTTCTAGATCCTTATGGTAAGTCTTCATGGGAGTCGGGGCTGGCCATGCAGTAGAGGGACTTATCCTAATATCAAGCTTTTCTCCGAGATCGATGTATAATCGGAGTTCTGTTTGGAATGGATGATAGCTGGGTTGAGTCAGATATAGGATGGGAGGGAAGTCAGAGTCTTTGGGAATGGGATAAGGGGAGTCATATTTTGTTTCGTCCTCTGACGAGTATGTAGGGGAGGGTGAAGGGAGAAGGTGGTCAGGGTGAAATCTCGATCAATGATATCATCTCTATCGTAGGGGTCACGTTCCCAGAACATGAGGGAAGAAGGAAAAGGGTAAAGGGGATGGAAGAATGAAAATCCAATTACGTTTTTTATGTGTTTTTAGATTTTAGAAAATATGAGGAAAATTGGTGGAAATAATCGAAAATTTTTGGGAAGGTGTTACACCGGGTGCTAACCCCTCGGGCAACCTCAGGCTAGAGCCCTGAGGGTTTCAGTGATAAGACTCAATATGGCGATGAGCCTATTGATGCATATATAACCTTGTAGCACCTAGCAGAGTTTCCCTAAGCTTTATCTGTTAGGAAAACCTCCTGCTAGCACTATCTACTCTGAGCAGTCGCCCTAACACTATATCCAACTCGCCCCAACTACTATCCATTTCAAACAGAACTCCGATTATACATTGATCTCAGCGAGAAGAATGAAATTAGGATAAGCCCCATATCCACATGGCCAGTCCTGACCCCCATGGAAACTTACCTTATGGAGTTAGAAGACTTAGGAATACCAGAAGCCCTGCACTATGCTAAATCCATTGTAATTTGAGGTTTTCAAGGAATCTTCATTATCGGAAATATCTACAGCCCATGGAAACATTGCCCTTATACCCCTGTTGGAATCACAAGAGTAATTGCTTACCAAAGGTGTGGATCCCAATTTATTCATGTAGCCTTTAATGTTCCCTCTTTGGCATTCTGGACCCTCAGTGACTTGCATAGCTACTTCTGAAAACAAGCTTGGCTGTTGGAGCTCTAAAGGGCTTATATATCTAACAACCTCCAGAAACCCTACATCACCCATCAAAACTCCACACTGCCATCTCGCCTTAACCTCCCAAAACCCAGAAATGTTCTCCTTTAATATAACTTCACAAACTATTTCTACTAATTCTACTTCTTCTTCTTCCTATACCTCCCAATTTCACTATCAACCTCCATTTGATTTGGATGCAGATGATCAAGCCCTACTCACCCTACTACTCCTGTCCCTTCTTCTACTATTGAAGATTTTGAAATGGAAGTTTGTGTATATCAAAGCTTAAGTAGCCAACTCCCAATCAATCCTGACTCCCTATGGTCTCAATACTCACTCATGTCCAAAGACACATCAACTAGAAGTATGGTTTTGAATCTTGGTCTCCCAAAACAATTAAGTATGGAGATACCATTGCATTGAAAGGTTTCGAGGGCAGTGTCACATTAACCATTTCTTCACTATATCATGCTGCACCCCTCCCTATCAAGCCATTCAGATCATCACAATAACAAGTCTAGGATTCACCTTTGAACATGTTGGTTTTAATATGCCTTACAAATGTGTGCTACCATACTCCTCCCTTCCTCATTATTCCTGTTATGTCTTCATCCCCTTTGAAGAAATTTTCCTTACACCACCTCATCAATATCCAGAAGACTGTTTTTTCCTTCTTCCCTGCACCAACCCCACTGCCCATGCCACCAATAAACAAAGTGCTCTGAAAATTTCAATCCTATGTCATCAGAATGCTCAAGGGAAAGAATTTGAGTCTGGCTAAAGAAAAGAGTCTAGAAGAAGGGCTGAGAAAGTCTCAGAATCATTTGGTAGTTGGATGGTAACATTGTGAGAGTATCTTCTTAATTAAACTTCCTTTCATTCTCTGTCTATGAGTCCTTCTATCTTTCCCTCTCTCTTGTACTAAGTTGTTCACCATTTTACTTCATCTTGTTCACCCAGTTACCCCTCATCATATTTCTCTCTGTTTCCCAAAAAAGCTGAAAAACCCACTTTAAAAATATTCCTTTCCATTTTAAATTAGTCAACTCTCAAACTTGTATAAAACCCTTGTTGTAGATAAAATAAAAACAAGTTTTACCAATCCCTCTAAAGTGTGGGATAAGCAATGGTTTCTAAAGTGTTTTCTAACATCTAAGTCTTTTCCACTATTCAAAGTGCTGATAGTTAGTCTGTTCCTAATGGTTATTAAAGTCAAAGTCCAAGTCTAGTCAGTTTCTAACATCCCCCTTGTTGTCATATACTAAACTAAACCCGTTCAGTATATACAATTGATATTTGTTTAAAGAGGTCTTGGTTCTAAATAAGTTGAGCTTTGCTGTAGAAATATAGGGGAGGAATGGAAGGGGTTTAAAAGGGGAAATTTGTATGTTGATTGTAACAGATATAAGGGGGTAGAGAGAGAGAATAGTATGAGGAGGACATTAGGAACCAACTTGACAATAGAAACCAATTGACATTAGAAACCACTTGATGTTAGAAACCATTAGGAACAGACCAACTATCAGCACTTCGCTAATAGTGGAAAAGACTTAGACATTAGGAAAACACTTTAGAGACTATAGCTTATCCCGCACTTTAGAGGGATCAGTAAAAACTTGTTCTTATTTTCAACTACCATGAGAGTTTTATACAAAGTTTGATAATTATTATTTTTAAAATGAGGAAAATATTTTTAAAAGGGGTTATTGGGTTTTTCCAAGAAAAGAGAAATATAGTGAGGGGAAAATGGGTGAAAGAGACAAGGTGAATAATTCTTGTACAAGAGAGGAGCAAGACAGAAGGATTCATAGATGGAGAACAAAAGAATGTTTGATTTAAGGAAAATACTCTCACAATGTTACCATCCAACTACCAAGTGATTCTGAAACTTTCTCAGCCCTTCTTCTAGATGCTTTTCTTCAGCCAGACTCTGATTCTTTCCTTTGAGCATTCCCATGGCATAGGATCTGATTTTTCAAAGTACTTTGTTTATCAGTGGCATGGGTAGTGGGGTTGGTGCAGGGAAGAAGGAATAGAAATGGTCTTCTGGATATAGGCAGGGTGGCGTGAGGAAAAGTTCTTCAACAGGGATGAAGACATAGCGAGAATGATAAGGAAGGGAGGAGTATGGTTGTACCCATTCATAAGGTACATCAAAACCAATGTGCTCGAAGGCGAATCCTAAACTAGCTGTTGCAATGACTCGAATAACTTGATAAGGAGGGGCGCAGCGTGAGACAGTGAAGAAACAGTTAATGTGATATCACCCCTCAAAACCTATCATCATGATGGCATCTCCATACTTGATGGTTTTGGGGAGACTGAGATTTGAAACCTCACTTCTAGTAGATATGTCTTTGGACATGAGTGGGTATTGAGGCCATAGGGTGTCAGGATTGATTGGGAGTTGGCTACTCAAGCTTCGATACACATGAACTTCTGTTTCAAGGTCTTCAATAGAAGAAGGGAGAGGAGTAGTAGGGCAAGTAGGGGCTTGATCATCCGTGACTGAATCAAACGGAGGTTGGTAGCGAAATTGGGAGGTATAGGAAGAAGAGGAACTAGAATTAGTCAAAGTGTTTTGTGTAGTTACATTAAAAGAGAACATTTTTGGGAGTTTTGCAGTTAAGGCAAGATGGCAGTGTGGAGGTTTGATGAGCGATCATGGGGTTTTCTGGAGGTTGTTAGTTATATGAACCCCTTTTTGGGCTCTGACAGCCAGGTTTGTTCTTGGGGGTAGTCTTGCATGTCACTAAAGGTCCAAAATGCCAAAGAGGGAACATTAAAGGTGATGTGAATGAATTGGGACCCATACTTTTGGTGTGCGATCACCCTTGTGATTCCAACAGGGGTGTAAGGGCAACATTTCCTTAGGCTGTAACTATTTCCGATCACAAAGGCTCCTTGAAATCCTCGGATTATGATAGGTTTGGCATAGTGCAGGGTTTCTATTATCTCCAAGTCTTCTAGCTCCTTATGGTAAGTCTTTGTGGGCATCAGGGATGGTCATGCAGTAGTGGGACTTATCCTAATATTGAACTTTTCTCCAAGATCAACATATAATCAGAGTTCCGTTTGGAATGGATGATAGCTGGGTTGAGTCAGATATAGGATAGGGGGAAGGAAGTTGGAATCCTTGGGAATGGGATAAGGGGTATCATATTCTGTTTCGTCCTCTGATGAGTATGTAGGGGAGGATGAGGGGAGAAGGTGGTCAGGGTGAAACTGCTGGTCAATAATATCATCTCAATCATAGGGATCACGTTCCCAGAACATGAGAAGAAGAAGGGTAAGGGTAAAGGGGATGAGGGAAAGAAAAGTCTAATTGTGGTTTTAAGTGTTTTTAGTTTTTAAAGAATATGAGGAAAACAGTAAAAATAATTGAAAAATTTTTGAATGGTGTTACATTGTCCTTATTCTCTCTCTACCCCTTTACATCTGTTACAATCAACCCCCTTTTAACACCTTCTGTCCCTTCTCTATATTTCTGCAGCAAAGTTTGACTTATTTAGGACTAAGGCCTCTTTAAACAAAATATCAATTGTATATACTGAACAGGTTTCTAGTTTAGTATATGACAGTCTGATTGTCTGGAAAGTGTATCTGGCTTGCCCATTGATTTCCCAAGGACATGTTTGAGGGTGAAGTCGAATTGGGAGAGATAGGGTGACCAGCAGGCTTGACGATGATTCAGTTTCTTTGCAGACATGAAGCATTCAAGATTCTTATGATTGGTGAAGATCTTGAATGGTTTGAGTGTGCCCTCAAGAATGAAACAGTTTAAGGGGTTAAACCATGTACTCTTATGGGCGATTTCACACAACTAACAGTTCCAATCTGTTTATTATGTTATGGTTGCAGTGTAAGAAGATAATTCTTACATACACAACTGTACAGTATTATATAATACATTGTGGACACTAATGTGTCCACATTAAGTAACTACTATTACTATACTACAAGGGATGATCGTAATTGACAATATATCTGAAGTATTGAAGGTTTTAAAATCCTTCCATGTCAAAACTTATTTAATAAAAACTGGATAGACAACTTACTAACTTTAACCATACTAACTTATCTATAATATTAAGGTTTGAGAAATTTATTACAACTAGTCTAAATTATTCCAATTCTCATAACTTGAAAATTTCACTGTTTTTAAATGTTTAGTTAATTTCATATCAAATGTCAAAAGTAATTATTTATCTATGAGCCTGTAGAATAGACCATAACTTGTCTGAGAGGGTCTAATCATTAAATATAGAGTAAACAATCTGTTAATGTCACCCGCATTAATCTTCACATAAGTTCTGAGACTGCATACACTTTAGATAAGATATTACCCACACTAATTACTATGTAAGTTCTGAGACCATATATGCTTTAGATGTGATGGCATCCATGTGTGTCTATTTGTAAGTTCCAAGATCGCATATACTTTAGGTATGATATCACCCACACTCATCTTATCTGTAAGTTCCGAGATCACATATACTTTAGATATGATATCACCTGCACTTACCTTATCTATAACTTCCGAGGTTACATACACTTTAAATATGATAGTACCTGTATTCACCTTATCTATAACTTCCGAGGTTACATACACTTTAAATATGGTAGTACCCACACTCACCTTATCTATAACTTCCGAGATCACATATACTTTAGATATGATATTACCCACACTCACCTTATCTGTAAGTTCCAAGATCACATATACTTTAGATATGGTAGTATCCATATCAACCTCTATGTATGTTCCGAGGTTACATACACTTTAAATATAGTAGTACCCGCACTCACCTTATCTGTATGTTTTGGGATAGCTTAAACATTGAAGCATGTATCCTTTTCCGATGTAACCAAGTGTGATGAAATCTCTAGTTTTGTTATAATTTACCTTATCAAATAAATCTAATTTAATTTTTAAAACCTAAATCTAAGCTTCAGATTTGAAATGTATTTTAAAATTAAACTCTATATTCCAACATTGATGGAACATTCCAAATTAGAAGTCTTGGTCGGAATTTGGTAGTAATTCCAAACTGAGAAATTCCTGTGATGGTAACATAATCCCCTAAATCTTGAAAGAATATAATCCCCAATAAGGTTTTATTGAGAAATACAGTCAACTAAATAGTTTACTTTATATGTCTTTTTATATTTGTTAATAATCACTGAAATTCTGAAATGGGTATGTGGCTAGATAGTTACACAGCTATTAGTATTAGATAACAATAACCATTTGAGAAATGTGATAGGAGATTTACCGATATCTTATAAACAATCTATATTTGCAAAGTTACGATCATCCCTCTACAGTATTCTAAGTTCTATACACTGCAGAGATGGAAGGATGACAATTCAGACACAGTCCTACTCCAACCGGAAATGTTTGCTATATGGTTCTTTGGACCTTCTGTGTCCATGGAGAGGAGGAGGAGTTCCTCAAGGCAATCAGACAGGCCAATTGGGAGGGCAAACATGAAGATTTGGTGACAAAAGCAGTTGAAGAAATGCGCAAGTCTGGTTCAAAATCAATCCATGCCAAGGAATGGTCCGAAGACCAAGACCTGCTTTTCCACTGGGGTAAGATCTATGTTCTGGATGATAATGACATTTGGAGGATTGTTGAATGCTGTCACAACAGTAAACTCACAGGACATCCAGAATACTGGAAGACCCTTGAACTCATCTCTCAAAACTTCTGGTGGCCTGGAGTATCTTGATATGTTGGACAATATATCAAGACATGCAATCTATGCCTCCAAACAAAGCCCCAAAGAACAGCTCCCATCAGAGAGCTCCACTCACTCCCTATCCCTGAACAACGATGGTTCACAATCTCAGTCAATCTGATCATTGAACTCCCACCAGCTGTCATGAACTGACACAACTATATGTAAGTATCATGTATTCATTCAAGATCAGATATATTGAATTATCCCCATACTCATCTTTGCTCATTAAACTCCATTTTGATCCTCAACACCCTTGATCCACCATGACACCTTCAATATACCAACTCAACACCAATCCTATTGCCTTGACTCCTCAGTATTTCCCACAGGAAATACTTTCACTCCAATAACCCCTTGGGTTACCTTCTCCATTCATTTGTTTCGCCAATTACTAATGATTGTAATGACACTCATGTATCACATGTATTCCCTGAGTCTCATATGTATATAAACCCTCATGTAAATATGATGTAGACTCAGTTTTGATATCGACTTTGGTCAATATCTAATAAATAACTCATTATCACTTCTTCGTTGTTCTTTGTTTCTTTCTCTACTGTGTCTGTCGAACTATCTCAACCTCGTCAGTCTCAATCATTGATGACACAAAGTCTATCTCTTATCTTTATCATTACTCATATCTTTGTTGTATACCTCAACTTTGTCCCTCAACATTGTTGACTACTATAGTCGGTTATTGTCACCTTCAAATCAGGGACATTCACTTCGGGTCTAAAGAGGGCACAGCACATAAGCTGAGGCCATGTCCCCAAACCTTGTCTACCCCTTATTCAATAATCTCAATACTAATTATTGTTTATGAGACTGACTAAACAACCCCAAGGTACCGACCTTGACACTGCATTGCTGAGTACAAATATTGCTTTGTTTGTTACACATTTTTCAATTCCTCATAGATTATGTGCAGCTGCTAGATGCAAATATTTTTCAATGTCTTGATCAAGGTTGGGTGTGTAACAGTCATTGAAGGCATAGGATTGGTGGTCATAATTGTTTAAACTGATAGCATCAAGATCAAATATCCTACATATTACATCAACATTGAAAAAAAAGGATGGGGGGAGAATATGATGCTACATGTATATTTTTCCATTTTAAATTGGTGGATTTTCACCATAATATGTGTGATTAATCCAGAGGACATTTGTGGATAACAGCCACAAAATATGCCACTATATCCATGTAACAGTTGAAATTGATTCAACCATGGAATATCTTAATGTCCCAGTGTCACACTCACACACTAGCAGTTCCAATTACTGTTATTATGTATGCAACAGGGAAAAAAGACTTGTGTCAGTGCTTTGCACTAACACGACTTATATACAGTGAGAAACATATTATCTAATATAATTATGAGGCCATTACAATCCATCCTTAACACAGTGAAGAAAGATGGGACTGTCTATGAGGTGTATATTGAGGTGTACATTGAAAATGGCTGAAATTGTTCAAACACATCACATGCCATTCATATTGTCAGTTATGGTTATTCTAGATCAGTTACGCAAGCAAGGTTATAGATGGCATCAGCCAGCTCTTCCTCTAGTAACTACTATTACTATACTACAGTATTCTAAGTTCTATACATGCTATGCACATATAACCATTATAATGAGCATCAGTAGAATGATTCAGAAATGGGGTCTGATACAGATAGTGAAGGAGGCCAGAAAGATACAAATTCAAGCTACGAAAGTGTAGAAAACTTTGATATTTAGGATAAAGTGATTACAAGTAATACATTTACATACTGTTCCTATCTTTCTGACAAACTGGCTAGCAGCTTTTAGCCAAGCCAGCCATATATAAAGAGCTCAGCTTACTATAAATGGTTTTGGCTCTGGCTTCATGCCACTCGGCTAGGCTTGAAACCATAGCCGAGCCACAGCAACACTAAAGCCTAAAATCATTTGTGTCACATTCTTGGACTTGACTTGAGGTATTCATCAAACCCTGCGACAAATATCTTCCATAAGTATACTACCAAAAACTCTCGAGAGACACACGAGTCTTGTAGTTTCTTCCAGAATGCGTCTAATTATGATCATAAACATCAGGTAAAAAAGAAACACGGCTAACAAGTCATCTCAAAAACAACATTGTACTCAACTTGTTCCTAGGGAATTTTCCATAACTCAAACTTATCCTAGAAACCTGGCACAAAATTAACTTACTATTCCTATAACAGCTTTGCATGTGTCAACTTAAAATCTGGCCCAGTTATCATTATGAGAAGTCCAGTAATGTTTTTATTTTACATAACAACGCGGGGTAGTCAAAGATCTCTAATTGGCTTCTGTCGCACTTGAAAAACTAGCTGAAGAGAAGGTCCTTGTCGCGGTAAGTTGTTTTGAGGTATATTGTATTGAGGGAAACTTATTTGCGGAAAAGCAATGTTTTTTACATGGAATTCGTTGGTCCTCAGTCTTGATTCTCTATTCTGGTTGTACAATTTACAACAATCCAGTTTCAACAAATCGAACCCGAAAATTTTGACAATCTATAACCCACATATGGACGGTCAGTTGATCAAGAAATCAGGAATAAAGTATTTGTCCATCGCTCGTCCAACACTGATACGGATCGAGGATAACGAGACGTTGGGCTCGGGAACATGTGGACCAGCGAGTCCAGCAACGTTTCGGACAATAGTATCGTCCACCACAGCCAGACTTTTTTGTCCGGGATGAGCCAAAAGCCTTTAAGAATGAGGACCTTCCATTAATTAGAAGTACTTGTCCCCACTGCATCTCCTACGAGTCACTCTTCTAACATTTTGTCTACCCACAAAAAACATGTCCTCCTCTTCTGTTCTCCCAAATGTTCTTTGCACTGATGAGGATCTCATCTACCGACAGCTATTCAAGGAATTTATTGACTATCCCAGTGACGACGAGACGGTTGTTCGTATCAGCAAGACAGTTAGAAAAAAACACAAGAATGAAAGTTGGGCGAATGACAAGGTGAAATCTTTGCAAACCACGAGCAGTTCTGTACGTGTCTGTCTTGCACTCTTGCGTTTCTCATTTAATAATATGTTATATTTTGGATTCAAAGTTGGATCATGACAGTGAGGTATGTCGCAATCTTCAGTTGTAATCACTAGCTTATCGTCCTACGCTTACATTCTCTGGGTACTAAGTCTGAGGGGAATTGTCAGGCCGGTCTCAATGTTGATAGCGCGGAATACATTCTAGCGCAATGGGAAGATTTCGTCCAGTGGATGGTCAGTGTCCGAACCTCCACAGACTGTCTGCATAAGTATTGAATTTCAGTTGCTTAGGCAAAACGACAATCTGTGGATGCTGATACCGAGGACCTGCAAAAGGAAAATACCGGTGGTGTTGGAAAAGGAAAAGCCTTAGCAACACAGACGGAATTGGACATTCAATGCTCGAATGACTATGAGCGGGATGAACACAATGTTTTCTCGGAGTATAACCCGAATGTGGGTTTGACACATGCTCAACACCCCGTTAATGTAAGTGTTCCTTGTACCTTTGACGTATTCTAAATGATTTATCATTTCTTCCTAGCAACCACTACACACTCCCCGAAACAATGTTTTCGTTGGAGAACGCCCTTGTCCAACTGATATCGTTCGTACCACCGTATGTTTCTTTATTTCTAGTATCTAACCTCTTCTCCTAACGCGAATGCATTGTTCAGTCCACCATCCTACAGAATAAAGAAAACGAGCGTGGTCCTAATGTGGGTATGCCACCTGCTCAACGCCCAGCTAATGTATGTATTTTTTGTATCTTGTACATCTTCTAAACGATTTATCGTTTTTTATGTAACAGCAGCAGTCACTATACCCTTCAATTTCCCAAAACAATGTTCTCGTTGGAAATGGCTCTTTTCCAAATAATAGCATCAATAACAACGTATGTTTCTTTATTTCTCTTATCTAACCTCTTGGTCTAATGCGATATTCAGTCTACCATCCCACAGAGTAAAGCAAAGAAGCATCCCAATGTGGGTATAATACCTGCTCAACCCCTGGTTAAGGTAAATGTTTCTCGCACGTTGTTCGTCTTCTGGATGATTTATCGTTCCTTCACAGCAGAAATTACCATACACTCCCCAAAACAATCTTTTCAGAGGCGACTCTCTTCCAATTAATACCATTAATAACAACGTATGTTCCTTTATTTCTCCTATCTAATCTCTGTCCTAATGCGTTGTCTAGTCGATAATCCCAGCTAAAATACAAACCGTTGAAAACGTTCCACCGTCACGGCAATCTATGTGCGACAATGGGAGTGAACAATACAACAACCGCCCCCGGAATGAAATTCGTCGTGAGTTACATTATTATATGCTTTTTTTCATCACTTCTTTGTTTAAAATATGTTCTTTAGGGCCTAATTTTTCAAATGTTAACGGTACATATTACCAAAGTGAATTCATTCAGGGAAGTTCTAAAGGTTAGGCCTTTTATCTGAAAGCCATCAAACAAAACAAGCTGAAACCATTTTTGTAGGAAATTTAAATCCTTCGTTTCTCCAATACCCCAACTATACAAATGAAGGGAAGATTTTCCAGGCGTCTCAGATGCCTGAAGATCTGAATCTTCGACAAATACAGAAAGCACCGTCAACCATGATTGGATCTCAAATGCAAATATTGCCTCCGCATTCGTTTGACTACATGCCTTCAACCTGGTCCAAGAGACCAAGAGAGGACGATAGCATTGCAGAACCCTCATGTCGTCCTAGCAAACGTCATAACGCATATCAAAACCATGGTCAACCTTCTCTCCCGTCTCCGCTTTCCTCCCAATCCATCCCTCCACCGCGGGAGATTCTTCCCCCACAGCTTGTTGCACATGCGCAACCATCTGTCCCCTCGTTCAGTGGAATAAATACTTCTCTTTCTTTCATGGAACATAGGATATCACTGGAAGTCTTTGAGGCGATCAGGAAAGTAGAACAGGAGGATAAGTGTGGAGGTGGAGATGAAGACACGAAGGGGGAAGATGATGAAGATGCGGAGGGTGAAGAATGTGGAGAAGATGAATACGAATGCGTTTGAAGCGGCTGTAAAACTTCTTCATACAACTGTAGGCCTATTACCAAAAATGTATCAAAAAACTTGCAGTTATTTATACTTTTTCTACAATAAAGGGATCGATGAGCAGATCATTGATCATGGCATTATCCACTAGGATAAAAGAAATGATGTAATCACAACGTGTTTGATTCATTCCTTTGTGTCCACTCAGCTACTTTTGTTGTCATCACAGATGACACATCCAACGTATATATCGTATAGCCAGGAAACTTAGTCCGCGGGATATAAAAATCCATTCTCCATTCTCTATAATCAGCAACCTCAAAGTAACCTCAAAGTATCGTTTAATTACCTTCTTGTCGGGTTTGCTATATATGGTATATATTTCTTACGAAAGGCAGCTATCCACGATTACCTTTTCCCACTCGGAATCCGGATCGAGAAGAAGCACATATTAGGCCTGCCTCGTGTTTAGACAATGACAACGGTTGGGCATTATAATACAAATCCTCTGACCTAATAGTTTCTCCCTCGCGGGGTTCAAAGACCAAAGAACGAGATTGCATATACATTTTTTGAATTACTCCTCGTTGAACACATGTTCCAACCTGACGATCGTCGGGAGGATAGGAAGTTTTTACAAAACACAAGACATTTGAGTTATCATTTCGAGAGCCGAAACTTTTTGGGAAGACATGTGCATCAACCTTCAACGCCGTCACCCAAAAAGAAGCACGACGTCGATGAAGTGCCATCATTCTGAACGTCGACAAACAGAGCAAAGGTGTTTCAAAGGTCTAGAGAATTAAAAGGAAAGGAAACTAAATCAATTCTTCTAGTTCGTCGCCAGGATCTTTTTGAATTCAAAAGAAGTGGAAGTGTTACGTCCCGAGTTTTGATAGGTTTTAATTCATCTCATCATCTTTCCGGCTCCGACGGGAAATTTCTTCAATACGGCGAAAAAAAAGAAGCTCAAGTATGTATGTGTATAAACATCAAAAAACCTTCCCCCCATGTTATCTATCCGTGTTTGGGCGAGTCTCGTGGTTGAAGCGAAAGGCGTGTTCCAGGGAGTTTTTTGAATGTATAAATAACACATGATGTTTGGCATAGTTGTTGGGGAGTTTCACATAAATATATATAAAAGGTCTGGTTTGCGTGCTTTAACTTATACTTGTATTCACATTTACATTCAACTATAAACCTTTTTTTGAAATCACAATCTCCCATTTTTATCGGACTTGGACCTGTAAGTTGAACTTGAACTTCAAAAAAATTCCGGTTCCCTCGAACCGACTATGAATTTTATTTGGATCATTCATTAAACAAACGACTTTTACTTCAAGATGAAACTTCTTCTTCGAAAGAATCTATTTCCTCGAGAAGGGGTTTTTTGATTATTTGAAGACATTAACGGCCTTGAGCGGAAAATGTTAACTTCCTTCGAATAAAAATAAGGATGATAATAATTCATTGGAAAGAGGGTGGGGGGTTGCGTAACATACACATTTTTATTGGGAGCTTTTGACAATATGAAATGGTTTTTTTAAAAAATAGACACCTTAATATAATACTACCCAATAAGAATCAGTTTCGTTGAGTGAGAAGAATTACACAGTTACACATGAGATTGACCTTTGTTTCCCTTCACTATCTCCCTGGAAGACACGTACTGCCGAAAAGCCCACATGACTATATATTCTAGGGCGATGAGAGCGACAATAATAATTCCGATTTTAGTTGTGGGCACCTAAAAGAAGTTTGGCCAACGCTTTCTCCACGATCTTTTCCAAGACATTTTGAAAATTCCATGTTCATCAGTTAATACCTGCCTTGAGCTTCCTTCCTCCGCCCTCAGCTTGTTGGGATCAAAAGAAATATTCGGGTGACACGACACCCAAGTACAAGCAAAGACCGTCATTAGCGAACTCCATAGGATGTTCCAAAGTGTTCTATGGCTTTCGGAGGATTGAGGAGTGGGCTGATCAGCAAGGCGTTGAAGAAAGATTATAAGCCACAGTAGAGAAGGCGGTGCTGTAGCACTGCAGCAAGCAATGGGTAGTATTCATAAAGTGATTGGCATTCAAATTCATGACGCTAAATAACAGGTGAAAATGTGGATGGGTTTAGTGGGACATACCCTTCAACCTTGAATATATACAAGTGTTATCGGATGCCTACCTCATGTTGCAAGTTTTATGGAAAACGGTCTCTTGCAACGTGGGTAAACCCTAGATCCCCGGCAAATCTTCACTTTTCTAGTCATATTCCATCTTAAATTCCATCCTAATTTGGGGATAAAAAGTTGCGTTTGTAAAACAGATATTAAATTACTCAATACATCCTTCCATGAATCATGTAGAATTCAGCATGATACTAATGTCTTAAGTTGTGACCAGAAGACCACTTCGCAAGAATGGTGACAGTTTTTTTTTGATAGAATACGATTCCATTGATTTTAATTACAATAAGCGCAATTTCTTAGGAGTTTCCTCTAAAGACAACGGTGTTTAGGTTTTATTTTCATAATTAATTGACGAGAAGCATACCAGTACTGTGGAGGATGTTTTTCCAGTTATTTAGTTACAATCTGAGGCTGAATTTGCAACGTGCATCTGGCCGACGTTCAAGTTAGACCCCTCGACGATAGACGAACATCAACATCAATCCCCTGCGCGTTCCAGTGTCATTTCATTCCGTCGAATTTTTCTCCATTCATCATCGAGATGATTTATAGGTGCGAAATAACGTCCGCTTTTAAACAATTGTCGACGATACGAGACTCGTATGAGATCAGATCCTCTCATGTCCTCGGAGAAGTTTGAGATTGAGCGTCATTGAATATAATACACGACGGTAAACGTGGGCAATCTAAAAAGCTTTTTTTCGTTAGTAGCTTCTAATCATAATATTATTTCGAAATTATTATCCTACCTGTGGAGGCTGTCAAAGTTCAAAATGGGTGCTGTCTGGCCTTTGATAATGTCTTCTTGACGGTGCCCTGCAGAGCCCTATACTTTCGGGATAGTTTGTCTGTCAGACATTAGGTAGCCGTGCCAAGGACTTGCCGAAATGACACAAACGTTTAGGAAAAGATATATGTATTTCAGTGCAGTTTTCATCCATACCTCATCTCAAACATGTGATCCCTTTTTTGATATGAATGTGGAGTCGGTTTGTTAGGTTTTCAAAACCTGAATGTCAAACTAAATGAAGTTCTTCAGAGTATGCTAAATAGATCATGATTGAGATAAAAGACAAAGACTTACCTGTTGTTACAGCGTTCGTTGCTTGGAATCGCAAGAGAACAATTGTTGTTGCATTGCGTGACCGCCAAACAAAAGTTTTCCGGAGATGCTACCGCCTCGAACCTACACCACCACTCAGCACTCGGATTTTGTACAAAATCCGAGTGGTGGTGTAGGACGCGTCAGAAGCCTTACAATAATCACGTAAAAAAATATTGTTTTACAGAATTGCAGCAATCTCCATCCCATTCAATGAAGTCTTTGATTCCGTGCCATGAGGATACAGTCGCTTCGGCGTATTGAGACTGGTCATTCCACTCCTTTATCTTTAACCACGAGAACCACACGCACAAAGGCGGTTTTATTTTATAAAAAAAGGAGCATTTTATACAATTATACTTTTATAATTCCACTACTCAAATCACTCCCTACAGCTCAACTTGTCGCAAGATCGATCGATGGCGTCCTTACCTCACAAAAACCTCCCCTATCCGATGTCTGGACCGAATATTTCGGCCTATGGGATAAAGTCAATATGCATCACAAATTTTATCGCAATAATCAGACTGACCAGCATCCAATGTACCCCGGCTCGTTGATAAGCGCGATGGGTGGCTGCGTTCAGACCAGGGGGTGGTGCCCCCTCCCAGGGTAATTGTTGAGGAGGCTGCACCATTTGGGGAAGGTCTGGAATGGCGTGGGGTACAGGTGGCGGGGACGAAGGTGGAGTAGTCGCCGGGCTTGGAAGTTGCGACTCGTCATGGGAAGGGGTATCTGAGCGGGGGTATGGAGAATGAACAGGCGAGGCATTGAAATTAAAATCAAATGTTGATGGCGAATTAACCTCGAAATCGGACAGAGAAGGAGACAGAGAGCGTGATGTTGGGAGAGGAACACGTTTTGTGTCGTCCGGTTCGGGTTTTGTTTCCTCGTTCTCGTTGTCCGTGGGGGATGGATTCAATATATAGGATAGCGCCATTTCGGGATGTCGTGGAAGAGGTTGGCTGATGAGCGTTGAGGAGGATGGTGTTGCATTGGTGCGGTGTGATTCGGAAGGCGGAAACGAATCATTGGGAAGAGCATTGAGATCACGGGGATGAAGAGGGGGAGACGACAAGAACGATGTATCACAGGGCGATCGGGTGAAGTCGTCAACTCACGACCGCCCAGATTTATGTACGAGGTGCCCCAGGCATATCCGGAATCATGATGACTTTGTGGGTAACTTGTGTTGTGCGATAACGAGTCGTGTAACAAGTGCAACGAAGGATCGGGGAGCAGAGAATTTGGAGGGGACTTAATGTCCCCAGGTGAAAATAAGGATTGGGATGACGAATGAGAGCTAGGTTGACTCTCGCGTGGAAGCTCATGGTCACTCGAGGTTGGAGACAAGGGTGTAGGATTATGCGAGAAAGAGGTTTTTAATAAATCTGACGACAACTCTGCAACTCTTGGTTGAGTTATCGTTTCGCCAAAATTCTCCGGGCAAGGAGCGCAAGGAAGGGCCGACCCAGGTTCTTCTAGAAGTGGAACCTGTTCCGGTACCATTAGCACAGCAACCGTGGTTTGCGTAGGAGGAGCAGGATTTAAAATGTACGATAAACGCATCTTGGGATGCTGAGGGAGTTGTCTGCTCGTCGTGACAGGTGGAGATGGTTTGGTGAAAAGCGAGGAAGACATGTTTTAGAGCTCAAGATAAGTGGATGAACGTTGGGGCCACGATAGTCTCTACATGTCTCAGCTTTATAGGCGAATGAGTTGGTCCACATCTCCACATTGTTTAGAATGGACGCACCAAAGGAAACGACGGACCTAGAGAGTCTTGACTCTTGTCCACACAGAATGAGGGACAACAAGGACACTGGACAGATTGGGCGACTAGATAGGTAAGTGTAAGTTTGGACTTGAATGTTTGAAAATTAAAATTTAAAAGATAGAGATAAACATACCTTATCATTCTTTCCTAGAATAAAATTATTATAGACGTCGAAAAGTGGTTTTAATAGGGACAATCATGGTGACATGCGACATGTAACCGCTTACATAAACTGCGGTAATGTTGCCCACGGCTCAAGCCGCCAGATTTTCACACGATTCTCCCTCATGTTATTCTCCTCCGTTCTCCTCAAAACCTTCGGCTTTCTCATATTTTCCAAGATATATTTTTAAGTTCTTGAGCCACCGAACAGATGTAAACAAGCAATGACGACGGCTACTCGAAAAATAGCCAGCCATAGCCTTAGCTAGCCGTGGGCAACACTAAACTGCGGACTTTTCTTTTTTACTACCTCAATTCCACAAGATCCAAGATACGGAAGAAGAAGACAGTCAAACAGCTCACTGATTTTGGAACGGTTTACAGACCGAGCATCTTGTTGAACGGATGTTGCATCCGATGCAGTTACCAATCGGAACAACGAGCATAAGTAGTTGTAGCTATGGAGTAGGCCAGTTCATTCGTCACAAATGTTCTTTTACTTTTATTGACTATCCAAGTTACCACCTGATGAGAGTAGATAACATCATCAAACGTGAACGTGTGTAAATACGGGAAAGAGACCACACATAATAGCCTGCCGCATGTATATTGTCGTCGTTTTTCTATATAGCAAATGCGAACGTATGGAACAAGATACATTTACGATAAAGGAACTTCCTGTCCCTTTTTCCGACGACAACGCACGGTTCGTACGGCATATGTAACACTGTACCTAAACTATTTTTCGGAGAAATCAGTTAATTAAAAAGGTATTATAGTAACGTCATCTTTACATTCTCATGTCAATGGAATTTGAAACATTATAGTTCAACCCAAATCCTTTTTTCGCCAATCGTATTCACACGGGCTTGATTTTTGATGATGACAACTAACAATAACCTTGAGGTAGGAAATCTGTTTCCTGTAAATACTTTATCTGTCGTATGCTAATCGTCAGTCATAAGTGCTTCGTGTTATCAGACTATCTTATAACTGGGTAGAATCATCGGCCGGAGGAGGTTAAATTTCTGGGCCCGTAATCAAACATAACGCAACGCAGGTTCTGACATTAAAGATTCTTGCGACCTATACTACCATGATCCTACACCAGAGGAAAGATCTAACATTCCACCGTTCATTCGAAATTTTTCATACAGGCCAATCCATAATCTAAGCAGCGGAAGTGGGTGAAATAACGAGACCCCATGAATATTTCTTGAACACCTGTGGCTTCAGAGGATGTCAAACCTGAATCGGCATCCGTACCCATGGCCGGGAGCGTAGGATCGGTCCCCGGGCACGCGACCTGCGGGTCTGAAAGTGTCGCTGGGATTCATACTGAATTGTGTTGCATTAGGTTCAACGAACCTCCGAGCCGACTCCAACTGGGACTTGCAATGGAGTTTTTTGAGGCACTCAGGCTCCGCGCCAGTTGTTTTGCGCCGCGGTGCGAGTGGAGTGTTGCGCTTCCTATACGAAATTATGAGTTTCGTGAAAAATCATTTGCACAACGGTGGTTAGAATGGAGTTTTAGCTCACCTTGTGAGAACAGGTTTATTGCTTCCGGCGAAGGCGAATGTCTGAGATAACGGGGTGCAACCTGGAAAGGTATGGCGTTTCAATTATTATTGGTAAATTTCCTGGCTGACGTCTCAGCTCGTGTCCCACCACGATATGGTGGATTGGTAGAAATTACAAAGTTGCTTGAGATGGTTTGTGATGAGTGAAAACGTGAAAAAAGCACCCCTTCTATGTCAACGGACAGTAAATTCATTTCTTACTGTCCTTTCCTTTCGACCATTCGTATACGGCTGGAAGCTGACTAGGACTTGGGCCATATGAGTTTAAAGTGGACAGAAGTGTTTGGAAGCACCTCTAAATCTGATGCAACCATGTGGAATAAATGTAATAGAACCGCTCGACAAAATAGCTCCGGCATAGTGCTGTTCAAACGGTCCGATGGTTATTGTGCTGAAAATAACGAGGAGTGCAAATTTGAAATCCTTTTACTTAAAATAAAATGTCACCAATCCGTTCTTTTTTTATGCCATAATCCAAAAGAAGGTAACTCTTTGAGATTTTTGGGCGAGAGAATACCGACACCAGATAAATTTGAAATCCTGTTCAGATTATTCATTAAGCAACTGTTCCTCGTTCCAAAGCTCGTTTAGGTGAAAAAGTTTCAAGTCAGGATCAAATACCGAGTACGCCGAGTGACCTGTGTGACATGTGACACTTCCTTTTCTAACCTTTTCTAGTCCACATACGTCTGGTTTTTCAGATTTTCGCGGAGGTCAGTGCTGGAGCGATTCTATGCCACAATTTTAAACGCTGAAGAATAGCCAGACAGATTCCCGTTTAAAGAACATTTAGCTCTTGGATTGGTTTCGGAATTAGGCCACGTTCATCAGATTCGTGACTGGCACTATTTGGAACAAAACAGGACGTAAACAATTAAGTTACGCAAGCAAATATATCACTTGAAAATGATTATTAGGTTATGGTTATGAACAGCTTAAACGGTTCCGAAAACAGGCAAGAGCGTCCCTTTTTTCGTCATTTAAAATCCTTTTTGATCAATTGATATTTACTTCTAGGTATCTTCCTTTGATCTTCTCACCACGGAACTATGTTCCGTTCTGCTCCGTATCTTTGTTCATGACCTCCCATTTTTAAATCTGCGATGAGAATTTTGATGCAGTGTCTGGCGGTTTTAAAGTTTTCAGGAACAAGAACCTCTGTCCCGACGTATGAAACGTTTTCTACAAGCTGGTTCCATAAAAGAACGGTTGCTGTTAGTATGGGACCATAACAATCTCACGATTTCTGATCTGACTCCCCCTCTCTCACATTCTCATTAAAGCCAGGTTAGTCCAATTACAGATTCTCCTCGTTGCCGAATCTTCTTACCCCGCATAATTTTTTTACCAAATAGTATGACAAGTTTGACAAGCCACAGAACCCCAAACCAGAAAACCAGACATTTACTGAGCACGAGGTCATTTCCGTCGTTCTTCTTTTTCCCTCCGAATAAAGACCAATGTGTGTATTCACTATATATATAAGACGCAATGGTTTACACTTCTCACTGAAAGCTCGGATTTCAGAAATGTTCGCGCTGAACATTAACATTTGCGCTTTTATCGCTCTTCAAATTGGGATAACAATTGTCCTCACTCAATCATCTTTCGCTTCGTTTATCACTCATGAACGTCGTGATACAATACCAACCGGGTTTACTTTAATTGGACCCGCAGACGGGTCTTCCATGCTAACCTTACGGATTAATTTGATTTCTAACAATATGCCCGGTTTAGAAAGCGAATTATATAACACTGCTAGGAAAGCCCATTTATCAAAAGAAGAGGTAATATCTTAGATTCAAAACTAGGGTGCTTCATGAACTATATTATCTAGTTAACGGCATTTGTTTCGCCTACCAACGAAACGACTACGAGCGTTACCGACTGGCTATCCTCTTTCGGTATCGATTTCACAACGACTTCCTCTGCTGGAAATTGGCTACAAATAACTGTCAATGTCGGCACGGCAAATCAACTTCTCAATGCCAACTTTATGTCCTTCAACGATGATTCAACAGGAAAAGAAATCGTCCGGACTTTATCATATTCTCTTCCTACACAATTGCAACCCCATATCCGACTTATCCACCCAACCGTTGTGTATGTTTTTAAAATAAAAAGACTAATATGTACTCATTATTTGACTGTGAAAAGGTTTCCAGTGAAGGTTAAACCATTTGGTTCAACTCTTAAACAAAAGTCGGACATCCCGGGAAACATTGCAGGTCGAGCAACGGCACCGCCTGCTTCATGCGCTGAAGAGATAACCCCTACCTGCTGTATGTTTCCTAGTTATTAGTGATCACAGAAGCTGTAGTTATATCGTTCATGCAGTGCTCGATCTATATGGAATTCCTTTATCACCAACACCGAATCCTCAAACCGCAAGTCGACTAGCTATTGCCGAATTTCACAATCAATTTCCTCAGAAAGCGGACCTTGTGGTATATATTCGAAATACAAGTTATTTTACTGAATTTCATATCCGTATTCCAGGCTTTCCTCAAGGCTTTCCGTCCCGATCTTCCTTCTAACCTGACTTTTAACGTTGAATTTATTGATGGGGGGTCTGATCCGCAAAATCCTTCTGAGGCTGGAATTGTCGCCGTAAGTTGGTTGGTTAGTTCCATCTTCACTTATACTTATGTAACAACTGTTCTTAGAATTTAAATGTACAATATACCATTGGACTAGCTCCTACCATACCTGTTACAGTGATCATTGTAGGACCGGATAATACGGACGGGATAGATGGTTTTCTTGATCTTATAAACTTTGTGCTGGAACAACCAAATCCAGCCCAAGTCTTGTTGATACCATTTGGATTCAATGAACCTGACGTTACAAGTACTATGGCCCAGTATGTCGAATCCTATTATTATTGGAACTAATAAAAATAATATCCTGCTAGGGCTCTATGTGATGGATACATGCAATTGGGGGGTCTTGGTATTACTGTCATATTTCCGTCCGGTAATGGAGGCGTTGCTGGTGTCGAATCTGAGCAATGTACCACATTTATACCCACTTTCCCATCATCTTGTCCTTTCGTCACTTCAGTAAGGAAAAATCCTTTTTTTTGGTCATACCGTCTCACAATTAGAAATATCTAGGTTGGTGGTACAACTGGAATTCCGGAAGTAGCTGCTGATTTTAGCTCGGGTGGATTCTCTAATATATTCACAAGGCCAGATTATCAAACGACAGCCGTTGAAAAATATCTTTCGTTGATAGGAGACCTTAATGCTGGAAAATTCAATAAAGTGATTTTTTTTCCTCGTTGAGATATCTGAACTATTTCTCAGTTTTTTTTTAGTCTAGTCGTGCTTTTCCTGACGTTTCTGCCCTAGCAGAAAACATAGTTATCATCGTCGGTGGAACCGAAGACGCTGTTGCCGGAACAGAAGCTTCTGCCACTATCTTTGCCAGTATCATCGCTTTAATTAACGCCGAGATTATTGCAGGTGGATTAGGACCAGTGTTGGGATTCTTGAATCCATTATTTTATATCGCTGATATTTTTAATGATATCACATCTGGAGATAATCCCGGGTGTGATACCGATGGTTTTCCGGTATGTTTTTTTGATGCTGTTTGAGGTTATCCTTTTATGTAACTCTATGTTAGGCTCTGGTGGGTTGGGACGCGGTTAGTGGCTGTTGTTTCTTTATATATCAATGCAGGC
Organism: Clathrus columnatus; assembly: GCA_020884735.1. NCBI lineage: Eukaryota > Fungi > Basidiomycota > Agaricomycetes > Phallales > Clathraceae > Clathrus > Clathrus columnatus. The sequence goes on from BPWL01000001.1 coordinate 3,459,195, forward strand.
AGTCTTATGCTTTATACAATTTTATTTAGATTAGTGGTATCGGATCTACGAATTTTGTTGGGACCTCGAGCATTACCAAGCTTTGAAAGAAGCTATTAAAGGCAAGAGTGAGATGATTCATTGGATTTTTTTACAACAATTTCATTTTAGAACCAAATAGCACTCTTCTGTGACACAATCTTAAAAAAACAAGTACATGTTCAAACATTCTTGCATTTTTAAACAACTTGCCTTTATTCAAAAGTGAAAAACATCTGCTTATTCTTGATGAAGATTGTATGTTTTCCCAAGATTTGAATGGTCAATCAGACTTCGGACAATATGAAAGATGCATTGGAAAGAACTTTTATCCCCTTAGACACCACCTGATTTTGGAAAAAGTCGCATTGTACATTACTTTGCCAACAATCTCAGTCGTTTGATGAACGTATAATAATCACATGGTGAAAAAAATGGAACCTCATTGACTTGGACTCCATATAATCGCGACTCTTATCAATCCCTTCTCTTCCTGTGGCGAGTTTTTATTCTTCGGTATGATGAAGCGTAGACAATCTTGAGCAAAATAGCCGGTAGCATACAAATTGGTGGGGGGTTGGACAATCGTATGTGGTACGTGGGTTTGTATATAAATCAGGCTTAAAGCAAGTATTCTTGATCTCACATATTCGTATGATAGTCAGGAATAACGGCTGAAGTTAGATTTGTGAATGTTAAAAAGTTGGCATGATGAAACGGTCTTTAATATTATGTAGATACTAGCAATTGTCAATCAATATGGGGGACAAAAGTTAACCAATGAACATTAGAAAGTGTTCCAACGGGAAGTTTTCGAAGTGAAATGATAGATAAAATGAGGATGACGATGCGGGCGATGATATATAACAAGACAATGGTAGGAAGAAAATACATTGTACTTAAGACAAGGATCCATTCAGGCGTGGAATCGCCAATCAAAAGCCTTTCAAGAACGATCAAGGAAATCAAAACAATGAGGGGGATTCCAACAATACTCAGTGCTGAGACACGCCAAAGCCATAATTCGACTCGGGTGGGGAATTCGTAATTCCATGCAAAGAGGTGAATTCCACCGAAAACCGCTGCGATTAGGACTTGGGCAATAAAGTTCCGGGAATCTCTGCTATTATATAGGCAACCCCAAATAAAATGTTGGCACTTGAAGTTTTCCACGGAAATCATACTCATTATATAGAGTACCTACCAAGAATGTTACAAATTTAACCCATAAGTCTGAATCCTGTTTCGATGTATCCACCTTCCACGCCTCGGGAGGTACTATTCCCGAGCGAAGCATGATTGGGCAATTGACTCTAAACGGCTTGTACCACCAAAAGAAATATATGATAGCACTCAAGGTCGCATAGGCGCAGGTCATAAGCTCTATCTCAGTTAAAGGAAGATGTTGAGCTCTGCGAGCGATACATTGCCCAACAAACCAGGTAGTTTGAGCCAGTGCAAAAGTTTTGGCCAACGAATCTTGTTTACTTCTATCCTGAATATCCATTTCCAAAGCCTCCTTAATGACTCGAAGCCTCTCTGGAAGTTTTAACCGGAGTCTGCTCTGAAGCCTTCCCCGAAGCCGTTTCTGGAACCTTTCCCCCACAGCATCCAGGTTTTCATACTCCTCGTCCATCATGATGGGCCATGCTATCTTCGCTCCTTCCGTAGCCATATTCCTCGCCAATAATCGAATCGCTGCTTCGTGACCCGATACGATCTGCAACAATTCAGATTCCAACACCATCCTCAAAATCTCCGTCATTAGGGTAGCTGTCATTCCATTTAAAACCGAATCGGCACCTGGAAATTTGAAAAGCCTTCTTGGCTTGTCGCCTGCAGGATTAGCGGTGATAGAAGCCTCGATAGAGGCTGTGATGAGGATTTTGAGACGAGCCTTAATATCATCGTCAACCTTGGTCACAGTTGCGAGCAGGACCCTAAAGTAGTCATGGCTTTGATGGTATGAATTCAGAACAAGTACATGATTCGGATTTTGATCCTGATCGGTTATAACGAACCCCCCCATTAGAGAAAAATAGGCATGAGTCATTGTTAAACCTAGACATGAAGAATTCTTTGTCAGCAGTTTTTTTGAGGAGGACAACACAAAAGTACCTTTGTGTTTCTCTATTATCTCCTTAGCTGCCATGTACTGTCGAAGAGCCCACATGACTATGACTTCCGGTGCAATGAGGGCGACCAAGATAATTCTAATCTTAATCATTGGAAAGCTCGACCAATATCTCTTCCACCGCACTTTGAATATCTTGCGCTCATCACTTGATTCCTGTGTAATGTTTCTCCTTTTCTTTATTTTCATCACCATGTCATTATCGAGAGAAATATTTCGATGACAAGAAATCCAGATACATGCGAAGATGGTTGTCAATGAACTCCAAACGATATTCCCAATCGTGCGTTGGCCCAATGTGGACTGGGGTATGGGTGTAGGCGTAGACTGGTCAACAAAAGATCGAAGGGTATTAAGAGAGACGTTATAAATGACAGTAACCAAGTCGGTGGTGTAGCATAAGCAATGGGTTGCATTCATAGAGCAAAAGTCAGAGGGTGTAAACTCTTCGAGAGGTGGCGTCCCTCTCGAGCTCAGTAGACATGAGATATGTCATATTTGACGAGAAAAAGAAGACTCGTTGGATGCACTGCTGCCTCGTGTCATCAATTTTTGTCCTTCACACAAATGTCATTTTAATAACTCTCACGTTCATGTGGATCTGGACCCGGTGAGATATACAACCATATAAGGACCTTCACTGATACCTTCCCTTCCAAACTGTTATAATTGTAGTTCTTATGCCATCAGCCGAAAACATTAGCAAAAATTTGGTAGAGCTCTGGCAATCATTTTCAAAGTAATATAGTTTTAATTGTCGAATCGCGTTTCGCGTACATTCAATATGTAAATAAATCTTACGGGTTTGGAATATTTAGAATGGTATCTTCATTGAAACAAATAAGCAATCGAATCAATAACCTAACAGGCGGTATCCGCACGTCCAAACACATTCAAATCCGTTCTGGTGGGTTTCGAACTTCCCAGTTCAGGGTTTGCTGGACCTGCAGCCATCTTCTCTGACTCTTTAACCGAAAATTGTTCTGTTGAGTTGGATAAGATGAGCGGGGTTTCCAGTAAAAGTCAGACTTGGATCGACGGTGTTGCATAGTAATATCCAGGCGCGAAGGTAGGTTCAGCGCAAGTCTGCAAACAAGCGACTAGCATTCTAGTCTAAAGACGGCGAGTCTCTTGGGAAACAAGGTTTTTTTTTTTTGAATTTAAGAAACAAACTATTACAGCCGTTTCGGGTACGCAAGGCGGGTGTTTACAGCCTATTTACTAATTAAAAACCCGCCTTGCGTACCCAAAACGGCCGTAAGGATACGGGCGAAGCCCGTATCACAATTCGGAGTCGCAGCGTTAATAAATCGCCGCACAGCATTTCTCAGCGTTCGGGCATTATAGTATATTGTAGATAGTTCTAAATTAAATTAGAAAATGTATTTAAGCTTGAAGAAACGATCCTCAAGAATGATAACAACTTACATTTAAATAATCCTTCGGCCACACAAACAGCTGACGATAGGCACTCTCTGACAGTCCACACCGTAATCTAGCGGCAATCACCAGTGATTTCGCATCTTTGAACAGGAAATCTCGTTAGGTCGATTGGTTGGGCAAACAATCGTAACTATCCAAAAAAAGAATAGGATTTGTGGAACAACCGGTGTATGCGTCCATCTTTCCAATAAATTACAAACTTGAAGTCAAGTATAATCAAAATATAGTCGAAGGTACAAAACAATAATAGGAGACAGAAACGGGTGTTGAACTGTGATATCCCCCGTTTCTTGTCGTTTCTGCTCCATTTTACTTGATAACAACTCTGTATATTGCTGCGATCTGATCCCTTCCGATTTAACTTTATAATCAAATATACATTGCTATGATTTTGACCCCTGCTATTCAAATCACCAGAGACAGGAATATTCTCGTCATCTGCAAGATATTCGCGCTATTTCAGAAACCCTGCGAAAGACCCACGGCTCGTAAAGTTCGTCATTTCCGACATTGATTGGTTGAAATTCATTCCACATATTGATTAAAAATCACTTGTAATCAAATATACATTACATAATACTATGAGTTTGACTCCTGCTACTCTGAGCCTACTCAAATCACCAGAGACACGAATATTCTTCTTTTTGTTCCATAAAAGTTGGGAAAATACGCTCTATAAACATAGCAGTTTCATTTTCATGAGGGAACGGTTCGTCCGGTTTGGATCTGGATAAATATAATGTTTTACATAATATTATGTGCGAATACTCAAGGAAGGGAAGAAAAAACTCACACTCCCAAATACTTGCATAACGGATCCCATCCTTGTGAAATGTCGTAGATAAGTAATTTCTCGGCAGGGATGAGTTTCTTGATACGCTCGTTATGAACAAGGATAGTTTGTTGAATTGTCTCTTCGTTGTTTAATAAACCTTCGTGGTATCGATCTTGGAAAATTAAATTCGAACCTGTGAAGTATGTGAATTACATACTTAGCATATCTTCTTCAAACCACTCGAACAGAGCTTGTTGCCATGGATTTCGGTTTTTATTTTCTCGCAGGATGTCAAGGGCAGGTAAAACAGTTTGTTTCATACTCTTTTCCCACTTGATTGGATCTCGGGTAGACTATGCAAGTATGAGTATAATCAAACGAGGTTTAAAACAGAAATAATGAAAAAAAAAACCAAAATATATTTTGCATCAGGATATGCTTTGTAAATCTCTTCAGGATAGATCACCGCTGGATATTCCAAGACGGACGTATACGAATCCAACAAGGCGTGAACATCGTCTGTAGTTGCCAACCCTAAAGATGATTTATATGAGAGATAACGCGACATCTGAGATCGGTAGGGTATGTATGTTAGTTACCTTTTCCAATGTTATGCCACGATTTAATTTGATTGGGATCTTTACTACGTAACAAAGCTCCCATCTTATGGAATGGACCGAAACCTAACTTCTCCAATGCAAAAGCAAGACTTCGAGTCTAATCAGGAAAGAGCAGCTATCATCGAGAGAACGATCAAGATGGATTTATACTACATACACCCGTCCTACCTAACCCTAAAGATATGACTCTTGGTGGTCCGGGTTTGGATATATCAGATGTGTTCAAGGACATGGTTAGGTATAGATTGCGCGACTTCCCCCACGCAGCTGTGTATTTATGTATGTCTTGGGTCGCACGTTGTTTAATGATAACGAAAGCGTGCGGGCCCATGACATGACAGAAGGAATTTGATAGTTCAATAGCAAAATATGCCTTTAATTGAAACGTCATATTCATGAACCCGATTTCAATTATATTTTTTTCGTCACAGGGCTAACCAATTCATTCATTCATTTAAAAAGACTTCTTGCGGAGAGTTTTGGCGATAGGCGTTTTGGAGTGATTGTAATTGTAGCAAAAGGGCTGTCGGGAACATGTTGGAATAAAACGATGCTTATCGAATAACAAAATAAGATTGAATTTCGTTTGTCCTCTGAGCTCAAGAGGCAGACGGGTAAATTAAATACAGTATTGTAACTACTTATATATGTTATACTGCGAAATTTGAAATAATGAATTCAGGGGGGCTGTGCGTACCTAAACTAACCTGACTATAATATATAGCGACTGCGCCTTGCTCAGCGCTCATAATTTAACACATGTGGGCATCTAAAAGATTCAGATTGCGATGTCAAGACTGACAGATATAGCGAACCAGTTTCTGAATTCGAACTCATTGACAGAGCTGACTAGTACGAGAGTGATTATGAGGCTGTCTAACCACAGAGAACAAGTGGTTGCTTCACTGAGCTATGAAAATGTGTCCTTTTCTTATATCGGTAGTGTCAGGATCTTGAGGGGTTGCATTAGGGAAAGAAATTTAAATTTTTGTGGTGACAGGAAGTTGTATAGGTTTTTTGTTGTAGAGTTTTGTATGTGTACATGTCAATATGCGATCCGTCTTGATGCATATGTATACATTTAAAACTGACTGAATCAGATTAGTATTGCTAGTTCTATCAGAGACGGGCCTTCAAAAATAATAATAACTTCTCTTAGATATTAAAGGATCATTTCTCCCTGTAACAATTATATTAATAGTTACGGCCCTTCCACTACACCTTTCCTTATTTAATTGAGGTCTTACGAGGTCAAGGCCATTCAAGCAATTCAAACAATAGGGTTAATCAAATTGTTGGACATTGGGAGACATGACCCATCAAGCTTTTTCAGTGTTCGGACACAACCTGTCAGCATATAAATGATATTACGACAACACGGAAGATTGAAGCTAGAAGAAAAGTACCCTCTTTATCAATACCTTGCTCTCTTTCTCTTTCTTATACCTGGAATAATTATTCGTCATGCCAACGAAAGCAACCAGTATATTGAAATATTTGCTTAGGAATCAAAAAGGCAGACATCCGCCGTCAACTGGGTGGGTGGCATCTCGTCCATTAGCTGCTCAAATCGGCAAATGCAATAGCAGTGTATCTTTCAACTATTCTGAGCGTTTCGTTGACAAGGTAGAACAGCACATGGGATTATTCACAGTTGTTTCTTTTTATGTAGGATTGAAACAGTAAAGATTTAACAGAAATGTCAAATGTGGTATGAATGACAACACGATATGAAATAATTATCTTTTTATCTTTATCCATCTTCGGCCCAAGCCTGTGGTTTTGACGAGGACAAACATCAGTAAAGGAGGTTATACAAGAGAAAAACTCGGATCATTACATTTTCTCTCTTGATCTGCTCCTTTTCTTCGGGTGGAAAATCGTCGACGACATTAAAGAGTTTGCGAATTTCATCGGGTTTCTTCCCTCTAATCATATTTGCGACTGCCTTACATCCAACGTCGCTGGAAAGATCGAATCAGATATATACGTTAACGACAACGTAATACTTACAGTAAAGGCCCGATGTCCAAGTAATTGGCAGCGAGGATGATTTCAAATATCATCTCTTGGTCAACATTGATGTACTCTTGGTCCCATTCAGACATGTCAGTATTCTTTTGACGGACGACGTTATCTCCCTTATGATCTGCTTCACCATCGGGAAGTGGGTCCCCACGATGATGTTCACAATACTCAAGAACCTTAACGGGCCATCATTGAGAGAAATTTTGCAGATAGAAAAACCAACAGACCTTCTTCAGGACATGCGTTGTAATGTTAGGTAATGGGATGGGTTGGTCACTTTCACCGACATCTTCAACACAACGAATGATTTAGAGTGAGTGATATACAAAACCCACGACTCTCAGTGACTCACCTGCAATCAGATTCCTAATGAGCGTACTACGTTCTGCGACCTCCTTGTCGACAGTGAATTGTACTTTGTCAGATGTTTCAAGAGTAACCATTGTGGAGATGTGTTTTTAAGAGATCTGATGGGGAAAAGTGAAAGGGTAGTTCTTTGTAGCGTATGGGGAGAAGGGCAAGGATAGTACGGAATAGCGTAAGGTTAAAAAATGCGCTAATTAAATAGAAAGAAAAAAGCGCCAGGGACGAGTTGGTTTCTTAGTTTGGACAACACTCATGTTCAAGGGCTCTGCGTCCATGCAACTTGCCTTCCGGTCCCGGGTTCTGTCGATTTCGGACTATCCTCGAATGGTATCAGAAAAAACGACAAAAGGTCCAATATATCGGTCCCTACCCTTACTGTGAGGTGTGGCCAATTTCTTTTCTCGTCTCGGTCTTTTTTTTTCTATACAGGTTTTTCAAATTGTCTGGTGGGCTCAGTTTTTTTTATCGCCCTTTCCATCCTTGATTCATATACCAAAAGCCGGCAGTGGTTAAATGTATCAAGTCCAAACGGTATTGGGAAACATGACGAATAAAAGTCGGAACCCGATGCACAACCTCGAAGTCGGTTGGGTCGTAATACGTACTAGTGCAGCACAATCTCAGAGTCCGGACACCGTAGTATTCTATATATATATAAACTCAAGGAAACAATCTCCATGAACAATTCCGACTTACTTTCTAAGGGAGCAATTGAAGGAAGATCAATAGAAAGGACGCCGCGACTGAGGACTCGTTCGCGCGTGAGATCACGTGATGCACTAACAAACTGGGCCGCTAGACGCCCGATATAGTATTCCAGTCCTCTAGAGTCTCAAAGTATAGCATGCCGAGGACATCTACCGTCAGAACCATCACAATCTACCCGTCTGGGATCAATTATAAGCTTATAAATGGATCTGATATTACAGACGAGCAGCTTACTGAATGTGCCCAACTGTTTGCTCAAAACTATGGAATCTGGAGCGACGATGCTCCCCCACCATTGAAACCTGGTATAATCCTATTTCTGGAAGACGTATTAATCTGACTATCTACGCAGGAACTCGAGTTAATATGACCCCGAAACGTCTACGAGAGCAATGTGTAGGAGATCCCGCCCAAAGTGTCTTAGCTTTGTGTTCTGTTCCGGATGACGAAGGGAAAGATACAATTATCGGACAAGCATTTGCCACGGTATGGCAATTTAATGGCCGAATTTTACCTTTCTGCGTTGATTGCCGAATTAAATCTCACTAGGCTCGTATATTTGTTGGATTACCCAACTTGTCGTTTCCTCTGAATGGCGTGAAAAAGGCATTGCCACCACCCTGATGAGACTTTTACCTGGCCCCGATTTCAAATGTGACAGTATGGGCCTTGCATCTTCTCACCCTGCCGCCTGTCTTGCTTTAGCGAAGCGTGCTCGTACGTTTTTTCGCCCCTTTCGATGCTTGCTCCGGGAAAAAGAACTGATGATTTCGTTAGACGTTTCTATGCGCAAACTGGATCTTAATTACGTACAAACTAACGCCCGGAAGATCCTTCAAACCAGCACTGCTAACTATCTCAAGGACGACTCCATTCTCCGTGGAAGGCTCTTTCAAGCCGATCCCGTCGAAGGAGTCGTATCTTCGGTATTTACCTCTTTTTATGTTGATCGTAAGGAGCCATTTGCTACGCTACGTACATGGGAGGATTTGCATGACATGAAGTGGCCGTTGGGGGACCTACTTGAAGGACATGAGTATTTCTGCGTCGTTCCCATTGCTGGTCGACTTAGACTTGTCAATGAGCTTTTGCAATCGCTTTAATTATTAGCTATTTATAATTATGTGTTTCCATTGTGCGTATCAACGTCATCATGTCATCTTACTATAGTAACGCTAACCTTCGCTTGATCCAGTAGAACGGTATTTGTATTCTATTAGCTCTTCAAATTCAAGACATTTCCATTTCCTTGTCATTTTACAACCAACAGAGTACGATTCTCCATAATTCCCATACTTTATGTTATCAGTTTTCCATGTGGAGATGGGTCACGTTTGACGATGTGATTCTTTTGCCTTCGAATTACGTCCGTTCTGACCCTGGTGTCCTGATGGTGTCCCAATATTCGACAACACTCTCATAATCATGAGGCTGATCGCGATTACGTCAGAATAACATCTCTTCTCTTCCCGCCACCGCCTTGCTTTTATCCTGCCATGGGGTTGCACCTGGTGACTGCAGTACATCGTTTTGTTAAAACAAGCAGGGGTGGGTTCGCAACTTACTCCAGTTCTGAACATTCTTTTCCTAATCAGCTTCAGCTTGCTCAACCCCCCTTCGCCCAACACCTCAAGCTCTTCAAGTAATTCCCATCGCTTCTTCAAAAAGCTATGATACTTGTTATAAACCAAATGTTTACTGTAATCAATTTTTATAGCCAAAAAAAAAGAATCAAATAGCACAAGTTCGTGTGTGTGATACGGAATAAGGAATGGGAAGAGAGGAACGCACTGCCATCGTGTACTTGTTATATGGAAAGATCAACAGCATTCGAGCAAAAATATGCTCATTATATTCACCAACCCAGATAGCGGCCCATGCTAAGCTCTGTGACTTCGGTTTAAACGATGGTGGGAACCTGCCCTTGACCTCCCAGTTCTCCTTTGCGATGGCGATCTTGAGTTCATCAAAGCTCGCTTCAAGTATGGCATTGAATCTATGGCTTGCGGTATACTTATGCCCATGACCCGGTGATACTGAGACATTCATACCTGTTAAAAGATATTAGAACACGATGAGAAGTTACAGAAGGTATATGACTCACTTGCAGACCGACGTGCCCTCATACTATGTTTCTGATCGGTTTTGGAATCTTGTGCATCTGCTACTGTTAATGATGATGAAGAACGATTACGTTTAAGAGATATTTTTAAACATTCTTATCGTCATCGAAAAGAGTAAGGGAATCGGCCGTGTCAAAGTTCGGTAGTAGGTGTACGTGGTCGTGATATCAGTCTGCGATAACGGTCGGACGATGTTGAGGGTTGCGGCACTTGTACAAACAAATGATTTAGCTAAAGGACCTGGTTTCCTAGGTGATCTTAACCTTTCTTTTTGTCAGAACTTTTTGTGTATATACAAGTCAAGTAAGAATAGATGTATACCTTAGAGGAACGAGCAACGCTACTTCTCCACTTGAAATATAGAAACCTTTTTGCTTAGTCTGTGGGAAATGTGTACGACCGTCGGTGCCCAAGTCTGAATTACCCATGGATCCGTAAGGTCATATTTTGCACCACGTGCCTTTTTCTTTCAAAAAACAAAAAAAAACAAGAGGGACATCAGTAAGTAATCGACCCCCGAATCTATCCCAAGAAACTTACCTCCCTTGTCCTTTCTTTTCCTTATCTGGTGTTTTAGACGGAGCATAATCATTGCTATCTTTTTGACTATCACTAGAGCCTGCAGGTTCATCTAGAGGAATTGTAGATGTAGGCGCCTGTGTCCTTGTATCTCGAAGAGCGAGAACGGTAATATCAACTTCATAATTGTGCCAACCTCCGAGTTTGATATCTCAACGAATAGTTTTCAAACGTGAACGTGAACGTGATTTGCGATGTTTTACAGATTTGGGTTTGGATTGCTGCTGGATGACGGAAGGTGGTGGGGGTACAGGACTGTTGGCGTCAGTAGACGTGCGTCTGCTGACGGACCGAAGTTGGGGTATAACATTCTATCCATTTTGTATTAATAGATATAACAGACGTCTTGCATACGGAGAGATCTCAATTCCTCCAGATATTTAGATTCTTAAACGATGCCGTCTAACGTCCATCATGTTGGTAGAATCCCCTCAACAACAACAACAACATTCACCTTTTACACCTTCAAATCCGTCTCATACACCTAAAACTCGTTCTTCATCATCATCTACGAATGATTGCATCAATTGTGACTGATCAACGCAGAAAGTTAAAAGCTAACCATTAGGATCTCATACTGCTGCGAATCCTTTTCTGGCAACTTTATCCTTCCTCTAGTCATCCAGAACAGGGCACGGAGCCAATACCTTTCGAGCAGGATCTCCTACATATTACTCTTGTAGACATTTCGGGATCATTTTAACTGGAGCTACTGCGTAAATAGTCAAATTAATACAGACATCGCGAGGATCTTAATATACCGAGTTTAAATGGTAGTAAAACGGAATAGTCAAATCATCGGAGTCATCTAACAGCTCACCTAATTTTACTCCGGAAAAATCGGCTCCTCCTTCCGGCGCATCCTCTAACCCGATTGCAAGAGGAGTGCTAATTAAAGTACACTAAGACGACAATTCCGGGAAAGAAAATATAAACAAACGCACTCATCGTCATCCATATCCATTTAGTGTTCATTTAGTGTTCAGCTCCTTGCCCGGGTCCCCTTCGCATGTCGCAAAAATCTGGAGGGGTTTGTTTAGACCCAAAGCTCTGGTTTTACTTGACTTATGTTTATCAACGGTTGACAATTAATGATCATGGGTTGATAAACATAAATCAGGCAAAATCAGAGCTTTGGGTCTAAATAAACCCCTCCAGATTTTTGCGACACAAGTTTTCCTCTTGTTGGTCCAGATGATTCAACGTCGAGAACAATAAATTCAACAAAATCGGTGACGACTACTAAACTATCAACAAGAGCTCGCCAGTATATGGATGATGTGATTTTGCATGTTTGTAAAGTGGACGGATCCACAAAATGGAGTAATTTTCTGACACGTGCAGACGAGTAGTTGACTTGTGAAAAGTGTTTCAGATTTTACTTGCGTTTTGTGATTTTTTGATTTACTTACCTTATATTTCCTAACAATTGCGCTTGTTTAAGAGGAAGACATACGAGATTATCTTTGCAGATGGGTATAATTTCGACAGAATAGGTGGATTTGAAATTAGTCGTGTTAGATTGTGTGTCCATAGAAAGTTGTTGTTCGAATGACTTTGTTCAGTAAGTTGTAATCAAAAAAATAATAGTATGAAATGGAGGACATACCTGACTGGGACAACGTCAGCTAAGAATTCGGTCATGCGAATGGCATGACCCCCCTGCGCACAAAAGAAATCCAAACCATCTTTTACTTCTTTAATGGGAATTGTGTCTTTTTGAGCGCCACGTTTAAGTATAATTTTCTCAAGGAATAAGAATGTTCGTTTGTAAGGGACTTTTTGTCGGACTTGGACCATTGCCTTCCACGTATTTTTAGCAGCAAGTCGTGTACAGTCGGGACATTGACCATGCTGAACAATGTATTCTGCTTGGAAGATTTATAGGATCGTCAAACCTAAAACCCGAAAACAGAGCGTTCCGTCATTAACCAATCAACAAAACAACTCCTTCTCACCTCTTTTTGAATAGTCAATTTGGCTTTTAATAGTTTTGAGTGTCGTCGATATAAAACCAGCGTGTACCAATCGTATTTTATTCAAACCCTTCAACTTTTTTAAACAGATCGCCAATATTTCTCTACTTTCTGGAGCGGCAAGTGTCCATTGGGCAGGTGGCAAGAGGAATCGATCACAATTTCCACAGTATGACACACTACCTAGAAAAAATCGCTCAGTTTTCGTCCCACAAAGATGGGCAGTTATAAATACGAACTTTGTTTTGGTATACCTTCAGTAATATCAACTCTATAGGATAAAATAAATCATCATTGTAAGCCAAAAACGAAATAAAAGCTTACGAATTACAAAGGCAGTTGATACATAAATTCGCCGAGTCAGGTTCAATTACAACGTCTTTTTTAAATTTGAGGAAAATTGAATAAAATAGAAGAATATACTGCAGTCATCGGGCAACTCCATGGCAGGATATAAAAGCAAGGTAGTGGCGGGAAGGGAAGAGAAAGAGAGAAGATTTTGATAACGTAATCTGGCTTACTCATTCAATTCGTCATTTGAATTTTACCATGCTGATAAGTAAGTTATCGCGATCTGCGATTACTTACCAGCTGCAGCCCTCATGATATTTCCTGACGTTAGGAACGAGATGAAAGGTAATTGATGCGTAAATAACCGCAGTATTATAAAGCGACGCAACTTGGTTACGCTCTCGTTGACATCGCCATCATCAAGAACAGAAAACCGATTTTCCAAATGATGATAAATAATCTGGTAATTCTTGGAAACTTAAACTGAACAAAGAAACGAAAGGAAATTTTAAGTCCAGGATACGTTCACGAATTACGATGAGTTGAATAAAGAATTTTTTAAAATATGATAATACATGTTTAGGTCGTTTTGGCAGGATGCTGACAGCAGAAAATATGTGGGGCTCAAACTATGATAAACAATCCGGACTATCCTAATTTACGCCCAGTAATAGGGTTCATATGGATGTATGACTCCATGTCGGGTTTCAATTGTAAAATGATGCAGAGGTCAGCATTCTGGCTTTAAATAGGGATGCCATCGGAGCCGTCTGACGAGTTATTTGAAATTATTTTGGCGTCAGGAACGGTGAAACTTTTGACACACGATCAATCTGTCTCACGAATGGATCTGCCACACTTATTCTTTCACGCATTGCATCTTGACTATGCTGTGTTCTGAACTCAAAGAATTAGAAATGATCTCGACTAAAGACATAAGAAAGGGCAAACAAATCGTGTTACCCTCATTTGGGAAGTTTGAGGGCGAAAAAGGATGTCGACGTATCCGCGAACTCACTGCCCTGGTCTGAAAGACTCTTTCTTAGCTCAACCCTCTCATAATTCCAGTTCAATATTTCGTTCGGATCTATTACGCCGGTACGGACATGTTTCTTTCAGAAGATAGTATTGGTAGAGGATCCGGCGGCAAGCTTTGATTAGATGTTGTCGTAGACATTTTCAAAGAGTTGAAAACGGAAGGAAAAATTCTTTGCGAGGATCCAGTGGTGCTCAATGGACAAATGCGATGAGTCTGTCTTTTTTATTTTTGAACAAAAAAACGCTACTTGATGCGTGGGGAACCGCGGCGTCGAACTCACTTGATTACATGCCCGTGTCCAGACGGAATGGTACATATCTATCTAATTATGTAAATACGTTTTGGTGATCATTCAATCAATATGAGGGATGAATGTTAACCAATCAACATTGGAAAGTGTGCCAACTGGAAGTTTTCGAAGTGAAATAAGGGATAAAATGATGATGGTAAGGCGAGCAATGATATATAACAAGAGAAGGGTAGAAGTATAAATTTTGGTAATTAGTTCTGAAATTGAGAGAACTTGAAGAACATTAAGTATGCTAAGAATGCCAATCAAAGACCAGAGAAACGGGGGGATTCCAATAATCATCAAGGCTGAGATGTGCCAAAGCCATAGTTCAACTAGAGTAGGGAATTGGTAGTTCCATGCAAAGAGGTGAATTCCACCAAATACAGCTGCGATTAAAACTTCTGCACCAATATTTACGACAGCGTGAGAAATGTTGTCCCTAGAGTTTAGGCAACCCGAATCGAAGGTTGGCATTTGAAGCCTTCCGCGGAAATCACTACCATCATATATATCAGTCCCACACAATTGGAGGATCCCCTCCAAAAATCTGTTGTGGATGTATACACCTCTCGCACCTCGGGAGATATTTCCAAACGAAGCATGATTGGGCAGTCGACTCTAAATGGTTTGTGCCACCAAAAGAAATAGATCACGGCATTCAACGTCGCATAGGCACAGGCCATGAGCTCGATCTCAGTTAGAGGAAGACTCGGATGCTGAGCTTTGCAGGCAATACATTGTGCGACAAACCACGTAGTTTGAGCCAGTGCGAATGTTTTTGCCAAAGAATCTTGTTTACTTCTACCCTGAATATCCGTTTCTAAAGCCTTATTAATACCTCGGAGCCTTTCTGGAAGCTCTTTCTGAAGCCTGTGCTCAAGCCTATCACAAAGTTTGATCTCAAACCTTTCCCGAGTCAAATCCGTCAACATCTCTGTAATTGGGAATGTTATCTTCACTGCTTCCGTTGCCATATTCATCGCCAACGATTGCACCACCGCTCTGCGACCCAATAGGACCTGCAACAACTCAGATTCCGACACCATCTTAGAAATCACCGTTATCAGAATAGGTACGATTTCATCTACCACTGCATCGGTGTCTGGGAATCCTCTTGGCTCATTGCCCGCCGAGTCAGTGGTGACGGAAGCCTCCAGAGAATTCGTGATAAGGATGTTGAGAGGAACCTTGATATCATCATGAACCTTGGTAATAGTTGGGAGCAGGGGTTTGAAATAATCATCACTCAGATGAGATGGGTGCAGAACAAGTAATTGGACTGGATTTCGTTCCTGATCAGTTATAACAAACCCACCCATTATGGAAAAAAAGGCGCTAGTCATCGTTAAACCTGGATGGTGAAGAACTGAATCAGTTTTCAAGTTGTTGAGAGGAATCACAATTACACATGGTGTTGACCTTTGTTTCCCATTACTATCTCTGCGGTGGAGATGCATTGTCAAAAAGCCCATATGACTATACATTCCGGGGCGATGAGGGCGATAAAAATAATTGCTATTTTAGCTGTGGGCATCTGAGGGAAATTTGGCTGATGCTTTTTCCACCATTTTTTCCAAGATGTTTTGGAGGTGTCATGTTGGTCGTTTGGCACCCAATCTGAGTTTACCTCCTTCCCACCCTCCTTTCGCTTTTCAGGACTGAAAGAAATATTTGGGTGACACAACACCCAAGTACATGCAAAGATTGTAGTTAGCGAACTCCATAGGATGTTCCAAATTGTTTGATGACTTTCGGTGGATTGAGGATTGGGTTGATCAGCAAGGGATTGAAGTGAGCTTGAGGAAAGGTTATAAGCCATCGTAGAGAAGGGGGTGCTGTAGCACTGCAGCAAGCAATGGGTAACATTCATAAAGTGAGTGGAATTCAAACTCATTACCCCAAGGAGAGGCCGAGAAAATGTGGACAGGTTTAGTGGGACATTCCTCAAACTTGAATGTATATGTAAGATGATAAGGAGTATTATCGGATGTCTACCTCATGTTGCAAATTGTGTAGAAAACACAGGTATGCTATAACGTAAGTAAAAACTGAATCTCCAGAAACAAGATATCAAATTACTCAATATCTTCTTCAGGTCATACATCACAGAGAATTTAGCATGATACTAATATCTCAAGTTGTGGCCAGAAGGAAAGGAAAGGGATCACTTCGGAAGAATAGTGACAGTTTTGTCGAGATTGGCAAGTTGGCAATACATAGATAAGGAGAACATGAAGCATAGAAGACCTGTCATTGCATCGCATCCCATTAGCCGGAGTCATCTGAACTCTAATTCATTGACACTTGGCAATCGTTCCCACCCCACACAGCATGACTTTCGTTCTTCAAAAACCCCACCACCTCTTTGCCTAAAAAAATTTATCTAATGCCTAGCGACTAAACGTTCTCAATTATTTACTGCGATTTCGTGATGAAACAAAATCTTACCTACTAGGACTCAACTCGTCTACAGTCAACTTCTTCTATTCATTTTCAATGCCCCATCTAGTACAGCCTCTAGAAAAACGAGCTGTTGCAAACATGCGTATACACTGCATCTTCAGGAAAAAGGAACATCCTGACTCGGCATCCCACTTCAACTTGGGGAGTAAGAGGTTGCGTTTATGGAACAGATCTTTAATCATTCAATATCCTCTTCATTGATTCATGTAGAATTCCATATGTGGTATTGAATATCAGGAGTTGTGATCAGAAGAGAAGAAAAAAAGATCATCCAGGAGAATGGGAATGGTTTTGTAATACATATGTGTGCAACACCAAATGAATGATGATCAACTTGTTGGCAGGGCGTATTAAAAGATCAGCTGTAGTTGGTATACAATGGAAACACATAATTAGAAAATAGCTAATAATTAGAGCGGTTGCGGGGGCTCATTGGCGGGTCTAAGTCAACCAGCAATGGGAAAGACGCAGAAATACTCATGTCCTTCAAGTAGGTATCAACTGCCTTCGCAATTCGTGCTCTTTTAGCTTCTGGTCAATCTATTTTGTTCTATAAAGCTGATAGTACCGAAGGTATACCAAAACAAAGTTTGTCTTATGGCTACTTATCTTTGTGAGATTAAAACTAAGTGATTTTAGGTAGCGTGTCGTACTGTCGAAACTGTGATCTCGATTCCTCTTGCCACATTGGGACCTCGCTGCTCCAGAAAGTAGAAGTTGAAGGGTATTATCGGTGGATGTCACTGAGTTCATATAGACAGAACCGCACTCGAAATGATTCTTAAAAATCAAACTGACTTTTTAAGGAAGAGGTGACAAGGAAATTAAAATTCTGTCAATGGGTTAAAACAAGAAATTAATGGATTAACGCACTCTTTTTAGGTTTACATTTACACTTCATGTGCGTGACTTGCGCCGATTGCGGTAGGTTTTTTTAACTGCTTGTTGTTTTCCTCAAGTACATAAGACGTGTCAAAGCTCTTATGGCCATAATACCACATTTCCGTCTTTTTATGGCACCCCTTCAAAACTGACAAGGTTTTGCTATATTTTTTTGCTATATTTTACAGTTCATGTTCAGACCTTCCAACAATGACAACAGGTGAATTTTTATTTGTTCATCAACATGTGAAAGCTGGATGTTTGAACAATTGTCAACAGTGTGTGCACGTGGTGTGTAAGTATATTCAAAGAATGTTATTATTATTTACCTCATTGCATATGACAGATACAGTGCAATAAACAGCTAAAAGATTCAGTCTAAGTCGCACTAAATGAATGATTTAAACTAGTCAACTGGCAAGACGTGATACCGACTACAGCTAATCTTCTAATATGCCTCGCCAACAAGTTGATCATTATTCATTTGGTGTTATAGCTGTGCAAACCATCATCATTCTCACAAACGATTTCTTTTTCCTTTCTTCTAGACACAGCATCTGATATTCGCTCCATGGCATAATTCACAAAGAGGAAACTGTTCCATAAATGCAACTTCTTATCCCTGAGTCGAGGTGGAATGTGAGAAAAGTCAAAATGTCCTTTCTTCTAAAGATACAGTGTATGCGTTAAACATGAATAGAAGAAGTTGACTGTAGACAATTCGAGTTCTAGTGGGTGAAAATTTATTTCATCACAAAATCAGACTAAATAATTGAGACTGTTTAGTTGCTAGGCATTAGGTAATATTATTTAGGCAAAATAAGGTTGTTGTTTTTTTTTTGAAGAACGAAAGTCGTGCTGTGTGTGGTGGGAATGATTCCCAATTAAAGTGTCAGTGATTTAGAAGGGTTCGGATGCCTCCAGCTTCCCATATATGGGATGACAGGTCTTCTACACCTCGTGTTCTCCTTATCTATGTATTGCCAACTTGCCAATAGTCGCCAATGTTAACATTGACACCATTCTGGCGAAGTAATCCCCTGTCTTTCCTTCTGGTCACAACTTACGAAATTTCATGTTGAGATCTGTGTGATTCGTGAAGAAATTGAGTAATTCAACGTCTGGTTCACAAACACAGCTTTTTATTCCTAAGTTAGGATGGAACCAGAAAGTCAAGATGCCTGTTTTTTCTGGAGATTATTAGTTTTTACCCATGTCATAACACCCCGGCGTTTTTCACAAAATTTGTAACGTGAGGCAGACATCAGACATCCAATGACATCTTTGATCTTACTCTTTTTGTTATATATTCCCCCCCAAACCCTTCCACACTTTCTCTGCCTGTTTTTGGCATCATGAACTTGAACGCTAGTTACTTTACCGATGTTACCCATTGCTTGTGCTACAACTCTGACTTGGCTGCTGCTGCTTATAACCTTTCCTCGAGTTCACTTCAATCCCTTGCTGATCAAGCCACTCTTCAATCTACTGAAAGCTATCGAACAATTTGGAATATTTTATGGAGTTCGTTAACAACAATATTTGCGTGTACTTGGGTGTCATGTCACCCAAATATTTCTTTTGATCCCAACAAGCCAAAGGAGGAGGAAGAGACAGAAAGGGAAGAAGGAGAGGAGGACGAAAAGGAGGAGGGAAGCTCAAGTGGGGTGTCAAACAATGAACATGTGACTTTCAAACCATCTCAGAAAAGATGGTGGAAAGAGCTTCAGCCGAGTTTCTTTCAGGTGCCCACGACGAAAATTCAAATCTTTCTTGTCGCCCTCATTGCACCGGAATTCATAGTCGTGTGGGCTCGTTGACAATATGTGGCTGCCAAAGAGACAGTAAAAGGAAGCAAAGGTCAATTGTTCGTAATTGTATAATTCTTCTCGACCTCATCGCACCGGAATTATAGTCATATTATGGGGTCATCGACGATTCAGATACGCAGGTGCCAAAGAGACAGCAGAGGGAAGCAAAGGTAAATCCCATTGTAATTCTATAATTTTTCTCACCCGCGACACTGACATGCTTCCACACTAACCAGGTTTGACCATGACTATTGCCTTTTTTCTCTAATGGGAGGGTTTGTTATAACTGATCAAGAACGAAAACCAGTCCAAGTACTTGTTCTGCATTCATCTCATCTAAATGATAATTACTTCGAAGCCCTGCTCCTAACTATTATCAAGGTTGATGATAATATCAAGGCCGATCTCAAAATCATCGTCACACGCTGTCTCGAGGCTTCTATTGCTGCTGACTCAGTGAGCAGCAAGCCTAGAAGTCATTTTGGATTCACCAATGATGATGTGATAGATGGAATGACAGCTATCCTGGTGATGGCAATTCTTAAAAGAGTTCCAGAATCTGAGCTGTTACAAGTGGTATTAAGTCATGAAGAGGTGATCAGATTATTGGTGGGGTATATGGCAACGGAAGGAGCGAAAATAGCATTCCCAGTTATAATGGAGAAGTATAAAGATGAGATTACGGAAGATGCAACTTGGGAAATGCTTGAGATCATGCTTCGTGATAGGCTTAGGACCAGGCTTCGGGAAAGGCTTCCAGAGAAGCTCAGAGGTGTTCAGAAGACTTTGGAAAAGGATATTCAGGGTAGAAGTAAACAGGATTCGTTGGCAAAAACCTTTGCATTGGTTCAAACCACCTGGTTTGTCACACAATGTATCACCCGCAGAGCTCAGCATCTCCCTTTAACTGAGATCGAGTTGATGGCCTGTGCCTATGCAGCCCTGAATGCTGCTATCTATTTCTTTTGGTGGCACAAACCATTCAGAGTCGACTATCCGATCATGCTTCACTCTGAAATACCCCCTACAGTGTGGGAGGTACAGGAGATGCCAAATACATCCACATTACGGCATATACTTGGAGCATGGCTGGGGGGTAATATATATCATGGCGACAACTTCTGTGGGAAGTCTCAAGTGCCAACCTTCCATTCAGGTTCCCTATATAATATCCAATGGCAAGGTGCTCTAGATGCCGTTGGGAATGTTGTTGCAGAAGTCCTGACCACAGCAATATTTGGTGGAATTCACTTCTTTGCATGGAACTATCAATTCCCTACCAGAGTCGAATTATGGCTTTGGCGTATCTCAGCCCTGATGATTGTTACAATCCCTCTGTTTTTTTTGATTTCAACATTTAAACTTCAGGGGCTGGGTTTAACAATTTACCTTTATACAATTGTCTCGTTATATCTCATTGCTCGCCTTACCATCCTCATTTTATCCATCACTTCACTTCGAAAACTCACTCTTGGCTCACTTTTTAATGTTGATTGGTTAACATTCATCCCCCATATTGATTGAGGATCAATAAATTGTTTACATAACTTGATAAATACTGTTGATAAATACTGTTGAAGCTCCACATAACACAAGTACGCATTACTACGCTTTTGAAAGTACTGTGCTTGGGCTCCCACCAGCTCATCTCAATGGAAATAATTTAGATTGTGGGGGACTACACTTAGAAATCCAACTTCAAAAGTGATCATTGCTTCATCACTCTCTGAATTTATGTTTCACCAAACTGGACCAATCCATGTCAGTGTAAGGGCACCGCTACCCTTCCCCGTCAACGCATGGTGTCGAAGTCATTCTCGCCACCGAATACGAGTCATAAATGACTCGTCCACAAACACGTTTCCTTTATTTTCGACTCACTTATATTTCCTTATTTATACTTTCTCTAAATGTATATAAACCCTCTTGTATGTAGATTAAAGGACAGGCTTCGAATAAACGAAGACTTACAACACTCATTCTAAAGTCACTTAAGTCTTCATCATATTCAGCAAGCTTCTAATATTTCATTGAGTCGTTTTAATATCTATTTCAACTTTACACGGGCCCAGAATGTTTACTATCAACTTCATAAAATCAAAATTAAGGTTAACTGAAGTTTAAGCGAGTAAAAACATGTCACGTCTATTTTCTAAAACTGAATAAATAAATAAATCCCAATTTGAGCTTTGAAACTGT
This sequence comes from Clathrus columnatus, assembly GCA_020884735.1. NCBI lineage: Eukaryota > Fungi > Basidiomycota > Agaricomycetes > Phallales > Clathraceae > Clathrus > Clathrus columnatus. The sequence continues at coordinate 3,480,942 of BPWL01000001.1, forward strand.
TTCTTCTTCGCAGTGATCAGGCAAATGACAATGAAATCAAAGTGGCTTACATTCGGTGAGATTAACTGTTCAAGGTATTTGTATGAAAAGCCTACTTTATATGGTTTACAATTCATTTATGGCATTTAATCAGCGCAGTCAAAACTCAATACACAAATGAAGATCCATTCCTGAGACAAATTGATTGTGTGTACTTTATTTCATTCCTATGCCAGGAAATAACTTCAAATAAGTGGTCAGACGGTTCTGATGGCATCCCTGTTTAAAATCTAGAATGCCGATCTCTGCATCAGAGTCCAATTGAAACCCGACATCATGATGGAGTCATACATAGGAACCCTGTTATCCAGCGCAAATTAGAATAGTCCAGATTGGGATCCTTTAAGTCCTATACATTTCCAGGTATCCTGTTATCAGAAATGGATAGTCGTGTCAACATCCTGCCAAATCACCTAAACTGTTGAACGTGTACTCATACTTTAAGAGAGTCTTTACTCAACTTGTCATGAAGGTATCCTGGTGCGAGAACCTTTATGGTTTATGGTACCAACTCGTTTCTATTCCAGAACATATAAACCCACGTTACCTCTCCTAAAGATGCCGAGTTTTGTGGCAATGTGCCCTTGTTGAACTTTAAGACGAGACGGAGCACCTTACGACTTCAACCTTTCCTTAAAGACTTTATACAACCCAAGGTGCGGTCTGTTGCCTTTATATATCTGTCATCCTTCTTCTCCATAGTTCTAATCACGCTTGCCATGGAAAAAACACAATATGGGGTGCATCTCATGGAAAGAATTTTTCTCCTTGCTAATGGTGGACTGCCTTCCCGAATGCATCATTAGTCTACTAGAACGACATTTGGTTTTCTGAACTCAGAGTCTGCCACTAGGATATCGACGAAACAGAAATGGATGACAGGGAAGGATCTGGTGAAATAAAACGAAACGAAGGAATTACAGTAAGCCTGGATTTGTCTTGCTTGAACATGTGATGTTCCGAGAGTATTTTTTCAAAGAAAAAAGGAGACAGACCACCGACCCTTTCCTTCTGAGTGCAAAAGATTTACAATGCCTTCTCGGCTAGGATGCGATCCTCCATCTCCATCTCTTCCAACACTATCTCAAGAAGGCCCATCAGAAATATTGGCTCAGATAAAATGCTCTGGATTGTAATGATGTTTGTGGCAGGGTTAATTGCGACTAGAGGTAGTCCAATAACAGCGATCTATTAAATATCGGTGAGGAAGAAAGTGAGGAAGAGAGATTCTAGTGTAATTTTAATATGTCATCTACGACTTGCAAACGATGAAAAGAACCCACAAAAACTGATCATACTTCTTTCTCACATATTGAGATATCGATATCTAAGTCTACAGTATACAACCATATCAAATGTTGCTCCGGCAGTCGTATTAGGAGTAAACTTACTCCTTCAGTCAGTCTTCCATCGAATTTCAACGATTGGGCCATTTTAATTGCTATTTCCGAGTCATTCTCTCTCCCCCCCCCTCTTCCCTTTGTTTGCTGGAAAGTTCAGGTTGTCTATTGATGCCTAGAAACTATGAATTTCTCTAGTTTGTGAAACCATACCATGATCTCTGTGTAATTACATTAGTAAACAGTTTTAGATGAAATAAAAAAAAGAATCAGACACCCCCAATAAGAGGAATGCCGAGTAGCGAGGACTGGGTCTACTTACTGTGGCTGTAGTCAGTGAAATGACGCTTGAAATCGCCTTTCATTTCTTTTTTTATTATTCCCAAGAAAATGGAGACGAGAAACCTTTTCAAAAATAACTGCAAACCTATCATCGTCGAGATCAAAGACTTACCCGTTGTCTCAATAATCAATTGAGTAGATTCCTATTACTTCCATTCAACTAAGAGTGAATTTTGAAACTGGTACAAATCATGAGGGGCTAGATTTGCTTACTAAAGCCCTTGTTCACAGAGATAGTACATCAAAGGGTGTCGGAAGCAGGTGCGCCAACGTGGGGATTTCGGAGGGGATGCCGGAGGTGGCTATCACCGGTATGCACCGGAGCCATCCAGAACATGGTAGTGATCGATTGATCCATGATCACTGATAAATAACCCCATCACCTTCAGTTAGACAGTGACCGCCGCACTCAGCCTAATTGTTCTTATTTCTACTTGTAAATGGTAATCCACAGATTCACTGATGAGCAACGTGCATGGCTTGGATCCTTTGCCAACCAATACAAGTCCCGTTTAGGTAAACAAGAAAGTGGCTTTTGCTTCACTCGTGATCGTGCTGAAGAATTTGTTGAAAAATGGTCAAGTCTTGCAGATGGCTGGATTCTAAACAGTGAAGATATCATCGAGGTCAACTGGGTTCAATTTTATATTAGAATATGAATATAAAATGAATAATGTTACACCAGAAAGTCTTGACTTGGTTTAGGAACTCTAATCAGAAAGAACGAAGGAATAACCGTAAACTCAACATGAAAAATGAATGAAGTAGAAATGGATGGTGGTGTATCCTGCATAGCAATCTATGACTATCCACCATGAAAAGAGCAGAGGAAAGTGACGAGTCGTCGTCTTCGGAAGAGGACACCCTGCCACACGATGCATCTGCTGTTGCACGGTTAGTACGCTTGTTTACACACTCAGTACTGTTTAAGGTTTATAATGTCTGGGGGTAGAAGAGATAATCTATTACGAAAACTCAAAAGCATTTTGCTGTCTCACATCAAAAACACTCGTCCACCCAGTTTTTATCTTTTATTGGCCCATCCTCCGATTAAGCCTAATAATCCACCTGTGCTGTCTAAGTCAGTTCTCAATCAATCATATACATTCTCAGTTAATATTAGTCCGCAGATTACAATCTACTTCCATTATGAACTTCCCAAATTTCGGATCATACTTTCGAACTAATGAAGAACACATCTGTCATAAATGGAAAGAATATGCTGCAGCAGTAGAAAGTACGCCTCTGAGGCCTGAATATTTTTGTGCTTGGATCCCAGTTCTGTTACAGGAAAACATGTTTTTATACAGAAATTAAAAAAACTAATTAAGCTGGATGAAAACGAGTACCCCCAAGTTCCTGCAATGGGCTACGACTTGAAAGAGCTTGGGGAAGCATTAACAATTTACCTCGAGCAAACGTGGTGTAGGTTCTATCATGTTCTATTGAATAACAATCTTAATTTATTCTACAGACAAGTTACACGAACATACAGAAGATATTACTATAACTACCTTCCCCTGGTCTGATGTCAAGTTAAACTCGACGGGATATCTGCGAACATCAGCGCTACCATCTTCCCTCATCCCCTTTCAAGCTCCAAATAAAATGTCCACCGCAAATATTGTTCAACTCCACAGTTTTCTGGAAGACAACGCCGACAAACCATTTCCGGAGCGCTTCCCATTCATCATACAGCCCGAGATCTTCGTTGGACTCAAGAGGGCTAGGTCTATTGTGGTTAATAATAAAACCCAACTACAGGCAATCTCTCAAGATGCTTCAAGTATGGGTGAGATGAGTGATGATTCTGATGAAGTCACCCCAACGAAATGCAGACGACGTTACAAATCCTAGGTCAAACAAATTGACAAAATGTATGAAACTATGACCCACAGTTTTGGGTGATACTAATAGCTCATGTCCGTAATACTTCTAGTCGAGTCGAGGAATCTCACTGCCACTATAAAATGTACTAGTAGCTCTGTCACCGAAGTGTAAAACTATAGCTATAGCTACCTCCAATATAGTTATTGAGCTGTGCATTATGCAACATTTTAAACAAGTGTGGCAACTGTATGGTGATGAATCGGATATAAAACTACATTAGTTAAAGAACTCCCAGCAGATCATAATCCCCGGTCAGTTGATATCAGATGAAAGCGCGATCAAGTGGACTCGACACCACGAATTCTTCATGCATCCAGTACCCCCAGGCTTTACTTCGTTCCTAATACTAGGAAATAGCAGAAGCTGAAATAATCGCAGGCATTGTGAACTGGGTCCGGTGAAAAAAATACCTTGTATGTTTAGTGGTAAGGTGGTAAAATAGGTTGTCAGAGTGGTGTGATCGCCTGTTTAAGAGGAGCGTTGTTAATAATTGATATCACCCCATTTCGAGATGGCGGGTCCTGGTGTCTTGTATTATCCCAGCCAGCCATAACATCTGGGTTTACGTTATGCATGTTTGTAAAGTAAACAAACCTACAAAATGGAATAAGTTTCCGATAAGGGTCCAGGTGCAGAAGAGTAATTGACATTTTGGTATACAATAAGATGCGTTTTAGAGTTTTGCTTGCGATTTATGATTTGTTGATATTGACTCACCTTATATTTCCCCCAAAATATCACTTGTTTAAGAGGGAGATATATGACCTCTTTAAAAATGTATATAATTATAATATAGATAAGTTTGGAATTAACCATGACCGTGTTAGATTGTGTGTCCATGGAAAGCAATTGTTTGGACAACTTTGTTCTATAAAAGAAAAGTTTTAATCAAAAAATAATATAAGATAGGGGACATACATTACTGGGACAACGCCAGCTAAGAATTCGGTTAAGTAAAGAAAATCTTTTACTTCTTTAACGAAAACTTCTTGCTGAACTTGGATCATGTATTTTGAGTGACGAGATATGGTGTACGGAAGGACAGAAAATTAAATGTATCGTGATTAAATGTAACATTTAATCATTGAAAATAAAATGGAGATGTTGCCACATGATCCGAATTGTATCTTTGTCGAGGCTGGCGTGGCGAAGAGTGATACGGCCCCAGAGAAAATATGCCTGACAGCTGCTGCACAACCTAAGGAGCATTTCTTTTCACCTGGATGAGAAAACAATTGTGCAGCATACCAGGAATTGAATTAATATTACTTTCCCGACGAAATCAAGATTGCGTTGGGGATATTAACACATGAAATCCCGTCGGTCGTGGCACAGTATTTCTGATTGTAGAATTTTTATTAATGATATTAATTTAGATAGAAAATCTATATAAGCTCGAGGAAATAAGTTTCGAGAAGAATGACGACTTACCTTTTCAATTCTTCAGCAGGGACCGTACCCGTCTAAAAAGATAGGTACATCCTGCTTCGTAGAGTCATCCTCTTTCAAAGTTGCATGAAAGCTAAGTTTCTAAGATGTCTCAATAAATAGGAAGCAAAAGCCATGGTCATGGGCAGCCTAGCATTTGATTATACAGTTGCCAGTGACGCCATGCCCTGAGTTCTACCGGGAATCATCATTGATCTTAATTCGCATCTGTGAAAACAGTCAAACTAGTATTTCAAATTAGCGTTAAGAGAGAACTTAGCTTGTTACTTTTAAGAGAGTTGATCACTGGTGTGAATGAGACTGTGAATTAAGGGTTGGTTGCTGCAAATGCATGGCAATTGCTGCTCATGCGAACTTATGAGTAAGCTAGAATTACGTCAGCAGTCACCTTACCCCGGATAACCGCCACTGTGCGCCGATTGTGGTGTATTTTTCAATCTTTTCTTCTTTACCTTCAAATCTGATATCCTAAACAGGGCATTGTAACTGAACCTAACTTGGCGAATTTATGTATCAACTGCATTCACTATTCATAAAGCTTTTATTTTATGTTTTCAATAAGGATTCATTTTATTCTATAGAGTTGATATTACCGAGGGTATACCAAAACGAAGTTTGTCTCATAATATTCATCTTTGTGGGATGAAAACTAAGCAATTTTTTATAGATAGTGTACTGTCGAAACTGTGATCGATTCCTCCCGCGACCCCAATGGGTTCTTATCGTTCCAGAAAGTAGAGACAATAAGCAATCTGTTTAAGAAGCTGAAGGGTACTACTATTGGTGGACGCTGAGCTCATATGGATGGAACTGCACTTGAAACAAAACTTTAAAAAAAAGAGGTGACGAAGAAATTTTTGTCAATAGGTTAAAACAAGAAATTACATAACGGGCTAATGCACTCTTTTTAGGTTTTTATCTCATGTGCATGGCTTGCGCCGATTGCAGTAGGTTTTTTAACTCCTTGTTGTTTACTTGTCAAAGGTCTTACGGTTGTAATACTACAATTCCGCCTTTCTATGGAACCTCTTTAAAACTGAAAAGGTTTTGCTATATTTTACAGCTCAAGTTCGGACCATCTGATAATGACTGTAGAGTTTGCAGAAGGATGTCATTCAACCATCTTCCAATACCAATATGAATTATGATACTTTTCGAAATTAGTCTAATCAGAAGATTGTCAATGTTATAAAATCATGAGATTACAAACTAAATTTGAGGACACGCTTAACTGACACTCCGACAGCCTACAGAGGAAAGGATTGTTGGTTGTCAAGGAGACTCAAGAGCAACCATTTCAAAGATGTTTCGGATCTTTTGGATCTAGATAGGCGGCAGTGAATAGTAGTGTCATCTGAGAATTTGTTAAATACATTCTAACGATCATCTTATTTACTTGGAGAGATTTTGACCGACCTAGTTCGCAAGTTCCTCAAAAGTGAATGCCAGTCAGTAACGTTTTGGACTTGATCAAGGACCCATGCAATTGAGTATCCGTATGACGTCTGATTAATCTCCTGTCTAGTAGATAAGGATAAATAGCGATCACTGTTGTTAATATGTGATTGTGAACAAATTTTGGTTGCTACAAGGACATAAGATCATACGTACGTGTAAAACCTTTTTCTTTTTTTGAAGTTTCGTATGTTCCGGAACCTTATCCTACTAGACACCTTCTCGTCGGAAACAATAACTATATTGATCACATTCCAAAAACAAAGTAAGAAGCATGCTGGAACCCATGTATTTTAAAATTCAAGCTCAAAGTAATCCATTCCAGACTTGACATCCCGGCCGTTTCTTCCTCGATATCGGTCTGTTAGATTTCCAAGATTTGTTAGAGTTGAACTTGAGAATGACGAGCAAAGATTCAGAGACCTAACAGCTCTTAATTATCACAGATCATTTATCATAATTAACGCTAGACTCTTGCTTTTAGGTGTTACAATTTACATCGGTCGTGTTACGTGCACGAGTGGGACAAGCAGAAAAAAACTGTAGGATTATGTAAACGCCAAACAAATGTTTCGGCCACCCCAATGCTCCATGTCAAATCCGTGCAAGACTCGCCAAAGGTTGTAACACCAACCGCCTTCTTCTTTTTGTGAATGAAAATCTCCAAAAAAACTGATAAAAACAGTTTTGCTACTCTATAAAGTGTCCGTGTTCAGACATCTAATAATGGCTACAGATCACTGGAAATTGGAATTTGTCAACAGTGTGCGTAACTAATATTCAAGAATAATATTTCATTTTTTATTGCATATGGTGGATGCAGTGCAGCCTGAGACGTTATTGGTAGACCTAGCCTCGGATTCAGAGTAGGACTTGTTTGAATTTGGATTTCCATCCATGACGTCTGATTAAGAGATGAATAAGAAGAGAAATCTGAACAGTTGATGATTCAATTCCTAGTTGGTGAGATCTTATTTCATCCTTTCAAGTTTCACGTAATAACACTAAGTGATTTAGACTAGTCAACCGGCACGAGGTGATACCGACTACAGCTGATCTTTTAATATGCCCTGCCAACAAGTTGATCACCATTCATTTGGCGTTGCACACATATGTATTACAAAACCATTACCATTCTCCTGAATGTTCCCTCTTTCCTCTCTTCTGGTCACAACTTCTGATATTCAGTACCACACATGGAACTCTGCAAGATTCAACGAAGAGGATATTGAATGATTAAAGATCTGTTCCATAAACGCAACCTCTTACTGCCCAAGTTGGGGTGGGATGCCGAGTCAAGATGTCCCTTTTCCCTGAAGATGCAGTGTACATGCATGTTTGTAACAGCTCGTTTTTCTAGAGGCTGAACTAGATGGGGCGTTGAAAATGGATAGAAGAAGTCGACTGTAGACGATTCAAGTCCTAGTAGGTAAGATTTTGTTTCATCAAGAAATCACAGTAAATAATTGAGACTGTTTAGTTGCTAGGCATCAGATGAATTTTTTTTAGGCAAAGAGGTGGTGGGGTTTTTGAAGAATGAAAGTTGTGCTGTGTGGGGTGGGAACGATTGCCAAGTGTCAATGAATTAGAGGGTTCAGATGACTCCGGCTGATGGGATGCGATGCAATGACAGGTCTTCTATGCTTCATGTTCTCCTTATCTATGTATTGCCAACTTGCCAATCTCGACAAAACTGTCACTATTCTTCCGAAGTGATCCCTTTCCTTTCCTTCTGGCCACAACTTGAGATATTAGTATCATGCTAAATTCTCCGTGATGTATGACCCGAAGAAGATATTGAGTAATTTGATATCTTGTTTCTGGAGATTCAGTTTTTACTTACGTTATAGCATACCTGTGTTTTCTACACAATTTGCAACATGAGGTAGACATCCGATAATACTCCTTATCATCTTACATATACATTCAAGTTTGAGGAATGTCCCACTAAACCTGTCCACATTTTCTCGGCCTCTCCTTGGGGTAATGAGTTTGAATTCCACTCACTTTATGAATGTTACCCATTGCTTGCTGCAGTGCTACAGCACCCCCTTCTCTACGATGGCTTATAACCTTTCCTCAAGCTCACTTCAATCCCTTGCTGATCAACCCAATCCTCAATCCACCGAAAGTCATCAAACAATTTGGAACATCCTATGGAATTCGCTAACTACAATCTTTGTGTGTACTTGGGTGTTGTGTCACCCAAATATTTCTTTCAGTCCTGAAAAGCGAAAGGAGGGTGGGAAGGAGGTAAACTCAGATTGGGTGCCAAACGACCAACATGACACCTCCAAAACATCTTGGAAAAAATGGTGGAAAAAGCATCAGCCAAATTTCCCTCAGATGCCCACAGCTAAAATAGCAATTATTTTTATCGCCCTCATCGCCCGGAATGTATAGTCATATGGGCTTTTTGACAATGCATCTCCACCGCAGAGATAGTAATGGGAAACAAAGGTCAACACCATGTGTAATTGTGATTCCTCTCAACAACTTGAAAACTGATTCAGTTCTTCACCATCCAGGTTTAACGATGACTAGCGCCTTTTTTCCATAATGGGTGGGTTTGTTATAACTGATCAGGAACGAAATCCAGTCCAATTACTTGTTCTGCACCCATCTCATCTGAGTGATGATTATTTCAAACCCCTGCTCCCAACTATTACCAAGGTTCATGATGATATCAAGGTTCCTCTCAACATCCTTATCACGAATTCTCTGGAGGCTTCCGTCACCACTGACTCGGTGGGCAATGAGCCAAGAGGATTCCCAGACACCGATGCAGTGGTAGATGAAATCGTACCTATTCTGATAACGGTGATTTCTAAGATGGTGTTGGAATCTGAGTTGTTGCAGGTCCTATTGGGTCGCAGAGCGGTGGTGCAATCATTGGCGATGAATATGGCAACGGAAGCAGTGAAGATAACATTCCCAATTACAGAGATGTTGACGGATTTGACTCGGGAAAGGTTTGAGATCAAACTTCGTGATAGGCTTGAGCACAGGCTTCAGAAAGAGCTTCCAGAAAGGCTCCGAGGTATTAATAAGGCTTTAGAAACGGATATTCAGGGTAGAAGTAAACAAGATTCTTTGGCAAAAACATTCGCACTGGCTCAAACTACGTGGTTTGTCGCACAATGTATTGCCTGCAAAGCTCAGCATCCGAGTCTTCCTCTAACTGAGATCGAGCTCATGGCCTGTGCCTATGCGACGTTGAATGCCGTGATCTATTTCTTTTGGTGGCACAAACCATTTAGAGTCGACTGCCCAATCATGCTTCGTTTGGAAATATCTCCCGAGGGTGCGAGAGGTGTATACATCCACAACAGATTTTTGGAGGGGGATCCTCCAATTGTGTGGGACTGATATATATGATGGTAGTGATTTCCGCGGAAGGCTTCAAATGCCAACCTTCGATTCGGGTTGCCTAAACTCTAGGGACAACATTTCTCACGCTGTCGTAAATATTGGTGCAGAAGTTTTAATCGCAGCTGTATTTGGTGGAATTCACCTCTTTGCATGGAACTACCAATTCCCTACTCTAGTTGAACTATGGCTTTGGCACATCTCAGCCTTGATGATTATTGGAATCCCCGTTTCTCTGGTCTTTGATTGGCATTCTTAGCATACTTAATGTTCTTCAAGTTCTCTCAATTTCAGAACTAATTACCAAAATTTATACTTCTACCCTTCTCTTGTTATATATCATTGCTCGCCTTACCATCATCATTTTATCCTTTATTTCACTTCGAAAACTTCCAGTTGGCACACTTTCCAATGTTGATTGGTTAACATTCATCCCTCATATTGATTGAATGATCACCAAAACGTATTTACATAATTAGATAGATATGTACCATTCCGTCTGGACACGGGCATGTAATCAAGTGAGTTCGACGCCGCGGTTCCCCACGCATCAAGTAGCGTTTTTTTGTTCAAAAATAAAAAAGACAGACTCATCGCATTTGTCCATTGAGCACCACTGGATCCTCGCAAAGAATTTTTCCTTCCGTTTTCAACTCTTTGAAAATGTCTACGACAACATCTAATCAAAGCTTGCCGCCGGATCCTCTACCAATACTATCTTCTGAAAGAAACATGTCCGTACCGGCGTAATAGATCCGAACGAAATATTGAACTGGAATTATGAGAGGGTTGAGCTAAGAAAGAGTCTTTCAGACCAGGGCAGTGAGTTCGCGGATACGTCGACATCCTTTTTCGCCCTCAAACTTCCCAAATGAGGGTAACACGATTTGTTTGCCCTTTCTTATGTCTTTAGTCGAGATCATTTCTAATTCTTTGAGTTCAGAACACAGCATAGTCAAGATGCAATGCGTGAAAGAATAAGTGTGGCAGATCCATTCGTGAGACAGATTGATCGTGTGTCAAAAGTTTCACCGTTCCTGACGCCAAAATAATTTCAAATAACTCGTCAGACGGCTCCGATGGCATCCCTATTTAAAGCCAGAATGCTGACCTCTGCATCATTTTACAATTGAAACCCGACATGGAGTCATACATCCATATGAACCCTATTACTGGGCGTAAATTAGGATAGTCCGGATTGTTTATCATAGTTTGAGCCCCCACATATTTTCTGCTGTCAGCATCCTGCCAAAACGACCTAAACATGTATTATCATATTTTAAAAATTCTTTATTCAACTCATCGTAATTCGTGAACGTATCCTGGACTTAAAATTTCCTTTCATTTCTTTGTTCAGTTCAAGTTTAAGTTTCCAAGATTATTACCAGATTTGGAAAATCGGTTATCATCTTGATTGGCGATGTCAAATCGGTTTTCTGTTCTTGATGATGGCGATGTCAACGAGAGCGTAACCAAGTTGCGTTGCTTTATAATACTGCGGTTATTTACGCATCAATTACCTTTCATCTCGTTCCTAACATTAGGAAATATCATGAGGGCTGCAGCTGGTAAGTAATCGCAGATCGCCAGCATGGTATAATTCAAATGACGAATTGAATGAGTCAGCTAGATTACGTTATCAAAGTCTTCTCGCTTTCTCTTCCCGCCACTACCTTGCTTTTATATCCTGCCATGGAGTTGCCCGATGACTGCAGTATATTCTTCTATTTTATTCAATTTTCCTCAAATTTAAAAAAGACGTTGTAATTGAACCTGACTCGGTGAATTTATGTATCAATTGCCTTCGTAATTCGTAAGCTTTTATTTCGTTTTTGGTTTACAATGATGATTTATTTTATCCTATAGAGTTGAAGGTGTACCAAAGCTGAGCAAATTTCTCTAGGTAGTGTGTCATACTGTCGAAATTGTGATCGATTCTTTTCGCCACCTGCCCAATGGACACTTGCCACTCCAGAAAGTAGAGAACTATTAGCGATCTGTTTAAAAAGTTGAAAGGTTTGAATAAAATACAATTGGTTGTTTTGTTGATTGGTAAATAACGGAACGCCTTTTTTTTAGGTTTTTACTTCAACAATCCTACAACAAATCTTCCAGGTAGAATACATCGTCCAACACGGTCAATGTCCCGACTGTACACGACTCGCCGCTAAAAATACATGGAAGGCGATAAGTCCAAGTTTGACAAAAAGGTTCCTCATAAACGAACATTCTTATTGGTTCATATGACTGCTGGCGTCAGGCATGTTTTCCGTTTTATACTAATTTTTTTGGATCAAACCTTTTTTTTAGAACAATGTCGTCCGAACAATGGCTTTCTATGGACACACAATCTAACATGGCTAATTTCAAATTCACTTATTCTGTCAAAATTATACCCATCTGCAAAGACGATCTCATGTGTCTTCCTCTTAAACAAGTGTGATTGTTAAGAAATATGAGGTAAGCAAATCAAATCAAAAATTCAGAATGCAAGTAAAATTTGAAATGCTTTTCACAAGTCAACTACTTGTCTGCACATGTCTGAAAATGACTCCATTTTATGGATCCGTCTACTTTACAAACATGAGAAATTACATCACCCATATACTGGCGAGTTCCTCTTGATAGTTTAGCAATTGTCACTGATCTTGTTGAACGTCGGAAGGAGCTGATTTTCCCGGAGTAAAATTAGATGAGCTGTTGGATGACTCCGATGATTTGACTATTCCGTTTACCACCGTTCAAACCTGCTATAACGAGTTTTAGACGGATTTGAGGGTGTAAAAGGTGAATGTTATTGTTGTTGAGGGGATTCTACCAACATGATGGACGTTAGACAGCATCGTTTAAGAATCTAAATATCTGGGGGGAATTGAGGTCTCTCCGTATGCAAGATGCCTGTTATATCTATTAATACAAAATGGATAGAATATTATACACTAATATCCGGTCATCATTCGTGGATTTTAATAAGAGGATTCTGCGGGAATATAGTGCTAGGATATTATGGGAGTTGTGCTGACTGTCACAATAGATATCTCTTGAGTTTTGTTATTTGAAAGCAATATAACGGTGGGCCATGAATGAAAGACTATCATGAAATTTATGTAAACTGGCCTTCAAAAAAAGTTCTGACACGTACGTCTTCGTCGAATTTAAGTGTGGATCTCTTAGGTGTTGATGGTAATATTTGTATTTATTCGTAATCCTTTGTCTCGGTGGACTTACACTCCACGTAGACATTATCGACCGTGGCACGTCTTCCAACATGATCACCATGCCAAACAGTAGGTCTATCCCTGTGTAGATGTTTTATGTCCAATTTAAGTGTTTTTTATTACCAGTAGACAGACTGAAAGACGTGTCTTTTGCAACTCAAACTCAAAATTTACTCAACACCAGTTCTAATCCACAAGATATTACACATACAGATAGTCTGTTTCCTTCCATATATTGTGTGGTCCCAGGAGCGTTTGTTAGTCCAAAAGGCATGACTAACCATTTGAATGATCCATATCGAGTTCGGAATGCAGTCTTCCATTCGTCACCTTCAGCAATTCTGACTAGGTGGAATGCATGCTTCAAGTCGATTTTGGTGTATATGCGTGCCTTTCGAGGTGCATCCAAGAGATCCATGATTAACGGTAATGGATACTTGTCTTTCTTGGTGATTTTGTTGAGTCTTCGAAAGTTGACGCATAGTCGGAGTGAGCCATCCTTTTTCTTTACCAAGAGAACTGGGGCACCATGAGATGATACTGATTGTCGAATAAAACCAGTTGTTAGGTTTTCTTCGATAAATTCTCGAAGTGCCTGAAGTTCGTTAGTTGATAAAGAATAAATGGGACCTATCGGTGGAGTAGCTCCGTCCTTGAGTTCTATCTTGAGGTCATATGAACGATGTGGAGCTAAGACATCTGCTTGAGAGTCACTGAACACATTGGCGAATTCGTGGTATTCTTGTGGAATGAGATCCAAGTTGTTCTTTGGTTTCGAATCTGAAGTAGCATGTCCATGTGCTATAAAGTCGGAAACAGTGAGTTGGAATACTTGGGATCCTTCCATTTGTGCAGCTCTGGCAAATGCCTCAGCTGAAACGAGTGATATCGAGGGTCAATTGAGCGGAGTAGCTATCTCCTCAGTCGATGTCGATATCTGATGAGTCGAAAATGTAGTTGTGCATAGTGCATCAACTATTGCACCATTCGATCCTTCTTGTATCGGTGTTTTGAATGAGATTTGGCCCAGTACCCAGTCAATCAACGGATTGTAGTGGGTGAGCCAATTGTGTCCTAATACAACATCACAAGTTGGTTCGAGTTCTGTAACAAAAAACGTGAGTAATAAACTATCACTACTTGGGAATTTAACTACTAAAGATGTTGTTTTCGATAAAAAGTTATTTGAAGTACCATCAATCAAATACAAAGGTATCAGGTCAATCGAAGTAGTAGGTAAAGACAATCTATCTACAAGAGACCTATTTATAAAACAATGAGACAAGCCAGAATCTACTAGCATGTTTAAAACATAAGAAAAAGAATCACAAGACAATTTTACGTAAAAAGAATCAGAAGCGAGAGAATGAGAAGATTTCAAAATAATTCTATGTCCAGTGATGACTCTTAGCAATTGCATGGGATCTTTTCAACAAGAGTCCTCTAGTTTTTTGAACTGGACTTATCATTGGAAACTGAGTCGATAGCAGTCTTCTTCTGCTCATTTGAGTTTGGTTTCGGCACAGTCAGGTCTATAGATGTCGAAGTCTGAGAGTTGTTGTTAGATCAATTGTTGTTTGATCTTGCAACATGACCACGACTTTGATTGTTTCTGCTTGATCCAGACTGATTGTTGCGTGATTTTGGACAATCACAGCTCACATGACCTCTTGCTCCACAATTGAAGCAAAGGTTGTTCTCCAATCAACATTGTCATTCTGCAGCACTAACAGAACTTGTTGTTGATTGGCCCCTCCCTTGGTTAGAAGGATTCGACCTGGAGGGCCAATTGTTGTTCGTCGAATTCTGACGAGTGTTACTGGGTTGAGAGAACCTGTTGGAAGAGTAGTTGTTTGTTCTCCAACGATTGTTGCTTGTATTCGACATTGATGCTGTAGTCGAGGTTGAATCACGAGTATAACAAGAGGAACCCTTATAGTTCCTATTATCACAATGAGTTTCTTGTGATCTTTGTTCCCAATAATGAGCATCAAAGATTAAGGCAGCATCTTGGAGCTGTGTGAATGTTTCAAATGGTCAGTCAGATGCATATATCCTCTCGAGCAAACATTTTGGAAGTTGCCGAAGGACGATATGTCGAAGAAACCTGTCTTCAAAGGTTGTTCATGCAGCATACTTAGCGAACAAGATGAAATAAGACATAGCTCGACCATTTTTGCCAAAGGTTAAGTCCATTAATGCAGTCTCTGCATTGTCTTCAGGGGCAATCGCGCCAAAAGCATTAGTCAATGCTTGAACAAAGTTTCCCCAGTCATGGAAAAACTCAAATTCATCAATTGCTTCGTCACCAAATTCAAGGAATGGTTGGAAGTATTCGAGAGCACTGCCATGAAGAAAAGAGATTGCATAGAAGATTCGTTGCCAATCTTCAAGGAAGTCATTTGGGTTTGCCTGAAAAGCAAGTTGACATTGAGTGATAAAGTTAGCCAACTTCTCGAAACTAGTACCATCGAAAGTCTCAGGCTCTTTCACTTTGATATGTCTGGCAATCTGTTGTGTTTGAATCGATTGTTGACTTTCGAGGATTGCCACAATATTGTTTAATGCTTCTTGAAGGTCACCAGCTCTGACAACATCCGATTCTTGATTCACATAGTTGTCGTCGTCAAAGTCGTCAGGGTCTGAAGGGGGACCAGGGTCGGGTCCGCCACCAGGAGGATTAGGAGGACCACCACCCCCTCCCTGAGGTTGACTGTTGTGTGGTGATGCTGGATCTGGTCTGTCATCATCGTCACCAAGATTTCCATCATCATTACCATCAGGATCATTAGGATCACCACCACCACCACTAGCACCAGCTACAAATTCAGGTTGATCACCTGGTTCACCATGAATGGATGATCAGGTCGAATGGTAATGAGTCTCTGGTACAGGTATGGGGCGATGGATATCAGCATCTACATCATCGACTTCTTTGATCTTGGCTGAAGTATGCCGAGGTCGAGACATAGGTTGAGAGTTAGAATGTCATGTCACAGTTGGTGGTCTAACTGTCGATAAGGAAGCTGAACGACAAAGTTCTGCAGTAGTCGGACCTAAACTTAGTCTTCTAACATGGTCAGCGAGGATAGTTGTTGGCCGTTCGTTAGATCGGAAATGAAGGTTAGTTGGGTCAGGAATCTGAGACATTGTGGATGTCATAATATGAAGGTTTTCTTGTTGATGATTATAACATTCATCTCGAGCAATAGTCTGTTCTTCAATTCATTGTTGAACTGACTGTGCAATTGAAACTGTGGGACGAGTTGTTGACCCAGGAGGTTGTCCAACTCTGCGAGTATTGGTTGTTGACATACAAGTCGCCATTGTTGAAGGGATCTAGAAAAAGTCAGAGTTTTGATATACTGTCAAGGTCTGATACCTTAGGTTTGTAGTCGATCTTGCAATCGATAACCCTTTTGAGATTATTGATTGGAAGTTCGACTGAGTCGGGGACGTGGCCTCAGCTTATATGCTGTGCTCTCTTCCTAGACCCCAAGTGTATGTCCCCAATTTAATGGTGACAATGCTGACTATAGTAGGAGTAAATTAAGAGATGTGACTTAGTGTTGATGGCGAGCAAGACCATCAAGGTCAAGTCGATGACAGCTGGAGTCAGAGATAGATGAGCAATGAAGAAGAACAGATATTAGTTTGTTTATTAGATATCGACCTTGGTCGATATCAAAACTGAGTCTACATTGTATTTACATGAGGGTTTATATACATGTGAGACTCAGGGAAAACATATGATACATGAGAGTCGTTACAATCATTAGTAATCAGTGAAATGAATGTATGGAGAAGGTAACCCAAGGGGTTACCAGAGTGAAAGTATTTCCTGTGGGAAATACTGCGGAGTCCAAGGCAATCGAATCAGTGTCGAGTTGGTGAATTGAAGGTGTCAAGGTGGATCGAGGGTGTCGAAGCATGGTAATGCAATATAATGAGCGAAGACGAGTATGAGGAATGTTCAATATATTTGATAATGAATGATTATGTGTTATGTACAAATGATCGTGTGTCAGTTCATGACAGCCATCTTTGAATCATTCAAGAAGTGGTGACACTACTTAGAAGGTTCTGTTCACACAGTCCAAGTACTTACTGACCACAAGAACCTAGGACAATTCACCATGACAAAGGTACTCACCTGTCGACAAGCCCATTGGTCTGAGTTCCTCTCCCAGTTCAATGTCTCCATCAACTTCCACCCCATGTCAAGGTTGGTACCTTGGAGTTGTTTAGTCAGTCTCATAGACAATAATTAGTATTGAGATTATTGGATAAGAGATAGACAAGGTTTGGGGACGTGGCCTCAGCTTATGTGCTGTGCCCTCTTCCTAGACCCGAAATGATATGTCCCCAATTTAAAGGTGACAATAACCAACTATAGTAGTCAACAATGTTGAAGGACAAAATCGAGGTATACGACAAAGATAAGAGTAAAGGTCAAAGTAAGAGACAGTCTTGTGTCATCAACGATTGCAACCGATGAGGTCGAGATAGTTGGACAGACAAAGTTAGAGAAAGAAACAAAGAATGATGAAGAAGTGATAATAAGCTATTTATTAGATATCAACCAAAGTCAATATCAAAACTGAGTCTACATCATATTTACATGAGGGTTTATATACATGTGAGACTCAGGGAATACATGTGATTCATGATAACATTAATATCATTAATAATTGGTGAAACAAATGAATGGAGAAGGTAACTCAAGGGGTTACTGGAGTGAAAGTACTTCCTGTGAGAAATACCGAGGAGTCTGAGGCAATCGGATCAGTGTCAAGTTGGTGTATTGAAGGTATCGAGGTGGATCAAGGGTGTTGAGTATTGAAACAAAGTTTAATGACCAAAGATGAGTATGGGGATAATTCAATATATCTGATCTTGGAAGATTACATATAGTTGTGTGTCAGTTCATGACACCAGCCTGACCTTATTACTCCCCCTTCCTATGACAGTACCATTCTATCCCAACTACATACTTCAAGGACATCACCCCTCTATATAGTAGGATAGTATGCACACACCATACTTGACACATTTCACATTTCCTCTGAACTATTCTTCCTGTTAGTAGTGACAATATTTTGGTTTCCCTTTGTTCTCAATCCATCCTTTCTATTTAGTTCAAATTATATAAGTAGAATAGAAAAAGATGTACTTTGCTTTAGTCTGAAATCAACTTAGATGAATAAATCATTTACTATCAAGTTCCCTTCATCAAATTAGCTCCTCATCTGCCACCTATTCTAAGTGAGAGCTTTGTCTCTTATACTAACCTTGTCATATTCACTCATAGTCTCTGTAACATCTACATATCCATACTCATAGTTGGGACACACATCTGACTTCATAAGCACAGTGTATTAGCTGAGGCCAAAGTTCTACCCTGTAATCTCACTTGTACTCGGATGTAGTACTCTCGGAGTTGTCTGTAGTCTATGTAAACTCCCAATCTTGACAAGTACCAACTGAGGGTCAATGGGGTTAATGACCTTTATTGATTTTTGTGACAGATGCAACCTTTCTCTCCATTTGTGTCAAGGTCTGATACCTTAGGTTTGTAGTCAATCTTGCAATCAATAACTCTTTCAAGATTATTGATTGGAAGTTCAACTGAGTTGGAGACATGGCCTCAGCTTATATGCTGTGCCCTCTTCCTAGACCCCAAGTGTATGTCCCCAATTTAATGGTGACAATGCTGACTATAGTAGTCAACAATGGAATCAGACAAAGTCGAGGTCAATGACTACAATAGGAGTAATATTGAGAGATGTAACTTAGTGTTGACGACAAGCAAGACCATCAAGGTCAAGTCAATGACAGCTGAAGCCAGAGATATATTAATGAGAGATGAAGAAGAACAGATAATAGTTTGTTTATTAGATATCGACCAAGGTTGATATCAAAACTGAGTCTACATCATATTTACAAGAAGGTTTATATACATGTGAGACTCAGGTATAACATGTGATTTGTGATATCGTTAATATCATGAGTAATCAGTGAAACAAAAGAATGGAGAAGGTAACCCAAGGGGTTACCAGAATGAAAGTATTTCCTGTGGGAAATAGGAGTCCAAGGCAATTGAATCAGTGTCAAGTTGGTGAATCAAAAGTGTCGAGGTGGATCGAGGGTGTTGAAGCGTAGTAATGTAATATAATGAGTGAAGACGAGTATGGGGAAACTTTGATATATCTGATAATGAATGATTATATGTTACATACAAGTGATCGTGTGTCAGTTCCTGACAATTTGCCATCTCTGCCTGTAGGAAATTGGGGTGTACTAGATGGTACAAGGACAGTTGCTCCTAAGCACCTGTCATCAGATGCAAAACCAGCATGCATCACGCACTTGTTTCCTCACTTGTTTATTCTTACAAGTGAGGTATGAACCACTACATTCATTTACCAGTTTCTATTTTACTTACTCTATGCAACAGATAATAATTATCTTTACCGCCAATAACTTGGATTCATCCAAATATGACTGATGGGACTGAGGTGGATAGTTAGAGCCTAAAAAATGTATTCCATGATAAATTTCATGTTATATCACCTATGCTATTGTCAGTGATTTCCGGTTTTACTGCTTAACCATGTGGAAATCTGTAATAACATTAGAAATTTTCTGGGTATGGAAATTCTTCATGGGATCAACATTACAATATAGTATCACACTTGGATTTAGACGGAATATTTATCAAATTATATAAATACATAAGTGATAATCAATCGATATGGGGGATGAAGGTTAACCAGTCAACATTGGAAAGTGTCCCAACTGGAAGTTTTCGAAGTGAAATAAGGGATAAAATGAGGATGAACAGGCGAGAAATGATATATGACAAGGGAACAGTAAGAAGATAAATGTCGACAATTAGGTCTGGAATTGAGAGAGCATTCTCACACTCAAGCCTGTTAAGAATGGCCAATGAAATCCAGAAAAACGGAGGGATTCCAACAATCATCAAGGCCGAGACACGCCAAAGCCATAATTCAACTCCAGTAGGGAATTGGTAGTTCCATGCAAAGAGGTGAATTCCACCAAATACAGCTGCGATTAAGACTTCTGCAACAACATTCCGGATATTTTGGGAAATTTCGGTCCTAAGTAGGCAACCCGAATCGAAGGTTGGCATTTGAAGCCTCCCCCGGAAATTACTGCCATTATATACATCCAACCCCAACAATTGTCCGAGTTTGTTGGTGAAATCTGTTGTAAATGTATACACCTCTTGCACCGCAGGAGGTATTTCCGAGCGAAGCATGATTGGGCAGTCGACTCTAAACGGTTTGTGCCACCAAAAGAAATAGATTGCAGCATTTAACGCTGCATATGCACACGCCATCAACTCAATTTGAGTTAGAGGTAGACTCGGATGCTGAGCTTTGCGGGTGATACATTGTGCAACAAACCAGGTAATTTGAGCCAGTGCGAAGGTTTTTGCCAATGAATCCTGTCTACTTCTACCCTGAATATCCGGTTCCAAAGTCTTCCTGATACCTTGGAGCCTCCCTGGAAGCCCTGCCCTTAGCCTGCCCTCAAGCCTACCGCAAAGCTTATCCTCAAACGTTTCCCAGGTCAAATTTTCTGATATCTCATCCTTACACTTCTCCATTATAATTGGGAATGTTATCTTTACTGCTTCCCTTGCCATATTCACCGCCAACGATTGTATCGCCGATTTGTGACTCAATACGAGCTGCAATAACTCAGATTCCGACACTGTCTTAAAAATCACCATCATCAGGATAGGTATTGTTTCATCTACCACTGAATCAACATCTGGGAATTCTCTTGGGTCGTTGTCTGTCGAGTGAGCAGTGACATAAGTCTCGAAAGAGTCTGTGAGGAGGATCTTGAGATAAGCTTTGATATGATCATCGACCTTAGTGATAGTTGGGAGCAGGTCCTTGAAGTATCTGGCACGCAGATGAGATGGATGCAGAACGAGTACTTGGACGGGATTTCGTTCTTGATCGGTTATAATAAACCCGCCCATTAGAGAAAAAAAGGCACTAGTCATCATTAAACCTGGATGGGCGAATGACCATATCAGCTTCGTTGGGTGAGAAGAATTATACAATTACGAATGAAATTGACCTTTGGTTTCATTGACTATCTCTTTGGCGGCAAGGTATTGTCGTAAAGCCCATATGACTATACATTCCGGGGCGATGAGGGCAACCAACATAATTGCGACTTTAGTTGTGGGCACCCGAGGGAAATTCGGCCAACAACGTTTCCACCATCTTTTCCAAGGTGTTTTGGAGGTCTCGTGTTCATCGTTTGGCCTCTCATTCAACCTTGCCTTCTCCTCCTCCCCTTTCTTCACCACCTCATCTTCCCTTGGCTTTTCAGGATTGAAAGAAATATTTGGGTGACATGACACCCAAGTACAAGCAAAGATTGTCGTCAGCGAGCTCCATAAGATGTTCCAAATTGTTCGATAACTTTCAGCAGATTGATCTGTGGCTTGATCGGCAAGGGAACGAAGTGAACTCGAGGAAAGATTGTAAGCAGCAGTAGTCAACTCAGAGTTGTAGCACTTCAGTAAGCAATGGGTAGCATTGGTAATGTAGGTGGTGTTAAAATTCATGAAGCCAAAAACAGGTAGAAATGCTGTGAATGAGTTTAGTGGAATATTCTGTCGAATATATATATGTGTGTGTCAAGTTGTTATCGCGTTCTAGTACAGCCTCTGGAAAACCAACATATGTTACAAACGCATTTATACTTGCACTGCATCCTCTTACCAGTAAGAAGGGACATCTTGACTCCTCTTACGTCCCATCTTGATTATGAGACATGTGTTTAATTATTCAAATATCCTCTTTGCGGTGATCATGCAGAGTTCAATATGGTCTTGAATACCAGAAAGAGTTGTGACTAGAAAGGCGAATTTTTCCGTGAGAATGGTGAGGGTTCTGTGTACAGCCATAATGTCAAATGATTAATGAATGATGATCAATTTGTTGGCATGGTCTATTAGAAGATTACATAGCTGTAGTCGGTATCACGTCCTGTCCAGCTGACTAGTCTAAATTTAGTGTCATTACGTGAAACTTGAAAGGATGAAATATAATCTCACCAACTAGGAATTGAACTGTCAACAGTCGGTTTCTCTTCTTATTCATTTCTTAATTAGATATCAAACAACATGGTGAACGGAAATCTAAATCCAAACAAGTCCTACTCCGAGGCTAGAGTCTACCAATAACGTCTCAGACTGTTAATTTCACTGCATCTGCCCAACGCAATGAGATAATGAAATGATATTATTTTTGAGTATTAGTTACACACATTATTGACATGTTCAAACGTCCGGCTATCGCGTTTTGGGGGACAGGACAAAGTCACCAATGACTGGACGGACATGAGGAGACCCGTAAACATGATCAGATATTTTCACACGGACACTTTGAAAAAAAAAGCATAACCTGGAGTTAGAAAAGGATTTTTACTTTTATTTTATTTTTGTTATAGGGCGCTCTCTTCCTAAACCACCATGTGGCGCTTGAGCAAATCCAACTCGACAGAAGAGAAAGAATAACAGGAGCCGAATTTGAAGTGATTAAAAAAACGGATAAATTATGGTAATTCGACCCTTTTCTCCAATTGCCGTCTTTACCAATAACTTGGATCAAGTCGGGTCAAAAGTTCATCAAAATATAACTAATCTCGTGTAGGACTCTCTCCTAGCGAAAGACTATCACTGAAGTGGATAGATAGGATATCATCGTCATTCCTGTTTTTATCTCGCGTTTCTTGTAGTTGTCGAATACTTGTTACCTACAACGGAAAGTCAGTAGAGAAATATATAATATATATGTTGGTTCATACCAGATTGAGCATCCCATTCTTAAATGCCTCGTTTAACTCTACCAGCCTCTCCCCAGCTTCAAAATCTTTCACAGCGCCATATTGTAAATCAGCAATCAAACTCCCAAATTGTAAAACAAGATCCAACAAATCACGTAGAGCATCCCTAGCATATCGTTGACTACCCCGTAAAAGACAACATCGTAATATCATATCCAATAACCGTGAATGCGACTTACCCAAAACAAAAATATTCATCGATTGGAGGTTGAGATCATGTTCGCTATGCAATGCGTCACGGATATTTTCAATTTGTGAAAGATATTTGTCGAATGTTCCACCGATTACTGAATCGGAAGTGTATCCGTTTAGAGAGTTCAGGAATGTTTGTAGTTGAAAGTATAAACTTCGTGCGATTGTTCTATATTTGCTTGCGTAGGGTTTAATTTCCAATGTTTAGTAAATATATTGACTTACCCCGTGTCAAGCGCAAAAGGTAGGTAAACACGCGCTGGTACTTTGCGATAATCTGGGGTGTGACGACAACATCTAGAGGTGGGGAAGTTTTATAATCCAAGTATAAAAAATCCAGTGCTCTGCAGAAAACCATTAAATCAATTTATCCATTCCCCTCAAAGCCACTTACTCTATAGCTAATAGACAACGTTAGTACAAAAAAAAAAAAAAAAAAAAGTCAATCAAACTCACAAACAGGATCCAACCACCTAGCCTACCCATCCTCCAACGGAAGATCCCGCAAGCCAAACCCCAAATTTTGTTCCATATCAATAATGATATCTCTAATATTTTCATCCGGACCTAAATCTTCTTCCAACGAATTCACAATAACATTCCTCAACGAGAAACTCAAATCCGAGCCTTTAGGCGGCCATATCTTCTTATTGGAAAAACCCAAACCTTGAGCTAGTCTTAATCCAATCGCGGTGGTTTTGCCGTGTAATGATTCGGTAGTGGAATCATCATGAAAAAGCGCATTAACAAGTCGGTTCTTAAAGGAAGGCAAGATCAAGAAAAATAAGATCGGAGGATTCGGAGTGTGTTTCGAAATGTAATGAATCGAGGAATAATCGGAGAGATAGGTTGGAGAGGACGGTTGTTCGGATAGAGAGTGGGTTTAAGACTAGTTCGGCGAGATGAGCAAGTGATGGAGTGATGTTTGGTAGGCTTTCCGGGAATGTTGTGAAGAAATCAGTGAAAGCCGGGTGGGTATTAGGAATTAGATTGTTTTGTGTTGAATGGGATCCAGGTTGGAGATCAAAGATGGCGAACTGGCCTAATGGATTGTCAGGGTTTGGTTCGGTCCTAGATCCCTGTGGTACAGAACGCTTTGATCCCAAAGAAACATCACGACCTAATTCATACTGATCCTTCTGGTCATGAAACCACCGTTTATCCAATTCTTCATCCGTCCAGACCCACGTGCAAGGTACATCCGACCTCTCTCGGCAATCTAAGCCTGCACTTTTCAAAATAGAAAGAGACTTTCTAGCAGCAGGAAGAGAAACAACCAATGATTCTGGGAAAAATTTCAGGAACGACGGATTATCATCATTCACAGTTGGGTCTAGATCGTCGTTCTCTCCAAAATGCAATGCAGAATATGCATCATCGTTTGTTAAAAACATGTCGTCACCCAATAAACCAATAGAAGACGATAGTTGTCAAAATATAAACTAATATTACTATAACTTCACAAGACGCCCCAACTATTATCGATCTTTTTAGTTCTCCGAAAAGATGATCTAAGAGTGCTGAGGGTGTTTTATGAAGTGGAGTGGAGGATCGCCGTTCTAGAAACCCAACCGAATGAGAGGGAGATGAGACAAAGGATGCGAGTTGGGGACTCACACAACGGCATAGTGAAACCAAGGTTGTCAGAATTTGATTGTATATTCGATACCATCATGATATCCCTACTGGTTTTATCATGGCGAAAGGTGGTGGTTGAGAAAGTACAAACTGAACATATGAGAGAGCTGAATTTACAGAATATGAGAAGGCGTGCATCGTCACCGTTGCAGAGGGCCGACTTTGAAATTTATGATCAGGATTTACTTTTGTCCTAGACGAATAATAAAGTTATCGGCTTGACGTACATTAGTCTCAAAATGCTGATAATTTAGGATTTAGCTTCTGAATTCAAAAAAGTAGTAGCAAAATTACGAGTCCTACCTGGCAATCGTGTCATGTCCAGTACCTTCTAAAGTAACTTTAAGCTCAGTTTCACTGAACGTAACCCTGGGTACAAGTCGTTCGCGAAGCTGGTTCCATACAAATAAACTTGAGGAGTTTCCCAAAAGGTTGGGTTGTGAACTTGTGAATTCGCCCATAGTTCGTCAGGGAGGACATATTGATGTTGAACCATAGGCTTTTATTTTATAATTCATTCTGAAAGAAAGAGTTAACTGGTGTAGTTTACAACGAGAAAAACGAGTAACAAACTGGTATCTGATAGCGTCGGACGTATTGGCATGTTGTTCGGAAAGGAATGAGGACGGACGCGGTTCTGAAGTTGGATATGGTAAATTGTCACAAGTGCGAATGTAAAGCTATATGTAAATTTTCAGAATTTCGCAAGTGTTTGGAAAAAAACAAAGGTTCCTACCCGCGATGGCGCAGTCGCGCCCAAATATCCTCGTCAACAATCTGCTTTGACTCCACAACCTCATTGAAAAATCATGGTGCTGACAATTTCTTGACGTATCTATCATCATTTCCAACATCATTTGATGTCTGGTTCTATTTAAGCGAACTCTCGAGAGTGTCGATAAATAATGCGATCTTGAGGTCGGTCTTTTAACTCTGGAATATAGAATTGTGGTGTAAAAAATCGAGTTCCTCCACGTTTAAATCATTGAATGGGTGGGTTAACTTGAAAGTCATATATAAACAGAGGGATTATACTTGAAACTTCTTCTCCTTGAAGATCCTGTTGAACGTGAACCATGCTTCATCGGGCGATGAAATCACAATTAGCTAAGCAAGCCATTCTCAGGAATGACTGAAGGTCTCGTTCAAGAAAAAGTTCACGAATCACCGGGACGAATCACCTGTTGTAATTATTGCACGAAATAGATAGCACACACTCAAAAGGTGGCGCAAACACAAGACTCAGAAGGCACAGACGTCGTAGAGAAAACACAAAAGATTATTATATTAGTTATGTAAGCTACTGTATATATGTCCGAGTCACAAATCTCAACATCACCATCTTCTAACCTCACTCTCTGCACCTTGTATTCCTATTCTAGATACCATTATTATTATCATTGTGTCTAATATTGAAGTGCTCAAAAATTTTTGGAGTCTTGATGCTTTAATCCAAGGCAAGTGGCAACCTATGGCCGCTGGCGATCCGAAAATCTCAATCTCGCTCATAAACATTTTTTTAGTTATATACAGCTCCATTTCAACTTTCATCATGATAAGTGAAATCGGAATGGCGAACTGAGATGTCTAATCAGGACTTGTCGAAGGAAGTGGTTAAAGACGGAAAGGATCATGGTCTAAAGAAGATATCATCCGTCATGTCGTATATTGGTTTGCTTATGGCTATAGCGCAAGGTCAGGTTATCGTCAGAGATTTCCCAGTTTTAGTACCTTCGGCTTTGCAACCCCACGCAAATATGACATATAAATAGTCGTATATACATGATTGATTTCGCAAGGCAACAGTAAAAAAAATATTGGAAGTTTAATTTCCTTAATTTTCCGACTATAAGAGTTCTTCGTGAGATCAACATTACAATAGTGCTACATTTGACTTTAGACGGAACGGGTATATAAATACATAAAAAGCAATACTCAATCGATATGGGGGATAAAAGTTAACCAATCAACATTGGAAAATGTTCCAACTGGAAGTTTCCGAAGTGAGAGAAGGGATAAAATGAGAATGAAAAGGCGAGAGATGATATATAACAAGGGTAATAAGGCAAGAACCCAAACCTTCAAAAGTGCACCCACAGTACTGAGATTATGTCTATCAGAAACGGTATAAATGATACAAGAAATAAAAAAGAATGGAGGGATTCCAGCAATCATCGAGGCCGAGACACGCCAAAGCCATGATTCGACTAGGGTAGGGAATTGGTAGTTCCATGCAAAGAGGTGAATTCCACCAAATACGGCTGCAGTTAGGATTTCTGCAAACATGTTATAACTACATTGGGTATCAGAGTTGCCGCTAGCTAGGCATCCCGAATCAAAGGTTGGCATTTGAAGCCTCCCTCGAAAAGCATCACCATCATGCATATCAATTCCCAACAATTGTGGGAATTCTCTCAAAATCTCCGTCGTAGATGTATACACCTCTCTTACTCTAGGAGGTATTTCCGAGCGAAGCATGATTGGGCGGTCGACTTTAAACGGTTTGTACCACCAAAAGAAATAGATGGCAGCATTCAATATTGCATAGGCACAGGCCATCAACTCGATCTGAGTTAGAGGGAGACTTGGATGCTGAGCCTTGCGGGCGATACATTGTGTGACAAACCAGGTGGTTTGAACCAATGCAAAGGTTTTTGCCAATGAATCTTGCTTACTTCTACCCTGGATATCTGTTTCCAAAACCTTATTAATACCTCGGAGCCTTTCTGGAAGCTTTTCCCCAAGCCTATCACGAAGCTTGATCTTAAACTTCTCTCGAGTCAAATCCATGGACATCTCTATTATTGGGAATGCTATCTCCACTGCCTCCGTTGCCATATTCATGGCCAATAATTGTACCGCTGCTTTATGAGTCAATACAAGCTGGAACAACTCTGATTCCAACACTATTTTAAAAATCACCGTCATCAGAATAGGCACTATTTCATCTACCACTGCATCAGCATCTGGAAATTCCTTTGGCCTGTTGTCTGTCGTGTCAGCGGTGACAGACATCTCGAGAGAATTTGTGATAAGGACTTTGAGATAAGCTTTGATATGATCATCGACCTTGATAATAGCCGGGAGCAGATTCTTGAAGTAATCATCATTCAGATGAGATGGATGTAGAACAAGTACTTGAATCGGATTTCGTTCCCGGTCAGTTATGACAAACCCGCCCATTATGGAAAAAAAGGCGCTATTCATCGTTAAACCTGGATGGTGAAGAACTGCATCAGCTTCCAAGTTGCTGAGAGAATTACAATTACAGATGGTATTGACCTTTGTTTTCTCTTACTATCTCTTTGGCAGAGGTGCATTGTCGTAAAGCCCATATGACCATACATTCTGGGGCAATGAGAGCGACAAGCATGACTTTAATTTGAGGAGTTGTGGGCATCGGAAGGAAATTTGGCAGACACATTTTCCACAATCTTTCCCAAGACATTTTGGAAGTTTCATGTTCATCGTTTGGCACCCAACCTGAGCTTCCCTCCTCTTCCCTTATCCTTTCAACACTGAAGAGAATATTTGGGTGGTATGACACCCAAGTACAAGCAAAAATCGTCGTCAGCGAACTCCATACAATGTTCCAAACCGTTCGATAGCTTTCGGCGGACTGAGGAGTGGCTTGATCGGCAAGGCATTGAAGTGAATTGGAGGAAAGGTTATAAGCAACGGTAGCTAAGCTAGAGTTGTAACACAAGCAATGGGTGGCATTCATCACCTGAGTGGCATTCAAGTTCATGATGCTAAAGACGGGCAGAGAAGATGTGGACGGGTTCAGTGGAAAATTCCTTCAAATATATAAGATAAAAAGAGTAAGAACGAAAAGAGTCTTCTTCATCGATGCAGATATCAGAAGTTGTGACCAGAAGAAAGGGACAGGGGATTGTTCATGATAATGTTTGCAATACATAAATAAAGAATACACAGCGTAGAAGACCTGTCATAATCATATCACATCCTATTGGCTGGAATGTTTGATATGACCTGTCTTAGCATCGACCATGAGGCTGTATACGTAGTACAGTGTACTGGATGGCTCACCTCAGGGCTGATGGAAAATTTGTTCCCACATCTGATGCCGAAGGATAGTCCCCATGATTGGAACCATGATCGGATATCCATGAGTTCGGGATTCTGCTATGGAATCACTAATCCGACTATATTGACTGTGTCAGAAATGTAAAAATATAAATATCCACTTTAATTTGTCGCAAAAATCGATTTGGCATTCCAGAACATACGAAACGGCAAGAAAAAAAGGAAAGACTATATGTGCGTATATTATTTCTAATTGGACAGGACATACTGAAAGGATCAATCCGAAGTTATACGGATACTCAGTTGCCCGTCCAAAACGTTATTGGCAGGAGTTCCCACCGAACTTCTGAAAAGCTTGCACTTGCAACGTAGGCTAAGGTGAACAACAATTAGGTCCTTTGTGGGTCAAATTTAGACGAAGACCAATTCTGGTCCATATGATCTCACCGTTCACGATCTTACATATCTCAGTTTTTGACTGTGCTAAATTCAGTTCTGTAGTGTTCACGGAGAAGAAGGGTGGCGCCTCCCGAAACTCGACAGAAGATAAAAATGAGAGAAGCCGAATTCAAGAATGATTAAATTCAAAACGGATGTTTTATGGTAAACCATTGTGATTCGACCCTTTTCTCCAATCGCCGTCTCCACCAATAACTTGGATCAAGTCTGGTCAAAAGTTCATCCAAATATGACTGATCTCGTGTAGGACCCTCTCCTAGCGAAAGACTATCACTGAAGTGGATAGATAGGGTATCATCGTCATTCCTGTTTTTATCCTGTGTTTCTTGTAATTGTCGAATACCCATGACCTACAGCGAAAAGTCAGTAAAGAAAAGATATATATATGAATTGACCCATACCAAATTAAGCATCCCATTCTCGAACGCCTCGTTTAACTCTACCAGCCTCTCCCCAGCTTCAAAATCTTTCAGGACCCCATATCGTAAATCAGCAATCAAAGTTCCAAATTGTAAAACAAGATCCAACAAATCACGTAGAGCATCCCTAGCATATCGTTGACTACCACGTAAAAGACAACAACGTAATATCATATCCAATAACCGTGAATGCGATTCGCCCAAAACAAAAATGTTCATCGATTGGAGGTTGATATCATGTTCGCTATGCAGTGCGTCACGGATATTTTCAATTTGTGAAAGATATTTATCGAATGTTCCACCGATTACTGAATCGTAAGTGTATCCGTTCAAAGAGTTTAGGAATGTTTGGAGTTGGAAATATAAACTTTGTGCGATTGTTTTATATTTGCTCGCGTAGGGTAATGATTGATGGTTTGATGAATAGATATTGCGATATGAAATCCGCATGACGATTCCAGCTGTTAATAAATAAGTTAATTTCCAATGTTTAGTAAATATACTGACTTACCCCGTGTCAAGCGTAAAAGGTAGGTAAACACGCGCTGGTACTTTGCGATAATCTGGGGTGTGACGACAACATCTAAAGGTGGGGAAGTTTTATAATCTAGGTATAAAAAATCCAACGCTCTGCAGAAGACCATTACTCAATTATCATCCAACATCGCACGGCCACTTACTCTATAGCTATCAGACAACGTTAGTACAAAAAGAAGAAGAAACTCAATCAAACTCACAAACAGGATCCAACCACCTCGCCTGCCCATCCTCCAACGGAAGATCCCGCAAGCCAAACCCCAAATTTTGTTCCATATCAATAATAATATCTCTAATATTCTCATCCGGACCCAAATCTTCTTCCAACGAATTCACAATAACATTCCTCAACGAAAAACTTAGATCCGAGCCTTTAGGCGGCCATATCTTCTTATTGGAAAAACCCAAACCTTGAGCTAATCCTAATCCAATCGCAGTGGTTTTGCCATGTAATGATTCGGTAGCGGAATCATCATGAAAAAGCGCATTGACGAGTCGGTTCTTAAAAGAAGGCAAGATCAAGAAAAAATAAGATCGGAGGATTCGGAGGTGTGTTTCGAAATGTAACGAATCCAAGAATAATCGGAGAGATAGGTTGGAGAGGACGGTTGTTCGGATAGAGAGTGGGTTTAAGACTAGTTCGGTGAGATGAGCAAGTGATGGAGTGATGTTTGGTAGGCTTTCCGGGAATGTTGTGAGGAAATCACTGAAAGCCGGGTGGGTATTAGGAATTAAATTATTTTGCGTTGAATGGGATCCAGGTTGGAGATCAAAGATGGCGAACTGGCCTAATGGATTGTCAGGGTTTGGTTCGGTCCTAGATCCCTGTGGTACAGAACGCTTTGATCCCAAAGACACATCACGACCTAATTCATATTGATCCTTCTGATCATGAAACCACCGTTTATCCAACTCTTCATCTGTCCAGACCCACGTACAAGGTACATCCGACCTGGCTCGGCAATCTAATCCTGCACTTTTCAAAATAGAAAGAGACTTTCTAGCAGCAGGAAGAGAAACAACCAATGACTGCGGGAAAAAATTCGGAAACGACGGGTTGTCATCCATATCCAAAGTTGGGTCTAGATCGCCGTTTTCTTCGAAATGCAATGCCGGGTCTGCATCATCGCTTGTTGTTGAAGACATGTCGCCATCCAGTAAACCAATAGAAGACGATAGTTGTCGAAAATAGTGTTTCGAAGTAATTGTCAGAATATAGGCTAATGTTGCTGTAACTTTGCGAGGCGCTCCGACCGCTATCGATTTTTTTAGTTCTCCGAAAAGGTGATCTAAGAGTGCCGAGGGCGTTTTAGGAGGAAAGTGGAATGGTGGATTGCCGTTCTAGGAACCCAACCGAAATGAGAGAGAAATAGGACAAAAATGCGAGTTGGGGACTCACACATCGGCATAATGAAACCAAGGCTGTCAGAATTTGGTCGTATATTTGATACCATCGTGATATCCCTACTAGTTGTTTCATGGCGAGGGGTGGTGGTTGAGAAAGTACAGACTGAACATATGAGAGAACTGAATTTAGGGAATACGAAAATGCATGCATCGTCGCTGTTGCAGAGGACCGGCTTTGAGATTGATGATCAGAATTAAATAACGAAGTAACAAAGAACTCGGGATTTACTTTTGTCCTAAACGAATAATGAAATTATCAACTCGGCGTACATTAGTTCCGATGTTCAAGAATATTTTCAAAACGCTAATTTAGGATTTAGCTTCGGAAATCAGAAAATAGTAGTGAATAACGAGTCCTACCTAGCAATCGTGTCATGTCCAATACCCTCTAAAGTAACTTTAATTTCAGCTCCACTGGATGTAACCTTGGGTACAAGTCGTTCGCGAAACTGGTCCCATATAAATAAACTTGAAGAGTTTCCCAAAAGGTTAAGTTGTAAATTTGCCCATAATTCGTCGGGGAGGACATATTGAAGTTGAACCGTAGGGTCATTTATTTTGTAATTCACACTGTGGCGATGGGTTAGCCGATGTTATTTATGACGAAAGAGTAACGGACTGGTATCTAATAGCGTCGAAAGTATTGGCAGATTGTTCGGAGAGGAATGGGGACGGACGGGGTTCTGAATGTTTTGGATGGGGTAAATTGTCCCAAGTACGAATGTAAGGCTATGATTGATTTTTGAACGCGAATGCAAAGGAGAAACAAAGGTTCTTACCCTCGATGGTGCGATGACTTCTGGTCGCGTCCAAATATCTTCGTCATCACTCTGCTTTGACTCCACAACCTCATCAGAAAGTCGCGCCGCTGACAATTGCTTAATGTGTTTATCATCATCTTCAACATCATTTGACGTTCGGTTCTTTTTGAGTAAACTCTCGAGAGCGTCAATAATAGGATCTTGAGGTCGATCCTTTAACTCTGGAATATAGAACTGTGGTGCAATAAAATCGAGTTCTTCCGTGTTTAAATCATTTAATGGGTTGATTTGAAAGTCATATAAGGTAGAAAGAGGGATTATACTTGAAACTTCTTCTCTTTGAAGATGTTGTTGAACGTGAACCATGTTCAAGTAGTGTAATCATGATTAGCTAAGTAAGCCAATTTCTCAGGAACCGTCAGCTTGGCTCTTGCCACAGGAACTAAGTTTAAACTTCCCGCAAGGCTCAAACTTGAAGATCGGAACTTTGCAGAGCCATAGAATAATCAAAAACAAATATTATTTAATCTGGCTTTTTTTGTTATTGATCTCAATCGCAGAACTGGCTACAACAATAAAAAGATTTTTGTGGAGTCCAAGGCTATCACTTGGCCTCATCGCTTTCTGGCAATCCCTGGCAACGATCTGTCCACTCATTTTTTTTTTCGCATTGCATTTGGGCATAACATTGATTTGCGTGATGGAAAATCGGATGATATTAGTGAGAGAAGAAAGTTTTGTAAGAAAAACAGTGTAAATATAGATGTCACAGACATAATGATAGGAGGACAGGAGCGGCAGTGGCGAGGGGCGAGGTTGATAAAAACAATTGAAAGTCTACGGATACAATTTCAAAGACAAATCAAAAAACAAAACAAGGAGAAGATTAGAGGAAAGTAAAAAAAAAGGGAACAAGTGTTCATTATTATTATTATTTAACGCTAAACATCGGAACAATTAGAAACGCTTTGGGTCAGAAGTGCGGGGGTGGACATACCGAGCTATAATAGGCCTGGCATTTAGGACACGAACCACGTGTTTGTTGTTGATATCTTTCTTTGTATTCGGTGCGGGGTGTACAAAGATGATGCGAGCGGCAGGCGATTCCAGAGGAACAATTCAAACAGGCATGTGGACATGCGCCGTTGCGGCACGACAGGGGATGTTGGGAGCTTGTGCTGCATACAGGAGAGGAACATTGAACTTGTGACTGTGTAAATGGCGAGATATGTCCACAAGACAGATGCTTTGTCGTTCCAGAGATAATGATGACACACATGGTAGGATTTGGATTAGTGAAGAAGAGTCAAGATGAAGAAAGTGATGGGGTGGGATGTGAGTTAGTCGATTATATGTCGGTGGATGTGGCTGGGTTTATTGTTCAACAATCAGAGGTTGAGTGGCAAGCTGTGGAGCAACAATCACTTGTAGTCAAAGGACACGTATCGCAACGACACGGTGGCAAAAAAAAAAGAGTTGTTTGTAGGATAGGATAATACTTCGTCTGAGACGAGAATGAGTGAAAGAAAGAATGACTTGGTGAGCATATATATATAAGGATTTCCCATAAGATAAGACCCGGAAACCTCGAGGCTCGAGTCAAAGAACAAAGAACAGCACTGCAAAGTAAGCAAGTTACTTGTCGACGCATACCCAGAATTGGAAAGATTAACAAGCCTAGCCGGGCGAACGATGTCGATAAGCGCTTAGATGTAATTCAAAAGCGATGAAAAGCTACCAAGTAATATGCCTCTAGGGATGGCACGTGCGCGACGAACAACTTAACAGGTAGCAATCCAGGCGAAAAGCAGAGCAGGAGGGCGTAGCGAAAGGCAGTACAAGAAAAAAAAATGACTCGGACCCTTTTGGAATATAATGACAAAGAGAAAAGCCAGAAACCCAGTGTCCCAAATTCTTTCTCTTTTCTTCTTTTTTGTTCTTGTTTGCGCGCTGGACTGGACGTTGGCGTCCGGAGCTAGGGAGTTGAGTCACAATATCATAATCCTAATCAACCTAGAAAATCGGTCAGTCAGATTCCCTATAAATGGAATAATGGGGATTAGAGATATTTTGGTAAGCACTGCCCTGCCTTTGTCGCTTCACACCGGATGGTTGCATATTCGGCAGATAGCCAGGTGGTTTTTTTTTTTTTTTGAAAGATCCCTTTTTTTGGCACTATTTCGCTACAGAAACCCTGCGATCGAGTCAATCTGCAATCTGCGGCCAAGTTTATCATAAAGCATTTAGTTTTCGATGGAGAACGTATCGTGATTCGGCAGCGCCCAAAGTACAAAGCAATGACTTGCGAGTCATTTGGACATGGCAGCGAGTCAGCGGCGGAATGATAAGGTAATCAACCAAACACAGCCAAACACGTGACCGTGACCCCAATTTTTTGAACCTCAAGTTTAAACCATGTTTATGGGAAAAAAATAATATTTCGAGGACATTATTCTAATCCTAGATAACATGCATTACATTTCTGTCAAAGTACAAGTACGAAAGTTGGACTGGTGTCAACCAGCGGCGGGTTGAACGGCCTATTGGCGGCGCGCGGCCTCGTATGATTTCCCGCGGTAGTGATGATTCCGTCAAAGGTCAAGCGATTGAATTGTTGTTCAAAAACATTTACAAAGTTTAAAAAGAGAAAATTTTGGCAAACATAACCTACTTTTTCTCTCTGGTAATGACCGTGAATCTTCTTTTTTGAGTAAAAAAAAACGAGCATTACAATTACTACGGACGAAGAAGGCCGGAGTTGGTGGGTCAGATCAAAGGCGATGTAGTAGGTAAACGAAACCTCTCTTTTTTTCTCCTTCCATCCTCCACCACGAAGTCCGCCAAAGATGAGCATCTCATTATCGCAGTCGCAGTCGTAAGTACTCTTATATTATATTCCAAATTCCTAAAAAAAAATCATTCTTTTCCTTTCGTCTCCAGCAACAAGGCTTTCGGTAGTGACATCTCGGACGCTATGAAGCAAATCATTGGCAAAGTAGGCAAAAAAAAGAACATAAATGGATCGGTCGCTATGGCTCTAGAAGAGGTATATATCTTATCACACATAAAAAAAAACATTGCTTACGAACACGTATAAACACAGCAATCATACCTGGTCCAATTGATGCTCGAGACCAAGCGGGATACTGGCGGTGTCGAGTTATGCCAAACGGTATTGGAGAACTTTCGTCGTACTTTAAGATCATATACTACCCAGATGGAGCAAGTAATGTACGTCTTATATGATGGTACCTTGTGATTTGACGATTGGCGTACTTAGGGTCGAACTGTAACAGGGGTATGAGTAATGTCAAGGCGTCGGACGAGCGATTTATGGTGCTTATGACCAAGCAACGAACATTAGAGATAGAAATAAGGCACTTGGAATCCAAAGTATGACTCTAAATTCCTTAGTATTGGATGTTATTTTACAAACACGTGATATAGATTGACTTGATGCAAAGAAGAAATCGCGTATTCGACGAGTTTGCAGAACGACTTAGTACACTATACAGTACAGGTTGGCCAAGAGTACCTAGTGTTCGTACGTCGTACCTTCCTGCCGGGTTCTCACATCCAAATACTTAACTATTGTTTGCCATTGATTTGAACAGCACCACAAAACGTCTTTGAAAAGAACATTGAAGAGATATACAGAGAACTGCATAGATCAGAGATGGCATTAGAACGATATATTTTTCTCTATACAATACTATCACAAGGATTGAAAGCTTTGGATGCAGCCGAAAGCCTAATGAACCGATTCCAAAACGCCCAAGATATGAATCTTCTCAAGTGTAAGTGTATAAGAAATCTCCGGTATGAGACAATGAAAGCTAAACGTAGCCCCACTAGCCACACGGTTATGCACCATCCAAGCAGACGTTCTTATCAAACAAGCGAAATTCGTTCTTCCATCCCTTTTAAACAATCAATTAAACGTGGTTATATTCCAAGAGTGAGCTCCACATTTAATCCATTTGCTCGATTCTCAATTAGAAATCTGATGGGCTGATCTGTTCAGTGGTTGGCTGTCGACAATCTTTCGCTCAGATAAACTAGAAGGTAATAATTATATGCTCCTGTCATTTCATCATGCTGACCTGACGTGGCAATAAAATGTGTACCTTTTATAGACAGCCCACAAATGATCAATTTCCTTTCAGCACAACACGCAGCCCTGGTGCCCTTTATAGATGAAGCCAATCATTTAGTTGAATCACAAACGGAAACGGTTAAACGATTACGCGAAAAGTATCACAACGCTATACTCGATAAGGAAAATGCCCAACGTAAAGTGTTATATGACACCATCAAAGGAGAAAGCTCTGAAGGCATTCAAGAAATTTTGTCATTAACATACGATATGCTATCTGATCTGGATGACGTGATTGCGTACAGGAGTAAGAACAGCGACAATGACGACAACAACAACAATAACAATGCCATGGCTTCTGTCCCTAGTAACGAGAATAATATGGAAGCATTTTCTATTAATGACGACACGGACTCCCAAGCTAATTTGATTGGGGGGCCAAAAGAGATATCAAGAACACCCTCCATAGACTCGGCTAATACCGGCACAAGAGCCGAATTCGTGGGGTCTGATAGGATAGTGCTCCCTAAACCATCTTTAGAAGAAGACTCAACCTCGCTTTTCCTACGACCTGAGTTGAACTCTGGGTCACGTTCACGTTCACCTTCTTCCAACTTTAACCTTAATCGCTATAACACCAGTCCATCTCGTTCACCATCTCCTTCCTCAATGTCAAGTCAACGAGAAGGAACAACAGCGATGTTACAACAACCATCAACATCTGCACCTCGTGGTCGTACTTCGCCTGCACCTCCACGTCCTAGACGAGCTCCTACACTTGATATTGATGATGTGTATGGTGGAGTTACTATGGCTTCTGTTCAACCTCTTCAACCTCTTCGTCAAAGGGTACTTTCCTCGACGGACAGACTACAGATATCACAACAACAACAACAACAGAGTCTAAGACCGCCTGCTCATTCTCCATCAGCTTCAGTTTCTGATACTAGTTCTCAATCAAATCAAGTGGATTCACGTCGTAACGATTTCTTCAGGTCAACTGCTGGACGGTCTCCTCCTGGTAACAACAGCAGCAACAGAGGACCATCACCACTACCGTCTCCTACAAACCCAGGTTATCCTCAACAACCTTCGAGACCACCACCTCCATATCATTCCTCTCCTCTGAATGATACGAATAACAATAACAGAGGTCCGTCACCACAACCTCCCCCACAATCTCCACCAACCTTAGGCGGGAATAGTGGAGGACATGCTCTCAGACCATCCATCTCACAACAATCATCTTCAAATGCATCAAGAACGTTACCTGTACCTCGTCAACTACAACGTACTTTACCTATACCACCTTCTTCCAGATCACCTGTTCCATCCCCAACATCCTACTCGTCTCCTCAACCTCAGCCTCAGCCTCAACCCCGACCGCCACCTCAACCACCGCTAGCGCAGTCGCAGTCAGTGCAGTCAACACAACCAGATGCGCGATTATCTCAATCTCAACAATCGGTATTATCTTCGGCACCCCCAACTCTTGGAGGATCGGCATCGTATCGAGTACCACCGCCTCCGATGCCGGCGTCAGTACCTGCACCATCTTCACCATCGTCGCCTCCACCACTACCACCAAAACCGACACGTATTGATATACCTGATGGACAACAACCTTCACAACCGGCACCAGCTCAAGGTCATTCTCATTCCTTGGATACGACAATGGCTCAATCTCCATTATCTTCACCATCGTCACGTCAACCATCGCCTAAACTTCTGCATTCGTCACCTACGACAACATCAGTGCCAACAACAACAAAAGCACAACCACCACACAGCATCATGAAACGACCAACAACAACAGTTAAACCCGCACCTGCAAAACAACCTAGTATGGAAGAATGGGGCGGTGTCAAAGCAGGAGCAGCAACAGCCCCTAAAACGAAGTTTAGAGCCATTTTTGATAAACTTCGTGGTGAATCTGGGAGTTTTAAACGTAATGCGCCTACTGAGGCTTGGCATCATGCTACTACTTCTGTCACTGCTGCGTCTACCTCTACCTCCGTCTCTACACCTATACCACCACAACCCGTTCGTCTAAAACCACAATTCGTGGAGAGGGTGGAATATATTCCAAGACCGGAGATTGATTCATATCCTTTATCAGATGATGAAGAAGAGATTGAACAACCTCCTTCACCGTCGAAGAGGAGGAATTCACTTTTATCGTTGCCGAATGAGGATGGGGATGTAGATGTGGACGAAGGGGGAGAAGAGGGTGGTGATGTGGATTTGGATGATTATTATTCAAATGATTATGGTCAAAGTCAGGGACAAACTTTGATTGATAATGGAAGTGATAATAAGATCCCACCGCATCCTGGTTTCCCATCATTGAGAGAATCGGTGACGACTTCGCCGTCAGCCACTCAAAGGTTATATATGGATGAGATGCTCAATCCTGGTAGGTTTTATAACTAATGAAACTAAAACTAAAATATCGACCAAGAAATAGTTATTACATCTCAAGACAAGAACGGACGACCGCCGCCTCTTGCTCAACCCAAACCTCGTACCGCCAACACCTCAAACCCTCTATTGTCAAGAAACTGGGTATCGCCTACTCTCATTTCTCGTGACCTAACATTCTCATAGCCCAATCTCCAACTTTCAAAAGCATGTCACTCACAACATCGCATCCCGAATCATACCCTCATTGTTGTAATTCTCTCTCATTCTCATCCGTGCTCAATTCATGCATATCCTTTCTCCTACTCGCTCAGCCCTTCATTCCACTATCTACATACCAATATCCAAATTCTTAGACCCTCGACATTCGACATCCCAGGGATCTTTTCTAATCCGCACAATTATTTTTTTTTTAAAAAAAAAATTACTGTTTGATGTTGCTTGTTTGTTTTTGGTCGCAAATTTCGTGTTTCTATCATGACGACACCTTTTTTTTTTGTATGTATTTGCGGATCGATGCATTACTTTATACTATTTATTTCAAATCAAGATCGAAAGCTAGTTTTTATTTTTGAGAATTATAGCAGTAAGGTAACCCAAGGAAGATAAGGAAATGAACGATAAGGACTAATGAAAAAGATCAGACCGATTAATGAGAGGATAGTGATAATCCAGGTAAAAGTCCGGATGTATCAAAAAGAAAAAAATTGATATTATTTTTTTTTTCACTTCCGGAGTAAAAAAAAAAAAATTTTTTTGAATATGTATAACTCTTTTTCTTGTTTAACCCGATTTCGCATCAATTAATGAATCGGACGAAATGCAACGAGTGAGATTAGTAGTATGTCTCCTAAAAGGATCTTTAAGATCTTCTTGAGACGCAGCCAGAGTAGGTAATTGTAAAAGTTGATTTTGGGATTTCATTTCCATTTGCATTGGCAATTCAGTTTGAGTTCCCGTTTGAGATTGAGCTTCGATTTCACTTTCGCTTTGTGTCGATTTTGAGAGGTTGGTAGTATCGCGATGCCCTACGATTCCTACACCGCGTAGGAAGATTAGTGCGAGTATAAGTGCTGGAAATACATATATGTTATTTCGATATCCTGAGAAAATTTGTTTAATTGTTTTATACGAACCTAATATTGCAAAACCAAATCCGGTCCATTGTGCAGCTTTAAACGCTTCAAGTGGAGGGGTGTTTGCCATGTGCGGCTCCTCCAGCGGGTGATGATGAGACATTGCAACCGAATTATACACGTTTGTCGTAATAGCCAACCCAAATGCTTTCCCAAGCTATTTGAGAGATTTCATTAAAAAAAGTTCTAGAATACCCGATAACAAAAAACATACCTGAGCGACAGTTTGAAAAACACCTCCAGCAAGACTTTGTTCATCCGCATGAGCAACACGAGCTACAAATAGTGTCCCACACGCGAATATAAAATCTGCGCCCCATACGGATAAAATAGATGCGGGGAATCCGAATGCCCAATATGGAGCGGAGGGATCGATCACTGCAAAAAGAAGGCATCCGCAGCCCGTAGCTAATGTTCCTGTGACTTTGAAATAATGTTAGTACATGTAGGAGGAAGTAAAAAAGGATTTACCAAGTAACCATAGCACGTCAACACGTCTAACGACAAATCCTACGATAACGTTCAAGACGAATCCTGTAATTGACATAGGAAGTAGTCGAAGCATGGTATGCATGGGGGTGTATCCCTTACAAAGGAAAGATGAGGTTTTCTATAATTCAGTATCCTGTTTTTCAAACTCACTTTATATGTTTGGTAATAAAGTTGAACCCATATCATCCATGACATAAATGCACACCTAAAAATGAATAAGGGACATGCAACTACCGGATGTATTTTAAAGCTAACCATTCTAAAAAGGCAATTCCTTGCATAGCTGCAAATTTTCCATTTGCGCGAGACCACAAGTCCAGGCGCATAAGAGGAGGACGGCAAGCGGGACGTTTCGCAAGGTAATCTTCGCATAGGACGAAAAAGATGATTTGAATAATTCCAAGTATCAAGATGAAAACCATCCCTAAATTCAAAATCTTTAACGGGATACGTAATACCGCATGCGTTACTTACACCCAGAATCGAGTCCTTTGACTGGCATTCCACCTTGACCTAGTACGAATAATATGGACGCCAAACCCATCGTGATGAAAGTGGCGCCAAGCCAATCAACGCGACTAGAAGGATATTATAAATAGGTAGAACTTGATCCTTTCAATTATATATATATATTCACCGATCAATATCTTTGCCCGGTCGATCGGATTTGAAAACAAGTAACGCGCTGATGAACGAAAAGGCAGCCATGCCGGAAGCGATGAAAAATATGGCTCTCCATCTTATGCTAAAAAAACAAACCATTAGTATAAGGAACTACTATGTATATCTAACATACGGTGAATATTGACCAGCTACGGCTCCTAAAATGTATCCCAAACCACTTCCGAAAGGATTCCCAGCTGAAAATACGGCAAAGGCAATGCTACGTCGTGAAGAGGGAGGAAAAGTTTGCGCTAATATCCCAAGCTATGCATGAATGAAGTTTTTATTCAAAAAAAAGAAAAGAGTTGTCCAATGAAAGACAT
The DNA here is from genome assembly GCA_020884735.1 of Clathrus columnatus. Taxonomy (NCBI): domain Eukaryota; kingdom Fungi; phylum Basidiomycota; class Agaricomycetes; order Phallales; family Clathraceae; genus Clathrus; species Clathrus columnatus. Next base: position 3,522,535 of record BPWL01000001.1, read on the forward strand.
CTTACCGCAGCTGGAACAGATGCTGCACCTCCCATTCCTTGAAGAGCTCTGAATATGATTATCTGCAACTTGGTACGAGCGAATCCACAAGCAAGGCTAAATATTCCAGTCATCGCTGTTCCAAGTAAGAACGTCAGTTTTCGGCCATGGATATCTGCCAGACGTCCGAAAAGAAGAAGGAAGCATCCCTAGACAGATTGAGTGATGAGCGAAACAGATTAGTTGAGGAGAGACCTACGGATGATAGAGCAAACGCGTTGCAGATCCACTGCAATCCAGTTTGGGAGAGACCAAGATCATGACCTATGGCGGGGAGCGCTATACTGGGACCAGAGACGCAGAAAGACTACAAGATTGTGCATTCTTATTAGCACTGAAACCACTCTGGGGTGAAAAGACGTACGCTGAGGACCGTGGTAGAAAAACAAGTGAGAATAATGAGCGCGGCATTTAACCGATCCCTTTCTTGGTTCTATGGAATGGAAAAATAAAAAATTTGATGAGGCAAGAGGTGTGTTTTTCGGAGGAATTGACTTTTACGTACAGACGGGGCTGACATCTGCACAAGGCAAATATGCAGACCTTGTGGTGAGACGAGAGCAAGATATTAAAGTTTCAGAAGACATTCAAAAAAAATTTTTCAAGCGATAATTAAATTGTTCATTGAGTCAATTCTGTCAAAAGCCTTTCACGACTAAGCCGCGTAAGATGTCTATTGTACAGCGTAATGTTGTGACGTCACACCAATAAAAAACTATACGCCCTCAATACGACGGGGTTGCAATTCTCAGTGACAAACAGATGTTCGAAACCGGCATGAGCAATTGCGGAGAAATTGTAAATAGAGATGAATATTTATTGTCAATATACATTGAATTTAATACAAATTCGAACGTGTAATCTGCAAAGGCCAGAAATGATCTGCGAGTGAAAGAAAAAGTCCATATCTGACATGTAGATATCGTAAATAATCTTTTATGATATTGACTCCAATGTTCGACTCCACATAGCAACTTTCGGGTGTGCTTGAACCTAAACCAATTTCTTAGAGAATGAAGAAGATGAAAAAATGCATTTCTGACCTTTGCGGGATCGAATCCGTATACCTCCAATCCTTGAAGTGACGTTGCACGCGACAAAGCAACATACGCTTGTCCTAGAAAATGCCTGGTTTAAGTTAGTAGTTTTGCGAAATCACGGTTTTCCCACCTTTCTCAAAGACTTTATTTAAATCAACTTTGACACGCTCTAAGGTTTGTCCTTGTGATTTATGAATCGACATCGCCCAGGAGAGAATCAACGGAAGCTATGAAAAGAAAAGAAAAAGGTATTGGATAGGTGTGAAAGATAGCAACCCCGTTCACTCACTTGCATCCGACTGGCTAAAACTTCCCCACTTTGCGATTCAATTTTCCAAGTTTCAGGCATGACTATATCATCCCGATGTCCATCCGAAAGATTAAACCGGACAAGGGGATACTTTGTCGAAACACTTTCAGTCTTGGATTTCGCTTTTGAACTCGGTTTAACGTCCTCCTGCCCATCAGCGTCCGTCGACCCTTTATTAACAGCAGGATCAACGAAATCAATAACTTTCCCAATACTTCCATTAACGAGCATTTCATCAGTGTTCTTTATCATCATCACTTGCGAGTCAATTCGGAGTTGGAGTTCTTGTGGTGCCATAAGATTATTTAATAATTTCTCGTCGCCTGTATCTCTGGCAAAGTATGTTCTAGACAACCCTGTCAACTGCCCGGTTCGTGATCTATTGGCGCGATCAACATCTTCTCGACGTGGATATCTATTTATAAATTCAGGTATTGAGTTTAGCAGTATAAACACGGTCTTACAATTCAGTAGGTTCGATATTATCGTTGTAAAGTATTGGACGCGCAAGACCTTTAAATTTTGCAATAGATTCCGCTGACAGAGTACCAAACCGCATCTCATTGAGCATACTGATGAATTCTGTTTTAGGAACGTATATAAATAGATATCAAAAGAATAAAAAAAAGATATACCAGGATCTTTCTGACGGAAAACCTTCGTAAGGTTGAAAGTTCGCTTAATACACAGGGGCCATTTGATAGCTTCAAAAGCGAACTTGACAGCTCCAGTTTTAGATACAGGTGGCAGTTGAAAAAAGTCCCCAGAGACGATTAATTGAATCCCTCCAAATGGTAAAGTACTTTTACGGAGGATGCTCGCGATTTCGGCAAGTTTATCGAACAAATCACCGTCCACCATTGAAACTAGAAACACAGTACATTAAAAAAAATCCACACGCATTTATTAAGGGAGAGTTTACGTGCTTTCATCCATAATCAAGACTTTTGTCCTCAACCAACGAGTAGCTGCCTTTTTGTTGCGCTTGATCTTGACAGCCAACTGTTCTGCGCTCTCGAGGCCAAGACCGATTCCACTAAATGAATGCAACGTTACACCTCCAATGTTACATGCGGCAATACCCGTTGAAGCAGTGATGGCCACGCCATCCTCCGATCTCGAAAACTTCTTTCGCAGAGATTTGATAATTTCTCGAAGTAGCACCGACTTTCCAGTCCCTGTATGCTAACAAGTCAAAAAACTATTCCTTGAAAGATATTGATTTTATTACACACCTGCGGATCCTGTGAAGAAGACATTCTGACCTTGTTGAACAAGTTTTAAAATATGTTGTTGCTCATGACTCAAAAAAATGCTCGCAACAGCTGCTGCTTCTTCTGGTGATGGAGGAACATATAATCGAGGTGTAATGGACGATGCACCGAAAGATGACGACGACGACGACGACGACGCAGGCTGTGGCAGAGTTGATGACGGCCTAGGATTTGACACGACGACCTGACCACTTTTGACGACTTGCGATGTCCCTTTGGACGGATTCGACCAAGATGAAGGTAAAGTACGCTTTTTAGCAACAGGTTGATGATCGCTTGCATCAGAAGATCGTTTAGAAGGGATGGATGATGATGAAGAGTTCTCCAACGCTTTAGCTGCACTCCTTTTCGCTTCATCCAACATAGCTTGGATGCTCGCTACCCTAGCCTCGTACGAGTTCGGTGGAGGTGGTGGTTTATTCGACGACGACATCGAAGATTTTGGGCCGGAAGATGAAGGTTCAGATGAAGAAGAAGTGGATTTACGTGCTACACGAGGTGGCGACGTCGGCCATTCGATTTTTACACTTGACTGACTACTCGATAGAGGTGTAGTATCGGACCAATCCCGTTTGACAGATCTCAAAGCGCTAGAGCCATTTTCTTTACCATTTAAAGGACGGAAAGCCATTACTTTGTAAGAGAAATAAGATTTTTGTACGAAAAAGAAATTGTCGTGATGAGTACGCAAACGCGTCGTGGAGTGGAGACGCGTATTACCTAACATAGTTTTTTTTCTTCTTCTTTTCTCATTGGAGCCGAGAGACTGGCGCAAGGCACGTGTTGAGTTCGTAAAACGTCACGCGTCACGTAATTTGTCACCTTGCCCAATTTCTGAGCGTTCTTGCCCAACATCATAATTTCGAGAAATAGCTATTAGGTGTGTGCTGAATATTTTAATTTAATGACGTCAATATCATAATGGTGACTTTACTCTCTAGAAAAGAACTAGACTGATACTTGAGAGACTAAGTACTCTCTACAACGGGAAGATGAGACCGCGTACTCATCGATTTTAGATCGATCTCTTATATGTATTCAAACTGGCATACGTATGCTAAATTTCTACATGATCAACCATTTCTCCCTCTCATTGTGATTAACGCTAAATTGTCGGAAATGAACACCCCCGCCCCAGTAGCTGCATGGAGAACACACGCCTTCATCGTGGTCTACGAAAGATTTTTAAAACAGGGCACGGGGCAGAATTAAACTTCCCGTAACATCTCTTTCTTTTTTGCTCCCATTCGTAACAACTGAAAAGCAATACAATGTCTAACTACCACCGTTATCAGCCTCATCGTCGTATACAAGCGCCACCACCATTACCAGTAGTATCATCACCATCGTCAGTTTATATTCCACCTAGTTTTGTTCCTCTTCGCCAGTTTTTTCCTCAGTTTAATGGAACGGTACGACATTCACATTTACAAAATCCCAAATACCAATACCCCACTGCTCCTCCATTCAAACAATTCATCGAAAACACTTTTTACGGATTACCTACTGCTTATGGGCTTCCGGGAGAACTTGATTTCGGATATCCCAAATCCGTTGGGAAACAACAACATTACAAGCAATTCGATTTCAATTATGACGTACCCCAACGGACCTGGCGCGATATAAATATCTGTCAAGATAACGATGTATCTACGAACTTTGCTCAAAGTAACACCCTACCCGAACTACCTGAACTTGAGGACTTTCAACATCATCGCTATTCTCTTCCTACGGACGAGACTTTTGTATCCGAATATGAATCAGATCACGACGATTCAGATTCATCGTCTTATACCAGGGACAACAGACATAACTCAGGTTCGAATTGGAGGAATACGAGTAATCAATACGACTCTGACGCTACTTCTTCTGACGAAACGGAAGACGACGACTCCGACTATTACGAGTCTGATTCCGAGGATGAATGGTCTTTCCCTCCCCGATTCGGAAATTATCCGCTGCCCACAGGTCTTACTCTCAAAGAAGCCGTTTTATCATACGAACAACGATGGAATGCATTATTAACCCAACGAGGTGGTAACCAACTCATATTCGGAACCGTTCCCTGGCCTCAATATCCTCCACCACAATCCCCCGCCGATATCAACTTTCGAAGTATTCGTGAATTTTTGCGTGCAGCAGGAGGACCATCGATCTTCATGTTGAAAACTATATTCAGACAGACTATGCTTCGTTTCCATCCAGATAAAAGTGCCGTTCTCCTCGCACATGTAGAGGAAGGACAGAGACGGTTGGTTTTCGAAGGCTGTACAGCCGTAACACGATGTTTGAACGATATCAAGGACATATTTTGAATGAAACACACTGCTCCATAGAAAGGATACGTATATACATCATGATTATGCATTATGCATTTGTACTTCAACTTTCTCTACATCAAATTTTGTTACAGCTACTCTGTATTGAAACGTAGATGAAAATCAATAATTTATATTCCACTTCAAACCGTGACCTGGAAAGCTCAATCACTTAAAAAAGCTCACATAGGAATAATTCTGATTATCACTTGCATCTAGACTATACTGCGGGGTAACCCAAAAAGAAACGGAATATCGGAACTTGGGCGAACCTTCAAAATTATAGTCCAGGAACTTGAACGTGTCATAGAGTGGTCAATTGTCGACAAGGAATAAAAATTACTAAAAGGCACAATCGTCTATTTTTTGAAGAACTTCGTATCTTTATATTATCTAACGACGTACCATCGTCACTGTGTCGCAAAAATCGAAATCGGTTTATTAGCCGATCAAAGCCCTAATTTTGAATATTGAGGTTAATAAACCATTTGGGGCCAAATTTTCAATATATCAACGGTTACTAAACCAGTTTGCGCAAAATTTTGAATATATTAACGGTTAATAAACCGCGTTTTGCAAAATTGAGGCTTTGATCGGTTAAAAAACCTAAATAAAGCGATTTCGATTTTTGCGACATGGCAAACATCTTCATCTTTCGGCCTTCACACAGGGGCGAAACCAGATGCTCCGCCGACGATACATTTACATTTATCTTCAGGTTCACAGTAGGCAATACTATTGGAAGGGATAAGAAGACATACAACCGACAATAACAATTCTCGAGACAATAAGAGGAATACATAGGAAATATGCACAGATAGTCATGCTTAGGTATCCGACAATGGTTCTGTTGGAATTTAGTTTAGATAGACGAGCACTGCACAAGTATATTGACATGGCAGTGGTTCCTATTTCGCCTTTCTTTGTTCCTAACTAAAAACTTTCCCCCATTTAGCTAGTAGAATGGTAGTCTACAATGTATTTAAACCTAGACTACAATAATATGTAACCCTACGCGATTGGGAGGGTCACTGCTGGAATCCGGGTGAAGGCTGAAGACCCCTTCATCTTAACAGGTTCTGTCAAGATTGTATGCGCTACTGATGATTTTTATTCGCACTCTACCGAAAAATATGGAAAATGATGTTGGACACGGATTCGAAAACAACCGTTGTCTGTTTTGTTTTTGCATGATCGTCCTGAGAAAATAAAGCTTAAGTAATCGTTTGTGCGTATTATTTACTCAAATTGTAATTTTATTTTAATCTTAAAGAAATCATCGTAAGGTGTTCACGTTGCAATCAATTAAGACTGTCCAATATTTAATGAATTAGTGAGATATAGTTCGGTAAAATATACCCATAACGAAACATAATGTATGTGCAAGATCAATCACTTTGTAATGGTATTCTAATTCCCATGTCAGATAATTTGGATGGCAGGGGTCAAAACTATAGTAATGTATATTTGATTACAAGTGATTTCTATTCAATATGCGGGATAAACTTTAACCAACCAACATCAGAAAGTGTCCCAACAGGAAGTTTTCGAAGCGAAATAAGAGCTAAAACAAGGATGACCGGGCGAGTAATGATGTATAATATGAAAATACCAGGAGCAAAATTTGTCGTAAGAAAGGCAGGCCTCCAGTAACCTGCATGGTTGTCATCCTCATTGCCATTGACACTGGTGTCAGCAATCATAAGTATTAGGGAAAGAAAAAACATCACAGGAATTCCGGCAATGATTAATGCAGAGACACGCCAAAGCCATAACTCAGCTCGGGTAGGGAACTCGTAATTCCACGCAAGGAGGTGAATTCCACCGAATACTGCTGCAGTTATAATTTCCGCAAGAACAATCCAGAGATTGTTGTCGGCGTTATAAAAGTGGCCTGAATAGAAAGTTGGCACGCGAAGTTTTTGACGGAAGTCATAGTCATCATATGCTGTACCCAACAAGAATTGTACGAAAGTCATAAAGTCCCAATCCCACAAGTTCAGTTCGGATGTACCATCCTCCCATTCTTTGCAGGGTGGGATTTCAGAGCGAAGCATGATTGGAGAGTCGACTCTAAATGGTTTGTGCCACCAAAAGAAATAGATAGCAGCATTCAAGGTCGCATAGGCACAGGTCATCAGCTCGATCTGAGTCAGAGGAAGATGCTGAGCCCTACGAACGATACATTGCAAGACGAACCAGATAGTTTGACCAAGCGCGAAGGTTTTAGCCAGCGAATCTTGTTTATTTTTATCCAGAATATCCTTTTCCAAAATCTTCCTGCGGTTTTGGAGCCTCTCTGTGAGCTTTTTGCGAAGCTCGACCTCAAGCTTGTCGTGAAGTACCTGTCGAACCCTATGCTTTTCATTCACATCTTCCGACTTCTCGTCGTCACATTCCCCCGCTACGGTGGAGAATACCGTCTCCACCTCCTCTATTGCCATATCGATTGCCCATGATTTTATCGCCGTTTTCCCAAACGGTAAGACTGACAAGAACTCATATTGTGACATGATCTTCGAAATTGCTGTCATCAAAGTAGATGTTATTTGATCTAACACCCCGATTGTGTCTGTGGGTTCACTGTACGCCCCTGGTCTGCCGCCCACTAAGTTATTAGTGATAGGGGCTTTGATAAAGGCTGTGGCAAGAATATTGAGACGATCCTTGATATCATTATCAACGCTGACAACAGTTTTGACCTGGTCCATGTAGTAGTCAATATCCTGATGACGGGAATTCAATACAAGCACATGATTTGGAACTCGTTCTCGATCGGTTATAACAAACCCTCCCATAATAGAAAAAAAGGCATGGGTCATCGTCAAGTCTATACACGAAGAAATCATATAACCTTGATTAAACAGGATCATATTAAGGGATTACACACCGCTCCTCTTTACTATATCTTTGGCAGTCGTGTATTGTCGAAGAGCCCACATGACTATGAATTCTGGTGCGATGAGGGCGACAAGAATAATTTTGAGTCCAGTCTTTGGTCTCTGAGATTTTAACCAATACATCTTCCACCATTTTTTGTATGCCACTGAGTCGGGTTGCTTTTTCAATTTTTCCATTGAGCTTTTTGCGTCTCTCAGATTATCGGAGTGGAAAGAAATGTTTGGGTGACATGACACCCAAGTACACGCAAAGATGGTCGTTAAGGAACTCCATATAATGTTCCAAATCGTTCGAGATCCATCTGCAGATTGAGGGGTAATTTGATCGGCAAGGGATTGAAGTGAACTCGAGGAGAGGTTATAAGCGAGAGTGACTAGGTCAGAAGTGTAGCACAAGCAATGGGTAGCGTTTGAATTCATGACGTGAAGCAGGGAGAAGATGTGAACCTGATTTAGAGGGAATCTAGATGTCCGTTATTAATAATGGAATGGAACAATATCAAACGCCTTATGCTGCCACAGAAAGAAGTCTTTTGCCAATGAGCCTGAAATTGTGCCAAGGTCTAGGAAGAGCACGGGATATATGTATCTATATCCAAGAAAACGGACATTCCAACTCTTCGACGCATATCGGTCTCAACTTGGGAGGGGCAGTTGTGTTTCGTGTATTAAATAATTGAGATATCTGCTTTGAGTATCCAGTGTGATAGTGATTTTGAGCTGTCACCGGAAGAACTCCTGGAGATCCTTCGTGGAAATAGGAATACAATAGCCATGAACAGGCGACGGTGTCCTGACATAACACCTATATACGGTAATGCACCGATGTGAAATGGGGCAGATAGCGAAGGCCACGAGGAAGAAAGATCGATAGCAATGAATAATTTTAGCCATCTGATGAACAAAGCTGACTGTCCCCTTATGATTGGCTAACGTTAACGTTCATCGTCGAAGCACAGGTAAAACCTGCCTCGAGGTTCAACTTTATCTATCCTTGTTTCGTAAATGAGGGGGGGGTCTCCTTTTTAAAACTTGAGGAGCGCAAAAAGGGTTTTAAAGAAATTTTCCGAAGACTTTCAATCTAGAGACTAGATGATTCGTTGAAAAAGAGAAAAAAGTTTTTTTACCAGAATTTATTCCATATCAACCGTTATTCATACTGAGTAAATATCAATACTTGGACATGTATTATTAATTATAATCGCACCGCATCACGATCTGCGTCTTATCCGTATTTTTGAGATTTAGCAAAGGAAAGACCCAGAACATAAAGATGCTGGACCTACATTAGCAGGCCACGGCCGGATATTCGGTCGCCATTGTCTTTGGTATTTGCAATTGCCCGGTTTTTCTCCAGTTTTGAGTATTCTATTGATAAAGTTGAGCGATATAAACCTAATGTCCGCTATCGCAGGTCCAATTCCGAAACCATTATCTTAAAAAAATGATAAAACAGCATAAACTTTACCATCCATTTCTCGCTGTTAGTTTTCAAACCTCACATATTCGCATCATATCAATCTCTAAATGAAAATGAAAATGATTTTCCAGATAATCGTCATACCTTGGATCATGGTGGTGTTACACAATCAGACACCTCGGCGTGCGTCGGTACGAAGAACCTGTTGGTTCGACTGTCGAAATGGCCGATAAGCACATATCGCATTGCCTGTTTATTGTAAGTAATTCTTATATAACGAAGAGAGAAAAGCCATTTCTTGTGCGAAGATTGCCAAAAAAAATTAAGGTCGGTTTACGACAGGGAGTATTACCGTCCACTCAAAACCAGAACAGACGTGTGTCCGTAATCTGGCCAAGGTAACAAACCCCATTTTTTGTTCCTAAATCAACTCTTTAGGTTACTGTCCGTCTCTTGACTACACCGAACATCGCCAATATAATCTGGTCCACGACTCGAGGCGTCTGCCTTAGGAATATGAATATGGGGCAGAACAAACTTCAAATTGTGCAAAACCCAGGTCGAACGCTTTCGTTTTGTTTTTTTTCTCATTCTTGCTCGTACAGTCTCCTCATACTGGTCTTTTGCGGTCCTTCACAACAGCCTTTTTGGCGAGGGCGGAACGTGACGGAGAAGCAGCATTTTCGTCCTCGTTTTGGAACAAGTCCATCAGAATTGTCGTCTTCTTTTCCGAATGATTACAGGTTAGAATTTGGAACGCTGGACGTTCCCAACGAAAATACAGCACCTCCCATGGACAGCAATACGTCTTCAAAGACTGACGGGTCCGGGGGTTTTGACTGTTTTAATTTACCCTTTATCAATGGTGCTCGTAAGTGCTCAGTAAAAAATGGTACTGTTCGCAATTTATGGCGCCATTTGAGGACCCATATGCATGCTTTCAAGGAAATGGATCTTTCTCCAGAGACAAGAGTAATTTGTGATCGTATACTGGAAGAGAGAGTTATTGAATCTTGCAGTAGCTTCCCCTTTTAACAAAGAACACGAGTTGACGAAATGCCGATATCACTGGGAGAATGGTGAATTATGGCGGGTGGAGACTCTGGGGGATGGGAGAAGGTCGCGGATTATAAGTCGGAGTATCATAACCTTAACTTTGACGAATCGTAATGCATAATGTGCCCATAAGATCTAAGAAGGAAAAGGGATCGTCTGCGGCTAAGTGAAAGGATTTTTCAAGATATTTATACCACAAAGTACCCTTTGTCCTCTGACTCCTGCGGTGTGGGCTTGCACCACTGGCTTCTTTAGTAAGAAATTAACTTGAGTTTTGAGTTCAGTTATATTTAAGAAGGTTATGTAACACCACTATTGCTTGAGCCGAAGCGGATTGTACTTACTGTGAAAATAACGAACTTCCTCAATGTTCGTAGATGAGATAAGATACGACAAATCAATAGATGTAAATGGAATGAATTTATCCGTAGATTGATAAGGTGTGTAGTCATCAGAGTCGTGCGTGACGTAGCGGACTTGTAATTGTGTTTACTGTCGGATTCAACAAACAGGCCGTTGGTCAGAGCTGACATGGTTAGTTCGGAACTTGCCGGGACTTTTTTCGTACTCCGCTCACCCTCAGTAAAAAGTCATTTCACATAAATGTCATGTCACAGTCACTCAAAGTCTGAAAACATGGCTAAAATCATATTTCAGTCATTGTTTTGTCTGTGCTAAATGAAAATCAAACATCCCTAGTTGTAAATGCTAAATATATCATTATTTAATTTGATAAGTTCATAATATGCGAAAGCTTGACAGAAATGTGCCTTTAGACAGACTTCACGATGACATGAGTCTGGCTGGCCATTGACAAACTTCTGATTTTAAAACGACATTATTCAGACTTTTCTTTGACAATTGGGTGATTTCGGCTGTTGTTTTTGAATTCATGACGGCAAAACAGTCATTAAATTGTCTTTATCTGTGTTTGAAAAAGGGTAATTTTCAGATTTTTGTCACATGAGTTTCGTTTCCGACATAAGTAGGACATTTTTGCGACTAATACTATTTACTGAGGCTCACCACTGACCTGACACTCTATCTTAAACAAAGGTATGCGACATACTTATCTCAGGTGATCATTGGTTCTTAATTTTTTACTTTAGAAGTCTGTAATCCATTGTTTTTGACCAATTTAACAAAGTTGCTGGCACCAATCCCTGATAACTGTAAATCGTTCGATCCTCGGCGTAAAATCAAAACGTATTATTCCAATATTATCAGATGCGATTGACATCTTCTAGATTGATGGTATCACTCGCGGCTCATCATTCGGTAATAACGCAGTCAGTTTCTCAGTATCACGTTCTGTTTTCATATATATATTTTCTCTCGTTTTCCACTGTTTTCAGAGATTATGAAATTGCAATTGTATTCGTTAGGATCAAATACATGCGACATTCGTCTTCGCATGATCATCCTGAATCGGTGACAATTCCTTTTTCTCAAAGCTCGCTTTTGGTCCGAAAGAAGTTTATATTATAAACACGGCTTTAATTGTACGTTTTATGATTTATCGACGAAATTTCGGCTTGCGTAAAAAACGTTTCAATAGATTGGTAAAGAAAGTGCGCAAACCATGATCCATCGTTCTCAATATTAATACAAAACCAGGAGCTTGAGTTAAACACAATCATATTTTAGGCGAACAAAAAACATAAGTCGCACGTAGTATCAAGACTAAAAATTTAACAGTACACATCAACTTCACCTCTTTGTTGGCCGGTGAAGTCGGGAGCTTAAACTCAAGCTTTGAACATCCGCAGGCATTGACCGATGCTCCTATTGTTCTTGTTCTGACGGGCTCGGACCGCCGGATAATATCGTCTTGGTCGGTCTTTCCTCATCAAGAGCACAATTGACTACCTTTTCAAACGACCAATTTCCTCTTTGAGGATACAAGTGGGAAAAAAATATTCAAAGCCATAGCCTTCAATCTATGCGGTCATCGTTTCCGTGTCTTTTCCAAGCCTTCTTCATCGTTATGATCAACGACCATTTGATGAGAACCTCAGATTTGGCATTGACGATACGCCAACTCCCTCATTCATTAATACTGACACTGATAGGTGAAACCATATTTGAAATCTATACCGTTTTCTAATATTTTTACCGCGAACAGATCAAACACCCAACTATGCTCAGTCAATAATCGACCATTCTAACTACGGTGAATTAGGTTGGAAAAGTATATATAATCAACAGATGTTATATTTCATTTTATTCAGGGGTATGTTTTCTGCGTTCCTCCTTTATCGAATTGCTGAACATTTGTCTCTAAATAAATGGAAACTTAAATAACCATTATTATTTGATGCGTGTATTCGCATGGTGAATAAGTAAAGAGTTCAAAGTCAGATCCCCAAAGTAAATTGTACGTATCATTTTTTTGTTTCATATGTAATGTATAATAAAAATCATGAAAACTTTGTACTAGGATTGGAATGATACTACATATTTGTGTCTATATGTGAGTGATTGTCATCAAATATGGGGGAGGAATGCGAGCCAATCAATATCGACAAGTGTACCAATAGGAAGTTTCTGAAATGAAAGACCAGCTAAAAGGAGGAGGGCAAGACGAGAGACAATGTATAACGTGACAATAGTAAGAAGAAGATTTTTTGAACAGGAGACGTTGGCAGTCTGCGCGAAAAAACAAGCAAGGAAAATTACAAAAGTGGTAATCGACGCCGAGACACGCCAAACGACTAATTCGATATGAGTAGAGAACTGGTAGTTCCAAGCCCCAAGGGCAATTCCGCCGAAAAATCCTGCGAACATAGCCTCTGCCTGAAAATTCCAGGCATTTACACGTTCAGTTAGTCCTGCGCATTCAGTCACGGTATTCAAACATATTCCTTCCGTGGAAAATGTTAGACCGTTTCTGGCAAAGTAAGCCCAAACTTGATTCTCGTTTTGCAAATCATATAAACTGACATTAAATTCACACGAGAAGCAAATTGTTTGCTAAGCATGAACCATCGCTGCGAACTACTTTAGGACATCTGCTGACTGGTGGGGTAGTCTCGAGGGTGCGCTGAACGCCAAACTAACCCAATTTAATGCAAACTTCTGTGAGGCTTCCAGACTCTAGGATGACTGATCCTATGCTTTCGCCCACACGATTGAGGATTGGCGGGAAATTATATATGAGGTCTTGTTGTTATTCTCGGATTATTTAATTAATCCTACGCATTTCTTATTGAGGTATGGCATTTGATATGGGGCAAATCCTTGTGGCGCTGTCTCACTTCGGATCAGTATTGATTAAACACAACCCTCACGTCGATCATGTTGAGATAGCCACTTTTGTGAGCGTCCCCTCAAGTCCCACTATCTCGCAGTTGACTAGATGAAGATCAGTGAGAAAGGAGCTGGATTCTTGTCGCGTGAAGGACCCCCTGTAGAGCTTAAACTCAATTGAGTGCAAGTTTTCTAACTAAAATTCACAACTAAAGACCGGTTATTATCCCCTTCTATGCCAATCCCGCTTCGATAATGTCAGCCACATTAATGCAAGGTTCAGAACACTTTGATGAAGAAAAGTATGAAACGTAAAATCAAGGAACAATAAACATACTTTATTTTTACTTTCTATCTTGAACAGTCTTCTTCACTTTTATAAAACATGTCTGAATATCAGAAACGGATAGTCGCATTAATGACTTGGAAAGTAAAAATGTTGTTTTTTTAAGTAAATTTTTTTCATTCAACTCGGACTCGGATTAGATGGGTGCTTGAATATAAAATATCTTTTTAATTGTTAACGGGAAATTAGTTAGTTGAGTTCTCAGAAATTGGCAACACTCACTATATAAAGGACTTGATAAATCAATCTTCGTCTTTACCTGTCGTTTCCATTACATTGTGTCGTGAAGAACAAGGAAAAATCCTGAGATTACGTAAACGCCAAACAATTTTCCGAGCCGACCAAATCACGTGTCCAAGTTGATGACGTATGTCATTGTCAACTTGATCCTTTTAGTACCTTTCTTCAAATGCTCCCTTAGAAAGTTGGTATTATCCTGGAAGATTGTTTCATTGAACTTGGATATATGTAGAATACTACGATTCTCGAATGGTGAGATTGTGCTGCACTAACACGACTCGACTGGTTGCATCGGATTCCGACTTTTATTCGTCATGTTTCCCAACGCCCTTTGGATTTGATACATTTAATCGCCGTGTCTTGACTTTCGATATATAAATTAAAGATGGAAAGGGTGATATTATTGATCCAAGTCTGACTTTAAGGTGGAATTTTATCCAACTTAACACAACTATTTTCGGTTAAAAATCAGAAAAGGCGACTACCCGGGTCTAGCAGCAGACCTCGAAATCTGTTTGGATGTGCGGTTAGGTCGATTTACAAGTCATTGATATGACTACTTACTTGTTTCAATGAAGATACTATTCTAGATAATCCAACCCCTTAGGTCTATTTCCATAGCGTATGTGAAATATGATTTGATTTGCTGCAACAAGGGATTCCAACGATACTCAGCGCCTTGACATGCCGAAGCCATGATTCGACTTGGGTAGAGAATTAATAGCTTCATGCAAAGAGGTGGATTCCACCGAGAACTGCTGCGATTGGAACTTGGGCAATAAGATTCCAACCATCTCCGCTATTATATAGCAGCCCGAATAGAATGTTAGCGCTTGAAGTTTTCCACGACGTATTGGATAGGTTACCTGCCGGAGATGTTGCAAATTCGGATTCAACCCATACATTTTCTTTGGGAGTATCCACCTTTCACTCCTTCCCAGAAGGAGGTGCTATTTCTAAGCGAAGCATCATTGGACAGTCGATTTCAGCTCTCACGTCCACTGTGACGTGGATTTGGACCCGGTAAGATACACTGATAGCTTCCCTTCGAATTCTTAACTGTCAATGTGATAATTCTAATTCTTATGCCATCAGCCGGAAACCTTAGCAAAGGTTTGGCAAAGCTCTGGCAATCATTTTTAAAGTATTACGGTCCTGATTGTTTTGATCTCCTTGATCCTTCTTGAGAGGCTTTTGGTTAGCAATTCCATGCCCGACTGGTTCATTGTCTCAATTCAATTTGTTATCTTGTATATATCATTGCCGAAATTATCTCATTTCGAAAACGTCCCGTCGGAACACTTTCCAATGTTGATTGGTTAACATGTCACGTCAGTTTTTGGAGACGCGTTGCATCGCTTTCCGCGGGAGATGCTGCGTCTTCATGGAAAGCATCGACCATTCCAAAGTCAAACGCACTATCATTTAAAGAAGACCAGAATTGTGGTGGACAATAGGGACGAAATGCAGTTCTCTGTCATACGTTCCACCTTCGCTAAACAGCTATCGGAGGGGGACTGCAGTAGACGACTGAGTCTGAGAAGTGGGGAGAGGAAGACATATTAGGATGAGGTATGGGCACGAAAAGAATATAATCAAAAGGGACGGGCAACGGCAGTCGCATGGATTGTCGTGACCCGCAACTGAGTAAAGCTCCAGGTCAAATCCCCGAAGCCAATTGTACGTATTATATTTGCACCGGGGTTAAAATATTAATATTTCTATCCAAAAAATGTACATATCTGAGATATCTATATCTAAATGATCATTATGAAATATGTGGGAGAAATTTGAGCCAATCAATATCGGTAAGTGCCCCAATGGGGAGTTTCCGAAGCGAAATAATAGCTAAGAGGAGAAGGGCCACCCGAGAGAAGATGAATAACGTGAGAATAATGAAAAGGAGATATTTTGAATAGGGGGTTTTGCGGGTCGACATGCAAACGCAAGCAAGAAAGGGTGCAGAAGTAGCAATTAATGCTAAGACTCGCCAAAGAAGTAATTCGATACGGGTAGGGAGCTGGTAGTTCCAATCGAAGATGGAAATTCCACTCAAAAAGGATGCAAGTAGAATCTCTACCTTAAAATTGAAGGAATCTCCATGTTCAGTTAGGAAACCCAAATAGAATGTTGGAACTTGAAGTCTATGGCGGAAATCATAGTTGTCATATATATTACCCACCAAAAACCTCGACAAAGTGGGTACAATCCGCAGGTCTGGTTTGGATATATCTCTCTCCCACTGTTCTGGAGGTATTTTCGAGTGAAGCATGATTGGAAGGCTGACTCTGAATGGTTTTTGCAACCAGGAGAGATATATGATGGCATTCAAAACAGCATAAGCGCAGGTCATAAGCTCAATCTTTGTCACAGGGAGATCCTGAATTAATCGGACGATACATTGTATAACACACCAGGTGGTTTGTCCCAACGCAAAAATCTTTGCCAGCGAATCCCGTTTACTCTTGTCCTCGATATTTTTTCCAAAGCCTTGTTAACGAATCGCAGCTTCTCCGGAAGTGTCCTGAAGACTGTCCTCAAGTCTATCCCGAAGCCGGTTCCGGAGCTGGTTTTCGAACTTATCCGGGAGTCTTCCCCGAGTCAAATCGTCCAATATCCCATCCATACAGTTCTCCATTATAATTGGTAATGTTATATCCACACTCTCTTTCGTCATGTGGGTCGCCAATGATTGTATCGCTACCTTGTCATTCAATATGACCTGCAACAACACTGATTCCGACACAATCGTTGAAATGGCCATCATCAGGATAGTCGTCATCCCACCTGACATCGTTTCAATGTCGCGGTTTGTGAGTCTGGGTCCAGATTTCGCTGTTGTAGAGGTTGTGACGAAACTCTTGAGATGAGACTTGACATCATCATTTAGCCTGGCATTAGTTTTAACCATATAGTCAAAGTACTCCTTCGACTGGTAGGCTGAATTCAAAACAAGTACATGATCTGGATTTTGTTCTTGGTCGGTTATAACGAACCCCCCCATTAGAGAAAAAAAAGCATGGGTCATCGTTAAACCTATGTATAGTATCAATATTATCACAACCAAAGAGAATCACAGATATGATTACATACCATTGCTTTCCTTTCTTATCTTCCAGGCAGCCATGGATTGTCGAAGAGCCCACATGGCGGTGATTTCCGGTGCGACGAGGGAGATTAAAAAAATTTTAAATTGCGTCAGGGGCAGCTGAGGACAATGGTTTTCGTACCATCTTTTCCAACTTGATGTTTTGGAGACCCAATGTTCATCGTTCGGCACCCAACCTAAGCTTCCCTCCTCCTTCTCCTCCGCTATTTTATTTTCATTTTCTTCTACCTCCTTTTCATTCCTTTCAATCTCTTCTCTTAACTCGTCGGGATCAAAAGAGATGTTTGGGTGACACGACACCCATGTACACGCAAAGATCGTCGTGAGCGAACCCCGTAAAATGCTCCAAACTGGTCGATGGCCTTCAGTGGCTTGGAGGGCTTGTTCGGCAGAGCATTGGAGAGGACTTGATGAAAGATTATAAGTAGCAGTAGCCCAGTCAGAGTTGGTAGTATTAGTCAAGTAAGTAGTGTTCAAGTTCATGATGTCGAGAGAAGGAAAGGGAGGATGGTAGACAGGTTCGGTGGGACGTTCTTTCAAGTATATATATATATATATTAAAAAATAAAGGTGAAAAAAGTGTTGTTAAACGCTTGCCTCATATTGCAGAAACCATTTTTTACAAATGTATGCAAACACTGCCACATCTCCAAGAGAGAAAAAAACAGGCATCTTTATTTCTCACATTCCATCTCAACTCGGGGTAGTACCCTGTGTTTCTGAAACAGATATTCAATACCCACTCCATGGATCATGCAAAAGAGTTCAGCGCGCATCAGAAGTCATGCCCAAATATATTTATGTAAACGATAGTTCATGAGGATGGTGACCGTTTTGTAATACATCTTCATATGCATATCATGTACAGCTATAATGAATAATGATCAACTTGTGGCCATAGCCAGAAGGAAAAAGAGCACTGACACGAGGTGTAGAAGATGAGTTGTCATGCGTATCGCGTCGTCGGAATCTTTTTATATCCGGACCCTTGTAATTGTGATTGGTTGGCATTTGGGCGCACGATTTCCAATCTTGAGGAATCCCTCATCTCTCTCTCTTTGTTTAAAACTTTAAACTCCTAAAGACGACTTTTAACACAACTACTGAGAGAGTTACTATCTCCATGTTTCAGAACGGTGATATTGAAGTCAAGTTGTTTGAAGAAGGCTAGTTACAAACCCAAAAAAAAAAAAAACATGCGACGATGCCCCGGCCTTATCTCAGTCGACAATATCTTCACTTTTCTGTGGCTTTAATTGTGTTGGAAAGATGGATGATCGGCGATTATATGACCAACGAGTCTCATCGTCGGGAAACCCTACTGGACTGCCTCAAGTAATTTTAAATTTTGACGTTGCATATCATTAGCCTGAGAAGCCGATGTAAATGTTCCTGTTTTTTCCCCTGGAGATCATGAAAGCCATCGACGATGACCCATATCGGGAAATCATTGATCGTGAAGAATCTCTGTTCGTGGATGCATACACGCATCCCTTTCGGCTTCCTCTTAGTCTGTTTAGATTCGTCTATTGGAATTCCAATTCGTTCAGTAACATTGAACAGGTCTCTTGGTGGTACACTGTCGTGAATAGGCAAGTACTACGATGCAATTGAGAATCCTGCGCATTTAGTCACGGTATTCAAACATATTCCTTCCGTGGAAAATGTTAGACCGTTTCTGACAAAGTAAGCCCAAACTTGATTCTCGTTTTGCAAATCATTTCGATAAACTGACATTAAATTCACACGGGAAGCAAATTGTTTGCTAATCATGAACCATCGCCACGAACTACTTTAGAACATCTGCTGACTGTGCTAGTGGAGCGGTCTCGGGGATTCGTTGAACGCCAAACCCAATTTAGTGCAAACTTCTGTGAAGCTTCCAGACGCTAGGATGACTGATGCTATGCCTTCGCCCACACGATTGAGGATTTGCGGGAAATTATATATAGGGTCTCGTTATTATTCTCGGGTTATTTAACTAATCTTACACATTTTTTATTGAGGCGTGGCATTTGATATGTGGCAAATCCTTGCGGCCCTGTCTCACTTCGTATCAGTATTGATTAAACATGACCCTCACGTCGCTCATGTTGAGATAGCCACTTTTGTGAGCGTTCCCTCAAGTCTCACTATCTCGCAGTTGACTAAGATGAAGACCAGTGAAAGGAGCGCTTTTGCAGGTTCTACTTTCTTTGATTCTGTGGCAAACAACATCTGCTTTGGCACCCAGTGCCTGAATCCAAATGTGTTTTGTCGCTCCCAGAGTTCTCAGGGACGGCCTGGGGGTTAATTTTTCAAGTTGTTCAGTAGCCGTAATAACTTCCCTGGAAGGCTGGATCATCGTCGCATGAAGGACCTTTCGTAGAGCTTAAACTCAATTGAGTGCAAGTTTTTCTAACTAAAACTCAAAACTAAAGACCGGTTATTATGCTCTTCTATGCTAATCCCGCTTCGATAATTTCGGCCACGTCAATGCAAGGCTCAGAAACATCTTCCGCGCGGTGCTCATTGCTTCTGGCCAGTTATTATTACAGTAAAGATGACCGACAAGTTTAATGTCCTATACCAGAAAAGTATCAGATAAAACATAAGATTAAGGAACGATAAACATATTTTACTTTTACTTTCTATCTTGAACGGTCTTCTTTTCTGTTATAAAATATGTTGGAATATCAGAAAAGGATGGTCGCATTGATGGCTTGGAAAATATAAATGTTGTTTTTTAAGTAATATTTTTCATTCAACCCGGGCTCGGATTAGATGGTGAATATAAATTATCTCTAGCCGAAAATTAGTTTGTTAGGTTGTCGGAACTGAAGTTCTCAGAACTTGGCAACACTCACTCTATAAGATTTTATGACAATTTGTTATACGAGTCTAAAGGACTTGGTAAATATAATTATGATTGAGACTAAATTTTTACCTGTCGTTTCCATTGCGTCGTGTCGTGAAGAACAAAGAAAAATCCTCAAATTACGTAAACGCCAAACAATGTTTTCCGACTGAGTCACGTGTCCAGGTTGATGGCGTACGTCAAGTTTTCAACTGTCCTTGTTCTAACCCGTCAACGGAAAATAGCCGGAAGATATACTGTTATTGCGATTCAAGCAGCTAATCAAACATGAGATATCATCCAGTTGACGAGTGTCTGTCTTTTTAATTCGCAAGCAAACTTTTCACTATAGCTGTCTTCGTTGGCGTGACAAACGATTATTTCCCGTACGATGAAGAGGAAGAGATGGAATTGAACAAACAGAAGAACACGGTATCGATGTTCATAAACTTCTCAAAGCGCCAACAAAATACCTTCTTGGAAGGTTTATTGGTGAAATGAGGGTATTTTTTAGCTTAATCTTCTGTGTCGTATTATTGATACGCTGACAGGTTGTGTCCGAACACTGCAAAGGCTATTCTGGCGGATCTCCTCTCCCAAAGGCTTATTGCTTGAAATAAGACCGCAATTCAATCTTAATCGTTTGCTGGAAGATTAGTGTGGGCGGTACTCGTCTTTTTTTTTTTTAGCATTCCATGGGTGAAAAGATGTAAGGAATATACCGTGGAAGGGCATCGGTTGTAATGCTACACGCCCAGCAAGGTTTAGCGCTTCCAAAGTGCAATTCTATTACACATAAAATTGGTACTGTCCAGCTGCCTTTTCAGTACTATGTTTAGCGGCAGTTTGGCGATAGACTTGAGTACCAATTTACCACCTCTATTGTACTATTTTACCATTTGATTAAAAGCATTCGGATTCTCAGTTTCGGCACGGCTTCTCCTGCCGACCATGATCTTGTCACAACGAATGGAAACAAAGGGTCGATTGTTGACTTGGAAGATACTTATGACAATACGCTGGTTACCTTCCGTCAGATTGCATCCTGACCGCAACCACACAATGCAATCCACATGTCCAAACCGCACCGCTTACTATGTTTTTGTTTTTATTTTGAGACACCCCCCTAGAGGAAGAGATGCTTTACAATGGGTCTATTCGCATACCATGGAATTGTATCAGACAATCATCTTAATGCTACTCTCCATTTTGTTTTTTGTGGATTCATCGGCACTCTGTCTTTAGACGCAACTTGTAGAATGCAAACCATCTCTGTTCACTGTCCAATAAAACTCCATTAATTGTTCATGTGCTGCCCTCAACTTTTCCTGGTGGAAATTTCATCTGAACTCTGTAATAAGATATTAAATAAAAGTGGCAGCTTGATTAAACACTTTTTTATTGTCTTAAATCATGTCTATTAAGATTTTTTTATTAACATTAAGAGGACAACAAAGGTTCATGTATGAAAAACTGAAGCATACTATGAGACAAGAAATGATGAGGGGAATGATTCTAGAGGATTAAAAGCACTCATGTGCAGCAATTCACTGCCGATATTCTTCAATATCAACCCCTTCTATAATCCACTTCTCTCTAACCTGCATCCACTCAACCAAACAAGCAATTAATTGTGCACCATGCTCACGGGTAACGTATTTCCCTAAAACCATTAACATGGAGCAGGTATTAATGAACTCCCCTGAGATGGGGACAATGTCAGGATTCCACTCAATATCCGAGTTAGTGGCTGCAGGGAATCACAGGGACACTCCAACATAACAAATCCAAAAGAAATTCACTGCCCATTGCCATTCATTGGTCTCGGTTTCTGGTGATGTCTTTACGAGCCATTGATGAACATCTGAGGCCAGCTTACACCATGATTCATGGGATATTGGGTAATCATCAAGGTTAAACAGAAATGGGCTTGTAGTAAATGCAAAAGGATGCTAGAAATAGAGGTCAGGATTTCTGAAGTGGAAAGTTGGTTGAATTCATACCTTTAAGAATGCTTTCATTGTGTTTTTTGAGGTTTGACAGTCATGGAGAGGAATTATGAATTTGAGAGGACGCTATAGCATAATCTAAGTCCAGGACAAAATTAAAAGCAACTAATTTACCTCAGAAGCCCTGTGAGACTCAGACTGTTCAAATACTATTTTTACTCGAGAAAACCCTCCACAACTTGTGATTGTACTTGGTAAAAGACTGGTCATCTGAGTGATGGTTGGAGTTTGAAGCTGAAGTTTGAATGTTCCATCACACGTCACGTGAGCAACTGGCAGTCGTGTGTTTGCCATTGAATGTTTGATATCCATTTAAGTCCTAACAGAAGAATTAATGTCTCTAAACATTGAAGGTAAAATAAAATGTTTGTATGTGCCAGCTAATTAACTATTTGTTTTTATTTAGAGTTTGAAATTGATGCAGGCACTCAAACAGCTTGGTGTCGACTATGCCCTGGGTCCAAATAGATTAATTTCTCGAATGCAAGGAGTCATGCAAAAATGGCAAAGCACAAAATGCATATAGAAGAAGAAAAATGCTTGCACAATGGTCCCTCCTACAACCCCCCTTGCCTACCAATCATCAAACAAAAACATAAAGTTCCAAGTTCAACCAGTAGTAAGTCTTTTATTTATGCATAACCTAAATGTGCTTGTATTGACAGATGTTTATAGTAATTGAGTGTACACCTTCAGAACATAATGAGGTCAACAATCTAAGCATTGGGGAAATTTTCACAGACCCCACTGAGGAAGTCGACACTTTCATTGACAACTTTCAGCACTCTGCTGTTCCCCTTGACTTGAACAAAGAATTTCCATTGGAAGATTCCTTGAACAAGTGGACATTTGAATACACAGAATCAGCTCAAGGTAGGTTTTATTCATCTTATATGCCTCCACTCACATGTCTATAGATATTGAGAGTTTATGCAACAACTTTGATATACCTGAAGCTGGCTCACACCATCATTTGAGCCAAGGTGAATGGGCTCCCTATCCTTCAAAAGCAGTATGTGACTTTTCTCTCCCTCTCTGATCTGTTCCTTCTGACAATACTGGTAATGTAGATGTTTTTGGCTGATGTTCTTTTCAACTCACCACATTTACATTTCTCTGAACTTGAAAAAAAGGCAGTTTTACATTGGGGAAAGGATATCAGAGCCCCAGAGGTTCCAACTTTATCAGGACTAGAAAAAATACAAAACTCTCTCAATGAAGCTACTGGTAATCCAACAACAGAAAAGCAAACACACCAGGGAAACATTTTTTACATTAATGAAATTAGCTCAGCAATCGCAAAGGTTAATTATTTCTATTTGGAGTTTCCATTATTAGACTTGATTTATTTTTAGGATCTTGCTAATCCCCTTGTTCATCCTCATTTAACATTTTATCCCCAGAGAAATGAAGATGGAAAAATTTCTCAGGTATGGCATGGCTCAAAATGATTGTCCGAATTACCAGATGACCTGCTCACACCAATGGCTATTCATCCTAATGGAGAACATTTCTATACTGAAGGGTTATGTGAATGTGTTGATGGGTCATTGTTTATTCCTCAAAGATGGTTTAGCAAGAGTAATAATAAATTATGGGCAAGTGGTTTAAATGTCAATCGAACACCAGTAAGATACATGTTGTGATGTATTTTGTCCTGTTCTGAAAGCTGCTCGAAGAATGGACTTGTGGTGGCCAGTCAAGATATCAAGGAATATGCTCTTGAAAGATTACAGTTTAATTACCTGGCATTGGGGGGGTGAGAAAAAATCCAATTTTCTGGTATGTACACCATACACTCCATTATCTCCAGCCTTATATGAGACGTAGAATGCTCAACAACACCTTCTAAAAAAATGCCAAATCCAAAATGTCTCATTGCAGCAGGGCGCCCTTTCTATCATATTTTTGCTATTCTTTTTATTGACGATGTTTTGGGGAATGTGTCAAAACAGTGGAATAAACACTATGTTTGTTACCTGTCAAATGCATGTCTTCCATGTGAACATCTTGATAAGGAGTTCAATCTCTGTTTTGTTGGAAGCTCCCCACATATTACTGCTTTGGAGCTGGCACAAGGGGTCTGTGAATCTTTCAAGTAAGTGACCCCAAGTTTCAAATATATTGCTTATCTGATTACTGGCAGGGCAACCACAACGGGGAAGATTGGCTATGATTGTCTAAACAGATCAGAATGCATTTTTCGTGTCATGCCATACATTAATGCCGCAGATAATCCTATGCAAGCAGAATTGTGCTCACAGAGTGGCCTAGCTTCAAATAAATTTTGTCGAACCTGTGAAGTAGGTGGATCTCAGTTATACAAATGTGGTGATGGTTATCTGGACTTATTTGTGGTATGTTGAAGCAGTAGTACTAGACCCCAGCTCACTCCAAGTATATTTTAGGCAGGCGAACTTCAAACTCTACAGAAAACCAGAGAAATTATTGATGGACAATTCACACGAGCGATGCAGCCCAGATCCCAGACAATGGTCGAGTCGTTTGTAAAAGAACATGGAATCAAAGATACAATTGCTCAGCCTCTTATTGAACATTTCACCAGATCAGCAAATGAATTATTCCTCACCAAACCAAACAAGGAAAAAATTCAGTCAATCCTTAAGCAAAAGTATGACGAATTGAAAAAAGAGGGTAATTTCCAAAACCCCTTATTAGAGATGCCAGGTACAATCATATTTTATTTGATTTACTTACATTTACTATTCTTTATTCTGCAGGGTTAAATGTTCATTTGGATTGTCCAACAGAAATTCTTCACACTGTTTTACTTGGTGTTGTTAAGTATTTTTGGGGACAGACTGTTTGGTTGGTTTCCAACACCAAAAAGTTCAATATTTTTCAGATGCGGTTAGAATCCCTTTCAGGAGATGGTCTCAACATTCCTCGCATAATGGCTGCCTACATGTGTCAATATCGTGGCTCATTAATTGGAAAACATTTCAAGACCATTGTTCAAATCCTTCCATTGGTAATCTACGATTTAATCCATGCCGATCTTCTAGATGCATGGTTGCTTCTTGGTCGACTTGCTGTTTTGTGTTGGCATATGGAGATTGAGGATATTGATATGTATATTGTGAGTTGTCAAATAAATTTTTCTGTATTTCATTTTAACCAAGCTGACAGGAGGAACTTGAACTTGTTATTGACCAATTTCTCACAAAGGTTGCTGTATGCGCGCCATCAATAATCACAACAAAGCCGAAATTCCATTTTTTGAAACACCTTAGTATATATGATGGTTTGGGCCTGCTCTCCTCTTTGCCACAGAAAGGTATGAATCATATAACTCAGTCTTTCATCTTTCGTCAATACATAGCAACTGTATGGCACCAAGTTGGGATACTGCAAAAACATTTGCCCAGTTTGATTGTGTTAAGCACATCATTAGCGGGGGATATTGGTATGACAAATCAGCAAGGAAGTATGTTTGTACTTCAAAGAATGTTCAACAAGTTGTTTTGTCAACTAGAGAATACCGTGATCTTCTTGGTTTCCCAAAGACTGTTATGAGTGAACCAGGTAAGCTACCTTTGTGTAAGAATCCCCTATATTAATTAAGCAATTGCACCCTAGGTTTAATAATGTTAATATCCCTGGGCAAAAATGAGAGGGGTATTAAAGGACGACAAAGCGTTTCATGGATTAATCTACTGATTGCTCTGCATCCAGAGTTCCGTGGTCGATTTGATTCAGAGGCTTTGTTTTATGAAGGACAGAGCATAATTACACAAAATAGGGATGTTGCAAAACTTGGATCAGCAGTTATTGTGCAAGATGCAGGGGTATGCATGATCAAGCTACAAAAAAAACTCAGTGAAAACCTTGATTTTTATTTATCATTAGATATACCTCCTGGGACGAATAAATCAAATTCTCAGAGGAATACAAGTAATAGGATCATTTATCTCAATTCAATTATTTGAGTTTCAAAGCAACCAACATGCAAAACTTGACCTCCCAGTGTTAGTTCTGACTGAAAATTACAAAGAGATTCTTCCTAAGGTTGGTTATTTAAAAAAACCTCGAGATTTGTGACTACAAAATTCTTATAGGACATTATATGTGTAGTGAACATACAACATGATTACAGTTCAGCAAGGTGCAATATGTTAGCATTGGTTCCAATCCATCAGGAATGACAACAAACTACCTGCAATCGAAAGGCTGTTGCCCATATAGATGATAATCAGTTTGTCCTGAATACGCTATCTCTCCACAATCATGCATTCATAAAAATGGTTCTTCCAAAGACTTTAGCCCATGCAAGAATATATTATGTAGAAGCTCAACATGAGGTCATCCGGTTACAAAAAGCTGAACAAGTTCGAGATAAAAAGGCACAAGCTAAGGAGCTTAAAGAGACTATGAATGCTTTAGGATGCTTGAAAAATGCATCAACTCTGACTGGAAGCACAGATGTGATGATGATGACCAATGAAAATACCAAGAAAAGCTTAAGAAAAAAAGCAGCAGTCAAGTCGACATTATCTCAGTCATTTACTGTGGTACAATCTGCCCCTCCATCAGAGACACAAACAACCTCTTTACCATCTGTAACTCTTCTGGAGGGTTTTCCCCCAAACTATCCACTAGTCTGGGATTTTTCTACTCAAGATCAGCAAAGTTTGTTAAATCTCATGACTTCTGAATGTCAACCAGTATCTTCTTCAAGCTCAATGTTTCATAATCAATCTACAACGAATACAAATGGTATGGTATTTAGTTGTGAAATACTTGAACGGCATTAAATTAAATTTGTATTGTTCAGGATTAGGGGGGGAACAGGATTATCAAGCATCATCACATGCTCTGGCATGCCCTGAACTGTCCAACTTAGCCTATTTTCCATTTCACAAAACAACAGCACAACATCGGAATAATGGGATGTCAGAATCTCATGCTTGTCAGGAAACTTTACCAATGTACCAGCATACAGAACAACCATTGGGGTCTTCAGGTATTTTATTATTTCATACACCATTTATCTGAATTAATACTATACTTATCACAAAAGTAGATATATTTGTAAACTATGATAGGTTTAATATTCTGAAGGATGTGACAAATACTAGCAAAAGAAAATGAACTTCTGGAGCTGGGCCCTCCACACAAAAAAAGATGAAGGGGAAGGCCAATGGATGATATTTTCTATAATTTTTAAATTCACAGTTTGACTTAAAAATGCTTTGTTATGATTTTTTTTTTCATGTCATACAATTGTTTTGGCCCACTTATGTAATGATATAAACCTTGTTCCGCACTGTCATCCAGCACATTTTTCCTCATGAATCCATCTCTTTCCAGTGCCCCTTACAATCCTTTTTCATTCCTCAGTAACTCTGCTAGAGCCGTTCACAGTGATAATGACCTGTTTAATAATGTGAATAACTTTGTTGGCACAACGCTTCGTCAGGAGAAAGCTTATCTCAACGTTCTTCGTTCGACACCTTCACCTGAACCTTTGTTTGATCATTCTGATGCTCAATTGAATGCCAATGCTCACCCTGCTCCTGAATCAAATGTCTCAACTGAAGTTAATGATACACTTGATATTATTCATGAGGAGGACGAAATTGGTGATTTAGAAAAAACTATCGCACCATTGTTCTCTCCCTGTCGATGTGGTCATCGACGCAACTGCTCAGAAATTGAACAACCAGTGAGAGAATCTCCATTCAACCCTGCCTTCACATTGATTAATCAACTCCATATTTGGACTGATAAATATGATTTGAATGAGGAACAAAGGATAGAAGTTGAGGAATTTAACAAGGTATTTGAGCCATTTTTTCATTATTTTTTTCTAATGTCTTCTTCAGTGTAGCCTTGAAGACCACTTATTACATATTTTTTGTTCTATGCTGAAACTCGCAGAAGGGCCACTATCAGTCCCATTAGGAAATTTCAAAGAATCCTCATGGTTTAAGGTAAGTCCATTCAATACTTGATAAATAATCTAAACAAATTACTTTATAGAATGATGTTAACTTGTTTTGTAAGGATGCCATGATGTCTCCATTCATTCCAGCATATAAGATCTGTGGAACCCAACTTTTTGTAAGTTTACTTTTATGTTACATTTTCTTCTTCTTTTTAATCTTTTAAATAGTACAAACTCCTTTCAATAAACATGGTTTATAGGATTCCCAAAGATGTCATCCGTGAAACTCAGATCAGAGCAAAGCTCCAAGCAGCGGTTCTCAGCTACTTCAATACTTGGAGAACCAGAGCAAGGCAAAAGGTGACATACAATATATGTATTTGACTTGAACTATAATTAATCATTAATCCTATTCAGATTGACCTTTCTATAAAAAATAAACTTCCAGCCTGGACTTTGGCGAAAAGTCTTGCCCACCCGGACTGTATGCTGACACCGAATCATGTTCAAAGGGCTGCAATATTGGTAAGTGTTTCTAAAACCATCTCTGGCTTTTTTAAGGAGAACATCATAGTGTCAGGCAGCTCTAATGCATTACAATGTTCAGAAGATTCGAGGCATTGGTATAGGGATGACTATTCCATCAGATGAGGATGATCCCAAAATCACACCTGTGAAATTATACTTGACTGGGGACTTCTGGACAGATATTGAGCTTTTCCTGTTGTTCCTCAGAAAGTGCACCAGAGCTGCCAGTTCTCATACTGGTCATCAATGAGACCTTCTCATTCAGTAAGCTCATCTACTTTTCTCTTAAGATTCTCTTTTTGATTTGCCACCCTTAGTGGTGAGAGAAGCTTTTATAATGCCGATATGGACATACTCAAATTATCTGGCGCAAAGAGAGACATGCCAAATTTCATTCATGAAACAACTACTACTCGACAAAAGACCGTTGAGAGTGTCCTGAGTGGAATGGCAGTGGATGAAGCCAGTCTTGAGGCAGCTGCTTCTCTAGCAACAGCTAATGCACACACAATCAACACTTCCATTAATGCGACTTCTGACCCTACTTGGTGAGGTGAGATGTCAGTATAATGTAAGTTGAATGTGTCTCTTGCAATTATGACTGGTACTCATGCTCACTAGGGACAATTTTACTTCACTTCAATCACATTTATTCCACACATTACCCTGCTGCCAGTCATCCATTCTATCTGTTTCTCGAAGCATGAACTACTCATTACTACTCACTTTAATTCATTCTTTGCATGCACTCAATTATACTCATTCCACACATTACCCCAATTTTTTCTTTTGAGACTTCATTCATTCGTTATCCTGCTACCTTTTGTCAGTTCTCTTGGTTCTTCAAACATTCTGCTCAGCAGTAGTGCATTACTATTATCCTAGTACCTTTAATTACAGAATACAAGAACATTATAACCCCTCAACTTTGATTATATCAAAATAAGCAAAATAATGCTTTCTGTTTTTACCATTCTAAACGGCATCCATTCTTAATATTTCGTCCTTTCCAGGTTGTCCCCTTTGCTTCTGTTTGTTGTGACAAGATCATGGTCAGCAGGAGAAGCTGTGCAGAAACTGAGAATCCGAATGCTTTTAATCAAATGGTAAAATAGTACAATAGAGGTGGTAAATTGATACTCGAGTCTATCACCAAACTGCTGCTAAACATAGTACTGAAAAGTTGGCTGGACAGTACCAATTTTATGCATAATAGAATTGCACTTTGGAAGCACTAAACCTTGCTGGGTGTGTACAGGGTGGTCTTAACATCTGGGATAATCACTAGGCAGTACGTTTTACAGTTTTAAATGTGTATACCAAGACGAACATTGACACATACAGATTAATCCAATACATAACAAAAAAAACCTATGCAACTTCAGAATTAAGAGTACCAGTACCAATGAGACTTTTGCCACAAAAAATACAAATGTCCATCCTTAATGCAAATACCAGAAGAAGTAATGTTGCTGATATAAATAAGAAAATAACACATTGTTCTATCTCAGTGGTGCAACCCCTTGTTCTCTGAAATCATGCTCACTCTCAATTGGGAGGGCAGTGTAACACCTTCCGGAAATTTTTTCAATTATTTCCACCATTTTCCTCATATTCTCTAAAAATCTAAAAACACATAAAAACGTAATTGGACTTTTCTTTCTTCCATCCCCTTTACCCTTTTCCCTTCTTCCCCTCATGTTCTGGGAATGTGACCCCTACGATAGAGATGATATCATTGATCAAGAGTTTCACCCTGACCACCTTCTCCCTTCACCCTCCCCTACATACTCATCAGAGGATGAAACAAAATATGACTCCCCTTATCCCATTCCCAAAGACTCTGACTTCCCTCCCATCCTATATCCGACTCAACCCAGCTATCATCCATTCCAAACGGAACTCCAATTATACATCAATCTCGGAGAAAAGCTTGATATTAGGATAAGTCCCACTACCGCATGGCCAGCCCCGACTCCCACAAAGACTTACCATAAGGATCTAGAAGACCTGGAGATAATAGAAACCCTGCACTATGCCAGACCTATCGTAATCTGAGGATTTCAAGGAACCTTTGTTATCGGAAATAGTTACAGCCTAAAGAAACATTGCCCTTACACCCCTGTCAGAATCACTAGGGTGATCGCACACCAAAAATATGGACCTCAATTCATTCACGTTGCCTTTAATGTTCCCTCTACAGCATTTTGGACCTTTAGCGACATGGAAGACTACCCCCGAAAACAAATCTGGCTGTCGGAGCTCTAAGGGACTCGTATATCTAACAACCTCCAGAAACCTACATCACCCATCAAAACCTCACACCGCCATCTCACCTCAACCTCCCGAAACTCAGACAATGCTCTCTTTTAACGTAACCACCCAAAACATTTCAACTAATTCCAGATCCTCTTCTTCCTATACCTCCCGATTCCACTACCAACCTCTGTTTGATTCAGAAACAGATGATCAAGTTCCCACTCCTCACTCTTTTACTCCTTCCCCTCTTCCTACTATTGAAGACCTTGAGACAGAAGTTCGTGTATATCGAAGCTCAAGTAGTCAACTCCCAATCAATCCTGACACCCTATGGCCTCAGTACCTGCTGTCGTATACTAAACTAGGATCCTGTTCAGTATATACAATCGATATTTGATTATAGAGGCCTTGGTTCTAAATAAGTCGAGCTTTGCTGCAGAAATACAGAGAAGGGGTGGAAGGTGTTAGAGGGGGGATTTAGTATGTTTTAATCGTAATAGATGTAAGGGGGTAGAAAGAGAATAGTTCGGATGTTAGAAACAACTTGACATTAGAAACCGTATGACATTAGAAACCATTAGGAACAGACCAACTATCAGCACTTCGCTAATAGTGGAAATGATTTAGATGTTAGAAACCACTTTAGAGACTTAAGCTTATCCCGCACTTTTGAGGGATTGGTAAAACTTGTTGTTATTTTAACTACTACGAGAGTTTTTATACAAAGTTTAGTAATTATTATTTATTTAAATGAGGAAAATATTTTTAGAGGTTGTCAAATTTTTACGAAAAGAGAAATATGGTGAAAGGGGTGATAGGTGAAAGGGGTGATAGGTGAAAGGGGTGAAAATGGGTGACTGTTGTACAATAGAGAGAGGCAAGTGGAAGGACTCATAGATGGAGGACAAAAGAATGTTCAATTAAGGAAATACTCTCACGATGTTACCACTCAACTACCAAGTGATTCTGGAACTTTCTCAGCCCTCCTTCTAGATGCTTTTCTTCAGCCAGACTCTGATTCTTTCCCTTGAGCACTCTGATGGCATAGGATCTGATTTTTCAGAGTACCTTGTTTATTGGTGGTGTGGGTAGTGGGGTTGGTGCAGGGAAGGAAGAGTAGAAATGGTCTTCTGGATATAGACAGGGTGGTGTGAAGAAAACTTCTTCAAAGGGGATGAAGATGTAATGAGAATGATAGGGAAGGGAGGAGTATGGTAGTACGCATTCATAGGGCACATCAAACCCAATGTGCTCAAAGGTGATTCCTAGACTGGCGGTTGCAATGATTCGAATAATTTGGTAAGGAGGAGCGCAGTGTGAAACAGTAAAGTAATGGTTAATGTGATATTGCCCCTCGAAACCTTTTATCGTGATGGCATCTCCATACTTAATGGTTTCAGGGAGACCAAGATCCGAAATCTTACTTCTAGTTGATATGTCCTTGGACATGAGCAGGTACTGAGGCCATAGGGTGTCAGGATTGATTGGGAGTTGACTACCCGAGCTTCAATATACACGAACTTCTGTTTCAAGGTCTTCAATAGGAGAAGGGAGAGGAGTAGTAGGGCAAGTAGTGGGAACTTGATCATCTGTTTCCGAATCAGACAGAGGTTGGTAGTGGAATCGGGAGGTATAGGAAGAAGAGGATCTGGAATTAGTTGAAATGTTTTGGGTGGTTACGTTAAAAGAGAGCATTGTCTGAGTTTCGGGAGGTTGAGGCGAGATGGCGGTGTGAGGTTTTGATGGGTGATGTAGGTTTCTGGAGGTTGTTAAATATATGAGTCCCTTAGAGCTCCGACAGCCAGATTTGTTTTCAGGGGTAGTCTTCCATGTCACTAAAGGTCCAAAATGCCATAGAGGGAACATTAAAGGCAACATGAATGAATTGAGGTCCATATTTTTGGTGTGCGATCACCCTAGTGATTCCGACAGGGGTGTAAGGGCAATGTTTCTTTAGGCTGTAACTATTTCCGATAACAAAGGTTCCTTGAAATCCTCAGATTACGATAGGTCTGGCATAGTGCAGGGCTTCTATTATCTCCAGGTCTTCTAGATCCTTATGGTAAGTCTTTGTGGGAGTTGGGGCTGGCCATGTGGTAGTGGGACTTATCCTAATATCAAGCTTTTCTCCGAGATTGACGTATAATTGGAGTTCCGTTTGGAATGGATGATAGCTGGGTTGAGTCGGATATAGGATGGGAGGGAAGTCAGAGTCTTTGGGAATGGGATAAGGGGAGTCATATTTTGTTTCATCCTCTGATGAGTATGTAGGGGAGGGTGAAGGGAGAAGGTGGTCAGGGTGAAACTCTTGATCAATGATATCATCTCTATCGTAGGGGTCACATTCCCAGAACATGAGGGAAGAAGGAAAAGGGTAAAGGGGATGGAAGAATGAAAATCCAATTACATTTTTTATGTGTTTTTAGATTTTGGAAAATATGAGGAAAAATGGTGGAAATAATCGAAAATTTTTGGGAAGGTGTTACACTGCTCATGTCCAAAGACATATCAACTAGAAGTAAGATTTCGGATCTTGGTCTCCCTGAAACCATTAAGTATGGAGATGCCATCACGATAAAAGGTTTCGAGGGGCAATATCACATTAACCATTACTTTACTGTTTCACACTGCGCTCCTCCTTACCAAATTATTCGAATCATTGCAACCGCCAGTCTAGGAATCACCTTTGAGCACATTGGGTTTGATGTGCCCTATGAATGCGTACTACCATACTCCTCCCTTCCCTATCATTCTCATTACATCTTCATCCCCTTTGAAGAAGTTTTCTTCACACCACCCTGTCTATATCCAGAAGACCATTTCTACTCTTCCTTCCCTGCACCAACCCCACTACCCACGCCACCAATAAACAAAGTACTCCGAAAAATCAGATCCTATGCCATCGGAGTGCTCAAGGGAAAGAATCAGAGTCTGGCTGAAGAAAAGCATCTAGAAGGAGGGCTGAGAAAGTTCCAGAATCACTTGGTAGTTGAGTGGTAACATCGTGAGAGTATTTCCTTAATTGAACATTCTTTTGTCCTCCATCTATGAGTCCTTCCACTTGCCTCTCTCTATTGTACAACAGTTACCCGTTTTCGCCCCTTTTGCCTATTACCCCTTTACCATATTTCTCCTTTCTTAAAAATTTAACAACCTCTAAAAATATTTTCCTCATTAAATAAATAATAATTACTAAACTTTGTATAAAAACTCTTGTAGTAGTTTAAATGAGAACAAGTTTTACCAATCCCTCAAAAGTGCAGGATAAGCTTAAGTCTCTAAAGTGGTTTCTAATGTCTAAATCATTTCCACTATTAGTGAAGTGCTGATAGTTGGTCTGTTCCTAACAGTTTCTAATGTCAAGTTGTTTCTAACATCAAGTGATTCTAACGACAAGTCGGTTTCTAACGTCAAGCGGGTTTCTAACATCTAGCGGTTTTCTAACGATAAGTCGTTCCTAATGTCCGAACTATTCTCTTTCTACCCCTTACATCTATTACAATTAAAACATACCAAATTTCCCCTCTAACACCTTCCACCCCTTCTCTGTATTTCTGCGGCAAAGCTCGACTTATTTAGAACCAAGGCCTCTATAATCAAATATCGATTGTATATACTGAACAGGATCCTAGTTTAGTATACGACACCGGGTGTATTGAAAAGGAGGGAATCTATTCCACGTCAGCTGTTATTTATCCTGGTTATGATTACTGAATACTTGGATGGAATCGACCTCATGTGCAGTTGATTGTACGGGGTCATGATCTACCTCTTATCTGCATGCCAAAAAATTGCATATCTGTCTTTATCCCAGCATTCTAATTTCTTCTTCAAAGTTTTAGCAAAGGAAAGACTCATAACATAAATTTGCTGGACCTACATTAAGGGACCACGGTCAAATGTTCGATCACCATTGTTTTTTAGTATTTGCATTTTCTTAGTTATTTTTCAGTCTTGAGTATTCTATCTATGAGGTCGAACGATAGAAGAAAACATCTGATGTCTGTTACCACAGGTCCAATTCCAAAAACTATTTTCTTAAAAAAAAACGATTTATAATAATAATAATTTTTCACTACTGATAAAATAGCATAAAACTTATTCCGATTCCTTTCTCATTTTTATCCTTCAATTCGTTCATATATCTATTTCATACTTTGAATGAAAAAAAAACCATTTTTAAAATCATGGTACTGTTCCACGACATCCCAGTGTGAATTGGCTGTTGGAATAGCGGATAAGCTCGGGTCACATTGTTTGTTTGTTGTAAGCTCATTTTTATATACAGAGCAAGAGAGGAAAACCACTTCTCATGAGAAGATTGACAAAGAAAATCAAGGTCGGTTTATTACAGGGAGTCATTCAAATCCGGGACAGACCTGTGTCCATAATAATCTGGTCTTGATACCAAAACTGAGGAAGAACGAGGAGCCTACCCTGATCCTCTTCATTTGCGGTATGAAATTTAAAATTATTGTACTTTATCCAACGGACGTGTATTAACCTGTCCTTCAGGTTTGACAAAAAGCAACATTCACAATCGGCATACTCTTAATACCTCCCTGATGGGTCACTAATCCTCGTTCTCCGTATCTCTCATCATCTCTATCCTCGCCTTACCCTCATCTGCCTTTTAAAACAAGATTTCACATGCGAACTAAACATTCCAACCTCCGGTACATGACATGATGAACACACCCTTTATCGAATTCCGGATTCCAACCAAAAAATAAAAGTGGCGCCATCGGTCCATCAACCTCCTTGCTAAACACAATAAATGAGAGGTACAATGAAAAGGACTGAATGATGATTTAATGAATACAGGATAAGCGAACATGTTGCTGCCCCATGCATGATCCGGTAAAGGTAAAGAGCAGATCGACACAGTAGTCGTCATGATGTTGTTTATCTTCTCCTGTACCTGATGTGCCAAAGACGAAATCGGGTCTGTAAACGTCATCTCCTCGTAAACAGAATTCAGAAGCAATTACTCCTGTAAAAGAATGCAAGTCACAAACAGAAAACTGGTGGAAAACTTATTGTAACAAATATGATTCCGTAGAGTGAGAATATAATATCAAGAAATGTGATAAAACTGAGGTTATCGAGGGTCGATAATTATTGTATTATGTGAAGTTATACGGAGAAGTCGTTATGGGATATGTTGGTTTTTTTTTTTTCATTTCTTGTTTCATTCTCATTCGTAAAGAGTTGTTTTAGTGTCATCGTTCGTGATGCCCAGACGTTTTTCCTAAAGGTGCATGTGATCTACGCACTATACTCTTAATTTCCACCAATGGTTTTAAAGATGACAAGACCGATTTAAAGCGACACCATATCCAAGAATTTGTATTGGCGTTACGATCGTGGCTGAATATGACTGAACCGATAAGAAGGATATCAGAGGATATCCTGTTACCAAAGAAAGTTTTAGTTCGTGTGAACTTTGAGAAGAGAATGTGCCCACTAATGTTAGAATGAGACCACCTTCAACGCTCGTTGAGAAGACAGCTGCGATGTTTAGAAGGAAAGCTACACCGACGCTCGAAGTCCCAGAGCGACGACTTCGTAAAACTTGAATGGAGCGAGACCAATCGGTGAAGGGTAAAATTGGGTAAGTTGAACCCTGCACAGACCTGCAGATTGTGAGTCCTGAATTTCCCTACGAGAATAGTGAGTTATTGTTATACTATAGACGTATATTTAATTCACTGGGACGCTTCAAACAGAGGAGTAGATGAACATGAATATTGTTTATGCAAAGGTAGTAGAGAACGCTTGAGAAAACTCACCAGAAGAGCAAGAGCTGAATGATAAAACCTTTCAGGTCGAGTTTGACTTCGTCATATGAATAATGAAGATTTGTTTTGAGGGGTCTTGGATACGGAATGTGGAACGATATCAACAGGATGGCGATCAGTGTGAATGCTTATATGAATGAATAAATACAGTTTAGTGGGTCAAAAAAGAGAGATGAGCAACATAAATACCCCGAACATCTGAATAAAAGTTACACTGAAATATTGATAAGCAGTATTACTCGGAGTCAAACTACCAATAAAGAACACACACGGATAACTCCAAATCCCTCATTCTTTCATCTCCACCACCTAAAGGCGTTGTATTCACCTTGCCAGTTTCCTTTGCGAGGTTTTTTAGTATCAGCAAACCAATTATTATTATTCCATTGAGTAAATCACACGAACCACATATTCATAAAATTAAAATTGATATAGGTGTTATTAGCGGCTTAGATGGATTCAAAACCCTTCTCTCCGTATTTCGAACAATTCCTGTCTTATAGTCTCAGAGATCCTGCGATATTTGAATGTTATTGGGTCTTCTGCAACGAAACATCTAAAATAAAGAAACATTACATTAGGAAAGATCGTGAGTTTTCGACAAGGGCTTCTCAAGAGGTAGTAGCAAATATGTCGCTTCAGATACGGATATATCAGGAGGTATAATTATCGTCCACTCATCTAGACAGTTTTTGACTTATTTAATTGCTATCTTTAACCAAAAAAAAAACTATCAATAGAGAACACACATGGCTCTGGAAATCGACTTACTAGAAGAACTTCCCTCCGTCATGTCACTCTCTGCCTTCTAAACCTCACGTAGTAACCAGCCGAAGGTGTATGTGTAGCGTTAATACATTACGGTCAACCTTGGAACGCGCGAACTTGATCTGATCATTGAGCTAAGTATGCGCCTGGAAGTTACTATCTGGAAGTGCGATCAGTAAACAAAATCTCTGAAAGACGAGAGAAGACGAGAGAAGACGAGAGAAGATATACATATATTTAAAACGGGGCCTTCTGAAACATGTGATACTGGGAAGTTGATTGCGCTGTTCCCAGTGACGAGTCGCCACTCAGAGACCAATTTAAATGTCAATCATAGCCTCTGATAATGTTTGAACAAGAGCAAATAAAGAGCGGAGAAATAGAATTCCCCTCTAAGTAGCTTCCTCTAATTTACAGTTTTCAAGTTGTACATTCCGACGCTCTAAAAAGGCGAGCCTGTTTGGGGCACCACAAACTTTGCTGAATAAGAGTGGAATGGGCGAGCGGAGCACGAAAAAAAGGTGACGGCAAGTTTCGGACCAACCGCTGAATCCAACACGATAATAAGTCTACTACGTATGACTCTGATGACTACCTCCCTTTTTAAATCTACATATAAATCTCATCATTCCTAACTTCACTCACCATCGTTCAGAAAGTCGTTACTTATCTTCGCGGTAAGTACCATCCACCTCAGTGACTCGAACGATATTCGTGTAAATATATCTGCACACCGAATTCAAAGTTAATCTTTTGGCTAGAACGCAAACTCAGTACCGCATGATCGAACAAAGGAGTTAGAGAACAAAGAATACGGGTACTTTGCGTATGACGAACCCCTTCTTATCTCGCGTGCTGAAGGTGAGAATTTTTATTGATATAAAAATACACTAATTTATCATATTATTACGCAGCATCCACCGTATGGACTTAGGTAGATCTAAGTGCATATCAATAGTACAAGCGGATTTGACATGCACTGTTATTCGTTCATATTACGATCTGTCGTCGTCACGACACTCCAACTTATGGCCTTCTCATATCTGCCTGCCATAATCCAACATTCTCCTGGAAATATCTGCACTTCGTCAATTCGTGTTCTTTGTTGAACAGGCAGGTTACCAACTTCAAACGAAGAGAAATAGATATGAGATCAAGTAGACAAACGTGAAAGGCCCGAGACAAGTTTCTCGCTTAACTTTAAGTACATTTTAGAACCTTTTTCGCTGCTGTTGAAAAAGGCGCCTTTAGGAGACTATCACGTTTATTCCAGGCACATCCTTTCTGGCTGTAAAAGATCGGATCATATCTTTCGTTCAATGCACGGAAATCAGTACATCGTTTTCTTTGGAGTATTGAAAATCAGGGTAACGATGGCAACTGAATGTTATGATGTCTCATGGACACACTCCACGAATAACGAACGCTTTGCTATCAACCGACGAAATATACAGCTGCGTGTGAAGCGATACATTCTATACATGAACATGTCCTTGAATACCTCCGATATTCCACTATCCGGCCAACCAAGAGTCATATCTTTAGGGTTGGGTCGGACGGGTGTATGTATAACCAATCCTAATCTCTTGATGATCGTTGATCTTTCGCGATTAGACTCTCAGTCTCTCTTTTGCATTGGAGAAATTAGGTTTCGGTCCATTCCATAAGATGGCAACTTTGTTACATAATAAAGATCCCAATGAAGTCAAAGCATGGCATAACATTGGGAAAGGTAATTAATATACTCTACCAGTCTCCGATGTTGCTTTATCTCTTAAATCATCGTTAGGATCGGCGACTACAGATGATGTTCATGTCTTGTTAGATTCGTTTGGATCAGTCTTGGATTATCCAGTTGTGATCTATCCTGAAGAGATTTACAAAGCATATCCTGACGCTAAATAAATCTTGGTTTTTCCATTATTTCTCGCTAATCTCGCTTTACCATATTCATGAATCATACTATTTCACAGACTACTCGAGATCCAGCCAAGTGAGAGAAAAGTATGAAACAAACTATTTTATCAGTCATTGACATCCTACGAGAGAATAAAAACCGAAATCCCTGACAACAAGCTCTTTTTGAGTGGTTTGAGCAAGAGATGCTAGGTATACAATTTTTAATTTTGAACATGTCGAATTTATTTTTGAATGTTGTTTCCAAGGTCGATATCATGACGGTTTATTAGACAATGAAGAGACAATTCAACAAGCTATCCTTGTCCATAACGAGCGTATCAAGAAACTTATCCCGGCCGAGAAATTACTTATCTATGAGGTTTCACAAGGATGGGATCCGTTATGCAAGCATTTGGAAGTGTGGGTTTTTCTTCCCTTCCTTCCTTGATATTCCTAATAAACAAATTCTCTCCAGACCCAAACCGGATGAACCCTTCCCTCATGTCAATGAAACTGCTGCGTTTAGAGAGCGTGCTTTCCCATTATTTATAGAACAGAAAGATTGAGCAGAAATTAGATTTTCTTTGTTTTATATGAAGCCTACAAAAATTTTATAATGTGACAAAGATTTAATCAGAACGACTTCAAGTCCCGTCGAAGGGTTTTTTGTCTTACTTCTTGTGGACCATCGTCGTTAACCACTACAAGACAAATACAAATGTCAAATGATGCTGAAATTACATACCACCCGCCTTTTCCCATCCACGTGCGACCACCCTGCGACCGGCCTTGGGGATACAATTGTTCATGTTCATGGCCTCAAGTAAAATGCCAATGCCCCGATTTAGTTGGTGACATATATCGATACGACAAGGTATGCTTGCTCAGGATTAATCACTTCGGAATGGTATTCCCATGTCCCCTAATTTAAGTGGCAAATAGTAATGTATATTTGATTCCTGGTGATGATCATTCAATATGGGGGATCAATTTTAACCAATCAACATCGTAAAGTGTCTCAACAGGAAGTTTTCGAAGTGAAACAACAGCTAAAACAAGAATGATCAGGCGAGCAATGATGTATAACAAGACAATAATGGAAAGAAAATATCTCGTAATAGAGACAAAGCTCCAGCGAGATGCGTGACTGTCCTCTTTAATGGAAAGAACGAGCAGGAAAAAAAAGGCAATTGGAGGAATTCCAACAATAATCAGTGCTGAGACGCGCCAAAGCCATAATTCAACTCGGGTTGGAAACTCGTAATTCCATGCTAAAAGGTGGATTCCACCGAATACCGCTGCAGTTATAATTTCCATAATAAAGTTCCAGAGATTTTCGCCCATACAGCCCGAATAGAAAGTTGGTACTTGAAGTCTTCGGCAGAAGTTATAATTATCATATACTCCACCGACCAAGAATTTTGCCCAGGTGGTTATGTCCCACACGTTCAGTTCGGTTATTTCGGATGTATGCTCCTTCCGAAGTTCCTCGCAGGGTATGTCCGAAAGAATCATGATTGGACAGTCGGCTCTAAAGGGTTTGTGCCACCAAAAGAAATAGATGGCAGCATTTAAGGTCGCGTAGGCACAGGTCATGAGCTCGATCTCAGTTAGAGGGAGATGCTGAGCTCTCCGGACGATACATTGCACGACAAACCAAGTAGTTTGAGCAAGTGCAAAGGTTTTGGCCAACGAATCTTGTTTATTTTTATCCCGAATATCTTTTTCCAAAGTCTCCCTACGGCTTCTAAGCCTCTCTGGAAGTATACCCTGGAGGCTGTCCCGAAGTCTGTCTTGAAGTCTATCCTGAAGGCTATTTCGAAGCCTTATTTGAGTTATATAATCTAATATCTCATCCTTACGCTTCTCGATTATGATAGGGAATCCTATATCCAAGCCTTCCTTCGCGGCATTCATCGCCAATAATCGGATTGCCAATTCGTCATTTAATATGACCTGCAACAACTCAGATTCTGACACTAGCTTTAAGATCGTTGTCATCATGATAGTCGTCATCCCACCTAACATCGTATCAATGTCACCGTCTGTGAATCCGAGTCCAGAGTTAGCTGCGGAAGAGGCCGTGACGAAGATGTCAAGCTGAGACTTGACATTATCATCAAACCCGACACCAATTTTGACCAGGTGGTCAAAGTAATCATACGATTGGTACGCTGATTCCAACACAAGTACATGATCTGGAGTCCGTCCTTGATCGGTTACAATAAACCCCCCCATTAGAGAAAAAAAGGCATGGGTCATCGTTAACTCTATATGTGAAGGGAACAATATGATTTTGATTGAACATAATCACATTATAAGGTATTACGTACCGCTTCTCTTTACTATCTTCTTGGCAACCGTATATTGTCGAAGAGCCCACATGACTATAAATTCTGGTGCGATGAGGGCGATAAAAATAATTTTGAATTTAGTCATTGGTCTTTCAAAGTTTGGCCAACACCTCTTCCACCATGTTTTGCATGTGTCCGATGCATCAGGT
Source organism: Clathrus columnatus (assembly GCA_020884735.1). Classification (NCBI taxonomy): domain Eukaryota; kingdom Fungi; phylum Basidiomycota; class Agaricomycetes; order Phallales; family Clathraceae; genus Clathrus; species Clathrus columnatus. The sequence continues at coordinate 3,564,347 of BPWL01000001.1, forward strand.
CGTCCCTCTGATTTTTGCACTAAACTTTCTCCCTCTTTCGGCTTGTCGGGATGGAAAGAAATGTTTGGGTGACAAGAGACCCAAGTACACGCAAAAATAGTCGTTAAGGAACTCCATAGAATATTCAAAACAGTTCTGTAGCTTTCTGCAGATTGCGGGGCCACTTGGTTGGCAAGGCATTGAAGCGAACGGGAGGTGAGATTATAAGCGGAAGCAGCCAGGTCAGGCTTGTAGCACAAGCAATGGGTAGCATTCAAGTTCATGACGTGAAGTAAGGGGAAGATGTGTGAACCTGGTTTATAGGGAGACTACAAAGGGCATAATGGGATGGAACGACATAAGACTCCTTATTCTGACACAAAAACAGGTCTGCAACAACGTGTCTGAATTTGTGCCCTATGTTTGCAGCACTGAGGTGCTTCAATCAGACGACACGAGGTGTATTCTAAGTTTGGATAATGTATCTGAGATGTTTTAGTAAGAAAGATATGAGGGCTTCTGACCGGTGTACAGTTGCTTCCATATGTACTAGATGGTGTGTTGTTGTATGTTTCGGATTAGATCTTCCCTTCGCCCACCTGTGGCCTAATGCAGTATTGTGCGAAGGAATTGCTGCGGCTTAGAGTAGGAAATGCTAGCACTATAAACGGCATCTTACCCCACCCATCCCTTAGTCTAGGAAGAGCACAGGATATACCTAAATACCTCCATCTCTATAAAAAACGGACATTCTGACTTATTTGGGCTCAACGCGGGAGTCCTGCTTAAACTGTGGACTATTGCATAAAATTAACCTGTATTGAAACGAGTTCGAATATTCCCCTTTCCGAAGGGCCATAACACCGTGGCTGTGCAAAAGCGGAGGCCTGCATTTCTCTAAATCAAATTACACTCGTATATGTCTGCACTGGTCTTACAATTTTAGCAACGTCAATGTAAGGTTCAGAATTTGAACGCCCCCCAGCTAATGATTCTGCCCAGTTGTGCGATCGCGGCGGTAATGGATTACCATACCACAGATAGGACGTAACCAGGAATTAGGAATAGGCTCTCACCTCAAACCGCACTGAGTTGGTAGTCTGTTGTAATCATTGGTATTCAAGCCCGTTTGAATGTGATTCGAAGGGAAGAGTGGATGAACAAATTTTACTCCGTGATCCACGAGTCCCACTGGCAAACGTCATCATAAATAACTAGTAACCCTGAATCCGCGTATTTCAATAGAAAAATTGGTGTTTTTTTTTTCATGCGCGACCTCTGAATCATTTAAACTTAGAGAAGTAGAGTCCACGGAAGGATGTCATTTGGCCATCTTCCAATATCAATATGAATTGCGGTGCTTTTTAAAGTTAGTCTAGTCAAAATATTGTTGACGCCACAAAACCATGAGATTACTGACCAAATTTAAGGACACACATAACCGATGCTCCTACAGAGGGATGAGTTGTTGGTTGTCGAAAAGACTCACGACCTTTTCTATCGGATCTATACCTTAGAGAGATTTGTGACCGACCTAAGTCTCAAGTTCCTCAAAAGTTCGATGTGAAGGCCTGCCAGCAACGTCTCGGACTTGATCAAGTAACCTATGCAATTAAGTATCTTTATAACTTCCGATTGACCTTCTTGATATATCCTGTCTAATGGGTGGGGGATGATGGCCCGGGGTTCTTGTTGTGGTTGATATACGATTGCAAACGAGATTTTGTGTTCTAATATTTCGGTAATCGATGAAACGAGAAAATAAGATATAAAATCGATCATACGTACATGTAAACCTTTCCATTTCTTTTTGCAGCTTCGAATGTTTTGGAACCATACCTCGATATCTGTCTGTTAAGTTCAAGTTAAGTTCCTAAGATTTTCCAAAGCTGGAACTGGAATTAACGCATAGAGACTCAGAACCACAGCAGAGTCATAAATTAGATAGTATTTTTGGCATAATCAACGTCAGACTCTTACTTGGTTGTTAAATTTTACGTCGGTCGTGTATAATCAGTGAGAAAAATCGTTAGATTACGTAAACGCCAAACAATGTTCGGGTGCCACGTCTGTGCAAGACTCGTCCAAGGTCTTGCGGTTGTAATACTGAACATTTCCTTCTCTTTATGACTGGGAACTTCCGAAGCTGAACAAAAAGGTCTTGCTATTCTAAAGTATCCGTGTTTACACATCCGATAACGGCTGTAGATCACCGCCAGTGAGGACCAATCTACCAAAACTTCCTTTACATTCATTCCGTAAAGCAATGGAAAATATTTGGCGCAAAATACGCGTAGTAGCACGTGCACGACGAGCCCATGCAGTAGACTCGATTGTGTTTGATGCAGTCATCTTCAAAACCAAAAACCTCGTCCTTTCGTTGGGATTAGAATTCAATCCCGGATCGAGGTTGCTCTTGCTGCATTGTTCCTATCGATTTATTAACGTTTCTAAACTGGAGAAGCACGAGGAGCTAAGCCTGATCCTCGTCATTTGAGGTACGAAATTTAAAATTGTTGTACTTGACCCTAACGGTTGTATACTAACCTGTTCAGGTTTGACAAAAAAAAAAGAAACATTAACAATCAACGTACTCTAAATGCCTCTAAAATAAGTCACTATAGGAAAAACTATATCCATCCTCGTCCCCATATCTCTCATCATCTCCGGCTTTGCTTTATCCTCATCTGGCTTTTAAAATAAGGCTTCGTACGCGAACTAAACATCCCAACCGTGTAAGGCGCAGCAGCATGTTCGCTGTCCTGCATCGTCCTTTTTGTTGTATCTCATTTATCGTGTTTATCAAGGGGTTGTTGGATCGATGACGCCACTTCTGCTATTTTTTGGGTTGGAATGTGCAAATGGCATGCTGAGCTCGAAATCCGGAATTCGAGGGAGGGTGTTGTTTATCATGTCGTGTATAAAAGGTCGATATGGAAGATGGTGATAACAAGGAGAAAAGCGACACAGATAGTCGTCATGATGTTATCTATCTTCTCCTGTACCTGTTGTGCGAAAGATGTCCGTAAAGGACGAAAACCGCTTCTGTGGACATCGTCTCCTCGTAAACAGAACACAGAAGCAATCACTCCTGCAAAAGAATGCAAGTCACAAACAAGAAACTGCGGTGGAGGTCAGTGCCTGCCAATCGTCCCTGTGATAGAGGAGGACGGGGAGTGTGAATGTTGTTATTCGAAAGGCGAATAACGAATGCAACTACCTGGATCGAACACTTCATGAAGTTCATACCATTTTTTTCCTGAAATGATGTTTTCGGTAATCAGTATTGTCTATTCTTGTTTAGTACTGAATGTATTTCAGGATTCATGGTTCGTTCATCATTGACTTCGTTATATAAAACACATCAGTATCTTTTCGAACAGAATCTTTGGTTCTACAAGGTTGAATCTGATCCTAACGGATTTTTCTATTCGTAAATGATATTCTGTAAATATCTGAAGAACGTCGTAACGGCTCAAAGAAAATAAAAAATGCATCGTGCGTTGCTGTCCAGCTTTACAAGGCTCGTTGCTGACCAACACGTTTCAAACCAGTCTGTAGTCCAACCACTGCCTTTGCGTAAATTAGATGTTCAACTGATTTCTCAGAATAGACCCCCATTTTCGGCCTCACACCATGCCAGCAGCAACGTGATGTCAAACATTTTATTTCCTACAGAGTGGTTATGGAACTACGGCCTGTTCGCATTAGTATTTCCAAACACTAATTGGGTCATATCTTGAAGACGAGATGACAGACATTTGTCCAACAAGGCTATGGGTTCGAGTGGTTCCGAATTTACGATCAACTTATAGCGCACGGAATGATTGCAAAGTTACTGAGGCTTTCCCTTGGACGGCTCCTGATTTTGTGATGAGTGATGCTACAAGATTATTATTTATTTATACAAAGCACTATTTCTATTCCGTCGAAAAATCGGAGTTTCCCGTTTACCATGGATTCCAGCCACCAAAGTATTCGTAGCGTGATTCGTCGAAGATTGATGCAAATGTGCATGTGGATTTGTTTCAACATAGGACGATGCAACATTTGAAGAGGAAACAATACAAATACACGGTCATATTAAACCTTTGTCCCTTTGTCCTTTAATGTCGGTCCCCATTGTATGATATATACCCCGACCCCTAGTCCATAGCGCCCAACCGGTTTTTCTAACACCTCATTTTCAATAATTTTGACATGTTATCCTGCCTGGACTTGATTGATTAATTGCTGAAAGCATTTATCTGACTCAAACCACCTAGTTCTCTTGAAACGTTTTTCGGATACACTTGGACTCACTACACATAGCGTTCACTTCTAGCCTTTGTCCGACCCTGAACACTAACAAATATAAAATGACTCCAGGAATTTATCAGATTCCCCTCAAACTTCCTCCTTTTGACCAAACTACAACGCTACGTCTGGACGTTTCCTTTCCTTCACCTTTGCGCCCCATATTCTCCCCCATACCCCACTCATTCATGCTATCCCCCCAAGTGTTGCCAAACGTCGAAGATGCATCGGATTTTTACGATACGAGAAATATTAGACGAAATTTTATCCAAAGTGAAATCACCATCCCACCTAGTCGCCACTGCGTGTGTTAATCGTACCTGGTTCTTTTCCTCTTTACCGGGATTATGATTATGGGAGGATGTGATCCTTACGAAGGCGTTGAAACTTTTAGGTGATGTGTCTGAAGGGTTACCTGATGATGAATGTCCAGTGAGTTGGGTAATTACAATTAATTCTCTTTACTCACGCTTGCCACCTTAGTTCGTAAAAATTGAACCTCCAAGTCTTGCGCGTGAAAGATCCCCCATGGCCGATATCACTGCTCTCATCTCGCCCAAATTAGAAATTTTCATACTGGACCTTCGAGAGCTCCAACTGTCATTTTTCTGGTACCTATGTTCTACTCTTATTACTCGAGTTCAAACTCTACGATGCTTGAAACTATGTCTGACGAGTAGGGAGGAAGAGGCGAATGGGTGTCTTGACCCGTTTATGCAAGTACTGCGATCGTTTAGAAAGACGACGTTGATACATGTTTGGATGCCGGAGAGCTTTCACACTAAGGAGACCATAGACGAACTGGGTAAATTCCCAAACCTCTTCGAGTTAGGGATTGGAATACCTATTAAAATGATGTATAATGAGCTCTGGAATAGGTATCCGGAAATCTACAAGGAAGAAGGGAAAGATTTCTATGCTTTGAGCAATTTATCATTCACTGGACCGCAACACTCTTTGTTCGATGGATTTCTCAATAAGGGGAAGTTCTTCTCACTCACTGATATAACTTGGACCGCATGCATGGAAATCGTTGATCCCGAATTTTTTGTTACGACCATTGTGGAGGCATGTCCCGAATTATACTTCCTATGGGTCGGCGTATGAAGATGAAGATCATCTCCCACCTATCATTCCCTGGGAAACTATTCGGATTATTTTGCGTTGTCCAGGACTTGCAGTTTTATCATTACATTGTTGCCGCGTATCAATGAATCCAGAGGATTGGATCGAACTCTTATCTCGTGGTGAAATATGGGAAATGATATATATATATTCCGTGATACCTTTACCGATCACTGACCTGCCCGTATTCACGAGATGTTGTCCCGGTTTAAGTAACCTTGGAATTTATGTTGATGTTCATGTAATTGATGATGGTATCCCAATTGATACCTCACTCCCTCCTTCCATCATCTCACCCAACATGGCTCAAGCTCTGACCCAACGTAAATTTATGACATTCTCGCTACGGCATCTAAATTGCGGATACAGCCCATATTACTCTCATCTCGGACCTAAAATCGCATCGTTCATAATGGAGATATGTATATCATCAAATGTTGAACAACCGCTAGTTACTGGGTGGAGTTGGCCATGGGATGAAATCAAGACCCATATGTCCAACATAAACAATCAAAATAATTGACTAACTCCAGCGGAAAATATAGAAGAACGGAGGAAAATGCTTGGTCAATGAGAGATGTTTCTATACTGTAGATAGAGATTATAGGTTAACGAGAGCATAATTTGATATAATCTGTAATTAACTCACGCAAAGTTAATATGACTTAAAAAGTCCTGATTGGATTGATGCCTGTGGTGCAAAATTAAGTAAGGTACCAGTATCATTGACAAAGTAAAAAATGCGTACTTAGAGTTCGTTGAACAATGGTGACGAAATCGTTGGACCCGGAAAGTTCACATTTCGAATGTAGTCTGGCAGATAAGTTTATAATTAATTGGTATTTTCAACAAACTTACCCTCGCATCAAACTAAGTTCGTTAGAGAAGGAATTGTTCCAGAGGTTTCCGGTTTTGCAGTACGAGTTCTCCCAGCAAGTTTAAACTCAGGCTGGGTTCTGGCAGTTGACTTGAGGGAGATCTAATAGAAAGAGAGGTTAGTGACCAAGGTATATAAATGAAACCTCGACTTTATTTTCATCATCCTATCACATCAAAATGTGTTCAGCGTGTACGCTGAATTTTAAACATCGAAAGTCATTTTTGGATCACGGTTTTATTAGGCCGGGTAACTCCGAGTCCTTTTTATTCTTCGTCTCCATCGCCTAAGGCGTTGTGTTGACCTTGCTAACTCCCTTTGCAAAGGTTTTCATCAGAAAATCAATTATTCCATGGAGTAATTACACCAACGCTTGTATCCGAAGGAATGTTCAAATTTAGCTCTTAATGGTGTCGATGTTTTACGAATAATGTTCCTTTGGGGTCGTACTTCAAAACAAATATTAATGGATATACCTCGTCGTGCCTTCTAAATGTCTTATATGATTTTTAAGTGGGTCTATATAAATCCACAGTTATGTCCTGACTTGATCTTGAAAAGCGAAGGCAAAGAAACGTGCATATTCAAATTGTAACTATCCTTTTCATTGAGCTCTGAGCTGTGAGTTTTTTAAGGGATGGAATGTGATACTAGGAAACTGACTGCGCTGTTACCCCCAATGGCGAGTAGTACGATCAATTTAAAAAATGTCAAATCATAGCATCTGATAATGTTTGAACAAGAGCGAAGAAAGAGCAGAGACAAGGAGTCTCATACGTTTTACGTTCTGATTTTCCGTTGGAGATGGAATGATTTACAGTTTTCAAGTTGTATATTTCGGCGCTTTATTTAAAAAGGCGAGCCTGCCGCAATTGGGGAAATTCGGTTGACACCATCAGATTTTCTGGTTCAAAAATAGCGAGTAAATAATGATTGACAACCTTCTAAAATAAATAATTAGCAATGATGATGAGATATGTCGCGTGCCTTTCCAAAGTCCACAGTTTATGTAGGAAGAGTAGTTCATGTGACTACAAGAAGATAAAGCTCTAATCACACCGCTTCCTGATCAAAAGATTGTTTTTTTTTTTTCAAGTTTCCTCTCGCATGGCAAATCTCTTTTTATCAGAAATTGATTTAATTTCCAATAGCGAAATACCGAAGAACACTGCTTGCAACACATGAAATCGTCGCCTACGACGAGTCCAATTGAATACCGGACTTTTACTGCATAGTAGTGCTAGTGACATGGCACGGCATACACCAGAAATTCGCAGTGTTTAAGAATTAAATCGACTGGAATAATTGAACATGATTACACGAAGCTAATTAATTTAATTACGAAACTTACCATTTATCTTTACCATGAGCTCCTATTCTGAAACATGTGTACTTTATTGACTAGTGTTATCGGTTACCAATGTCTGGAATTCTAGTACAAACCCTACTGTAGAAGCACAGCTATTCCATAATCTAAGTACAAGAAATCAATCTAGCTGAGTGAAGAAAAGACTATAAATGTCTCACGTTGTGCCCAACAATCAACCGTCGACTATAATAAGGTTCAAGACCGTAAAGCGTATTTGTGGAGGCATAGCTAAAAAAGCAGAAATAATGTCAATTAATGATAAATGAAGATACATAGGGCTACCGCCCCATATCGCCTTTGATGGAGATAAAAAAACACCGGAGTCGAGGGGTAAAATCTTGTTTGTACCGTTGATAAATACTTGAGTTTTCATCTTTCTCGTTCGAGGATGATGACATGACGAAATTGAAGACTCGTTTACAACCTATGAACTTAAACTTGAAGTACTTTGTCACATAGTAATCTTCTCCGGGGGCATATTGAACGAGAACGTCAAGAGAACATGCGAGAAGTAAACTCATAACGAACAATCCGAAGCGTAATGTTCCGTATCAATGAGATACCCTTAATAGTTTGGTATATGGCTTGTCTATCACATCTAAGCGTTCAAAAACTGGTAGGCGCAGATGGTGGGGGTGAGTAAAACGCGGAGCGCGTATTCCTGTCGCTCAGGACCACGAGACCATCAGGCTAGTAGAGAAGTACCCGCTTTTGACGAGAAATACAACCACTCATCGAGTCGTAAACGTTCCGTGAATTGATGTCTCTTCATCTACAGGGACGAAGTAAACTTCTTGATCTGTATTAGCAGCATATGGGGCATTGGCTGGACCGAAAATAAAGTTACAAGTTTAGGCATAATGGAACAGGAACAGTAGGAACATGTCGCACCTGGCTCTCGGTACCTGAAGCTATGGTATACCGAGCGGCATAGCCCAGTACCAAAGGATCACTACATGTTTGATTGGACCAGACTCCGAAAAATACAGATAACTCCGTCATATGTATCCCGCTATAGTGCATGATAATAAGCCTGCAGTGATCCTCCATCATAACTGAGGGAAAGCGAGTCGTAGTGCCAACTTTTTCTTTTGTCGAGTCCTGCAGTCAATCTTTTGGACCTTCCATGAAAAAGTCGCACAATCTACTGGGACCCTGTGAGGACAAAATAAGAAAATACAAATAATAATCACACCGACATACCAACACAGTGGTGATATTGATGGCAGGGAGCCCAGGATTAAATTAGAGTGTAATCCCGGCCCTCCAAATAATGGAGTAAAAAGAAAGCAAATAATAAGCACTGACTCGGAGCGGAGCACGAGAAAAGTGACGGCAAGTTCCGGACCAGCCGCCATGGGTTTCCAACAATTTACCGGTTGAATCCAACACGACAATAAGTCTACTACGTGAATATGAGAGTTTTTATTGATATAAAACCATATTAATTTTATTTCCAGGCAAATCGAATAGTACTATCGTACAAATATTATTAACATAACATCTACCGTATGTGATTTATCATTTAGGTAGATGAAAGTCCGTATCAATAGTAAAACTAGGCTTGATATGCACTTTATTCCCTCATCTGACAACACATTGCAATTCATTGTCGAGATCATGATACTCCCACGACTTATGATCGATCTGATCCTCCATGACATTCTCCTATCTGTCCGTCTTCTATTATTCTCTTGGTAATACCGGTACTTCATCAACTCGCATTCTTTGCATTGAACAAGTTATGAATTTCTAATGAAGAGAAATAATTATGAGATCAGATAGACAAACGTAACATGAAAGGCCCAAGCCAAGTCTCGCGTTTAACCCTAAGTACATTTTTAGAACCTTTTTCACTGTTGTTGATAAAGCCACCTTAGGAGACGATCACGTTTATCCAGATGCATACTTTCTGGTTGTAAAAAATCAGATCATATCTTCTATTCAACATATAGAAATCAGTACACTGATACCAATCACGTTCCTGCTTCCTTTGGAACCGTTGAAAACCAGCATCATGAAAAATTGAATACTATGGCGTCTCGTTGACACACTCTACTATTGACGAATGATTTACTATTGAATTATTTTTGTCATGATTGAGCGTGCTTTGGACCTTGTTTATATCGTCGGACAACGCGGGATCCGGGAGGTATATAAATATACTTGAAACATTACAATCTATACCCTAAACTCCGAGATATAGAGTGTAAGCCTAGGGTCATATCTTTAGAGTCGAGTCGGACGCGTGTATCATGAATCTTAATCTTTCTCTCACTTATCTTCCGCGATTAGACTCTCAGTCCCGCTCTTGCATCGGAGAAGACCATTTCGTAAGATGGGAGCTTTGTTACGCAGGGAAGATCCTAATCAAGTCAAAGCGGCATAACATCGGGAAAGGTAATTACATATATACCTAACTAACCTCATATGTCGTTCTAATTTCTTGAATCATCGTTAGGATTGGCAACTACAGACGATATTCTTATCACTCTGTCTTGGGCTATCGGTGATCTATCCTGAAAAAATCCACAAAGCATATACTGATGCTAAATATTTGATCTGACCGTTAATCTCGTTTTACTATATTCATACTTTTGCACAGGCTACTTGAGATCTCGCCAAGTGGGAAAAAGTACGAAACAAACAATCCTACCCGCCATTACATAACATTCTGCGAGCAAATAACAACCGAAATCACTGGCAACAAGCACTGTTTGAGTGGTTTGAAGAAGATACGCTAAGTACACAATCCTAACATTTAGTTTTATTCTTATTCTTGGATTCCGTTTTCCAAGGTCGATACCAAGGTTGATTAAATAGCGAAAACACAATTCAACACACTATCTTGTCCATAACTTCTAGCGTATCAAGAAATTCATCGCTTATCTACATATGACGCTTCACAAGAATAGGATCCGGCATGCAAGTATTCAAGAATGTAAGGTTCCCCCCCCCCCTTCCTTAAAATATTAGCACATAATATATTAAATCATTATATCCCGACCCAAACCGGATGAACCCTTCCCTCATGCAAATGAAATAGCTAGGTTTAGAGAACGTGTTTTCCCACTTTTTCTAGAACAAAAACAAGCTTGAGCAGAAGTTGAATTGAAGGAAGTTTTTTATGAAGCCTACAAAGAATTTATGATGTGACATAAATTACTGCACGATTCTATTCAATAACGATACTTCTTGCTCTTAGATTCTGCCTTCAGCATCGGCGTTTCTCTTGATCTAGCCAGAAACGACTTTCAAGTAGCGTCGTTGAAGGGTTCTTTGTCCTACTTCCTATGGATTGTCAAGTGATTTTGAAATTATTATATATCACCCGTCTTGTTCCCATTCATGTGCGCTCCTCAGATGGTGACCTCCCGTCCTTCGAGATACTACAATAAAGCAGATTGAAGATATCGAGACGGAGATATGCGACAGTGTGCAAGTAGATTTCATTTTCAGACAGGAGAACATATTTACTATATCCCCGCAAATCATGACCCTGACGAGTTGGTTGGTACATCGAAGGACAACTGTAAACATATATAGAAGACTTTAGCGCAAATATTTTGGACACATATTCGGAAACGTCTGTTATCCAGTTTTATACGATCGTCCTGAAAAAGTAAGATCTAATCGTCGTGCGTATTATTTACTCGAATTGTAATTTTATTCAAGGAAAATCCTCGCCAGATGTTCACAGCACAGGCGATCGATTTACAAAACTTAAGATCATCCAAAATGAATTAGTGAGCTTTTAGTTCGGTGAAATTTTTCCATACGAAAACGTTTGTAGAATCAACCACCAATCACTTTTGAATGGTATTCCCATGTCTGGTAATTCGTGGTAGAAGTCAAAATCATGGTAATGTATATTAGATTGAAAATGATATTTAATCAATATGGGGGATGAAATTTAACCAACTAACACCGGAAAGTGTCCCAACAGGAAGTTTTCGAAGTGAAATAATAGCTAAAATAAGGATGGCCAGGCGAGCAATGATGTATAACAAGACAATAACAGAAAGAAAATATTTTGTAATAGAGAAAACGAAACTGCGACGACTGCGATCATCGACAGTATCAAAACCGAGAATAGACAGAAAGAACATCAGAGGAATTCCAACAATAATCAATGCAGAGACACGCCAAAGCCATAATTCAACTTGGGTGGGAAACTCGTAATTCCACGCAAAGAGGTGAATTCCACCAAATACTGCCGCAGTTATGATTTCTGCAAAAAAGTTCCAGAGATCGTTGGAACGTTTCGGCAAGAAGCCTGAATAGAAGGTTGGCACTTGAAGTCTTTGAGAGAAGTCATAGTCATTGTATACTCTACCCATTATGAATTCTGCCAAAGTTTTTATGCTCCATACATTCGATTTGGTCTGTTCGGAAGTATCGGCCTCCCCAGGTATTTTCGAGGGAAGCATGATTGGATAGTCGACTCGAAATGGTTTGTGCCACCAACAAATATATATGGCAGCATTCAAGGTTGCGTAGGCGCAGGCCATTAGTTCGATCTCAGTTAGAGGGGGATGCAGAGCTCTACGGACAAAACACTGCACGATGAACCAGATAGTTTGAGTCATTGCAAAAGTTTTAGCCAGTGAATCTTGTTTACTTCTATCCAGAATATCGTTTTCCGAAGTCTTTCTTCGGTTTCGGAGCTCATCTGGAAGTGTTGCCTGAAGTCTGTCCAGAAGCTTGACCCGAAGCCTCTTCCGAAGCCTGCCCCGAAGCCTGCCTCGAAGCCTATCCCAAAGCCTATCCCAAAACTCGTCCCAAAGCTCGTCCCGGAACTTGTCCCGAAACTTGTCGAGAAGCTCGTCCCAAAGCTCTCCCCAAAGCTCGTTCATAATATCGTCCAGAATCTCGTCCCAAAAATCATCCCGACACTCATCCCGACACTTGTCCTGAAGCTTGTCCCGTAGCTCGTACCAAAGCTCGTACTGACGATCATCCCGAAGCTCATACCGAAGCTTGTCTCGAGGCTCAGGCCGAAGCTCGTCCTGACACTTGTACAGAAGCTGGTACCGAAGCTGGTACCGAAGCTTGTCCTGAAGCTTGTCCCAAAGCATGTTCTTAAGCCTAGTCCGTAACAAGTCGCTGAGCTTGTCATTAAGTCTGTCCTCAATCCCGTCGTCTGTACATTTCTCTATCTCGATTGGGAATGCTATATTCACACTTTCTTCTGCCATATTTTTCACCAATGATAGTATTGCCACTTTGGCATTCAATATGACCTGCAACAACTCGGATTCCGACACCGTCTTCAAAATCGCCGTCATCAAGATAGTTGTCATCTCACCTAACATCGCATCAATACCACCGTCGTTTGTGAGTTTGAATCCAGAACTAGCAGTGATAGAGGCCGTGACGAGAATCTTGAGCTGAGACTTAACATCATCGTCAAGCCTGGCGTTAGTTTTAACCAGATAGTCAAAGTTGTTGTCTGAGAATCGTGAATTCAACACAAGTAAATGATGTGGGTTTAGTTTTTGGTCGGTTATAACAAAACCCCCCATCAGAGAAAAAAAGGCATGGGTCATCGTTAAGCCTATATATGAAGAACTGTGTTAGCATTATTAAGGGAATTGGGTAGGATTACATACCATTGGTTTCCTTTATGATATCTTTGGCAGCTGTGTATTGTCGAAGAGCCCACATGACTATGATTTCTGGTGCGACAAGGGCAACAAGAATAATTTTGATTCTAGTCGTCGATCTCTGATATTTTGCCCAATACCTCTTCCACCATGTTTTGTATGCGTTAGAGTTGGGTTGCTCTTCTGATTGCGTTAAACTTTCCACGTCGTTCGGCTTATCGGTATGGAAAGTGATGTTTGGGTGACAGGAGACCCAAGTACACGCAAATATGGTCGTCAAGGAACTCCATAAGATGTTCCAAATGGTTCGATCACCTTCTGGGGATTGGGGGGTAACCTGGTTGGCAAGGCATTGAAGCGAACTGGAGGAGAGATTATAAGCGATAGCAGCTAATTCAGACTCGTAACACAAGCAATGGGTAGCATTTGGATTCATGATGTAAAGTAGGGATGTGAACCTGGTTTAGAGGGAAACTACATGTCAGTTAAAAGAACACAATGGAATCTAATGGAACGGGGACACCTTATCCTGACATGCAGATCTCTAACAACGTGCCCTTGTTTACTCATGTTTGCAGCAGAGGTGCTTCGGTCAGAAAACGCACACGTAAGGACTTCTGACCGGCGCCTCAGGCTATGTACCAAGGGGGGGACTGCGTTAGCGTAATGAATGATTCGATATCTGCTCTATAATACGTATGCAGTATCCAGTGTGATAATGAGAGAAGGCGTCTAGAAATGGAAATGATGGAGATATTTCGTGGGAATAACCATGAACATGCGGCGGTGTCGTACTATATACAGCAATAGAATGGATGACGAAGGCCACTAGGAAGAGAGAGCGGTGACATTGAGGAATTTTAGCTATTCGGTAAACAAAGTTTCTTTTCCCACATCGCCACAGGTGAGGGCAGCCTCGAGGTTGTGCAACTATTCATCTATCAGGGAGGTGGTTGGTCCGCTAAGTTTGTTTTAGAACTTGAGTGCAAAAAGGTTTTTAATAATTTATGAAGATGCTTAACGTAGGGACTAGATGATTTGTTGAAACAAAAAAAAAATCCAGAATTTATTCCATGTCAGCCGTTATTCATTATAATCGTACGGCATCGAGACTTGGGTAACTGCGTACTTCGATTCTCATATTCTTGGAGGAAGAAAAAAATTATTATCCTTCAATGTTTTAACAAGGGAAAGGGCGCAAGACATACACGTGGTGAACCTACATTGACGGGCTATGGCCAGATGTTAAGTCACGAGCCAAGAACGACGCAAGGGGTATGTGGGAATCCATGCATTTTATTATTCAAGTTGAGTAAATCCCTTCGGGACTTTAACATCGTCGTTTGTTTCTTGATATCGGTCTGTCAAGTTTCCAATTTGCCAGACTCGGAATTGGAATTGAGATTGACGCGTAGAGACGAAAAAGGATAGATTAAATATTAATATTTATCGTAATTGAAGTTGGACTCTTACTTAGTTGTTACGATTTACGTCGGTCGGGTATAAGTGGAATGGCAAGCAGTGAGAAAAATCGTTAGATTACGTAAACGCCAAACAATGTCTTAGTCCGTGCAAGACTTGTCAAAGGTTTTGAGGTTGTAATACCAAACATTTATGAATCTTAGTCCGTGCAAGACTTGTCAAAGGTTTTGAGGTTGTAATACCAAACATTTATGAATGGGAAGTACTATTCTGCAAGTGTCTATGTTCAGACTTCTAATAACGGCTGCAGATCACTGGAATTTGTCCTCCAAAATGTCAAAGTCAGACGTCCAACGTTTGAACACGTCAACAGTGTTCGTAACTGATACTCAAGGATAATATTTTTCTCCCTTATCTTATTGCGTATTACCGTTGCAGTGCAGTGTGGTTAGCCTGAGACGCTTCAAACCCATGATTCTTGACGTCTAATTAAGTTTAAGGGATGAAGAAGAGAAGTCGACTGTCGATGATTTAATTCCTACTTGGTGAGATTTTATTTCATCCTTTCATGTAATGGCACTAAACGATTTAGACTATTCAGTCCGGCACGACGTGATACCGTCCACAGCTGATGTTCTAAATACTCCCCGTCAGTGGACTATCATCAGTCATTAATTTGGCGTTATGGCTGTAGTACATACGTATTACAAAACCAGTACCATTCCCATTCCCACGAACAATCTCCCTTTCTTTTCTTCTGGTCGCAACTTCTGATATTCAGCACCACATACAGAATTCTGCGTCACCCACGAAGAGGATATTGAATACTCGAAATAAACGCAAACTTCTTACTCCCAAGTTGAGATGGAATGTAAGATGTCCCCTTTCTCTGGAGATGCAGTGTATACGCAGGTTTGTGACGGACCATTTTCCAGAGGCTGTACTAAATGAGGTGTTTGAATTTCCATCCACCATGGTTTTGTGATAAATGAATAAGAAAACTCGCCTGTTGACAGTTCAAGTTGGTGAGATTCTATCTCATCACGAAATCGCACTAAACGATTTAGACTGTTTAGTTGCTAGGGACGAAATTGTGATCAGATAATTTTTTGTAAGAAAATATGGGCCTCCCTTCAAGTTCAACATTTGAATTTAACAAAGAGAGACCGAAGATTTTTAGATTTTTTGCAAAGTAAAAATCGTGCGCCAAGTGTCCACGAATTAAAAGGGTTCGAATAGGCTCCGTTGAATAAACAGCCTCATGGGGCGATGCCAAAACAGGCCGTATTAAACATTTCAGCCTATAGGATGCGATGCGACTATGACAGGTCTTCTAAGCCTTGTGATCTTCTTTATTGAGTTAGATATATCTACCCATGGTTCATATGCGGTTGGTTCTCCTAACGACTCCATGACATGAGACCTTTAACAATAAGTGGCAACTCACATTACGGTGCGTGTTTTATGATTATTTCGGCATTAGACAACTTTACATCGAAAAATGATTATAGTCCATGTTGGATTGATGTCCCACAACAAACACCGACCGCAGGGTACAGTACTTCCGTGGCTCCAATCCCCCGTGGCCCTGAGTTCGTTTTGGGAGCACCAATGACTCCTTCACCAAAGCACCTACTGTTCGTAATTTATGCAATGGCGACACTTGAAGACCCATACCTTCAAGGAACAAAGAGTGGACATTCCTTCGGAAACGAGAATAATTTATAATTATATACCGGCATAGTCTTTGAACCTTAAAGAAACGGCTCGTTCAAAAAAACAGCAGGTGGAACAGATGAGAGAAGGACATGGCGCATCATAAGTCGGAGTACATGACTTTGATGAGAATTATAATGTATCGCGAGAGGAAAGATAAAAGTGCGTATCAGTCCCGCTTTCACTACTGATACTTCTTGAAGCAAGAATTACGTATACTTAGGTTTGTGCGCAGATATATTTCAGAAGATTAACACGAATATTGTCCGAGGTCAACTTACTGCAAAGTGAATGATATTGAAACGGTAACTCAATAGATAGAATGTATTTACCCATAGATATCTAAAAAGGTCAGAGTCATAAGTATCAAACTTAGGAAGTTGAAACCAAGTCCGGAACTTGCCGTTACCTTTTTCATGTTCCGCTCATCGCATGCGACGTATCTTAGCGGATGATCATTGGTTCTTAAATCTTCTAAACTGATGGTATTGACATTTGTCCTTTACACACTATATAAATTATACATATAAATCAACTCGACAAAAACTCGACTATATCCAGAGTAAATTGAAAACTTAAAACTTTATATTATTAAAACCTACATTTGTATAACACGATGATTAATCTACATGGGGGATAAATGTTAACCAATTAACATCGGTAAGTGTTCCTACAGGAAGTTTTCGAAGTGAAACAATGGCTAAAACGAGGATTAAAAGACGAGCAATGATGTATAATACAACAAGGATGGGAAGAAAAATTTTAGAGAGGGAGATACGAGTAGAGGGTATTTGAATAGTGTTCGTACTGATAATTGATATTGGTATAAAAGCAACTGGAGGGGCTCCAACGATAACCAGCGCGGAGACACGCCAAATCCATAATTCAGTTCTAGTCGGAAACTCGTAGTTCCATGCGAAAAGGTGAATTCCACCAAACACGGCTGCCGTTGCGATCTCTGCGAAAAAGTTCCAAAAATCGTTACCGGGGTCTTGGAAGAAGCCCGAATAAAAGGTTGGTACCCGAAGTCGCCTTTCAAAGTCGATTCCGTCATATACGGAACCCTGCAAAAGCTTTGCCAATGTGGTCACGTCGCGCAGGTTCAGTTTGAATGTATCTTTTTCTCGCCCCTTGTGAGGTATTTCTGATTGAACCATGATCGGGAGATCAACTCTAAACGGTTTGTACCACCAAAATAAATATATGGCAGCACTTAAAATCGCATAGGCACAGGTCATCAGTTCGAGTTGGGTCAAAGGAAGATCCCGGGTCCTACGAGCAATACATTGCACACCGAACCAGGTGGTTTGAGCCAGTGCAAAAGATTTAGCCAATGAATCTTGTTTACTTTTATCCAAAATATCTCCTTTCAAAGTTTTCTGAATTCCTCGGGGTGAGTTCCGAAGCCTTTCACGAATTTTGTTTTCGAGGTCTCTCTGAAGTCCCCCCCAGAGCGATAACCGGATCTCACTGGGCGTCGCATTCTGGTATATTTCCTCAGCACCATATATATCCACCACTATGGCCGACGTTCTATTCAATAATTCGGCTGCAGCGTTCATTATGGCACTCAGCAAGTTTTCTAATAACTCTTCATCATCGCATCCAGCCCTAAACGACTCATACTTTGACACCACCTCCAAACCCACTGTCGTTAACGTGTCTGTTATTGTCTCTGTCGCTGCACCAGCACAGTGTTTAATGTATACTTTCTTCCAACCCTTTGCCGTATTCCTGTCAGTGATGATGAAAGCCTTGACAGAGGCCGTAACCTCTGTCTCGACACGGGCCTTAACTTCATCAGCCATAAGCGCAGTTTTGATCAGACGACGCAAGTCGGTATAGTCAAAGTTCCATCTACCCGGTATTAACACATGGGCTGGATTTTGTTCTCGATCAACCAGAACGAACCCTCCCATTAATGAGAAAAATGCATGGGTCATTGTTAAACCTATAAAAAAAAAAACTCGTTGAACTCTTTGAAAGATAATATGGTAAAAGTGTCGCACACACCTTTATGTCTTTTAACTATATCTCTAGCGGTCATGTATTGTCGAAGAGCCCACATGACGATAAATTCCGGTGCGATGAGTGCGACCAAAAAAATCTCTATTCTTGTCACTGTTTGATGACTCGGCCAAACTATTTTCCAACACCTCTTCCAGAATTTTCTGAACATGTCGCTGTGAGATCTCTCTTTTGAGATTCCGTTCGCCGGTTTCAAATCGTCATCGTCGAAAGAAATGTTTGGGTGGCAAGACACCCACGTACAAGCAAAGATGGTCGTTATTGAACTCCACACAATATTCTGAACTGTTCGTTGAGAGAGTTGATCAGTGAGGCATTGAAGGACACATGAAGAGAGGTTGAAAGCCGTAATAGTCAAGGTGTTGTTGTAACACTGCAACAAACAATGGCTGGCATTCGCATCCATAGTCGGGAGGAGAGGAAAGAGAAGAGATGAAAGTTGGTTGGAGACTCTTTTTTAGAAACTCTGATATATACGTCAGAAGAAAAGTACATTAGCGCTCATGAATGTACTGCTTCGAGGAACCATATCGGTAAATTGGGTGATTTGAAAATGATCAGAGAGGAATGGTGGGAATTGGCTGTATTCACTGGTACATCACCCAAATTACTGATGAAGTAAGATATGTCAACGAGAACGAACTGAGCTTTGAAAAATATTCCAAAATCGTTCAGTGCATTTCTGTGGGCTGGGTATATCTAGAGTGATCGATAAGGCATTGGATTGAAAATAAAAAAAAAGGATTGGACTGTGCTAGCGAAGTCGGAACTGTGGGCACCAATTTACGGTGTC
Organism: Clathrus columnatus; assembly: GCA_020884735.1. Lineage (NCBI taxonomy): Eukaryota > Fungi > Basidiomycota > Agaricomycetes > Phallales > Clathraceae > Clathrus > Clathrus columnatus. The sequence continues at coordinate 3,583,558 of BPWL01000001.1, forward strand.
AAATCGGGGGAAGAGGATATGAACTAGTTTAAAGTGGAATTAAATCTTTATGCCACAGAAACACTTATCAAATATACTTTGCCCCCGTTGTCTTGCGAAACCAGGCTTCTACAAAAATCGTACTTAGCCCTAAACTTTGACTGGCTAATAATTTTATTTTCTCTTGACAGTTCCTCATTTCAGGGGAAGGCACTACGTGTTTTCATCAATCATCCATTCTGTATATCATTTATAACTTTGCAATACTGAACTTGGACAATGTTCAACATCAACGGAAGAAACAAAGGGAAGGAATACTTCGGTCAACATACCTACCAACAAATGAATTTGTTACACATTTATATGTACACCCATAATCTGAACAGGACAAGATCGACTAACAGGGTCCGTGCTCACTGCGGGCGTTATCTGTGTTAACAAAGATGAATGATGTGATAGAAATGTGGCGAAGCGACGCACGTTTGAGGAGTATCCAATAAGATCCATTACACTATTAGAGGGACTGCGTAATTACGAAGGTCACAAGAATGAAGCAGCGCAAAGAAGTCACTTCAAGCCGGCAGCCCATAGAGAAAAGCTCTCTAAAACCAACGAGTCTTGGAACAAAAATGAGTTGCAACTTGCAGGCACCGCAAAATAGAAGTCGGAGAGCAGGACGTTGGAAAGTAATCTTTAAACACATTTGAACGCAGAAGTAATTCACCAATATCTGTCTTGAAAAAGACTTGACTCAGGAGAATATACGGTTATAGCGGCATGGTCATGGTACGGACCCGGTAGCGAGTTCCAAGCGTCCAAGAGGCAAGAGCTGTGGTTCAAACTGGCACGTGACCGCGACCTTGACTAATCCCAACGGTTGGAATCACCCGGGCCGGTGATGTAAGCTTGACCCGATCTCAATCCAATAACCATGATAACTTCGAATTCGTTGTCTCTGGAAGTTGAAAGAACTTCCTTATAACAAACTTACGTCAAAGCTCACGGCCAAACTTCTCAAGACTATTGGTATTGGTTTTTTTTAGCTATTGGGAGTCACATCCAACTAAACTTTCTGTCAGTCAGTCTTTATCGTCAAAATATCTAAAATGGTTGGGATGGGCCAGATAAAGAGTACACAGGCGGACAACCAGTGATCATCGCTGTAACTCAGACATGATCCTATGCAATTGGAGATCCAAATACTTTCGTCGACCTTACTTATCCTCTTGGCTTGTATTATTCTTGAAAGTTGCGTGTTAAACCTTCCCCTTTGTGCTTTGGACATCCGCTATCCCAATATTGACGCGGTTACTGTCGTACATTTTCCCAGGAAAAAAACTTTTTCAAGTTTTGTTTCGACATCACTTTCATATTTATATTTTACACCCTATTGAAAGCTATCACGTAAGGCGACATTCTTTAAAAAAAAAATCGGTCTTGAACAGTTCTGAAGTCGGAGGACCATGTTCTAATAGAAGAAAACTGACGCTGATTATTATTTGGTAGTTATTTTTCTATTTCTCCCGGGGTTTCATTATTTTACATAATAATTCTGAACAATTCAATTGCAGAACTGGACATCAAATTGGTATCAAAAAATCGATTGAGGGTTTAATCGTGATTCCGTTGACCCCATTTTATTCTGTAGTAGCACTTAACGATTTTACCAAAAAGTCATCGCCGGAAGAAAACTTTCGGTGAATATAACACTAAGCAGTATACTAGTATATTTGCTAAAAGTATATCAATGTCAACGTCTACCAAAGTGAGCGTTAATCAACATGTGGGATGAACGTTAACCAGTCGACATTAGTGAGTGAAATTCAGAGATTCCTTTGGAAAGATTTGATTGCGAAATCAATATCCAAATAAAGGAGTGCTGTTAACAATCCGTTCATCCTTGTTTCTGTTTAAGATTACCTCAAAAGTTAAAACCACTCGACCACAACTTGAAATAACATAAAAATAACAGAACTGGGCTAGTCCTTGCTCCCGCCAATTGCGACATAGAATCTCGAAAATAATCAGGTACGCTTCGCAGATGTACATAGCCAGATTGGCCCCAAACGATCTGCATTTAGTATTGTAGATTTTTGAATAGGATGATAATGTCTAAAAAGCGATTGTACTTACAACGGATATTATCCTTTAGGTCGTTTTGGACTAAAATAAAGGAGCCCGGCCCGTTTGATGTTCGCATATGGCAGCGGAGAAAAATACAAATCGCCAACAGTTTGGCGCACCGTACTAGTCATTTCACGTCTTTAAGGCCAACGCGTTAACTTGTTGAACCTGATGCAGATGTCATCTCTGGTAAAGTACGAAACTTTAATATCTATACAGAATTTATTAAACAGGGGTCTCTTAAAACATAATCATGGAATATTGTTTATGTAAGGTAGATCATGCGTTTGGTACTAGCTGTTGTTCTCTGAAAATTCAGGACATGTGTAAGTTTCTGTCATATCAAGATTACAGTAATGGGATATATCTTACCCCTCTGTAAAAGGAGTTGCCCAAATTATTGTTCTACTAAATTCAGGTTCTAGTGCCAACTTGGTTTCGGAAGCTATAGTGACAGCGGCAACGGTTTCTGGCTCGGGAATGACTGGAGTCGTCGAAACGTGTGTTACCATAAGAGTGAACAAAGAGAGGACGGCTATGAGTTGCATTTTTTTCGAAGAGAGAATTCTGGTATGACTTGGGAAGCGAGGTAATTGAACGCAACAACTGCTGAGTTTAATGAAGTTTTATGAGCTCATTACTCTCCTTTTTATATGCTTTTGACCCCACTAAACTAAGGACATGAAACAACGAACTGCTTGTTTCAATTCGACTAAAACACAGACCTCGCAACCTGCACCAGGTGTGTTTCAATCGTTTCCCCATGTAATTCGTTTAACCGCATTAAGTCTGACGCATGTAGGTACTGGTCAAAAGCAGTCGCCCCTGCTTATTGAGTTCTGAGAACGACAAGCTAAAATCATGATGTAGATGTGATTTGCTCAAATGAAACTGATCTTCAGTTCCATTCTCAGGGTCAACAAACCAGATCTACGAATGTTAAACCCTTCTAGATGGTCTGCCGCCCCTACAACAACTGGCACAAAAAAATTGAAATTGAAACCTGCATCTAGTTACATGGTTCTCATTCGCATGAAATTCTGAACTAGGGTTTGTTGGGTTTTTCCCCGTAGCCCAAATAGCTATAGCTTTAAGTTATTTTTGGCCGTTAATATCACGGTTTCAGGGCACATCTATTCCCCAAAACGAAACATTTTACAGAGGCGTTTCAGAACTACTAGTAGGTATGAGGTTATCCGCTAGGCTTTAAGTTTGATTGTTATAAATCATTTGAAAGGTTTTTATTAGTCGCTTACATCAACCAACCAACCAACGCAGATTATTCTCAGTTATCAAGTTCTCTGAAATCTGTAATACGCATGCGCATTGACATGTGTGTGACCCTTTTGTTTTTCTACCGATCGGATAGCTTGCGTCAGATGACATGTAAATACTTTGACTTTGTGAGATAAATATACAACTTGAGGCGGACCCTCCCGGACCGTCACTTCGGACATGGCGTTGATGCAGGTATTTGTATTATATCAATACAAGGCCAGCTGAAAAAAATATCGATAAGAAAGAAACATACCTTTGTCTGCTGAAATAAAAAGACAATTAAAAAGGAGAAAAGCTATGGAATTTAGTAATCTAACATACGATAGGGCAATTTTCATCTCAAAGGATCCGTCAGCTGAATTCCCGTCACAATCACTTTTGTTGATAAATATATAGGTTTAACGGTTTCCACAATCCTTCAACCGTGAGAGAGTTTTAGCATTAATTTTAATAGTGCAATCGACTCCCAATTAAACTGAGCAATTTGCGCGAATGGGACCGAGAGTGGTTGGCATCCGAGAAATCTGAATGAAAATAGAGTGACACTCCGCCAACCGAGAAGGGTATAATCTTCTAGCAGTACATCTGATCAAAAACTAATTTTTGACCCTCAGGCTGTGGATAGAATTGAAGATCACTGGTTTCATTTGAGCAAATCACATCAACATCATGATTTTAGCTTGCCGTTCTCAGAACTCAACAAGCAGGGACAACTGCGAACATGTCGATATGGATCTGAGAGATAGTGCTTATTATATTATGTTTTTGAGTAGATAGAGCTACAAGAGCACTGATGGGCCGCATAGACAAGTGTGGACTGTCGTTCCATGTGTATTATGTAGAAACTGGAAAGTTCCGATGACTCCTCCTTACACTCCATCAATCCACACATGCACCTTTTCGCTAAGTGGTATTACTACCTATCCTTAATTCGAATATATAACGAAGTAATTGAAGGATTGCGATATATTGAAGACTGCACTGAAGTTCATCCTGATGTCATCGTGTTAGCGCAACCAATTCTGACGGACTAAGAGCGTGATCTTGCTTTGGCACGCAAAACAAATGACAGTTCTGAGATCTTAAGGTGGTGCTTTAACTCTTTTGAACGCACCTAACGAGATGGCTGGGGGTGGTAGTTTTGTGAGTTATTAAGAATGCATTTATTTATTACATGTAACCAGAGTACAATATCCTTTTACATTATATATGATAAATCATTCAACATGCGCTATAAACGTCAACCAGTCAATACTAACAAGTGCTCCAGAAGGTAACTTCCTCAACGAAGCAACAGCCGAAAAGAGGATAACAAATCGAGCGACGACATAAAACAGAATAATAACCATAAGTTGAAATTTCACTCTAGCGGGATATTTCCGACGTAGGTATTTTCGAGAACGATAACTAATCATCCATACAGTCATGTAGACTACCGGAGCCACAACAATAACAAGTGAAGATATACGCCAAAGCCATAATTCGATGCGGGTAGGGAATGAATAATTCCATGCGAAAAGGTGAATTCCACCGAAGATGGTTGCATTGGCTATTTCCGCCCGAAAATTCAAGTCGTCCTTTTCATAATCGTCGATGTCGCCTGAGTAGAAGGTTGGGACTTGGACTCGGCGACCGAAGAGGGTATCGTTATATACTGTTCCATCTAAAAATTTGACTACGGTGGTAGTGTTCCATGGATTCAATCGAGCTGTTTGCTCTTCTTCAGATACATTCGAGGGTATGATGGGTCGCGAAATAACTAATTCTCGTTCTTCATGAGGGATACTTGAAGGAATAGCAATCGGAAAATCGACTCTGAAAGGTTTGTTCCACCAGAAGAAGTAAATCCCAGTGCTCAAAGCCGCATAAGCACACCCTATCAACTCGATCTCCGTCAAAGGAAGGCGTTGAATCTTGCGTGCGATACATTGTGTGACAAACCAGATAGTTTGTGCCAAAACGAATGTTTTACCCAACCAATCTTGTTTGCTTTTATCTTGAATGTCTTCTTCTCGAAACGAGAGCAAACTCTTTAAAATGCTCCGAAGCTTCTCACGAACCATAAGACAAACTCTCCCACGTATTCTCCCAAAAAGCTTTTCTTGAAGTTTTGCCTTGAATTTTTCATGAAACCCATCGGACAGTAGTATCGCATCTTTGATACTGAATATAACTTCTTCCTCCGCATCCAACTTTTCGTCAAAAGCTGTCTTCATCGCCGTATTCACCGTATCCATCAAATACTCTAACGAAGCTTCTGCAGCGTGGTCGAACGAATAGGCCAATGCCACCACCTTTGCCGTCCTTTCAATCCCAAGCTCACCGTTCGGAATTAACATATTTGAGCAATACGGCAACTCTCCAGGAAGCAACAGCTCTGACCATAAATATGGCGCATCCAACACCGCCGTCAACGCTACTGGCATAATCACCTCTGCATTCGCTGCTATATTCTCCACTGTGCCCACAACAGAATTCGCTACTACAACCATTTCATCCGCCATTTCATCCGCCGTCAACGTTTCGCCTGTAGATCTGCGAGATATTAGTTTATTCACTGACGTTTTGGCTGACGTTATAATGGTAGATTTGACGGTGGATGATTGAAGACAGGCTTTAACCGAATTTATCACGTTGTCATCGAAATTGAATTCGAGGACGCGGGATGCTCCTAGTACCAATATTCGGACTGGGTACCCTTCACGATCAGTTAATAGAAACCCGCCCATTATGAAAAAGAAGGCATGGGTCATAGATAACCCTATATACGATGTTAAAGCTCAATGATAACGAGATGGACGAGTAGAATATGGAATGCACCTTTGAAGTTTTCTGTTATCTTCTTAGCGGCCATATACTGTCGAAGAGCCCACATAACTATAAACTCAGGTGCAATAAGAGCAACGACCATAATCTCAATCTTAGGCAACAGTCCCTGAATTTTGAGTGGAATCGCACGAATCCAAGGAATAATCTGAAACTTCTTCGAGCAATGTTTTTCCCACCATTCTTTCTTCCACCATTTTCTCTTCTGCCACCATTTCGTATAATCGTTCCAGTGTGGATATGGTAGTGGTTCATGTTCACGTTCAAGATCTTTCTTCATCTTTGCCATCTTCTCTTCATCAAATGAAACGTTCGGATGGCAAGAAACCCATGTACATGCAATAATTGTCGTTAGCGAGCTCCATATGATGTTCCAGACTGTTCTCTGTCCACCTGCGAGGCCTGAAGGGACAGGTTGGTTGGTCAAGTTGCGAATTGAAGTTGCGGAGAGGTTGTAAGCTGCGGTAGTGGAATCGGAGATGTAGCATAAGCAATGGGTTGCGTTCATTCGTGAAAGAGAAGTGGAGAAAGGTCGTAAATGACAAAGATTATTCGTGGGGTGAATGGCTTCCATCGAGAAGACATTATAAACAATGCCCACAAAGTACAAACGACATGCTAAAAAAAGTCAACGAGAATGGGATTGGATGAGAATCGGCCTTGTTTCGTTAATCGTTATGAAACTAGTCCTGCACTGGCGTCCGTCTTGAATTCAAACCTAATTAGTAAGGTCATAGGAAATCCAGAGGATAAACGTCCAATTGAGGAATGGAGAACATGATCAACCTGTTTCTAATTTCAGATCGACAATTGTAATTTAAATACAATAGCTATAACCCACGTATTAGGACATTAGCTGGCCGAATGGGTGATCAAGGTCTTTTGACACCTCCATGCTCTAAGCTCACTGGGGTCCCAGTTATAGCTATGCTCCGTTTTTAAGTTCATGCCTTGCAATTCGCTCACTAAGGTGGGAGTTCTATAATTGCGTGAGAGTATAGCAGATTATTGGACCTTGGGTGGATGATGCGTGCATGTGGTTGGAAGAGAGCGTTGTTGTATGATTTGCGCTCCGATGATCGGCTGCCTTGTGTTATAGCCATGGTAATAAGACAACCTCTGGTTTCATAAGACCCGTCGATAGTCTTATGCAAACTGATTTACCCATGATGTATATAGATACGCGTGTCAGAAAAAAAAGTTCATATTTATATGATGGAACCACGAACGTCCGAAGTGCAGTCTTGAATGTCACAAATTAGATTCATTCGAGTCATCACCGACTCGTCTCAAGCACGTTCCCTTTTGAAACCATTTCTAGGCTTCGAAATATACGAGGGTTTCCCACATCTAAAATCCCTCACATTCTTTCTCAATTCACTCAATTTTTTGTTCCAATGTTAAATCATTTTATTACCTTTGACTTTACAAGGACTATCTCAAAAGACCGTGATCATGCTCTGGTATCCGGATACTTGTGGGAAACTCGGAAGGCATGCCGGGACTCGACTATCACCTGAGCCATCCAGTACACCGTACTAACCAATAGCAAAACAAAATTTGATATATTGATACAATTGTCAACTAATATGTGGTATAAACGTCAACCACTCAACATCAGTAAGTACCCCAGGAGAAAGTTTTCTAAGCGAAATCATAGCTAAAACAAGGATAACAAAACGAGCGTTTACATACAACAAGACAAGGGTTGGAAGAATCGTCTTAGAAATACGGAAATAAACATGTGGTTTACCCCTATTTCGAATAAGAATTGATACTGGTATAAAGATTATTGGGGGAGCTCCAACGATCACAAGAGCGGACAAACGCCAAAGCCATAATTCCATCCGAGAGGGAAATTCGGATTTCCATGCGAACAGGTGAATGCCACCAAAAACGGCTGCTGTTAGAATTCCAGCGAGGAAATTCCAAATGTCTTTTGTTGTTTCCAAGAAGAATCCCGAATAAAACGTAGGCACTTGCAATCGCCGACTGAAGCTGATTTCGTCATATAAAGACCCATGTAAGAATTTCGCCAATGTGATTACATCCATACGCCGTGAATTCGGTTGAGATGTAGATGTATTTATATCTCGCGACTTGTGAGGGATATTCGAATGAACTAACATTGGAAAATCGACCCTAAACGGCTTATTCCACCAAAAAACGTAGATCGCAGCGCTCAAGGCAGCATAAGCACATGTCATCAGTTCTATCTCGGTCAGAGGGAGACGTTGAGCTTTACGTGCAACACATTGTATGACAAACCAGATCGTCTGTGTCAATGCGAAGGTTTTTGCTAACCAATCCTGTTTACTTTTGTCTTGAATTTCTTCTTCTCGGCAATATACCAAAGTCTCTAAAGTATCCCGTAGCCCATCGCCCCGAAGCCTGGCGCGTAGCTTCTCCATGAAACTGTGCCGAATACCCACACGGAGTTCCATACTTCCAACTTTGATTGCCAGACTGTGTCTAAGCCTGAAGAAGAGGCCTTCTGACCGTAGAGCCCTATCTCGAAGGTTAAATTTCTCCCTCCCTGTCTCCAATACTTCCACCAATGCTTCCGCGATCGCTTCCACCAACACCTCCACCGCGATATTTGTTATCCTAGCCATTCCCGGGCCTAAAAAGAACTGGGATACCTCTTCTTCCAGTTTCGTTTCCAAGACTGCTGGTGCAGGCAACGGCACTCCCGCATCTCTATATGCCGCCATCAGAACCTGTGGAACCGCTTCATCGACTACAGCTTCAGCTACCGCGTCCATCACTGCTTGATCAATTACTGCACCCATTGCTGCCTCAACTACTGCATCCGCCGTACGTGTCGTCGTTAAGGTTTTATAAAACATCGACTCAACAGATATCTGGACAGCAGCTTTTACAGGATCTAAGAGCCGATGTTTGAGATCAAGGTTCGTGTCATTAATCGGACCCAGCATCAAGACGTTAATCGGGTTCCGCTCTCGATCAGTTATAACAAATCCTCCCATTAGTGAAAAGAAGGCATGCGTCATAGTTAAGCCTATTACGTGGGAAGAATTCTGGTCAATATCATCAAGAAGGAAAAAAGCATATCACACACTCCCGTATTCGGCTGCTATACTCTTGGCAGCGATAAATTGTCGAAGAGCCCACATGACTATAAATTCCGGTCATAAGGGCGATTAAAATGATTTTGAACTTGTAAAATTTGGCCACGACCCTTTCCACCACCTTTCATGCTTCTTATCTTCATATGGATATAAACCCCCTTCCAAATCTTTCATATTTTCGTCAGCTTGCGTTTACGAAGGATATATTCGGGTGGCAAGAGACCCAGGTACATGCGAAGATAGTTGTTAAGGAGCTCCATAGAATGTTCCACAAAGTTCGATCTCCAGGTTGTGTAGCAGGCATTGCAGAAAACCCGAGGAAAAGTTGGAAGTCGTGGCATTCTAGCATCAGGCTGAGAGGGAGGAAAGACGAAAGTGGAAGGGAATGCTGCGATGCAATGACTGTCGTTTATAAAACCTATCCTCAAAGAAGTTCGGAAGCTATGCTGTTCACATCACATATTCTTCGCTAGTCCATAGACCAAGACCCCATCTTAAAAAGGAGGGCGCCAAAGTACCGCTTCATATGGTTAAATGGTTAAATTAGTCCAGGAGCATAGATACTAACACTGGAACCTGTGGAATCTTTCCAATGCGACTCAGAATGCTAGAAGATAAATAAAACTGTATATTCCGACGAGAAAGTAAGCACCCCATGTCAACCTTACGTACATCCTCCCCACGCGCCCATTCAAAGACCTCCTGGCACCGTTCGTTGATTAGCGTCAACTTGACCTTTTTCGACGTTGATTTTCAAATATGGGTCACGCTTTCCAGTCTATATTTGGAGTTCCTTGTCTTCGATAAGGCCATGTGTCGGAACTTGAATTAACATCAAGATTCAAGAACATCATATCGTAACAAAGGAACCATTATCGTCAACGTGCGCAGGTGAACCTTGCTCTCCATGATTGTATCCTGAACAGTAAAATGTACGCAGTCATAACCATTCATGTCCGATGACAGGGATTAATTACGCCATCTCCATCCAAAACTCTTTGAAGCAACTTTTTCGTCTGAGGAATACGTCGTGAACAAGACACAGTTGCACAGATGAGTCCAGCCACGTACCGATGAAATAACAACCCAAAAGAAGTTGAAAGAACCAAATACCAAAAGAAGTACGATGAACACTGTGCGGATACGAGTAATCATTAGACGGGTGTCTGTCGCGCAGGCTGGAAGCGATGTGATGCCCCACACAAAGATATCGATATCGGTCAGACATTGACGAAAATATATTGAACTCTCCTCATTGGGTTTGGTATATCCAGAATGTGATCCTTAGAGTGACGAGTCCTACAGAATCCAGATACGCCATCATCATACATAAATAGGTAATAATTTTGATAGAATGTATGGATAGACCCGAAAATCCGAAACGTCTCTCCTTGTTCCCTAGGATGCAGCTCTGGTCGGACTTGGGTTAAATGATATCCATAATCCTGTAAAAGGTAAAATTTCTTAGTAGTTAATCCTCGAGAAATCTATTGTACGACTACAACTCTTACCAACAGCTTTAGTTTACGTCGTGTGGCAACAGCAAAAATCACCAAATTACGTAACTATGCCAAACAACAAATAGTTTTCACGGACTCCGACCACCTTAGCAAAGATCTTACAATAACGGATCTTCTACCATTCAACTTCATCAATAGAATACTCAAGATCGCTGGAGAATAATTGAGAAAAAAGTAAATGTCAAAGCACTGGTGATTAACGTAGGTCCAGCACATTCATATTTTGAGCCTTTTCCGTTAAACGTTGAATAATAATAATAATAAAATTTTTTTCTCCCAGATCATGATCAAGACAGCCGTACAAGTCTCGAGTCTCGATTGTGGACAGATGATGTCCTGCAATTCCGTCCAAATATTTAATAACCAGCACGAATAGCGGTTGACGTGGAGTAGCAAAAAAAATCTGTTTCCTTTTTTTTCAACGCAATAATAAACCATCTAGTCTCTAGGTTAAACGTCTTCGCAAAATGTATTAAAAGATCCTTTTTGCTCTCTTTCAGATTCTAAAACAAAGGAGACCGACCACCTCATATTCGACTGCTCACTTTTCCGCGCTTTTATGCTTGAAACAAGGATAGATCGATAGTTTGTTCAACAGAATGATACCTGCGTCACTTGTGTCTCGATGGTAAACGTCGGCCATTCGTGTAAGGCGCAGGAAGCCTTGTTTATCAGATGGGCTAAAATTATTCAACGCCACCGATCTTTCTTCCTCGTGGCCTTCGTCATCTACTCCATTTCACATCATTGTTATACATATATAGGTGTTAAGTCAGGACACCATCGCCTGTTCATAGCTATTCTTATTCCCACGAAGTATCTCCATCATTTCTTCCCGATAATAGCTGAAAATCATTATCACACTGGATGCTGTAACTATGGAGCAGATATCGAATCGTTCAGTGCGCGAAGCGCAACCCCCCCTCCCGAGTTGAAACCGAATATTTCTAGAAGAGTCCGAATGTCCGTTGGCAAAAGACCTGTTTTTATGTCAGAATAAAGCTTCTGATTATCGTTCTATTCCATTATTCCATTATTAATAACTGAGATGTAGGTTCCCACAGAACCAGGTTCACATCCTCTCTCTACTTCACGTACATGAATCTAAGTACTACTCATTCTTATAACCTCTCCTCACACTTAGATGTCTTACCAATCAAGTTGCCCCTCAATCTGCAGAAGGCCATCGAACCATTTAGAACATTGTGTAGAGTTCCTGCCTATACTTGAGTCTCCAGTAACCCAAACATTTTTTTTCATCCCGACCAGCCGAAAGAGATAGAAAAAGTTTAGTCCATGAATCAAAGGGGCAACCCAACTCGGAGGCATACAAAAAGTGGTCGAAGAGGTGTTGTCCAAAATATTGGGGACCAACGACTAGATTTAAAATCATTCTTGTTACCGTCATCGCACCAGAATTCATAGTCATGCTGGATCTTCGACAGTACACAGCTGCCAAACGCATACTAAGAAAATCGGTGCCTAATGCTTTAATGTGATTCTATTCAATCAAGGTGATATGGGTTTCTTATGTATAGACTTGACGATGATGTCGACCCACGCCCTTTTCTCTCTAATGGGAGGGTTCGTTATAACCAATCAACAACAAGTTCTAAAGCATTTACTTGTATTGAATTCAGGATGTCTACTGTTCCTCGTCAAAGCTATTGTCAACACCGATGATGATGTCAAGACTCAGCTCAGAATTCTTGCCACGGCATTTATCAGAGCTTCTATTACCACTAACTCATTAGTGGACCGCAGGCCAGGGATGCACACCGAACTCACAGACACGGACGCAGTGTTAGATCAAATGACAGCTAACTTGATGAGGGCAATTTTGAAGGTCATGTCAAAATCTGAATTGTCCCTGTTCGTACTGGATGGGGAAATAACACTACGATTATTAGCAATAGATATGGCGAAGAGATGACATTGCCGGGGCAACGTGAAAACGAGGAGTCGGATGAAGAGCGTAGGATTCAATATGCGCTTGAGGTCAAGTTTCACTCAAGGTTCGCAGAGAGGCTGCGAACCCATAGAAAAGCTTTGGAAAAGGATACAATACATCAATGCTCGCATGGCCATCCTTGTTTTAGCCCTTGTTTCACTTTGAAAACTCCCTGTTAGGACACTTTCTAATGTCGGTTGGTTAAAATTCATCCCACATATTGATTGAGAATCACGTGTACTTTGATAGATTCTTACCTGCCTAGTAGTCTACACAAAACCTTTCAAAAAAAGGTGTGTTGGCATTGAATCTGATTCTAGGACAAAACAAGCGGAAATTATTACAAAGAAATCGGATAATCATCTATGATTAGGTATTTCCCTTATAATAGCAGCAATGTTCACATCGACAGAAATGAGAAACAGCGAAGAAAAAACCCGGTTGTGCACAACAAAACAATACCGACAGTCATATGGTAAATTATATCCAAGACGGTATGACAAGTAGTGTACTTTTAGTGCTCAGATCCAGCGTATAGCCATCGACTTGCAAGTTCAAAACCTAAAAAGGTAGCTCCATTCGCAAAAGGTGACCTTTTTTAAGATAAAGATGAGACTTGAAAAAACAACGACAAAGAAAACCAAAATAATTACCGAATGAGAGTGGGTGCTAATCCCCTAGTAAACCCAGAACCCCCTTCTGTTTTCAAAACCGTTTTTATACAGTGCAAGGTAGTCTGATATTTTCGTCCGGTTTCGGGTGTGAAACCGTCTGTTTGCATTCTAGATTTTATGACGTCTATAGGGTATATACAGGCCCATAACTTTTTTAAAATAATCATATAAGGCATGCGAAAATGATAATATCAAAGATGAGAGCTTACAGCGTAGCCAGCGGCAGCTCCAAATAGAACCGTTTTAGTTGCAGGAATTTCTTCCCGTGATATACTTTTACGTTTCATCTCCCATCGCATGAGAGATTCGTATGCCCAGAAATAAGCACCATATCCGACAGCTTCTCGAGCAAAAGTTGCGGTTTGTCCCTTGAATAAACCTGGAATTCCATACTGACTGGTAATTTTGCGGACGGCATCGAAAGGACCGGCGTAAGGCGGATTAACCGAGGGTTGGGTTTGTAGTCCTACAGGAGTCATTTTTAAAATTGACGCGTCCGACTCAGAAAATAAATAAATAATGGCATACTTACTGATACGTATGTGTTCAACTGGACCAGAAACAAAACCGTTTGCAATGCCTGCAAGTGCACCAGCAAGGACTAATTGTCCACCTGTGTACTCTTTACCGTCTGATCCACCTCGTCCACGTTGTATATTTTGGGCGGCGAAATATCGCTTGGTAGATTCAAGGACAGCGAATTGAATTGAAACGCAAACCCCTATCCCCAACAACGGTGAAAGAGTACCCTGGAAAAGAGAAATTGGAGCTAACAAAAAAAAGACTTCTAGTGTTGGAGTGAATACCTTGTAGAAAGCTAGAGGACCCTCGTTCTTTAGAATACCAGTTGCACATTGAACCATTCCAGAGTAAGTTCCTTTCGGCGCTGTTTGCATGCGCTATTAGAGTAAAAAATTGTTTTGAAATGTCAATCTAGTTAAAAACATACCACTTTTACGATATCAAAGGGTTGGCCGACCAAGACCTATCACAAAAATAAGTTATAATAGTAGGCATATCAAAAGAGTATAACCTGAAGAATACCGCCAGCGGTTCCAGCAGTAAGATCCTTAACAGTTTTGGACATCCTGGACGCGCTGTGTTGGGGACAAGGGCAAAGGTTGGAGTCAGAGCTGCCCAAGCGATCATGATGTCACACGTCACTCATCGATAGAGCACGCGGAAGTAAAAAAAAAACTGAAAAACAAAAAATGAATAAATTAAATCGCCAAAAGTTCTAATATCTTAGGAGAAGATAAACAAAACAAATAAATAACATCTGGAATGTAAGTGTGTGAGTAAGAGCTATTTATCTTTACCAACCACTTCGTCAACGTTTGGGTACAAGTGCATATTTTTTTCTTTTTGAAGAAAAAATAAAAATGCAGTAAACTATTCTCAAGAATTCTTTTATGATAATATCGGGGAAAAGTCATAGGTTGCACGTATGTATACGTCGTCGCCTGAGATATTCCTAAAGACTCATCGTCGCGGGATCTGGTTCTCGGAGAATTTGAGAAAACGGATAAGATAGTTGACTGTAATTTGTTCGTACGAGAATACCCTCCGTTAGTAGGCATTGATCAGTGGTAAATCTCAATTCGAAGACACCATCCTTAATAGGGTTAGTATTGGCATTAGGTTGGATGCGAAGAATAAAAAGGTATCTTTCCATTCTTTGTGTGAGCCTGTTCTAAAAGTTCCAACGTTCAGATTCATTTTCTTGGACAAGTAGTGATTTGTTCCGGCTCTTTTTGATACTATGTCGTCATGGTCTTTTGGAAGAAACCCACGATTTTCATCCCGCACCTTAACCATCCTTTTTTATGTCAGAATCTTTCAGCCCGCGCAAGAACTCGATATTGTTTCTTTTTCACAAGCCCCAGAGCTAAGTTGGAGGAAGGATTGAGTGGAAAACCCAGCACAATGTTCCTCTTTTTATACCAAAAGTTATTTTGAAACGCTATCTGGGAAAGGGTCGCCAGTCTCATTCGTTGAATTGTTTTGGATCACAGAAGTGTAGCATCAATGAAATTATACAATACGCCTGCAGAGTTTGGATGGCGAGGTCGGAAACGAATGATATGAAAGGCAGTGATGACTCAAAAATAACTGCGATGGCTCATGAGAAATAAGACTAAACCGTTTTCCTTGACGTTTGTCATTGTCCTGTTGTTGCATCTTCAGTAAATCATATTATTAGGAAGGTGTAAACCCACCTCCGGCAGTGGACGGTGGAGGTTGGTTCAAACATCACGCGTCACGCGTCACATAGTCACACGTCAACCCGCGCTAATCGGGCGCTTTGTCACGGTATGGTTTTTCAATATCGTCGTGTCCATGACCGTGAATACTTCTGGTCTAATGTCTATCTGATAGTCTAGTAACTTATCCATATGAAGTTTAAAGACATTGCTCAGAAATACCCAACTCGAAAACTGTTTAATGACCTGCTTGTCGCTTTCAATTTTGCGCCGGGTCCGCAGCTGGAGTCCCTAAAACGATCATAACTGGAAAGATTATCAGACACGATTGCCATCCCTTCGCCTTTTTCAAGTTTCCGATAAACGCTTGATTGTCCGAGAGAAGCAATACTTACAAACCAGGGTACTGGCTTTCGAAAGCTTGGTCAATAAATCTGGCTACGTTGATAAACTTGAACGAATACACACGTTGGGGACCCTATTCTTTTGAGACGGGCAAGATGCTCTTCTAATTCATATTGACGATACGAATAGCTGAAATTTAAAACAGGCTCGTAGAAATACACTTACACGTTCTCCCCGAGTGCATTACTAGTTTGATGTCGTGGTTGGCACCCCTCCCATCTTCAACTTTCGACGACGGTTTAGCATCGTAAAGTCCTCTCTTTTAACATGCTTGGCAACCCTGTCAAAGATTGTTTCGGCATGGAAGCAGGTTCTGGGAAATAGTGTCATCTGAAGATTCGTCTCGCCGCATTTTTGCCAAATTTTGCCAACATTTTCATCGAGGACCCTGTCAAAAGTGACAGTGGTGAGAAAGGAGCCCCATTAGTTGGAATCCCTCGAACTCAGTTGCGTATTTCACCAAATTCTCATCCGCCTATAAAAAATAACTGGCAACAAAAGGTGGTATAAGTAAAATTAGCACTAATCACGTTTAGGGAAAGAAGATCCTAGGTATCGCGGCTTACGGCTGTGCAGTTCTAGCTTCCAAATATAAATATACCAGTGGGAATGAAGCTGTGTCCAAGATTTCAAATTAAAGCTGGCATAAGCCGACTACCAGCATCAACAATAACAAATCACGCAGAAATATATGTACGGATACGAAGGTTTCCCAATAATCTCGTGCAAAAAGGATGATAAAGCTGATTTACATGAAAGGTCCAAGCAGAAAAGTCAATGTTAAATTGACGATCGCAGCGCTCTCTTTGCGGGGATATATGTATCTCTTGCTTTCAACCGCCGCTGCGGGCCATGGCAGTGTTATTCACAATTTCACCAGAGAAGATGTCAATAGTCAGCCATGCGAGGCAGTTTCTTTCACATGTCCTTTTTTAATACTTTCTTTTGACAGGTACAGCTTTATAGCATCCCAAATTTTACATAAATGGGAGTAGGCTAGTTTCACAACCCGCGGTACATGATATGTTATGAACTTGAGTTTTGCGCCTGATCTAACATAAAACCCAGTTATTCTCTTCCAACTATCCCGTCCAATCCGTCTACTTTGATGTCATTGAATGCTACCACACCAACGCTCACTGTAGATTTGCTCCAACACTTTGCCCATCAACATGGAACCCGAACTCTTTCAAATATTCTATGGGGCTCGCTGATGACTATATTCGCATGCACCTGGGTCTCGTGTCATCCGAACATTTCCTTCGACGAAGATAAATCGAAGATAATCAGAGACTTAGAAGAGGATTCTTATCGATGTGAACATGATAAGAACTCTCAAAAGTGGTGGAAACGGTTGTGGCCGAGTTTGACGAGTATCAAAGTCATTTTTATCGCCCTTATCACCCCAGAATTTATTGTAATGTGGGCCTTTCGACAATATATGGCTGCCAAGAGTATAGTAGAGAAATATGGGGGTATGTGAGACACATTCCTTTTCAGCGATGCTGATCATGGTTCCTTTCCGCCTCAGACTTGACAATGACTCATGCCTTTTTCTCCCTAATGGGAGGATTCGTTATACTCGATAAAGAACATAATCCAACTAGTATATTGAGGCTGCATCCAAACATGAATCTTGGCCTCAGACACCGCCTCCTGGATGTCGTTAATATTTCCGTTGAGGCATTGGTGGAAGCGTTATTTGATAAAGCCATGGAAACAACACTTACGGTAGATGAGATAGTGGATGAAGTGATGGGAGTAGTAAACAACGTAGCGGTGGTGGATGCAGTGGTGGATGCAGTAGCCGATGAAGCAATACTACATGTTTTCATGGCAGCGTACGGGAATATGGGAGCATCTTTGCCTTCGTTGGAGACTGTATCGGTCGAGAAAACGAACCTCGCGGTGGATGTGTTGGTGGGAACGATCACGGAAGCGTTGGTGGAAGTTTTGGTGGAAGTTTTGGCGATGGGGAGGGAGAACCCTAACCTTCAAAATAAGGCTCTACAATCGGAAGGCCTCTTCTTTGTGTTCAGAAACAGTCTCGCCGCTAAGGTTGGGGATATGAAACTCCATGCCGATATTCGCAACAGCTTTATGGAGAAATTACGCGTCAGGCTTCGGGGTGGTGGACTACGGGATACTTTAGAGATTTTAGTATATTGCCGAGAAGAAGAAATTCAAGACAGAAGTAAACCGAATTGGCTGGTAAAAGCTTTGGCGTTGACACAATCGGTTTGGTTCGTTGTACAATGCGTCGCACGTAAAGCTCAACATCTCCCTCTGACCAAGATAGAACTGATGACGTGTGCGTATGTCGTGTTGAGCACTGCGACTTACGTTTTTTGGTGGAATAAACCGTTCAGAGTCGATTATCCAATGCTGGTCCATTCGAATATGAATATCCCTCACAAGTGGCGAAATCTGGATACATCCACATCTCAATCAAACTCAAGGCGTATGGATGTGATTACATTGGCGAAATTTCTACACGGATCTTTATATAATGAAATTAGCTTCAGTCGGCGACTTCAAGTGCCTACGTTTTACTCGGGATTCTTCTTGAAAACGACTAGGGGGATTTGGACTTATCTAGCTGGAGTTCTAACAGCAGCCGTGTTTGGTGGTATTCATCTGTTCGCATGGAAATATGAATTTCCTTCTCGGATGGAATTGTGGCTTTGGCGTTTGTCCGCACTCGTGATTGTTGGAGCACCTCCGATTATCTTTATACCAGTATCAATTCTCATCCGAAATAAAGCTAAACAACACTTTTATTTCCGTCTCTCTAAAATGATTCTTCCAAGCCTGGTCTTGTTATACGTGATCGCTCGTCTTGTTATCCTTGTTTTAGCTATGATTTCGCTTAAAACCCTTTCTCCTAGAGCACTTACTGATGTTGAGTGGTTAAAGTTCGTACCATATATTAGTTGACAGTTGTATCAATTTAAATTTCTGTTTCTAACGGCAAGAATTGTTTGAACTTTGAGCATTATGAATGCGTTGTTTATCGTTACAGTTTCGGACTAGTTCGGTCGGGGTGCGCCAGGCTGTTGGCCAACGGCGACTTGAATCAGACACAACCAGCGAACGTTCACCATTGCTAGATGGAGACAACAACAAGGACAGCAACAGAACCAGGAGTTGAGAAGTTTTAAACGGAGTTTTGATCCTTCTTTTCATTGATTTTTTGGCCGGATTTTTGACTTTATGGAACGGTTCGTTATCCAAGGATCCGCACAAGGCTGCTGTAGCTATCCTCTCCAAAGCACCTGTCATTGTATGTCCGATTTCTTTCTTTTAAAGTCTCTTATCGTTTTTTATCATTACATAGGATGGACATATTGGTTTGCCATTGCTTTTGTCATCTCGATCTTGACGCGATCCTCATACCGTGTTTCCCAGATTTACCTATTCTGGTTCGCGGTGTCGTCATACACTCGGTCACCTCGATATCCCCCGTCTTCGTACCGGAAAGATGGGCAAATTCTTTTGGTGAGAGTCTGTTTGCTTTGTGGGAATGAGGCGGCAAGATGACCATGCCCGTCACTGTAGGTCTGTCTATGTTTCGTGTGAGGATGATGGGGAAGATTTCTTAGTTCCTACAAATCGTGTCAGGTGAATAATTGAACTGCATCTTATATATCTCTGGAAGTAAATAACCAGTTGACGTTGCAAAGGGCCTGATAGAACAACACGGCAATGTACGTTTTATTGAGTTGTTTATCTCATTCACTAACTTTGACTACAGGTGTTCCAATTAACAACCGATACCCGTACGCTGAGAAGCGTCATCTCACGAGGTAAAGCCGCAAGCATGCTAGGCGCTGAAGGGTAAGTTTTTTTTATAATTCCGTATTCAAATAATCTTTTAATATCCCTTACAGAGGCCACCAACTGGGAAATTCCTTATCCTCCCTTCGCATTTTTATGATCTTGGTGAGATACATGACCCTTATACATATGCATTCTTGCCACAACGCATCTGCGGATTCGGACGGTATCTTGACATCCCTGGAACCAAAGCACGGAGGTCTGAGGTAAAAGCAACATAAGTTTTTTCAGGTTTGTTTATTTAATGAACCATTTATAGCCCTCTCGGTCGCACTCTTATCCAGGAAATGAACCGGTTGGGTATGCTCGTGGATTTATCCCATACATCGGACGAAACATCAATTCAAGCGATTGAACTAAGCAAAGCCCCAGTCATGTGGAGTCATTCATCCGCTCGTTCAGTTTGGAACGTCCCAAGAAATGTTCCGGATAATATCTTGAAAATGATTGGGCCCGAGGAAGGACAAAAGGATGGAGTCATCATGGTTTGTTATGTTGTTTAAAAAATAAACGACTAAGAACTTGACCTTTTTTTTTGTTTTTAGGTTAATTTTGCTCCTCAATTCGTTGCGGCTGATGGAAATGCTACACTCTACGCTGTCGCGGATCATGTCGCATATTGGGAATGTCGCAGGACGAGACCAGTATGTTTTCAATTGAATTCGTCGACAGTTAATCTTAAATCTTGTATTTAGTGTTGGTCTCGGAAGTGATTTTAATGAAATCAACACAGTCCCAGAGGGTCTAGAAGATGTTTCCAAACACCCCGATCTAGTACGTAATTGCCTCCAAGAACGTTTCATTTTTCTACTATTTCTAATAGTTTTCTGAACTTCGAAAGCGAGGATGGTCGAGAAGAAATCTAGCTGGTCTTGCTGGAGGAAACTTTGTTCATGTATGGGAGGGTGTCGAACGGGTGTCGAAACAGCTCAAAGACGAAGGAGCGGTAGCTGCATATGATATCTATGACAAGAGACAAGACTTGTAATGGTGTTTGATACCCTTGTTGTGAGTAATTATCTGTTTTTGCGTAACTGGATAATACTTTTGCTCCCACACTTTTTTTATACAACTTTCACCTGATTTTTCTGCTCGGATATCGGGGGATTGTATGGAGCTCGTCTCGGAATACAGAGATGTATTTTATTCTTTTATCCGGCCGCTGGCCTGCTTCCGCCATCGTTCAAATTGAACTGCAGCAGGGGCCTAGAAATTTGTAGGAAGCCCTCATAATGCTCCAGGCTTTCGATAGATTGATGATCCACCCCTCTTGCGTATGTTAGTGAGCGATGGATGACAGCCCACAGTTTCCTGACTCACCAGTTGAGGCAATGTGCAGATTATGACCTGGCGGATTGTACAAGTTTTTACCGATAAAAATTATACGTTGTACATTTTATGCATGAAATATCGTTTCCGACCTCGTTCACCAACGTTGAGAAGGTTGTTGTTGTCCTCTTAGTAATTACAATTTAACTCAAATAATAATATTCATGTTAACATTCTAAATTAGAACATATTTATAGATGAAGAAACCGGTAATGCGACCCCGTGGGCCGTGGCGAATATTTAAACGCTTTGAACAAAGGGGTTGGAGAACAAAGGTAATTCGGCAAAAGTAATTCTTCCGCTGTTCTCTCCACGTATATATAAAGACACGTATCTTGTTGATAGCTCACTCACCTTGCCCCATCGTTCAAAAAACTGTTTGTGCGGGAAACTTATGTCGACCCCATCCAGGTAAGATGTTTTGTATACAACTACACTAATTTATTACCACACAGGGTGTAAGGGGTAACTATATATATATATATACATTTCAATCAGTTTTTTTTCGTCTAAAGACGGGTCACGAGTCATCCCCACTGTCATGGTATGCCGTCTTATGGTAATTCATGACATTTTCCCATCTGTCCAAAGTCCTCACCTTCCACCTAGTTCCAGTTTCCCTAAAAAACCGACATTTGTTTTGATCGGCCACCTTCTTGAAGGGACAGGAGACTTCAATATACAACATTTCCTCTGGTATCCCATTGCAGGCCACCCTTTCTTCCTGGGGAATGTCCATTTCCTTTTCCTTGAGGGCATGGATCCTCAGATGTCGGTATAAGTAACGCAGATTTGCTGACTTGGGAGAGCACCTTTCTGGGTTGGCCGGGCCTTTGTACCGGCAGACATACTTGTCGTTGTGAAGTATGTACAAATTTTTGTTTGGTAAAAGTTTCTTCGAATGTTTCTTTTTTCGCGGAAAGGGAAAAATGTCATTTTCATTGTTGTCGGGCCATTGTGTATGCTGCCAGTCAACGTGAGATGCCTCCGATGTCGAAGGCATTGGGACATTGGGTATGGCTGCTTCTGCAGCGTACCCGGTCGTCGATATCGTTTCTTGTTGGTTTATCAAATGTTGACAAAATTCAGCTTTCCAAATAAAGTCATCTAATACAAATTAATCAATGACATGTACGCCACTTCAATGGCACAGGCTTACCGTCGATTGTAGATTGATCAATATATAAATCATTTTCATCCTCATTTGCAAGGCCCAAATCAACATCGGGCACATATTGATTGCCAATATACACCCCGTTGTTCGTATTGTCGAATAGTTGACTCGGGTTGACAACATCTGTGGACCAGCATGAGTCAAGAAAACTGTTTGCCGCGTCAACAGGTATAAATATAAATGACTTACCATTGCGACCGTTATTGTCAATAAAAGGCACATCGAAAAGATCAAAACTGTCGCCGGTCGGGTTCACCGTGAAACGTAACACGTGGTTTGTATTCAATCCTTGATTTGGAAATTGTTTCGGGTTGATTTGAATACCTGAACTCCCAACATTGGCGAGATTTTCATTGTAACCACTTAATCCAGAGCCAACCGCCGTCTCAGCGTTCAAAGACCAACATAATGAAATGAAGGAATCTCCACTTTGCAATGGACCCGATGCGAACTGAGGGTGTTCTTTGTTATGTTCTACTGCCCAAAGATTGTCGAAGCGGGATGACGAAATCCCATTGCAATTATTTGAGGAAGCAATGGGAAGAGAAGATGATTGTTTTTCTGAATGGAAAGTAGATGATGAAGGCATGTGGATTGATGAGTTTACGAGAGGTATGAAAACGCACTAAGACGATTAGCGACACAGTTTTTCAATCTGGCATTTTATACAAGTTTCGACGGTTAGTATTTTTGAAAAGTGGACATATTGTGGACAGAATTATAACTACCGGGCCCGCGTAACAAGAATTTGGCGAGAACAAGAAAGACTGAGTCCTGTCGAAATGTGGACAGGTTACTCACAATATCCGTCCGTGTACCGAAAACTGGACAAACCATAGAACCTGTCCGATACTCGAGTGGGATGTCATTCACTGGGCGATACAGAAATTTATTTTGATGTGTTTATGGTTATGTCTTCAATTTGGTTCTGAATTTGTTTGTTACATCGTCATCCCTGGCCGCTATCGATAGCTCTGTTGTACATGAAAGATGTCGGAGAATCGCAAGCGACCCATTCCCACAACTATAGTTTCTTCAAGAAGAACTGCGTTGCGGACAAGCCGAAATGTTGGTACATACTTATGAAAAACGCCTGTACTTTTCGTGGAGAAATAATATCATTCAGTCACCAAATATATGACAAGAACAATCCTTCCCCAGCCCCCCAATCGTGTTCTTGAGTTATAACGGTGTAGCGCATAGGGACCAATAACCGAGCAGATGTCAATTGACGAAAGAAATCACTTCCAGCCGCTTGATGCAATGGTACCAGCTAAACCATCCACATCTAAATTTTTAGCAGCGACCTCGATATAACATCCAGCTATGTTTTATACCTGACTGACTTCGCCTAGATCAGTTAAACCAATTTGTTCGCCAACAAAAAAGCTTGTCGCAAAATCCTACAGTCTACCATGCCTGACCCCGCTGCCATGAAAGGTCTCGACGTGACTTCAAATCAACCATCGAATGGGCTCCTTCATCTTTGATTTTAAACAAATCAAATACAGGTCATATTTATCAACAATTACTGTGAGTGCAATTGTCTTTCGAACTTTTTATCCATCTAGCCACAGTACATAACGTAGACGATGACCGCGTCAGATGATCTGAATCTGGGTCGGTTCAACAAGGCGATAAATTGTCAAGTACCCTTGGCAAGTGAATTATACCAACACCTAATTGTTTTAATCTTCTTGTCCTCGTGCTTTCATGTTGGGTTCTACCGCATCTTGAGCTCTCACCAACGTCACCGAACGTTTGTATCGCGTCCTCTTCGTTTTCGTTGGAAACAAATGAAACGTGTTAGAGATAAAAGAGATCTTTAAATATGTAACCTCTAAAATGTTCACGGATACTTCTCAATTTCATTGGATGCGATCACCGCGGCGGTCTTTTGATGATGATTAGTGAAGCTTGTCGTACCTGTACCAGCGTGAATGGATACATTATAATGAACAATATTTCTCTGCAGTTGTCGAGTAAAGAAAGTATGGAAGTCACTTTCCTTCATGGTGTGTTGATTGACAATTCGTTTGGGAGAATTACATTGCTTTATTCGCTGGCATCGTTTTCATTACTATTGTTGCATAATATCGTTGGAAGGGCGGTCGGCTAACCTTTTCGTTTCTTTTTTTTTTTGAACGCGCATGTCAATAAGAATCGTTCATACATTGACATTCGCGATACCTTCGGATGACGACCCTGTCCCTACTCGAACGTTCCGCCCGGTTAAATCAATTATACGGTACGGCTTGTTCTTCTTATATTTTTCGTCAGATTATTGAGAAAACAAATATATAAGGAGGCTTTGTAAGTATTGCTCAAGGGGATCTTGATAGATCGATAGATATGGATTAGGATCTCATTCCCGAGAAAGAGTATAAACATGTCCTCCCGTTTATATCGAGGGCACGAACAACCGATGTTTATTTTAATGGGTGGTTGGAAATGGGTCTTGATTCAGAATGTTAGAACATATCAAAAGCTCCTACTATGGATCGAATTAAAAACGTTGCTCTGTTCATAAATATGGCTTTCTTATAGATTTCCTAGAAAAATTACATTTTAAAAACTAGCAGACAAAACAAAAAGTTGGTTGGAATCATCTTCCGGCGATATGTAGCGATGGTTCTTACCCTTAGGAAATCAAAGTCATTGTCAACTCAGGTTTTCGCGGATGCTCAAAGCTTAGTGGATATTACCCACGTAACAATGCACTCAATATCAGGCGTATGTTTGTATCTGTCATTTCTCCATTATCTTTTTGAACGTGTTCTAACTGCTGATTGATCAACCACAAACTAAAGCGCCTTATGAGCATGTTCAGTACTATGATAATTCTGGTGCAATGATTGACACAGCGGCAAGCATATAGACTCACGTTCTTTCTCTTTCCACCATAAATCAAGGATTTAAAATTATGAAGGACTTCGGATATGCGTTCAATTCCCAGAACCGTCGTATCATATTCAAAGACGGTCAGCGTGTGTATGCCATCCTTTTCATTTTTCTTGTACCTTATCAGTCTTTATTTTGCGTCGTTTAGTTTAACTATACCGGTATCGAGACGGGAAAACACTAATAATAGCCCTGCTTATAATCATCATGAACGGCTGCCCCCCGATTGGCATGCGAACTGAAAAGGGAACTCATGTGTCTACACAGGTGTCATTTTGATGATTCGAATTTGTCTTGCCGTTAGTGCCGTGGAACTGCCAATGTCTGGTTCCTGTTCAATTCATTCCACGACATTTTCGATAAACAAGCAGTGCTTGACAGGTCTTTTGACAGATACATCACACGAACGCACATGTGAATTGCTCCTCGACTTGAAGCTTTCCATCTATCATCCATAACCCATCCTCTTTTTTGAGTCACCATGAATGTTACTCCCAACTTCTCTTCCGATCAGTCCGGAAACCGAACACTCTGGAATATTTTGTGGAGTTCGCTGACGACCATTTTGTCATGCACATGGGTCTCATGCCATCCGAATATTTCTTTCGATAAACACAAACTGGCGAAGGCGACGGAAGATCTGGAAGGACATGAAAGACATGAAAAGTGGTGGATCGGAGAATACTTTCCCAGCTTTACAAGTATCAAAATCATATCAGTTGCCCTTATCGCGCCCGAGTTCATAGTAATGTGGGCCCTTCGACAATACATGGCTGCTAAGAGTATCACAAAAGAATTCCAAGGTTCGTAAAATTAATAGAAGCATCGTTTATATCTTATTTGACACAATGTTTCTCTCGGATAGGTTTTACTATGACTCATGCTTTTTTCCTTCTAATGGGTGGTTTTGGCATAACAGATCGAGAAAGAAATCCAGTTCGGGTGTTCATGCTGGGACCGTCAATTCGCGACAAGAGTAAGACTATCAAAATCCAACTACCTGATTCCGTTGGGGCCTCCATCGAGGGATCAGTTCGATTGCTGTTCCACAGATCGACAGATGAGACGGCAAAGACTCGGACCGTGCTCACACTTGACACAATTGTGAAAGCAGCAGTAGAGGCAGTAATGGACGCGGCAGTATTAAATGCAGTGATGAACACAGTGGCAGACGCAGTAACAAATTCAGTGATGGATATAGGAATGTCAGAGATTTTGACCGCAGCATTGAGGGACGCAGGTGGACTGCTGGATCTCCCGGTCGTTTCCGAGACTATATTGGACCACGGAGCATTGGATTCCTTGATTAGTTCGTGGGGCACAAGCGTAGCAGAAATTGCTGTGAACACGCTATCTGATACAATGGCAGAAAGGACCCTGAAGGTAGTGGAGGCTGAGCGAAAGACAAGCGATATTACTGACGGGAAATTACGGCCAGAAGACCTATCTGTTAAGCTCAGAAACCGGTTCAATAACAGACTTTGGTATATTGACCTAAATCTCGACATTGGGAATATGCTCAGGGATAGACTCCGGATCAAGCTTCGGGAGAATAAGCTCAAAAGAACTCTGGATACTTTAGTAGATTGCCGAAGAGAAGACATTCAAGACAAAAGTAAACAGGATGGGCTCGCTAAAACCTTTGCGTTGATTCAAACAATATGGTTTGTTGTCCAATGTATTGCAAGAAAGGTTGAGAATCTCCCTCTGACCGAGATAGAGCTGATGACCTGCGCCTACGCAATCTTAAGTGTTGCCATCTACGTCTTTTGGTGGAACAAACCATTCAGAGTGAATTATCCGATATTGCTTCACTCGGAAGTCCCACACAAACATCGGCAGCTGGATTCAGTTCAATTGAAACCGTGGAACCCGATTACTTTAGCGAAATTCTTGCACGGATCTTTGTACGACGAAATTAGTTTCAGCCGGCGACTTGAAGTCTCTACATTTTAATCGGGTATATTCGTGAAGACAAACAAGGATATAGGAAATTTTCTTGCAGAAGTTTTAATTGCGGCAGTTTTTGGCGGCATCCATCTCCTTGCATGGAACTACGCATTTCCCACTCGCGTTGAACTATGGTTTTGGCGTTTGTCCGCGCTAATTATTGTTGCAGTTCCACCAGCTATCATTATACCAGTCTTCATTCTTACCAGTAGTAAAAATAGACCCCAGGTTTACTTCTCTATCTCGAAACAAATCCTTCCTATCCTTGTCTCGCTATACATCATCGCTCGCCTCGCTATCCGACTTGTCTTGGCTATAGTTTCGCTTCGAAGACTTCCTTCTGGGGCGTTCGCTGATGTACATTGGATAAAATTCATCCCGCATATTGATTGACGATGTAGATAGTACGAATAATATACATACATACGAGGACTGAAGCGTGATGTCTGGAGACGTAGAGTATTCCTAGGATCATTTTCAAGAAGGCCTTCTGCCGGGCGTAACCGGGAAGAGGAAGAGGCACAGGCTTCAAGCGGAGCTTCAACCAAACTTCTCCCTTCTATAATTTTGCTTCGGTTTCTTACGATGAAAATAGGACGACTGAGTGTTGGAAACAAATTTAGAATTCTGGTTGATGCATTCAAACACAACTAGCTTGCACGCGAATGTGTACGTGAGATAAACACGAGCAATTTGAAAGGGTATCTCCCATTTGTCCAAGAGTCAAACGTATGTAAATCAATTATTAATTTCTTTATGACTCTGTTATTCATATCATCAGCTTCTATCTTGAACCACTGTTCCTTCCTGGTTTTGTTCCTGTCATCAGTAACGCAAAGAACCATCGGAAAAGCAGCCAGACAAATCTCGACACTTTCAGATGATTTGCACACAATTCCAGCTTTATCTTTATTTATTTATTTTTGATGTGAACATCCTCATGTCAGAGCAAGCTTAAGGACTTCGCCGTTATCGACCAGTGAAATGACACAGGAACGAAATGAACTTGGATCAGGAGCAAGGAATTGGATTTCAATCATCGATTTTTAAAGTTCAAGGATCCCAGTTGAGCAGCTTCGAAATAGGCAGACGTTTCAAAGTGAAGCTTTTAATAACCAATATTTAACAGGTCAGGGGCTCCCATCAGGTGTTCCTTAACGTCATCACTCAATAGTCTGTTGACACATCACACCCATTGACCAGTCTGTCTTTTCACGCCATCCGTCAGGAAGCCGGTCTCTCATACAACTTCTTATTTTTATTATATTGAAAAATAACAGGACAATAACGAATGCAATACTTTTTTGGCAAGAGTGTTCGAAAAAAGGTTTCATGTTCATGATTAAAATCACAGCTGAAGTCTGTTCAGAAGTCACCTTTCTGCTGCTAAACTCAAATTAAATTTTCCTGACAGTCTTTCACAATTTTTGAGAGATTAAATACCTAACGGTCTGGCGATTTTTGACAGATCTTCAAATTCTGATCCAGTTTGCAATATGCTAAACCGAAAACCAAGGTATTGTTCTTCTTTTCCCCTCAATTGTCCTCTCATGTGTATATCCTGAATATATATATATAGTCACTGCGATCCTTCTTCTCGGCTTAACGTTATACGGAACTGACAGCATGTTCATTGCGAACTTCTGCGTTTATTTCGCTTTTGTCACCGTTGCCTTCGCAAAACCCTTCTCCGCTTCTTTTGCTGTTCACGAACGTCGGGATACCCCGCCAAGCGGATTTACATCAAATGGATCGGCGAACGAATCTTCTCAGCTAATTTTACGGATTGCTTTGACTTCCAATAATTTGGCAGGCCTAGAAAAAGCATTATACAAGACCGCTTTCGTTAATAATGGTGTTATTAGGGAACACTTGACGAAGGAAGAGGTATTTTGAGGTTATCTTACATTATAATTTATTACAGCTTTCTTCAGGTGGAACAGTTTGTCTGGCCTACTAATGACACAATCACAAAAGTGACAGAATGGCTATCCTCAGAGGGCATTGATTTTACGACAGCTTCCTCAGGTGGAGATTGGTTAAAAATAAAAATAGACGTTGGTACAGCCAATCGACTTTTGAATGCCGATTTCCTCTCCTTCAGCGATGATTCAACTGGAAAGGAAGTAATCCGAACTCTTTCGTATTCGATTCCTACCCCATTGCAATCTCATATTCAATTCATTCATCCCACCGTTGCGTACGTTATTTTACTCGTCCGAGTTTTCAAGTACGTTATATAACCAAATAATCACAGGTTTCCGATAAAAGCTATACGAACTTCTTTGAGTTTGAGTTCCAAACAGAACTTAAATGCCTTGAGAAATAGTCAAACCCTTGCTAACCGGGGATTGCCGTCCAATTGCAGTGAACAGATAACACCGTCATGTCGTAGGTCTCTTAACTGAATAATTACCGGAAATTTTTAGCCATTTCCATTCATACAGTGGCCGACCTTTACGACTTCCCGTTGTCAACACTACCTCAGACTGCAAGTACATTGGGAATTGCTGAATTCGAGAACGGATTCCCACAAGAATCTGATCTTATGGTATATTCACTTATCCGATCATTTCTAAGTGCATTTTTTTTACTTTTCTTTTTCTACATAGGACTTCCTTGAGGTTTTTCGTCCAGATATCCCTTCCAGCCTCTCATTTTTTGTTCAATCCGTTGATGGAGGAGGTAACCTGTCACAAAGTCCTGCTGAGGCCGGAATTGATGCAGTAAGTAAAATGGCATCATCTCTCAGCTTTATTTTCTCCTTACGTATTTAAGAATTTAAATGTACAATATACTATCGGGTTAGTACCCGAAGTTCCTGTTGAAGTATTTTCCGTAGGGGACCCAGATGGGATCAATGGACTTCTCGATCTCTTAAACTTCACACTGTCTCAACCGACTTTACCGCAAGTTTTGTTGATCCCATTTAGTTTTGATGAAGATACTATCCCAGTTCCAATCTTAAAGTATGTTAATTTCTTTTATAACAGTATTACTTGTGGTCCGAATTGTCATTTATATAGTTCCCTTTGTTACGGTTACCTTCAATTAGGCGCTCGTGGTATCTCTGTGATAGTTCCATCCGGTGATGGAGGCACTCCCGGTGAGGAAAATGAGACTTGCGCCACGTTTAGGCCCTTTTTCCCATCAACTTGTCCTTACGTTACTTCGGTGAGTATTTAATTTGAGATTCTTCTTCTTTCTATGATTTTTCAACCCGAATAACAGGTTGGCGCGACAACAGGTCTCGGTCCTGAAATGGCTGTTTCATATAGTTTGGGAGGATTTTCTAACGTATTCTCGACACCTTCATATCAATTGACGGCCGTAGAGCATTATATTAACATCACCGGAAATGATAATTCTACCAATTTCAACACGGTAAGTACCCACAGACGTCCTCTTACATGATTTTTCTCGTCTCACTATAATACATTTTATCATTCCAGTCCGGTCGTGCCTTTCCGGATACATCTGTTCATGGAAATGACATAGTTTTCATTTTCCAGGCACAGGGTCTTACCATAGACACAACTATAACTTCTGCTACTATTTTTGCTAGCATGATCGCTTTCCTTAACTCTGTGCTACTTTCTAAAGGGCATCCGGTTTTGGGCTTCTTAAATCCACTTATATATACCCAGCCTAGCGGTTTCGACGATATCAAATTAGAAAGCGATCCCGCCTGCAATACCACCGGCTTCTCGGTATGTATGAAACTACCCTTTCTTCCAGCTTGCCAATCGTTGAAAATTCTTCATATTTAGGTTGTGGATGGTTGGGACCCGGTCAGTGACTACTCTTCTTTCCAACATTTCTAGCTTTATGTTTACATGATTTCTTTTTAATTTTCTTTAGCGCACCGGTGTTGGAACTCTAAATGTTACAAAGCAATTACAAATAATTGCCGATGGTTTTTAAAATATCCTGGGTTGTCTATAACTTCAATATAGATTGTGTTGATTCCTCTTTTTTACGCATTTTTCATGCGGGGATAGTAATCGTAATTGTAAGTACATAATGTTAATTCCGAGCATGCCTTGATAATAGTGTGTAGGTGCGGACCTGAAAAAAAATGAAGCAGACTAAGTTGTTACGCTCCTCGAGAAAATAATAGACAGAGCAAAGTTACCATCCCTTTCGGTTACAACTACATGCATGACCTGATTGTTATAAGGTAAGTTTAGAAATCGACCGGTGACAGGTACCCCCTTTTGCATTTCTTAGATCCAGTTATAGCTCACGATAATCTTTATTTAACCACGGAACGCGAGTTACTGGTAAATTTTTCCTATTTACGCAT
This sequence comes from Clathrus columnatus, assembly GCA_020884735.1. Taxonomy (NCBI): domain Eukaryota; kingdom Fungi; phylum Basidiomycota; class Agaricomycetes; order Phallales; family Clathraceae; genus Clathrus; species Clathrus columnatus. Next base: position 3,615,108 of record BPWL01000001.1, read on the forward strand.
TACGCAATAACATAGACGGTTAGTGAATCTCTCGGACAAAAATAACGCGTTGAGGGTTGAAAACTTGAAATTTTCAACAATGTTCAATGCTATATTTATACCGGTACCTGCGTTACTCCGGGGCTGCGGACCATGTAATAATCTTCACTAATCAGGAAATCGTAGTAAAGTCTGGACGCGGGGCTAAGAATTTGAAGGCCTGATATGGCCGGAGTCCTAGTCCCTCGTGATTTCTGGCTTCATACCTTATTGGCATCCTTTCAACTAAGTCATAACTTGAATTAGTGTGTTTCAAGCCTTTTTTTCAGACGATATGTACTAAAACATTATATAGATGTTCAACGTCCACCTTATTATTAGAAGGCTGTCAGTATCAGTCTATTATATTGAGCACCGATAGATCATGGAGATGGTGTGGTCGATTGCTACCTTGAATGGATCGCAAAGCTGTACATTCGACCCTGAAGATGTGAAAAGTATTCCGATAAAACCGATCTCGAATTGTGACACATTCAACTTTTCATTTTCATCCTATTTCTAAACTATCACACCTTGTTGTTGCGACTCAATCAAACACATTGGCACTGGTATGCCATATCCAAAATTACGATCAACTGTATCATCTACGAAACCTGCCCTGATCTTCAATCCAAATCCTATTCCTCCTCCTTCACAAGGCGAACATGAATGGATCGAAACATACTTTCTCATCCATCGTCTCAGCACTCCAAGTTACCGCTACTCGTATCTTCTTTGGATAGTAGTAGCCATCGTATTTACTGTGTTGGTTATATTTCATCGGAATGGAAGAATCTGCGGAAGTTACATTAATGGTTTATGGAAGAAATGGGGCTACAGACGACGGACATGGCGCAAGAAACACAGTTTAGCAGAATCACGTCGAAAAAACATACCCCATGTACAGCCGATGCCCCTTCCATCTAATGCTCAACTGCTTGGTCTCGTGACTCTTCTTTTCGTATCACTCGTACTCTCGTTCGTAGGTCCAGATTACATTGCACCGGGAACCAATACTTGGGATTTGGTGCATAACACGACACAGCCAGCCACTACGGAGACTAGAAAACTATTATTCTTTACTACACCTCCGTCATTCACTATATCAAAAACCTGGTGGTCATCAGGTGGCCGCACGGGAACAATTGCCTTCACTTTATTTCCTTTATGCGTACTTTTTGTTCTCAAAGCACCTCCGTTTGCTATTTTCTCTCTCCCTTTCCTTATTCAACTTTATAACGACAAGTTATCCTTTCTTCATCGCTGGTGCGGCCGCTTGATTTGGTTGTTAACTGCTCTGCATGTTGTTCTTTGGACTGTTCAACTTTGTCGGGATACATCACGACCTGGTCGATCTGCTTTCATACTCGCTTTCACTCATGAACAATTTGTTTTTGGATGGCTGGTAATCTCCCCTCGTATATTTATATTCTTGTTGACCTGGACTTATCTCATCATTATAGGGTTTCATCTGTTTAACCCTGCTCATTGTTATGTCATTGCGTCCAGTACGCGCCAGAGTTTATGAAGCTTTCTACGTTTTTCATATCTTCCTCGTCCCCACAAGTCTCGTTTTTTCTGCCCTTCACTTTCCCCCAACTGCCTGGTGGTGTTGGGCAACCTTGATCCTTTGGGGATGCGAACGAGGCTGGCGCCTTGTTCGGTTTATCACAATCAATGGGCTATTAGGAAGATTACAAGGGCGGCGAAGTAATCGTTACATTAATAACGTTCACTTGGGAGCATATGAAAAAGCCAAACGACTCGGATCTTCATACACTACCATTCCAGCGAATAATAGTAACAGCTCAGTGAACGGCGAGCCTGATCAACTGCTCAATTCAGTTCAAGCTTCAAGGACCGCAAATTCTCACCCACGTGGTACTCCTAGTCCAACACCCATCCATCATGACTATCCTTTCCAACTTCGACTGGCTGGTTATTCATCTAGAGGTGTCTATGTTTCACCACCCGGATATGCCCATGCCACTTTACTTCCTGGTCGAACTATCCGACTAAGATTAATTCCTCCACATCATTTTACCTGGGCACCAGGGCAACACGTACTTTTGACAATCCCTTCCGTATCCAAGTTTACCTCACATCCATTCACTATCTCGTCTATATGTGATAATGAAGCCACCACTGACGACAGCCGAGAGCTTCTTATTCTGATCCGTGCTCGAACTGGCTTTACAAAAGAGTTATGGATGTATGTGGAACAATTGGAAAGGGCAGGTGCTATTGGAGATGAACCCGGTTTCAACTTTATCAGACCGAGCAGAGGAGTTCTGTTTCGTGCATATATCGATGGACCATTTGGTTCTTCGGCCAGAGTTAAATGGACAACGTATGATACCGTATTAATTATTGCTGGTGGCTCGGGTATTAGCTTCGCTGCTTCTATTTTGGAGTATGTGTGCATGTGTTTGATCGGAAGGGATGGAAAGTCGCTTGGAGGTAATACTGGTATTTGGGGTAATGGTATGTAAAGTCGTAATAAAATGATAATAAACGACTTAACTTATGAGCTTGAGTGAACAGATGAAAGATTTAAGAGTATAAAGAGTGAGAGTAATAAATCTTTGTTTATTCGAAGCTAAGGAAATAACTATCTACTGGTAGGGTTTTTATATGTTTTTAGATGATATGGAAAAGGAAAGAAATATGGGAGTCATAGGAAAAGAAATGTGTTCGGAACGAGTCAGCCATGACTCGTTAATGAGTCAAGTTTCGGTGGTGAAACTTGACCATGCATTGTGGTCAGTAAGGTTGCCCTTACACTCGCCCTCCAACACTGTCAGCAACAGTGTTTTTTCTTCACAATGCGTTTAGATCTATGGTTTCGCCATCAACGACGATGAAATCTTCAAGTTCTTCATCAAGCATTGGAGATGGGAATGCTGGTATAGTTGCTGGTGTTGTGGCAATATTTGTTGTTTCGTTTATCGGTACGATAACTATTTTGTCGACGTTTGAAGACGTAGTAATGTCTATAGGAGCGATAGTAGCGTTAGAAGAAGACAAAGATGAGGATGTGATATTGTTCTTTTTGTTCTTCTTTTTATTTTTTGCTTTTTTAACCATGCTAACCGTTTTATTTATTGCAATTACCTTCTCTTTCGTCTTTTGACATTTAAGATGGTTCTCGTGCAAGATCGTGTTCCTTCCTGCTTGGAATGAACGGTTTGCGGTTGCAATCATGAGGTTTAAAGCATATTTGGGCATGGTGACCATGTCGCTGTCTTTCATTGTGAGCTGTTCCTGTTCTCTTGTCAATTTCTTCTGCTTATATGTGTTTTCTTGTCCTATTTTCAATTCTTTCGGCACATTTTTTAGGTTAACTGACACCATTGCTATTTCATTTAATGGTGGTCAACCCTTTCCTTTGCCCAACATTTTCAGGTTTTTGATCCCCATGGCCTCGCAATATGCTGTAAGTGCTTCCAAATGTTTAACCTCATGGAGATCTAACCATGTTATGTCTCCAGAGTTCCATAATACCTCGAAAAGGGTATTTTCTCCTTGGCCATGGTGAGATAATATTCTATCTACCGCCCATTCCTCCAGTTTACCTCCAAATCCAGGTATTTGAGTTAATTGCCTCCCAGGGAATTTTCTATTGTCATTTGGTAAGTGTATTCTCAATAATGACGCATGAAATACTGGATGTATTCCTCTTTTCTTTAAATCAGGTGATAATTCGAATTTATAACTCACTCCAGGTTCAATAACCTTAATTATTGGAAACAGACCAATATATTTAGGTATGAGCTTTCTTGCTTTATTTTTTGGTAATCTTAGATTACTTGTTGACAAATAAACCAAGTCTCCTTCACTGAAGTCAGCTGGTCGTCGACACTTATTCACCTGCGTCGTTTGTTTAACCCTTGATTGTATTATCAGGTCATGTGCAGTCATAATGGCTTCTTTCATTTTTTGTGCAAACACAGACACTCCTGGATAATCAGAACTCATGTTCCATATCAAGGGTCGTGGCATTTGTCCATAATTGAGGAAAAAAGGTGAGAAACCTGTTGTTTCCGATCTTGCTAAATTCATAGCATATTCTATTGCAGGTAATTTATTTACCCAATCTTTTTGATCTTGGTTGACACATTGTCTTAACATCTGTGTCATAGTTCTATTCGCTCTTTCAGTTGCACCATCTGTTTGTGGATGATACAACGAGGATAATCTCAGCTCTGTTCCGAGGAGTTTATGGAGTTCCCTCCAAAAGGTACTTGTAAAAAGGGAGTCCCGGTCGGAAATAATTCTTTCAGGTAAGCCATGCTGCTTGTACACAATGTCAAATATAACTTCGGCCATGTGTTTTTCATTGTAGGTCATTTTTGTGGGAACCAGGTGCACCATGCTGGTCGGATGATCTATTATTACGCAAATTTGGTCAAATTCACCATGCCTGTTTTTAGATAACGGCAAGGGTCCAACGAAATCAATTCCTATTGCCTGCCATGGTCGTCTTGGCACTTCTAAAGTATGTAACAACCCCATTGGTTTTTGAGTGCTCACTTTACTTGTAGCACAGATACTACATGTTTTGCAGTACTCCGTTACATCCTCGACCATTTTCAGCCACCAAACATTTTCTTTCAGGTACATTAATGTTTTCTTTGTTCCCAAATGTGCTAATATTGAATGTGCATGGGTAATTATAATTTCGTGAACATTTCTTCCTTCCACGAGGATATTTGGTAAGTATAATGCTTTTCTGTTTCCCCCAGTCATAAATATCAACCCTTTTTCAATTGCAAAGTCTTTGAAGTGAGTTGGATTTTTTATTATCTCCTTAAAGAAGTTGTCTGAATCATATTTTCCTTTTATTAATTCAGGAATATCGAATCCAGCTTCACTGTCAAATATTATATCTGTCAATAAAGGTTGAACATTTATTTTTTCATTTGTTGGTTCTTTACTTTCTTCTGAAAGTGATAGTCCTGTTTTCTCCTTCATCCAATTGTTTAGATTGGTGACTATCTGTTTCTTTAATTCTGGTTCCATTGTTATGGATGGAGTCTTTTTAGATTCCATCATTTTCTTTTTCAAACAACCACAATCTTTTTTCCTACTACCATTTGATATGGTATTGGAGTCTTCAGTTTGTGTTTCAGTTTTATTTTCTAATATTTTTTTCTGACAGTTTCACCTGCTTTTCAGCAATCCTATTTGAGCATCTGGGTGTAGTTTTGGTTTCAATATCCATGCTCCCTGTGAATACTGGTTTAGATAACATTGCTCTTTTCGAGTTATCTATTTTTTCTGGTGAGTTTTCCTCAATGTATTCACTATCTGCTCTGACAATCCCTTTTGGTTCGTTAGAATAAATTCATGATAACACATCTGCTAAAACATTCATGTTTCCTGGAATATAATAAATTTCAAAATCAAACTCATTCAATGTGTCTAACCATCGGTTCTGTCGAGGTGAGAGATTTCTCTGAGTCATTATATATTCCAGTGCTTTATGATCTGTACAGATTTGAAATCTTATACCGATTAATTGCAGTTTGAATCTTTTTAAAGACTCAACAATTGCAAGAAGCTCCTGTTCATGTACAGGGTAGTTCTGTTGTGCTTTATTAAATTTTCCAGACCAAAAACTAATTACATTTGCTGTTTTTAGGTCATTCCCTTGGGACAAGACACCACTTGCCCCTGTTAAGCATGCATCAGTCACCAAATTAATTTTTTCTGCATCTGGTGAGTAATTCAATGCAATCCAATAATTGTTTTGATAATCTGAAATTAATTTTTTAATTTCTTCAAATGCTCTTTGTTCAGTAGGGCCCCATCACCATTCTTTATTTGACCCTGTGCATGCACTCAGGATACCCATAGGTATTCTTATGCCTTTACAGTTCGCAGCCAAATAACTTACGGCACCTAAAAAGCTCAACAATAAATCTTTATTGGATGGGATTTTCCAATTTCCAATTTTATCAACTTTATTGGAATCCATTTTCAACCCCTTGTCATTGACTATATGTCCAAGGATTTTTAATTCATTGGCGAAGAAATTCATTTTCTCTGGTGAGAGAAATAATTTCTCTCTTCTTAATACATCAAATATTAATCTAACATGTTGTATATGATCGGATATCAAATCAGAATAGATTACAATATCATCAAGATAAACGTCCATGAAGACTCTGATGTATGAGGCGAAGATGTGGTTCATTAATGTTTGGTATGTTGCACCTCCATTACAATCACCTAGTTGAAGAACTAAGCTTTCCATAGTTCCATCTGGTATTGTAAACAATGTCTGTTTGACATGTTCTGGTATTATTCTTATTTGCTCATATGTGTCTTTCCCATCAATTAGGCTGTGATATTTGTGACGAATCACATTTCGCAATATTATTTCCATGTCAGGTAATGGTGTTTTCATTTTTCTTGTATTTGCATTTTGTTCATGCAAATCTACAACAGTTCTGATTTTAATCTTTCCATCTCCTTTAGATGGTTTAGGTATTATTAACATGGGACTAGTATTTGTTCCTGTTGCTAGTCGCCATTGTCCATTTCTTAAGTACGCATTTTTCTTTTGCACCCAAAGTGGTCTTAATGCTTCTGGACATTTACTTGGTCTCCAGGGATAGATTTTATTTTCATCTATTAATGGTATTGAGTAATTTACCATTCGTAAAGGTGGAAGATCAGCATCCTCAGGATTTACACATAAATCCTGTGCTTCTCCTTGGAGTTGCTTTTGTAAGGCCTCTATTTTTTCTTCAAAAATATCACCTATAGCTGATCAAATCGTTGTTGTTGATTCTCCTTCTATCGGTTGTGGATTTTTATTTCCTATCAATACACGATTAAGGTTTAACCCAATAAGGACTTTATATTGAAATAGGAATGGTGTTCCTAGTATTACATCGTAATTATCTAAATTTACAATGTCGAAACATCTCTGTGAGTCAATTTCTTGATACTTAAAATTGACTAATGTTCCATAATTAATCTTAGATTGCGAACCTTGCACTGCCATCTGCAGTGTTAATGGTTTTGATAAAATCTCTCGCTCCACTTTTAATTGGTCGGCAACATTTGTTGACATAAAATCTGCAAGAGAACCACTGTCAATCAAGGCACGACATGGACTTTCATTTATTAATACTTCGACAACAATTGGTTTCGGCAAGACTCTCATGAAGTCTTTTACCTTCATCGATGTACGTTCTATTGTTCCAGTTTTTTCATCTGTCTTGATTTTCTTTTTATTAGAACTTGGTTTTGTGGAGTTCAGTTCGATTTTATCAAGTTCCTTATCTTGATTGTTATCCAGTTTTAGATCTTTACGAATTTCATCTGTTCGTTTTAAGATCATCGGTACATTCCATTTACCATTTACAGCTTTGCACTTTTTGATTATGTGTGATATAGATGTATCTGTCCAATCTGTTACTTCAAAATCCCCTCCATAAGGACAAGCAGAGAAACGAACACAAGTTTTTCCATTTTTATTCATGTAACTTTTTGCATGAAAGTATTCTTCAAAATGCTTTCTTATTTCTGTGCAAATAGGTGAATCCCTTTCAATTTCATCATACATAGGGTCACAGATTATGCCACAGGTAAATATTTCTATTTTATCTTTTTCTGTGGCTAATTCTTCCAGTTCCTTAATATGTATAGTGTTGGTTTGTATTTTTGGGGCAGGGGCTGTATGACAAGATGGGCAATTTCTGGCTGTATGGCCTTCTTTGCGACAAATAAAGCAGCGACCTTGAGCTCTCAGCTCATTCATTTCTTGCTTCGTAGGTCTTTCTGTTCTCTTGGGTTGTGTTTTCAAAGATTCTGGTCTCGAAGTAGGCTTGTTTTCCTTCTTCGTTTCCCTCTCGCGCCCTCCATATGATGTGGATCAATTTTTATCAGATGCAGCTGTCTGATTTTCATTACGGTAATTTGAACAATTATTCTCTTTTATTCGTAACATCTCAGCTGCCTCATATCTAGTTGCTTTATCGATCAATTCTCTCAATGGAGTGCTTTCTGGGCTGCAACCAGCTTCTACCCATTTCACTCGTATAAACTGTACTGCACCATCCCAAATAATTTGTATTATTTGGCTTTTGCTAATGCTTCTGTATCTCTAGCAAAATCCCTAAATGGTTTTCTTCCTTGGTAAGAATTCAATAACCGTTTTCTTTATAGTCTGGTGGAAAACAATAATCAAATAAGGCATCAAAAATATCATTCAGTCGCCAACGTTTAGAATTCAAAGCTACGTGTTTCATGTAGAAAACACTAGCTTTATCTTCAACGAAGTTAACTAAAAATTTTACAGCCCACTCATTATTTAATCCAAGCGACTCTTTCCATAACTGCACAGCGAAGACCCACTGGTCAAACATGTCAAGATTGGCTACTCCTTTGTATATAGGTGGGTTCTTGACTTTCATATTAGCCAATGCTTTTTTTAATTGTTTTCTCTTTCGTCTTTTTCTCCTATCAGAAGAACTGGGGTTATTTGGATTATCCAACTCAGAACTAGAGCTGGAACTCGAGCTTGTACTGGATGGTGATTCATCTTTTCCTCTTCTTGGCGGATCATTTCCTTCACTATCAGAATCTGATGGATCCAATGGATCCAATGAAGGTGGATTAGATTTTCTTCTCATCTGAGCATAAAACCCACCCTCCGGAACTTCTGATGGTTCTCTAGTAAATCGAACTTCATCTTTGGGTATATTGTTTCCTTTTCTCGATTTACGTTTAGATGATTTATTCTTAGATGATTTATCATCTGTTCTTTCTTTTTCTCTTTCTCTTTTCGGTTCTGATTCATCTTTTTTATCAGTTCCCGATTTCGACGATGACGTGATGGGAGGGTCTTTATTTTTTGTTGAAGGTTTCCAATCCGGATTCCTTTCACCCTCCATTCTTTCTTTTGCTTTATTACTTCTAACCTCTTCTTCAACAATCGTTGCATTGACTGCAATAGAGGGTCCTTTCTGTAAGAAATTTTCTTTGATTTCTTCGTCTTTAATTTTGATTACTCTAGCATCCACTACTGAATCGCGGTTACCATAAATGTCAAACCATTCCGGGAAGAACATTCTTTCATCTGGTATCCTTTCCAAATGAGGTAAACTTATTGTCTTAAACGATTTATTCGGTTTAAGAAAAGGTAAATCTATATTTTGGTTTATGTTACTGTTATTTCTTGATAACTGCTGTAGTAACATAAACAAATTTCGTCCTTGTGCATAGGATATTGCTCTTTCCTTGAGCAGTTATTTCTCTTGGTCCAGCATCCGCTGGTCCATTCCTGCTAAGTCATTTGAATTGTTACTGGGTTCGTTAAAGGTGTTAACCTTTTCTCCCAACTCTACTGAAGGTTCATTCGTCCTTTCGGACAAACCACTACCTTCCTTCACAACTTCAGCATATGACAGGTCAGGACTAGTTTCCGCTAAATCCTTTCCTTCATTGCTTGATGATTCTTTCTCCGCAAAGGAAGAATCATCATCTGGATTATAATGACGACTAACCTTTTTATCCTTTTTAGTCCGGGTCTTCTTAATTGTCGGCATTATCGTTCTAACACGTCCGCTATGCGTTGTTGGTGGTTCATTTGTGTCGACGATGGGAGGAATAAATTCCTTCGGGGCTGGAGCACTGGAGTCGGTGTATACAAAACTGGGGCGAGGTTGAGACATGTCGAGGGAAATTCTGGTCTACAGAAGGTAAAGTACTTTAATGTTTTTACAATAGCATCCGGTTGATCAGGCTGTTCACTGTAGAGGTTAGTTTAAATAACAAAAGGTAACGAAGAGATTTCTTTTCTCAAAAAAATGTAAAGTCGTAATAAAATGATAATAAACGACTTAACTTATGAGCTTGAGCGAACAGATGAAAGATTTAAGAGTATAAAGAGTGAGAGTAATAAATCTTTGTTTATTCGAAGCTAAGGAAATAACTATCTACTGGTAGGGTTTTTATATGTTTTTAGATGATACGGAAAAGGAAAGAAATATGGGAGTCATAGGAAAAGAAACGTGTTCGGAACGAGTCAGCCATGACTCGTTAATGAGTCAAGTTTCGGTGGCGAAACTTGACCATGCGTTGTGGTCAGTAAGGTTGCCCTTACAAGATCCATATCATACCTTGTACAATCTTGCTCGCCTTTCTATTGCTCAACATTGTGTTCATCCTATTCCGTCTGAATGCGACTGGACACCACAACTAGGTGAGAATTTCTTCTTTTTTTTTCAAGAAAATCTCACTTATTTCATGTAAAGGTGATCCCCCTAATCATCCGAAACCCCGATGCCCCTGATGCTCGCCGAAAACGAGTGTTTACCGAAGTATATTAGTGGAAGGAGCGAGAATCGTTATCCCAGGTTAAAGGTGATAGTATAAACCGAGTTGTGAGTCAATCATGATATATAATATTTACTTTTTCCTTACTTGGTTTATTCGGAATACGGCCCACCCACTCTTCAATTTTGACTGTATCACATTTCAGCCCATGTTGTCATATTTTTTTATGGACAGTCTTAGAAGACGTGTCACGCATATACATATATAGAGATTCAAAGGCGTGTCTATCAGTGATCTAAAATGGCATAAATCGTAATTATGTATTTTTTTGCCAATTATAAACACATAATAACGATGTCGTGAAGCAACTATGACTAACATAGGCTAAGTGAGCCGGCTTCATTTGAGGTTTTCACAATGTCAAATACCTGTAAATGCACGGTTACCAATCCGTTTGGGAGAACATTGAGACTACTACTTTGATTAGTAAAATGAGAGCTTTCCAGATGGCTGGAATGCGTGGCCCGTGGGTGCCATTGGGTTAATTATGTAAGAATGCTTTTAAATTCCGCTTGTTGGTCAATTTCTCCTATCTCAATCCCATAGTATGTAGTGAAAGATTAATATTCCCCATTCTGCGACTTCTGAGCCGGAGTATCCACTCGTATATAAGGATGGATCCGAATATAGAGGTACAGTACACTTATCGTTATTTTCCGTGTCAAATGCGGCATTATACACATAAAAGTTAAACATTTCTTGTCTACTGAAAACAATGACCGAGAAAGGTACGTTACTCATGAGGAACCTACGCCTTTTACCAAATTGTGGCTAAACTTATCAACTTCTATTCTGCGCCACAATCTATCATCTGGTTACAATGATCATCAAGAGAACTCAGAATAACCAGACATCAGACATCATCCACTCTATCTAGTTCAGGCGATGCATCTCTTTCTCTTTATAGTGGTGCCGGCACACCTATGTCTGAACTTAAGCAAGCAGAATGATTTTTACATGAGAATAAGGCGCTTTCAGTTGGTCTTTTTATTTATGTAAAAAAAATGAGGTGGTCATCTCACCCTTATTATGTAACAGCATCAAAAACTGATTTCCACGTCTCAAAGCATATGCATACGATTTTAAATTTAGTTATCGCTGAATTTCCCATCCACTAAAAAGAATTCTTCTCGTGTGAGTTAATGAAATAAATGTCGTTTATTTACCATAGCATTGGCCCGAACGAACTTCTATATTACCTCTTACCCGTAATCGGATGATGACTCGGATCTCCTCTTGTCAACGAGTCCCAATAGAGGGACGGAACGTCACGAAAGCACATGGGATGCCTTGATGGAGCTTTCAAAACTAGAAGCAAGAACAACTTTTTTTAGAGTCACGAGGGAATAACGGCTTTAATGCAGCGTATAATCTATATACCTGGTGTTTGTCCATGTCTTACTATAAATTTATCTAACAGTTTGGCAGGTTTGACAGATCATATTTAAGAAAATCAGAACCAGATGTGTGCAGGCCCAAAAATCAACTAGATTTTCATTTTTTATTTACTTCGCTGGTCTGTGTTTTCACATAGGTTTCAATTATAATTATGAAATTCACCCGATAAAAAGGCTCTGGTTTTTTTTTTCAACTGTCATTCCCATTGAATCAACAGAATGTTCGTCTCAAATATTTGTGTTGTTTTTGCTCTTGGAATAACTGCTTTCGCCAAACCGATTTCTTCTTCTCTTACTGTTCACGAACGTCGCGACGTCGCACCAAATGGGTTCACGTTAACAGGGCCAGCGGACGAATCTTCTCAACTCACTTTACGCATGGCCCTAACTTCCAATAATTTAGCTGGTCTCGAAAAAGCATTATACAAGACCGCTTTTCGTAACGACGGCGTTATCAGGGACCATCTTACAAAAGAACAGGTCCTTTTTTACAAAACAAAAGGCCATGAAATACGGTACTTACTTCCCCTTATACTTTAGGTTGAATCATTTGTTTCACCTACCAACGAAACGACCACTCAAGTGGCAGAGTGGTTATCCTCCCACGGCGTTGCTTTTACAACAACCTCTCCTGCGGGTGATTGGCTGCAGATAAATGTGGATGTGACGACAGCCAATCAGCTTCTTGATGCCAACTTCATGTCATTCAATGATGATTCGACTGGAAAGGAAGTAATTCGAACATTATCCTATTCCATTCCCACCCAATTACAATCTCATATTCAGTTTATTCATCCTACCATCTCGTATGTCTTCGAAATTGAACAAGTAGTATACTTATGGATGATCATCACAGGTTCCCGGTGAAGGCTAAACGCAGTCCTTTGACCCTAAAAAAAACAAAGTCAAATGCCCAGACGACACCCAAGACGAGTATCCCAAACCTTACTGGTCGAGCGAATGTTACCTGTTGCGTTGCCGACGAGGTGGATCCCACTTGTCGTAAGTTTTTTCTCTTCTAATCGGCGGATCGTTGGATATGATAACTTAGTCACACTTCATTTACAGTGATTGATCTGTACGGGATTCCTGAATCCACAGCTCCTCAAACTACGAGTAGAATAGGACTCGCCGAATTTATTGAGCAATTTCCTCAAAACGCCGACCTCGAGGTATTTATATTTTTTTTCCAATCGTCTCCCCCAAAATCTGAGATAAAATTTTGCTAATATGTAACTATCACACAGTCCTTCCTCAAGGCATTCAGACCCGACCTCCCTTCTACTCTTTCTTTCAGCCTGGAAACTCTTGATGGCGGAAGTGACCCCCAGAATGCCAGGGATGCTGGAATTGAAGCAGTCAGTGGTACACAGTTATATAATCCTTAGATTTTTCTAGACAGGGCGGTTAGAATTTAGATGTGCAGTATACCATCGGTTTAGCTGTTAACGTTCCCGTTGAAGTGTTCGAGGTGGGGGAGAACAACGCGGATGATTTGGATGGGTTCCTTGATCTCGCGGACTTTGTACTAGCTCAAACGTCCCCCCCGCAAGTCTTATCTATCGCGTTTGGTTTCGATGAACCCGATGTCCCGGCTACTCTAGCCAAGTATGTCAAAGACTGGCTACCAGTACTCCCCTTTTCACGTTTAATCATTATAGCTCTCTCTGTAATGCTTACATGCAATTGGGAGCTCGAGGTGTCTCTGTGATAATTTCAGCCGGTGATGGAGGTGTTTCCGGTAGTCAATCTCAGAGCTGCACTACATTTATACCTACCTTCCCTTCAACCTGCCCTTTCGTCACTTCTGTGAGTCTTGGCGTCCCTTTTCTTCTCCTCCTGTAACTTCTAACAGACTATATACCAGGTTGGCGCTACACAGGACTTTTCCCCTGAAACAGCTGCTGACTTTAGTTCAGGGGGGTTTTCTAATATATTCTCGATTCCATCGTATCAAGCTACAGCGGTAAAAAACTATCTTTCATCGTTAGGAACTACAAATGCTGGTAAATTCAATAGCGTATGTTTCAAATTTTCCTTCTATCCCGTTATTCCAATAAAGTCTTTTCTACATTAATAGAGTGGTCGTGGCTTTCCGGACGTTTCAGCCCAAGGAGTAAACGTTGTCATCTTTGACGGAGGAGAGGAAGGTACCGTTGATGGTTCCTCAGTCTCTGTCAATATTTTTTCCAGTGTTATCGGTTTGCTCAATGCCCAGCTTATCTCAAGCGGACTTCCGGTTGCCGGTTTTTTAAATCCACTGCTGTATTCAGACCCTAGCATTCTCAACGATATTACATCAGGGGATAATCCGGGATGCAATACGAATGGCTTTTCGGTATGTTTCGGTATTTTCCCTTCAAATGGAAGACGTTCCTAAAGATTCCTGCATGTGTATATAGGCTACAACAGGTTGGGATCCGGTGAGTGATTAACGTTTTCCAAAACACTAAAGAGTTTTTTTTTGATGTGATTTCACTTTATTTTGTACTAGGTCACTGGTTTGGGAACGCCAAATTATCCAGAAATGCTTCTACGAGGTTTCTAAGTAACTTGGAGACTCAAGAATATATTTATATGCACACTGTATTAATGTTGACCAAAATACACGTTGGGTTACGAATACATGGTTATATACTCACCTAATGAAAATGAGTGTGGAGGAAAACGTTTTACAATTGAAATTATTTGTTTCCATGAGCAATCCATTCTTCAGCATAAATATACGACGAAAAGTAGAAAAGTATTTGTTTACCCATTGCTTCCTGCCATCTCTCAAGATGAAAATGTTTACTGTTTGCGGATTATGGTGAGTCTTTTGCTCTTCTCATCTATAATATTACATAGAGGTTCTCCGGAAATTTTGTTTTGCGTGCGAACGCGCGTTAGCTGCCCCTAAATCCACTCACAATTGAAACTTTTGAGATGTATGAAAAGTTACACGGGAAGTTATTACGGGTTCTAGGTTCACGGTGGCGAGTAAAGAGAGTAATTACTATTATATAAATATTATAAAACTGACTGAAGCGCACTCCAGAACATAAATATACTATACGAAAAGTTCCGTTATAAACAAGATTACCATTCAAAGTCTTCTGATACAAGGTCAATAGCTGGACTCTGCCATTTCATAATTGAACGTGGTTTGATTTGCTTAGCAACACTCTTTCGGACAACTGCATTGAGTGTAGTAGGTCCACAGCCTAAAAGTTTATTTTTTTAAGAAAAAAAATACAATTGAAACGAGCAAACGTACAGGCAACAACCATAGATTTGTGTGAACGGGAAGCTTCTTCAACTACAACTTGATCAATGTTAGGTCGTCCTGTTTGAGCTAATTCAGAAACGAGAGGAACATCTTCAGCCTCAATTTCATCCATATCGAATCTTGTATGTCGATGCGGGTCTAGAGGCTTGAAGAATGTATGGGCGTGTTTGTCGGCCGGTAGGCTATGGTTAACTTGTAAAAGCTTCGCTCGCCCGGCACTTTTCGGCGACACTGTAGATTTTTTTGGAGTATAAACATTGTTGGTAGTAACGGTCGGTGGTTTTGAATTAGAACCGACAACAACCGAGGATTCCCACCATAACCCTGACGGAGAGGCGGTGTTCAATACTGGAGGTGTACCACTAGAAATGAAACGTGTCATACGTTTTTGACGTATACTGTCACGAGAAAATGGTGGTGATCCAGCGAGCCGGCTCTGCTCACGTCTCAATTTTCCTTCTTCCTGTAATCGACGTGAAAGCTGATGTTCACCTGGACTGTATGTGTCATCCTCGGCATCGAAATTTGTTAGACTCAGTTCATGTTATTGTTCGGGATCGGTATCCAAAATATTCAAAACCTCGCTATCCTCGACATGCGAAGAATCTGTCGATACATCGAAACTAGTCTCTCGCGAATGGTTTGTCTCATTATCGGTCGTAACAGACATGTAAGGTTGTCGAGGTAGGAAATCACTGACTTCTGTAGAGAGGTGTGTCGTAGTCTTCAAATCCGGTGTGGTGTTGGTGACGAATATATCAATTTGTAGAGAAGGGGATGAAACCAATTCCAGGCAATGGCGAATTGTTGCCGAAGCCCATTGTATATGCGCTGTGAAATATAATTTAAAAAAGGTATTTCTTCAACCTTTAGCATGAACTTACTGAATTCTCTGATAATCCAAACAAGGCGTACACGATTAATCCGAGAGGTGGTAGTACCATGTAAGGGCAACCTTACTGACCACAACGCATGGTCAAGTTTCGCCACCGAAACTTGACTCATTAACGAGTCATGGCTGACTCGTTCCGAACACATTTCTTTTCCTATGACTCCCATATTTCTTTCCTTTTCCGTATCATCTAAAAACATATAAAAACCCTACCAGTAGATAGTTATTTCCTTAGCTTCGAATAAACAAAGATTTATTACTCTCACTCTTTATACTCTTAAATCTTTCATCTGTTCGCTCAAGCTCATAAGTTAAGTCGTTTATTATCATTTTATTACGACTTTACAGATCTGGAGATCTGAAGGCGGGTCACGAGACAAGTTATGATCATGATTCATATACAACCGTACTTGAGTGGTAGTCCTCCCGATGGCGCTTGTGCCAGGTAAATGATATAATCCTGAAGTGCCTCTGAAATTATTTAGTAAATAGAAAGAAAGGATGTTAAAAGGATGAGAACGGACATAAACCATATAATTCTTCTAAACATGTAAGCATCAGTTCGATAATCCTTGTAAAGTGGAATAGTATGATCACCTTCAACATCATCCCATTCCGAATTGTTATCATGAACTGCATCGTCAGTGCTGCCAGTGTCTGCATGTCTCGGCACTAAATCGATTGTATTCCAAGTGCTGGAAGTAACGCAAAGCATCTCCAAACCCACCACGAATAACATCCATCCACCAGCTTATTCGTCCATCCTCTGAAACCACCCATATTAGCACCTCCACCTTAGAACTTATTGGTTACTATAACGCACAGCACAAATTGAACAAACCAGTTACCTTTCAGCTCTGTCACCCATCGAATCGTTTTCTTCACATCAATACTGGGTGTTGATGTTCCTTCCCAAAACGACTTCAAAAACACCCAACTAGCTGAGACGCATGATGTATAGTAACCGCCATGTGCTTCAGTTTGGCATGAACGTACAAAGTCTGGAACGCCTTCGACGAGCGTTGGCGTGAGTATATTGAGCACTGTTGATACGGCAAGAAGGCAATATGTTCCTCTTTTGTAGTTGTATGACTAGATAAAGCGGACAGAGTGGTTAATAACGACAGATACGGACCGGATGTCTATTTCGCCATCCCGCTTGACACGAAATGAACCGTCCGGTTGCTTCAGAGAAAGGAAGAAGTTATCTTTACTGATAACTGGTTATTTTAAATCGACGTACAACGTTTAAAAGGTGAATTATCGATCAACCCCATCCCAACCTCTAGCTTTCCCTGACCGTCCAACGATGGCTAATGTACATACAGCAGCATAAATTAGCAAGATTCAAGGTGCCTGTATCGACCACCACCGAACCCTCCGTCAGGGTGCTGCATAGCTGATTTTGTATTTACCATTCTAGTACAAAAGGAAAGACCACATAAACAAGAAACTCAACCTCGATATACCCACACACCTTTGCTTATTATCAGGATCAGAGGGTAAAGCCTTTAAGAAAGGATCCTCAACTAACCATTGTTCAAGCGATGGTGTGCATTACAGATGCAACAATGTTTGGCCCGTTACTGTCACTTCGTCACGTTATTCCCACGATCTCCAGGTGCTATTTGTTTTTGTCGTTACCTTTACTCTCTGTTTTGTCTGTATACGCTTTAATGGGATTCATGGGACGAGATCCAAGCGAGGCGATTAATCACCACTTTAAAGCGAAAATATCTGTATTTGAGATCTGAATGGTCGTCTGTTACATATTATCTTTCCGTCAACAAGTGGGTAATTCGCTTTCAAATCTAAGGAGGAACCCCTCAAATCAGCATATCCATAGTCCACCCAAACAACTTTAAAGTTCTCTCCTGCTTCTCGGATCTGAAAAGCGTACCATTGACATGCGACTAAAACATCGTTCCCTCGATATGCACAACTGTCAATCTCGAAACTACTGGTGGAATGGAGTCTTCCTGTCCAGTTCTCTTCAATGGCTTTCAACCTTTCAAGTCCGAATTTTTTTGCCAAGTCGAGGCGCTCGTACATGGGGTGGGTAACAGTATGAAGGCCTACGACTCTCGTAAAGAAGTCTGGGTTCCTATCCGCATTGGATATGTACAAATCGTGGAAGGCAAGAGACGTCTTAGCTCCCGGTGGTGTTGGATATTCCTCGAAAATATCTTCTAGGTTGAATTGGGCTACCTTTCTGGCTTCGGTGTAGAGACGGTAGAGTTTGGATCGCAGAGGGAGGATCGCTCCGTAATTGCAATCTCTTGCAGGGATAACGAAATAGTTAAATGGTCCAGGAGTCATTTCTTTCTAAGGGCTGGTTAGTAAGTTTTTGTTGTTAGTTTTGAGCGGATTGTTCTCGAGGACTTACTGGTGGAACAACAGGTGAGGTGTTTTGTGCGGGTTTGAGAGATATGTAGGTACCTATTTATACAGGTTTTCGCTATCAGTCAACTTTCACACCACACGGCATTCAAAAAAGTTGGGGCCTCGTGCACATGCGGTTGAATGGCGTACACCAGAAATACAGAAGTGGAGTCCCTTATTCAATCGTCTAGAAATTGACAGATCCGCCCGAGTGGGTGTCATTCTTCGGTATTCATTGACAGGTTTTTTCCGATACTGAATTTTAACGTCAGTGACCATTTGTGGATGATTATTTTGTCCAATTATGGAAACGTTGTCAAGTTTTAAGGCTCGGTTTTCCCCGATCCCCTTTTGTTTCCTCAAAAGTAATTATGGCTTCAGCAAAGCTCCGCTTTTTGTAAAGCGGGAACGTCTGATTCGGGTTCGGGAAGGTTAGATATGAATGAACAAAAGGAATACAATACAATATCAAACATACTGTGTCAATTCTCCTTTTATCGGAGTATCATCCTCCGAGGCATGGAACAACATTTGACTTCTCGTCAAGATTAACGACGCACGGCACGGGAATCATAACCATAGCTCTTCGAAGAGATCCAGCTTCTAGACAAGTACAGTTCTCGAATCCCTGTTGAAGGATTGTTGAAAAGTAAGTTATTATTTCTCTTAAAGCTTGTTTTCTCAAACTTATAAACATTTTTTCATATACCATAAAATACGGTGTTGGCATGCTAGGGGTTACTGCAGTTAAACGTTAGTGCCGCGACTCCTGACTGTGAATAGAACTTCTTCCGGGTCCCGGACACCAGGCTGTTCCGATTTGTTTAGGACAATAATGTCAGTCCCATTCCTGGTATCCAGCACAATTATTCTTTATCTCCAAGTAAAAAAGAATTCTTAGGTCGAGCAGTAGCTGTCGTGCGCATTTTCTCTCTAATGGGCGTATCATCTCCCTTTGCCATGCCAGCTTTCAGACTCCAGATACAGTCCGGATACAAAAAAGGTACCTATTGTTACGACTTACAAAATGAAAGGGAAAACACAAGAAATTAATCAAGGTCGGTATGGTAATCTGTCACAGATAATCTCTCCATCCACAAGCGGGTACTTTGTCTTCAAATCTAAATTTAAAGAGGAACCCTCCAAATCAGCATACCCATAGTCCACCCAAACAATTTTAAAGTTCTCTCCCGCTTCTCTCATCTCAAAAGCATACCACTGACATGCGAGTATAACATCGTTTCCTCGATACGCGCAGCTGTCAATCTCGAAACTATTGGTGGAATGAAGCCTTGATGTCCAATTCTCCTCGATGGCTCCCAACCTTTCAAGTCCAAATCTCTTTGCCAACTCGAGGCGGTCCCACATAGGGTTCAAGATGCTCTTAAAGGCTACGACTCTTGCAAAGAAGTCCGGATTTCTATCTGCATTGGATATGTATAAATCGTGGAGGGAATGAGCCACGGATCCTGGTGGGGTTGGATATTGTGCGAAAATATCTTCAAGATTGAACTGGGCCGCTCTCCTGGCGTTGGTGTAGAGATTGTAGAGTTCGGTTCGCAAAGGGAGGATCGCTCCGTAATTGCAATCTCTTGCAGGGATAACGAAATAATTGAAGGGTCCAGGAGACATTTTTTCCCCTTGAATGGTTAGTCAGTTATTATGATTTCTGAGCGGATCGTTCTCTTACTAGTAGAAAAGAGAACAATAAAAATGGTAGTAACAAAAATGTGTCTGGTGTGAGTTTTTGAAATATGGGGTACCCGTACTTTATAAAAAGTCCTCGCCGCTATCAGTCGACCCACACACGGGATTCCAAAGATTCAAGTTCAAGGCTTGTGCACAGGTGATCGATTATCCACCGAATAACAGTTGGCGAAGTGGAGTCGACCGAATCCCTTAATTCAATCGTGTAAAGAGTTGACAGATCCGCTTGAGTGGGTATCATCCTTCGGCATTCATTGGCAGGTTCTTTCCGACGTTGAATTCACGTCAACCCATTTGTGGATGATTACTCTTGTCCAATCGTGGACACAGTGGTTATTTTAAAACTTAATTTATTGCGATCCTCCTTCTTTGTTTCTTCAAAAGCAAGTACAGCATCGGCTTTAGCAAAGTACCGCTTTTTGTGGGTTCTAAATTTCACAATTGTTGCGGAAATAAAGATCTGAATTCAAGCGGTACATTCAAATGTTACGGAGCTACAATCCTAATTCAAAGAGCCGTTTTTGAGCTCGTCAGTCCAAAGTACCTGATTTCGCATGTGAGTGTGCGAAACTTGAAATCTCGCCCGAAGTTTCTCGTGGTACCTTTGTTCCTCTTTAGCATCTTGTTTAAGTAGCTTGCCTTTGCAATTCATCGTCGTTTGATAGGTATTGTGATCGACCTTGACTAAATCTCATTAGTATTGGATTCCAAGAAAGAACATTGAATCACACAAGGTCTGTCCGTCACAACGTGTGGAAATTACAATTACTTTGTTATAACCAATAACGAAAAAGAGGGTCTCGAACTTTCATAACTAAGACACGCAACCTGCTACAAGACCATTATATGGATGACAACATTCATCACTGAAAAGACCGTTCACTAAGTCAACCAAGTCAACCAATACCTCTTCAACGCCTTCAGCCCGAATGTCAAAAAAGCCACGATTGTCCATAAAAATAATAAAGGGTCTATTTCTCGTAGGATGGTGAAAAGGAAAGTCGTCGTATGGAATGTGTTGAAGTTTAACTTGCCAAACACTTGTGATTGGTGGCGTGACGTTGACATTATTGAAGGGCCAAACGTAATGACACAAAAGACGATAAAAAAGTAGGGAGGAAGATAGGACAGTGGTTAGGTCGGCGGTACCGTTCATAGGATCCACTTTCCTGGATTTGACGTTGTACTTCAGGTCTGGGAGAAGAGATTTGAACGACAGATCTGCGGCTGAAATCGGAACTGGGCACCATTGTTTATATATTCTCCGGTTTTCGTTTTTAACATGTTCCATTTTCCAAATTCTTGGTACAGCAAGAAAACGCTCATCAGCTGTAGGATAATCGGCGTCGGCAGCTGGGTGATAGTAAATGAACCGTTTCCCATCTATCGTTCCAAATAACGTATTCAGTAGGTGAAGGGCATCTGTAGTGAACACTTCTGCGTTTTCACTTTGAAGTATAGGTTGAGTTTCGCTTCCCTCATCATCATATTCCGAATTATGTGAATTATGAGGGTGGTTATATAACATATCCACAGCTCTCCAGGTCGCTATCGCTATGGCAGCACCCACGCTCTCGGAGAGTTCAAGCCTGATACCGGATTGTTTATGTCGGACCGCCGCCGTCCACATCCATTTGTACCCTTCTGGTCCTTCAGATTTAACCGGAACGTTAGGAAAAAAGCATCGCACTCGATATAGCAAATCGGCAGCCGAGATACTCTTAGAAATATGATGCTCGTCCTGATGTCGAAGTCTACCATGGACTCTCTCTGAAAGGGATAGTTTTGGGATACAGAACATTTTCGTGTTTGTGTCAAATAACAAGTAGTTCAGACAGTCCTCCTCAGCGTCAGGGTAATTAAACTGGGCATCAACTGTCCAAATAGAGCGAATCTCCTCATAGACTGAGTTCGGCGGGGGATGTAACTCGTCATTCACAAGGAGAAGGATTTCCACTGGAAATCTTTTGTGAACGGGCCGAGATTCGTTTGCTTGAAGTAAAGCAGAAAATGTTTCTTCACAGGTAAATCGAGGATATATTGAAGACGCGGTCGGGACTCTGAAGTCATAATAGTAGTCGTCTTCGCTGTTAGCCATTTTTTTTCTCGTCAATCAGGATAAAGACCTTCTTTAGTCTGGGATTTATCAGGACTAAAGACAACAGCAAAACGCAGATATGTCTACTTGCCTTCAAGTTTTGAAAAAAGTAGAACCACTTTTTTCTCGGGTAATTGAGTTGGACGTTCAAAATAAGTTGTCAGGTGACCGGTGACGCGCAACGCCGGGTAACCCAAGTTGGGCGGCGGCCGGCCCAATGTTCCTATCTCAAACTATCAGAGACACTCTTTTTCGTCCTAAGTTGTCGAATCTAAACGACCGCTATCTAACGATTTGGATATCTCTCTCCTGGACCACATTAACTCAAAGTTTTAAAATTTAAGCCACATAACCTGCTACAAGACCATCATACGGATGACAGCATTCATCGCTGAAAAGATCATCCACTAAATCAACCAAGTCATCTATCACCGCATCTATGCCTTCAGCCCGAATATCAAACAAGCCACGATTGTCCATAAAAATAATGGAGGGTCCATTTCTCGGCGGGTCGTAAAAAGGAAAGTCGTTTGGAATATGTCGGAGTTTAACCTGCCAAACACTTGTTATTGGTGGTGCGATATTGACATTGTTATCTTTCCAAATATAATGACATAAAAGACGATAAAAGAGTAAGGAGGAAGACAGGACAGTGGTTAGGTCCGCGGTACCGTTTACAGGATCCACCTTCCTGGATTCGATATTATACTTCAGGTCTGGGAGAATAGATTTGAAGGAAGATAAGTCCGATGGTGAAATCCAAACTGGACACCAGCGGTGATATGGTATCAAGTTTTCTTCTTCTTCTGGGATGCGTCTCCTTCTCGGCGAAGCAAGAAAGCATTCTTCGGTGGTAGGATAGTCAGCATCGGCTGCTGGATGATAATAAATGAACCGTTTCCCATCTATCGTTCCAAATAACATATTTAGTAATTGAATAGCATCTGTAGTGAACACGTTGTTGGCTTCCTCTTTACTTAGAGGTACTACTGTAGCTCCCCCATCATAATCACTTCCTTCGCCCGAATTATGGGGGCAATCATATAACATCTCTCTGCAAATCGCATTCATTATGGCGCCACCCCTGTTCTCGGAGAATTCAATATTGATACCGGTTTTTTTATGTCGAACTGCTGTCGCCCATGTCCATGTGTACGCATATCGTCCTGCAGACTCGACTGAAATCTCAGGAAATAAACATCGTATGCGATATAGCAAATCTGCGGATGACATGCTCTCGTCAAGTTCACGTTGCTGTCTGTTATGGGATGCCTCTGGAAAGGGTTGTTTGGGGATATAAAATGTTTTTGTGTCTGCATTAAATAACACTTCATCCAGATGTTTCCCTTGATAGTGGCGAGATCGTTCAAAACTCGTATCGGTTGTCCAAATGGAGCGAATCTTTTCATAAACTGGATTCGGAGGATATAATTCGTCGATCACAAGAAGAAGTATGTCTATCGGAAATCTTTTGTGAATAGGTCTAGATTCGTTTGCGTCGAGTAAAACGGAAAGTGTTTCTCCACGGGTTAATTGAGGATATATTGACGATGCAGTCGGGACTCTCAGGTCATACACCATCTCCTTTTTTGGCCTACGCTCCTAAAAAAAACAAATTGTGAGCAAAAAATAGAACATACACATATGTACTTGCCCTTTCGACGTTCAAAACGAATAGAGGAGAATTACCGATTTTCCGACAGTTGAGTGGAAGATATATCCGAAACACGATGCCAACACGTGTTGGGAAATTTGATTATACTCTTGGTCAGCATGACCTCAGACCTCTATTGGCTGGAGATTTTGGGAAATCGACTATGGAGTGAAAAAAAACCAACAAAGCGGAATTTAAAAAATTAAAATTGTTCCTTACGTAATCGACGAGCACCTGAAATCGCGTCCAACAACCTACAAGACTAATGATGAAAGAAAGCGTTCTGCGTAGCAAAGTGAGTTTGTTGCGGTAGTCATATTACTGGTAATTTCTCACTGAATGAACGTACTGTAGTTTTTTACATAATCTCCTCTCTCATCGCCGTAAGCCAACCGTAAGCCATCTGTGAAAGATTCAAATGGAAACGTCCTACAAAAGGAAATACCTGTGAAAATACATTAGTAAAGATTATTGATCTTCTCATGGACAGGGCTGCGGTATGAACGAGTCTTGATAAGTGGGTTCGCCTTCTGATTTATCGCCTTGTTAGCGTTCCATTTCCATCCTTTAAAATCAATAGTTTGGGCATCCTAGAACTCGTCGTATACAATACAACTCTGTTCAAGAAGAATACTCAAGAACCATAGCGGCTGGTCTTCAGAGAGGTCAATGCCCAAAAGATTGCCTGTGAAATAAATCTCTAAATAATCAGGAAGGGTTTGGTTGTTATTACGGAGTACTTAACGCTCGGAAAAGGTTGATTCCGAAGAATATCAGATTATCCAGAATTGGCTTCGAAACCTCGCCCTGTTTGTACGAAAAAAGTTT
The DNA here is from genome assembly GCA_020884735.1 of Clathrus columnatus. Taxonomy (NCBI): domain Eukaryota; kingdom Fungi; phylum Basidiomycota; class Agaricomycetes; order Phallales; family Clathraceae; genus Clathrus; species Clathrus columnatus. The sequence goes on from BPWL01000001.1 coordinate 3,639,705, forward strand.
CCCCTTCCCGTGCGACGAGAGTACAACAATCAAGCGGCAGCATCATGAGTTGGGAGATATTATAGATGTTGAAAGGCCCTTCCACCCCCGTGTCAGTGTGGTAAATATCTTGATGATGGGCGCGGTTTTTGTAATCTGTCTCCAGATTTTCCAGGTCATCAAGTGGAGGTCGACAAATTTTAGTTTTTTTCCGACTTCTTCGTGGGGATCAACAAAAAACGGATCCTGGACCGAAGGTTGAGACTATATATAACGTTTTTAATAAACTAACTTGTCTTCTAGATATATCCGTGCAACGGAATGGGAGAGGTTGTTGATTCTAGCAAGCCCGGGATCAAAACCACATCGTTGAACAGATCAGCGGAACTGATCTCTATGATCGAATCGAAGGCACACACAAACCTACTCTCAATTAATCTTCCAGTAACAACTTGAAATCCATCAGCGAACTTTTCGAAAATAATCTACCAATCTTTACTGAGCACGCCATGGTGACTGTAGTAGGTAGGAGCATTATCTAAACTATCAAAAAAAGATTGTTCTCAGTTTTCCAGAAATCAAGTAAGTGTTCCTAACACTTACAAAGATAGACTAATTAAAAAATTCACCCACCAGTATGATAGATCGATATCAATACATCGCGTGGGCAGATGACACTTTGACCTTAACAAAGTGATATACTAGTCCCTTATTCGAAATAGCCTGGTACTAACAATCGCCCTGTTCCTTAGTAGTTGTTTGACGATGTTTCGCTTGAAGATATCGTGTTGTCTGTAGGCTCTGAATATCTTTTTGCGAGTGTACTTGCGATGCAAGTTGATTTCTTTAGAGAAGTTACTGGCATCAGGTTACGATGGGAGGCCCAGATTCCATTGACGATGAAAATAACTGAACTTTTACTTTTCATCACAAGGTCCTCAAAATTAGTCAAAGGCCATCAAGGGAATTTAGGAACGCGTCCGGTGATCGCGTATACCAAAGAATGAGAAAAAAAATTACAAGGGCTATCACGAAAGACACACTGACACCGGCACCCGTCGAGGTTGCCACGATGATCTCCCCGTCGCTTCTAGGCTCAAGTTATAAAAACTCAGGCTCCATGTGTCTACACCCAGCCCTAGCTTTGGTTCTTTGAAAGAGGATACAATTGGTTTGTTAAAAAAAATACTTTTCTACCCTCGCATGGTTAAACAAACTGGCTCTAAAAGTTCCATCCAGTGAGCACAGTCCTGTAACGTCATTGGCTAATTATGTACAGTATCACTGGGCCCTGGTTCCTTGGCGCGGAAATGAATGTCGACATAATCAACTCAACAGAGCTCACGGTCTCTCTTCTCACAGGCCAAGACAACCATCTTTCCAGGACGAAAGGAAGCTCCAAGGCCAACAACGCCCACAATTCTAATTCTTCCCTTGTTCACCGAAATGGTCACTATCAAAATTTCCGATAACGTACCTCCATCCGAGTCAATCAGATATCAACTATCATTAAAGCTTCATTTTCAGAGATGCTACCATATTATGCTGCGGTAAATTCCTCACGGTTCTTACCGAAGCTTCTCCGTGCGCGTGAATTTAGGGGAGTGGGGGCTGCTCATGCACTTCCTTTTCGTTCTCCCATGCAAATCCGCGCGGCTTGACTAAACAAAAATGGCTCCTTATAAACAAGACCCCCCTTAATTTTTTCAAACAACCCTTTTTTCATTCCTTGCTCAAAATGAGCGACTCGCTCTTGCAGATCGTCAGCCGACTACGCGTTTCCAACACTAATACGAGTAAGAAGTGAATTTCGCTTATGTCATAAAACAATAAAAATAATAATCTTGATCAAGTTTCTGCAACCGCTCTGTTGGCATATGATATCGTCATTACATCCGGCCAGGAGATAAGCTCCATTTGGAGGTATTCACATATTTCTTTCTTTGGTATTCATTACAATCGTTGGTAAGGTCTTCATGGTCCATTGTCAAAGTTGTGTATTTCGGGACGCGTTATTATCCAATGGTGTTTCTACTAGCTAACGCGCTCGGTAAGATGAATGAAGGTTTTTTTAGCAAGTACCATCGATATTGACTCATCTTTTTTCTATAGTTCTTACGCGGAATAATCTACCAGCAGTCGTGAGTCAAAAATGTCTCCCTGAAACTCATTGTTTTTGATACCTGAATGGATAGTTGTACGACATCAGTTGCCTAATAAAGAGATGTTACTTACCCGGTACATAGTTGTGCAAATTTTCATTTGCTTCAAATATGGTCAGGGATCATTTCAAAACTTCCTTTTTCTTCAGCCTTTTTCAACTTTTTTTCATAGGGGCGCGGCTATGTTATGGCCACTAACGGATGCTCTTATCATCCTGCGTATTTATGCTTTGTACGACCGTAACAGAGCAGGTATAATCAATATTTTACAGTTCTACGTGTATCAGAATTACTAAAATTCAAATTCCCAGTCGGATTATTTGTGACTTTATTGGCAATAAGTGAGTTAAAGAATAATCAAACGCTTCGCACATGTATATCCTCATCATGGTACTCTCAGTTGAAATAACAGTATGGCTCACTGAATCCCTTTTTAAAGTCTATCTTATCATGGACAGGGAGTTTTCGTCATGATGGGTAAAACATGGCAACCAATCAACACACCAGCTATCCAAATCCCTTCAAACATCCTCAAATCCACGGGATGTGTAAATCCCATAGCTCCTAATTTTCGGTTTATGTTCGCGTTCTTGTATGTTTATTCTTTCCACCAAGTCGATAAGGACGAAATAAAAGTTGACAAATCCTAGGGGTCTTTCAGCAGGATGTCAAGGCACTACCCATTCTTTCATTATCCGTCCCTATTAGCTCATTTTTTTTAAAAAGCGGTATACGTCGCTCTCATCTTGAATAAATTCCGCCAATTCGTACGGGCTTTCGGGAAGCTTTCCTTGACACCCCTTTTTACCATCTTCTTCAGGTATGGGATACTACGACACTTATGATACTACAGTTAACGTTGATGAAATGCTTTTTAAAGAGATGGTGTGGCCTACTTCGTAGTGTATGTCTGTTTCCTCTGGTCCTTTTATCATAATTGACATGAGTTTTTGCGTAGTATTCTAGGTATAACCTCTTTCCACATAGTGATGTATCGTATCTCTAAATCTCCTCCCCAACTTAAGCCGTATACATACTCGAAATACTCGTCATAGTATTCGGTTCCGTCGAATTACTAGAAGGAGGTTTATCGTAAGATCCAACCCTCCAACCTGAATGGACTTTCAGTTCTCATAAACTAAAAATACAGCTGGTTATGCGCTATGACATCAATAACCGTACGTATTAGCCCCCAAAATTTACATACTCATCTCTTACCTATTAGCAGGCTTGTCGAATGATCTTAAATATCCGTGATATAAGCGACACCACCCAAACCAAAGCGCCAGTCTTCGGTATTATGGACCAATCGCTGAGACCCACAGAAAATACGGAATTGTATCCGATGCATTTTATGCAAACCAAAACGAGTGATGTTTCTCATACTGGGGTTGGGGTCGGGACTAGTTCCGGTGGTTATTGGGATGATAGCATTACAACAAATGTAAATGCTTGAAAAAAAAAGAGTACTTACAAGCGTAGTACTACACGTGTTTTTGTCAGGGTCTGGACTCTTTACACTCTTTGTTTGTTTGTCTTCTATTTGTATTGTTAGTGATTTATTTGAAATCGATGTTACATAAAAATAGTTCACAGATGGCGATGACGAGATGATCCAAAACACAACAAAACAGAGCAAGGTAGCATAAAGATCGGATAAAGGAACTCCAGGTTCGTTTACCAACAAAACAAGGTAACACAGCAAAAATTCAAATCCAAATCCAATGACTCCAGGCTATAAAGAATAGTATTCAAGTTATAAACTTTAGTCCTTAATAAGCGATGACTGACCTAAATGGGAACCAAAATACTCACCTCAGATGTAATGCGTCGATGATGATTAAACAAGATAGCATAGCAAGATCCTCTATCGATTATTCAATCTTCAAGGAAATTTAAATTCTATGCAAGCTCAATCAGTAACAAAATCTATCAGAAAGAAAAACCAAGTACTTCACCGGCACCATTAGCAACCCGAGCCGTAGTCGTGGATGATAACGGCAATACCCCCAGTTTATCTAACGCCACCAAAGCCGCTTGATTCTTAGCAGCTTTCTTATTTCTCCCTCTACCAATTCCGCAACATTCCCCTTCAACCATAACCCTGACATTCCAACACGGTTCCATGTTACCTGTAACCCTTTCAGAGTCTTCCCATATCCATTCAGTGAGCAATTTATTTTTTTGCACGTATTCGTTGAAAAGCATCTGGTAGCCGTGGGGGAGTTGATATAATCCGGGGGTTGTGGAGAATACCGGTGGAAATGATGGAATTATCCTCGGCGGTGGTTTTTTAATCAGTTTGATAAGCGGTATGTGAGTGTTAATACCCGAGGATTCGTCCATTGGGAAGTAATCAAATTCCCAATCATTCCTGAGATTAGCCGTATCTTTCAAAATCGATATTAAGGATTCGTTGTCTGAATCCTCCTGGAACGGGGTGGATGGGAAGGATGGTGGGGATAACTCAGGTGATGGTGGCACAATGCGAGCTGAAGGATAATACTCAGCTCTCATTCTTTTGTAAGCTTCCATAACTAATGGTTGGAAAAGACCGACGAGCCACGTTTTCGTTACTTCTAAACCTTGAGTGAGATACACACCAGCGACGTATGACTATAAATCATGAGTATGAGTAAGACTTGAAAGCTTTTCTAAAAAGAAATATAGGGACCTCAAAGATATCGGCTTAAAGCTCGTCTATAAATATTTGAAGAATCAATCACACAAGAAAAATATACCTTGAATATGTGGCGAAGTGCGTAGAACAATACTTTGTGATGGATGTGCTCGTAATGATTCATGCATTTTATAGCCTACGGCCCTAAATTTATACAATCGTCAGACCATCTTGTTGAACCTACAAATAAAGGTCTACCAACACTGCTGCAAGAGTCGTATTCCCGACGATCATCGCTCGGATTTTCTAAATACAGATCGGAAATCTCTATAGGAAACTTTTTTTTTCACACTTACTGTAGCAGGTCCAACATGAATATACGGATACATATCTCTAATAAGATTCGTTATAATAAATCCCAAAACGGAATCACCCAAATGTTCTAATCTAGAAAAGGTCTTGAACTCCGGAAACAAAATGAAAGATAAATTCTACTTTTCATTATCGGGTCTATAAAACAGATACTCAAAGGTTAAAGGAAACAGAAGAAAAGCATTAAAAGATGCACATACGCAGGATCCCCAGGCGAATCTTCAAATCGGTATACAGGTCTTGCATACAAACTCCTATGTGTATAAACTTGTAAAAAGATATCATTAGATGTAATTTCTGGTAACGGCGGAAGATATCTTTATAAAAAAAACAATCTTGACTTGTAAACATCGTTGAAAAACAAGGGACTCACTCGGGGACTCTAATGTGTTAAAATTAAAAGGCAATCCTCCAAATATAGTGAGAGCACTCACATCAACATAGGTCCCAATTCAAATTATTAAAATCTGACTGTAAAGGAAAAGCTTTTTTACTCGGAGCGATATCGGGTGGCGTAACTGGCGTTTGAGTAATAGGTCAAGGTTCAAGATGAAGAGAGATATTTCCTGGTCCAATAAAGTTGATTCTCCGCCGGTCTGTTAAATATGCACAGCCTCAAAACTCGTGTGCATCTATTGTTCTATTGGTTCACAAAAGAGTACATTTTGGAATAAAAGAAGTATACAGCCTTTTCAGTAGTGCAGGATATACAAAGCGAGGCTTAAAAATATGGTGACAGTTGAAAAAGGATGAATAGCATTATTCTTGAACGCAAAGGACGTAGTACTAGGGATAGATGACGGAATGATGGAATAAGGAATATCAATTTTCGGAGGTTGATACCAGAAATAATAAGGCTGTTTAGTATACTCTGGTGCTTTGAATCGTAAAAAATCCATATATCGATTTGAACTGTCACCATAAACAGCAGCAATTGCGGCGACATCGGGGAAGATCTCATCAATATGCGTCGTTTCATTAGTGAGTTCAGGCGAAATATTCATAGCATAATCCAAAGCCATTTGTATCGTAGCTCCTTGTTTCGTTCTCCAGTTCCAAACGTTTGATGATTTGTTCAGGTATTGCTGAATATGAGCATTCGTCTGTAATAATAGAATATGCAAGTGAGGGGTTTCAGGAGGGAACGAAGAGCTTCTCTTACAATCATAGCGCACAGGTTGTATGCACGATAGTGATAAGGTCGAGTTCGGACACTTTCGAAAGGCTGAAAATAAATCATAAAAAAAAACTATCAATGTCTCATTGATGCGGGTACAAAATATACCAATGCAATTTCACCTGTTCTCCGTTAGCGCTAATTTGATCCATGTATTGGTTATGAAAATAAGTGCTGGTCACGTTCAAAGCACCGGCCTTATCATTCAGAAAAAGTTTCAGAGATGCCAATTGGGCGTAATAGAAAGATCCATGGTTACTAAAAAGAAAAATAATTATTTAATTTACAACATAATCAAAATACAATAACGAAAGAACTTACTTTTGTGCATGATTTTCGATCAGGGCAGCAGGAGCTGTCTCCAACCAAATAATATAGGCCTTCACCCACACTGCTAGTTGTTCGTCCAGATCATGCGTCCATAAAGCACAATTTCCTTTTTTAAGCAGTTGAATTCCAGAAATTATTTTTGTAAAACATTTCAGATCCCTAGTATTAAACCTACATCAGGACATTTCCTTTTAATAAATAAAGGGGGAAAAGGGAATTCACGAACAAGACACCAGTATGCCGTCCGATTTGTCCTTTCGGACCTCTAATCATCTGCGCGTAATTTAAATTAGGGTTCATTTTGGTAGTTTCATCCAAGAACCACGTTTTAATAAATTTCACTGAAAGAGAAATCCATATGAATATTATTGCAGAACAACAGGAGATGAAAAAAAAAAAACGCACGTACCCACGTTTACGGCGAACAAAGCAGTAGGTCTTCCAGCGAAAACCCAAGCCAAAGAATTATAAAGAACAGCATCGGCAAGGTTTTGAAATGCTCCAATGTCGTCAACTAATCGACCATCTGGATTGAACATGCCATCACGACCGTAGTAGGGACATGTTACCCAAACTATCCTCCACAAAGGGGAATCGGTTAATTTTGGGAAGATTAAGGGTATTGGAAATTACGGACTTTGTTCTGGAGTTAATTCGGTTACATTTCCAACTCCAGTACAATTCGGCCAAGAACTATTTTTGTTATGTAGACTACGACTTTGTGAAGAAAAGAAAAGAACTTACTAAGGTGCCCAACTCATGTAGTCATGTTTATCGCCTGACGGGGGTATGACAGATTTATTCATGACAGCTTAAATATTTTAGAGAGAAAAAATCCGTTGTGTAAGATACATAACTTACTCCACGGTCCTTGTGCTGCCAGTTGAACAGCCCACTTGGTAATCGTTTCTCGAGCTTCCCTAGTGTAATCAGGGAGGTCTTCCATAAGAATAAGTTCTGGATCAAGGAAAACATTAGAATAGCTGACAATGGCACTGGTGAAGGGTATCCAAGCGTAAGCAGACAGGAGTAGGAAGTAGCAATTGTTCAGATGCATGAAAGAGTAACGCTAATGGACCTGGAGGATGAAAAGAGAAAGTATGATCTTTAAATGAGAAACTTGACGTTTATTTAATAGACACGGGATAATTGTCTTGGAAATTTTCTTAAAGGACGATCATTGCCGTATTTGAGATGTATCACGGTGACCTGATAAAAGCGTGTGGGTCGGGTCGGCCGATATCCGACGATGATACTTGTATCCATTATCACATCCCTAAGGGTGTTTATCTTGAATAAGACGTCTTCCTGCTCCTAATTCAATTTCACTTTGACGACTTGGAAGATCCTAAAGATAGAGTCCGGGACCATCTACACGTTGAATAGTTTGCATTGCTAAAAAAACGACGCACAAGGAGTAGTATTAAACGCAGTGGCATTGCTTAGACGTGACCATCCCACGTGGTGCTTTTGATGAATAAACTGGCCGTTTATGATTAGTCTTCATGATTCTGAGAAGAACGTTCATATTTGACGAAGGAATAGCCTTTTCCTTGTTCCTCAAAGCTCGGAAAGAAAAAGGAAGGAGGTGACGTGTAAGGCATAACATCACATTTGTCAGCACACACCAGCTCCGCTCACCGCCTCAATACATTTCGGTCAGAGATATCGATATCTTGTTTATCTTCGTATTAAAGCCAAGAAAAGAAAGTGATACGTTAAAATTTTCACCGTGTTTGTCTAGTCCGGCTATCGTCGTCAGATTCCGAAAAATATCTCTGCAACGCAACGTGTTTCCATTCGTCGGGCCAACTTGAGGTGATAGAAGGCCAAATGACCATGTGATCTAGAAAAAAGTATCATTTCTTTTCAAGTTGTGAACAAAATATCCCCTGTCTTAAAATTTGAGGTCTTGACCGGCGGATTCCACAAGATTGATTTCCCGGTTTCCGCCGAGCAAAAATAGGAGAACTCTATGATAAAAATCTTCAATAACGAACAATCTGTCTAAAACTCCTCATCATGCGAACCATAACGGCGTCTGCCTGGTACACTCCTGAATATTTCCAAAAAAGGTATTCAGTAACTGAATGACGGCTGGTGAACACGTTCTCAGATTCCTCTTCACTTTGAGACACCGGGTGGAGTTTCTCGTTTACTTATAACCACCTTCCGAATCGAATCATGAAAACGGTCACAAAATCTCCAAAAGTATAGTTCATTACGGCGCCACCTCAGTTCCCTACCAGTTAAACAAACACTCCAGCGAATTGATAAACCTCCTTCGTATATTCGAACTCTGCGCGCATCCAGCCGGTATTCCGCTTGATCCTCAAGTTCTTATCGGTCGAAATTCTCATATCCTTTTCCTAAAGTGGGAAGGATACGAAATGTTCCAGAAGACGGCCGTTGGCCCTTGCTTACTATTTCGTATTTCGTCTTATGACACTTAATTGAATCCGAATTCTGTAACTTGACCTTGACCCTTTTATTGAACCGGGAAAAATAACCAAAGATAAACCATAATACACGACCCCCTTTCAAGTTTGGCCATTCAATATTCGATCAAGTTTTGCCATTTCTTCCCATCTAGTATCTTTAGTCCAACCAATTGTACAATCTTTCTTTAAAGTGAGGATAACGTCAATGTCGTGGTTCAAACCCTAGAAAAATAGAGAGGTCTGTTTGTGTTTTTTATGTGGTTAGTCCCACTACACATACTTTGATTTCTATGTTTTCAATTTCCGCATTTATAGTTTTCAACCATAATCGAGCAACGGGCACTTGATCGGGAGTAAGAACGTCAGTGAGAAAAGCCCAAAGAGAACGGTCAGTTCCGTGGGTAACATAACCTATGGGGAGCGGGAGCGTTTAGTAAAAAAAAATGTTCTTTCTGAGGAAAAGGTTCATAATACCTTCCTGCCGTACTTGTGGAGGCGTCCATTGTATTTCGTATCTTAGAACGGGGAAACCATGTTTCTTGAGGTCTCTATGAAGTAGTCTGACCGGGAGGTGAACTTGTTTGATATTAGTCGTGATGTTGAAAAAGTAGCCACAACACAGAATAAACCGACCTTGACCATCACTCAAAATCCTACCATACAATTTAGCACATTCTTCAGGACTAGCGTTTGGGGGTAGCGGATCGAATGCTTTCAATAACCTCTCTACCGCATAGTCAGGGTAGTACCGTTTCAAGTTCGGTTCAATATCTTTCACTGACTCGATAGGGTGTGCTATAGAATATAAATACCATTCTTCCGTAAGATCTCCGATGATTATACTACGAACACCCTTTTCTTTGAGTTTATTAGCGAATTCGGGGCTAGCTTGAAATTCCATTTCTCCATCGTTGTTGCCGTTGCCATTTGCATTTGAAGCTGGCAAGAATGAACCGTCGGATGTTCCTCTGAATGTTCCATATTGGATAAGGTTGTTCTCAATTTCGTAAGTGATCCGCTCCCATGGTGTTTGTTTAAAATCTTTCAAATTTGATAAGGATTCTTTGTCGTGTGGGTCAATATTAAGACTTTGGAGCAGAGCTTCGTATTGGGCTCGTAGTTCATGAGGAGTCTTCGGGTTCGTTCTACCGCCAAAATATAATTTCAAACATAATTTCTAAAAGGGAACATTCTTACACAATAGCATTGGACTGTAAACAAGCTCGATGAAATGGAGATCCCACACCAGCTGGAAGACGTGCTACATGATGCAGTAATTGATGAACTGAATGAGCACCAGCCGAAAGACCCGATATTCGTATATCGTCTGGATTACCCCCGAAAACGGCGATATTGTCGCGTACCCATTCCAGGGCTGTCCATTGATCTTTAAAACCAAAATTTCCGGAAATATCAGGTTGGTCGGAAGCTAAAAATCCGAATGCGGATAATCTTGTTGACAGGTACGTGTCAACCCGCAAAACTACCAAGATTAGGAAACTAACCTGTAAGCTGGATTGACATATATCTCTTCCGTTTCAGCCGCAACTGCATGAGAAGGACTTGATAGAGAATGAGGTGAACCGAATTGAAGGAATCTGGATAACGAAAGGTCTTCATCAGAACACCTAACACGAACTTGAGGGTCTTACCCTCCGTGAATGTATACGTTCACAGGGAAACCTTTCTTATTCGGAAACGGAGGCGGAACGATGATATTTAAGAAGAATCTTGTTCAAACCGTATGTCAGTTGGAAGAAAGTGACCCAATATGAGTGAAAAACAACCCACGGATTCTCCGTCGGTTTTCCATAGCCAACTTTATCCCTTGGATCTGCATCTCCAGCTTGTCCATCGTTCGTCGGTTGCACAGCGTCTTCCATACGTGTAGATAAGATAACGAAAGATGTCAGTTAGGTATGTCTTCTTACACATGGTCTCGAGTACATATGCTTTATCTTCATATTGATAAGATTTGGGGAGCGGTTTTGGGTCTTCGAATCGCCCCTTCGAGAGTGCATAGGGTACCTCTATGTTAAACAATATGTCATTTAGTATATTATGAACCAGTAAAAGCGAAACAGAAAAATCAACTCGCCAATGAATGCGGCAGCTCCATTAGACGTTCGACCTCCAGTTACTTTACCAAACTGAGTAAGCACCGTAATTCGTTCGTTCGTCTTTGCCAATTCTTCAGAAAGATGTAAAGGGGCCATTTCCAGAAGGTGGATTCAGAGAGAAAATAACCCTCGTGGGTAAAGATTACACGAGAAAAGATTGGCTCGATGGTTACGTAAAATAAGAATCAAGTCCCAGGACTAAACGAAGTTCCTGTCGTTCTCCAATACATTTTTGTTTATTTCGTGAAAAAATAGTTGTTTAAAATTGTTTTTCGGGACAGAATTTAGAGGGTATCCGGAGGAACAATTGTATAGGACTAGGGGGAGGGTTGCGGTTGACGCCGAGTCGGAAACAGGCGCCTATCCAAGCCATATGAAGCCCGTAACGCGTGACGCGTGACCGGTGGCGGGCCACGGCAAGTTCTTACCAAACAACCACATCTTAAAAAAAGAATATAAAGCTCGTGCAACCTTGAAAAAAGAAAATGCAACGTGGTTCTTTCAAACACCTGGTGTATCAGTCGAATTATCTGACCAGACTATTAGTATTGATACTGAGAATGATAGTAAACCTACCGAAACTATTCCAGTTCGAGTTCTCATATTTCTCGAGAAAGGTAGGTTTCTTTTTTGCTATATATTGTCATCTCCTCCTGATGCTCTCGTTTATTTCCCAAAGATGCGGAGTGCGATCAAGCCATGTTGTTTTCATTCAAGAGTTTGCTTTACACGGTTACCTTCTACTTTTAAGAGATGCCAGAATATGACAAGTTGTTTACGATCATTGAACAGCAGGATTTTACCTATAGAATGCTTTCCGTGAGTTATCTATCTTTCGATATTATGGTATATATATATATATCACCTACTTTTTTCTCCTTATTACCCAAACTACTCATTACCTCACCCTGCGTGACATTCTTTTGTTTGCTAACTATGGTCCCCACCCCTATCGGTATATTATCGATTTACCATTGGGTCGCGTACCACTATTGTGGACGATAAACAGTACTCAAATATTGATCAAGTAATGCGACATATATCTTCATCGGATCCTGAAAAGTTACAAGAAGAGGAGAAGTACCATATCCGTGACCGTGCAGATGCCCTTTCTAAAAAATGGGAGCACAGTAGTCTGGAGTACTTCAGGTCTCTTTCTTGGGATGGTTTACCTGATCATGATGACCAATAATCTTTACTTATGCCTGTTTCTTTTCACGCTCATTTTGAATCCTTGCACATGTTTAAAATAATCCCTGTATCTTTGGTGTTCCTTTCTCGGGCTTGCATTGTTTAATGTATTATAAATTCTATCAAGAACGTTGTGATTTTTTTCTTCTTTTGGCCAAAATCCCGTCGATGTTGCTGTGTAGTTGAATCAGATTGATAGACATATGTATAAAAAGTACTTGGTGTAGAGGATTATTTCTGTACTTTTAGAATCATAATTCAAACGTTAAGCTCAAATATAAGAGAAAACTGATCTAGTGCTTTTGAATTATCGTCACGCTTCATCCAACCCTGTCACCCCACAATCTTGTATTTTTTCGACGACGTCAATCATAGATGGTTATGCAACCAGCGGCCAATTGCAACAAAGTATTTAATTGAGTCATGGCTCACAAAAATAAATCGCGTGTTGAGGAGACTAATTAACAGCGCGACTCTTGAGTCTTCTAAACGTCGCATCTGAAGTTCAATCTTTCTCTCTTGAACTTCAGTTTATCTCGTTGTTATAATCTGAACGTTGTTATCACGTTTTCCAAAAAAGGAGACATGTCATCGCAAAAAGTTTCTACTTCATTGGCCTAGTTTTGCGTTCTTCGGCACCTAACTTAACAACACTATTCACGAATATTAAAAAGCCATACTTAGAAGAAGGTGTGGGACTGTACCAGATATTTGTGGGTCGAGTTTCTCATAAGTTCAGTTCTGTACTCTTCCGTGACCGGGACCTGGCCATTAGGATGTCGAGCGGCGCCATTAACTTCTATGGTAAAGCTCTCGGGTCATATGTGACCAGATTTGAGGTGGAGATGAACGTATCATTAAAACAACGGTCTACTGCCAGGTTTACGGACGGTGAATGTGTTATGCACCTTCCGAACGCGGTTTTAATGTGATGCAGATAATATCGTAAAAATAATGAACGATGGCGGCCCATGGTTTAGACGATGGATATATCAGGAAATGCTGTTGAATCGCAAATAGCCTCCGATCGTGATGCGGGAAATATTAATATTTTTCCTCCATTGTACTCTTGCGGCCATTGTCGTAAGCTATGGTTACATTAGACCGTTACATACTAATGCAGGATATATCTCCTCGAACGTCGTTGTTTGTATGTTTGGGGGTATTTAACCTGAGCCCGATACGAGGATGAAAAGGGAACTTTTAGTAAGCCATAGTATAACTAGAAATTCTTAGAACAACGCTTCAGTGCGTCGGCGCTTCTTCTTCCCTTTGTTAAACGAAAATTATACAATTTCAGCAGCGAACGATATGAGATCATATGTAAAAGAGAAATTAAAAAAATATCAGTGACTTACCAATGGATGCCGCTGCTCCGTATCAGATGTTCGACCTTCGGTCACTTTACCAAGCTGAGTAAGTACCGTAATTCGTTCGTTTGTCTTTGTCAGTTATTCTGAAAGATGTAAACGGGCCATTTGGCCAGAAGGTGAATTCGGGGAGAAACGATCTCGTGGGTAAGACTTTTACTTGCCACAGAAAATATTGTTAGATGGTTGTGATGAACCAAGTTTTACAGCTAAAACCGTTATGTAAGGCGGGTGCTAATTTTAAGTCAACTAAAAACCAGTGATTAGAAGTTGTTATATCTCATTGAATTCTCCAGATATTGACCTTTTGTAAAATGTTGTATTTTTCAAAAAAAAAATAAACTTCCTTTTCATACCTAAGAATTTTATAAACTGAGCAAACCTTCATCCAATGTATGTATGTATGTCAATTTTATTTTGCTCAAGTTATGACACTTTTTCGGATGAAAAGAAAATTTAATTTTTCTAAAAATACAAAATTTTACAGATTGTCAATATCTAAAAAACTGAACGAGATTTAATGGTTTTAAATCGTGGATTTTTAGTTGACCAAAAATGGTGCTGCCTTACATAATGGTTTTAGCTGTAAGCCTAAAAGGAGCTCAAATAATTTCTCCGCGGTGTACTGGTTGTTTAAAGCTATTCTTTAGGATAGAGTTCAATGGAAGAATCACTTGGATGAAAGTGGTGTCGTTTTGGGGGCTTAGACGCGGACTCGCATCAAAGTAACAAAACCACGTGATGCGTGATGCGTGACGCGTGAACGCGTGCTTTGAAGGCTTCCGTGACGGACCAGAGTGACAAGCAACCGCAAACAACCACATCGTAGAAACTCGTATAATCTCCAGAAGAAAAAGATGCAACATGATTCCTTCCAAACACCTGAAGTTTTCTTCCATATAATATTAGCCGAATTCTCAGCCCTGAATATTGCTATTGATAGTGAGAATAATGATAAACCTACGGAAACTGGTCTCGTCAGTGCAATCGAGGAAGGCCCAAGTAGGTTTTGCTTTGTTATTGTGTTGTACCCGTCTTATACATTTTTGATCTCTTGATTTCTTTCAAAGGTTCAGAGTGCATTCAAGCCTTAAAATGGAGATGGGCCGTACAACGAGCGTTTTTACATAGGTCGATTCCTACAAGAGAGGTACGTCTAGACCTACCTTCCTTGACGTTCGTTTCATTCAAGAGTCTGTTTTACACGATTACCTTTTACTTTCAGGAAATGCCGAAATATGACGAGTTGTTTAGGATCATCGAACAGCACGATTTTACTTCCGAAATGCTTGTTGTAAGTTGTCTAGCCTTCCATACTGCGATATATATCTGATCTACCATCCCTATTCGTCGCACAAATTATTCATTATCATGTGTCATTCTATCGTTTGCTAACTATGATGATGTATCCGTTCTACGGGTATCATATCAATGTATCGATGGGTCGCACTCTTCTCGGATTCCTATTATGGATAATTCAACTTAAAAAGTATTCAAAGATTGGAAAAGTAATGAGACATATAACCCTTCTCGAACCTGAAAAGTTATGCGAAGAGGAGAAGTATCATATTCGTGACCGTGCCAACATCCTTTTGAAAAAATGGAGTGTCATATTCCGGGCTACTGCTGCTTAAAATTTACTCTATCCTCATTCCCAGGCTGTTTTTCTCTATCGCTCGTTCTTCGAATCCCGAAAATGTTTAGATAGAAAATTGGATGTGATATACAACATTTGTTTAAGAATACCACATAGCACCAACTAGGAACAAAAACGTTTCAAAAATTCAAGAAACTCAATTCGTGCCTCCCCATCTTCATTCCATGCTATATTCAATTTCTCCTTCAATTTCAGAATATTTTCTCTTTTACGAGCACCATCACATCCCCATGCTTGCTGTAAAACGTTCCGAATTTCTGTTTCAATAGCTTCCAACGTTCCTTGAGGTTCAATACCTCGATAAAGAGGGCGGAGACCTGACCTAATTCTTGTTTCGAAAAGTTCGTAAGCAATGTTCAAAATCGAGCTCGTATATGCAGCGTTCACGGGTTGATCGGCACTAAGAGGCCATGCAATCCTGGCATAACGTGAGATCATGACATCCATTGATGTTTAAAAACTGACATCGGGACGCCATGTGAGACAGATTCAGTAACACTGTTATTACCACAATGAGTCATAAACCATCCAGTGACTGGATGTCCTAGAATCACATGTTGAGGAGCCCATGTAGAAACGATGGTGATGTCCGAGGAGTCAAGACGCTTTTGCATTTGAAAGGGCATTTCAAAATCCTTGGAATTGAATGAGAGGATCTACGGAGAGGGCATCATGAAAAGGGTGCGGTCATCTTTTCAGAGGATAAAGATACCAATGGAATTTTCATCTCCAATATGACTTCAATCACTTTCCAAACCCCTTCACCATGTGGCCAAATATGAGAACCAAACGATATCTAGTAGAAATGAGCGATGTTGAGAGAGAAAAGAAGACATCGTTTAACGTGCATAAAGAAGTGAACGATCTCGGTACGTTTCCCAAACAGTATCGAGAAATAATTTAATTTCTACGCCGTTTGAAGAAGCAGTTAGTTCCTTTTGAGATTCCGATAATCGATCATCGATGGATGGTTCTTCAGGTAACAGCGGTCCTATAATATAAGCAGGTCTGGGAGCGAACCACCTTCTATAAGCAGCACAGGCTTCTGGATCAAAGGCGGCATTTCCCAATGCTATAATACCATCAGATTCTTCGAAGAATCTATTGTATGATTCAGTTGCTGTTTATTTGGTTTCAATTCAGAAGTTAGCACATACTGCCAACCGTTTCGATAGACTAAATGTCGGAACTCCGATAAAAACCCCTAGAAAGACTGTCAGCCAATCACCGAGAAAGTTTCATTTCTTACATTTTCGTGGTGAGGGTTAAATTCATAATCATACATTGGTGGCATGCCAGGCAGTTCAATCACTTCTCCAGCCTCAGGATTGAAGAGCTAAAATCGACTGGATATATCGACTAGCAACAGGGAAACAATAACAGTAACCTTACCTCCCTTATAATGTCGTCCACCGGTCTCCCAGTCTCTTTAGCCAGGATTTCTGCTTTCATCGATACGTTTCCCAACCCTCCAAATGATTCGGGTCCGAAGAAATGTAATGATGAGTTGAGAGCGGTGGTATTCCAAGCTAAAACAGGAACCACTCTTCCACTGACTTTTCGAACTGTTTGAAGCATGTCATATAGGAAGGGCTACGTTGTACTTTTGAGTGTTCTTCAGCACTTCCCGGATACCGAAGAATGTATCTTACGTCAAGGATAATAACGCTAGGCTTGGGAGAGAGGATGTACTTTCTGACCTGATATTATGCTTAAGAGTTTCCTCATCGTCCTTGAAATATCGATCAATTTCGACTCTAAGTTTATGTTCAAAATCACCGGTCATAGTGAAAGTTATGATAATGTCTGCTCGCTCATGAACAATTTTAGAAGCAATACTGAGAAGAGGCCGGAGATGTCCTATAATGCATTACAAAAATACAATACATCATGTAATTGTTGAGAAGACAAGACTTACCCCATCCTGGAGACGCAGTGAGAAGAACGTGTTTGAAAGGGGATTTGGTTACCACCATACAGAATATCGGGATATGAGATAAAAATGACTAGTAAACCCCCTGTGTTTATATACAGCATCGAAGCCTTTGTCGTGCTTCCATAATACATCCTTTTATTTTTATTTTGTATTCTTTAATTTGACATGTTACGGCACTTGATTGACTCCCCCGTCATTTGTTGAATTACATCATCTTTGACACTTAAGTATGACACCAATGGGAAGGGAAACCTATATAATTATTTCGGTTTGAATCCTGGTCATACCCACGTGATGCTCTTTCAGTTAACGTTCATTCTTAGTCACCTCACAATAGGTCACCATCACTGTACGGGTGGAGCGGTGTTACAGTGCCGGAGAAATGAATGAACAAGTTTACAGTTTCGACCGTAAGACGGCACGGCCCGTTAAACCGTATGAAATACGTCCGTTTACCTCCTCCCGTAGAGACTATGGTTTGGGGGGATTAAGCTGGGCTCAATACGAGGATGAAAAGGGAACTTTTAGCCAGGCATAGAATAGTTAGAAGTTCTTAGAATAACGTTTTAGTCAGGTAGCGCATCAGTTTCTTTCTTCCCTTTGTAGACAGAGATACACCCTCTTTATAAATCGAGATATTTTCAACAGAGAAGGGTATGAGATCACAGATAAAAGCGAAGTAGAAATGTCAGTGACTTAGCAATGATCGCTCCATTAAATGTTTGACCTCCAGTCACTTTAATAAACTGAATAAGTGCTGTAATTAGTTTGTTTTTGCCAATGGTTGAAAGATGCAAACGAGTCATTTGGAGAAGACGGATTCGGGCGGAAATCTCATGAGTCATGGGTATTGAAGCTCGAAGGTTCCACGGAAAAGATTGCTCGATGGTTACATAAAATGAAGATCAAGTCCCAGGCCTCAAAGGAGCTACGCTCTCCAAACAAATAGAACTTAAAAAAGAGAAGCAATTATCTGCATTGCGGAGTCGGACAGTGGACTCTGGAGTCTGGACACCAATCATCCAAGCCACGTGACGGTGAAGCACGTGATCAAGGTTCTTGCGACGGACCGGTGGAGCAGTGCTGAGCGTCAACAAACAACCACATTTTGAAAAAGAACAAAAAACTTGTATGACCTTGAAAGAATAAAAATGCAACATGGTTCCTTTCAAACACCTGAAGTTTGTTCCTATAAAATATTAGCCAAGCTCCCAGACATAAACATCACTATTGATACTGACAATAAACCTACAGTGTCTCGAAAAACTGTATGTGCTTTCAGCGAATTCCACATATAACCAAAATAACTCGACCAATAAAATAGCTAAATTCTCAAAAATATTTATGTAAATAGGCAAATATAATAGCTACAATATTTACTAATATTATTTGAGGTCATTATTGATTGTTGATGAGATATGTAGGATTCTTTAGGCTGACATCATGTGTACAGTTTTTCGTGTAGTGGAAAGTGGAAAGTAAATTAAGGTTTAGCACAAATTTTTGCTATTGAATTAGAGTCAGGTGATCATAATATCATATCTACTATATCATCAGAAATTTTTGAGACCAGAAGACCCAAGAAAAATGAGTGCGATGAAGCTCCCACAGGAAAGAGTTGATAGTGTTGTCTCCCTCCTCAACTTGGGGAAGACAGTGCAGGAGATTGTGAGGATAGTTGGTGTTAGTCATGGAAGTGTCACTAAGATTTGAAAAAATTATCGACCACACCTTTCTAAAGCCTCCAGTGGTCATCCCCAGTCACTTTCCCCCTCAGATGTCTGGCAGGCAATTTGCTGCATCACATCTGGAAAGGCAGACACAGCTGTACAAGTCCAACAAATTATTCAAGCAACATATGACACATCTCCATGTGTTGATACAGTTCGCCGATACCTGAAAATTGCAGGGCTCAAGCCAATAGTGAAGCCAAAGTGACCACTCCTCTCAGCAAAACACAAGAGGGAGAGGCTTGACTTCACAGTGGCACACCAATTTTGGACAGTGGAGGACTGGAAAGAAATTATTTGGTCAGATGAGACTAAAATTAATCGTTTTGGCTCAGATGGACGAAAGTGGGTATGGAAAAGGCCAGGGGAATGTCTAAATGACTGGCTTGTGGACAAAACTGTGAAACATGGTGGTGGCTCAATTATGATATGGGGATGTTTCTGCTGGGAGGGGACAGGTGTAGTGGTAAAGATTGATGGGAATATGGATGCAGATCTTTATTGTCGAATTCTCGAAGACGATTTACAAGGCTCCCTGGAATATTTCAGGAAAATGAAGGAGGAGATCATCTTCCAGCAGGACAATGATCCCAAACACACCTCAAAAAAGCGAAATCCTGGTTTCAAAATCGTGATATGAGCATCATGGTATGGCCCCCACAATCTCCTGATCTCAATCCAATTGAGCATCTATGGAATATTCTCAAAAGACAACTCACCAAATATGAAACAGTCCCAAAGGGCATACATGAGCTCTGGGACCGGGTTGGACAGGTTTGGAATGGATTAGAAGTGAAAACATGTCAGCATTTAATTGAAAGTATGCCTATAAGAGTAGAGGCAGTTCTTAAAGCCAAAGGTGGCTATACAACTTACTAGATCTTTGTAATTTTGGTAAAACCGGCAAAACTGTTCATCTGAGCTGGTGCCGGAAATCACTGTATATACTGTCAATGAGGGAAAATTAGACCAAACATATATAATAAAATTTAGAGCTATGATATATGTCTCTGCACTCAAATATTTTCATAAATGTATCTATTTTATTTCGAAAGCTATTTAAGTTACATGCGGAATTTTCCGAAAGTGCATACAGTTTTTCGAGGCACTGTATAGGTTTTGTTTCGTTATCATGTTGCAGTGATAACCTTCTCATGATTCCGTTTCCTAGAGGTTCAAAATGCGATCAAGGCTCGGAATTGGTGGACCTTATAACAGGCGTTTTAGTCTTGAAATGTTTGTCGTGAGTTATGGATCTTGCCATGCTACGATATATATCTGACCTACCTTGTCTGCTGACCCTGCTCATCACTCAACGGGTTATTATCTCACCCATGTCATGGATCATTGACATTATGGGCACTCAATAGTATTGAAGTTTCCTAAGGTAATGCGACATATGTATATCCCGTATCAAGCCCGAAAAGCCACAAGAAGAAAAGTATCATATCCGCCCTGTAAAGGAATCAATGAGCTCTGTATTCGGAGATTTTGTTATTAAATCTTTTCCCGAGTCTCGTGAATATTATTAATCTCCGTGCCCGAACTGTTTTCTTTCCTTGCTCGCTGTTTGATTCCTGATGTTTGGATGAAAAGAAAATCTACATATAAACGAACCGGTTGATTCACAGATGATTTTAGAGTTGATTTTCGATTTCTTCTAAATTACCGCAATCAATTATGAACAAAATCGTTTCAAAAATTCACGAAGCTCAATTCGTGCCTCCCCATCTTCATTCCATGCTATATTCAATTTCTCCTTCAATTTCAGAATATTTTCTCTTTTACGAGCACCATCACAACCCCATGCTTTTTGTAAAACGGTCCGAATTTCTGTTTCAATAGCTTCCAACGCTCCTTGAGGTTTAATACCTCGATATAGAGGGCGGAGACCTGATCCAATTCTTGTTTCGAAAAGTTCGTAAGCGATGTTCAAGACCGAGCTCATATATGCTGCGTTCACGGGTTGATCGGCACTAAGAGGCCATGCAATCCTGAAGAATGCAACTGTGATTATGATACTTGTAGAGTTCTAAAAAAACTGACATGGGAACGCCATGAGAAACAGACTCAGTAACACTGTTATTACCACAATGAGTCATAAACCATCCAGTGACTGGATGTCCTAAAATCACATGTTGAGGAACCCATGTAGAAACGAGGGCAATGTTCGAGGAGTCAAGACGCTTTTGCATTTGAAAGGGCATTTCAAAATCCTTGGAATTGAATGAGAGGATCTACGGAGAGGATCATCATAAAGGATGCGATCATTTATTTAGAGGATAAGGATACCAATGGAATTTTCATCTCCAATATGACTTCGATCACTTTCCAAACACCTTCGCCGTGTGGCCAAAAATGGGAACCAAAGGATATCTGGTAGCATAGGCGATGTTGAGACAGAAAAAGAATACATCCTTCAACATACATAAAGAAGTGAACGATCTCCGTACGTTTTCCAAACAGTATCGAGGAAAATTCTGATTTCTATGCCATTTGGAGAAGCAGTTAATTCCTTCGTTTGAGATTCTGATAGCTGGCCATCGATGGATGGTTCTTCAGGTAACAGCGGTCCTATAATATAAGCAGGTCTGGGAGCGAACCAAGTTTTATAAGCGGCACATGCTTCAGGATCAAACGAGGCATTTCCCAACGCTATAATACCATCAGATTCTTCAAAGAATCTACTATAGCGCTCAGTTTGTTTTTTTGAGTAAACTGAGAATTTGACACATACTGCCAGCCGTTTCGATAGACCAAGTGTCGGAACTCTGATAAGAACCCCTAGAAAGACTGTCAGGTAATCACCGAGAGAGTTTTTCGTTCCTTACATCTTCGTGTTGAGGATTGAATTCATAGTCATACATTGGTGGCATGCCAGGCAGTTCAATCACTTCCCCAGCCTCAGGATTGAAGAACTCAAATTGACTGGATATATCGACTGGCAACCAACAACTGAGGAGACAATAACAATAACCTTACCTCCCTTATAATGTCGTCCACCGGTTTCCCAATTTCTTTGGTCAGAATTTCTGCTTTCAATGATACATTTCCCAACCCTCCGAATGATTCGGGTCCGAAGAAATGCAATGTTGAGTTGAGAGCGGTGGTATTCAAGCTAGAACAGGAACCACTCTTCCACTGACTTTTCGAACTGTTTGAAGCATGTCATATAGGAAGGGCTACGTTGTACTTTTGAGTGTTCTTCAGCACTTCCCGGATACCGAAAAATGTATCTTACGTCAAGGATAATAACGCTAGGCTTGGGAGTAGGTGAGTATACTCGTCCAGTTGCGCAATGTACTAGTTCCTCTCCATAGATCGCGGGATAAACTTTGGCAAACCCTTGCAGTACTCTTGAATCAGCTGAAAGACGTTAAGACCGTTAAAGTCACCCAATTGTAAAAGTCTAAATAAAAGTACGTTTAACGAGGTACTTGAAGACAAGCGAAGAGAATATACTTTCAAACCTGATATTATTTTTAAGAGCTTCCTCGTCGTTCTTGAAATACCGATCAATTTCGACTTTGGTTTTATGTTCAAAATCACCGGTCATAGTGAAAGTTACTTTAATGTCCGAGCGCTGATGAACGATTTTGCAAGCAATGCTGATGAGAGGTCGAAAATGTCCTATAACGCATTACAAAAACGCATATGTACTTGTGATTGATTGTTAAAGAACAGACTTACCCCATCCTGGAGATGCAACGAGAAGAACATGTTTGAGGAGGGGTTTTGGTTGTTTCCATATAAGATATGAGGATAGATGACAAGTAAACCCGTGTTTATATACAGCCGGCATCGAGGCCTTTGTCATGCTTCTCGAATTTGAGATGATATGTCACCTGGTTCATTTAAATCGTTGCATCTCATCTTTGACAGGGCCACCTTGGGCATTGACGCGTATTAAGAATGACAGCAGTGGGAAACTCATATAAACTATTTTCGGTTAGAAATTCTAGTTATGCATGGCCACGTCTAAGAAGCATACTCTTTTGCTTAACTTCCATTCCGGTGGCCTACTTGTATGAAATCAACAGGTACCTCCAAGTCCTGGATGTATCATAATTTGCGTGTTGATTCTTGCCATGAGGTTTGCAAAATATTCCAATTCCGTCAAAAAAAGAAAGCTGTTTGGGGTCCGGTCGATATTATGTGAACTCTGAAGAATTAAGATCTGAAGGATGTGTGTTGCATCCGATTAAAGTTGAACACTTTTTCTTTATGATTCTAGGGTTAACATACCCTTTCTGACGTAGATAATAATTTTGATGGAAACAAAGGCCACACATCGAAATGACGGGTTTGTTTTGTTTCCAACTTGTCTTGGCAACGTTTTGGGCCCTTGGAGGCTCGTCGGAGTTCTAACCTTGGACAAAGGAGCGTTTAATCTTTAACGTTTAGACTTTACAAGTTCCCGTCGCGGTCTCAATAACAAACAAGTTATAACTGTTGATCTTGGAGCGGTATGTTTTGCAACTTCAACACAATCGTGACAAGATTTTGGGTTTTGGATGGTAACGCGGAGGAAGCTCGAGGAAGGGCTGGC
Organism: Clathrus columnatus; assembly: GCA_020884735.1. Classification (NCBI taxonomy): domain Eukaryota; kingdom Fungi; phylum Basidiomycota; class Agaricomycetes; order Phallales; family Clathraceae; genus Clathrus; species Clathrus columnatus. The sequence continues at coordinate 3,663,339 of BPWL01000001.1, forward strand.
GTTAGGGGACAAACTTGTCCAATTCTGAACGGGACGAAGACGTCCAGACAAGGGATCAGGAAATGCGGACAACACATTCGTTTTTTTTCCACTCTAACTCATCTAATATGGGAAGGTTCAGGTTCAGTTTACCTGTTCCAAAGTCTTTCGGACAATCTTTCCAGCTACCTTTTGTCCAGGACCACATCCCGTCCACCTCCCTGTGACTCAACGGACGTGGACAACAAATTTGAGTTCCAGAGATACGGCGAAATCTACTCCTAGAAAGTATTTAAACCTGGAGGGTCCGTTATCCTACCGTCCCATTTCTTTTTTCTCTTAACCTCTTTTCCAACGCGAACAATATGTCAACTAACAAGTTCCCTCACTGTCCAGCACAAACTCCTATTGTTGCTGAGGGTGATGTGACCCGCCGCCACCTCCGTGCAGAAGGGTTTGGAAATGCTGTGGACGCGTCAAGCACTCCAGAGCCAACCACTATCGTTGACAAGGACGACAACACAATGGCAGGACTGTTTGGGGACGCCGCGGACGCGTCTAACATTGTCGATAGAGTCGAGGAGAAGAACAATGACGTGAATGTTGTTACAGAACAGGTCGTAACCTTACCTACCCACAGTGGGCAAACCACCAGCAATAATAACTTTCTTCAAAATTATGAAACTATAAATAACGTACTCGTTCTCATCTACATTTTTTGATTATTTTTTTGATTCCACGTATTATCCATCCTTCAGTTAATCCCGTATTTAATGTCAAGTGGCATTGAGATAAACCATGGGGTACGTGGGTTTGATTAATGTAATGAGATGGGTATGCCCTGATTCCCTTTATGGTTACAGTTTCCTGCAGACGGATTCGGGAACATTAATTACTACCATCCCCGAACTGCTCTGCATGCAAATGTTTCTCGAGACATAGATCTTCAAGCCAACACAACGGGTTTCGATGCGGGGCTGGTAAGGATGTACGCACATAGATTGTCTGGATTTGATATTAAATATGAGCTCCTCAGAATCACGACAATTCAATGGGATTTATACGGAATCAACTACAGAATGAAAACAACACGACTCAAGCCGTGAAGAATCCATTGTGTTTTCCGCCCATCCCGTCAAATCGTCCAGTTACTGGGAGCAACCGCATTGTCCAGTTCAATGATAATAATGTAAATCTCTCTAATCCCCCTCGAACGCTGCCTTTCTGATACCTCTAATCACCCAACAGAATGCCATCGTTTCAGCCGTTTCCAATAATAACAATGTATGGCTTGTTTTCCTTGATCGTCTTTCTTTCTTTTCAATGCGTCTCGTTTAGTTGGCTCCCCAACAAGCACCAGCCAACGTACAAGGATTAGGTGAATTTATCACCCCCTCGTACTACGACCCCTCTATGGGCCAAATACCTCATGTCCGATTCCCCGCGATCCCTGTAAGAGTTCCCCCTCTCTCTTGATTTATGTTTCACTTTTGTGACGATTCATATCTGCTCCTACTTCCTTTAGTGGCAACAGAACACAACAACAGGATCTCAAAGCATGCCCGAATCAACCTATATCCATCCCAGTCAATCTTATGGTGAGTCGCCTTGCTATGCCCTTCCCTTTGACTACTTGGACCTAAAACTGATGTTTTGATAGGGTTCAATGTCGCCAATGGTTCAGTCAATGCAAGTGTACAACGACAACAACCAGAGTTCGTGCCAGGGGACTCACAAGGTTATGGATATCTTCCTTTTGGAGATGTTCTCGTACCAAACCCAACAATCTTGCCGCCAGTCAACCATGCAAGTGTACTCCAACAACAACCTGAGAGATTCGTGCCGGGGAATTTTCAAGGTTTTGCTTTGTTTTTTAAGGCATCGTAGGAGGCTAAATATATGATTGTCTAGGTGGTCCAATTCCCATACCTATGGGACAACTGGCTTATTTGCCGCCAGTCCACCAAGATTGGTCCCAACGCGCTCATTTGACTTCCCAGGTCCCTCCAACAGTTCCGTCCAAACGATCACTACATGAGGACGCTGATGCCCCAACGCCCAATTCCAAGTCCCGTCCCTGGAAACGCCAAGACCGAGGCCAATGGCGGACTCCAGCTTACGCCCATCCACACTCTTTGGAGGAACGCAAGAGCGCTCCTCCTTACGTCAAAATAGGCAAGAAACATTTCATCTGCAATTACATCGGACCCGCAGAGATACCCCATCTCGTATATGTGGGGAAGTATTTTCAAGTCAAAACTGGAAGCAGCATATGGCGAAACATGCGGAAAGGGAAGACGACATGATCAAGGCAAGAGTTATAACAATAGACGAGGCTCATGCATTATTTTGGGTGGGGAAAACTCTTTTCAAATGTGCTTATTGCGACTATCAGGTTTCGGTTTGGCACATGGATGGAGTGCGCGAAGGGCACGAAGCAGAAGAACATCCGAATATTCTTGCTGACAGGCCCAAGAAGACAAAAGGAAAGGGGAAGGGAAAAGGGAAAGGGAAGGGGAAGGGGAAAGGGAAGGGGAAGGGGAAAGGAAAGAGCGAGAAAAATGATAGTTATGGTGAAACTGATCATCTATGTGCATGAGGAAAATGCAGCTTATCGTATAATTGTATTCAGAATATTTCCAAAGAAATAAAAATCATGTTCAAAGCCCCATTTAGTGTTAGATCGGCTGCTTAGATCATTCACGTAACCAATTCAGGAGCTCTCTGACAATTTACCGACCCAGAATATGATTGTGTTATTATTTGCTGTCCTTCGTCCCGGTGGGGTACCTAAAAATTAAATTTCACAACTGACACAGATCGTTTCGACGAAATACATTATCCAGCAAAGTTTCGATAGTTTCTGACACAGTTGGAAACGATCCTACTTATCCCCAATATTTAACAATAAGAAAGAGGTAGGTCTAGCCTATTAACACGAGTAACGAGTTTGGTTGACCTCATATTGGGCGCCTAATTAGTCATGTCAATTAGTCATATTAGTCATAAAAAGGCCATGCCGAATCGGCGGCACAAACTGAAGCTCCCACTAGGCACTACTCCTTCCCGTTCCCGCCCTAAAAAAGCCACAATTCGTTTCATTCATTTATCTAGATTGAATACACGATTGTGTATTCAAATCTCCTCTCTATACAGAACTTCTCGTTACAGGCGATCACTTCTTATCAGACATTCATACCATTCACTAATAGGCTCAAATTCAGATTTCCAGCTGCGGAGAAAAAAAATAATGGCGACGGAGGTGGACAAGTCGACGATAGATGATCAAGCCGTAAAACCATTGACGAAGGAAGATGAGAGGATATACGGTTCTGTAAAATGAAATCTTATCTTTATCTCTTTGCGCGCGGCGCTCATTTCCAATGCCATTAATTTTGCATAGTTAGGGAAACGTATGGAAGGATTCCACGAATATTTTAAATACCAATGTGCGCACTCGTAAATTTTGCCTGTCAAATTTCATTTAAACGCGCGTTTTTCAGTTAATGAAATATATCAGGTATTCTAATTTCTAACTCTGCATATTGCTGAGGATCTCCTTGATGGAACTAGCTCGCCGATGGATCATTCAATAGAGCAGGGATGTCATTAGTTGCATATTTGAGTACCATAAGATCTTTTAAACGACGTATGTCCTCTTCTTACCTTCTCTACAACGTATCTGTATAATTGTTATATTCAGATCTGGAAAATCATCACGGCATCGAAGAAGTACGCTGAACCCTATTCTCTCACATTTCTTGTCACTTAAAAAAATAAACCATAAGGCATATCTTTTCCCAATATTAGCTAAGAAAATGCCATCGTTCGCCGAGAATGAACAACATCTTGAATCTCATAAAAAGATACACGATGGTACGTAATAACCTTGTGGTCTTATAATACGAAGATAGTTTGACTTTTTTAAGCTTAGGTCTTGAAGAATTAGGAAAGATTATTCGAAAAGTATATGACGATCAATCGACGTATTCGCCTAGTGAATTACGTGCATGCATGGATGGTTTCCGGGAACCATTAATGCGACATTTGGATGAAGAAGTGTAAGAAACCTCACATCTACGTCATAATTGAACCTTTTAACATTTTTTCAAAAATAGAAATGACCTCCGTGCAGAAAACATGCGTAAATATTGGACAAAAGAGGAGGTCAGAGCCATTCCTATTTAGAACCGAATCTATTTCTTGTATTCCTCCCTTTTTATTTTATGCAACATTTGATTTGTTTTTGTTTTTACAAATACACCGGGACCGAGAAAAACTAAGGTTATACAGAAAAAAAGAAGATTAAACACATAAGAAGAGGGCAGTAAAGCAAGAAAAAGAAAAAGAAAAGAACAACGAGAGACAATAGAAAAATGACATGTCATCTTCTAAGCGTGCTATCCAAAAACCTATCCCACTGATCGGGCTGAACAGTATTGACATCCATAAGCATCGCTTGTTCATATGATGACACCGCCGGACTTAACGCCATATTCATATTAGCATTATTATCTTGGATATACGTTCCACCATAAGTATTAGCATTAGGCCATAACTGTCTTGGATCAAACCCATCTGAAGATTGAGGAAATAGAGCCAAATTACTAAACGCTGGCATCTTCCAATCGAACATTGGTTGTTGCTGTTGCTGCTGCTGTTGTTGTTGGGGAATAACAGTGTTAGGATTGACATTTATACGTGGACTTGTTGAAATATGAGAAATAGGACTGGTACCGGCTAAGACGGGTGATGTGGTGGTAATATTGTTGTTCATGTGTACTCGGGCGAATGAGCAGCGGTTACTGTTAAAGGACTCCTTTGAGATATACTACTCGGTGAATGAAATTGTTCCGGTGTTGCGACTGATGATGAAAGATCGGAACTTGTATCCGTATACGCCGCCGGTGAAGGTGACGATTTCGATAAGGGCGGCTTCGCCGGTTGTGTCCCGACTAACGGAAGTTCGCGTAGGTTGAACGCTCGTTCTGGATGCATGAACCGTTCTCGTACTTTTGCATGTAATTTCTCCAATAGTTCCTATAAACACTCTTGAGACACGAAAAAAATATTAAAATAACAAAATAACGCACCAATGCATTAACAGGTTGTAACGATGTCTCCGACGTTTCTTTAAATAATGCACAAATAGACTCAAATCGTTCCCACGACCCTTTAGCAAAATCATAATTCCAATATCTAGCCGCCATAGCTCCTAGAATAACCTTTAAAATAAAAGAAGGTAAATCATGCCATCAATCAGTCAAAAAAGAAAAAGGTATAAAAAGGAAACACCTACCGCCGCCGAGAAACTAGCGGACCAAAAGGCAGGTACCCGTGATATTAAAGCTGGCTGTCTCCGGTACATGGCTATATATGAGATTTCACAATCCAAGAAGCACCACAACCGGCTTGATAAGCTGAATACCAGAATGGATGTTTACGTGGATCTTGCGGGCCGTTTTCCATTGCCATTACGAGGAAACGTCGATGTAAAAGACAACAAACTGTAGATAATACCATATGAGCCATAATAAATGGTTATTAGTTGAATCCCATGGCATACCCGTTTCTCGTAGTAACATAATCGCGAACCGTTGGACACAAACAATATGATCATCTTCAGGTAAACCATCATAAGGTAACGAGAACGGTTTCATAACCAACTGTTCAGGCATCGGCGCTTGCCGCAATTCTCGTTCCAACTTGACGATCTCACTGTATTTCACAGGACGTGGTTGCTGTATTAGGCGTAAAACCTCATACAGAACCGGATAAAACCGGTGTTTCCAGCCCATAGCTTAATTTGAGTCCGTGTACATTCCAACATTGAAAATAGAAAGGAGAGACAGGAGGTCTAGACTTACCACCACGTACGAATCCTTGTAATCCTCCATAGACATCCAAGTTATCGGATGGTTTTTGACAATCGATCAGGGCTACGTCAATACTACATGGTCGTCCCACGGTGAATGCCTTTATTATTAGTGCAGTGGTGTCAATGGAAAAAGCGCTCCCTCTGAAATACGGGGAAAGCTCTTACCTGCCAAACTTCCTGTCCTACTAATTCCCAACATAATGCTTCCCTTTGTTCGACCTCATCAGGATCTGAGAGCCAATTACGACTGTCTCGAACTATTTCACACGCTGTTAGTTTTCTTTTCTTTTCTGAATTGCGTGAGACCACGTACATAAACCCATCTGAAATAAATAAATAAATCAAAACCAAGTATGGATAATAATAAAACAGAACGCGTGTATCTTACCATACTAGCTAATCTAAAAATCCACGTGTTTGAGAAAATAAATACCAATAACGGAAGAACCCTCGAACTTACTTCAATGTAACACCGTCTAGACACCATCGATAACCCGGACTCCCACGATTAGGTGTACATCGAAGATACCAACTTAGCGCCACCTAAAAAGGGAATTAGAGAAACATGTCAAAGGACACAAGATTATTGACAACGTACCATACATTGTAATCCTGGAAGTGTGGGATGATCACATATTGGATCCAAACTTAAACTTTAAAAGGAATGGGGATTAATGTCAGAAAAGGAAAAGGCATTGTGGAATACATACGCAGCTCGAGCCAATTGATGGTACTTTTCGGCCTCGGTTGACAGCATAGGCTGACGTGCATCGGCTAAAAGGCCCAAGGCTATGAAAATATATAATAGGCCAAGTCTATGGGCATCCTTTCTAGTATAGTTTCTTCTAATATGCGCGGGAGGGTAAAAATAGTCATAGATCTTCGATACGAAATGTGGTCGGCATATAGGGGTTATCCTATCAATTAATTATAATTATAATTAAGAAAAGAAATGATCCGGATATGAGGCGGGGAGGGATGATAATCTCACCCATGACTAAATGTATACCAGAAGATATCACTTGTCTCCAAAGCGTCTTGAGCGGAAGGTAGGTAAACTAGAAGTTCGGTGATATCCGAGTTTTCAGAAATGGATTGCGAAGCGAAAGGGAATAAAGCGCTTAAAAGTGTTAAGATAGTGGGTAAGGCCGGTGGTTCACCACCTAGTTTTGAGAGTCGATCTGAGGAATCCGTAGGTGATTTCTATATAGAGATAATACGTTACGTGAAAGAAAAAAGGAAAAGGAAAAGGAAGAAAATGGAACTTGCCAGAAAATTCTATGGAAAGGCGAGGCGAACAAAAAATGTGATTGATGAATACAACTGGTTGAAACACGTAGTTACATACCTCCGACATGCTTGTATCACCATGGAATGTTGATGTTCCGTCTTCAGTAACAGATAATGTACCAAATACGTTAAGCGTTTCATCAAGTCCGCCATCAGCTTCTTGTTTCCTAACGGTTAAATCTGATGAATTGGAAGAAGTATTAGAACCGGCCGGTGAAAATGTGGTTGTAGTGGCGGGTGTGATTTGTACGTTAGACGCGGCCGCCACCAAAGCTGCTTCCAATGTTGCGACTTTTTCTTGTAATTGTTGTATTTCTTCGCGATTCTTCAAGTTATTGGCTTTCAACGATCTAATACAAGAAGAAGAAAAAACTTTGTTTAAGGGTGATACAGTGAATCCAGGAGGGCGATGACGAACCTTGGGGTCGCTTCGTCGGTGAAACATTCTATAGCCGCGCATAAGCCACTTAAAATTTCAAAAAAGCCAGACGTAAAAGAACAATGGTACGCACTGTCGGGACATAATGCACTGCAACCTCTTCGTATACAGGCCTGACCTGTTAATCGAAAGCAGTAAGTGTTTCAGTTCCCAATAGATAGATAAAGAGAGAAAAAGAAACAGACAAGGAAAATTCCTATCACACCGTAGCTTCAACCGTCGACATTCAGCACATGCACGTATTTTACCGCCACGACCTGATCGAGCGGGGTCCGTCACATTTGACCATTCTCCACTCATCGAATAGGGTAACGATCTGGAGGTTTGCAAGTGGAAATGAAAAATGGACAAAAAAGGGAGAGATGAGAGAGGGTGATAGTGTGACAGAAGGAATAGGATATTAGAATAGCTAAAAGTAAAACCGAAGAAACCACTACCCCGTTTATCTTCTGCTCTGTCCCGTCTTAGTCGGTTTTTTTGGTCCTGAACTTGAGAAGGGGGTCACGGTTGAGGAAACGGGATCAACTGAGGCGTCTAAATTGCTTATGGGTATCATCGGGCCAGAAGTGACGCGTGACGGTACACTGCGAAACTTTTTTCATTCCCCGACACGGAGGAAAAGGAAATGTAGGCGCCGAAAAAAAGGAATAATTTTCAAGTAAAAAAGAGAGTCGTGTACTTATTGCTATGCACGGATCTTTTTGATGAACACCCATCTTTGTTTATCATTTCCAATTTGTTGATATCCCAACGGAACGGCTTTTGAGGGTCTCCTTTTTTATATAAAAGATTGTTACGGATTTTCAAAAGACCGGCCATCTTGATAAATGTCCCCGATATTCAATAATTCGCTTATAATTCTTTCAGCTCAAGTGTGGGGAACTTCGTTCCATATGCATGTCTCGGGAGAAGGGCTACAAACAAACACGTTGCTTTTATATTCCCATGTCTTCTTCAATTATCTGCTCCAATACTTATCTCAAACTTTGACAGATCTTGGTATGTGTCTGTGTATCTCTGTGTGGGAGGGAAGAAACTGACTTGTATGGCACAGAGTGCCCAATATGACGTACAATTGAGTTCTAAAAATAGTAATCTAAACCATAATTGATTGCAGTATGAAAGATTCAATAGTTTATAATAATACGCATTGGCTCAAAGATGGCTGTAGTATTGTATCTTATAGATTCGGGGTAATAATTACCCTTACAGGAACCCAAATACATATGAGGTTTTTGCATTGGTAATTTCCTTTCATATCGGGCCTGCCTATCTTTATCTTTCAAACTCACCTTTGCTTTACTAGTACTCTTTGCATTTACGTTTGGTCGACGAGCAAAATGTAACTACAGTACTACTATGCTCATGAACACAATTAAGGATCTTAAATCGCTGTCCCTCATGATTGTTTAGCACAATTTCCTTAAATAGTAAAAACCTAAGCGTCAGGTCCACCATAATTTCAAATTTGTAGTCCGGGTAGTAAGAGTACACGTTGAGGTCTTTTTTACATATGATTTTCAAGAGCGGATCATCGTTATACAAATGGTTTTTTTATATCCGATTGTTGATACCCTCAAATAATAATCTAGACACACATTCTGGATGCGCTTCGGGTACATACCTTAAGTACATATACATACCGGATTTATATGCCTGCAAGCTGGTTTCCCATCTCCCACGTAATATCCGGGTAAAGTCATTGATCCCATCCGTCAACTCGGTCGTCAACCTGGGGATGTTCGTATCAGACTTTTGCTGTAGGCGGGTGATGATCCGAGAGGCGATACATCCGAATATATTATAATGTAGTACTATAACCAAGTTCAGCTATAGCCTATGGCGGATTAAAGTCACAATTAAACTACTTAATTTTATAGCATAATACATCTAATTACCGATGGTGGATCGAAGCAAATGTCAATTTAAGTCATCTAAAAGAGCGCTTACCAGACGTTTAACGTTTACTCCAGGGAAATCATTTATTTCGTAACGAGAAACGACCATGAATTATAGTCCACTGATCATCTGATTTGAAGGGATATTTCTTTATCCAATCAAGGGTCAACATAGGGTAGTAAACGGTCACACAGCATAAGAGAAACCTTTTTCTTAAATTGAGTGATCTAATTTTCACATGCCCAAGCCTTTTAATTCAAGGCCTGCTTCGATGAGCAAACCCCGGCTATCGTGGAATTTGAAACTCTATTATGTCCAACGTGGGGTCTACGACTTCCTATGCTTCTCTCCTGTTTGACTACGGAATTCTACCCAATTAGGTCAAAATGTTCGCCTTTAGAAAAAGCTCTAGCGGGTGGCTACCTCCACCACTTGGGTTCAGGCAGTAAATTTACGTTTTCCTTAGTCTTGAAGGTATAATATATTTCTAATTAGGTTATTTTCCCCAAGGTCAGAGATTCCAAAACACTTTCTTCAATTACCGTGACATCCGCGTAATTACTAGAGCCGTGTTTGAATAAGTGCTGTGCAAAAAGGGGATTGATAAATGAGCCGGGAGAAGGTTTTGCCTTTCGTACTAGTAGCCGAAGGAAAACTAATCAACATAGGAAGACAGGCTCAAGTAGATAAGATCATATGCTAGGATTAAAACTGGATTTATTCACATTTTGTTGTACGCCCGTCCTTTAATGCTACAAACAAAGCAAGACAGAGGGGAGAAAAGAAAAGGAGAGTCCATGGGCTCAGGTCCCTGGGGATTGACGTTGACGCGCATGGGCATGGGTTTTGCGTCTGTCACCCATTCAAGTGGAGATAGGAACATACCGACAAGAACCAATACGTTTTTAGAATGACGTACTTTTTTAACAGGGGAAGGCGGAAAAAAGGGGCTGAGAGAGATCTTATCTTTCCGTTTAGATGAATGAAAATCAGATTTTTTCAAATTTGATCCATAGTCGCTATTGGGAGTCTGTAAAATCTTTGATTAAAGTATTTTCTTGTATCGCCCCAACGATCTTTGTCCGATCCTAACTCGGCGTCAAGGTCGACATCTGACCATTGCACGGATAAACCTGCTTCTTGAAGGTGTAATTCGGCAATCTGAGTGTATACGTCATATATTGTCGAATCTACAAATGAATAGATGACAAAAGGAAACGGGGGAGAAATCAAACATGATGAACGTACTTGTTGCACCCAGTCCATTAAAAAAGCTAAATCGTGCCTCTGGACCGTTGAGTAAATTGGGAAGAATGTCAAAATAGTTTTTAAGCTCTGTTAGAGAATTGAGTGTCTGAGACCAATTTGTCTCTCCTTTGTTCGCTTTACCTTCATATCCTTCAGCAAATGTATCGATATAAACAACATCCCAACCCCCATCATACCCGTACAATGCAGCATCGGTAAGATCTTGCCATCGCCCTTCAAGAATTTTGACTCCCGGTTTGTCGTACCATCCTTTATTCCGCATTTGTGTTAGTACGTCCTTATGAGCTTCGATAATGGTGTGTTGAATTGGGGGAGGATTTAGGTTTTGGAACATGTCATCTATCTAAAGAACGAATTCGGATTTCAGTATAAACAACCAAGAAACTGATGGATAGAACTTACAATTCCTAGTCCAAATCCGATGTTTAGTATTCTGAGACCCGTTGTATGGGATGGATGGTTGCTACATAGTAAATCAACTGTCCGTTGCACTATAAAGATTGATAAGATCTTCTGTCCTAGAAACGGATGTGAGGAGCGCGGAAGCTTACTAATGTTTCGCTCCCAGCCCATCATTACACCAACTGTTTCTCCATCTGATATAACGCTACATATCTCCTGTCCATTTTTATCCACGGAAAAAATAAGGTTAGATTCTAAGAATGCTGATGAAGATCCAAATGGGCTGGGATCTTCATTTTTTAGGACGTCGAGCGTTTCGGATTGAGACGATAATGCGTGTAATAGGAATTCTTTAAAAAGAAATGTAGTGTAAAGGGAATTTTAATATATGTGATATATGATAGTGAACATACCAGTACGTACGCCTGCATCGCGGATGAGACGATAGTTTTCTTCATCGTTGAAGGATAAAGCAATATCAGCAGCTGTATTTCCAAATGAATCAACTGTGAATCAGAATACTTGAATCAGTTTCTAAACCTGAAAGACAGATAAAAAAAGAGTAATCATTACATACTAAGATTCCAAGGAGCACCATTCTCTAACAAAAGTTTGATCAAATCAATACTTTCAACATAACACGCCGCGTGTAAAGCCGATACTCCTTCATCATCGGTTTGATACCATAATGGCGCGCCTTCTTTGATCAATGTTTGAATTTGAGGTATATTTGAAGGGTCTTGAAAGATTGTTTCGATGAGTTGTGATCCCAGCTCTGTCGCGTCGTCCGAGTTCATTTTTTCGAGGTTTTTGCATTCCTAGTGTTAGGTAAGTAACGGTCACGTGATTTATTGTTGCCGAGAAACGGCAGCACACAGATTTTTCATGATAAAATAATTATTACCTTCATAAAGTGGTTTAGAAGACGAATGAAATTATGTGAAAGTGTCGAAATAAAAGAGTTATTGATAAAGTCGATAATGCCCTTTCTCTTCCATTGAAAAGCCAAGGAAGATATGGTCTCTCTTGGATACATACCTTTACCAATGTCACAAAAAGACCGACCAAGAGGAATGGATCTTGTGTGAGAAATAATAGATAAGAAGTATAAGAGGTAAAGAGGGTATTTGGCGAAATACGGAACGGGTATTGCTTTTGGAACATCGGACGCGATTTCGGAGACAAATAACGCAAGAGAAATGTTGAAAATGCTGCCAAAGAGTCTTTTTTACGCAGAATAGTATTTGAACATGACTGCCAAAGAGTGTCAGAGAAAGTCCAACTCGTGTTTCAGATCGAAGTAGAGCACTCGTGTTTCTTGATCGAAGTAGAGCAGAATATATTGAACTATGCAGGCGTAAAAAATAGCATTTTTGTTTTCCCTAGTTCGAGATATATTATCGACTATAGAGCAGAAGAAGCGTAAAAAATAGCATTTTTGTTTTCCCTAGTTCGAGATATATTATCGACAAAATTTGCTATAGACAAACCTTAAAAACTGCTACAAAACCGATAGTTTGGTGTCAAACGTTGAAAGCCGCCGCGCGTGAGGGTGATACCAAACTCAGATTCGGCATCCGCCTTTCTCCTTAAACCCCCCATCTCGCGTCGAACGCAAACGCGTCTGCAAATCTTTTATTCAAATTAAACACAAGGAAATTCTCGATTAATTGTGTTAAAAACACAATAAGCATTTAACAACGCGACCGAAAAACAGGGTTTTTAGAACATCCTAATACCTGGATAAACTTGTAACCTCAAAACTGGTCATTTTTTTGACACAAACAATTCTCGGATTTACACATTTTTCTGCGATTAGCAATGGCAGCAGCTCCGAAGAAACAGAGCGTAGGAGAACGAGAATATAACATTGGCGATATTGTTCTTGCAAAAATTCGGGGATATCCTCAATGGCCTGGCCGGGTTCGTATTGTCTCTCTTCGTTTTCTTCTCAAAATCAACATCTTTTCACAACGCACATACTCGTGTGTTTTCAATTTTATGCTGTATATCTTGCTGTTGTTGACGTAACGTGCTGATGCCACCTTTTTGCTCTCGCTTTTTTCAGCTAGTCGACCCAGAAACTGTATCTGAAGCTGTTGCTCGTGAACGTCCACCATCTAAAAAAACCAAGTTCTACTGTGTTCGGTTTTTTCCCAGTGGTGACTTGTAAGTTTCTTCTGGAGTCCTTATCTTTGTTATCACTAATGATCGTTTCCTTTTCCTGCCTTTTAATAGCTCATGGACCGTTGCAAAAGACCTCTCCTTACTTCAAAAACACGAAATAGAAGCGTATATCAACGAACCACATAAAAAATCTGCCGAACTACTAAGAGCGTATAAAGTCGCCATGGATCCTTCTAGTTGGGAAGCTTCTCTTGCCACTCCGGGTATCTCAACTGTCGATGATGGCGATGAGGTCGAAGAAGAGGTAGATGAACTTGATGATGCTGAAGAAGATAGCGAGAAAAGTACAACCAAGACCAGCAAAAAACGCAAACGCGAAAGTGAAACAAAGCCTAGAAAGAAAAAAGACATCAGTACGACAAAGGCTGCTGCTGGAGGTGAAGCCAAAGAGAAGAAAACACCTGCGAAGAAGAAACCGGTTAAGAAGAATGGGATGCGTAGTAAAGAAACTGTTGAGAGTGAAGATGAGGGCGCCGCTGCCAGTGCTGGTGCTGAACAGCAGAGCGAGGGTGGTGCACCACCTGATTCCAGCAAGAAACCAACCCCTTCTTCGAAGAGAGCTAAAAAAGAGAAATCTGTTACTGAAGAAGGTATCGTTTGGTCTTTGCTTATCGTGTGTTGTGCGGAGTGCCTGATTTTGAACATGTTCAGATGCGATATCTAAAGATCCGGAAGCTATTAAAGTGAAGGAATGGAGACATAAGCTACAACGAGCATTTTTAAGCAAATCAGTCCCCAAAGAGGAGGTATGTCTCGTCTTCTTCTCCTATCCTTCCACGAGGTTACGCATCTGGGCTGGGCGGTCTCGCCGGATTCTCATGTCTCAACCGCTTTTATCTTACCATGCACTTTTTTAAAACCCGTTTATTACAAATTTGAATGCTATTCCGACGAGATGATCGATGCCCAAGCCCCCGCCACCGGCCTCATTTCTTTGGTGTACCTTGGGACCTCACGCTTACCCGAACACTTTTTTAACTTCAGGAAATGCCGGAATATGACCAGCTATTCACCACTATTGAAAAGCATGACCTTACACTTGACCAACTCACCGTAAGTTCTTGTTCATCGATCGATATTCGGTATCTAGCTCTGACCCATCCATATCTACTTCTTAACACCCCCTGATCTCTCGATTATCCTCGTATTCTCCTTTTTTAAAACTCGGCCCATTCTCGTTGTTTATCGTTCTCATATTAATAATTGCTTCACATTGCCCCGGTATTCTCTGCTGGGCTTTGGACCGCCATGTCTCTCACCGCTTCCATTGATGACGTAATCATCACTTGTGCTTGCGTCGATTTGCCATTTGCCTTCCCTCAATTATCCATTTCGATAGTTTTCAAAGCTCGGAAAAGTAATGCGACATATAACTCAACTTGAACCCGAGAAATTACAACAGGAAGAGAAGTATCAGATCCGTAAACGCGCGGACGCCCTTCTGGAAAAATGGCAAAAATTCGTGCACAATGCATCTGCTGCTGATGAGGGGCAAGGAACCAATGCAAATGCGAACACAAGTGCTGGTGCTTCAGTCAACGGATCGGCGCCGAAAACTGATAAATCTGAAATGAAGAATGAATCTATGTCCGAGGTGGCTGCTAATGACACCAAGCACACTCCTAATGGAGCCAAGGCTGAAGATAACAAAACGAATGCTGTTGAGGGACAACCTCTTTCGGGTGCTCCTGTACCTGAAGTAGAAGAAGAACCTATGGATACGACTGACGATTAGCCAGGTTGAGCGAACTCAGAATTTTCCCCTCATTCTTTTTCCTTCTTTATCTTTTCCCTCCTCTCTCTTTAAACATTCTTTCTCTTCATTTTCTTACTTTCCTCTTTCATCTCATCGATGTGTGTCGTAAAATATGGTGTAATTTTTTTTACTTCCCTATTTTTTTTTTCAGAATTATCAATCTTCGCTGTCATGTGGTGTTCCTTCTCTATCTTTTTTCACACTTTCTATCGCCTTGTCGCTTATTTCCTCTTTTACCTGGTCTCCTTCCGGCGACATCCTGATCTTGTGGTCGACATTTGTCTCCCTGTGTAAAACTCAAAGACCATTGGTCCCATTTACTATGTACTTAACCATCTTTGCGAAGGTTTTTCATCCTGACATCTCCATCCCGCTTCTCCCAGTTCGATCCAATCTTTGCTTTATCTGGTCTTTAAAAACCTATCCTTTCCCACGGAATTTCTAAAGGTGTGAGGAAAAGACGGGAAATATCCTTTTCTATATTTCCTGACCGATCCCGCAGTGCATATATGAGAATACGAGCGATGCTATTCGTTTTTTCTTTCTTTCTTTGCCTTCTCCTTTGTTTTTTTCCCCCTTCAGATGATATATTCTAATAGTGTTACCAGTATAAATCATTGCATACATATAAACGTATGTAAAAGTGGTAAGATATTGAAATCTTTGTAAATATACCGAAATTGCCTACTACCACGAGTGTTAGTCGTCCGGATCCGTGTGTTTCGATATGCTCTCAAAACGATCTCAAATCCATTTGAACCAAACAGCGTTTCAAAGGGATGTAGTAATATATGTATAAGGATAAAGAAAGAATCCACAACTCTGAAGAAAACTTCATTTTCATAATACCAAAAAAACGGAGAAAACTCCAGAATAATATGCATATAATCTAAAGTTCACCGACGTGTTTCTCAATATAACGTCGTTTGCGTTCTACTAGAAGGTAGCTTACTAGAAAAAACATATCAGTCAGGGCTGTCATTGGGAAAGATATTGATATTATGTATTATGTATACGCACGAATGAGACTATCGAGTGTTGCTGTCATTTCAGGTTTCATTTCCAGCCACGCGTGTTTCGACATGCGGAATACCCAAAAATGACGTTTGTGATGGTGTTGAATTACGACGGGTAGTTCAGCTTGATCAACATCTGCACGGACGAGCTGCAGCAAAACGAACGACATGAGTCTTATTAAGGAGTATGAAAGATAAGATACTGACCTCCAAATGACCTTGATTGACCTGCCATCGATAAATACGATTATCGTCTCCTCGAAATCGTCCTACACTATTGACACGTGTCTAAGAGCATTGAAAAGTATAACTAATAATAAAAACTTACACGTAATTTGACTTTTTCCTAACTCCTCCTGGTCTCGCTTCATCAATTCTCAAAAACTGATCGGCACTAGCCCATTCTTTTGATCTTTCTAAAACCCGTACTTCAGGTTTATCACCGAAACGTTGAATTTCAGCTTTTACTTCGTATTCCCTCGTTTCCGGGTCCAATCGTTTTACCTTTGTGTGGAGTGGGATCCACGGTTCGGTACGGATTTCATAGTAGATATTGTCTGTCTCGTCTGATATAGTTGTGTTTCGCAAAGAGTTTGTAGTCAAGATTAGTTTGATTGGGGGGTGGTTTGGGAGGTGGTGGCATTGTTTTTCGTCTTTCGTATGAGTGGGAGCGAGTGAAAGAGAAACCGGAGGAAGGGAAATTTTCACAGATGAACGATCTTTTGTTTATCTAAACTTTCAGGACCTGATGTCCGTGGCAGCCACCTTTTTTCATCGCAGCGAATTAGGAGAATTGGGTTTTGTTCTAAAATAGCTGGGATGAATACGTACGATGTAATATATGATGTATAACGGGTTAACTCGGACTATCTTCGTAGTATCCCTTCCAATAGAAATAAAAATTGATTATTATGTGTCTAACAATCCTAGTACTTACCGAGAATATCCGCTCATATGGTACGTGCCGTTCGCTACATTTTCGGCTCCACATATAGTTATATGAACAGAAAGATATCCATTGGTCGAATGAGAATGAGCATACACCTGGAATCTTTGAGTTTGGTATTGGCGAAAGTCGTATTTGCTGCAAAAATTGATGGGGTCAAGAACTTCGCGAGTGTGTGTGAACAAAAGACTGAGATGGGGAACTTACTCAGGCTTGGTCCTTGTCAGGGACTGACGAAACAAAACTCGCGTATTTCGCCATATTGTTTTGGAACAGGTTGGACCAGCATGGAAAGGTACGAAAATAAAAAATAGCACTATGCAACAAAGAGTGTATGTGAATGATTCGACGGCTTTGGGAAGAGCACTATTCTTGGAATTTTTTGATTCAAGACCATGATATATTATAGGATAGCGATCTTTCGAATGAACAATTTACTCGTTAAAGCAAGCTAGACAATCAAGCAATCAGACCGCCAGAACTCAGAATACGCAACCAGCTCACCGATAAGAAAAAATCTGATTTTCAGTCAAACAATTTCATAAGTTCAACAGATCTAGATTGGAGGAGTATGATAAAACATCAAAAAATACACTTGGATACATAAAACCAGTAACAGATATAAGGTTTATTATAACTACATTTCT
This sequence comes from Clathrus columnatus, assembly GCA_020884735.1. Lineage (NCBI taxonomy): Eukaryota > Fungi > Basidiomycota > Agaricomycetes > Phallales > Clathraceae > Clathrus > Clathrus columnatus. Next base: position 3,681,047 of record BPWL01000001.1, read on the forward strand.
TCATCAGAGTCCATGATAAGCTCTTTACTTTTACTGTTAAGGTATGTTTGTTTGAAACCTTATAAAATTCCATTATAGACGTGTACTTACTATTGTTTTTTCCGACCCCCAGTAGATACAGCCGCGGCGGTATGACTACCACCACCTTCCTCGTCGCTCTCTCCTTCATCCCGTACAACGCGTTTTTTAACACGCTTAATGATGATAAAAACGTGTTTTAGTGATCCGATCGAGATTTTAGCATGAAATAACGTACTTTACGCGGTCGCGATTCCTCTCCATCTTCATTAGGTGCACTATCCTCGTCGCGTTCTTCCTCCACACCTGCACCAGGAGACCCATACTTCTTCAGTCTTCTACGACGTCGTTTTCGTTCGCCTTCCGGAGCATCATCTCCACTTGGAACCGGGGCGGAATCCATCGCCTTGCTCTTTTCTTTCTCTTTCTCCTTCTTTGCACCTTTCTTTGGCTTCTTCTCTTTTTCTTCATCAGTATCATTCATTTTTGCTGCTGCCGTCCAAGCTAAGGCTTCTTCGCGTGCTTTTCGTCTTTCGTCGGCTAGTTTTTCTGCTTCAATTCGAAGTTGTTCCATACGTTCACGCTGTAAGATAAGAAAGAGAGGTAAGGATTTTCAGCAAGAGAAGTTCAAAAATAGAGATGCATACCTCAAGTGCATCAATCCTTTCTTGTTCCTTTTGTCTTCGTAACCGTGCGGCATCCAGTTTCTCTTTAACCTCCAGTTCATGGACTTCTTGGGCATGCAAGTGTTCGGCGCCTTTACGCAACATATTCTCTCCATATTTCCTTCGTTGATCGGCGATATCGACATTGTAAGGAACATGTGAAGATGTATCCGCTGCTAGAGTCGCAAATAACCTATCGGAGTGTAAGTGTTGGCCCCATGCAGCAAGAAACGTCATGTAACCATACTTCTGGGCATGCCCGGCTTGTTCAATAGCATGACGTAGGTCTTCCAAACTCCGCTTGGCAACTGGCATAGAGAATAACAGTTCGGCTGCTTTTTGTTGGATCATTGCAATGTTGTAGAGGACCGCTTTGTCGTTCGGTTGGAGATGAAGAGCCTATGGATATTGTAAAGGACAGTTCGGGTTGCTTGTTTACTATACATACCGACTGAGCGTATTTCAATGCCGTCTGCATCGCTTCGTAATTTTGATCCTTGTTAGCCTTACCATACCACGATCTCGTTAATGAAAGAAGGACTGGAACGTTGACACCGTTGTAGAATCGACGGGAAGCAGTTTCATACTGAGGAAGGTATGAGTCGAATAAGAAATGCTCAGACACAAATGGACAGACGTACACATTCGATAGCTCTCTCAAACTCATCTCGAGAGTAATAACAATGACCCATATTAGCATACACAGAACCATCAGGAAACGATTCTCTAACTTTGGTAAAGATATCCAGAGCTTCTCGCGCATTCTTCGCACGTATGTTATGATCGGCGTGATGATTCCCTGTCGCGCCGAATACCCCAAGAGCATCCTCTGCAATGACGATGGCGAGTCCTTGAGCAGCGACGGCGCAGGTAGGATCAAGACTCAGAGCCCTCTCGTATGCTTCAGCAGCACGTACAAAAGCCTGTTTTCGTGACTTCAATCCCTCTGGGGATGGATCTCGACTTTCTCGTGCCTGGGAGTACATAATGTACCCTGTTGCGCAAAGTGTGTAAAGATCGTGCTTGTCATAGTCGTGTAATGTCGCATACGCAAAGTCTTTTGCTGGCTTATACTGGTGGGTTTGAAGAAGAAAATAAATGTAATAAGCGCGTAAGTTTAGGTTGGTACTTTGCGATGTCAGAGCTTGTTTTAGAAGTTCGTGAGCTTCGTTGATCTGATTAAGATTGTGTAGCATCTGTGCTTGTCGGATTTTAGCTAGACATTTTCGTTAATGAAAGTATAACAAAACACTTTTGAAAAGACAAAGAGACGTACCATCGACGTATTCTGGATGACGTGTCAACAACTTCTCATAAGCTTCCTGAGCCATCGCCACTTCGCCCAGGTCTTCATAACATCTCGCAAGGTTATACAAAATAGTGGTGCTAAAATCATCGCTTTCCTTTGCAGCATGTGTAAGAGCAACCTCGTATAAAGCTCTCGCTTCACTAGGTACACCTTCCAACTGCTTCAATGTCGCAATGTTGTTCAGCAGTTTAGGATCCTCGGTTGCACCTTTCTCCTTCGAAATCCTTAAAGCCTCGCGATACGCTTTACTAGTCTTTTCAAGGTTGTCGTTCTCCCATAATCGCGCCAGTTCAATCCACAAGTCAATATCATCGCCTAGCCCGCGTATCGTTTTTTGTTTATTGTCTCCATCTGATATCTGTATCTCCTTGACGATTCGCTCAAGAAGATCACGGGCACGAAGTTTTTCGGCGGCTGCGTCTGTACTGGAAACTCCTTGACGAGGATGCGCCCTAAGTGAGGCTAACATAATCATCGCCTCTAGCGATTTTTGGGGATTGGGGGGTGTAAGGAGCCGATCTAGAGTATCAATGGCAGCAGGAATCTCGTCTGCAATAAATAATGTTAACGGGTAACACCAAAACTATACTAGAAAAAGACATTACCGTTATGTATATGTATTTGAGCCATTCCAACGTTCGCAAGGATGTTAGTCGGCATACCCTCTTTAGCGGCAGAATAATGTTTCATTGCTTCTGACATCTTTCCTTCTGCATGTGAAACGAGGGCAGCACGAATATGTCCATCAGATAACACGGCAAGTGTATCGGCGTATTGGATGGTACGCTCCGCAAGTTTAAGTGCGGTCGAGAAGTTGCCCTTTCGAAGGAACAATGCACTTAAAACGCTTGCAGCCGCTGCGCATTGCTTATTCGTGTTGAAAGCCTTCTCGACGTGTTTGTATCCTACTTTCGCGGCTTCTACTCTTGCTGCTTCGGGCCGTGTGTAATCCTTGCTTTGGTTGAGCTGTTCGACGCCCAGAAGAAGTTGTGCCGACCACTCGTTGGGATTCTGAAAGATTGCCAGACAGAATTGAAACTTCTTTGAATAGAGTAGATGGTGATTTTATTGAACTTACGAGATCTAAACTCCTCTTCCAGGCCATCTTCGCTTTCTCCTTATTGCCCAGAGCCCAAAGACAAAGACCGATACCGATCCGGGGATCCGGGGTACATTTTGGACTCAGTCGTAATACGTCTTGAAAAAGCTTTAAAGCTGGTTGATATTTGCGTTGTGCGTAGAATACTCGAGCTTTTCCCATTAACGCGACAAGATTGGTCGGGGAATCGGATAGTACACCTTCAAAGGACGCTATTGCGTTTTCGTGATTGCGTTGAGCTAGTTGAAGAATTCCTATAGAGTTCTCAGACATACATCTTCGCAATTAACAATATTTTATATTACCTCTTGATAAGAATGCAACGATGGTAGACTCATCTCCTCCTACTTCGGTCGCGATTGTAGCCGCTTCGTTCAGGTATCCAGCCGCTTCTTGATGGTATGTATCCTTTAACGGTTCGTTCAAAATGTCGCGACCTAGCGTTTTTATTATAATTAAATAAACGGTTTAACGAAAGAACGGAAAAGACATACGAGCTCCTTCAAACTTCATCTTCGGTGCTTGACGCGCTCTTGCCATACGGATATTGGCTAACAGTGTATATAGTGGTGGAAGAGAAGAACTAGCTTGTAGTGACTTAAAAACTGTTCGAAAAATAAAATAAAATAAGTTTAATACAAAATGCTCAGACTTAAAAAAACTCCTTACATTCAACCCCACTCGTTCCTAGCCTTTCCGCTGCATCCAATAAACCACGTCTCCAATACTCTCCGGCAAGTTTTGTCCACATCCATACTTTACAATTTCCCTCTATAAGAACATCTAAGACAGCCTCTGGATTAGGATCAAGCGAGCCGCCGAGGTCAATGGTAACAATTTCTTGAGGGAGGTGGATCTCAAGAAAGCGGGTTGGAGGTGCCGGTGATGGGGTGCGCTCCATGTCCATATCGTCCATTGGGTCGTCCATTTCTCCTCAGACCAAACAACTTTGCAGCTTGAAGGAACTAAACTGTTGCTCGATGGCTGCTTTGATTACCTCAGCAACTAAACGGGCGCTAGTTGAGGGTCTTATGCCAGATTGCAAGTGTCACATGTCACTGTTATACGATTTATTTATTGGTATTCTCGCATATTTCTGATGATTCATTACGTAGAACGTTTTCTTCATCGATTGTTGAAGACACGATTTCGGTGCTCGTCAACTACGTAAGGACGAGTTTGAGTTCCGGTTTCAACTTTCAAACTAGTCGGTTTAGAATGTCGCTGGAAGATCACACATTTTACAGCGCTCGCATACTGGTTTTGAAGCATGCTGCTGACGTTGATCAAGAGAACTTATCAACCGAATCTCCCTACACGTGTTGGCATCGTGTCCAGACATATTTAAACTTCAAAGAAAAAATCAGTGATTTTACCATATTTCTTTTGAACGTAAAACATATGTATCTAACTCCCGAGACTCCCCACTACATCTTTAATATATCCTCAAGCGACCCGCGCAGAATCACTTTCTGCTTTATTAGATGCAAACGAGTCTCGGCCTTATCACAAAAGACTTCCAATAGACATACTTCTCCTTATCAACGACAGATTACACTCTCCAAATCCAGCTTATGAAAAGATTCGCTCCATTTGGACAACAGATGCTAGTTTTGAACGAGATGACTACGAACATTATGAAGTGTCATTCAACGCAAGGACGAAAACGTGAGTCTATATCCCGGAACGATCTTATGGCCCAACGTAGCAAGATCGAGTTTACTATACTATCTCATCCGCTGATTTGCTGTATCGCATACGGTGCTTGTTTCCTGAAATTCCGGTCAAGTCTGTAAGACGATATACGGCTCACTGGACATGGACGGCAGCAATTCGACATATACAATCCGATATCAATATTGAATTCTCCCAGTGCGGCGGTGGCGCCACAATACATACAACTGATGACCGCCCTCATAATTCGGAGAATGATCATAGCCGAAGAGCAGCTCCACTGGTACCTCAGAGTGAAGAGGAGGAGGTCAACAATGCAATTACTACAGATGCCATTTAACTATTGAATACGTTGTTCGGAACCATTGACGGGAAATGGTTTGTTTACTATCACCCAGCTGCCGATGCCGACCACCCCATCACAGGAGAATACGTTATGAATATCTTGCGGGGAACTTCAAGTTCCTGGGAAGACAAAGAAGAAAACTCAATGCCATATCATCGCTGGTGTCCCGATCGGATTTCATCCTCAAACTCATCCTCCTTCAAATCTCTTCTCCCAAACCTAAAGTACAATATTGAATCCAGGCAAGTGGACCCTGTAAACGGTACCGTGGACTTAACCACTGTCATATCCTCTTCTTTACTTTTCTACCGTCTTCTGTGTCGTTACGACTGGCTAGACAACAATATTAATGACAGGCCACCCATAACAAGCGTTTGGCAGGTTAAACTTCGACCCATTCCACGCGACTTTCCTTTTTACGATTCTAGGGGAGTTAACCCCTCCGTTATTTTTATGGACGACCGCGGCTTGTTTGACATTAGGGCTGAAGGCATAGAAGAGATGATGGATGACTTAATTGATTTGGTGAACGATATTTTCAGCGATGAACGCCGTCACCCGAATGATGGCGATGTAACAGGTTGTATGTTTAACTTTAAAGATCGCATTATGTATACTGGTGAAGAGGAAGAGTAAATATCCAATCATTTACATAGTGAAGGTCTTTATTTATTACTGTTTTCTATCTGGAATTATGGGGAAATTTTTTCACTCTAGTTTATTGAACTCAAAGCTGATTGTGTTTTCGGCAAAAACATATCTTTTTGAAGGAGTGAGTATATGGGTGGGAACTTCAAGCCCACGGCCTCAGGGTACGTGTTGTGCGTGTGACACTTACCTTGATATTGTGTCCGCCTCTTGTTGCTTGAAGGTTGAAATTAAACGTTGAAGGTTGAACCTCTTTAACTCAGACACTTCAAGGTCGGAAGGGTCCTAATAGCAACCACAAGACCACTGAACCATCAGTATGCAATGTTGTACAGTCGTCTGTAGGTTAATTATTATGCTGAAGTAGGTGGGTGAGAGAGAGAAAGCCTACATATGACGAACTAAGAGAGAAAAATTGGTTTCGCTGACCGTCTTCTCGCAAATCAAGAATTGAAATCTTTTGGCCACCTGGTTGACTAAATAGGTTGGATAGTGACCGATCATCTAGGGAGTCCTAGATAAAGAGAAGGGGACCGGGAATGAATGAATAAACAGTCATCCGAGTCTACGACACAAAAAATTCGAGTGGAGGGAAGTTTCCCCCCTTTTCTCCAGGATCACATTTCTTGATATGGATATGCAAGAATGAAATCTATCACAGTTTCTGGAGTCTTCTTTTGGAAGTTTCTGAATTCAATCGTCTCGAACTTGGTGAGGATTCAATACACCTGGGATCTTTATTAATCATTGACAATCACCCTTATTTAGCATAATCCATCTTAAAATTACGGACTCTAAAGAAAGGCAAAATAACTACTAAATTTTTCGGAGAGAGATTTTTGGCTCACTGTTGTGGCTATGGAATCAGATATTCTAATTTCACGAGCTCACTGTTCAGAAAACGGCTCGGTGAGTTGGCATTATTGGTCGGCTAGCGGGCCTTTAAGACGCTAGATGTGGTCCCTAACCCAATAAGTATGTTACACTTTCACGCCTTATACTGTGGCTATGTAACATTTGAATGTATGGTGGCCTGAATTTATTTCTTCCCCGCAGCAGTCGTGAATGAATTTCAGAATCCACGAAAAGCGGAGCTTCATGATTGCTTTTGAAGAAACGAGGAAATCGGAACAAATTGAATTCTATTTACCGTGGTAATCATTCACAAATGAGCTGACTTTAATTCAGTACGTGTCAATGGACCTAAAAGGATGACACACACACTCGAGCGGATCTGTCAAAAAATTTTTTTACACGACTGCATAAGGGAGCTTCACTTGACCCCACTTTCTGGACTGTTTTCCCGGACAATTCAACTACTTGTGCATGAACCTTGAATCTTTTGAATTCCGTGTGTAAGTCGACCTAGAACGGATAGCGAGGACTTGTATAAAGAGATACTCACATATCTCACCAAACTTGTAGTAAACATCTTTCTACTACTTTCTTCGCTTACCTGTTGCTCTACTAGTAAGTTCAATTTCAAGAACAATACGCTTAAAAATAACAATTACTAACTAACCAGCAATTGAAAAGAATGGTTGCTGGACCATTTAACTATTTCACTATCCCTGCAGGAAATTGCAATTATGGAGCAATCCTACCTTTGCGCTCCCAACTGTACCGTATGTACACCGAAGCCAGAGAAGCAGCGCAGTTCAACCTAGAAGACATTTTTGAAGAATATCCAACCCCGCCGGGGGCCAAGACGTCTCTCGCCTTCCACGACTTTTACATATCCAATGCTGACAAGAATCCAGACTTCTTTACAAGGGTCGTAGGCCTTCATACCATCTTTTCCCCCATGTGGGAGCGGCTCGACTTGGCAAACAGATTCGGACGCGAAAGGTTGAAAGCCATCGAGGAAAATTGGATGGGAAGGCTTCATTCTACCAATAGTTTCGAAGTTGACAGTTGCGCGTATCGAGGAAACGATGTTCTAGTCGCATGTCAATGGTACGCTTCCGAGATCAGAGAAGCGGGGAGAGAACTTTAAAGTTGTTTGGGTAGACTATGGGTTCGCTGATTTGAAGGGTTCCTCTAAACATTTGAGGGCCAGATACCCACTTGTGGACGGAGAGATCATCTGTGACAGACTGCCATTTCGAAAATAATTTTTTTACTGTTATGCCAGCGGGCGCACAGGGCAAGCCTGGCAGAATCGGAGTTAAAACGTTTACGAGAATTGTATAGATGATGTTACCTTCGAATTGCGGTATTACAGTACTGAAATAATGTTCTGAGGAAACTAGTTTGTGCAGACCTAAATATGGCATTACAGTGTGCTTCCAAAAGTGGGATACCATTCGCATATGAATAATATCTATGGTGGGAAGTTGAGAGAGTAATGAGTTCTGATGACAATTGTTGCAACGATTGTATTTGAATCATTTATATCCCGTCTTCATAAAAGTATCCGAAAGAAATGTGAATCAGCGACGTAAGTTCAAATTTATGTTTTTTTACGGCCTTCCCAGGCCCGTCCAATTAAGGTCCATCAACCATATTGCTTGCTTCGTCTCTCCTACCTAAATGCAACAGGAAACATCTCAATTTGATTTTGAAAGGATATATCAAGCATTTACAACTCTCTCGAATGAACTACCTCGTCTTTTAAACCCGAATACTATCAATGCCGTCCAAGTCATGAATAACTTGAAAATGGACATCCAGAATCTGCGGACTCAACAAACCGCATTCCTGGAAGAAAGATTTGAAAAGTTACAAAATAATTTGGATTTATTGAATGCACGTTTGGGTCGCTTTGAAGAGCTATTGTTACGGTTACCCATTGCTAATCATGATGTTGGCGAGAAGTCTGTAAATATCGTACATGTCTTGGAGGATGATACTCCGATAAGACAAGGATTGACACAGTGAGTTTGATATTATATTGTAGTATTTTGGCGTATTCAAACTCGTTCTTCTAGTTTTCCCGAACCCGATATTCCCGCTTCAGTACAGGCAGACTCTGATCGCAACGACGGTGCTCCTCAATTATTGTTATTTGTTATATCAACTTATCTTATTATAAGACCCGACTGTTTTTGATCAGAACTTTACCGGAGTTACTGTGGGTTTGATAACTCCACCTGTTTCAAAGATTGGAGGCGGTCCGACTGTGACGAGGCAACAATTAGCGCAGTATGCTTGGAATCTAGTTCCATTTTTCATTTGATCTAAATCATCGTGACAGAGATTCTCAACAAGTAACCGGTATCGCTCTGCAAACAGACTCCAATCGCAATTTCCAATCAAGTATAGAAGAAGGTATTGATTAGAAATTTATGTACTCATCTTCTTACCTTGAATACAAAAGCTCTCATCGCTCCCAATCAAAACCCAAATGAAGTTACTGGCGAGGAGAATGACTATAACATTGATGATATTGTCCTTGCAAATGTTCAAGGATATCCACCCTGGCCTGGTCGGGTTCGTGTTCCTTTTACGATGTCTTCCCATCATTTTACACTATGTGCGTCTTCCTCTTCTATGTGCAAGCATACTAAAGATATCCTTTTTAAAAGCTACTCGATCCAGAACATGTACCCGGAGCTCTCATTCATGAACGTCCATTGACATCATCTAAAGTTTACTACGTTCAGTTTTTTTTTTCAGTGGTTTTCAGTACAGTTTTTTCTTCGTCTCTTGGGGACTCTATCCCTGACACCCGTAATCTATAGTCTATGGGTCTCTGCCAAAAACCTCTCCTTACTGCAAAAACATGACATAGAAGCCTATATCAAGAAACCTCATAACTCATCTGTTGAGTTATTAAAAGCATATCAAACCGCCTTGGATCCGTCAAGTTGGGAAGCTTCCCTTCCCGACCTGAGTATTTCAACTAGAGGTGTCAAAGGAAAAAAAGTAAAGACGATGTAACGAAGAGGGGTGAAAAGCGCAGGCACGAAACTGAAACAATGCCGAAGGAGAAGGGCAGTTTGAATAAAGGCCGTTTTGTACAAGCATCGTTTCGGGCGACCAAAAAAGTTAGAATAGAGGCGCCTGCAATTGAAACACGTATTGTGATTTTCATTATTTATTCCTGAATTGTACTCATAATTCATTAGATACCCCCAAAGCTGCCATGCTACGCCCACTGCTCCCTATCCCTGCAGGTGTTTCGAGCACTGTTCATAAGGAGCTAGCTGTAAAACAACATAAATATAAGTTTGGTGATATTGTTCTTGCGAAGCTTCGGGGATATCCACCTTGGCCTGCCCGGGTTCGTCTTTTCTCTCCCAATTAGTGTCTCTCTTTCACAATGCACGTTTTTGTGCGTTGTACATTCACAGTTGTTTATGTTTATTATTATTGTTTTCGCGAATGAACGTACTAACATGCAATTTCACCCTAGATAGTCGATCCTGAAGATGTATCATTATCTGAAGCTGTCGCTCTTACAAATCCACCATCTAGCAATAGGACAAACTTCTTCCTCGTCTACTTTTTCTCCATAGGTGACCAGTAAGTTTCGCTACTTTACTTACCATGTTAAACACCATCAATGACGTGTGTGCCTTCAAAGCTCCTGGATACCAACAAAAGACATTTCTTTGCCCCAAAAGCATGAATTAAAAGCCTACATAAATAAACCCGACAATGAATCCATTGAACTCCTCGAAGCATATAAAATCGCAATGGAGTCTATGGATCCTTCCAGTTGGCAAACCCTGAGCGATTCGAGTGCTTGTAGTAGCGAAGACTTCGATTCAGGGATTGACGAACTCGATGATATTGAAGAAGATAAGGATAAGAGAAAGCATCCCGCTGTTTGGACTAGCAGGGAGCGCAAGTGTAAAGCTAAAGTCAAAGTCGTTGAAAATGGTGGAGATGAAAGCGCGGGAATTGGAGTGACGATAAAAATGTTAGTGAATGCGATGGTGGGAGCGACAGTGACAGTGGGGATGAAAGTGACAGTGAAGACGAAGACGCAGACGAAGACAATGCTGGAAGCGACTGTGAGAGTGAGAGTGGAAGTGGAAGTGATAAGTAGAAGCAAACTTGGTGACTCGGTGGGTGGGGGTGGAACAAAGCTCGCAAAGAAAACAGACACCAGTATGACGGAACACTACTGGGAGTGGAAAAAATACCCCACAAGGAATGCGTAGGATCAAGTGACGAGCCGGTGTTTTGTACTTTACTCGGGTCGTCGAGGCCTCAAATATCTTTCTGACCCCTTTCCACTTAAACATCTTCTCCGGTGTTGTTCACAGAACTGGTGATAAAATAATGCACTATGTCCACTGAATCCATCAAAACAAGACAGACATATCGCCATTTCTAATATTCACCCTTTCCTTCATATCTGTAAAGTCGAAATAGTTATAAAACGACTTAAAGAAATATAGGCTTGCTGAATATGATTGAAGACTTGAGAAATAATAAGTGAGTGTTGTAAGTCTTCGTTGATTCGAAGCCTGTCCTTTAATCTACATACAAGAGTGTTTAAATACATTCAGAGGAAGTATATATAGTTAAAGTGAGTCAAGAATAAAAGGAAACGGTTTACGGACGAGTCATTTATGACTCGTGTTCGGTGGTGAGAATGACTTCGACACCATGCGTTGACGACGGGGAAGGGTGGTCGGTGCCCTTACAATATCGTTTGATTTACCGTAGGTATGATACTGAGATGAGTTTCTCTGGAATCCAATAACTCTGTTACTAGCTCAGGATGATACTGTTCAGAGATGAATGTTGATCTCCTGTTTCGAAAAAGAACATGTTGCGTTGAAAATGTCCAGCGTCCACTTGTAATGCCTACATACATTCTTGTTTACAGTGCTTTGCAAAAGTTAAGGCGGGTGAGTTGCTAAAATTTAATTTTTAAAACAGGAATTTCTCAGTAATTACACAAGATAATCATAAACTTCTTTTGTAAAAGATTTATATAGTAGTTATCTAGCACCGGCAGGTTTTTAACTTAAATTATCTTTGTCAATTATTTCGGAAATTCTGGTTTCCCAAAAACAGCCCCCCGCCTTAACTTTTGCAAAGCGCTGTAATCTGTAATCAAAGGATAATATACTGTTCATACGGTTCTAATTCGAACTTCACACTTTGACTTGCTAACATATTATTATGAAAACACCAGCAATTATTATAACCTTTATGTAGGAGAAATGATCTTTTCTCTGTGTCAGATCAACTCACCCCACAGAAAATGATCGGCCTTTCCCATCAACATGTAGCAGGGACCTTACAATAGGGTTCCCTGTCAAGAGGGCGAAGCTCACAGCCCCTACGACTATTCCTTTGCAAATCCTATACCAAAGATTAATAAGGGTTCGGGATATCTATTCACGACATACTACCACTTCGTTAATATTATCTGTGAACATTGTGAGTCCCGGCGAGCGTAATGCGAGACCTAAATAGGGAAAGCAAGAGTTCCGCGGCATGAGAAAGTATGTTTTCTTACATGCACCAGAAAAGAAACCATATATTATTGTAAACACGAGGAATCCTGCTACTTTTTGGCTCCAAACATGGCAAATATGAGAACATCAGCAATCAAAGCTGAGGGGCCGATGATTAAAACAGACGTTGCTCAGTAAAACGCAATAACTCCAACTTTTACTCCAACTTTTATGAAAAGGATGGCCATACTGTTCATCACTCCATAATGATCAGCAGGGAAGTTGGGAATAAGTCTTCCAAACAATGATGCGGCATTCAGAATTGCAATCCGTGTAAATAGGTTTTCTATCACCTACTTATTACCAGTAGCCTCTAAAATTAAGCTTACCGAATAAAATACCAATATTTCCCACGCGAAAAGCCGAAGAGTTGTAAATAAAAGACCAGTAAATCTTCACTGAAATCGGGTATTTTTTACAACAAATAAATGACTTACATGGAAAAAATAAGCCCAGTAGACTAGAACGAATCTACGTGATATTGTGTGATATATGGATAAATACTTGGACATAAGGAGTTTGCTACCTGATAATAGTAAGATGATAGGGCGTGTCGGTCAAAAGTTTTTTCAACAATTTAATGGTTTCTTCTTTGGAAGGAGAAAGCCGTCCAGGGAAACGAGGCTTAATAGTCATGTTCGCAATTATCAACATCCCAAGAGCAATGAAACCCGAATACCTATCGGAAGAAACATTAGCATGTGAACTAGGAGTGTGGTGTCCGACAATGACTCACTGAACACCCCACGCAAAGCCAATTTTACCGTTGAACAGGTGGTTCAACATTATTGCAATTATTACTCCGGATAATGAAGATCCTTCACTGAAAGATTAGACAATCCCAAAACTCGAAGGAAACAGAATTTCCATGACTGACCTGAAATGCCCAAACCCATCACTATAGATCGACGGGGGGGAATATTGCGCAAGTATCATAATACTAGGAAGAAACATGAAGCCCATCGCAATGCATTGACCTAGAGTTTGTGGAAGGAAGACTTCATAATAATGTCGAGGGTGAGCAAGGTTGACAAATAATTGTAAGTATTTCAACTAAAATTATTCGTAACTGAATCCCTTACCCAGATTCCTCTTGCCATAATTTACCATGCAGCGCTTAGGGTCTATTTTGATCGTAGTATCAATGATGCTCCACGCAGGGGTATCTTAGGGTATCTTGAATTCCTCTTTCACGTTCCGTGAATCTTACAGAGTGTATTTTTCATGCGTATACATTCCGTTATGGGATACTTCCTTTCGCGGTCCATTAATATAACGACTTAAGACCATTGTTGCTCTTGCTGCTTCCCTGATGATATTCCTTCTGGCTATGGTCACATTTCAAAACGAAGCTGTTGAATGTTTGTAAACTGGTAAACGCGGATAAGTATTTTCTACTATACTTTGTTTATCCTTTGGCAAGGACAATGGACAATAGCAAACCCTACCCTACTGTCTCTCAACTCCGCAGAGACGTCTGCATCGCCAAAGTGTTTACACATCAAGTACTACGCCTAATGAGATGATGTAACTTTTAATTTCAAGATTAAAGAAAGGCCTGACTTTTTGTTTGAGCCATTCGTTTCGTTCATGAGTGTTTTGTAATCGCTTTCAAGTCCGACAGGCCACAGTTCAGATTAAAAGTTTTAATTGCAGACAATGAACATTAATTTACACCCCCATCTTTTGTATATCGTTTCATCCATCCTAGGTTGAAGAATTTGATGTCCAAACTTCACGCTCGTTCGGAACGCGGTAATGGCGAAGTTTGAAAGTGTTGTAATGGGTCAAAAATACGAGGAAATTTTGATTAAGAAAAAGAATTGGGGCTGTCGTTTGAAAGTTGCAATATGCTCATGGGATGGTCCTCCGAGTCGGGTGAAAGTCACGCTGTCTACGGTGTACCTAACGCGCCAGCTTTAAAATTGAAATTCAGATTTTACGAAGCGCCTACTTCAACTCCGAGAAATAGCGACTCGTAAAATACACTTTTAAAGAATTTAAACTTAAGCTTTTTATATTTATATTTTTCAATTTAATATTTTATTTATTTGTGAACTCAATTTTTTTTTTGAAACAATAAATTGGAGATAAAACCTAAATTGAGCTATTCTTCCCGGAAGGCTATAATGTGTGTGGTCTAGATACCCACTCAACATTCCTAGTCAAGGGTTATGATGGTGTAATGGTTTAGTATCGGAATATTTTCCTCAACTCTTTTTCTTTCAGCTTGTGGGTTCAAGTCCTGCTGAGACCAAAGGTTTCTTTTGACGCGTCGCAAGCTTTTGACCTTCCTAAACACGTAATGTATTACAAGCTTATATGACAGTAGAAGTCTATACTTTCTGTAAAATGGGAATAACATTATATGAGTGGTTGTACCAAGTCCATCATTGATCGCCAAACATTCCAAGTGTCTCGAAGACGAAGTTCCGGTTTTCCAACTCTTGTATATAACTCCTCAAATAACGGAACTGATTTCTCATCCCCGAATTGAAGGAATCTCTCAGAAGAGTGCTCTTCAAGCAAGAGATCAACCATTGTCATGTCTTGAATTTTAATAAGTAAGTTCGTCCCTCTAAACTTTTCAGGATTCGTATAGAAATCATGTGTGGGGTGCCCCCGGTTGGAAGTAGAACCTTTTCTCTGAAGTCTAACTCGGTGAAATATTTGCTGTTCACGAACATGATTCAAACGAGCCTGGACAACCTTCGCCCAAAGCCACCTCCCGAGTTCCCTGCATATACTTGTAATTTTTGGTTGTTTAATTTAAATAAATACACACTCACAGATGCAGTTGATTCCCATCTTCGTATCTGACCCTCAACTGTCCAGACATCCAAGTTTCCAAAATATTTTTTAAATCTTTCTCCCACAATGGCCGCCAGTTTCTCTCCCGTGTTATATTTCGAGTACTGGTTACATATCGGATTGGGGGAAGTGCGTCGATCGGAATAGAAGGAGCACAAAATGTTCTAGATGTTTGTTAGCACATATCCATCCAATTTAATTTTTAATTTAAATATACCGGAGACAAGTTTGAATGATTCCCACTTTACCATTTTCAGAACCTTTGTCCCCCGTCAATTGTAAAGGTATACATAATAATAAAATATAAAATAACAGATCTCTCTATAAAATGTTAACTCATACCTTTATATTTTTTAACGAGTTGGAGGAACAACCCTACTGGAACTTCACTCCGTCGAGCATTGGGAACCGCCCATAATCCCAATTCATAACGGGAATATTTATCACAAACACCCCAAATGTCAATTCCCATTGCTTCACGTAATTTCTCATGACCATCCATACACCATTCTTCATTGGGACCGGCAGAAAAAAGGGTTTTTCGAACAATTTTCCTGCGTCCTGACCAGCGTCGCTGTGCCTCTACCGGATTTCTGATTTTCTGGAACATTTCTATTACTCCCCTGTAGTTATATGCAGTCAATTATATTGAAGATAATATTTATTACATACCTTGGAATATGAACCGATATCATTCTAAGCTCTTCTTGAATACGACGGATCCCCCCCATTCGTTCAAGGGGTCTGCATTGTCAGTAATTGCAATGATCTGCTGTATCATCTCTTGAACGGTTATTTGTGGTTTGTGAGCACTTCTGAGCTTATGTTTATTCATGATCCGTTGAATAGAACGTTTACTAAAACGGCACATTAGTCTCTAGAAACTTAAGACAAAAGCTGGACTCCCCCTAATAGTTTCATTGCATTCTGAGAGTATAGTCGCCGACATGTCCTTGATCTTGATTCCACGATCCAAACATTTTTGAATTATAGGAATCCAATGTTCTGCACTAGACACTAATGCAGATATAATACATAATGATGGTGGTATAATCCATAAATTAATGCACTCACTAATAGCAGTATGTTGGTTCTTCCCGGTAGGATTCTTAGAAGTTGACATTGAGAAAGGGCTTTTAGACGTTGTAAAAAAACAACAAGTATTGAAAAACAAGAATCATTTAAATGAAGGAACAAGTAACCAACCATTCTTTTTGTGTGTAAGGTTGTTTCTTGTCCGCTATTGTTGTCCACGCTGAACTCGGACACTTGAAGGCCGTGGTGTGGGCCTGTACTATGTAGAACAAAGGCATGAAAGAAATTTCTAATGTATGGAAGTAAACTTTATTTGGTCTTAAAACTTTATTCTTTTGTTCGTGCATTCTTAAGGCAAATTCCGAGGCCAATTGTGGTTGAACGATATGACCGACTCGGACATACCATGACCGTGAATGTATGCAAGGACGTTGAACAAAAATATTCCGATATCTGGAGTGAAACTTTTTTTCCAGAGAATTTTGTTCTATTGTTTATTCAGCTATTAGTCAAACTCTGAGGTTGAATGCGTTTATGTGGAACTCGGACACCTGACCGGTGTGCATATAACCAAGGACTCAAGCCGACCGATATCTCGATTAAGATGCTATTCTTGTTTTTGGAGAATAAAAATTTGTTCAAAAAATTTATTTTATTGTTCATTTATGGCTTAAATACAGATGTTGAACGATGTACAAACAGAGCAGAACCAAATGCCTTCATCCATGCACTCAGAATCAACTCAGTCATCTGGGGTTTGCAGTTCTTGTGCTGAAAGATTCCCTCATCTTCATGGTTCAGTTTGTGGAAAATGTGAAGACTTAAATCATAAAGGAAACGGCGAAGGCACACAATGCAAGTCCTGTGGAAGACTCTTTCCCCGTTTGAACACATCCTTCTGTGGTCACTGCGTCCAAAGTGGTTATGGTGGGTACATTTTTTACTTAAAATTCCATACGTTTCATACATCATCCCAGATATGACGACAGCCACATCTGTATTGGAGCATGTGCGTACTTCTCTACAAGTACCACTGAACCCACGACAACCGAATGTTGACCTTCACCATTTCATTATGCCTGCTAAAGTAATAGATCCAAATGTATATTCGTGAATTCTAATGTATTGATATGTAATACTTACCTTCTTTTTATTTTTTTAGGAGATACAACAATCAGAGGAAACTATGTCCCGGTTACTGAGTTCATGGACAGAAAGCAGAGAACTCATCAACAAACCAGAGAATCTGCAAAAGAGCAAGATTTCTTCGAATTTTGTAATTTCCAGTGGTCGGTCCAATCCTAAAAAACCAAGTCAAATCAACGTTGTTGTAAGTAACTCTTTTCCAAAGTTTGTTCTTAAAGACTCACGAAGAATTGGGTCATGCCCGCAGTTGGAATGTATTATTCTCCAAATGAGGGAGAAAACCGCAAGGTTGACTGTATTGTCCGTTCTATACCTTTTAGTGTAGACAAGCCTTGGAAGGATATTGTGAAGGTTTTTGCTGGAATGGTTAGAGGGGAAATATCTGAGCGATTCAACATTGAAATAGATGTGTGTGAGTGGTATTTCATAATACATGCTACTTTTAATCGATTATTTATTCGATATAGGACTAATATTATTCTCTGTAACTATGTCGGGGGTAAATCATTCCTGTATCCCGACGAACGGACAAGTAAGGACCTTGCGTATTTGTGGTCTTGGATCACAGAACCTAGTCAGGGGAGGGGTTTGTGAGACGGTCAGATTCCCAAAAGAATCAACCCACTCTACGTTGCGCTGCAGTTTGTTGCATTTACGAATGAACAAACTATTGAATTCCACAATCAATCGAAGAAGGCTCTACAGAGTATCCGAGCCAAAAGAGCCCCCAAAACAGATGTAGAGGGCGGCATTGAAGGTATGTCTGTTGTATGCTCCAAGATTTTAATTTTATAATACTCACATGTATAGTCGTTAAACGTCCAAGTACAGGACCTTATCTTACTCAATTTGTTCAATCAGAAAAAGTTGCGGTTTGGCGCGAATTGACATGACTTTGGGTTCAGACAAAGTTATAAGCTCGACCCGCTCCAAAGACACCATCGTATTGGAGATAAGTTCAAATCCAATAGCCTCTGGAAGAATGAAAAATATGTACCGAGTGAGTCTCTAGCCCTTTTTGTCTACTAACGTCATTATTAACATTGTACAAGGCTGTTTGGGGAAATGACGTCTTTGCTGCAAAATGTTTCGATGATTTAAAACCCTTGGTGGACAAGGTATCCAATGCAGACAACCAAAGTCACATTCAAAATGAACTCTCTCGACACATAACAGCCACACACCTCGGAGTCCAGTTCGTTGAGTTTGCTAAAAGCAAAGGGGTGCAGGTTTATGGTATCATTTCGAATGTGACTTTGTTTTATTCAAAATTAATTTGTTTTTAGAAAAGTTTACCTTTTCGGACAGCTGGATAGCTGTAGTCGCAGATGGTCCCCGTCCCGGATGGGCATATCTAATGGCTCCGATGTTGAGCACCAGAGATGTTATTAAGTTCTCTGGGACTAACACTGCGGGAGCCAACGAGTCCAACCGTGGAAAAACCATGGATACGTTTGCCCATTTTTCCTTATTTATTACCGAAGAAGATCTAGTGTTGACTGATATCCAAGGTATTTTTACAATCCTACCTTGGAACATCAACTCACAAATTTAAGAAGGTATTCTCACACCAGAATATGTGGAAGGGTATCAGTTTTCTGAAATGCTCACGTTGTTTGATCTCATGACCCACACGTAAGTTGTTATCTCTGTCTTCGAAATTTGAAATTTGAAATATAAGAAACCAACTATACAGTAAGAATGGTAACTCAGGTCTTGGGGATGACGGTGTTGATGGAATTGAAAGGTTTAAAAAGCAGCATAGATGCAACTCACTCTGTGAGAGGCTTCGTCTTAGTGATTCAGAATCTTTTGATGCTGGATCTCTGGATCTCAAACGATCTCGAAGAACGCTTTCATTGGATACAGAAACGCTGAATAATCCATCGAGTTCTGCTAGGTCCAAAAGGTCGCGTTTGTTCACTAATGTTTCATCCTCTAGTTCCCTCGTCGAACCTATTTCCAACCCTCAAAGCCCAATTACCATAAGTGATGGTAGTTCACAACAAAAAAATCAAGAAATCGTCGTAGATGTGGAAATTACTGTTTGGGGACGCCGTAAGAATGACGATGGTGAATTTATTGAAGCCGAGTTATTACCGAACGTTGGTGAAGAGAAAAAGGTCTCCTTCAAATTAATTTGGATGAAGGAGAATTATATAATCTTGACCGTCTCAAATTATGGAGGGTATGTTTTGAAATTTGATTGTAAAACCTTCGTTTGTTAAAAATCCCAGGTTAAACTGCAGACCGATGAAATTTCAGCAGCATATACGCCACATGTTGCTTTTGAGACCACTGACGAAGAGTTTAAGGGAGCAGCAATAAATTCGGGAAATGCAACGTTTCTACGAATTAAGGAACCTGTATCAAGAGTTTGAGAGCCTTGCCATATCGAAGGACGTTGTCATTGCAAGTAAGTAACTGACCTAATATATTTTCAATCTTGGGATAGGTTGTCTTAGTAGTACTTCTAGGGCTCAATTTTGATTATCAGTTGCTTCGTTACATCAAGAATCGTAAAGAGGAATTAGAACTGCTGTGTGGATCAGTTTCAGCTTATTCCAAGATCTATTATTTCTTCAATGACATGGAGCTAACCAATATTCTTATCAAAGCTACGCTTGTGGCTTTCTCCCATTTCTCTTACGAGGCTTATGGGAAGGATGTCGTTCATACTGATTGGGCTTGTAAGGAAATATTTCTATGGTAACATTAATCAAAACTCAACTCCATCTCTTAGATATGAGAACTGGAACCAATGAAGCAAGAGTTTTGGCTGCAACAACACACGAGTTTGTTTTTTTAAGTTCTCCGAAGATAGTTATTCATTTTCTGACTCCCTGGCAGTAAACGTCCTGTAACTGAATTCCAAGATGGTGACGCACAAAGTGTCCCTAAGGTTGTGCATTTTCCTCGTAATTATGAGGGGCCCGGGATAATTTACTGGTGTAAGGCTCACTTATGCTCAACAACTTGCACTCGACTTGGGTTTAGTATAGTCTCTGTCTAAGTAATCGTGTTGTACCAAATTAAAGGTCTTTAGTGAAATTTGAATGATTTCTTTTCATTAGAAAGTAAAGTCAAAAGCTTGCGACGCGTCAAAAGAAACCTTTGGTCTCAGCAGGACTTGAACCCACAAGCTGAAAGAAAAAGAGTTGAGGAAAATATTCCGATACTAAACCATTACACCATCATAACCCTTGACTAGGAATGTTGAGTGGGTATCTAGACCACACACATTATAGCCTTCCGGGAAGAATAGCTCAATTTAGGTTTTATCTCCAATTTATTGTTTCAAAAAAATTGAGTTCACAAATAAATAAAATATTAAATTGAAAAATATAAATATAAAAAGCTTAAGTTTAAATTCTTTAAAAGTGTATTTTACGAGTCGCTATTTCTCGGAGTTGAAGTAGGCGCTTCGTAAAATCTGAATTTCAATTTTAAAGCTGGCGCGTTAGGTACACCGTACGCTGTCACATAATCACATACCTGTATCGTGACTACTTTTATGTTTCTGTTTATCATCGTTTGTAATACCCACTACCTGGACATAAAGTGTAAATATTCGACACGGGAATTTGATTGGGATACCCAATGACGAACGTAAAACCAAACGAACAATCTATCTCGCCGCTCCTGGGGCGATTCTCTCAGACCTGTCGAAAGGTGATTTTGCTACTACTTTTAACATCGTTCTAATGAAAGGTGTTATTTTCTTCAGTTCCATCTTTGATTGGGTCTTTCTCGAGTTGAAAGACTAATGCATGTTGAAGATGACAACTATGAGAGTCGAGACCGACCTTTCCTCTCAAAATTGAACAACCAACCCTCCGGCACGGAATTGGCTAAGAAGTGAGCAGATAAAGTTAAAGAAGGGGAAGTTCTTAAGGTAGAAAAGTGTCTGGCTAAGTTTTGTGCGTGCTTTCATATTTTGGGTCACTCATTTTTTATGACTCAGCCCCATTCCCCGAGAATATGAATGGACAATCGCAGTCGCAATACCCGTCTTTTCCCCTTCATCATCGTCTATCAGCTACAAGCCTTTATTACCATTTATAATTGATTGCCTTCAAAATCATACTCCATCCCAAAAATGTGAAGTATGCAAGACAACAAAAGTCAAAAAGTAACATCAGTCTCAGGACTTTACTTTTATTCCTTTTCCGCGTCGAATCCCTCCCATCACTCAACAACTCCCACGAGACAATGCGAATTTATACACTAAAACCGAATAGTGTTGATACTGAAACTCGCGATAAGGATATGAAAACCCAGTACAGCGTTACATCGATAACTCGAAGTCATGGTGTCCGACGGACTGGTATTTTGCGCACAGGTCGATATGTTTTAATGTTCTGAACGCGTTCATTGTTATCATTTACCAAATCATACTACCCTGATGCAACACTGACAACTGCCCACGACAATATTAACGCTTTTGGAGATGACCATACTACCCAAGGTTAGCTTCCAACTAACTAACAGACAGTGTCATAAACCGCCAGCAATCAATCAACGCATTCATTAAAGGTATTGAAGACAATATTTTTTATTCAAATCTAACAGGTTACAGTTAGGGCTCTCCCACATAACGAAGAATGATTGACGGAGGGTTCAATTTGATCGTTTAGTAGTATGGCCTGCGGTGATTCAAGGTACGAGAATGTCGCCTTCGGGTTAGTTTGACAGATACCAAAGACTAGTGTCACAACTTAAATTGACGAAGCAAGGTAGGATCTCTGGAATCTACTCTTCCTACTCGTGAACCTATGTATGCACCTCTCAAACAACCTTTCGTCGCCTCTAGACGCTATAAATTCCAGCTATTGCTTGTGTTATAGTACCGAGTCGGCGATCGCGACTTACAAAATCTCCACAAGCTCACTACAATGTCCTGAATTGTATGGAAAGCTCGTTAACGACTATTTTGGCATGCACCCACCTGGGTTGCTGGCCATCCAAATATTTCATTCGATAAAGCGAAACAGACAAAGATGAAGAAAGATTTGAAAAGACTAGCGTATTCAGTGACAGACGGCTCGGAGGATTCAGTTTTGGACTCGGATTCAGAAGAGTCATTTACCGTTGTTGACTGGTTGACATTTATCCCGCATATCGAGTGACGGTTCGAGGTGTGTACTTTGACATTCGTTAAAAAAATCAAATCTAGATTCTTTCTTAGATGAGAGCTGGGTTGTATATAAGCACCATCTCTTGCAATTGTAATCAATCTTGAATTGCGTAATTCAGATAAAATTTCTTCAGCTACCTCAACAGTCGATGCTGGTACTACAGTATACTCACTCGCTGGTTTCATATCGTTTGGATTGGTTCCCGTCCGACTCGTGTTGGCATGTCACGGGTAATTATTTTTTTTTTCATACGACAAGTATATTCTGTCTGTACCAAGTAAACCAACTTTAAGTTGCAAGGAAAACAAAAAACAGGTACAACTTTGACACCGCTATTTATAAAACGTTACACATTTACAATCAATCTAACAGTTGTAATACAACAAACAGCTTTGCCAAGATCGAGGCCCATCATTAGTCGTGCACGAATTTAACTTTCCCTTCAAAATCCCAATGCTCTTGTGGTCGCCACTGCAATCGCTTGTATAAAAACAGGACGCGGTCGGCTTGGGGTTGCCAGAAGTCTCTTGTTGTAAAGAAATACTCTCTCCTCCTCCTACTCTAATACAATCTCCCCGCAGCCAAACCCGGTTTCTCCTGTCAGGTATCCAGTGGTACAATCACTGGAAGAGTAAATGTTCGCTTGATGACCGCCACCACGCTTAAAAATGGTATGATTGTTGGATGGTGCTAATATCGATAGTGAGTATGTTATTTGATGTATCATGGCGAATTTAGCAAGCATACCAGCAATAACAACTGCGACGAGAATGGAAAGGAGGATAAGTGACTTAATTGCCATTGAAGACTTTGAAGAGTCGAACTTTTTTTTTGTATGAGAGAGAGAGTGGGTCATCGGGTCTGCTTATATGTTCTTGTGGGCCAGAGAAAGTAAGTTGAGTTGTATTATTTGAGAATGACAACACTTGTAAATGAATTAGGCACTTGACTGTGTTTTCTGGTTTATTCCTCCGGATCAATCCGCAACTTGCCCTCTTGGAACCATCCTCGCTGACTAGAGTTAGGAAGGGAAGAGGTAATATTAATATTCAGTGCCGACGTCTAATTAATTTTATTCAGTTGTGTTTGGGTTCGAACTTCGAGTGGAATGCGCTCGTCAACGGAAGAATACGCTCGCCGCCAATGGGACACGCTCATTACCAACGAGATGCGCCCATTAGTACACTTCCACTTCTTTCATGACAGTCTCTGCTGTTATACATTGAAACCACCGGCGGCACCTCAAACTTCATATTTTAAAATTGGTTCCTAAACTTTAACCTTACTGTAACATCTTTTATGCTTTCGTAGTTGGAAAGATCGTGGAAGAAAAGACACTCCGTATATACTTCAATAGGAGGCTCTAATATAAAAAGAGAAAGAGTGAAGAGAATATGGCAATTACAGGACAAATACTACTTTCCAATCACTTTCGATGAACTTGAAGCTTTCACAACTTCTTCCTTTTATTATTTCTTGTTATATGATTACTGGTTCAATGAGTGGTGAGTGTCTCAAATAATATTTCCATACAGACTATCTGTGATCTTCAGTGGCCTCTCAGCACCTTCTAGTGTCCCAGCTCCAAATATGCGCTGTCAACCTGTCCGACCCGGCTGTGGTCAAAAAGATGCTTGAGCCAGTATCAGATCTTCAAAGGCGTGGTGGTAATCACTATTCCGCCCTTTTCACCGAGTTTAACTGTAGGGGGACGGACCTCGGTGGTTCGGTCAACTTTGGATGCGGAGGGACATGTTATCAGTTCAACGCTGCTGCAAGTATCTACCTCGAGCAGGAAACGAGCGGAAATCCCAAGCCCACAGCCTCATGCTTCCCAAACCCATACTGCAATCCTTCCAACGGATATAAATCCATTGGAATCCTCAAAGGGGAGATGAATAGCTGCACTAACAACGACAACTATTTTATTCAACCTTGGTTTTCATGCCACTTCTATTTTAACTGTTAGATATAAGTACTGTATAAGTACTGCCATAGCAGTCGTATCACGAAACTGGGAATCGCTTACAAATATGTGTGTTTCAAATGTTTCAAATGCAAATGTTTTGTCGTCCGACGATATAGGTGTTAAGTAAAGCAAGAACTTTTCTTTAAGTTAATTTGTTCTCTTATTCAATTCTTTGTATTATGGAAGGAAAAGGCCCGTGGTAGTCCGTCAGTAGATAACATATA
This sequence comes from Clathrus columnatus, assembly GCA_020884735.1. Lineage (NCBI taxonomy): Eukaryota > Fungi > Basidiomycota > Agaricomycetes > Phallales > Clathraceae > Clathrus > Clathrus columnatus. The sequence goes on from BPWL01000001.1 coordinate 3,705,551, forward strand.
TATGTGCCAGTGAGTTAATGTAGTTTTTATGCTCGTCACAAACCAACTGCATGAGAGGTGGTATTAAATTTGACAGTTAATGGGGAAGCCAGATGGAAATCGAAGGGCTATTTTCAACAATACATCAAGCTGAGCCAACAGACTACGTAAACGTGAGTTGAGCACCGTACTACTAGTACTACTTTGTCCTTCCTTTCGGCCCCTTTAAATACTATGTGCAAACAAAATGTCTATTAAAGAATGTAATTACTAGCGAGAACACCTATTAGTAAACATTTACATCCGGCTCTTAACAATTGCAATACAAATAACAACTCCTCCAAGGCTGAGACCCTTGATTAGCCGTGCATGAGGTCAATTGTCCACTCAAAATTCCAACGCTCTGATAGCTGCCTGTGCAATCTGTGGAATAAAAACAAGATACAGTTGGTTTGGGGTTGCCGGAAGTTTGTTGTTGTAGCCAAATAGTTTCCCCTCCTCCTACCTGAATACAATTTCCACCACAGCCAAAACCGTTGACTCCTGTTAGGTATCCAGTGGTACAATCATTGGAGGAGTAAAGGTTAGCTTGGTGATTACCACCACGCTCAAGGATGGTATGGTTAGTGGACAGCGCTGAAAAAAAACATATTGTCATCGAAGTATTAGCGTAAAAATTATGGTAAATGGACATACCCGTATGAGCACTCGTGGAAAGGATGGTAAAGAAGATAAGGGACTTAATTGTAAGCATTAGATACTTTGCAAGTGTAGACTATTTTTTTCTGCTGAGTTACCAGTCCTAGTTTATATGCATTTTTGCGCCTCGAGCTGAAGTCCTAATTTACAACTGTTGAGAAGTTAATGGAATGCGATTAGGTGCCTCCACCTAACTTCTCTTCTCTTCTAATCTATTGATCCGGGTCTAACACATGCTTGGCGGCCCGCCTTGCCATACTTGGAGTGTCCTATGGAGCCAAGCTAGGAAATGAGAGAACTAATGTCGATGCTTGATGCGACCCCTAACAGGTTTCTATTCAGCTGTCGCATTGAAACTTTTAGCATGAAGGTGCCTACTGACAAACAAACATAGACGACATTCTCTTCCGATTATACTCCGTTTGGATGTTCTCTCCATACTCTAACATCATCAATTACGTCGTGAAGCTCTTTCATTCCTAATGCAGTTGAAATATTAATCTCCTTTTGTCCTTACAGACACGGAAACATCGTGAAAGGAAAAGTCGCATATGCAGAGTTACGAATAATATAAATAGAGGTAGGATTCTGTGGCAATCGTAGAACAAGAGCAAGTACTTACCCTTATTGCCGTATTATTTCATAACTCGATGAAACTCTTAACCATTCTTCCCGTTATTTCCGGATCGATGCTCCTTGGTTCATTAGATGGTATACCTTAAGACTTAAATGCTAAGCGTTCACTCTGACATTCACATTCCCAGCACCCTCAGGTGGTCCAAATCCAAATATTCACTATGTCAATCTATCTGACCCAGCTATAGCTGAAGCGTTCTACCCTCAGGTCTAGAAAGACGTGGCGGTGACCACTATTCCACTCTTTTCAGTGACTTCGGATGTTCAGGGACGAACCTCGGTGGTGCGTCCAACTTTGGATGCGGAGGGACGTGCTATCAGTTCAATGCCGCCGCAAGTATCTACCTCCAGTAGCAAACCAGTGGAAATCCCAAGCCCACAGCCTCATGTTTTCCAAACCCGTATTGCGATTCTTCGGGGGGATATCAATCCATTGTTATCCTTAATGGGCAAACGACCAGCTGACCAGCCCAATATCAATTTTGCTCAATAGGCGCTGTTCCAAACAAACAGGATTCAGTGACCGAGTCAACACGTCTTACGTAGTATCCGTGGCTATCCTCTTCTTTTGCTCTTCCTGCCAATGATTTTCTGTCGTTCAATTGCATCCTGACCGTGTTCAAATCTACTTTTTGTAACTCAGCTCAGCTGGCCCAGTGACAGCCTGGATTCTACACTTCAATGGGATACATCAAACGGACCCCAAAACGTTTACGTCCTGGTCTTGTGCGATGACAACGGAAAAGATAAGATCACTTGTCACAAGACGGCATCTCACACAGTTTTAAGCTTCTATATTGACTATTAAAGATCCTGACTTTATTATAAAGAAGAGTGTATTACACTGCCAGGTTCCTTGTCGCTATGAAAGAGAATCATAAGCAAAGAGATATGGAGCCCCTTCAGTTTTGACTGTCTCACGGTGAATTGCATCCATGCTTTTTCCTTTTTCTTGCACCGTACTCCTTCGTGCCACAAGTATAGTTTGTTTTATGCAAATTTATTGTGCTGGATACTTGAGATAATTTTAGTCAAAATTAAGAGAAGTTACATTGACATCGCCCACTTTATGAGTGCCTTGAAAAGGTTTCAAAAAGGACTGGCTGCTGGCCGGGACCAACGCCAACCACAAGGATAATATCAAGCAACTTCTTGGTCAAATGATACTACATTCTCTCCTACAGTCATAAATTATGGTGTTGAGCGTGTTTTTGTCTGTCCATACTAAAGGACGGAAAGAAATTTGAATGTTTCTTCAATGCGTAGTCCAAGCCATGGCCATCGGATATGTGGAATCTGAGATCCACCTTCACACAACTCCTGTCTCACTGATTTCTCGCCGAAGGTGTTGATCGAACTTGAAAAAAAAATACTCATCGGCATCATAACTGGCAGCATCATGAAGCGCTGCAATCTAAACCTATCGTTTACCATCACCTCGTTTTCCGACTGCTCTCAGGATTTTTTATTCCAAAAGATGATTGATCTACACACGGTTTTTCTTTCATCATAGTCAACAACTCCCTCTTGCTATGCCCACATCTCTGGTCGTTCCATCTCCTGTCCAAGTCGTGTTTTACTATGTCTTCCATATTATCTTTCTCGGACATCCAGCAGATATTCTTGCACGTCTTTGGTTAACACACGATCTCGCTCATCCAGAGGATCTTGGCCCTGATGAAGATTATGAAACTAATGTACGCAATGCATGGAGGAACTTTGAAGAATCGATACGAGAATCTTATAGAACTGTCGGTGTTCTGGTACGTACGTTGAAGAGTATACGATTTTATAACATTCCAATCCTTAATAACTTTTATTTTTGAAGGCTGGTCTTGTAGCTGCCACAACGTCGCTCTTTTTCTCCGTCACTACTGATATTTCAAACACGACTGTTCGGACCTTGTTTCTAGCCAGCGTTACTACGGCTGTCCTCAGCGCCGCGTCATCCTTCACATCACTATCAACAGTCCTACCTGATCCCATTGCCATTGAACAGCGCTGGGAAGAATCAGGTTTAGGATTCATAATTGCTCTTGCTGGACCGTCTGCGTGGCTTTCACTCTCATTATGGACTTTCCAAGCCGCGTTACTAGCTCTTGTATGGATAACAGACGAAACGCCAGCGAGAGTCGTAGTAACTCTTTTGATCAGCTTACGAGTATTGCTTAGAGTGACTGTGGCTACTTCAGCAACCGGATTTCGAGAATTTTGTCGAGGTTTGTTAGGGTGGCGATATGGCGCAGACCATCGGATGATCCAGCTTACTACAGGTACAATAGGTTCTGAACAGCATGACTATTAGGTCCAACTGAATTCAATCCTGCTTAGCTTCCATCACAATGAGGAAGAAATACCTCGAATGGTGTAATCAAACCCCGGAAGAAGTCCGTATTCCAACAGATAAAATCTCGCGAACGTCATCAGCCGCCTCAGAGACAGAAGGTGGGTCTTCCACATTACACTGTAGATTGTTAATTACCATCTCTCTTTAACATTTCATTCCTTACCCAGCCCCGAAACGGAGAGTAATGATACAAGAAACCACTCTTGTTTCCCCTGTTCAGCGGACTACACTTCCTATAGCGCAAAGACCACATATTCAGATCAACCAACGGGCTGTGCGCGCTGCCAGGCTATTCGTAGCAAGCCCTGAAGCCAATGATGACGAGATCGAACCCATCGAAACCACAGTTATACCAGCTATAACAAAGGTGGCTACTGTGGCTACTATCTAGCTGGTCCCGAACTGGCAATGACATGTTTTTATCGCTTTGGCTGGTACTTATGTATGATTGAGTAATGTTGTTGTATCTTATGCAAAATTGTTGTTAAAATATACATTACTTCCAACATTCATCATGGTCCACGAACTTGGCAAACTATGGAAAACAAAGAGCAAGGTTTAGAAAGTTCTTCTTCCGATGGTGTTCACACATTGAAGCGTTGCTGATAATAACCAGGCGATTGCTATATCGCTTACTAGTATAATGAAATAAATCACATTGCGTCTACACTGCACAGAACATATAATTGTTAGAATAAATGCATAAATTAAATACTTTGATGAATAGAGTCCATGGTATATTGCGATACAGGAGATCCTAGGACGGCATCGGGTAAAAGAGTTGACCTAGGTCCTCCTGACGAGCTTTCTTCTGGCGTTGCTGAAGCCATATTTTCATCCATAGTTTGAGTAGAACGCGGCTCAATATGTTCTTCGGTATCTTCCTTCTGAGCTACAGCAGTTCCCTCGGTGATCAATGATTCTTCGTTGACTTGTTCGACAGCGGAAGGAACAGGATGGGGTGGTAAAGAGCTCCCGCTGGTCAGCTGCGCATCCTCCTCTTCATCTTTCACATCAAATTCTTTTTCTTTCTCGCCTGAATAATCCGTAGGAGAAGAAGAAACCTTGTCGTCATCATCTTCATCATCTTCATCTTCATGTTTATCCTCGCCATTGACCCTATTAGCTCGTTTAGGATGAGGCGTAGTCGGTGACAGATCATGTTCAAATATCAACGAAGACGTCGTCGATGACGGAATGGAACTAGCGCGAGGTGTCGAAGGATCAGCTTCACGATGACTAAAACCAGAAACGTCTACCGAAACTTGCGGGCGTAAATCATCGTTGGGCCGGGTATGGCTATGACTGGCTATGACACGTAATGTGCTTTTAAGAGCTTCACGTTCTTCCATTGCTATACGTAGCTCTTCCTCTATCTCCGCCAATTTTCTGTTAGAATTAGAGACCATCTTGTTAGCCTAAATTGTTTAATTAGATCAAACAGTTTTTGAAGCACGAACAAGGGAATCCTAACCTGTTCGAACAGAGCTTGACTGAGAGTTTCCAGTTCGCTTTCCAAAGCTGCCTTTTCGGCAATCACCTTTTGACGAGACGTACGTTCTTTTTCGAGTTCTTGAGCCAGCTCTTTCTCTCGTTGGGTGGGTTTTGGAGGTGAAGCAGATTCTGATGGTGGAGTTGATATAACTGAAAACGGTGCGTTAGATGCACTCTGTTTGAGCGACTCGGAAGATGAAAACTACCTGATGTGGTTGAATTGCGTGTTAAAGATGAGAAATTAAAGAATCGGGATGTCGAAGGGGCGTAGAAACCGGTTGTGACGTTAGGGACAGGTTTGAACTACTAGCGGAAGGCGGTATGGAATTTCGAGGAGACTGAGGTTTTGGTAAAGGTGTCAAAGTATCTTCAATGTTCGCTTCGCCATCTGCCGATCTTCTACTATCACGTTTGCTCCAGGGACGCCATCCGAAATCTCTAAGAGTAGATCCGTTTGTCCCGAGTTTTCCAGCTGATTCTTCTAACTCATTATTGGCATGTACCATTTGAAGATTCGTCTGAGCAAGAGTTAGAGTTGTTTCCAATTCAGCTTCTTTATTATACGATCGCTGGAGTAAAGAAGACTGATAAAAAAGGAAAGTTAACTTAGAAGCAAACGGTAAGCAACCCCCACAGAATATAACATACCAGTTCTTCCACCCAATCAGTCATTCGCATAAGTAACTGAGTAACTTCCTTCTCCCTAACCATTTTATGAATCTCCTTCTCAGTGTCGTCCATGTTTTCATCAACTATAGGACCCTCAAGAAGCCTTCGGGCATGCTCCACATCCTGGGCAGCTTGAACAATCGGACTGGTCAAGTTGGCAGGCGGTGTATTGGGAGTAAGAGTTTTTGGGGTTGGAGGTGGTAATGTCTTTTTTCGTCGTTCTGCTCTTGGAGGTAAAGGCGGAGGAGTTGTAGTAGCTGCAGGCGCAGCAGTGTCCATCCTTTCAAAGTGAAACGAAAACGTGTCACCACATGGGTCACATGCACATGAAATATGAATTTGTTTCAAATGTAAGAATATCTAACACCAATCCCCCAAAATCACCTCCCCAATCTTCCCAATTAAGATCTTGAATATTTCTTTCTATAGTATGCAGTTGTACGACTTTTCCTTCAGCGTCTCTTTTTAACTCGGTCCATTTTCTCCTTGTAATCCTTCCACATACTTGAGTTTGGGGAAACGGATAACTCGGGTACAACCAAAGATTCTTCTGCATATTCAAAACTGATGCCGCCCAAGTGCGTAAGATGCGGCAGTGAAGTCATCATATCTAACACGGAACGAGAACGCTTTAGGGAAGAATAGGTGAGTCACTTAAAATTTAAATAGATACAGTTTTGAATTACCCCATCAGCTGGAAGTATAACATCTTCATTGAAACAGGCAAACCGTTGTATGGTTGGAATAACGGACAAAAGATCCCAGCCAGACCAATGTATAATAACAAGGCTTGTCAACGACATCGCAGACCTGAGAATAGATCGTATCCTACCGACGTTATTGTTCAACTGTGTGAATATAAACAAGTGCTTAACATGCGAGAGGACATCAGTAGGAATTGTGACAGAGAACTCTGAAACAATGGGACAAGAGAAAGATCTCAGCAGTGGTAACGTCCCAGATTCGATAGTAATGAACGGGGTTGCAGGAATTAAGAGCACACATTCGAGATTAGGATGAAGTTTCCAAAAAGAAATCATTCGACTTGATTGAGTTGCTTCATTAACTTCTTCCGGGAACAGTGAAATATGTCCGCCCAAGCCGAACCGTCGCAAATCCGGCCAATGACCCTCGAGGAAAAGTACAGATACGTTAAGCAACCCAAAAGTAGACCTGATATAGAGGTCTTTCAGTCGTTTGCAGCGAAAAATGATCATTTGTAGTAGTTTGTCGAAGTAGGGAGGATTGTTTGGAGGGTGGGTCTCCACATGATGTTCTAATGGAAGGCTGATTCGAGTTAAATTAGCCATATCACATATCTCATAATGAACAAAAGTCAGATTATAAGTAAAAGCGGGGAAATACCTTACAGGATCTAGAGCTCTATCCAAAGTAAAGGTAGGGTTTGAAGGTTCAGAAGAGTTCGCATTCATAATCTCAAGCTCTTGAATATTCGTGCATCGAGCAACAAGAGTTTTAAACAATTCTAACATCCCTTCCCAGGATCGGCTCTTTTGCTCGGACCACGAAAATAAATGAAGATTCTTCATATTTCCTATAGCCTCTCGAAGAACTTGTAGCACATGATTATCATCCGATACTACCAAATCACCTCCATCTCCATACGTCTTTTTTCGAAATGATGGTGGTATTAAGAAATTCCGAGCCCGTCCTGTGTACGTAACCATTTCCAGCTTTCTAATCTTTGAGGCAATAGAAAAGTTTGTTTGGAATAATGACCACAGGTCCATATATCTTGAATCACATCGTATGTGTCGATAATAAAGATGATCCGAGACGACAATAGTATAAAAATGTTTAGAAGCTAAGGCCAACTGAAGTAAATCCTTTGGTTCATCAATTAAATCGATAATTACGCCCAGGAGTTCGGATGGTATGAATGAAATACGATCTGTCGTAGTTGGAGTTTTGGATAGAGTAGTCATAAAGTTTCTTGGAAGATGATGGTCAATATTTGTAGATCAATGATGCGGCGTTCATCTTGCCGAGAGCGTGCCGTTCCTCTAACGCAAAGTACTTATAGTTAATGCATTGACTTAATATCTCATTCTAAACTATTATAATACAATAACATGCCACGCCAAAGATATACTTATATTACAATCGGGTATCCGTTTCAGAAAAAAGCAAGTTCATGCATCTGCAGTTGTCCGTCTCGTCACCGAAACCCAACAATCAACAGGTTTATGCATGAATCCCTCAACGCTTTTCAATTCGTTATCCCGCAATGTAAAATCATAGCGGTAAACAAGAGTAGCAACAAGAAGTTGCATTTGTAGGGATGCAAGACTAGGTATGGAAATGAATAACTGAAAGATATCAGAGAAATTGGGGGAGAACGTACTTCTTTCCGATACAAGCTCTCGGACCTAATCCGAAAGTCAACAGATATTTTTTGTTCTCTCGGAGTTTTTCCTCGTCTCCTTCCAACCATCTCTCGGGACGGAAAACTTCTGGATCGCCCCATATAGTAGGATCATGTTGAATAGTATACGCAGGGGCGGATAGCACCGTCTGAAAAACATGTATCGCTTTTTTTTAGATTTTAGATTATAAACTCACCCCTTCATTAAATATACTGTCGCCGATTTTAACAGTCATTCCTTCCGGGACGACACGAGGTAACCCAAAAGCATTGGTAGCGAACATGCGAAGACCTTCATCAATAGTAGCTTGGAGATATTTCAGATTTTTAACCTATATCTGGGAGTTATACAAAATGAATTTATTAATGAAGTGAAACCAACCTGTTCGTGCCATATAACGGCGCTTCCAAGGCTATCGTCCTCAGCGTCCACATCACCGACTGGAAGGACCGAATCAATAGAACGGACGGCTTCGTCTATTTCCTCCTGTAATTTCTTCATCACGCGGGGTGTGCGAATAATCCAATACACGATTGCGGCGGTACTATTTGCTGTCGTATCTGAGCCTGCAGTTCTGATAATTTGTCACAAAGTCAGAATATAGGGGGGAAGGGCGATGCTGAAGTCGGAAAGCAAGCTCACAATAATAACATTGCTTCTGTAGTAACATCCGCTTCCGTAATTTCTTCGCCGTTATTTCCTTTATCCATGGAGTCCATTAGACGATCCAAAAGGTCTCCTCGACGGCCTTCGGCGCCAGCTTCTAGTCGCTTTCGTACACAACGGCGAGCAATACTTGAAAGAGTCTGTTTTAAGATTACAATTATTTCCAGGGAGCAGTGTAAAAGAAGGGAGAAAGAAACATACGTCAGTCCCGGTCAATCCACGTTGAAGGAATTTGTCAGGTATCCACTTCGGAAGGAAAGCCAATAAAGAACCAGGTAATAAATACGGGAATAAACCCAAATAGGCAGCAGTCCGTCCACGATAATCTATCATTGCAGCAACGCCGACTTGTTCTTGCTTACTGGGACCCAGAACATCAGAGGAACGGTCAAGCATCCCCAATGGTTCACCAAACGCCAAGTCAGATATAACGTCGAAGGTCATGTAATTCAGCCACATCAGTAGATCAACGAAACGATGCTGTGTATTGCCGGACCGATCGTCACAGTTTTGGTCTAGACCTTGTATCATCTTGCGAAGACTCTTTCGAATCCAACCTTCGAACTGTTTCACGCTGGCATAGCTGAAGGGATGAGCAAGAACGCGGCGTTTTTGAGCATGACCGAAACGGTCTTGGGTACTGAAGAGACTAGGAGTTCCGTCAACATAAAATGATCTATAGAAAGGAGACTTCGGTAAGGAAAGAGAGCCCTGGGCGTAAATTATTGAAGGAGCAGATGGCTCAGCACATGAAACTTGGTTTGGTGCAATTCGTACTAAGGGACCATATTTCTGAGAAAAATGAGTGACTAGACAATGAAAGTAGGAATAAAAAACATACCTTATGGAGTCGGTCGACATGCAGATAGCGTTTTCCCGTTCTAGTGTAATAAGCTAGAAGCAACGACGAATATTTTGCAAGCCATGGGCCAGGAACATCAGCAAGTGGGTCAGGGCAAGTAAATCTATGCACCACAAGTAGAGTAAGGATGGTACCAAAGACGAGCCATGGGTTCCAATTATGATTATGATTTATGGATTTAAAGTCTAGACTATAGGGGTTAGACATAGTGGTAATGTGGGTTTGTTTTGTTAAACACTAAACTTACCGGAAAGATTTCCCCTCTATATACGAATCTTTGAAAATGAAAGACGGACGGATCTTGGTAATAAAATGACGTACGGAAGGATCTTAAGACCCGTACCCGCTTTGGAGGGCTGAATAAGGTAGTGTGTATGTAGCTAGTTAAGTTACACAATACTCGTGGGAAACCTCGTTGTCTTCTTTGCAGCTCATTTGTGTTGGTTCGACCCCATCTGGCCACTTGGCTCAACGTGAAAATATCTTGGAATTCTAAATTCAAATTTGATTTTAAGGAAGTTTCCATTATTCACATGTCCTGGGCAAGGAAGACAACAACGGCATCTATAGCATTTTAGAATGATGGAGCAAAAGGCGCATCTGTACATTCACTAGCCCTGCATGTGCAATTTACCCTAATAGGAAGAATTTTGACAACTCTTGATTATAAGATCTCGAGCTATCATCAAGTACAAAGAATTGCAGCCAGTGAAAGAGCACATCAAAATTCGCACTGCAGCCGTTTCCGGTACGTGAGGAAATGTTTTTTTATTGGTATTTCACCGCCTTGTGTACCAGAAACAACTGTAATTTGGACCAGCACAGGAATAATCATCGGAAGTGTTTCAGTGGTTCCTAGGTCTGTTGTGGTATATATTACATTAGATAAATGTTAATTGTATGTATATCAAACGTGGCCGTTATCTGGATTGAAATAATAACATGTGTGTATCTTATCATATGTCGTACAATACCCCTTCAGATTCGGAAGAATGTGTCATAATTTCAGCTGAAGAAGCAGTTCTAATTCAAATGCCATGCTATCCGCCAGTCATTTCCCCAAAAAAGATGTCCCCGAGTTCCGAAAGTATTACACCATTTGGATTTTTATTACTCCATGCTGGATGTAATCTTCCCATTGGGGCTTCCGTTACCGTTAGCTCGGAGCTCTCGATGCGAGGCTTCAACTTCATCTTGTACACGTTCAATCGACTTGAAATATTTCACCGTTTTGACTCGTAGTTCTGTTGATTCACGTCAAAAAGATCATATAACCCAGTATTAGGGTTCAAACCCACCTGCTGTCGCATCTTCATCTGCAACAATAAGAGAATGTTGGTGTAATTGTAAAGCGCTAAGTGTGGTAAGATGATTAACGCCCTCCTCGATTGCTAAATAATTCAATAAGAGACCCTTCTTTTTAGATAAAAGATAACGAACGGACCTCGTCTCAGTGCCAGAGACTTGCGTTGACCGGTGACGACCACAACTACTTCACGTGCCTCGAGAACGGTAGCAACACCGACGGTCAGCGCCATACGTGGGACCTAAGTACACAATCATGAGAAAACCCCGATCAACTAAGAAGATCCGGTACCGCACCGAACTGAGATCGTTACAAAAAAACGTGAATTGGCAAGGATAGTATCATATGCAAGAGTTTTGATTCGAGTACGAGATGCCAGCGAAGAACCTAATGTCATATTGGATACCTTCATTTAAATAAGCCGATATTTTCTTAACTAACCAGGTTCGTTGAATGCTACGTGTCCATCTTCACCAATACCAGCTAAGAATAGCTCGATTCCACCGGCATCTTTGATCTTCTGTTCATATTCTTCACATTCAGCGATAAGATCTTTCTTTGTTCCGTCCAGTATGTTAACTTGTGATGGTGGGATATCTATATGAGAGAAGAGTTGTTCAAACCTAAACTTGCGATTAACGCCAAACAGCCTCATAGTACAAGGGTACAGCACTCACATAAACGTATGATAACTCTCTTTATGATCGATTGGCAGCCCGACATACTCGTCCATATTGAAGGTAACGACATCTTTAAACGATAATTTACCCTCTTTAACCAACCTTATAAGTACTTTATACGTTGGAATAGGACTGGAGCCCGTTGGCAATCCAAGAACGAATTTTCGCTCCGCAGTAGGTTTGAATTCATTTATCCGGCGTGCGATATAATTTCCGACGTACTCGCCAACAGCTGCTGGATCATCGCGAATGATAAAACGCATTCTTTTTACTTATTTAAGTGGATAAGTAGATGTCTATAATAGTTGGGTAGCGATCGGGGCTTTGTGTTGGAGCGGGGATTTGGGTAATAGATAGATGGATCGAGCACCTCGGTTTTACTTATAAGGCTTCGGGGGTCGGCTAATGGAGCGGAGCTGGGATCATACGTGGATTCTAAGAGCCATATGGACGATGGAGGTGGGTGCATTTCATTAAATTATCGTGGCCATGTGCAATAGGTCGTATCGCTGGCGTCTGGAGCCTAAATAGGGTAACGACCCTCGTGAAGCCTATTTTCTGGGATAACAGTAACCTTGACCAGTATCGAAACGATTGAATCGGTAAAGTAAAGGAAACATACTAGACATACGTTGAAACACCCACATCGTCAGATTATCCAAATCCAACACAAGACGATGAATAGTCCACTAGACAATCATGAGCTTAGTGCTTAGTAAGGCGAACAACGCATGCAACTCAGGCACTATGGAATAAATCCGGCTCAACTATTAAAGAAAGCCGTCATTCATAGAACTTTACTTACAACTTCTCATTCTCTAAATTCAATGGGGCACGTTCGTAAAAACATCAATTCGGCATTAAAAAAGCTAGTCCATCCATGTTCCATAGTTGTGAGTGAACAAAGAAACTCGAAGAAGAGAATGCTTTACGTCAGGGTTTGTTGCATGCCACGTGACGTAACGCGCCAGGGACTGGAACTAAGTTGCATTTCCCATCCACGTCTCTCTCAAGTAATACGTTAACTCAACCTATTCAACTTTCTAGTCGCCACCATTGCTACAAACATTACGAATCAATTATGACGGATCCTTCTGAGATAGGCCATTTTGGAACGCTAAGGCTGCTCAAACGACATGATCCTAACACGACTATTGCATTTTTTCCAATTGACGATGAGGAAGTAACCTTCGGAAGGAGCAACAAGTGCAGTATACGATTGTACTATGCTTTTGTATCTGAACTACATTGCACATTACGGATATCAGAGGAACGAAAGGTAAACTTGTTTTATTCAGCAATTCTCCTTCCTCTAATGTTAGTTTATTCCCGAAAGGCATGCTTAGTTGTCAAGGGTGCTAATGGTGTAGTAATCGACGGATGCGAGGTCGTACCCACTCCAGGAAAAGACACGACCGTTCCATTAAGTAATGGCTCCGAGATTGAGATACACAAAAAGACATTCAGATTCGAATACCCCCAAAGAAGTTCGAGCTGCTCTCTTACTCACTCCGCGTACTGCAAAAAAGTCTCGCCGATCTCTTCGTATGAGCATGATCGCCTCAGCAAAGGTCTTTACTCCTCAGAAAAGTACACCAATCAAGATGCCTCTTCGAACATCGGGCTTAAGAGGTGAAGAAGAGCAATGGGAAAGCCCTTAAGAGTCCTGTAAAAAATATCTTTCGAGGAACAAGAAACAGTTTTAATTCAAGGAACCGGGGAAGATGCTGTCGTTGTAGAAGAAGAGAAGGATCTTATTATTCTAGAGCATGTTGAGGAGCAACCTGAAACTGTAGGTCGTAACTATTTTTTTAAAGCCTGAGCAGAAATTCACTATAATTAGATCGAACTTTTTTTCCCCGACACTTTCCAATTCACAAACAACAGCACCGAAACAAGAAAAAACTCAGGTTTTGTCTTTGCCTTCACGAGGGTTCAAGACCCCACCAAATCGGCGCAAATCTGGCCTATCTCTTCATCGTGCCGTTGTCCTTAGATCAGCTCATCGCGCATATTTGGAACAAGAGCGACAACGCGCTCTCGAAGAACTTGAAAACGAGCATGAAGAAGAGGAGGTTGAACTTGCTATTAGTCCTGAACGTGATTTAGGGCCTTTTGAGTTATGTGGAGATGCTAGGGGTGATAATAACGAGGTCGGGATGCCCTTCGGGGAGGAGATTTATAATCACGTAGAAGATGAAGGCGACGATGAAGACGAGGGACAGGATGGGGTAAACAATGAAGAGCTCCAAGGGACGGACGAATTGGAGGATGAGATTGTATCCAACGCAGTACAACCTTCTGTAGGTCACTAATGGTTATTGGGCTTGTGGCTAATGAATGATTGCAGTCACATACCTCTCGACTATACTCCGGTCCGCTAGAAACGATTAAAGCGGGCTTCAATATCGTAAAGAAGTTGGCTTACGAGAGGTCTCCAGAACGTGTTCCACTCTCTATGGAAGATGAGGGGATCAAAGCCAGGAAAGCAATTGGTGCTGACGGTTATTCTTTTGTGAGTCTACTTCTCATTCATTTCGTATGGAAACTCGACTAATAACAATAGAGCAAAACATTCATGACCCCGCAACCGTTTTCCAAACGTGCTCAACGCGTTCCTGTAGATATCAAACCTCGACAAACGCTTGCTGGTGGTGAACTTGTCCCTTTGTTTGCCGGTGCTCGACGCGTGCCGAGAGAGAGTCCGTTACAGATTCTATTGTTGAAATTTCGTCAGGATCCCCCCAACCCCAAATTAGACCTCGAATTACCGAAGAAGAGCGTCAAGCAATCATGGAACGCCGTCGGTCTGCTCTACAAACCTCTACGATGTTACCTCCTCCCGGGCCTCGGAATAATTGCATCGGCAAGGAAGAACAATACATCCCAGGTCAAGATAACGAGGATACTGAGACCATGCTGGAAAAAATGAAGATGAAACTAGAATCGGTCCGACGGAGAAGTGAAGTACGCATGGCACGTCTTAGTCACGTTTCACCGCACAAGGATATCGGCCATTCAATGATTTCTTCACCCTCGTGGTGTAACGAACCAAAGTCTCGGACCTTGCGTATGGCCGAGGAATCTCTTAGACAAATGAAGTTGGAGGATAATGATGAGGAACAAATGCATGAAATATCATCCCCTATTCGTCAGAAACCCTTATTCCCGCATTCTCCTCGATTTGAAACTGTAAGGGAAATGACTCCCCGACTTCATAATGAACCTCAAACTCCCTCATTTTTTGGCATGAAAAAGATGTTCAATACTATGCCTTCTCCAGGAACGCCTTCGTTTGTTGGCATAAAAGAGATGTACAAAACCGTGCCTGTTCCGACAACACCTATCATGAAGCTAGACGAGATGTTCATGGAAGCTGAAGAACCAGACGTGGGGGGGAAAAGTGGGGAGCAATCAGGGGAGTTGAAAACAGATGTCAAACCCGCTGCTCAGAGCACTAACTCTCGACTTCCTACGAGGAAAGGCTGGGGAAGGAAGCGAGCAACTCCGGCGGTTCGCGAAGTTATTGACGTTGACGCTCAGACTACGCAATCTAATAAACGGGTAGTTGGTAAGGTGGCGGAACCATTGGTCGAGGTTCAGAATAACCAAAAACCATATTTCCGCTCGGACAAATGTATCGGATGATGACCAAGAACCACCTATGAGGATCACAAGGTCCCGAGGGGTTAAACCAATCGTTGACGATAGTAAAATAGTCAAAGAGCCGATAAAACGAGCGACCACAAGGCAAACCACCAAGCAACAAACAAACGTGGCAACTGCTGTAAGCCATCTTTTCTCAACCATTCATGTGATATAACTCCCCTTCTAAGGAGTCAACAAAGGTCCGTCGTGGTCGAACGAAACAATCGGTTGAACAAGTAAAGACAGAAGATATCACAGAGGCAGTGCCCAAACCATCTACTCGGCGAAAACCTCGTCTCAAGTAATCTCGAGGCATATTCTTATGCGCTTAGATACACTTCAGGTTGCTATATCAATCTTAACTCAACGTTATATATACGAGACCACCTTAGATTTTGTATTGTTCTGCATATTTGGATTTGGTTCCACTGATGGACTTTAAGTTAACTATTGTTCGTCTTTTACGCCTCTTGTTACCTTTTCTGGGCGTACCTCAAATTTGAAGAAGTAATGATAAGGCTTGTTATGTATTATGGTTCTGTATTACTTTTTCGTGTTTTCATGACATCATCGTTCTGCTGAGACCTATATGCTGTTAGAGTATGTGTGTCACTTATGCATGTAAATAAAGAAAGCAACCCGGTATTGTTATTCATAGACTTGGCACAGTGATTAGCAAATAGTACGTATGATGAATTATAAGGACCCCAACTAATACTTGAATCCGCCCTGTATTTGATCTAACTTCCCAAACTACCACAACTTCAAACAACTTCAAAGTACTTGACACTAAGACAGTATTAAAAAAACCGAAACTCAGATAAAAGATGAAGAAATTCTGAGGATCCGATACGTTTTAGATTAGAGATGTTAATGAACGAGATCAAATGGCCAAGACACTAACACAAAAACTGGGGCAAAGTTCTAGGCCACAGAGCTTCATCCCCTTCTGGCGGTACGTCATGACCGGGTTTTTTCCTTCAGATATCTGGTAGTGATATTATTCTGCGTTCTTACATTTTCTCTCTCTAGACTACAAAAATAGAATTAAAGAGTGTTTTACCCATCAGGAGTCGCCTATGTAATACGATATTTGACACTACAATCGGTTCCGAATTGAGATTCAAGTTGAAGGTGGTCATCACAATTGCCCAATCGTCTTTAAGAATAAGTTTTATCACCGTGGGTTATCGGTATTTGTCATGCGGAAAGTTGTTTGGACGCTGGTCTAGCACCCAAACTGTAGCACCGCCCCCAACCCCCCAACTTGCGCTTCATAATTTTGATTTTGCTGACGAGTTGTCTTTTCAGCGGGAAAAATCCTTTGTATAGTACGTGGTGTTCGGGCGTAATAATTCCCTCGCCGAACGGAGGTCAGTAACAAAGCGGTTTGGCATGCGCAGTTCAGGTAGGAAAACCTATATATATAAAGTGCTATTTGAATCGGCAAGACAAACAAATATTAGTTTTAATGCCACAACATGAGTGAGAAGAGGGGTATTTGTTTTGTGATACTGCTTTATTAACAAGCGGAGACGTACAAAGCAGACCAGACACCGGTGATTGACGAAATTCATCCCAAATGAACAGTACTAGTGGCCTGCGTACGGTCCTACAGTATATACCCTCCTCCGTATCCAGGGTTAAGGCATCCTCCAGAATTTTGAGCTTAATATAAATCCAATGCCCCATAACTTGATGCCCATCTTTAGTCCGCACAGGATCTTTCATGATGGGAACTTCAAGCTCAACAACTTGATCATCGGGGAAGAGTTTTTTCAACCAGAAAGTACTGACTGAAAGAGAAGGATCGGCGGTTGATCAGGGAATGCCAGCTGTCGGTCTTGCCATGAGCACGTTGAGAGGCGTTAGGGATACCTTCTGAATGTATTCGGGTTTCCACATTTAATCTTGGAAGACACACGAACGGTTAGCCAAATGCGATGATAGAAACTGATAACTAGTACTTACTAGATCTGATTAGAGAACCGAAAAATTGAACGCCCAATCTGTTCTTCCAAAAAAGGCAAAGAATTAGTAGATTTCGCTCCATATCATAATGCCAGTAAAGTCTGACAACGGGTGTTCTGCCCACAGGCCCTTCGTTGACAAGGCGGATCCAAATTTCCAAGGTACGACGTTAGAAGGAAATAGGAGGTAGAAATGAAGAGGAGTAACATAAAACAGCACACATAGGGTTTTCGAAGAATGAGGGTAAATAGCGAAATCATCGTTATAAAGCGGTTTAACGAGCAAGTCGTAGCATCGGGTGATGATGTTGTAGACTGCAGCTCTAAATTCCACCCAGCTCATTCGTTTTACATAACGTGGCGTTCTGCTGAGAATTGATGCTCTTGACACCTGTCTCAGTGTCTGATCTTTTAGCATTTTAACTCGGAAGTAAATAAAATGTCTCGAACTTGTGATTTCAACGACATGAACGCTACATCCCGCTACATCCTACCATAGAGGGTTTTAGGGGCAATAATGTATTAAGGTGTGCAAAGGGTGATGGGGGATGCGTTCCTTGCCGAAGGTCGTGTATTAGCGAAACAGGAAAAAAGCAAGAACTCACCGGGTTCACCGGGTTTCATTTAATGGGTGTTGAACGCGTCGAACGCCTTACTACGGGAATTTTCCAGTCTCTTTATTCATAACGTTCGACTCTGATCTTATTTTGGACTGATATACCTATATTTAAACAGGTTTTCTTTTAGCATACAATTTAAGTAATAAGTAATTCGAGATTATTTAAGATAGGGGGGGGTTTGATGATTGTTGTCAATGAAGCCTAGGAGAATGTAGACCTATAATATATATGTCTCGTCAAAAAATTCAAATGCTGTAGTGAAAAGTTCCAATAACCCTTTCTTTCGCTGTTCATTGAAAAGAGTACTGTTTGATTTTGAGCCGGATTCTCACGCTATCCAGTGGTATAGGCGTTTGTGTACCACATTGTGTCGCCGACCGAAAGAATAGTCAGTTCTGTCGCAACGAGTCAACGACGACGACGGTGACGGCTCGTTACAATGAGTTCGTCGTCTCCTCAAACGATTCCAGTACAACCAGATCACTTCTATGGACAAGCTTCACCCGCTTTGCCGTTAAACGGAAGGAACTATTTACATCCGGACGATGACCCTCTCGCGGCACGGGGGATCCCCGTCTTCAAACCGACCATGGAGGAATTTCAGGATTTTGAACAATATATGAATCGATTAGATTGCTGGGGTATGAGAAGTGGTATTGTTAAGATTATCCCACCCAAAGCATGGTAAGTAATTTCAAGCCACCGGACGAACCAATATATTACGTGAGCCATTTTCTTGACCAATGATCGTTTGTTTAGGCGCGATGCCTTGCCATCTACTGTTCCTCAACTTGCTCATGTTAAATTACGCAACCCTATCGAACAAGAGTTTGTTGGCGGAAGTGGACTGTATCGTCAGCAGAATTTGGAAAAGAGACGGGTTATGAGCGTTCGGGAGTGGGTTGAATTATCCGCTAGGGAAGATCTTCGTGCACCTACGAAATACGAAGTTGAAGGAGGAAGGCGATTTACTATCATCCCATCGTCCACTCGTAGTAATAAGAGATCTATTCGCACTGCTGGCACTGAGGAGATGGCTAAATCAGAGGATGAGGATATCAAAATGACTGATACACAGGATGATCAGGGCTGCGAGGAAGAACTCTCGTCGCTAAGTCGTGCGAATGAGATAGATCCTGCTTCCTCCCTCCCTACCCCGCCACATGCACCCCAAAGTCCTTCTGCCGATACAGCTGGAGATGCTGCAACTCGGACGATATCAACAAGACGTTCTGCTGCCGAGCGCCACAAAGCCAAAGAAGCGCTAGATGCTATTTTTCTCGCAACTTTTGATCCTCATGAGGCTTGGTTACCAGAAGGAATGACCTCCGAGGATTATACTCCTGATTTCTGCAAATCTCTGGAGAGAATGTACTGGCGGAGTTGTGGACTGGGACGTCCACCCTGGTATGGTGCTGACATGAAAGGGTCATTATTCACGGAGGAGACCAAGAATTGGAATGTCGCAACTTTGCCTTCTGTGTTGTCTCGACTGTTGGGTCCGCAATCTCAGATATCTGGTGTCAATACTCCCTATCTATACTTTGGGATGTGGCGGGCCACGTTTGCTTGGCATGTGGAGGATATGGACTTGTACTCCATAAACTACGTTCATTTCGGCAGTCCAAAGCAGTATGTTGCCTTACCTAGAATCTCATTCGCGAGACTTGGGGTGCTTACCTTGATTTCTAGCTGGTACGCTATTCCACAAGCGCGTGCTCAAGCGCTGGAAACCACAATGAAAGGTGCGCGTCATAAGGA
This sequence comes from Clathrus columnatus, assembly GCA_020884735.1. Classification (NCBI taxonomy): domain Eukaryota; kingdom Fungi; phylum Basidiomycota; class Agaricomycetes; order Phallales; family Clathraceae; genus Clathrus; species Clathrus columnatus. The sequence continues at coordinate 3,725,275 of BPWL01000001.1, forward strand.
GTCGTTTTCTTCATGAATACTCAGCCTTGCCTTGACAGGTTATTTTCCTTTAGATACATCTAACTGCCCTCAATTCCTTCGACATAAATCATTTTTGGCATCTCCAAGTTTATTGAGCAAATCATCTGTGAAGCCAAATGTTCTCGTTCAACACGCAGGAGAATTCGTCGTTACATTTCCCCGTGGTTATCATGCTGGGTTCAACCTTGGACTTAATTGCGCGGAAAGTACAAACTTTGCTCTGGATAGTTGGATTGAGCTTGGCTTAAAAGCCGCCTTTTGTGGCTGCGTTACCGACTCTGTGAGGATTGACGTGAAGGGTTTAATCGAAGCCAAGAGGCAGAGAGATAACGGAAAGGCTGATGAAATTCGAAATAACAATATTGTCCCGAACAAGAAGAGAAAGGTAGAGGTCTTCGTTGAATCGCACAAGTCGAAACGACCCAAGGTTGCTCCTCCTAGTCCAGACTCCATCATTGACGGTCCCAGTCCCAAAGCGAAGTTTAATAAATCTCGAACAACCGTCGTCACCTTGGTATCTGACATCGATCACACAACGTTTCCTTGTTGCCTTTGTGTATCTTTGGACACCAGTGGCTTGTTACCTGTCAATGACCCCCTAGTCCTTCAAGTGGGCTAGTCAAACCTCCGGATGGCATTTGGCGAGCTCATGAGGTGTGCGCCCGTATTATTCCTGAAACATGGGTTGATGAAACTCCTATCGATAACGGACAAGGGGTTGAGAAGGTTGTTTGGGGTGTGGATGGAATTGTCAAGGATAGATGGATGCTAGTTCGTTGCTGTTCTCTTTTCCATCGTTCTTTCCGTTTAAGTAACTCCTGCCTATTTATTAGAAATGTAGTGCCTGTACCCGCCCGAAGTATAAGCTACACGGGTCACCGATACAATGTACGAAAGGCAAATGCAGTAAAGCATATCATGTCAGTTGTGCGATTGCTGGCCTCTCGGATACCTCGTATCGTGTCGTGGAAGAGACTGAAAAGGAGGTTGTATTACTTGAGCCTGAAATACCGGTTACGGCTGACGAAGGTTCACATCAAGGCCAGGATACATCGCTCGGTGCACATGACGATTCTGGTCCAAAGGTGCTTAAAACGATCAAGAAATACGTTGTGGAAGTCTTATGTTCGCAACATAACCCTGTCAGTCCGCCCTTTTTATCTGGCTGAACTAACTGAACTGATTCTATTTTCTAGGCTATGATGGCTAAGCGAAAAGCTAACAAGGATGATAAGCTGAAGGCCGACGTTATGGCTTTAAAGGAGATGGATCGGGTCAGGATCCGGAATTCGTCTGGGGTCTTTGAAGTGTCTTTAGTTAAGGTATGTCTGATTCAAACCCAACCCTTATCGTCACGCTAATAGAATTAGGTATACGAAGATCGCGGAACGATTGAGGTGTTATGGGATGGTGGTGCGAAACGTGAGTTCCGTTGGGGAAGTATTGTTTGGAGCAATGCGCAAATGACGGGTAGTAAACCAACCATTGAGGGTTAGCCTTTTGACCGTTTGTGTTTACAAGACCTTTGAGAAGTTGACCTTTACCTTACATAGAAGTCAAAAAGAACCCACCTCCTTCATCTGTCCCTCCTATCCGTCCATCGCAATTCCGCACTGTGGTACCACTGGGTATTCCATTAGCCGCTTCTACTTCTCCCGCATCAACGACGACAACGAAGGACCCATCGAGCTCATCTATTGTTTCCCCACAGGCTTCATTCAAGCCATATATTCCGCCAGCTCCCCAATCGGGCTACGCCCAGTCAATTCTCCGTCTTACACCACAGCACATACAGAAACCCAACACACAAACCCCTGTGAATTCACAAGTATTACCCCAGTCCGGTCACTATCCTTACGGCTATCCATCGTACCCATATCCCTACCCCTACCCATATTCATACGCGCAATACCAGCCTTATGGCGGTATCCCACAATATCCAGGAACATCTTCGACACCACTTGCGATTACTGGAATTAACCCTGGAACTACCGCAGTGGTCAAAGAACCCTCGACCGTCTCTAAGCCTGAAGGAACCTCAGGAACGAGTCCCAATAGCTCAAATACCACTTCTGCCACTCAGCCGTTAAGTTCGAAACAAACAGTCGAGGTGTCCGTTCCGGGTACTTCGCCATCTTCCGTTCCTGCAGCGCAGCCATGGCCATTCTCGTACTATAACCCTGCTTCTTCTTTGTCTCCACCGATCACCGCAAATCATTATCTGCACTTGCCCCCAAACGTACACGCATATTACCAACAACACTATGCAAGACTACTAAGTGGTGCTTCTGGGGTTACTTCTGCTATTGTAGGGGCATTGGCTACTCCGACCACCTCTTCTCCCATCGCTGCCACGCCGGCGGTCACCCAACGCAGCGATCAGTCGTCTTCGTCTTCCTCCGTGCTTCAACCGTCGTCAAGAGCTAGTGAACCCTCGTAGCTTCGTCAGCCATAGATTATAAACGGAAACCTTACTATTACCTTTATTTGATTTTTTTAGTTTTTACTTATCCTTTTGCTCTTCTTTCGTTGGCGTGCTTACCTCCTTTATCTTTTTTTCGCGAGAATAAGTGTATTATATTGGACTACATCAGAATATATTTCCGACGATTACACGACAAAAAATTTGCGAATTCTTTTAAGATCTTTAGCGGCTCGGAACAGTCTGTTTTTGAACGCGCGTTGTGATCCTTCTGTATATATAGGGATACAGTTCAAAACATGTGGATGTACTGCACATGCACGTTCCACTGGTAATTCACCCGATAACACGTGCATTGTATTGTATACCTACTGTTTAAAACCAGAAATGAACAATTGAAGGAGCCCAAGGCTAAGGATGAACAATACTCCATCCAGCTAAACTAGAGCCAGGACAGGAGGAACCATAAAATGAATTAGCCGATCGGGAAACATAAACATGGGTATTAGAGAGCTCTTTTATTAAGGATTCCTATGACTACCCAAACACTCATTGTCACAAAAGCGGATGGTGCAGCCACGATTAATATTAATGCTCCAAGCAGGGTCTGTAATATGCAAACTTAAAGCTTCTGGGCTTCTTTCAAACATCCCTTCCTTGGGCGTATAGGCTCGTATAGGCCACCCATTCACTTTGGTGATTTGGCTATAAATGGGCGCCGGAACCTCAGTTTCCCAGAGAAATTATTCTCGAAGCACCTGAAATAGCCTATCAGAGAATCAGGAAGCACTCAGTACACTTGCTAATTGGCGTAACTGAAAGATTCACGTCTGATAGCAATATTTAACCTGTGCCTTTGCGACTGCTTCGATCAATCCTAGCCGCACGGAATAAATAGACAGATTTTATCACCGTTTAAAAAGTTCGTAGTAATATGAGGTTTCCTTGGAAAATAATGAGGTAACAGCAATTTGGGTAGCAGAATATTGCGTTCCGAGACGAGAATACGTTCAAAAAGGAAGATTAATGGGGATCTTTGGACAGCGCCTCGGAATGGACCTCAAAAGACGTCCCGCTCAATGGCGGATAAGCGATACTTCAGTTGAGGGGAGAATTTTACTCGAGCCGCGTGTACGAAACCGAGTGCTCGCCCAAGATCAAAGTTCGGAATGTATAATCGGGGGTATACTTTTTAAAGATCACATCAATCAACTGGCATAGGTTGTACCACATATGGCAATGTATGTATTATTGCTTCTCTTCTCGAAATCTAGTCTTTTGCATATAAGTAAAGCAGGATTCCAAATGGCGACAGAAAAAATAAAAGAGAGGGTGGTGTAAGACATGGACAATGCTAGCTGTGTGAAAAGGATTGAGATCTCCTCCGTGAAAACGTAAAGTCTCGGATCATGAGTCGAGACCATAGGACAGAAATGCGTTAAAAACAGCGGAATCCTATGCTCCGAATCTTGACGGTACATATGACACTTCAAGAGGGTTGACGAATGATTTAACGATTATTGAGAGTTGAAATCAATCCAAGCACTGGTGCGACACAGGTCACAGGTGTATTGCCATCAAGGTGGGCAAAAAATCATCCATTGTCTCCGGATTGCCTCTGGGACCGGTGAAATAAACGATGAAACAAGTCAGAAGCAAGCCGAAACTGTTACCTAAAAGTAATGAATACCCCAAGTCACCGGAACAGAATGTAAAAGTTTTCCAAAAAGATAGACTGAAAGCCGAAACGGTATTGATTAGTCACGTTGAGTATGGACAAGCGTGGGTTCAACTGGTGGAAGCTAGGCGCTTATAGGTCTCTACGTCCCTTTCAAGGTTCGGCGTTCTCAGTGTGTTTGCTTCTCTCACATTCCCACTTCACTTTTCTCTCATCTTCCCGTCTTCCCATTACCCAGCCCCCTTACTACATACATCTACCTTTCTTGACCTATTTTCTCCTCCCTCTTTCTTTTTTTCTACCCCACTTCCCTTTACTTTACCAATATATTAACCTCCTCTTCATCATGGGTTGCAATGTATCCTCCAATTACGGCGGGGATGATGAAGCTAGAGCGCGTAGGTCCAGTTACATTAGTACCCAATTGGATATACCTTTCTAATTTTTTTTCCACAGGCAACGATGAAATTGAAGCACAAATCAAAAGGGACCGCATGATGGCCAAAAATGAAATCAAAATGTTGCTCCTCGGTGCTGGAGAGTCAGGAAAATCAACTGTCCTGAAGCAGATGAAACTTATACACCACGGCGGTTATAGTCCCAGTGAACGAGAGTCATATAAGGAAATCATTTTCAGTAACACTGTTCAGAGTATGCGGTAAGCCATCTTCCTGTGTCCACCCCTACTGTTACAACCCTCTCAATCTCTCATTTTAGGGCTATTTTGGAGGCCTTGCCAAACTTGGAGTTATCTCTTCTCCCAGTCAATGAAGCTCGCAAGCACCTCATCCTCAGCTTACCCAACCAATTAGAATGTATGACTCATTCCAATTCTATCCACACAATCTCATTAATGCGCACATAATAGGTGATAGCCTTCCCGAGAACATTGGAGATGCTATTCGTGTTCTATGGCGTGACCCTGCTATTCGAGAAGCTGCTATACGTGCTAACGAATATCAGGTTTGTTATTTCCCCATTGCTTTACGCTGGCTCATCTCGCTTGCTTCGTATTCATCATTATCTATTTTCTTTTCGTTTTCTTTTAAATTATATCAATGACTTATCATTATTCTTTTTTAGCTCAATGATTCAGCATCCTTTTATTTCAATGCGATTGACCGTATGGCCGCCCCTGACTATGTACCCACTGATCAAGATATCCTTCGTAGTCGTGTCAAAACTACTGGTATAACAGAAACAATGTTCAAAGCAAGTCACTTTCTTTTAAAAAATTTTTTTGGCGCTATGTCCGGCTCCGTCTTGTTCGGAGCGAAAATTGTTCATAATCAATGCGGCCGTAGAACCCCGTCCAAGGGGGACTGATGTCTTGGTCGCAACCCCGATCACTTTGAATCGTGCCAAACTTTTTTGCATTACAGTATAACTCAAAGTTGTATATTGACATGCGACCTTTCTTCCAGGTCGGCGATCTAACGTACAAACTCTTTGATGTCGGAGGCCAACGGTCTGAACGGAAAAAGTGGATTCATTGCTTCGAGAACGTCACAGCACTCGTATTCCTCGTCTCCTTGAGTGAATATGATCAGATGTTATATGAGGATGAGAGCGTTGTAAGTATTGAGCCTCGTAACCGTTCCTGTAAAGCAACTGACTTCTGTTCACAAGAATCGAATGCAAGAAGCGCTTACCCTTTTCGACTCCATTTGCAACTCTCGGTGGTTCGTGAAGACCAGTATCATCCTGTTTTTGAATAAGATCGACTTGTTCGCCGAGAAACTACCGAGAAGTCCTTTGGCGAATTACTTCCCTGATTATACAGGGTAACTTTCTTCTTTTTTTCATCCACCATAGGCTTATTGTTGTTGTACTTTTAGCGGTGATAATTATGACGCTGCTTGCGACTACGTACTACAGCGGTTTGTAAGCTTAAACCAAAGCGCAGCCACAAAGCAAATCTATGCACATTATACCTGTGCTACGGATACTCAACAGATTAAATGTGCGTCCTCTTTGTCTGTGTAACAAATACATAAGCTAAAAGTTATGTTCCTTCAGTTGTCTTATCGGCTATTCAAGATATCCTTCTTCAATTACATCTACGAGAATGTGGTCTGCTATAATGTTTTCATACTTATGAACATCTCGCCATATCATCCCATCCACGTTTAATCTGGAATGGTTTTGTCACTGGCACGCTTGATTCGTTTACGACCTCATCGCATCACTGCCTCTAATATCCGAAATCCTTTCTAAGATTTCATTTCATCTCCGTTCTTTTTCCATCAGCTCTGTAAACCTTGTCATTCATTCCTTTTCCCCGCCCCTTAATGAAATGCTGTGCTCTGAATCTCAATACCAATTCATCATATCCCCTATTACTCGCTCGTGTATCATTTCCTCTTTAAAATCTTTCATCTTTCTATATTTGACTTTGATTTTTTTTACTTTTGCCGTATATCTTTTATATCCCGTTTCCGTTTTGTCATTTTACTTTCTTACGCTCAGCCAGACTTATACATACAAACGTATTGGTAGTAGTAACAAATCTGCGGTTTGAACTATGTCGTCCGATAGACGGGTACCACCTGATCAATTCGATTTTCTGCTTTTCTTTGATGGCTAATAGTAGGTAGAGGCCAGGAGATGTGTGCCTGCCTGTAGTCTTCCAGATATGAGATTACATAACCGCACATGAAGCTTGATTCTTGGTTTTCTCATTAAGTTCTGACCGCATTTTTGCAGGTCATAGAATTTACTTTATATGAATTCATCAACGAGACTTCAAGTGATCACAAGGGTGAACTCCAAATATGTATTAAAGTTGGACGCTGCGCCACTTGAGTCAAACACACTGCCACTTTCAAGCTCTTGGCACCGATTCCTGCCTTTCAGAGGACCTGCGCTAGCACTCATAGTGGTTAGTTTCACAAAACGAACCATTTCACCTAGTCGTCTGATTGGCTGGAAATTATTTTTTTTGTCTTAGACTGGACGTCATAACTGGCCTTATGACCTGAAGGCGGAACCTTCGGCGTACGTCAATTCTGAGTCGGTTTTGCATTATAAAACAGGTTGTCGAGACGATGCTACCTTTCAGTATGTTCCAACTACTAATTGTCGGTTGTCTCTTCTCACTTTCTGCTGTTTCTGCCTCTAAGACTATCAATATCAATAATAATTGTCCTAGTAGCATTGATGTTTTTTTTATATAGCTTTCAATGGCTCCATTCCCTCAAAAGGGCTCTCTACCGTTCACAGTCGATTCAGACTTTGGTGGCCAGATTTATGCAGATGCTAATGGAGGAACTTTTGCTGGTCTTTATTTACCAGTAAGCTTTAAATTACGCTGTATCGTGGCCCTTTGTTTACACGATACCCTTAAGTGGGATTATTATTACATTGTGCGAAATCCCTCGTCTTTTAATATCGGTGTCAGCATCACTCCAGCTGATGAACGCCCTGTATGTGTTTATATACTTCAGCCATTTACGGCCTCAAACTTTTCACTCTGTATAGGTTAACGGATTTTGCGGAGTTGCGAGTTGTGATAGCGCAAACTGCACAGATGGTTTCGACCTACAGCCCCACATTACAGAAATTCATCCCATCCCAGGTACTCCTCCTACTGCACCTATGCACGGATGCGACTATGGTACTATTTTCAATGTAACGTTAGTCAATCGTGCCACTTTCTAATATTCTGTTATGATTCTGACGCATTCTTTTGTAGATGGTGTCCAGATGGAACGATACCGGATCAGTCAAACACACCACGTGCGATTCATCCTATGGGTAACTCCGCGAAATGTGTTGATGTTCAAGGAAATGTGCAAGCAGACGGGACCCCCGTTCAAGTGTATGTTTGCAATTATGGGTTGCACTGTACTTTTGCTTTATTCCCATTTGGCAGGTTTGATTGTAACGGCTCCAGTGCTCAGCAATGGCTTATCTCCCGCGGCAATACTCAGGTGAAGCTAGCCGGAACGAATTTTTGCTTGGATGCCGGAAGTAGTAAGCTCCTTCCGTACTCTGAAACTGATAATAATAAAACTTAAAATTAAAATAATGCAGACATTGGAAACAGTGTTGGTATGAAAATATGGCAATGCTTTGATGGCCTTCCTCAGCAATCATGGTTCTACACTGATGATGACCGTATTGCCGTAACCAACCATGGTGAGTTTTGAGTTTTTTCTGCCCGATTTATCCTTCATCTAAACGTTTGGAGGGCAATGTCTGGATGTTACCAACGGTGATATTACGAACGGTAATCAATTGCAAACTTTCGCATGCACGACAGGAGACGTGAACCAGATCTTTACTTCTTAAAAGTTTTTTGTTTTATGTTATAATCAATGGACTTTCTTTTTTCTTTTTTCTTTTTGAGTCGAGCGGATTTGTTTGAACATAAATGTGCCAAGATTAAACGATAATGACAAATTTGTTATTAATACATATATTCAAGTTGAGCGCATGCATAGCATATAATCCAACAATTAAAATCTAACTTGCCAAATTTTTTCTCACATCGGTGCATATGTGGAGAAATAAAAGGCTTTGGGAACCTTCAGGTCTAATTTTACAATATCTCATAAAGTTGAGGTCAATTTACCTACCATAAACTTTCGCGCCGGTCCCTCTAATTGTGATTGCCACATTTTTTCAGTCCTATCTTGTGTCACGTGAACAAGAGTTTGGTAATGGGCAGGCTACCGTAAATTTTCCCTTTATATGTACGTTTTGATTTCATACTGCAAGTTATTGCGAACACTATGTGGGCCAAGCCCGATATTAATTGATAACTGGCCAATTATCCATATAAATACAAAAGTATAAAGCAAACACTAATCCCAATACATATACATTTCATTTATGATCGTCCTGTGGAGTGGTGAGAAAAATCAGCCACAGTTTTATAACCGTCATGTGAAAACTTACCCCGCCCGAGACCTTGAAACGCCCATAGATCTCATTGGTGTGGCGATATCCATTCTTGTACTTTCAAAGTAGACATCATTATCTCTCCGATCTCTACCTGGTGACCAGTGATCCATTATTGCGTTAGGAAGTCTGGTGGTTGTAGACTTGGATGAAGCATCATCTCCTCGACGTCTTCTACTCCGGCTTCGGCCCCGTTCTCTCTGCCTACGAGTCGGTTCTGGCGACCAATGTCTGTCTTTTGCTGAAGATGGTGAAGGAGGTCGAGAATAAGAATAATTTCGCGGACGATAAGGTATGCGAGGACGTGATGCAGAGCGGGAACGGCCCGAACGCGAAGTTGAACAGGAAGATGATCTCGATGATGCATCCCAAATTCGCTTGTCCAACTGTTTTGTATTTGTGCTAGCGCTAGTACCCGGGCGGACCGTCTGAGGAGAGTATATCGCCGACGGTTTTCTGGGAAGCCTATGACGTTTTTCATCCACAGAACGCGAACGCGACCGTGAAATAGACTTCGACAAACGGGAGGATATCTGATCTCGCGTAGCTAATTTACTCCGGTGTTGCTTGGAGGTTGAGGCTGAGGTTGTATCTGACGCAGATGCAATTGGTTTTGAAGACATCGAGGTTGGGTTTGAGGTCATGATCTCGTCGTACGGTGGCAGGTCGTGTCCATCGTAGGGCGACTGATTACCTCCGTCAAAAGTTGAGTTCAAGGTATCTTGAATGGATGCTCCAAGCTTCCTTTTCTGTTGGTGCGTAGATTCGGAAAAGGCAGTGGAACCAGATCGGTGTTGAATAGGTTCTTGTTCTTTGACAGCACTTCTAACTCCTTGACAGGACGCTCCGAATTCGAATTTTCGTGTCTGCGGAAGGGTAGAACTAGAAGAAGAGACGATGGAACTAGATCGATGGTGGAGGGGATGTTCTTGTTCTTTAACAACACTCCTAACCCTTGGCATTCCCTCAGATACCTCAATGGGACTGCTGTTCGTTCCATCGCCTTTGGATGTGGAGATGATCGTTGTTTCCCAGTCAGACAAAAGCTCCTGTTTCACCTGCAAACTTGAAGTGTCTGTTCGAGATAGAGAAAGATCTTTCTGCCTCGCTGAAGAAACAGGAATCTAGAAAGTCCTTCAGACCGTCAGCGACCTGGGAATTGAAGAAAAGTTCGTACGGGAGACACGCGACTCAAGCGATTAGGGATCTTCAAATGGAGCTTAGATTATTATTATATCATAGGGTTTGAAAACATACAGGGGGTACGTGAACCCGATGATGATACTGTGTAAGTAGATTCATTGGGCATCACCAGACCTCGCATTGTTGAAGGACCCTTAGGAATATCGCCCACACGATTGGGCATTATAACAGTGGTGGATCCTTTGGGGATAGCAGAGTTGGTAAGAATGCCACAAGAGGATTCCGAAGATGGACCGAGAGTAGAGGTCGGTATTGGTTTATTGAGAGATGGATTAGAAAACGATGTTTGTGAATGACTAGTATGATTCGTTGAGGCATGCTCTTCGGGGCGGAATGAGTTAATAACTTGAGCTATGGTAAGAGTCTTACTGTCGTGACGCTCGTCAACGGAATCGTCCATTTCAATGTCGGTATCGGTATCACCCTCTGCATCAGCTTCCCCATCGTCTTCTATATTAACGACTTGTGAAGCAGCCGGGGACTTTTTAAAGGACGCGTTTGATACCGGTCGTAATATCGGATCGGTCATCTTGTGTACTGATGAAGACATCGCGTCAGGATGATGGTGATAACTTGGCGTTGTGTTTTGATTAGATGTTGACTTCATAATCATATCATCAACCACTTCTTGAAATAGCGGATATGAAGACGCATATTTGGGCCGTTTAGGGGGACGGAATTCATCTGATGAGGAAGGTCTTGCGAGGAATGCAAGAGTTTCGGAAGGTTCGGTTGAAGTACCGACGTCAACGTAAGATTTCGTTTTAACAGGATTAGATAAATCAGACGCCGGTAAGTTTTTCTGCCACGATTGCTTCCAAGGGAGATCTAGGTCATCCCCATCTCCTTCATCGATGGACATGTTTCGCATCACATCAACAATTGCTTGAACGGATGGGGACCGTTCAGAAGAACAAGCGGTGAGCCTATTCCGAACAACGACCCTAAGTTCTTTCGAACTCAAGAAGGATAGGAGGGTCTGAAGTCCACTGAGGTGTACAAAAAGAGTATTAGGGGGTATATCGCCATTATGATGAATGTGGTGTTCCTCAGGGTAGAAAAATGAAACAAAAGAATGAATAGTAGACATTTCTATCCCCTTTCCACCGCTTTGAACAAGTGGAGAGCCCGAAGAGGAAGGAGAGGGTAAACCGTGTGGAAATGGCTGAGACGCGTAAAGTGGCCATTGGGAGACGAGACGATCGACTCGTGCTCGCAAAACGGTAGCGAACTCCTGAGGTGTCATCATTTCCAAAAGAACCGGAATAGGTGCACGAGATGTATGACCAGCATGTGGTGGTGGGTGGATCTTGGTGTTAGAGGTTGAGCTAAGTGCGGTTGTAGAGGACGGAGGCTTCAATATATCGTGTTCCTGAGAGGGTTGAGACGTCGACAGGTCTTTAAAATCATCTGCGAAAGCCCTGCGTTTCAGAGCAGAATGAACCATGGTTCACCGTTCCAGTGCAAAAGGTATTAACCGCAGCTAGTGATACCCGTAAACAAATATAACGGGGTCTATGATACCAAAAGAGAACTTACATAGACTCAAACAAATATGATTCCTGCGACCAATCGAGATCTTTAATGAGCAAACATGTAGGGGTCTTTTTCAGGCTTTGGAGCGGAGATTCATTTGCTTTTCCCTATGCCGAATGTACTAAATAAGTCCACTGCTCTTGTCCACGCTCGTCCTTTGCGTCGCAGGAAACGACGTTAGTTGTGGTAAGTAAGATATTGCAAGACAACAAAAATATATTGCAATGTTTCAAGAATATCCTATGTATATACATCAGGAAACAACGAAAGGGACTTTCAGATCTGAATATAACAGGACGATCTGGAGAAGATAAGAAGAAATATATAGCGCCATTAGGCATAACAAGAAGTAGCGGTATTTCATTATTCAAATAGTGAACACTTGGTTGGGATCTCCAGGCGTGCACGGCCATATCTGGAGTTGATTGCCATTGGCCATATCGCCGTTGCGAACATCCAAACATTGCCCTAAACAGACAAGACATAATATGAGAAAAAAATTATTTGGTCAAAAGAGCTACATTTACCTCGGCCGAATACATTGAGGTGATCATCTGCAGTATAGACCCATAATTGTTGAGGAAGGCCCTGATAGCATCTCCAGATTTTTACGCCAGAGCCGTCTCCAATTACTATCTACTTTCGAGCCTCACTATAGAGATGAGAAAAAGAATGAACTGACTACTTGAAGCATCCAAACAGAAGTCCGTCTCCGCCAATCTCACACGGGTTTCACCACGAGAAAGTAGCCATAGCTGGGCACCAGAACCATTACAATCGAATCTGAAAAATGAAAGTAAAACAGAATATAAAACAGAGGTCATAGACGTACGTACACTTGAACTGGATTACCGTTTACATGAATATTATTCCGGACATCGAGACATTTCGAAGGATCACCCTTAGGGTGGATGGAACGTGGTATGGATGACTGGTCAGGAAAGGTCCCACTAGGACACCACCTAGAAAAATAGTGATTGAGGAGACTACGAGTAGATAAAGGGACAAGAACTAACGTCACATTGTAAACGTTACCATAGCCACATCCATACATAGGAGGCGTTGGAGGAGTGCCTGGAATAGGATCGATCTTTGCCAGATCAGGTTGCGAATCAAAAGCAGTCGCGCAGTTTGCGCTATCGCAGCTTGCAACTCCGCAGAAGCCGTTAGTCTAAGAGATGTGGGTTAAAAAGTAAAGACCAAAATGTGAATGTGAACATATACAGGACGTTTATCTCCCGGAGTGACGCTGACACCAACATTAAAATACGACGAGTTCCGTACGATATAATAGTAATCCCACTGGAGAAAACATGTAGGAGACGACTGAGATGCGATGTAATCAAAACTTACTGGTATATAAAGACCTGCATAAGTCCCTCCAATGGGATTTGCAGAAATATGCCCATCAAAGTCTGAATCTACATCGAACGCCACCATGCCATTTGAGACAACTGAACCATTAAAAGCATCATCGAAAAAGATGTCTAAGCTAATGGGGCAATTATTAATAACATTGATTGTGTCAGAAGCAAAAACAGCAGATAATGAGAACAGATAACTGGCGAAGAGTAGTTGGAACATACTGAATGACGACACAGTGAAAGCCCTTCTTATACAAAAGCAGCGCCAAAGATTTCTCTTCAAGACATACTTGTAATGAGGTTGGGTTTAAAACTAGACACGTTTCAAATATGGCTTCGAGTCGACCAACCATAGAAACGACGTCGACTAGAGGGGGAAACCTAACCACATTGAGTGCTAGTATGTGACGAAAAATTCCAAGAGGTGTAAGTATAGCGCTGTAATAAACTGAGATATGTTTGAAGTAAAACCTTTTCTTTTTTGAACAGTGACTAGGGACTAGTGACCTAGTGACGTCACAATTTACCGTCCCCTGGGCAAGCGTCTATGGCTACACCGTGGACAATGGTCCATGGACCGCGACATTTATATCTTACACTCTTTTACGCCCCACAGGGATTTGGAAAAAATGATTTCTCATTAAGAAAACTATTCAAAATGTTTGAAAGCATTTCTGACAAAGGATTTTCCAAAAAATCCTTCGGTTCCACTCTTTTATTCCATCTTTCATCACTAAGCATACTAAGCACTTAGCGCTCGCTGTCTTGTTGGGATGGTCATTACGAACTTTACTGGTTACCTTTTTTTTTTGAAACAAACCTATATTCATTGTACTGGAAAAGAAAACAAGATGACGCTTCTCAAGCTGAAATTCGAAGAAGAATAACCCGATGAAGATACACGCTGATTTGCCTGCTCGAGATACTCTTTCGAAGCACACCTTTCCTCTTTCCCTTGAATCAGCCTGAATGCCGCGATTCATTTTGTCTCCGAGGGTTCTCAATAAAGATTTTAAATATTCTCTCTCTCATGTATTTTGTTTGAATACAATGCACACTCGATGCAGCAAGAGAAAACTCAAAAATAAATCTTTATATTATATTGTATGAGCTGCGTGAACAGAGTTTTCAATCCTTTCCGGTGCACTAAGACTGTCATGTGACTCGGTCCACGGGCCACATCGTGGACACTTTCCCAGCTGACGGAATTTTCCCAGTGACGTAATCCATCGAAAGGCAATCCTGTTGCTTCCCTGGCAGTGCCGAGTTTCCAACAGTGAAATAACATCCCTAATTATCAACAGGTAGAATGTGTTTACGATGAGAATTATGCTACTATGAAGTTTAGTCAGTACTCAGGACAATGGAAGTTATGGAACAAAGCCAATACTTAAAACTCTTGAGATCGGTTCCGATCTATCTGCTCGTGTCAGAACGAAGTACTAAAGGAAAACAGTGTGTACAATTCCCGTTGGAATAATGTTGACTGTCCGCTCCGGGATATAAATAAGAATGTCCTACTGAACTCCCAATCTGTTTTCGTCTCGTATTGTTAAAGACAGTCCTCAAGGCAAGCTTAATAGTAACAATGCCCCACTTCGAATTGATTTGAAACCCTATGGCATCCTAAAATCGAAAAGTCTTTGTGTTGGGTGGGCTGAGAAGACAACAAGAGACACGAATGTAGTAACAGCAAGGAATGGAGAACCATGGTCCATAATAGTTTTGCAAGTTTTTCAGATATAGCTCTACTTAAATAAATCTTTTTATAAGGAGCGTTTTCATTCAATGTGCCCAATAAATGCTAACCAGTCAACACTAATAAATGTTCCTGAAGGTAGTTTTCTAAGTGAGATAATAGACAAAACGAGTATGGTGAAGCGAGCAATGATGTATAATAGGAAAATTATAGCAATGGAATATTTCGAAATAGAGACATGTACATGGAGTCCTCGCATGCCGCGACTAAGGTTCCATATAGGCACAAAGGTAATTGGAGGAGCTCCAACGATAACCAGCGCAGACAGTCGCCAGAGATATAGTTCGGTACGAGTGGGAAACTCGTAGTTCCACGCAAAAAGATGAATTCCGCCAAAGATCGCAGCGGTTACTATTTCTGCACGGAAGTTCCACAAATCTTCAATATGCCGTGCGAAGTAGCCTGAATAAAAGGTTGGTACTTGAACTCGTCGACAGAAGTCGGTTTTATCATATACAGATCCATGCAAGAATTTTGCCAACGTAATCACATTCCACATATTCGGTTTGGATGTGTCCAGTTTTAATTCTGGTGGCCTGTGAGGTATTTCCGAGTGAACCATAATTGGAAAATTAACTCTAAATGGCTTGTTCCACCAGAAGATATAGATGACGGCGCTCAAAAGTGCATAGGCACATGTCATCAACTCAATTTCGGTGAGAGGAAGGTGCTGGACTTCGCGTGCAATGCATTGGATGACGAACCAGGTAGTTTGAGCAACTGCAAAAGCTTTGGCTAACCAATCTCGTTTGCTTTTGTCAAGAATCTCCTCGTCTCGACAAGATTTTAAAGCTCCTAAAGTGACTCGAACCCTGTCGCGGAGTCTGCTCCAAAGTCTATCCCACAACTTCTCCCGGAGCTTGTCTTGAAGTCTATCCCAAAACCTGAAGGACAGACCGGCTGGGGTTGCCTGTAACCCACCCACATCGTAAATAATATTTGCCTCCTCGTCGTTTACCATGTTCACTGCGTTCTTGAAGTAACTCAATATCCCCTCCACTGCATTCGCCAAGCAAATCAACGCCTCGTCCGCCCCCGCTTCCGCCAAATAACCTAAAGCCTCCTCTGACTCTGGCTCTGACTCATCCGACACCGACGTTTCTATCGTCGACTTCTTTGTTTTGACCCCAGCTTCCTTCAATTTGGGCGCCTTCAACGCCGCCGTTAGACCTACGGGTACCAGCAGCTTTCCATCATTTGTTGCATTTACTGTTGCATCTATAGCTACCTCCACCAGTGCATCTACCACCGCATCGACGGCTAACGTCTCGCCAGTAGACCTACGAAATACCGCCTTAGTAAATCCCGACGTATCATCCAACGACACCTTAATGGAATCTTGGACGAAGGACTTGATGGAATCTTTAAGCTCTTGATCTATGTTGAGCTCCGTGTGATGAGACGTTCCGAATACCAGTACGCAAAGCGGATACCCCTTTTGATCAGATAAAACGAACCCTCCTATAATGGAGAAAAAGGCCTGGATTGTACTAAAGCCTAGTGTAAAACAACAGTGCACGTTCACCTGAGAAGAGATGATTATGAGCCCGAGATTTCACAAACCTATAAGTTCCTCTTTAATCCTTTTGGCGGCCATGTATTGCCGAAGGGCCCACATAACTACAAATTCCGGGGCGATAAGAGCAACAAAGATAATCTTAAATTTAGACATTATTTCAATGTCTGACCAACATGTTCTCCACCATTCTTTCGATTTTTTCCTATTACTGATACCTGATCGCTCTCTTAAGCCTTTTCTCGCCTGTCGTGCTTTATTGAACGAGATGTTCGGATGGCAAGAGATCCAAGTACATGCAAGAATGGTCGTCAACGAGCTCCACACGATATTCCAAATGGTCCGTTGATTAACCTGATTGGTAATGCATTGGAGGGAACTTGCGGAGAGGTTGGAAGTGCTCTCTTCGAGGATAGTAATATTCATGAAAAGGGGTGTGTGGATGAGAAAGAGTACTGTACCTAGGTGAGAACATAATATGTCAAAAGAAGTCTACGACTACCAATAAACGTTGATCATGCGCCACCCGAGTTAGCCGATTCCGATTGTCACAAACACGAATCGTAGGACAGCGCTGTTGATAATCACAATCAGACTTGTCAAACCAGTTGTGGACTCAGAAAATATAAATATATTAAAAGCTGATTGGAATATAAACACTAAGTTTCTCTGAGAATCAAACGTTGAATCTTACCGAAATTCAAGGTGTGAACGGCAAGTGTCGCTTGTAGAGTTAATGGGACTGAAGCTTCGTCGGACTCGGGTTTTGAACGATAACGTAGTTCAAGTTCACGACCAGTTATCCCGATAGAGCGAATAATGCGATATGAACATTTAAGGACTCGCTCGCATAAGTGAAATCAGGTCTAATGGTAATCGCGTGCCACATAACAAAGAATTTCCCTTGATTCAGAATTTATTTATTTGTTCTCACAGTTGCTCGTTATAGTCTTTAGCAATACCACTTCTTCCTTGTTTTAAGACGCTGGGTGCGTCCTGCCCTAATCTTGTTTCAAGACCTTTAAAAGTCTTCTGGCGTAGAAAGTCCGCTTGAAAAAAAAAGTTTCAGATATATGAAGCTTTTTCACTGCCCACCACGTAGCTCCCACATTACAAGCGAGATTAGCCAAAGCAGTATCGGTGTTCCATAAATCAAGTCGGATGACGACTCGGAGGAGAAACCAACCTGACCCGCGGTGGATTCCGATTCTTTGAAATGGTCTATTATCGGTTTAGAGAATGACGAAAATATGGCATACCCATTTCGTATCTTTTGACATATCGATATTTTCCAGTCGCAAGACTGAACATGGGTCTGTCCGGATCTTTCTCTCCATCATCCGCTGTATTTTGTTCGCCTAATTCGGATGTAGGGGTCAACTCAATTGAAAGGTCATAAAAAACCTATAGAAACGAACCACGCGTTGCAACCTCCTTCTGTAATCACATAACCTGCTCGAAATCTAATATGCAATTGCCCGGCCAAATAGGTTCGCCGCTTAGTGCCAGGTATAACTCGAATGGGGTTATAATTGGTCGGTAGAACTCCTAAAAACATCTTGCGTCAAACGAAATTAGACAAGGCGATTGAGTAATCAAACATTTGACTCTACAACGCTGTTTTCACAAGCAACCATGACGAAACATTCGATGTCGGCGAAATTGGCAAGTTTGGCTGGGCTGAGTTTTCCGACAGTTAGTGTGTAGAACTTTTTCTTCCGCCGTCGAATAAGATCACGTAGATGTGAAATAAGAGGAAGATATGAAGCTACCGTGCATAGATAAGTAGTAGTACTATTGAGTGGCTGTAACAAACTCACCGACGCCGAGTGTGCCCACCAAAATGCCAAAGATATCGGCATCGCGAGCCTTTTGCACAATTGCATACCGTCGCATTAATAATTTATTACTCCTAACTGATTCGATCTTTGCGCTATCGCTTGATCCAATACGAGAGGAGGGATTATAAGAAATAATCTAAAAGATCCGATGTCAGAGGAGTGACAGTGTGAGAGAAGATAGCGTGTACTGTATTATTAGGATGCGTCATAAGATTAGTCAACCCTAATGATTCTTTTCCGACGTATAAAATGATACATGACGACAGAGGAACGTTATCGGGAAGTGTGTATCGGCGATGCGAAGGTAGCTGTGATTGCGTCGTAGAATTGTTCGGGACGGAAAGAGTGTCATTTTGACGGACCGGCGAAGCGCGTCGAGGTATGAGATTAAATATAACGGTGACGTTTGGCGGTAATCGATGAGAAGATTGTAGTTCGTTATACAGGGTATCTGTCATCAATAAATAATACCAAGTTACCAACCGGAAAGACAAAAAAAGGTTTGAACTTATGTACCTGATACATGAGCGTATGATACATCGGGGATGAGGATTACATGGGAAGGTACGTCTTGTTGTAACAGTGTATCCAGTAGAGAGTCTACTGTAGTTTTGATATCAATTTGGGCTTTAGGGAAGACAAAAAGAACAGGCAGTCTTGATGGTCTAAGAACGAGTTGTTATGTCTTTTCGCAGTGTATGGTAGAGATGGGACGAACGTGCTCAAGCAAGAGTAACCATAATGAACGATCAAGTCGGCATTAACATGTTGTGCAGTCACCTCATCTACGCAGCAACTACACGACGATATGTGAAATATATCCATGACGTATGCCCGAACATAAACGCCTACCTCCCGTATGAAGTGTCCGCTAGAAACATATAGACTAGTCTCCGAAGGCAAACGCTTCTTCAAGCATTGAAAGATGGGAACAGAGACACACAAAAGTTCATCAGGAAATTGAAGAGCGATCTAATTAAAAGGATGCACCGTCACACCATATTGACAATGAAAGTTATAACGATACATACTTGATTGTACTTGCCAACGATAATCTCCTCGGCTGTCCATTTTACATCATATATCTTCTCAAATAAAAGGAAGTCTTCTGGTGTTTCAGGAATAAGAATGTCGGCAATATCGTCTGGATTGATATCGATTGTTCGTTGAATAGCATCCTTTCCTGAGGAAAAAAATGTGGATGCCATCGTCATAATTGCTTCAGGCTCCCTGAGTCAGTTTTTGAGGTTGATTTTCACAGACTCTCATAAAGAAAAGTTATCGACTTTGGGAGTTACGGAAACCTTTTAAAGTATTTCAACGTCAACACCAAGGAAATGACACCGACGAATAATGGGGAACCAGAAAAAAAATAGATTCCGTCTACGGCGATTGCCGAAGCAAAGATTCGCAACGATGGCTCAACCCAATACCGTCATGTCCGCCCCTGCTTCTGATCTTGCACCTCCAAAGGACGATACTTTCACGCTCGAACAACTCGCCTATTACAATGGTTCTGACCCAAACACACCGCTTTACATAGCCATTAAAGGTAAACCTCGTTCGTTTATATCTGTTCACTCGTTTCAGTTATATTGAATTGTAAATTCAATAACAGGAACTGTATTCGATGTAACTGCTAAACCAGATACTTATGGCCCTGGTAAATCATACCACTGTTTTGTTGGAAAAGATGCCAGTCGTGCTCTCGGTAAATCGAGTTTAAAAGATGAAGATCTTGTGGCAGATTATAGCACACTGGATGAAGGACAGTTGAAAGTACTTGATGATTGGTACTCATTTTTTACGTTCGTATCTGATTCTTCTTCTTCTTCTTCTTCTTCTTCACCTTTGTCAATCTTTTTTTGACTATTCACTTACAGGAAACGCTATAACATCGTTGGACATGTTGTATCGAATTGAAAGTCAATCCCGTCGGGTCGATCTTCATCATTTCTTCGACACCACCCAACGTTTTTTATTTATATAAAAATATGTAAAACCGCCATTCGTCACATTTCCGTCTTTGTTTGTTGTGTTTTGTACTATCTTTTATTGACATAGATCGGTTGAAATTCAGGACGATTAGATTTTACGAATGGAACAAACCCCAAAATCTCCGAGTTTCCTGTTCGTTTCTCCCATTTGGATAAGCGCAGAAGATTTTGTGATCAGAGTAGAAGATGGCACCATCCTTGCCCGAACCAAGTAGGCGAGAAATGTCATGAAACCACTTAAGACTGGATAAAGTTCTGGCAACTGTCATCTCGGAATTCGGATGATTTCACGTCCATAAATTGAAGATTTTGATCTTTTAATCCTGACTATCAGCCGCTGTTTACAGCGTTTATGTTACTCACTACCGGCCTGTGTCACTGTCATTGGTTAAAGAGACTGCCTCTCGACATTTGGAGGGCAGGAAAACGCAGACAAGCTTCTCGAACATACAAAGTATTTATAAGAAACGGTATATTAGTTTACGTTGAAACTTCTCTGACCGAATAAACAGATTGCCAAGGCTTATTTTATCAAACAAGAAACAATCCTGGTCTTTATGTAACATTTGAAGTATTAAAGAGAAAATTGGCCGTTTTACCCCTATCGCTATATTCAGCGGGTCCCCCGCTCCTCCATTTCATCCTTGGTCTTTTCTCGGAATATACAATTGTGTATGGTGGTGGAACCCCACAACAATTGTAATCAAGCTAACGCGAGATGATTCTAGAAACCGCGACCGAAGTGAATTTCCATATCGGAATAAGTTTGGATGAGCGGCTGAATTAATTTACCTTGTGAGTTTTCATTTCCCTCGTGTTCTAGAGGAAACGAAGCATTTCAAATGGTGTTTGTGTTAACTTAAGAAATGAAATGAGGCGCGTGGTATATACATACTATGCCAGCAAGCAGCAAGGCCACGCCATGATAGCCATATCAAGCAGCCATCGTACTGCACATGACACTAGGGGTATGTGTTACCCGATGGTCTAGATGTAGAACAGAAAGCTTCGTGTATATTAACCCGGCCTGACATCTGAGACTGGTCGAGCTCACCTGGGTCATGAATGAGACTTGGGAGTTTCAGTACGTATACGTTTTCCTTGTTCCCATTCTGGGTCATTTATGTCAATTATTTATAGGAAGATCGGTTTATCGGTGCATGATCGAGCACACGGTACTCCGGGGTAAGCCGTATTCCTTTAGGATTGATTGGACCGCGACTCATCGATCGCTCAAACGAAGCAGATATGGAAATTCCTATACTTGTGAAATTACGTGTCATCGACTCCTTTTCAGGACAACTTATCTCTCCGAACAATACTTGGGAATGTTTTGTCGTCAAGGAGGAAAGTATCTGATTTTTGGAGATTTGGAACAGAACCGCCCGAAAATCAACTCAATAGATATTCAAAAGCCGTTATCAATTATTGATCTGGTGACCCGATTCAGTTATATATATATCTGCTTACATCGATTGCGTGCAATCAATTTAAGAAGCGTAATGTCGATCAAAGGTATTATCATTATTTACGCCTTTGTGTCGTTTATTTCATATTCATGTAATAGGACAGACAGCAATAAAACTACCAAAAAAAAGATCAAGACGAAAAAAAAACTGATCTGCTGAACTTAACAACATCAACCGCTCAACGCTTCAGCATTCGTAGTTTAGCATGCGGGATAGATGCATGAGGAGGTGGGTGATGGTAGAAGAAGAGCGGGGGTTGCTATTATAAAACATCATCGTGTTCAGAATATAAACCAAAATACAACCCTCTACTTTGAGATTGAAGTGATACCGAGCAATTCAACTTCGAAAATGAGGGCTGCGTTTGGTGGAATTACTGGCGCGAAGCCGCGTGCGCCGTAGCCCTGTTTAAACAAGGGATATCGATATTTGACAGTGGCGGAGGAAATGTTTTAAGGAAATTACGCACGTAATCTGCACTAACTTTAAGGATGGCCTTCTCTCCGAGCGACAATTTAGGGACACCTATTATAATCCATTATCATTATCTATATATGCCATTCCAAACTATTACGACAGACCTTCATCCCAGCCTTTAATAACTTTACCAACTCCGATAGCGGTTTCGAAAGGATCTTTCCTGCAAATGCCTTTTTTAATTGGGGAAATCTTTTGTTATTCGTTGGCGTACCTATCACGACTCGAGTCAAACTTGCTGCCGTCAGTTAGTGTACCCACATAATGAATTTTGACGATGTCTGTAAGATAAAAACGTAGTAATAATTCTAATTTATTTTATCGAGCAAAGCAGAAAAACATACCGCCTTTTTTTGGGAATGTCTTGCCGTCACCGGGACTAATTCTTTCTATGTCAACGCCCTATAGAATTTTCATCAGGAGCTAAATCGGAATACGTTAAGGGGATATTTGCTACGCACCATTGTGAGACTTGCGAATTAATAAGGTCGATAGTGGACGGATGGGTGTGGGTTTGTTGGAGGAGCAGACAAGTGATTTGAGGCTTGATTAAATAAATAGCGGATCTTGATTCTGTAAATGAAGCGCTCGTGATCCAGATTTAAAACCGAGTATGTTTTTGTTATCGTTCGTTTGAATGTGTTTGTTATCGATGGCCTAGCATTATGTTATCAAGATCTTAGGGGGAAAGGAAAAAGGAGAGGCAAACGATTGGAGCAATTTCAACGTACTTCTCATTTTATCCCAATAAAGAATCTACGTTGATTCTACGTCCTGCCAGTCTTGCACTATCTTTTCTAATCTCCGATTCATACAGCGTTACACGAGCGCGCAAACAAACCACGAAAGATATCGATAACCAAAGTAGGTTTATTTTTTTAGCTTCATCGATATGGAATCTAACGGCCAGATTAGCCTGATCTGGAACGAAGTATAAATCATTGTTAAAAGGTTCACAGCACATGCTTCTACATGGGCTTCGCTTCGCGTGGGATACCTCAAGTCTAAATATCTTTTTTGACAACGAGATATTGTATATATCAGGCTGGCATCTATTTATTCTGTCAACCCATGCAGAACTCTCCTCGTGTCGGAAGGGAAGTATCGCACGCCACATTCCTAACTGGTTAATCACGTTAATCTGTCTTTAAATGAGATAATCTGCTCGGTCTTACTGGTCCGTAGGAGGTCGTTGGTCGTTGACGTGATGGGGGCCAGTGCCAGTGCCAGTGCGCGATGCGGTTGAGGAACGAAAAAGAGCCACACGACGTTTTAAAGCTGAATATGGTCAGGATGTTTTATTGGGGGAAACGACGTTCCTATGTTGTGATCTAACGGTTTTTGAAGGAGAAGTTAAAGAAGTAATAACGAAAGTGGCAAATCCGTGAGAGTAGCAGCTATTAAATATTGAGCAGTTAATTCCCTTTTCGAGATAAGTATTATTCGTCAGATCTATTAAGAAGCGATCACATCCCGGTACATGCTCACAAGTCGCCTATCTCATTCGAATCATGAATGACTCCCTCCACACATAAGGTTGTCAAAAAATAGATCTCTCGAATCATATCTACAGGCTATTGACCTTCGAAAACAAACAAGCTAACAAATGACGTAAGATATTTCCTTTTCGCTGTTGCACGAGGAACTTGGACCATATCCAGCTGCGCGATAGAGAAGTCGAACACGGCGGTGATCTATTCAAACCTATTCGGAGAATGAAACCCGCAAAACCCTAAAAATTCCCGACGATACGGTGACAAGTACAAATGTTGAAATGTCAATGAGAAGAGTGCGAGTGTCATACGGCCTGCAGTAGATGTCAAGTTAAGTAGAACATCGTTTTGATTCCGATTCCGATTCCGATTCCGATTAGGTCCCGTTAGGCGGCAATATACAGAGCACTGACCATTGTGTCAATGAAACGGATACTTCTTTTATCTTAGCTCAAGTGCTAGCGGCACCTGCAAGCGGCTGCTTGATACTACCCTTTTTCTTCCTGCATCCACCAGTCGTCAGTTGTAGCAATCTCAACATTCTCCCATGCCGGGAGTAGTGGACAACCTTGGGTTACTGTGTTTTTTTTGGTGCGATTGTGAATGACATTCAGTATTTCGATACAGTCGGAATTGCAGGATATTGCAACGGCACTAGACAGTTCCGACATCAGGACACGGGGAAGATCTTCAAAATCGAATCAAACAATATGAGCCCGAATTCTCGAAGATCCTTGCTTCAGTGGATTGTTTGGACATGGTCAGAGAAGAAGTGCGCAGCCCCAGATGTTAATGATGTGCGTATAACCCTCTTTGTTACCATGTTGAGTTGATATCCTGTTTTGCTGTTGCAGGATTAAGGAAGACATTTGTTCAGTTATTTCGGAGGAGAACCAACTTGTATTTATCAAACCTATCGCCCGGTCATGCGTCAAACCTTATCCCATTGTACCTCATCGCCATTTTTGAACGATTCTGTCACCCGTGTCGTTGCTGAACTCAAACCGGTAAACATACCCTTGCCAATCGCACCCGTTCCTTCTGCAATGGTGAAGGTAGCATCCGCTATTAGACAGGACGCAACATCTCTAATAAAAAAGATGAAAGAGCAGGAACAACATTACTCAACGAAGGTTGCAAACGCCTTGCAAGGCAAAAGAAGGTGTGTTCCGTTGTTGGTCTTATTAGTTACTGAGACACAAACAGGCCTTGTTGCATTGGGTACACATTTATACCTTCACGGTTCTAACCGAACTCGGGACCATCTTCTATACCTCTTGGCCGACATATGTCAGGTCTGACAACGACAACAAAGTAGTGACGTTCCTTCTTCAGGCGGCTGCTCTGGACTTTTATTCGGCTATTGGCTCATTCCTACTCTTGTATTGCCATTCCTGTTCAGAATGCTGGTATCTTTCAACACCCACGATCAAGACCTCGATCCTATCACCATAGCCATAGTCAAAGTCGCCTGCGCATTCCCAGGCAACTGGTTTATCAATCCTACTGTTTTAGGCCCAAGATGGTGTCGGTTGAGTGTGTGTGTTCATGTTGCATTTGCATTTGCTGAAGCTATTGGTGTCAAGTCTTCTGTCCATGAGGTGGGAGAAGCTGATACAGTATAAGGCAAGAGGGATCCTTTTAATACTTTATTTTCTTATATTTTCTTTGTTTTTTACATCTGATGTATTACTCTCACTTGTTTAAGAGTGTGTTGCCGGTCAATTTAAGCTTTTTGTTTTTCATTTGTTTTTATTTGTTCTGTAACATGTCAGTGGCATGGTGTAGTGTATAATCTATATGTACACTGTATTACTTGAACATCAGTTTCTATTGGCATGATTTCAGTATAACAGTATCTGATTAATTAATAGATAAGACTCAATGACATGATTGGATAGATAAGAAGAAATGATCTGATTGGATAGATAAGCTCATTATTATAACTAATAGATAAGACTTGATGTTAATGTGATTTGGCAGATAAGAAAAAATAGTATGATTGGATAGATAAGAGTGATAATATGATAAAGGCCTAAATAAAAATTATAAGAGTTTATTTTATTGCTTTCAAATATCTTTGAGGGAGTTTATCAGTTTTTTAAAAATTCTACTATGAAATTAAAATTAGTACAAGATATAATATTGTCAAGGTCAGATACCTTGGGTTGTTTGTCTTACTTGTCTTCGATAATCTCAAGAGATTATCAAATTGAAGTTCGACTAGTTGGGGACGCAGCCTCAGCTTATATGCTGTGCCCTCTATCTAGACTTCGTGGATGTCCCCAATTTAGTGGTGACAATGTCGACTATAGTAGTCAACAACATGAACAACATAAGTCGAGGTTATCAACCAAAGTAAAGGTTATGGATAAAGAGAAAGGTGACTTAGTGTCATCGACAGTCGAGACTGTCGAGGTCAAGACAATGACAACTAAAGTCAGAAGAAAGATATGAAGCAATGACAAAGAACAGATAAAGGTTTGTTTATTAGATATCGACCAAGGTCGATATTAAAACTGAGTCTACAATATAATTACATGAAGGTTTATATACATCTGGACTCAGGCTATACATGTGATATGTTAACATTGTTACAATCATTAATAATCAGTGAAAAGAATGAATGGAGAAGGTAACCCAAGGGGTTACCAGAGTAAGAGTATTCCCTGTGGGAAATACCGAGGAGTCCAAAGCAATTGGATTGGTGTTGAGTCGGTGAATCGAAGGTATCAAGGTGGATCGAGGGTGTCGAGGATCGAAACGGAGTTTTATGAGTGAAGATGAGTATGGGAATACTTCGATATATCCGATCATGAATGATTATGTGATACATATGTATAGTTGTTTGTCAGTTTATGACACTCTGTTATCAAGCTTGAACAACTTTTGCCATTGTGCAACAAGGACAGCCAAAGAGGGCAGTGCTTGAACAAGAATTCTCTATCATTGCAGTAGATGAAGCACATAGCATTAGAACAAGAAATTCCTCTATACTGCAGTGCTTTTGCTGTGCCCTAGGTGCAGTGTGATGTTGTTAGCTACTGCCACACTGCTATTTACACAGACTTTAGTAAACAGTGACTCTGAGATCTTCAAAGATTTTGTTTATTTACCTAGCTTTCAGGACCTTATCAATCTGCAAAGGGTTGCTGGCATTGGAGGACATGACTATGACCTTGATGAGTTTGAAAAAGAAGCCAAAGGGTTTGGGTTTGGTTTGGATAAAACGAATGATTAAGTCGGCCAATTTGCCAGAAGTAAAATTGGAGGCAACAGCATGGCTTATGTAGTTATTAAGGTTTGGGAATAGGTTTGGGTAGGGGTATCAAATTCCCACGCCAAGCCTTTGAGTTTGAAATGTGTTTTTATTTCAGAGGTTTTATTTTTTTTGACACATTTCAGCTCGAGAATGTGTAAAAATGTGTCTTTATTTATAAGCATTTATTTTTTTAACTCATAAATCTGTAAAAATGTGCATTTATTATTTTCACTCATAAATGTGTAAAAATGAGTGTTTATTTTTTTTGACACATTACTCATTTTAATTTTTTTAACTCTTTTCAACTCATGTTATAGTCACATTTGGGTTTGGGTTTGGGTTTGGGTTTGGGTTGGGTTTGGGTTTGGGTTTGGTTTGGGTTTGGGTTTGGGTTTGGGTTTGGGTTTGGGTTTGGGTTTGGGTTTGGGTTTGGGTTTGGGTTTGGGTTTGGGTTTGGGTTTGGGTTTGGGTTTGGGTTTGGGTTTGGGTTTGGGTTTGGGTTTGGGTTTGGGTTTGGGTTTTTAGGGTTTGGGTTTG